>CM074179.1:6789473-8089015 GCA_037179385.1 Holothuria scabra
TGAAGTTACAATGCACGTAAAAAGCAGCTTCTCAATCTGAAAGAACCTGAACAGGCCTTAAATTTTGACTAGAACCACTGAGAGTAGTATGATTTTATGCACACCTAAATCAACCAGAAAGCCAAAAGGCTGTGATTCCTTGTCATATGTGATATATTTAAACAAACATGGCTGCCCAACCACATGACAAGCATGAGATCCCTCACAATTATTGAGATGCACTAGTAACATCAAACCCTTTTGAGATCATGTGACCCCGAATGAGCTTTCACCCCACTTACAACAATAGGGAACACCCACCTAATATGGCCATCAGCATGCTAAATATGAGCAATTCACAAGCTGAGTATGAGATCCTTCCACAGTTTTCCCACTAAAAATGTCATGTCTACAAGTTTTTGACCCTTTTGTGACCCCAAACAAGCTTTGACCTCTGCAAAAAAGAGTTATGATGCTGGTAAACTGTATATTGTCTACTAACTTCATATACAGGTATTTTGAACACATGCCCATTTTAATCAGGATTTCGGGTCCTGAGGAGAGCTTTACATAAGTGAACTGCTTTAAAGTTAGTGTTACAAGCTCTCACCCGTGCATTGGAACATAAAAACATCTTAACTGAGAGGTGTAACCTTGGCTATTAGTGACAGCCCTTTTGTATATGGTTAAATGCCTTTCCCAATGGCTATGATGTCCATGAAATTTAACAAAACATGGGAACCCTATTAATCAAGAAATTAACAAGATTTGTAGTTTGCCCTTAAATCGTCTGCTTGTAGGAACAACATAACAGAGTAGAAGTCAAGTGTCCCTTGTTTGATACACAGTAGATACTATTATGTTTGCTTTGATTACCTGAACTACATTGAGCTGTATGATTTCATCAAATAATCCTTCTGGACACTGTGGTGGTCAACTGTGATAGATCAGTTGCAATTTGATTCATTCAAAACTAATAACCCGTGGTGTATTTAATTACTAAGTTCCCACTTACATGTCCTTACGAGGACAGTAGCACAAGGTTTATCTCAAACTTTTACCAACCTTTGATACTAAATTTAATGTTATCTTCATTTTTTCTTTAGGATTATCGAAGAGACAGTGTTCATATGCCCCAAAAGAAGTTCTTGTACATCACACAGGGCACTTACTTAATCTGTTCAAAGTTTACACGTACGAAGCTCCCTACTAAACAATTCTTTGCTTTGTGAGCTTTGAAGCCCTTTCCAATATGTCAACACTTTGTCCCAAAATGACCCCAGACAGTCTTTGTTTAAACTCGCGAACTTCCATTCAACAGAAGGAAATACATTTCATGAAAATCCGTATACTTGTGACGAAATCAGCATACACTTGCCAAAAGTGGAGTAATTAGCAGCCTTTATCAGCCTGATGAATAGATTTTTCCTTTTTCCTTTTAACATTTTTATATTTGGCTCCATCCACTTACTCTTATATGTATTAATACTGGCATTTAATGTAGTAATATAGGGCAAAACTTCCGTTTTCTAAAACGACAATACTTCAAACCACAATCAGCACCAGAAAGACCAAAGGCTTAGTGATTCTTTGCCAAAAGAGAACTAGAAATATTAGTTTGATCTAGGCTCCATCTTGCTATGGTGATAGCAATCGTGATATCAGGCAATTTAGGAGGTTTTCGAAGATTAACCACTTGTGACCGCATATGACCTCGAACATCCACCAAAAGCGATAGGGATTTTCCTCTCAACATGGCAAATCCATGTACAAAATATGAAAAGTGTCGGTCATTCCTAAATTGAGATATGGCGATTACAAGCATTTCAGACTTTGACCTCTGGTGACCTCAAATATTTGACTCTTCACCTCCACCAAAAGCAATAGGATACTTCTTCTCAATATGACAAATTTATATACCAAATATGAAAAGTGCTGGTCATGCTAACCTTGAGATATTGCGATTACAAGCACTTTAGGAGGTTTTCACAGAATTTCTGCTGGTGCCCTCAGACGTCCAACAAAAACGATATGGGTTCTTCCCAACATGGCAAAACTATATACTGTACCAAATGTGAAAAGTGTTGGACATTTCTAACTTGAGATATTGCGATTACAAGCTTTTCAGACTTTAACCTCTGGTAATCTCAAATGACCTCTGACATCCACCACAAATGAGAGGTTTCTTCCTCTACCATCCATCTAAACACTTCCTTACAAGCTGTCGCCGTCTTTGGCACACTCCACCGCACGTTACTGTATGTTTGGTGT
This sequence comes from Holothuria scabra, assembly GCA_037179385.1. NCBI lineage: Eukaryota > Metazoa > Echinodermata > Holothuroidea > Aspidochirotida > Holothuriidae > Holothuria > Holothuria scabra. Next base: position 6,791,724 of record CM074179.1, read on the forward strand.
ACATCCCACCGAGACTGACTGAATGTGCAACAGAATGATTTCGATAAGCTAGTTCGGCAGCTACCCACCCCATTTCCTCTTTTGGGGGACTTCAAAGCACACAATGACATGTGGGATCTTTGCATTTTGAATGACGGGTCTCCAAACTACATTCACCCGGCCTCTGGATCGTGCTCAACCATTGATCTCTCAGTATGCTCCCCAACCATACTGATGGACTTTCTGTGGAGGGTCCATGGTGACCAATGTGGAAGTGACCACTATCCACTTCTAATCGACATTGTCTGCCCAATGCCCGAGGAGAGACGGTTGCTAGATGGCAACTCCAAAAGGCTGACTGGTCTTAATTCAGCGAGCTTTAGAGACGCGTTTGACGGAATAGAAGACCAGATATCCCATTTTACACAAACTTTGGGGATATTGCTACCAAAACTATCCCTAAGTCCTACGTAATAAGCACAAGCCGTGGTTCAACACGGAGTGTGAGGAGGCGATCAAGGATCGTAAAAAGGCCCTTACTATTTTTAAGAAGTACCCTACTAATATTAATCGTAGAAATTATCTTCATGCCCCCGCCAGAGCACAAATTAAATAAGAGGGAGTCGTGGAGACGGTACATTTCTAGGCTAAATTCGTCCACCCCCGTCAAAAAGGCATGGGACATGGTAAGAAAAATCAGTGGGAAGCAATTTAATGCTCGCCTTCATCACATGACCAAACCGGACGGTCAAAAATGCACAGAAAGGGAACACATTGCAAATTTGCTTGCCAACGAATTTCAGTCCAACTCGTCAAGCAATAACTATTCCTGAGCCTTCTAGGAATACCGCTGAACAGCAGAACCTTAACTTCACATAGGATAACTCAGAGGACTACAACAACCCCTTTGATATTTTGGAACTTCGCACTGCTCTTCAAAATAGCAATGACACTGCAACTGGGCCATATGAGGTCCATTACCAGTTCTTAAAACATCTTCCAGACAGTTGCTTACGGGTGTTGTTGGAGGAACATCATGAAAAAATCAAAGAAGGCAATTTTATAGGGAAACTAGCTCAACTATGCAAATCGGTACTATATTTCTCCATGAAAAGTAACAAAATCTTTTCTACAAAGTACAACTTTTCACATGTCACAATGCTCTACGAAAAATAACCCAAGACATTCTCATCGAAGACAAAATCCTGACAGAAACTTCTAGTAATGTCACTGTGTAAGATATTCCTCCACGAAAGATAATAGCAAAATGTCTTTATCGACTTTTTTTTTCAAGTGTAAATTTCCATAAAGCTTTTCTCTACGACACCTGTCGAACAACTGCAGATAAAGCAATATCTCACTTGTGACAATTCTCCACGAAGCTTATCTCTATGTTAGTTGAGAACGCAATTGTGATTGCGTGTGACAACGGTATTAAAAGCAGCAATGTATAGTAACAAGTATAAAATTTACCATAAAATAGAGATTAAAAATTTTTAACACTGGCAAACTAGGAGACCTTTGAACAATAAAAAGGGAATACATGTATCAACAGCAATGAACAGTAACAATTATAAAGTGTACCTTGAAACAGGGTCTAAAAACGTTAAGCACCGGCAAACTGAAAGACCTTTACAATAAATAAAGAATACAAGTGTCTATAGGTGTGAAAAGTGATGTTATCTCTATGCTCTGCAACATCTGACAAATAAGACTGAAGCAATTCATCCTACTTGTGATAACTTTTCTTCAAAGCTTTTTGGTTTCGATGATAGGAGTAACCTATGCATTCATGATGGCGTGTCGATGTGTGTGTGTGTGTTAACACGATATCTCAAGTTACGAATATCTGACAGTTTCCAAACTTGGTACATAGATGTGCCATATTGTATAGATTTCATATTTGGTATGTGGATGCATTAAAGTCAGAAGATGGTCGCTATTGTTTTTGTGGAGGTCAAAGGTCATCTGGGGTCACCAAAGGGTCAAAGTCTGAAAACATTGTTAACGCGATATCTCAAGATAGGAAGCTTGGATAGATTTTATATTTAGTATGTGGATGCGTTAGGGTCAGGAGATGGTCCCTATCGTTTTGTGTAGGTCAAAGGTCATCTCAGGTCACCAGGGGTCAAAGTCTGGAAACCTTGTTAACACGATATCTCAGGGTAATAAGCTTGGATAAATTTCATATTTAGTATGTGGATGCGGTATGTTCAGGAGATGGTCCGTATTGTTTTTGGCGGAGGTCAGAGGTCATCTCGGGTCACCGGGGGTTAAAGTCTGAAAACCTTGTTGAGGCGATATGTCAAGGTAGGAAACTTGGATAGATTTCATATTTGGAATGTAAATGCATTACAGTAAGTTGATGGTCCCTATTATTTTGGCGGAGGTCAAAGGTCATCTGGGGTCACTGGGGGTCAAAGTCTGAAAATCTCGTTAACACAAAATCTCAAGATAGGAAGCTTGGATAGATTTTATATTTAGTATGTGGATGCGTTAGGGTCAGGAGATGGTCCCTATTCTTTTGTATAGGTCAAAGGTCATCTCAGGTCACCAGGGGTCAAAGTCTGGAAACCTTGTTAACACGATATCTCAGGGTAATAAGCTTGGATAGATTTCATATTTAGTATGTGGATGCGTTATGTTCAGGAGATGGTCCGTATTGTTTTTGGCGGAGGTCAGAGGTCATCTCGGGTCACCGGGGTTCAAAGTCTGAAAACCTTGTTAACGCGATATGTCAAGGTAGGAAACTTGGATAGATTTCATATTTGGAATGTTAATGCATTTCAGTAAGTTGATGGTCCCTAATATTTTTAGCGGAGGTCAAAGGTCATCTGGGGTCACTGGGGTCAAAGTCTGAAAATCTCGTTAACACAAAATCTCAAGATAGGAAGCTTGGATAGATTTTATATTTAGTATGTGGATGCGTTAGGGTCAGGAGATGGTCCCTATCGTTTTGTGTAGGTCAAAGGTCATCTCAGGTCACCAGGGGTCAAAGTCTGAAAACCTTGTTAACACGATATCTCAGGGTAATAAGCTTGGATAGATTTCATATTTTGTATGTGGATGCGTTATGTTCAGGAGATGGTCCCAATTGTTTTTGGCGGAGGTTAGAGGTCATCTCGGGTCACTGGGGTTCAAAGTCTGAAAACCTTCTTAACGCGATATCTCAAGGTAGGAAACTTGTATAGATTTCAAATGTGGTATGTAAGTGTCTTATAGTCAGTAGATAGTCCCTATTGTTTTTGGCAGAGGTCAAAGGTCATTTGGGGTCACTGGGGGTGAATGTCTGAAAATCTTGTGAACACAATATCTCAAGGTAGGAAGCTTGGATAGATTACATATTTGGGTTTGTGGATGCGTTATGATCAGGAAATGGTCCCTATCGTTTTTGTGGGAGGTCGAAGGTCATCTGGGGTCACCAAAGGGTCAAAGTCTGAAAACCTTGTTAACGCGATATCTCAAGGTAGGTAACTTGGATAGATTTCATAGTTGGTATGTAAATGTGCTATAGACATTAGATGGTCCCAATTATTTTTGGCGGAGGTCAGAGGTCATCTCGGGTCACCGGGGGTCAAAGTCTGAAAACCTTGTTAAGGAGATATGTCAAGATAGGAAGCTTGGACAGATTTTATATTTAGTATGAGGATGCGTTAGGGTCAGGAGATGGTCCCTATTGTTTTGTGTAGGTCAAAGGTCATCTCAGGTCACCATGGATCAAAGTCTAAAAACCTTGTTAACACGATATCTCAGGGTAATAAGCTTGGATAGATTTCATATTTCGTATGTGGATGCGTTATGTTCAGGAGATGGTCCCTATTGTTTTTGGTGGAGGTCAGAGGTCATCTCGGGTCAATGGGGTTCAAAGTCTGAAAACCTTGTTAACGCGATATGTCAAGGTAGGAAACTTGTATAGATTTCAAATGTGGTATGTAAGTGTCTGATAGTCAGTAGATAGTCCCTATTATTTTTGGCAGAGGTCAAAGGTCATATGGGTCACTGGGGGGTGAATGTCTGAAAATCTTGTGAACACAATGTCTCAAGGTAGGAAGCTTGGATAGATTACATATTTGGGTTTGTGGATGCGTTATGATCAGGAGATGGTCCCTTTTGTTTTTGTGGGAGGTCGAAGATCATCTGGGGTTACCGGGAGTCAAAGTCTGAAAACCTCGTTAACACGATATCGCAAGGAAGGAAGCTTGGATAGATTTCATATTTGGGTATGTGGATGCATTATGGTCAGAGGATGGTCCCCATTGTTTTTGGCAGATATGAAAGATCATCTGGGGTCTCCAGAGGTCAAAACCCGGAAAGCTTTTTAAATATGATCTTTCAAGATCGCTGTTTGTCCATTTGTCTGTGTGTTGTTTGTATGTCTAGCTATGTATGGCTTTTATGAAGGTCAAAAGGTCATCTGGAATGACAAAATTATATTTTGAACATGCTAGTAGAACATTTGAATGAAAAGATAATGGTGCATGATCGCTCTCCTTGAAACGGAACATTTTTGTATCATCGAAACCGCAATGCATTTTTGCATTCTGGTTTCTTAAAGGCCCCACGACTCTCTGGCGAAGAGCCAAGGGGCGAAAACCAAACATTTAAGGCCTTAAGGAGCTAAACGTCCCGAATGGACAAGTACGCCCTCTAAAGGGCAAACATGTGTGTTCCTGCTCTAGACTGGCTGAAGAGAACAGAAGCCACACCCTGGTTGTTTCCCAAAGGAGATATTACATCTTCGGTATAGCTGTGCTCAGCTTCTCTTCTCTTCAAAGCTTACTGTATGTTTACATTAGCTGAGGTATGCAACTGTGATTGTGTGTCGCAACTGTGATTGTGTGTCACAAGTGTTAAAAAAACAAAACAGCAATGTATGGAATGGGTTGTCTATTATAATATATAACTATAATGCATGAGATCTAGTGTAAGAAGTTTCAGCATGCAGATACAGGCTATAAAAGACATTTACGGAAAAAAGGTATGTACGTTAACTTATAGCACTGTGACAGTTCAGGCAACGTTTGCATTAATCCTGAAGTAACAGGGAATCATACTCATAGAAAGTCTTAACAAAGTCAAAGGTCATTCAGGACTAAAGCATGTTCCATCTACGCCTACAATATAGAACAAGCAATTTGCAAAATGAAATGATAACTGTCACCAAGTTATACTGTATGGCTCATTGAGGAAAACCAATTAGGCTAGGCTACATGTCTTAAGTAAGTGGTAACAACCTTGGAGTCGGACTGGGGACTAGGCTAAGGTAGCCTACACAGCCCAGTCTACTAACGTTAGGCCGAACTGTTCTCTGTGTTCAGTATTTCTATAAAGGCATAGCCTAGGCTTTTTGCCTAGTAATAATTTCACAGTGCAAGCTTCTTCAGTCAAGTCTAAATTTTACTGTGGACCTGATCTAATAGAAAAGGTGACTTGGCGAGATATTGTTAACTAAGTTAAAGTGGGCGCACGCCCTAGGCTACGTACCTTTATCAGTGTTTACGGTCGGTCAGACGTTTACTTTTCTCTAAATCTCCCCCACACCGTCGATCTACGTTGAGCTGGCTAACAGCATATGCATAGCAGCATTGGAATGCACACGGTACGAAACAACAGGGAACAAAAATTTCTTCGTACGAACATGCAAAGTGGACCACGAAGGTGATATTGTACGTTGCGAAAATTGTGAAAGGGGCCTTGTTAAGTACGTGTGTCATTCAAGTATATATTACCCCTATTTACGTACGACGTAAAAAGTTGAAGGAATTTATACGAATTAAAAAGTATATTCTCTGTACACCATGTAATTTCTAATGGATTATGACAGTTTAGAATACAATTCAACTGTCGTTCTTTTGTTAGACGATGGTATGATACCCCTACAATCTTAATAGCAGTAGCCTATCGATCTTCGTTGTATAAAGACAGGCTGACGGTTCTTGGAAGACGGAATACCACATTCCTACACGGGTTGGATATTTGAAATGTGATTATGAAATTGCAAATACGTGGAATTTATATATGTGCTTCGAGAATATGGGGTCCACAGTTTGCATTCAAATAGTATTAATATTTATGTTATCAACTTGGTTGCTTTGTTGTCTTAGCTTGAAGAATTAGCGAGCGTCTCTTTTTAGCAGTGAAATCCCCCCCCCCCCCCCCCACCAACAGATGTCACAAATCATCACTTGTTGGGCACTTCGACTATATGGTAAGGTATTTTTAATATAATCTGACAATTCTAAATTCGGTCAAAAAATTTAAGATGTCCAAGCATGCTTAAAATGTTGAAGTTGATTACTAACATTTTGAGTACGTAACTGTAAGTATACTTCTCTTAACTGTGGTTCATTTTTGGGTGTATTTCTAACATTCTGAGTACCACATACCCTAGTATAATTAATAGTAGCAACTCCGAGAGGGACAACCGAAATTATCGTCTTCGGTTCCATTTATAACTTACCTATCGTTACACGTGTTGGGACGAAAACATACGCCGTTGCCTATACGGCAATAACACGTTTGTAGTCAGTCATTTGCAACCAACTTTGGTATGAGCTTGCTAGTCTCTTCCGACTTTGCAATCCGCGGTCCCCGTGTTTGCAACACAATTACTGATTCCTTTTAAAGTACATCACATTGCTTGCATGTGTTCTAATGCAGCCTCTTCTTCAAAATAATTTATGACAAAGGCATGTGCAAAATCCTGATGAATGGCCATAAGAAAAGTCCACTAGATGCAACTTGTTTAAGAGTTAAATGATATGTTTGGAATTTGTCCAAGTTTGTATGCCACACAATAACTGATTCCTTTTACAGCACATCCTATTGCCTGCATGTGTTTCGAACACGAGAGTCCAATTGCTGAGGCTACAGCTTATAAAAGAATATCTCAGTCCATGCAACAAAACAGCACTAAGACTTAGTCGCTTACTTAACAGTATTCAGCACATAGTCCACAGCCTCATCTCAAATTTACAACTGCACAGCGTGCATCCACTCTCACTGCTTGCTAACTATTAACTGCTGACTGCTGTATACAACACAATGTTAAACTGGTAGACTACTTGCTTTTCTATACAGCTCTACACTGTGCATGTACCAAACAAAGGCTCCTTTGGAAAGGGCTTTTTTGTGACAGAGCCTTTTAATAAGCCAATCACAATAGACTTCCTTCAAAGCCGTTCACTGCACAATCCACACAGCCATTTTGTGCCTTTCCATATGGGGAATTTAACTTTCCATATGGAAAGTTTAACTTACCATACCAAAAGATGACTTCCCACATGAAGAGTTCACTTCCCATATGAGGATTTCAACTTTCCATATGGGAATTTCAATTCTCATGTGGGAATTCAACTTTTTGACGTGGGAAACTCGCACTGAGTATTATCCCACATAATTCCTGTAGGAAGTTGTAACTTCCTATAGGAAATTGCAAATTCCTATAGGAAGTTTTCATTTTCCTGCAGGAATTATGTGGGAATTATGTGGTTTTTATAAGGGAATGTAACGTAGTGATAGCCTTTAACTTTCTTTGTGCGTGGTAAAAAAAAAAGGCTGATTCTTTTTGTGGAAGTCGAAGGTCATATCAGATCACTAGAGGTCATAACATTTAAACAATAAATCCATTTTAACAATGAAGGGAACATCCAGCAAGTTTGAAGAATAATTGTATGCAAATTCAGCTTATAATGAACATGACTTAACCATGATGTATTAAATGCCATCTTGCAGCTAAGTCAGTCACAAACAATACTCACTTTCTGAACAATTTCTCTTCCGTAGAGAATTCAGTAAACTTTTAAAGTAAGGAACTGGGGACACTTGGATTTAATTGAAATTTTGTTGGAATTCATATGCTGTCAAGTGAAAGGACCCAATCAATTTTTTTGTAGAGGTGTCATCATGAAGTCAAGAAGTTTTCAAGGCTAATTGTTGAACAATCATTTAAAAATGGGGAATTTGTATCACTCCTGCTAACCTCCGAACTATAACTATTGGACAGTCCATCAACCTCAAGAGTGATCACTGGTAATAAGGATTCTTACCAGGTGACACTAGCTGAGATATGAGGGAGATGGACGAGATGGATGGACGGACGGACGGACGGGATAGACGGACGGACGGACGGGATGGATGGATGGACTGACGGACGGATGGATAGAGTCTATGTCGCTCCTCTCTTACCTCCTTTTTACATCTGTATTCCCCTAATTGCCTACAATTAACGCCTTGGCAAACTTTTAAACACCGTTGTGCCCCCAAATGGGGGCGCTATATCTATACTCGCTCCAATTCCTTTTCCTATTTGCCATCTTCACGTTTGGAAGCATTAACATTAGGCTAACAAAATTGGAAATTTCCTTATTCGTTTTGGGATCGTTTTCATCGCTCAATCCTTGCATCCACCCCGTTTGCGCCCGTTTCAGATGCCCACGAAAGTTTTTGGATGAGTATCATCTTTGATTACGGGTTTTTTTAAGTGTAGACACTTCGTTCTCCTCGTTGGTTTGTTCCTATATTTTAGTGTGTAGCACTAGGCTAGGCTAGGCTCTGGCCTAGCCTACCGTAGTTCTATTAAGTGTTATTACTATTAGACTGTTGTACTTTCACTTCGTGAGTGTACCTATCGTTTTTTCGGGACCATTTTTAAGGTCCGATGTTTAGGTGTTGAGACAGTACCCTTGACCCTTCAGCGGGTTCAGCCCCAGGTTAAGGGGGGCCCATGAGAGTTAAAGGGGTTCTGTAGGCCTCTTCCCCCATAAGCTCCGGGGTGAGTCTGCTGTTATGTTGGTTCCATCTAGACCTTTTATAGGTTGCTAGGGTTACACTAGTGGACATTTAGGTCCCTTAGGCCCAGGCCCTGCAGTGGGATGGGCCCGGGACCTTGTCCCCCCTTTTTGGTGGGGTATGGTTTAGTTGGTGGCCCTTGTGCGGCCCCCCTTTCCCTTCAGTTTTGCACCAGAGCCTCAAGGTTATGGGGGTTTTTAAGATGTTTTCGTTTTTTTTGGGGGGGGGGACCCTTCGGGTTCATGTTCTAACATAAATGCCTAGTCGGGCTGTGAAGCTTGCTTTTGTGTAATTTTATTTTCACCTTTATTTGAGTTTCGATTGGATTCATAGGGTGCAGTTATTATTATCATTATTTTTTTTTTTTTTGTTGGGTGTCAGTAGGGCCATGTCCTGGGGCCCTCCCGTTGGAGGTTCCCCCTCCCCTCATGGGGATACATCCTCTTTTAATGCACATTTTTGACGTTTTCTCTTTTGCTTGGTTCTTTAATCCTTCTACAGATATGGATCCCAAGAGGCAAGGTTCTGTCCAACCAAGGGAAATGAACAGTTCCAAGAAGACAAGCTCTAATCCTTCCCGTTCTATTGACGCCTCCCCCGGTCGTGGGGGAGAGCTTATAAGCGGTGGCGCCATGTCTATGGGCCCTAAATCCGCTAGAGACCATATGAGGCATCAACTCCCTTCTGGGTCCACCATGCAGACTACAGATGTTGAGAACCAGGATGGTTTGAGGGAGTCTGCTGCAGAGTTCAATCAGGCCGGTGCTGGAAGCTCTCAGATGGACCCACGGCCAGCCCCTATTGCGGAGGTCTCTCTGCAAATTCATGGGGGACAAGAGGAAAGAACGGTCCAGGGTGACTTTTCCCAAGGACACTTGGGACAGGAGGTTATGTCACCTGCCCAGGAGAGTCGAAGGGGTCGCTCTCCTTCCAGAGGGCACAAGAAGAAGAAACGGCGCCAGTCCTCGTCATCTTCTTCTTACTCTCCATCTTCTTTCTCCCCAGTTCAGAAGCACAGAAGAAGGAGGAGGCGTAAGTGTAGTCATTCCCGCCATCAGGAAGAAGATGCCCCGTTGCAAACAGGGGCCTTATCTCACCTGTTAGCCCTACTGTCTAAAGCGGCCCAGCCGGGCGGCATAGTTACACCAGACCCCGCTAACTCTGTTCAGTCACATCCACAACCAACCAGTGCTCAGACCCCCATGCCTTCAGGTTCCAGGTCTCCTTCGGGCAGGGGGTCAGTGGAAGGGCCTTTGGCCCTGGATCGTGATTCTCCCTCGGGAGAGACTGAAAGCTTATGGGATTCTGTGCATGACTCAGGGGAGGCAGAGCCCTCAGACTCGGATCAGGAAGAGGATGCTCCGTTGTTTGGGACCGAAATCACACGAGAAGCTTTAGAGAAAGCTGTGGAAGTGCTCCGTAGACAGTTAGGGTTCGAAGCCCCCCAACCCTCTGTGGACCCTTCGGCAAGAAAGTCCAAACTGTCCTTGAACCATCCTTCTAAGCATTCTAAGGCAAAGTCTTCCTGTTGATGCAGAATGCCTGGACAGGTTTAAGGCCGCAGCGGAGACAAGGAGGTGTACCCCCTTCCCCCGCAAGCAGTGTAGCGCCTTCCGGCTTGATGAGAAGGAGTGGAAGGACTTTTTCATTGCCCCTCGGATCCCAGTAGTCGCAGTCGACAAACTGAAAAATGTAGGGGCCATGGATAGTAGAGCTAACTACAAATCGTCTACCTCTAGGAAGGCAGAGAAAGCTTTTTAAGGTGTGGATAATGCAGCCACAGCTGGTATGAAGTTTTCTTCCGCATTGTTACTTATTGCAGAGGTACTAAGTCTTTTCGTCAGGTTGGAGAGGAAGAAGTATCTCGCAAGGATACTGACATTTTGGTCAATTTGTTGGGCCCGCTCTCTAGGTTAATTTTTGACCAGTTTTCCAGAGTGGCAGTTCGTTCGGTACAAGAAAGGAGGGATTTGGTTATGGTTGCCCTGACCTGGCCAAGCCAGGATATTAAGCGCAGGTTCCTAGAGCTACCCCTCAGGACCAGATATTTTTGGGGGACAGTTTGAGGAGCAACTTCAGATAGAGGTGAAACGTCAGAAAGACATGAAGAAAGCAGATTTTCGAACGCCCAGTAGCTCTCTCACAAGACGGAGATCCCCAGACCGCAAGAGGTGGTCACGTCCCGCAGCTAGGTCTTCAACCACTCCTCCATTTGGTTCTACACCAGCACGTAAACCTGACCATCCTAGATCGTCTAGTTTCAGAGGCGCAAGAAAGCCATTTTCGGCTGACCGTCGTCAGTTTCCCAGAGGGACGTCCCGTGGTGGTTCTCGTGGTGGGGCAAAGTTCCAGCGCCCCTAGGGGTGCCCACCCCACCGTCAGTCTCCCTGCGGTGGGGGGAGGCTAGCCCAGTTTTACCACAGCTGGGAGAGACTAGGTCCAGACCCTTGGGTACGTGGAGTAATTCGTCACGGCTACCTCATCGAGTTCACATCTCCACCCCCAAGGGAAATGTAGTGAGAGCAACTCCAGTTCCAGAGCAAGTAGACCAGCGCTTAGCACTGGAAGACGAAATCCGTGGCCTACTAGAAAAACAAGCCATTTATGTCGTGCAAGATTTACAGACTCAGACCCTGTATCGGTCATCCTTTTTCCTTGCCCCCCAAAAAACCTGCAGCCTGGAAGTCCATCCTGAATTTCAAACCCCTGAACAAGCTGTACATAGCTCCAAGACGTTTCAGAATGGAAACACTAAGTCAGATTCTTCCGTCACTACAAAAGGGGCTGTGGGCCACTTCGTTGGATTTGAAAGATGCATATCTCCATATTCCCGTCCACCCACAGCATCAGAAGTACCTGGCGTTCAGGTACCGGGGGGTAGATTACTGTTTTCAAGCTCTCCCCTTTGGGTTGTCCACGCCCCCGAGAGTGTTCACTCGGGTGACCAAGGTAGTGTTAGCACACCTCCGCAACAAAGGAATCAGTGTTTGCTTACCTAGACGACTGGTTAATAGTGGCCGGCTCCAAGGAGGAATCAGTCAAGGTAACGAACCTGGTGCTTACCCTTCTTCAGCAGCTAGACTGGGTCATCAACAAAGCCTAGTCAGCTCTTCAGCCAAGCCAGGAGATAATCTACCTGGGAGCCTTGCTGAACTTCAAGACAGGGGAGGCTCGACCATCACAGGACAGGGTGACAGCCTTGACGTCCCTGGTAGCATCGTCTCTCAAGAAGAAGAGTCTTCGGGCCAGGGAATGGTTACAACTGTTGGGTTTAATGGCAAGTCTGGTAGACATTCTCCCATATTGTCGCTTATACATGAGACCAATTCAGATCCACCTGCTTCGCCATTTCAGGCCGTCTCGGGATCCCATGTCAACAAGAGTACCATTGCTCCCGGAAGTGAGACACCACCTGGCGTGGTGGAGGTGGCCACACAATGTGGCGAAGGGGATTCCATTCAACCAGAACAGGCAACAAACAGCTCTACCACAGATGCATCTCTGGAGGGCTGGGGGCTGTTTGGGGAGCTCGCACTACTGCAGGCCTGTGGTCTCAGGAGGAGGCATGCTGGCACATAAATCTCCTGGAACTGGAAGGCATCTTCAGAGCAGTCCGGACATGCGCCTCACTTCTGCGGGGTCATCTAGTCACTATCTTCTCGGACAACACAACTGCAGTGGCTTACATAAACAGACATGGAGGGACGAGGTCATCTCGTCTCTGTGTAAGAACTTGGGACCTTCTCCATCTTTGTCGTCGGTGGGACATCACTCTTCGGGCGACTCACCTGGCGGGTTGCAAGAATGTAATGGCCGACGCTCTCTCCAGGGGCTTCCTCGACAACAACGACTGGTGTCTGAGCCAGGTTTGGGCAGATCATGTGTTCAGTCTGTACAGCAGACCTTCAGTGGATCTGTTTGCAACCAGCTACAATGCCCGATTACCGACGTTCTGTTCCAGGAGGTTCCACACGTTGGCGTGGGCAACAGACGCACTGCCAATCTCGTGGAACAATCCGTACGGATATGCGTTCCCACCATTTTGCCTAATCAACCGAGTACTTCTCAAGCTGAACAACTGCAAAGGAGACCTCCTGCTTGTTGCACCTCATTGACCGAACCAGCCGTGGTTTCCACTGTTGCTGTCAATGTTAGTGGATCTTCCGTTCAGGTTTCCCTTAGCCAGACGACTTCTGACGCAGAAGAAGGGCAAAGTGTGGCACCACAACCTGGAAGCTCTCCATCTGTCAGCATGGAAATTGTCCACAAGCGCCTTCAAGAGGCAGGCCTTCCTGCAGAAACTGCTCAAATTGCAGCCAACTCTCGTAGAGCGTCCACAGTTGCAACTTACGACTCCAGACTGGAGAAATACAAGAAGTAGGCTCATGATCACTCTTTGGATCCCCTGGGTACAACAGTAGACCAGGTCACAGAGTTTCTGATGTCACTATACCACGAGGGCAAGCAAGTTAGTACGATAAGGAACTATCGATCAGCCCTTAATGCAGTTCATAAGGGTTTTCCAGATGGCACCTCAGTGGGTTCCAACCCAATAGTGGGTCGGCTGCTTAGAGGCATGTTCAACGAGCGCCCACCCAAGAAACGGTTGGCTCCATCATGGCCCATGAACGACGTTCTTGCATCACTGTCCAGAGCTCCTTACGAGCCAATGCAGAAGGCTCCCCTGGAACATCTAATTCATAACACCCTTTTCTTGGTTGCGGCATCCTCAGCTAGGAAACGCAGTGAGCTCCATGCCCTGACGGTGAAACGGGGCTACATCAGGTTTGACCCGGCTGGGGTTCGTCTTCTTCCGGATCCGGAGTTCCTCCCAAGGAACCAGACTCCATCTTTTGTTCCGGGTGAGATTTTCCTGCCATCAATTGCAACCACCTCCTCCGTCAGGGAAGACCGCCTAGTCTGTCCAGTTCGGGCCCTGAAGTGGTATAACAACCTTTTTTAATATTGCAACCCTGTGAAGGGAGCTGAAATATTGAAAAGGTTGCAAAAAGTTGTAACATTGAAAAGGTTGCAATAAGTTGTAATATTGGAAAGGTTGCAATGAGTTCTTAAAACATAGCTTTACTGCTTTTTAGGTGCATTGAAACGGCACATATTAAACAAAAACTGAAACCGGATCGGGCAAAAACATAAACGCAAAACTATTTACAGACTGCTAAATCAAACGGAAAATTATGTTCATTACAGTAATAAGCTATACATACAGATATTTACAAAACTATGTGCAGAAAATAATACACACAGATATTTACATACTATTTACAACTATTTACAAGCCCCTTACATACCCACCCTATTACAAATTGACCACCACACGGTCCCCCCTCACCGAAACGAGTGGACCCCATCGCCTACCGAACGCCGAGCTTGGCAAACGAACGAAGTCGGACTCAACCCTCAGCCTCACCTCCGCTTTCACCGATGCCAGGACGACGTCCGCAGGTTTCCCCATCCCCCTAAAAACAACGTTATATCGGTCTCTCCATAAGGCCAGCTTTGTGGAGGCCGAAGCAAAGGTAAGTATGCCCTGAATACTTGTATTGCGTGGCGGGGGTGAAAGACCATACAAAGCATAGTTCCGGCCGACCGCCCATGTGTTGCCCATCGTCAAGCGATCAGTCAGGACTTGGAACCATTCCCAAAGGAGGGCCACAAATTCACACTGCCAAAACACATGTGACACACTCTCCCACTTTGTGCATCCAGTGCGTGGGCAAATTCCATCTCCAAGACGCCACCGAAGACGCTTGAGATTAGTCACAATCGCATCATGTGCGATTCGCCACAACAGGTCTCGCCTGCGGTAATCTAATGATCTGCTGTGGACCACACGCCACACTTCCGACCCAGAAGCATAGTGATTGGATTGGACCTGGCCAACCAAATCTTCAAAAACAGCCTGGTATAGGTCCCTTGCACTTAACTGCGAAACGTCCCCAACTCTAGATATAATTAGGAGCGTTTCTCTCATTTGACTGTATGTTTCCGAGGGCCTCCAGCTGTGGGGTTCACTGTTACTAAACAGGGAGGGAAAGAACCGACGGAATGATAATCCCCCCCAATAACGGACAAAATACGCAAAAGGCATTCTGCTGTCTACAGCACTATAAACACACTTGGTCAGGAGAAAACGGAGTTTGAAAGGAAAATGCACAAGGCCCAACCCACCACGCCTAACATACTGATATACCATCCCTCTTCTTACGAGCTCCGTCTTCCCTGACCATAGAAATCTAAACACAGCCCTCTCGAGACGCAACAGGACACCCTTTGGAGCAGCCAGAACAGTGCCTGGATACCACAAAAGGGGATAAATAAAACGATTGATAACTGTCACCTTTCCGAACAGGCTAATGTGGCGCTCGCCGAAGTCCTTCAACCTAGCTTCCACAAGGTCCACTTTCTCATTCCAGGTAAGTAACTCGGTTTGCCCATAACCAAACCATATGCCGTTGATCCTTATGGCGTCATCTACCCATGATGCAGCAAAGGGCAGTCTTCTTGACCGCCACTTACCTAGGCGAAGTCCTTTTGTCTTATTGGGATTCAGTCTGGCACCTGTGGCTCTTTGAAACTTAGACAACGTGCCACTAAGGGCCTTGAAGGAAGCTTGGCCGGAGACTACGCATGTGACGTCATCAGCATACTGAAGGCACTTAACTTCAACACCACCGGGAATGTGAAAAGGTTGAAACAAAGGCTCTACTTGAAAAGCTCTTGCCAATGATTCGTTAAAGAATACGTATAGTAATGGTGATAGGACGCACCCCTGCCGTACGCCACGTTGGACACTGAAGGGGTCTAACGGTAGGACATTAACGACAACCCGACTGTTTACACTATTGTACAATAAGGAGGTCCATTTAACAAAAACTGGATTCAAACAAAACTTCTTCAAAATTTTAAAGAGGAACCCATGATCAACCATGTCGAAGGCCTTCTCCTGATCGAGGGAGACAAGCGCACATGGAAGATCACGGTCCATCACGTATTCAAGTAAGTCCCGCACCACCCAGAGGTTCTACTGAATACTGTGTCCCCGCACCGCACAAGTCTGAAAGGACCCTACAAGATCGGGCATAACTGTGCCTAGCCTGTTGCAAAGGGCTTTCGCCAGAATCTTGTAATCTACATTTAACAAGGTGATTGGCCGTTTGTTTTTCGGTTCGAGGGGGTCTCCTGACTTAGGCAGCAAAGTTATTATGCCTGTGCACTGCGAGTGGTACAATGAGCCAGCGAGGAAGGCAGAGACGAACACATCACGGAGATCATGTGCTACGGTACCCCAGAAACGTTTCTAGAATTCTACTGGAATACCGTCGGACCCAGGTGCCTTTCCGCCTTTCATCTTCACCACTGCCTTCCAGAGCTCGTCAATAGTCAAAGGGGAGCCAAGTTCATCATTCTGATCTTTAGAGAGAGGGTCTTGTTAATATTATCTAAGAGGGACTTTTGAATGTCTTCATCGACATCTGCCTGGGCATACAGCTGCTCATAAAAGTTTTTATACTCTTCTACAATGTCGAGAGGGTCCTTATGTACCACACCGTGGGCGTCACGGACAGCTTTTATACTGCGATCGATGGCATACTTTGTGACGTCCCGGTAGAACTTAATGGTTGGTTTCTCCTCCGCCTCCACACAATGCACACGAGCACGAACGCGGGCCCCGTGTAGTTTTTCATCAAGATACTGTTGGATTGCATGAAGTGCGGAAGGGTCTCCGTTCCTCTCCCTAGAGCAAAGTGAAAGGTACTCCTCCCTTCTTCGACAAGCTCTTTCTACACAGTATTCTACTGTAAAACGTTTGATGCGGGTCTTTACGTCATCCCACCACTCTAAATCTGTTGAAAAGGCCGGCCTCAAAGTTCGCCACCCTTCGTACCTGGCCTTAAAATCTTTGCTATATTCAGCCTCCGTTAGAATATCTGTGTTCATTTTCCAGAACCCCCTCCCTGCTGGCCATGACTCTGGGGGTTGGAATGAAACAGTAACTGCATCATGATCCGAAATTGGACATGCCACAACTTCGCAATCACTTGGTGACAGAGCCGTTGGAGCGTACACCCGGTCCAACTTTGAGGCGTCCGTGCCATCAGGGCGGTGCCAAGTGAACACGGACAAGCCAGGATGCTGCACTCTCCAAACGTCAACCATATCGTGATTCTTTGTGAACATGTCCAACTCCACCATACCGACACTACAGCTTGAAGATGTGAAGGTGAACATTCGATCAAACCTTGTGTCAGGGACACAGTTGAAGTCTCCAGAAAGGATACAAGGGGCACAGCCAGGAACGAAGGATGGCAGGGTAGCAAAAAAATTCCTTCTGTCTGTAGGTTGGTTAGGGGCATAAACGTTACATAAGAAGAAGTTCCCGCAAGGATGTTTGATGGTGATGCATACCAACCGGCCCTCATGATCATGATCAACCTTTCCGACCAGGGAAGTCCATCTTGGAGAAACTAAAATGACAGATCCACAGGAAGATGCGGAACCAAAGGAAGCGTACAAACCCCCACCCCATTCGTAGGACCAGGTGTAGACATCGTCCTCATTAACAATGTGAGTCTCTTGGAGGAAAACGAAGTCCACACCTAATGATTTACAAAATTGGAATATTCTGGACCGCTTCCGACTGTCCCTCATGCCGTTAACATTCAGGGTCATGAGGGACAGGGGACCATTCATGAAATGTGGAGTGTGAAATTACAATACAGTCTCTGACCTGGCCTTTTTATTACATGGATCTGGTGCTGGTGGCACAGAAGGACTAACTCCCCCTCCCCGGTCGGACACCTCCCCTGAGGCCGACCTTTTCAACTTGGGCTCAAGTTCAACGGCCTCACACAAATCAAACCAGCCCTCCCCAGATGGTGGGTCCTTTGGTGGAGGCTCTGAGGCAGGTCCTCCCACATCTGACATGGCAGTGTCAGACTCCGAATCCGATGACAGGTGAAGGTCATTCTCCACTGTCAGTATTCCAGCCTCCCCAGGAGCTGGTGCGGATTGTGCCTCAGGTACTGATGTGGAGGGCCTACCTCAGGGTTCCCACAGACCACCTCACATCCCTTAGAAGCTAGGAACTCTTGTTCCACCTGATGTGCCACCTCATCAGGCGTAGGGGACCTGGGTTCCTCCACCATTGGTTCAGGGTCTGAAGACGAGGGCTCACTTGCCGGCCCCACATCTGCACTTGCACGTGCAGAGTACGATGTGGGGCAGGCACCAGAGACATGCCCCTCCTCCCCACACAGGTTACACCGCACCTGATTGGGACATGTTGCCCTCTCATGCCCCAACAGCAGGCATCTGCCACAACGTTTGTTTGGGCATGACTTGGCCTCATGCCCCTCCTCCCTACACTGGAAACAGGTGCGGGGCTGGCCAAAATACCTGATGTGGGCCTTAGAACCCCCTATGAACAGGACGGAGGGGATGTCTCGTTTCAGCTCCATACGGAACTGTCTCATTCCGTTGAGAATACCGCTCAATTCACCTTCATTATACTTTACCCAACGCCAGTCTGAGACAGTTCCGTACTGTCCTAGAACCCTCGCCACCAGGCCCTGATCTACCTCAAAATTGAGGTACAACACCGTCACCACCACAGAGCGATCATATGGGGTGACAGTGAGACCCTCCACACTCTTAAGGGAGGAAACCCCCTTCAATCGGGCAGCATCAGTCCGGAACTTCAAATCATACGTATTCCGGGACGCAAGGGCCTGCAGCATCTCTATATCCTTAACTTCTACCTTATTGTTCTTCAACACAGAAAAACCATGCTGGGGTGTAACATTCCCCCTCGACTCAAACTGTAACTGAACGATGCTGTTATCCCGACCTCCGGGCATAGCAGCAAAGGTTTGTGGCACAAGGCCACGCAACAACTAGGGAGAAAACTTCAGCACTGTAGGTCAAAACCAGGCAGGGAATATAGAAAGGGAACCCAACACTAAACAACTATAGACCAGACGTGTTTCAAAACGAGCACGATCAAACCCCGTCCCCAAGCGAGAGAACACAATCCAGCACTTCAATAATATGACAGTAGTATAGTACAGTATAAAAAGCACAGCGCAGCAGCACAATACCAAAATTCAGCACGATCAGCGAGAGCTCCGCGAAAACACGTCCGCTCCCGACGAAGACCAGAACTGATCTGTTTCGTAAGGGCCAATAATGTAGGTCCTCACTCCTCAGAAGCCTGATGTAGAATCCACAAAACTTACCTGGCTTAGGAGTCTATGAGCTCCGATACTTACCTCCTATTTACATCTGTATTCCCCTAATTGCCTACAATTAACGCCTTGGCAAACTTTTTTACACCGGTGTGCCCCCAAATGGGGGCGCTATGTCTATACTCGCTCCAATTCCTTTCTTATTTGCCCATCTGGAAGTCTGAACCACTGAAAAATACTGAGAAGCATGAGTACAAGTTAGTAGGTTAAAGCCATACATATATGTGCAAAATAACATCAACTAAAACATCAAGAATCAAATCGGAGATTCTCACCTTGATAAGACTTCCCATTCTTTTAGAGATTACTAAAAGAATATTGGAAGAAATGGAGATAACTACATGACAGTACATCAGAATTAAAGAAATGTAGAGACTGTTAGCATATCCTCTATTTTACTACATATATCCTAGGATGTTAGGAAATGTGTAGTAAAAAGCATGATACCCTAACAGTCTTTACATGTTAGGTACCAAGTGCAAGCAGATTGCCTTCTTAGTTGACACCACATCATAACATAGGTCAATGTTGATGACATTGCTCTAAAGATTAACTGTGCCAAAGTATTTAGATATCATTTTTACTTAACATCATGTGTGAGCATTGTATGTGAACAATTAAAAAACCTTGTTCAACATTGCTTAATGAACTATTTAGAAAAAGTGGGTTTACTTTTGTTTTGTTTTTTTTCAAAGTATATATTTTATGCAAAAGTTGTGTTCTGAAATTGTTACCTGGAAACTTCCACATCCAATACTGTGACTAACCCAGGCATCTACAACTAAAAGAAAGAAGCGTGCCTGTTATGATTTAATGACATATGAAGAATACGTTCTTTTTATGCTTTTTGATTCCTTGCCGAAGGCAGGCAAGGAATCTATTCGATGGTGATGTCGTGTGTATGTGTGTGTGTGTATGTGACGCTCTGCTTGTAAACACGATATCGCCAGAAGGGTAGAAGTGAGGAATCTCATACTTGGCATGTAGATTGGTCATATTGAGTAGCTGGTCCCTATTGTTTTCGGTAGAGGTCAAAGGTCATTTGGTCAAAACCTTGTAAACACGATATCTCAAGAAAGGTGAGTGTCAGGAATCTAAATCTTAGCATGTGAATTGCCCTTATTGAGTAAATGATCCCTATAAATTTTGGTGGAGATCAAAGGTCATTTGGGGTCTAAACTTGGACCATGTCTCAGCTTTTAGAAAGCGCCTAGTTTGCCATCGTAACCCTCACACAGGTAAAGATAGGAATATGATTTCCTTTGGACCTCTTGAAATGTCGGGTCAACTTCTGTGTATGCCAACTATACCTAATTCATAGGGCTATTTTCGACTTGCTTCCAAAAAAGACCCACCGTGGCCAACATGAAGGGTCAATGCCAAATGTTGACATGTTTCTGATAGAGAACACACGGGCGGATACATTCAAGGGGGTATCAGTGTGTGGGCGGTCTCCCATTAGTGGCAGTAAGGGCCCAAAGTTTAAAAGTCGAGTTTTTCCCATATGCCGTTACACTAATTTTGCGGTCCATTTTCGAAATGCACGCCGTGCCCAAGGATGGGGGGCACGACAAAGTTTTGTTCCACTGGAGATAGAAGACACATAAGCGAATAGCATGGGCCGATGACTGGAACCCTTGGCCCAGATTGAAGAAGCAGTAGACAAAGAAGACAACCGTGTGCTGAATCAATCTCACAGTCAAAGTTCGCTGCTGCGTGGCAATTCCAAGAAAGGGACAAGAATGAGAATTTTATCAACGCGCTATCTTTTTCAATTGAAAACGGAAAAAAAACTTGAAATAATTTCAAAGAGAGAATAATGAAGAATTCAAGTCCCCGAATATTATATTCAGCTGTTATTTCAAACAAAGGGTTTCGTTAGATAAACTGTATCGATTGATTGTATACGATGGATGCTGTATGACTTAAAACAATTGTGTTGAAATTTGTTTAAGAATTACATTGAAAACAGTTTCATTACAAAACACATATACATCCCACTGAATTTACACTCCAACTTGCTTTACATTAATCAGATAAACCATTCTCATCCTCAGAGTTTACACAGGGGTTTGCTTCTTTAAACAGTGTCTTTTGCTGCGGGGAAAAGTGATAGGTTTTTTTTTTTCTATTTCTCTGTTGGTAGGGGGGTTGAGTTCGGAAATGCTGGCGGTAGAGTTGTTTCATGAGGTTTCCGTGTCGACGTAGCGACTGCTGGTTGATGAAACAGACGATGTGAGCTTTCTCGGATTTGTCCTGTAGAAGAATGATGTCGGAAGGGATTGGTCTTGATCATCCAAAACATCGGTGCATTTGCTGTCAGTGGGGTCTGCCTCTTCTGACTGTTCTTCCTCTTGTCCGCATTCCTCTTCGCCGTTGGTTTTAGAAGGAGTTGGTGTCTTTGTAGGTGGCTGGGTTTTGGGCGAGACTGTTTGGGTTTTGTGCGCCTCTTCTGACTGTTCGTCCTCTGTTTCTCCCTCTGTTTGTCTTCTGCAGTAGGGTCAGGGGTTTGGAATAATCGGTCATCTCCGTAAGCATGTTGACCGCCAACGCATCCTTACGCCGGCGGTCGTACCACTGGCTTTGTGTCTTCTGACTGTGGCCCATGTGTTTAGCTAGAGCCGACATGTCTACCCCGCCATCTGCTCTATAAAAAGAAAAACAGATTGTGGTTGTTTATTTATGGACTAAATTTGGTTAGGGAAGGAACTGGATAACTACAGAACCCGTAAAGGGACATGAAACAAATATTTCGAATGTACGAAATAATATTTTTTTCTTCCTTGACCCTTAACGGGCTCCGTAGGATGACATCATGGATATAAATTAATCTATTATTGAACGTGGGAAGAGGGGAAGAGATTAAGATAAATGTCCATGACTTCCACTCGCTACTAAATTTTCCATTTGCATCGGTATTTTTCATAAATAACTGAATACCCTTGTTACTACCGTCTTGCAAAGCATTGTAGGGCTGATGTTTCCCTAGTCATCACACGGTGCAGTCGTGAAGTCCAAATAGGCTACAGAGTATCGTACATCAAAAGGATGTACTCCCCCCCCCCCCCCCCCCCCGTACGATCAAGGCATCCAGGTATGATTTCCCTGTAAAAATGATAACGTTTATGTTAAAACGAGGTTTTCTTCTTTTAAAAGTTTGCCCCAATACACCCTTAATCCTGGGTCAACAATGTACCATACATTTCCCGGGGTTAAAATTTAGCTGAAATCCTGGTAAAAATTGGCATTTTTTATTGTTAAATTAACGACTGGTTAGGAATCCTGGTGAAATGTAACATTTTCCCGGCCAAATGTAACCAAAATTTCATTTTTTTTTTTTTTTTTGTTTTGTTTTTATCAGGAAATATATGATTAATTTATGAACTCGTCCTGGTTAAATTAATCAGGATGTTTTAGAGTGTAGTTAATGAGTGGAGTTTTTAATTTTTTTTTCATCCTTTTTTCATGTTCGTCGATCGGGGGGGGGGGCTGGGAGGCATTGATGGGGATGTAATACAAAATTTTCCCTCCCGTGACACTTTTGAAATTGGGTCTGCGTCCCTGCATTTTATATACTCTTACCTAATTTCTCCTATGAACAGCATTATCAGCTGACACAAGTCTTCATTCATCGCAACCACCCCAAATTCATGCGTTGCATAGGTTTTTGTCTTTTCAACCCCGACGGTGTAAACCTTATTCCGTTTGCTATCCCGATTTGATTTGGTATAAGAAATTTGTGAACTGTCATGCCCAGGATCGGGGCGTTTACGGTGGCGATTTTTTATTACGAGACGGGTCATTCGGTAGTTTCTGGTATGGTTGTGTAGTGCTTTCTACACCATAGCCGTGGGTGGGCATACTGACTCCGGATCCTGGTTAAAAATCACCAATATATTGTTATCTTATATATTGTAATGCGAGTCGTCAGAGTCGCTACCATTGATTTCTTGGACTGTAACCTTTTCTTGAAAGAAGACCCGCAAAAAAATATTTGCAATGAAAATGCGTATCACGTAATAAGATGTTATTACACTGACTCTTTGAAAATTTTAATTCAAAGTACCTTGTTGGTCTGCTTTGGTAGGGTCGCTACTGTCATCTTTTGGGCTCCCAGCTTTTTTTCCGGTGTTTTCAACTTTTTGTCTCTCAGCTTCTTTTTCTACACTTACCATTTTTTTTTTCTAGATGCATAGCTGTGCCTCTTCGGACAATATCCATTCGCTCCTTCTTTGACGGGTCTGAATGGTTCCTGTTAACGTGTTTCCGAAGCCACCGAATTTCTCTGTTGCACTGAGGTTATCGAAAGAGGGCGCTGTCAAATTGTGAACTACAATCGCTATCGCTGTTTTCATGTACTTTCCGTTTTCTGAGTCCGGGCCCTTATTTCCCACAGTACACGGCGTGGCGCCTCCCTTGAAAACCAGGGGTAAGGTAAAGCCGATACATGTCGGTGACAGAATGGTCACAAAATTGGCAGTCCCGCTTTGGAGGCATGTTCTGCAAAGAAAGCAATACGTTTAATAATTATCGTTTTTATAATAAAATAGAATATCCCTTTCCCCCATTATATTGTATGCTTTGACCCTTACAAGGCTCCGTATCACGTTTTAGCAAGTTCACGTTTTAGACCGTTAACGTTATGTACGTTTGGACCTTAACAAAGATGGAGAAGTGGGTTTCCCCTTATATTAAATTTGATGAAATGGAACGTTTTAGAACGTTAACCCTTTACCGTTGTGCTCCGATCGGGGCATACTTGCGCGCCTCGGGAGTGGGCGGAAAAGCGGACGTGGCCCGCCCCGCATCGGCTTCCGTAGGCCATTGACCCCGTGACCTTAAACTATTGTCTCTCTCGCTGTTGTGGCCGAATTTTCGGGTGGCAACTCGCAGTTTCGAGCTCCGCGTGAAACAGTAAAGATGTGTGACAGCCGAGCTCCCCGCATGGGTCCAAAAGGACCCAAACAACGGTAAAGGGTTAATATAAGCCTGTGGAGTGTGTTTACTGCAAGGCTGATGCCACTGTATCTGCGTGTGTGCACGTAAACCTTTAGCTTAGCCGAGTGGTGCAGATATTTTAGCTTAACCCTTTACCGTTGTGCTCCGATCGGGGCATACTTGCGCGCCTCGGGAGTGGGCGGAAATGCGGACGTGGCCCGCCCCCCATCGGCTTCCGTAGGCCATTGACCCCGTGACCTTAAACTATTGTCCCTCTCGCTGTTGTTGCCGAATTTTCGGGTAGCTACTCGCAGTTTCGAGCTCCGCGTGAAACAGTAAAGATGTGTGACAGCCGAGCTCCCCGCATGGGTCCGAAAGGACCCAAACAACGGTAAAGGGTTAATGTTGTGTACGTTTGGCTCCCTGACTACACATTTAACGTTACAACGCAGTCTTTTATATTCTACATTTTTTTTTTGGTTAAGTTCAACACTAAAATTGCAGCTGAACATTGCCAAACTGATCTCTACGATACAAAAAAACTTGTGTCTCACCTCCGTTCCTGTATATAATCGATGGATGTCAGGTTAAGGGTTAGTAATTGGAGAGCGTAATTTATAGACGAATCCGATTAGCGCTTGTTTTTAGTGACTGTAGGCAGCTTTTAGTGGGGTCCATCGTCCTTCAATCGTCTTCATTTATTGTCTACGTGAGTTTCAAATCCTCATATTCGGTTATGTTAAAAAAATCAAGGACATCCATGGGACAGGTAAGGAAGGAAATTTAAAGATTAAAGGTGATGGACCCCAGTAACGGCCGACTAAAATCAGCCCATCACAATCTGTCCGGATTCGTCTATAGTCCGATGGCTTTTGATAATTACCGAGGAGAGGAAGTACCTTCAATTTTTAGGGTAATTTTGAAACGAACGTAACGTGCATATCACAGACAACGTTTTCACCGGACATTTAAGTGGTCCAATCTAAATCGTATTATTAAATTAGACATGTTGGTAGCCAAATATTCACTCGATATATTTTTGAAGAGGCAAATATCTGCTCTATGCCTATATACCGTAACACTAATTTATTTCTTTGAACCATTTTCGAGCTGCCTCCAAAAAGGCTCGCCGTGTCCAAGGAGAAGAAGCCACGACAAAAGATCGCTTCACTGAAGATAGAGGACACATGGGCGGATACTACCAGGTATGGGCCGAGGACTTGACCCATTCACACTAGATTAAGTAGGGGCCCAAAGGTTGAAAAACGGCTTTTTCCCATATACCCTTACACTAATTTTTTCAACCATTGTCGACTTGCCTTCAAAAAAGGCCAACCGTGGACAAGGGGCCCCGACAAAAGTTTGTTTCACTGGAGATAGAGGACACATAGTCGGATACTACCAAGTATGGGCCGAGGACTGGACCCCTTCACACAAGATAAAGTAGGGATCCAAAGGTTGAAAAACGGCTTTTTCGTTTCATTCGTTTCGTTTCATTTACTTGTTTCCACGACATGTTATTTCGGTATTGTACAGAATTATTTCAAATTCAAAAATCCAAATACATGATGTGAAGGAAGTAAGCCAAAAAACCCCTAGGGGCTTGTCGGGAGCTTACTCCCTGAGCAAACAAACAAGGAAGACGAAGGCACAATAACTGCACAAAAGACAACGAAAACAAAGATAATTTAATACCATCCCAAAAGCCTGCAAAAAAACCATGCCCAAAAAGAGCCCACCTCCACCACCCACCCCAACCTATAGTTGCATACATGCCACTTGATAAGTTAATTTTCGGAACCGCACCTAAATTAGCACTGTAGAGACGTTGAATAGGGCAATGTAACTAATTAATTAATACTTGCTCATATAATAAGTAACGACGTTTTTCCTAAATGATTGTAAACTTGGACGAGAAATCATAGTGTCCGGTAAGGAGTTCCAGGCCCTTACTGCTCGGTAACGTAGAGATCTTTGTGAAAAACGAGAAAGGGTGAGAGGTTTTCTTAACAAATGAGCATGACGGGTGTCGTAATCATGTTTCAACCTATTTTGCTCAAAAAAGTTCGCAAAATTATTCGGTAAGAGATTACCCAAAAACCTATATGTAAAGCACAAAACCCCAAGATCTAGTATGTCATGCAATTTCAATAGATACAAGGACTTAAAAATAGGGCTGGTTGGATCTTTAGATCCAGCCATAGAAATGTGTCTAACGGCTCTCTTCTGCAAAATAAACAAACGTTGAATATGACAGGAGCTAGCACAAGACCAAATTGATGAGCAATAAGTTAAGTGAGGATAGGTTAAAGATAGATAAATCATTCGCAAAACATTCTTAGGGACAATATACTTCAATCTTCCAATAATATTAACGCCCTTTGCAACCTGTGACGAGATGTAAGAAATGTGGTCTACCCAACTTAGTTTTGAGTCAACAATCACACCCAAGAACTTAGTATTATTGACCCGTTGAAGTGTTTGACCATTTACAACAATATTAAAAGTCTTATCCCTCATGCATGATGAACTGTTAAACACAATAGTTAGTCTTAGACAGATTGAGGGATAGTTTATTACAGGCAAACCAGTCACAGAAAATTGAGAGTTCATAACAGACAGTCTTTTCAAGTTGCTGTAGATTATCACTGCAAAAAAAAAAATATTCGTGTCGTCTGCAAGCAAAACAAGTGACGCATTCTTACAAATATCATTTTCCCCATATACCCATACACTTTTTTTTTGAACCATTGTCGACTTGCTTCCGAAAAGGGCCCACGCCATGGCCAAGGGGAAGGGGTCACGACAAAAGTTTATTTCACAGGAGAAAGACGACACATAGGCTGATACTACCAGGTATGGGCCGCATACTGGCCCCCTTCGCACAAGATAAAGCAGGCATGGGCGCCCGCAGAAAAAAAAGTCAGGGGGGAATTTGTAGGGCGGGGGAGCTTGAATTGACACAAAGCATGCGAAAATTTCAGCCCAAAATGCCTCCTAGATCGCCGGAAATTGCATTTCTAAAGCCTATTTTTCGCAAAGAAACTTGGAAAATACGTTTTGTTCGGGTTTTGGTTTGATTTTTATAGTTTTTGATTTTTGAGTTTTTTTGAATTTTTGATTTTCCGGGGGGGGGGGGGGCAAGTGCTCCCTTTGCCCATACCTGCGGACACCCATGAAAGTAGGAGCCCAATGGTTGAAAGACGGCTTTTTCCCATATACCCATAAACTAATTTTTCGAACCATTGTCGACTTGCCTCCGAAAAGGGCCCGCCATGGCCAAGGGGAAGGGACCACATCAAAGGTTTGTTTCACTGGAGATAGAGGACACATAGGCTGATACTACCAGGTATGGGCCGCATACTGGACCCCTTCGCACAAGATAAATTTGGGGCCCAAAAACGGCTTTTTGCCATATACCGTTACACTAATTGTTTGTGGCCATTTTCGACTTGCCCCCGTAAAAGGCCCACTCTGACCAAGAGGGAGGGCCCATTTCAAAAGTGCGACTCTGTGTTATAGGGAAGACATGTGTTAGGGCCCTGGTGATGAAATTTATATGTACCCCTAGCCTCTTACCCTTGTTCCTTCCCCTTCAAATTGGCGTAAGTGATAGAGTAACATTTGTCAGTTGTTTTTGTGGCATTTGGAGTAGTTTTGACCCTTTTGGGGGTTTTATGATTTTTAAAGTTTTTTTTTTTTTTTTTTGAAGTTTTGAAAAATGGCCGCCATTTTGACTAGGAACATGCTAACAATACAAAATATACACAGTACGTGGACACTATTTAAATGCATCTCGTGTAAAAAATTATTTTTTAGTTCAAATTCGAGTTATTGATGTTTTTACGTTTCGTCACGCCACTTCCAGTTCAACATTTTGGCGCCAAAAACGTCACGTATGTTATCTTCATCGAAGGTGTTGTGTAGAAGATCTCTGTAACCCTAGCTTACCCCAGGGTTGCTTTAAAATCATGCAAATTAACGGCAGTCGCCATCGTTAAGATATGCCCCCCCCCCCCCCAAAAAAAAAAAAAAAAAACGATTTGGGTAATAACGGGTCGAGAAATGTTACCTCCTGAAAAATTTCCGAGATAACACGTTTTTCAATTTTTTTTACCTCAAACTGACCTCTGATGTCGTGACGTCATCGCGCTGACCTTTGGTCAAAAATTAACCGTGCACAATTACAAGTGATCCTGTTATTTGGCGCGAATTCGATGTTCTTTGGCATTTTAATGAACTTTTCTCTTCTTTTTTTTTTTTTTCTTTTTTCGGAATTTGACGGCCTATATAAACTAAACGGAAGTCGTAGAAACTTCCGGTTTGGATATTTCACACACTTAGGCCAACTTAACCCCCTAAAGCAATAAAAAAGGCAAAGGTCAAAGTTTTCCCAAAATCGCTAGGGTTAGCAAGAAGGTGAAATTACGATTCGAAGATTTGGTGTAACCCTAATACACCACCGGCATTTTCGGGCTAGCAAAATATCGACCTAGGGTTAGCAAAAAAAAAGTACCCCAAGGGGGTGAAGTTAGGGTGGGTTAGCGAAAAAAATTGCTAACCCACCCGTGTCTCCTTCCCCTCAGATAGATGCCCCCTTTTTCGGGACAGCCAAACCCTAACCCTAACCCAAAAAGGACACTAAACGGACACTTTTCATGGGGCGATAAATCTTGTGGTCACGCGCCCTGGGCTTGCGACCCTAACCCATGATCCCGAGGGCCTACTCTACCCATTGATATGCATAACTAAAAAGGGAACACTTTTTCGTTTTTTTCGCACGGGTTCTAAATAGAGTAAGGGGACCAATGGCACGGAGACTTATGAAACGGGGTACTGTAGACATTTTCCCATACACTAGAGCTACCCCCCCCCCCCCAAGTCAATTTTAACAAAATGTTTCAAATTGACTGATAGGATTTGTCCTGAACTTTATGAAAACCCCACATGACCCACTGTAGATGATCCTTGTGACCAAGTTGTCTGATCTGTATCAGTCCAGATGATGGAGACAGGTGATTCGTTTTATCTATGTGTTTTCCAGAAACATAGCTAGAAGGATAGGCTAGCTTTAAGGATAGACACTGCACCATCAACAAATGCTAACACCATATTCCGGCAGGAGCTTGAAAAAAACCAACATTTATTATCTCATTTATCAACAGTGCCACCAGTAGCTCGCAATGGACAATAGCCGGGGAGTGTAGGATTAAAACCAGTACAGGGTGGTAGTACAAAAGCTGAGTGCCAGCATTATACTTTGCAATAAAATTCAAATAGAGTGCCAGCATTGTTTTGCTTTGCAGAATGGCCAAATAACAGTTTTGGTAACTGTTGTGAGTATTTGCCTGACAGTCCAGGCAAATAAGAAGTTTGTCTCATTTTCTTGAAGTAATCTCACCCAACACATCGTCCCACACCAGTAGTGACGTATAAATTCACAGTCAAACTGTTAGATGGCACGAAGAAGCGTGATGAATGCACACACGTGCGTGTGGGTTAATAAGTCCAGATCTGTTGAACGTGAAGTTCGGTAGTTTTGATGAATCTTCGAAGTATGTCAAAAAGGTCAGTAGGAAATATTTTCGTGTTCGGTACAGTTGATTGTAGAACAGTTGAAGCGACGAACAAATATTTAAAGAAAGAAAACAAGGCATGCAATTCAACGTTTAAGAACTAGATCGTGAAATTCAGCCTGCAAATCAGGAGATTAACGCGTCTTGTGCCCAATAGTTTTCACGTTGCAAATGCCGGGAAAGAAGCCTTAACTAAGAAATATAGGTCAATTTGGCATCAACGTTTTTAGCTTTTCTGACTAACGTTGAGATTTTCAATAATTTACTCGAGGGAAAGGATACACCTTCAATTTAACCCCTTCCTTAGCCCACATGTTAGTCAGGGGAATCCCAACTGAATGTGACCCATCCACCCCAGAAAACTTGCGCTCATCAGCGCTCTCTAACCTATACGTCAACAGTAATTTGCCAGGCCAGATAGTCAAAATTTGGTCAGTATGAGGGACCGATGTTATTAATGTGGGAGGTAGGTCTATTGCAGCTGTGATGACATTTTAGTAAAAAGGGTTAAGTTTCTCTAGGACTAGGGTGAAGAGACCTTCTTCAGTGGCGAATCTAGGATTTTTCGTGTTTGAGGAGGGGGCGCTGAATGCCAATCATCTGCGCGAACAACTGTCTAAGCGGAATGCCACCATCAGTTGGAGTGGAGTTGGGTCGGCCACCGTCAAGAAAATAAGAGAAGTATGGCCTATAATTCACCCGACTGTCAACGAGTAACATCCACTTTTTCTGACTTTCGGTCTCGCGAACCCTGTTGGATTTACGGTCTCGTGAACCTTCGGTTTCGCAAACCTTCACTTTAAAAACTGAAGTGTTACAAATTAACCCTACCGTGGGTGTTACGCGTACTGCTAACTATCAATGGGGCTAACAGACGTTAGTTACAACACCTGAAGTGCACGTAAGTACATACTCCGTAACCAAGTGTTGCCCACAGCACTCTGTGAAGCGTTGTATATCTTACGTACTTTACGCGGACATGATCACACATAAGCTTTAAAGGCATATTTTCATCATCCCAAGCAGTTCCAATTCTCCCAACCTACTTATTTCTAGCCCCTCCCACATTTATCTAAAACTCATCTTTATCCATACACAATCCTAGTTTATTGCTTCATGGCTTGTCCCAGTGGCCATACAAGTCCATAATGTGTAATCAAGACACTCTCAGTGCCCATGCTGTGTAATTTAGTTATGATGCATTGTTTGAATGTGATGCAAATCAAAGAGCTGTACCAATTGAGAGTTTTGATATATGTATACTGAAACTGTAGTTTGGGGTGACGAATGACTGCCTTTAATGTACGAGTATTCTGCATGGACATACGTACGTATGAGTAACTCGTACGCACGTACGTACATACGTTCTCGCGCCAACGAACTTACCCAAGGCAACAGGTAAGAAGTAATAAGAGAAGTATTAATTCTAAATTGGAAGCAAGTTTTGAGCTATGAATTTTCCTAAGCATACTTGTAGGTACATAAGGGGTATCAGCAACGTTTTAACGGTCAAGAGACACACGATGAATGAGATTGATGCTGGTAGAAGACTACATTGAAAAGCTCGATTGTGGATGTTGTTGGGCATAGGTTGTGCACAGGCGCTCGGTACTATAGCAATAGGCTAGCCTAACGTGTTTTTATTACGGTATTGGCCAGTCTGATACCATAGACTAGGCTACCGAGCGCTTTTGGGGCCCGGCCGCTATGCACTGTGCAGCTATAGCCGTGTTGTGTACGTAGAGCTATAGGCTTGCCTCGCTGTGGCATAGGTCTAGGCCTATATGGCTAAGTACTAACCTTACTGTTTGTGGACTAGCCTAGCCTATTGGCCTAGCCTATAGCCTAGTCACTGAACATGTCCTTGGCCTGGAAAAGGTAAAACATGCACAACAAAAAAAAAAAAACACTAAAAAGGCTGTTAAAACAAGTGCCAGTCACTGAAAAATGAACCCCACATCTCAGTGCTTTGCACTGAAAGTAAGCAACAGCTAGGCCTAGGCTTCTTAGCCTAGGCCTAAATCTAAAAGTGGGGCTCATTTTTCAGTGGTTAAGTCATGAGGCTATTCGGCCCCATACTAAAACTGCCCACACCTTTGTTTTGGAGGAAAAATTGTATGAATTTATCATTACTACATAGGCCTACTGTACAGGAAGAAAAGGGGGGGGGGGGATTGGAGGCTGCATATACTGACACCCTGTACATGATAGATGGAGAACTGATGGGGAAAAATAGCTAGCTGGGCAGTAAGTCCTTCTTGCAATACAGTAGTACAGTAGTTATCACACTCTCTACAGCAAAGTTTACAGATTATTGTTTCACATTGTCATCAATTGTTTGGTTTTATTAGACTATGATCATTCATTGAAATAAATTCTGAATGCTTCAGGGACATCAGAAATTGTAACAATATCTTAAGTCTGGCAAATTTACAATCTAACAACCACTCCAAAGGCAAAACTACTTTGCAGACATGACAAAGTTGAATGAGACTTTTTCACCAGAACTACTTCCAGTCCTTCCTTTTACAGCAAAGATTTCAAAACTTTTCTTTCAAGATTCCTTTTTCTTGCGAGGGACGGGGCGGGGGTGTGCAAAAGATAAACAGTATCTCAGTTCCATATTTAGCCTTTATTCAAAGTCATATCAGTAATTTTAGTAGCTCTTCCTGCAGCATAAATCTAGGATGTGAAGAAATATCAAATTAATGTGAGCACAGTTTTAGTTTTTAACTAAAGTTGGAGTACAACTGAATTTGTGTCTCCACCTAGCTGCATCATCACATTTAAATCTGCTTTTCTTCCCGCCAGTGTCTCAGAGTCATGGATTCTCAGGGGACATCTAAGATTTTTTGTGTTACTTATGGAGATCACAAAAAGGTTATTCGGGTGGAGAACATATCTTTATCTGACATTAAGAAAAAAAATAAGAGACGAATTTGGAGTAGCTGGAAGTTTTAGCATATTGGCAAAAATGGAAGACTTTAACACTTTTGTCGATATAGATGAAGAGGAGGACTGTGACTACTTGCTAGAGGCTAAACATATTTTGGTAAAAACTGCTCAGGACACTGCAGTAGGCCTTCCTATAGCTCCCCATCTTTACCTGACACCATCATCCTTGATAGCTCTTTTGAAGAAGATCATGCTTCTGTTACCCACAGTTCTGCAAGTTCCAGTCAGTCTTCACTTGGAGAAGGTACGATCAAAAAACCTGAGTCTGGTGGGACCACTTCAAAGAGCAAATTCCATGATACAGATGTAAGTACTGTACTGAGGGAACTGACATACACATAAATGTCAAACAGGTTGGAAATAACAGAAAAGTGCTTGTATCAGTGAGGTTTCTGTTTACATGGTGAATATGTAGCTGAATGCATTTGTTCATTTATAGGGACTGCTAAGTTGTGCTCGCTAGTAGGTGTACTGTATGTTATACTTTAAATGCTGGATTACTTTGTTGGATAATTTATGAAATGAGTCCATACATATTAGTGTTTGCACGGGTAACCCGGGTACCCGCCCGCCATCGTATTATCCGGTTCCAAATCTACTACCCGAATCTTAAAAAAAAATGCATGCAAAAGGATCATCCCATTTACGCCATTGCCCACGGTAATGTACTAAAATATTTTGCCAATTTGGGTAAACATTCTCCGAGACTGAGAATGAAGAGAGCCCCTAGAAATTATGTGTAAGTTTGATAGTTGTCTGTACTTCGTTTCTGAAGTTGAAATTTTTATCAGCGTGCGGCCCGATCGCGCTATCGTCACGCAGTGGGTTACTTCTCACACATCACATGTATATCGCTTATAAACTTACTCGCAAGCAAGCTATATGACGGCCGATTCAAAATCACATCGTACTGTTTCACGCAGACATATCAAGACATACTGTATCACCCCCGCCCAGCTCGCAAAGACAGTGCCCGTAACGTTCAGCATGCTAGGTAAACTGAGCCTTGCATGTATATACGATCTTATTATATGCCACCTCGAGTATAATCCTCGAATATTTCTTAATGGTTAAAGGTGTCAGTTTTACGCAAATCAACACTTTGCCGCTATCTGCAAAGTAAAACGACATCAATGTAATAACACCGTAAACATTCACAATTTTTTTTTAAAACAGGCCAGTATATATTACGTTATTTTGCCCCAAAATGGCGCTCGAGC
Source organism: Holothuria scabra (assembly GCA_037179385.1). Taxonomy (NCBI): domain Eukaryota; kingdom Metazoa; phylum Echinodermata; class Holothuroidea; order Aspidochirotida; family Holothuriidae; genus Holothuria; species Holothuria scabra. The sequence continues at coordinate 6,825,447 of CM074179.1, forward strand.
AGACTACGAAGTTTATGTGTGAAAATTATGCTACCGTGCCTGGATGTCGACACGAGGCCTAGCTACGTAAGAACGTACATACCCCATTAGCGATAACTCCAACGCACATTGCAAAGTAGTATGAGGGAAGTTCACAAACATGACGTCGTTTGTTTACAATCAGTAATTTTTGACGTGCAAGAGAATACCATAAAACAGGGCTCTGATTAGTTGATATTTTTAAATCAGTGGTTTAAAAGGAGGAGCTTCGAGCTCTCACTATGCTGGCTTTTCGAGTAGGAAAGCGTCCCAAAATTCAATATCAAATTGATATAGGCCTCGGGAAGTATAATTTTCTTATTTGACTGTTTTCTGTTACGTTTTTTTTTTTTTTTACTTGTCATTTTGATCTAAAACAAAACGAGACGATTGAACCTTCTAACAAATCAAATGTTTTTGAACTTGGGAACTGTGATCGCTATACCTATCCAATACAGATGTTAATGTTACCATGCATGTCTTATGGAGTATGCCTTACAAAAAGCTCATATCTTTTAGTCATCGTATGTAACACCGGGTAACCCGGGTACCCGACGGGTATGGCGATCGGGTACCCGGGTCCTAATTTTTAGTACCCGTGCAAACACTAATACATATACAGATCGTCAGCTGTTTCACTGTGTTTTTGAAGTTTGAAAATTAATGTACAGAATTGCTAACTTAAATTTGTTGACTGAGAGATAGTTTGCAGATCAAATTCTTGGGTCACATTTGCTTAACACAAAACAGAGTTGCAAACATCAGTAGGTGGCTGCCCCCACTTTCTTCCCCTTTAAATAGGAAGGGGTTGTAGGAGAAGTTTTTCAGCCAAACAGACTGAGGCAGTGTAAAAGAATAGCAGGCCATGTTTGAAACTCGCAATAAGCATGTACAGCAAGTTCCCCACCAGTCTCATTTTTATGGTATGGCGGCTACCCCAGCCACTGGAAAAGATATGGCCTGTTACTCCCCAACCAGTGAGCTCCTGTATGAAAGCTTGCACCTCCCCCATCCCTTCTGGAAAAATAGTTGCAGTATCCATGGACAACTAATTTTATCAAAACTTTTCAGAATTGGGTAATTTTATTTAAATCAAAGAACCCATTCATTTAATTTCATTACAGTGAAAATCTCCAGTGTATTTCATTCAATCTTTATCACCACCCAGGTAGCATACCCACGTGGGACCCACATGGGTTTTACGTGGGACATCTGGGAATGGGCTAACCCATATGTTGCACATGTGGGACCCATATGGGTTAACCCATATGGGAATCGAAATTGGCTAATCCATGTGGGCTACATATGGGGAACATCTGGGTCTACCAATATGGGTATGATATGGGCAGACCCATATGGGTAACATGTGGTGGGCACCTGGGCTTACCCATATGGGTAACATATGGAGAGCACCTGGGCTTACCCATATGGGAATTATATGGGCCGGCCCATATGGGTTACATATTGAAAGCACATGGGCTTACCCATATGGGAATTATATGGGCCGACCCATATGGGTCATACGTGGGAGACTCCTGCGGTTGCCCTTATGGGAAATGTATGGGCTAACCCATATGGGTTACATATAAGGAGCACCTGGGCTTACCCATACAGGAAACATATGGGAGACTTGTTGTTGCCCATATGGGTATTGTATGGGCTAACGCGTATGGGTAACAGATGGGGGGCACCTGAGCTTGACCATATCGGTATGTTATGGGCCCCATGTAGGTATCACATGAGGAAAATATGGGTAACTTATTCCACTGTGGGTTTTAAATGGGCTGCCCCATATGTAGGCTTAATATGGGAATTTCCTGGACTTTCCCTCATGTATGTACACGGGCCGGACATATACGTACGTATCCATATGTATTACCTATATAGGTACGTCCTATATAGGATGGGCCAATGCAAGCAAGATGCATATGACGCAGTTTATTGCCCGAAAATTTGTTCCCGAAGTTTTGATCGAATGCTCAAAAATATGTGAAAATTTTCGCGCGCTTCGCTTGCGTGTGTAGTGTTTGGTGATCTATTTTATCCACCCTAACTGGAAAGAAATTGGTATGCAAATATATCCTTTCCCGCCAATTTCGATATTACATTTGTACGATCGAACGTGCGTACGGTGCTGTATATTAGTGCATATGATATGAATGCAGCGCGCGCTATAGTACCGCCGCGTAATCGTTGAACGTACGTACGTACTGCAGACGTTCACACTCGATCAGCAGGGCTACAGCAAGCGGGATCAGAGGATGCGTGAATATCAATGACGACTGATACAAGCGATCGAGTGGAACATTCGAGTGAATTAAAAAGAGTTATATTACTCTATAGGTTTAAGGTAAAAAAATCGTGGTTCATATAGGCCTAAAACAACTCGGCGGGGAAAGGCCGATAAGCATACGTCACCTTTCCGTCTTATAATATAGGCCTAGCCTAGCGTTCGGCCAACGCTAACGTTAGGCCTAACGTTAGCCCTATACTATTAGTAGTATTAATAACGTAGGCACCTACTGTGTAACGCTAGGGCCGCCTGTGGGCTAACCCATGCAGCAGCAGGACATTTTGTTTTGTTGTGTTTTTCGTGTTGGCTTCTTTCGACTTAACTGCATATACTCAGGCAGTCAGGAACTGTCTTTTTGCCGCTTTGGAGTTGTAATTAATGAAGACTTTAGCCCAGGCCTAGGTCCTAGGGTAGGCCTAGGCTTATATGTAGGCTATATATTTACGTTTATTATTTGTTATAAAAATTTTACCATGATTTATTTAGCAGGAAAGGAGCCAAAATCGATGAAATCAGTAGTTATGGTTAGTTTGCTGTAATGAACTTAACCTTACAGGTATAATCTGCAACCCTTTCTGAGGCAACTTTGCAGAAACTGGCCTCAGGAGATTGGTTCCTTCTGCAGTGTATGATGCTCTCTAGGGCCATTTCTCATGTACGGTTGTTATGTAACTTTTTTGTACTATTATGCCCACACTTCAAAGAATATATATTAGCTAATTTATGTTGGATGGCTTGCATGCATATACTTAAATGCATGGTCATTTCTTTCATATCTGTCTTAATTCATATATATATATATATATATTTTCACCAGTTTCTCTTCTCAGTAGAGATTATCCATTTGGAAATGTTTAAGTAGGCGTTTCATTGATCCCATTAATTTAGACCAAAACCTCTAATTAAATTGGGCCAGAAGGATTTAAAAAAAGTAAAATGGTTTTATCCATAACAACTTTTAGATTAATTATACACATCCTATCATGTCATATATTGCCTATTTGGGATGACATATATGAAACCCACATACTTGTTTTACACATAGGCCCCAGATGAATCCCACATATGGGCCAGCCCATTGTGATGCTCGTAATTATACTGATGACCCATATGGGCCACATGTGATTCCTTTATATAACCCACATGGGCTAGCCCATATAAAGCCCACACACTTATAACCCACATGGGCCCCTGTAAAAACCCATATGGGCCAGCCCATGAATATCTGACCCACATTGGCCCCATGTGAAGCCCATACATTGCCCATATCGGCTGGCCCATTAGAAGCCCACATACTGAAGTCCCATGATGGACCCATGTGATACCCACTTAGAGCCCATATGGGCAAGCCCGCATGATGCCCACACAAGTTGGTCCCATATTTATCCCATATGGGTATATGGGCTAACCCATATGGGTCCCATATGGTTCTTGGGTGCAAAAGTTAATGGGGCCCATATGGGACACCCCATATGGGACCCTTATCTTATTTAATATGGGTCCCATATGGGCCCCATGTGGGTATGCTACCTGGGCAGGAGTTTGATGCAAGAACAATCGTAAGAGATCACCCTCACGGGAAGAGAATTGAGGACCAGTATAACAGCAACAAAACTCTTACTCCAGAGATGAGGATGCTCCTGGTCAAGATTATCGTCTCACACGTTGTTCAGAAATTTTGTTTGTAAGTACCAATATGTTTGTTCCAAAAGGTAGAAGCTCTTAAATATTTAGACTAATGGAAGTGCTTTAATTTAAGGACTGATGATATTGTGTTGGAGAAATGAGGCCTTAGTGCTAATTGTTAGTGAGCAAATATGTATATTACTTCTGTGTGATTATAGGTACAGCTGAGGTGTGATTACAGGTATATAGCTTGGGAATTGGTTGTTAAACCGTTTTAGGCAAGTTTTTTGGAAAAAAAAAAAAAAATTCTTTTCAGTTTTAGCACCGTCTCTATACAGAGGCTTTGTAAAATTGCTTTAGATGAGAAACAGTTGTATGTATGCTTCAGGGATGTCACTATGCCGGACGGAGATAGGCGGCCCCACCCAGCCAGGATTGGTGAATTGTGCCCGCCACTCATATTACAATAAAAACGTTCTGCCCAGTACCTTTTCCCAGTAATGGTACTACACATGCTCTAATAAACGAAATTGATGCACTATTTTGCATCTGTGCCCCCTTCAAAGAGCAAAATTATTCCAGGCTAGCAATCACTAAAAGGGTCACAGTTAAGAATTACCTGGCACCAATTTTGGTCTGTTGGTGGTATGCTTATTCAGATATAGGCTTACGAATTTCTGTTTGTAATTTTAGCTTACAGTAGATCGATCAGTATGTGGGAATGTTGTAGCAAATCACTTAGTTGAAGTTGAGTCCACAGCATTACCTGTAACACACCCATAAAACTGAATTGGCATGAAGTAAGTTACACAGGTAATTCATTGCTTGTGTTGTGCAGTAGTTTGGCCAGTCAGGGATTATTTATTTTCCCATAATCTTTTACCCTCATGATTCAAAATCATGGTGGTTAAATGGTGTACACCAAATTCGAGAATTTTATTTAGAAAGTGTGTAATTGCACTGTATGCAGTCACAGGGAAGTTTGGTCAAAAAGCCTCTTCTCAAATGGGTAGAGGAATCACACTTTGGTTCACAAGGACCAGCAAGTGTTAACTCGTGGTCCTAAACTTTTGTGAGATGCGCCATTAATGTGCATCTTTCACGGATTATTATGTAAACAAAGATAGTTGAATACAGCAGTAACATTGTTCATTCCAATATACTACTTGCAGCTATGCATCCACTGAACAAAAAGCTATGGCAGCCAGGGCCATTGTAAAATCATACCCAGCATTACAAGATGCCAACAGCAAACTGGGATATGTAAGTATATATATGTACTTAAGTTACAAAGGAAATGTGTGTGTGATGATGTTTGCTTGTTGCTGTGATTTGCTTAACTATGAAATCCTCTAATTTATTCAGTTTCTGGTGTAGCAAAATCTGTACGTGTTAAAGAATGTTCCTTTTGAAAAGAAAAGGAGTGGGGTATTGAAATGGGAGTAAAGAAGAAAAGTAGTATTGGTCCTTAAAGGGGCAATCTTCTCACCCCAAACTACACTTCTAGTATAGGGTATCAGAAACTCTCAACTGGCTCAGCTTTTTGATTGACTGCTTATTCAAACAATGCAGAGTACCAAAACTTATATTACACAACGCGAACTGTACTGATAGTGTTTTGGTTATACACATTGAGCTCTCTATATTCACCCTGAAGCAATAAAATGAGATTGTGTCTGGATGAGGGTAAATTTTAGGAGACAATTGTGGGAGGGGCTTAATTAAGAAGGTTAGGAGAATTGGTACTGTTTGGGATGAGAAATTAAGTCTCTAGTTTTTGGAAGCATGTATTGAAGTTCAAAAATGAACCTCAAGTTGAAATTATATTCACAATTTTTTCAAATAAGAATATTGTGCCAGGGTTGGCTTTGTGATGTAACTGCCCAAAACAGCTTTTGACCAAAAAGCAGTTTAAACCTGGTTAAAACTGATGATTGGTCACAATGGCAGGGTTTCCGTCAGAGGGGGGAAACTCGGGGATTTGTCTACCCCTTTCCAGAAGATGGGTTAAATCGCCCCTTTTCATTTCCATAACAATTAGAAAATTGCCAGTATCTTGGTTTCTTACTTTAAAAGAAGACACTTTTGCAGCAATGTTTGAACTTACACAAATAAATGGCCTTTAAAACCTTCAAATTGCAGCTTACAGGGGCCTTGAAGCAGGCTTTGGTCCCCCTGAACCCACTCGTAACTTTAGCCTAGGGCAGCATCAGTTTGGACTTCGGGTTTAGCAGTAATAAATCCCCCCCCCCCTTTTTGTGTTTCTGGCGAAATCCCTGAATGGTTAAAATGAGACACAACTTTAAATTCATGACAGACAAAGGTACATGTAGATCCAGTCTACTGAAATACATGTAAACATGGTTAGGGCCATTTAATGATGGCATTACTGTATTGGCATATTGGACTTCACTCTAGTCAGTATTCTCGAAGCCATGTTTCAGTGACCAAACATTTACATCACTCAAGTAAATTATGAATATGCAGGAGGTCTGTACTGCTTGAGGACTGTATACAGCCAGTGTAGTGAATGAATACACTTGCAAGGGGATGTTAGCTGTTCTAACTAATAACCACAATTAAGATGTAATGTGTTATTCACCTCATTGAATTTGCTTGTGCTCATCTTGCCATTTTGTATTCAGCAAATACTGTGGATCAAATTGCAGTTAACTTGTATGAAGTTAACTTGTAAGTGGTAATACATGTATGTTGTTAACTTCTATGTATGTAGTTAACTTGTCGTAGCAACTGAGAAATGGATAGATGAAAGAAGATGACCTTTGAAACCCTTCATGTGCTACTCCCTGTTTAGGAACACTTCTTTTCATCTAAAGGTAGACATTCAGGGTATATTCAAGATAGGGCTGTGAACGTATAGCGATTAATCGCTAAACGATCGCATGTGGAATAAACGTTTAGTACAAAGCCTCAAGAGATTAATCGCAAAACCTGTTTTTGACATTTTTTAATCTCCATCTCTACACCGTGATGACCCCAGTTTTTTGTTAAATGGAACATTCTGGGCATGTTTGAACCTTGTAGGCTTCAAAGTTTCAGAATAATTTCATTTTACCATGCATGATAACAACTATTATTATTTCTGCATTACATTCAGCATCAATCCCTGTATACTGAAATAATTTTTTTTTTTGTGATAAGGTAATCGCGATTAATCGCTAAACGATCGCATATTTTTGAGGTTAAACGTTTAGTTATTTTGCTACACGTTCACAGCCCTGATTCAAGAGAAGTTGAAGAACTTAAGAAGGAGCATTCCATCCTCTTCTAAGAAGAGACCAAGACAGACTACACTGACAAACAAGGATCAGGAGGAGGTAAATAAAAAGAAGAAGCTACCTTACGATTGCCTTCGAGACAGCCCTGCTGAAGAGCTTTCTCTTTTCTGTAAACAGTCTTCAAGTGACAGAAAAAGGGAAATTGTTGAAGCAATGAAAAAGACTTATCCTAACAGACAGAGGTGGATCCATAATGAAAACCCCAGTGTGACTGAAGTACTTAGGAGATTTCCAAGATTCAAAGACATGTCGGACTTGGTAAGAAAACGGGGTGGTTGAGGCTATGAAGTGGGAGGGGGAGTTCTTGGTCACAGTAGTCCTCCTCTCCACTAGGCAGATCAAACCAGATGTTAATTTCAGCCTGAGAGCAAAAGAAAGTTGCTTTCAGGGCGCTGGCATTTTATTTTTAGCGTGAAGTTCTTGTCGTGATTGTTAGCCATTATATAAGAAATATTTCCAGGGCAGATGAATCTACCTCTCCCAATAAAATTTCTTCCCACATGCATGTGGCTATATGTAATGTTAAAAATTGATTAGGGGATATAAACTACAGTGGTGAAATCATATCACACATTGGACTAGACAGTCATAGATATGACATGAATACACCTTTTGTCAGACTTGTAGTGGTAGTACAATGCCATGACTGAGTACAAGTGAACATATTCCTGGTTGTGGGTCCGGATACGAGTACATATCCATTTTTATGAGCTTGAGTACAGGCAAATGTGCCAAAGCATGGGTACAAATATATATTCACTACAAATCTGCCTTTTCCCTATCACCAAGAACAATGATCATAGTTGCATAGCTCTCCTTACATGATTGTCTTTCTGAAATGTGAGTACACAAATATCTCTTGGCTTGGCTTAGCAATTTGTCTTAATGATATTTCTTCAGTTGGGCTATAAAATAAAACTTTAAATTACTTCAAACAAGAATTTGACATATTTAAGAGAGAGCTAAAATATTGATTCCCCCATAGATATATATATATATTTTCACTGAGAAGTGAATTCAGCCACTGTGCTTAAAATGGAGTAATACTAAAAACCTAGATTGCAATCAGAGAAGCATTGCATTTAGGATAAGTAACCACATTGTAGCTGTTTTGGTCTTTTAGAGTGTATGCACTTCTTTCTGTAGATAGATGAAAAATTTCAGTTGATGTTTGGAGATGCCAACAAGAGAATGATTTCAACATGGGACACAACGTTTGTTCCTGGTATACTGCAGCTTGCAAGAATTTCGAAAGTCACTAAGATACAGGAGTTGGTAGGAGAGTTGGAGTGTCATGTTAATCTTGGAGAAAATCAACCATCACATGGTATGTGAACAATTAATATTTCATGTAGACACTAGAGCATGACACAGTGTTCTAATATGACAACAAAACATAAGATTTGATGTCATTTGCAGGACCCCATGCAATGTCATGGTATCTTGCAGTGCAATGTAAAACTCAAGAGTATTTAAAATTCCAAAATGATACCAGAGCTATACAAAGACAAAATTTTGAAGTGCAATTCACATTTGCTAGAGAACTTGGGTATGTGTCAAAATTTTCACATTCCCTGAAGTAACGTGCTCATCACAGTATAAACACCAAGCTAACCAAAATTATGAAATGTATTTTACTGTGTAAGGAAAGCATTAAAACATAATTTGTTCAGTAAAGTATTGTAGTAAAGTAATTTACATTTCCAATAATAATGAAGTAAAGAATTGGAAGTGTCTTAATTTGTCTTAAACATGTGTGCATATTACTATATGTCTACTAGGTTAAACAGCAGCTTCAAATGCAGATCCAAAAGTTTTTTTTTTTTTTTTTTTTTACGTACATCGAAACAAGCACGTTGCAACAAAAGGACAAACCCAAACCGGCCGGACAAAAACACAATGGCTAACCATGGCCATCCACACAGGAAGAGGGAAAGAAAACGTCTGTCATGAACTTAAAGACGCACCAAACCGCACCACCCAACACCAGACCAACACAGAACGACGGACATTGAAAACTAAAATCACAAGGTAACTTAACCCAGCTAACAACAAAACGTTTCCTGAACGTTCTTCAAACGTAATTACTTTCGTTTCGCAAACGTCTAGAACTACGTTTTAAAGACGTGTTTTTGTTGTGGAATTTTCATACGTTTTCAAAACGTTTTTTAGACAAGTTCTCAAAACGTTTTCAGACGTAGAAAACGTTCATAAAAACCTTTGCTGGTCTGTACGGAAAACGTCTGGGACGTACGTAAAAGGTACAGGACGTTCAGGAAACGTTTTAGGGACGGACAAAAACTACCCAGGACATCCAGAGAAGGTACTAGAGACGTACACAAAGCGTCCCTGACGTCTCGAAACGCTTTATAGGGCAGTAGGGAAAGCGTCTTCTTTCTACCTTCAGAAAAACTTTAGGGGCGTACGGAAATTATACCAGAAGTCAAAAGAAAGTTTCAGAGGCGAACAAAATGTATCGTATCTAGGAGAAGCCGTTCAAGAATGTCAAGGAAACGTCGATGATGTCAACATATCTCAGGTGCTAACGGATATAAATTTACGTACCTAAACCAAAATATATATGAAAGGTGAATATTGCTTATGTATCCCTCGACCTCTCTATGAGATAGACCATTGTGAAGTGGGGGTGTTATATGGTCATCAGATTAGGACCAAAAGTACTAACAAATGAATTTTGCTGGGAGAGGAAGGAAGGGAAATTTCACTTAACTTTAAAGACAAACATTAGGCTAATGAAAGAAAAAGATGTAAATGGTTTTTCATTTTCTTGACCTACTGAATGTAACTATAATAAACATATCATACCACCTTTAAAAAAGTGATCACAAAAAGACTATTCTTAACTTCTTAGTGTTGGCAAGGAAGTATGTCAAAGGATCATACAGCTCTAAATCTGCACATATACGTACATACTTAGAGCATCATTGCTGTGACTAATGTTCGCACGAGGAACCAGATTGATGATGCCAGGACGCAATTCTGAAATTGCTAGTAGGGTCCAGAGTTTCACTTGCATACATGGAACGTGGAAAGCAAAATTTTGTATTGTGACTTTGCAATTAACTCATAGCCTAACGAAAGTTTTATTTTCAGGTACTGTACCCAGTTCAGAATTTTTCATTCATTTCAAATGACTAAATGATACATGGTACAGTTAAATTTTACATCCAGTAAACACATACATCACTCCGTATGACAGAGAAATGGAGCCTGAGCGACGACAAAGACAACCAAGCTAAAAACAGCTAATGCTTGTTGGGCAATAAAATTCCTATCGAAGGTGAAATTTCAGACATTTTTGGCGTAATACTTAATTTGTAGAAATGGTCGTTTGTGCTGCAGTAAGACCTGCTTTTGTTCGTATAAATTATTACTGTAAACAGAATGGTTTAGAGGAATTTCAAAAAAGAAAGCAATATCGATTTTATATAAAGCCTTGCAGACAAAAACTAGAAATTTTAAGTCTGAGGCTGTTAACTACTGAGCAAAGATCAGCAGCAATTTTTAATACAAAAGAATAATAGCTTAGTTTTGCAACTGCATGCAACAGGAAAGCTAATGAAAAGGCAGTAATGTAAGCATTAGAAATTTTGGAGTGAAAAACATTAAGCAAACTTCATCGATGTGTAGCATCCACCCCATCCCAAGCCCCAAGACAACGAACTAAAGAATTAGCTTTTGATGTTATCTGAGAAGCGCAACAAATAAACGTGTGTCACATACCAGCTTTAATAAGACGAGACATTAATATCAGTATTTTGTAGTATCTTTTGCCGTCTACAAGGGTACGAACAAGATCGGGGCACTAAAATGCATCGGGGCAGAACAAACAACGAGAGCGAAACGACTTTATTTACCTGGTATCTGTACTCTCTAAGGGTTGAGGGCGATAAATAATGAAACAACCCATGCAACCACAATGCGGGTAACACGTGTATTTTATTTATTGCTGTTTATGGATCATCGAAGACGCAAAATTACTGAAAGATACAAACAAACGAGAGTATTCTGTTATTTGAAAACGCAAAGGAATGAACTCAACTGTGAATAACGTAGCAAGGGTTGTACCAAAGGTAACGTTTGCTAGTAGGAATTGATAAGGTATACATTCTTTTATAAACATTCATCGAGACAGGCACGTTGTTACAAATAGACAACTCGGGCGTGGTGTTGCTTTCAGGTGTGGGGGTGACCGTGATGCGCGGTGTGGGATGTTCTAGGTTTTTGTTGTCTTGGGACGGTGGTGGGTGTTGGGGGCGGTTGTGGGGGTAAGTTAGCGGTTTGTTTGGGTGTTGAGATGGGATTGGTGCGTCTTTTCCATTTGTCACAGACCTTTATGTTTCATGATTTGTTTGTGGATAATTGGTGGTTAGCGTTTACGTTTTTGTCCGGTGGGTTTGAGTCGCCTGTTTATTTCAGCGTGCCTGTTTCTATGTACGTTTTAAAAGTAACAAATGGACAACTCAAGCGGCCAGGTAAAAACACAAACGCTAACCATTAAGCATCCACACACAAAACATGGAACCAAAAGGTTTGTCACAAACAAAAAGGACGCTCCAACCCCACTTAAACAGCTACAACCGCCTTTAACATAAACCCCAAAGACAACAAAAACCAATATCATTCCACACAACCCTTGAAGGCCACCCGACGCCCGAAGGCAACAGCACTTTAAAAGGTCAGGGCAAATATATAGGAACGCCTTGCCCAAGGGTGCCCCGGAGGAAGTTGTGGCAAAGGGTAAACTCATTATTCCCATGTTTAAACAAACTACACAACCGGATGCATTCTCCGTCTTGCATTTTCAATGTTTTGGTTGGTTTTGTTTCTTGCAAGTGGAAATAGTTGTAAAGAGTTCAACTTTGTGTTCTGTCTGGTGCGGTTGGGGGTTTTGACAGTGTCCGTTTCCAGGCACTTTTGAAGAATAATGATTCCGTAATATAAATCCTTCAAATTAAGCCACTGCCATAATAAAACGGTTCCATTTTAAAGACTAGCGTGAGTTTTCGTTTCTTGGCGGGAGAAGTATAGTAAGACGATGTAAAAACAGTCCTGCATAAAGCAGTCCCTTACAACCTTAAATCAATCAATAAGCAATAATTTTACCAATATTTGTAGACACAACTACACACAGATTGTGTGTTTTCATTCCTTTAAGGCGAATATTGTCGGATTTTCATGCACTCCAAAAACGCCCTGACAACTTTACACTGGCACGAAGTCATCACACTTTTCTTGATCCTGGTTAAACCAGCTAGCCAAGTTTATCGTGATTGATAGTTTAGACTACATTGGCTGGGCAAATCACCATGTACTGGTTGAAATCCCACGTTTTACTTGTTAAACATTTGTCTTTTCGTATATGATAGGGAAATATTTCACCCATGGGCAATTAGGGTATAGCAGTTTCCCATTAAAGCTATCACAAAGGCCAATTTCTTCGTAATTGTCCAGCTCGTCAACCACTAGGAAATGAGGGAAAACCTGACTGCTGGCACGTTCCACTCATTCTTGGCTTAGCACTACCAAACATTATTATTGCTATAGCACCATGTGCAAAATCTGACCAATAAAAAGGGATCTACCACAATAAATCCTGCATACGAACGTATTCTCAGATATGAGCATACACAAGGTAAACATATGAAAAAATTGTATAAAAACGAGCAAGATAAGCCATACAACTTATGAAAGGGAGTTGTGAAAATCTGCCACCGAGGCAGTCCAACGACATGCCCAACCTCCGCTAAAGGAATCCAGTAGAATTGTTTCCAACTTTAAAATAGGGGTGCTGGGTATGACGTAGAACTGCATCCAGGTGAGCTGAGGAGGTCGTGGCGAGAAGTTTGTCCCTGACTATCGCCTGTAAAATGTGCACATAAGACCGTCATTACTTATCTCATGAATCGCGGGTTTTCGGCGTCACAAAACCGAGAAAGTCTCGCAATGGTTGTCCCCCTGTGGGCTGGGGTTTGTAGAATATGACCACGGTAATCCCTGCCTGTTGAGGCGACTAAATAGAAGGACTTGAAATGTATTGAACAGCTTGACACTGTATAACACATTCGTGTTGGTGTGTCGTTAAATCTTATCTGACCAACTAACTGACTCAACTTAAAAATAAACAAGTTAACCCTGAAGACGACTAGTTCTGTTAAAGTAAAACATTTTTAACATTTTGGATAATCGACATTAACGGCCCCGACCGGATCATATGAACATCTCTTGCACGATTTTTCCTGGTTTGATACCATAGACGTGACAAAATCTGCATGTTCTCCGCTTTGACAATGTCAGCCGCCTTATTGGTTCTAGGGCATTTAATTTCATGGTATTAATTAAAATTTATTTTGTGGGTGCATCATACTTTACACCAATCCCACAACTCTCAAGTAGCTCAGCTCTCAGCCCACAATCTTAGTACAGGGTTCACATCATTCTAAGAAAATAAAATTTTCATAATAAAATTTCAAAATTCCAGGATGAAAACATTTACTTATTAACCAGACCAGACAAAAGACCAGTAATAACAGTACTGAACTTGACTGAATGAAAGCTGTACTTTTCATACCAGTTTACTGGAGTGTTTACACTTAGTTCAATATCTACGGAGCTCCTAAAGTACCAGTCTGCATATCATGATGGTGAGATAATTTATCTGACCAAGTTGTCATCTTTTCCTTAAGAAGTCGACATGTTTAAATAATTTATATTGCCATGTCTACATCCTGTGCTTAGAAAGTTGGCCTCATGAGATAATTTATGTAACCATGTCAACATCCGATTTAGGAAGTCGACATGGTGAGATAATTTACCTTACCATGTCAACATCCTGATTTAGGAAGTCGACATGGTGAGATAATTTATGTTACCATCTCAACATCCTTTGCTTAAGAATTCGACATAGTAAGATAATTTCAACTAAGTACGTCTATGTATATGCACTGCACTCAGTGTCACTGCATGCTGCATGTGGGCCAGGGTTCATTCCATATAAAGCCTTTGCCGGAGGTGCGCCGAAGTTTTCGTGATCGTACGCCGGGATTTTCTGTAAGTGTGCATAAACAAGGTATAGCAATCCGTAGGTGTTCGTGCAAACGTACAGTATACATGACTGTAATGCATAAACGGACACCATACATTGGCAATGCACGCACATGTTTTTTTCTAAAAGTCCCCACGACTCTCTGGCGAAGAGCCAAGGGGCGAAAACCAAACGATTACTTCCGGAGGAGTTCAGCTCCCTTAAGGAGCTTAACGTCCCAAATGGACAAGTACGCCCTCCAAAGGGCAAACACTGAGTGTTCCTGCTCTAGACTGGCTGAATAGAACAGAAGCCACAACCTTGATGCCCAAGCTTTCGACGAAACCTTAAAGATTTCGGCATAGCTGTTCTCCACATGTATATATAGTGCACTAAATGCACTCTGGCTTGCGAGTAGCCCAGGCGCGGATCCATAGGGAGGGAGCGGGGCTTTTAGGGCCAGATCAACAATAAAAACTACGGGAAATAAGCAGTGCAACTCACTCACTATGATGCTTTCTCTTAAGTCAGCGTCCACCCTTTTTGGAGTGTCTGGATCCGCGCCTGGGGCAACTGGCTATACATAGACGTATATAGTTGAAATAACCTCACCACGTCGACTTCTAAAGCAAAAGATGTCGACATGGTGTCATAAATTATCTCACCATGTCGACTTCCTAAGCAAAACATGTCGACATGGTATCATAAATTATCTCACCATGCAAACTTCCGTATTTAGGATGTTGACATGGGGACATAAATTATATCACCATGTAGACTTCCTCAATTAGGATGTTGACGTGGTGACATAAATTACCTAAACACGTCGGATGTCGACATGTTTGTATAAATTATCTCACCATGTTGACTCCCTAAGTAAAGGATGTCGACATGGTAACATAAACTATCTCACCATGTCGCCTTCTTAGGGGAAAGATGACAACTTGGTCAGATAAATTATCTCACCATCATGACATGCAGACTGGCACTTTAGGAGCTCCGTAAATCCTTTTCAACCCACAAGTACCACAAATCAAACATGGCCGAAATCTCAATGCTTCAGTGCATGACATCATTGGGGATGTCTATCGAGTTTGTGAGCCTTTACTTTATGCCTGTGTGAACCTTACATTTACATTATTTTGGTGGTTTATTCATGCTTAACCTTAAGTCAAGTGGAAAGACTGTGTTCTATTGTTCACATATGTAAATACCAGTTGATACATCTGCAACTAGGAACATTCTGCTGGGAATGTCCTAGATGAAGACTAGGCTGTAGCAGGATAACTGTCCAATTTGGTGACACTATATAAAACATTCGTGTTGGTGTGTCATAAAAGCCCATCTAACTAACTAACCCAGATGAAGACAAGGCTGTAGCAAGAACTTTTGAAACGTTCAGAACAGAGATAACCAAAGACAAAGCTGCAGACTGGAAGGAACTCCTTGCATATGAAGTTCCATTCAGTCTGGAACTTTCACAGTAAGAGTCAGCAAACTGCACCCTGGCAGCAAACTGTGGTTCAGTCCTTGCATCCAGCTTGAATAGAACTTAAAAGAAAACAATTTGCAGGACAAACATTTTAGTGCTATTTTTGGAATCTTTGTTTCGAGTACACTTAGTACTTTTCCTCAAATACAATAATGTTACCTTAGGCACCATTTGGTGGAATAGGAGAAAAAGCTCTGGGGGCAAGGTAAGGGGGTCCCCCTCCCCCTTGGCGTTTTAGTGCCGAGATGCTTTAGTTACCACAACCACCTAAACACACTAAAAGCCACCATAGACAATCAGTTCTTCCGCATTTATCTTTGGCTAGTGAAATTCCATGATGTTTCCAGGATTTGAAGCATTTCGCCTCAAATTCCATGACTTTTCCAGGAGTTGTAGCTCTTTTTTAAATTCCATGACTTTTCCAGGTAAAGGTGGGAACCCTGTTAGTCACTCGTTTATCAGACCTCGAAGCTGAAGCCTGTAGGCCTAACTTGTACCTACCCTGTTAGCAAAAGTCGGCGGTCCGCCAGTGGCAAAATGGCCGACAGCGGGCCGATGGAGGTCCGCCAGCTGAATCCCGACTTCCATGACGTCATACAGTTGTTTAACCAATCAGCATCGCTGCCATCGGCGGACCACTGGCTTGCCACCGGACAATCCGGCGGCGGGCCGGCGGAGCTGCCTACAGCGGACTGCCATCGGGCCAACCAAACTTTGCTATCAGGAAGTAATAATAGTCTCTTGTTTGCCGGCCGTTGAATTCTAATAATTTTGGAGACTCAAATCAAAATAAATCATTTAGAATTCCTAATCGTTTTGGAACTATATGTCTTAACACGATACTATCTTAATCATGAAAATGGTCTGAGGGCCGTGGGGTTAGTCACATGTTGTCCTTCAGTGGACGTAACAGCTTCTTCGGAAAGCAGTGAAAGTTTGGGTTTCGTCGGACGGCCCTTTGCCAGAGGGTCAGAAGGACTTTAGAAAAGGGTATTATCATATCAATTTGTTTGGATTTAAGCCACGCACAGTCACGTGTTTGCGACAATGGTCTATTGATTAGTTTATAGAACTCATTTTGTTTTTTTTAGTGAACCTCATCGCTTCTGTGGAGAGGCGATCTACAAAATTAATCGTCTGTCATGTGAAAATGTGCACGCGCGTATATTTTCAATTAATGCGCATGTTTCAGCAAGCTAGCTAGCCAGGTGCGCGCTTCGTTAGTTCAGTATACCTACAGTACCTGTAATCGTGACCTTTGGCCAATAAATCACCTGGACTTTACGAGAAGTGGAATGTAAATGAGTTCGGTAGGGTTTAACGACACACCAAAGCGAATGTGTTTTAGGGTGTCCTGCAGTTCAAATACTGTGCAATACTTTAGTCGCCTCTTAAGACAGGCAGGGAGTAAGGCAGGCAGGGAGTACCGTTCGCATATTCTACTACCCCCAGCCCACAGAGAGAAGCTTTTCCAGTCAAGGTAAGATTTTAAATCAGTCGAAGAGAAAAGGATCGTAAATAGCCCTTCTAAGGAAAATTCAATTGTGACGGCAGGTTCCTTCGCCACCTAGGTTTATCATGCTTGTCGAGTGTTGAATTTTGGAAACACTACCAGGATGTGTTCATGGATGTAGCCTACGAATATGTCCATGCGATAGTTACATCTTCGCAAAACAAATGGAATGCATGAAATCGAATTTTGGCTCCTTGTAAGCTCAAACTTTTTAGATAAGCACTAAAAATACCCTGTGGTGAGGTTAACAATTTGCTCAATAAAGAATGTGATCATGACTTACCGTCATGGCCTAGACGTTCGATACGATCGTAGCCAGGCAGAATCATAAGCTGAACAGCTGAAACTGATTTCAGATTAGCAGTACTATGCTGATTATTGGACATTTCACTTCCAGAAGCTTTTTCCAAATTTTTGGAACCACCTGGGCCCACAATCGATGGTCCAAAGGGTCTTAATATTATACCTCGTTAATATTTGGTCACCTCACCATAAGCAAGAGTATTAAGTATTTCAAACACTCGGCAGGGGTCTTAACTTGGTCTCAGGGAAAACTTTCAAAAAAAGTTAGAAGACCCTGTGCGCATATGTACACAGATTTGGAACTTTTACCAAGGAAGGAAACAAATCTGATGTTTAATGTATGTGTAGCTACCTCTTCACCGTCAAATTATAGGAAGAAAATGGACCCTGTGGCCTTTTAAAGGATGTACCATGGTCCCTTAAACACTTCATTACGAAATGTAAACATTTCATCAAAGATGTTCTGCTTGCACTCATAGAAGGAAATCAATGTGTACAGTCACGACAAATTTTACCCCTTCTAGCTTTCTACTTTTTGAGAAATTAACTCTAAAAATTTAGATGGAAAAAGCTGTCACTCCAGTTTGCCCTCAAACTGAGGAGTGATAGCCACAACCCGACCTTTGAGACAGCTGTCAACCATAAGCTGAGTGAAATGTATGTAAGGAAACCGTCAGCTACCCCCCCCCCTTATTTGCTCTTCGCGTTGCGGAAGCTCTGTCACAAGTGTGCAACCGTCCTGACCTTGTGGCACCGTTTTCGTTTCCCACAACGCCACCTTGGAAGTTATCAGAATCAAATCTTAGTTTGAGAGATACACCAAAACCTTAACAAATAAACTTGTGTTGCGAACCAGCTTTAATGAGCTGAGACATGAATATCATCAGTATCATGAAATCTATACTGACGGCTCCAAAGCCACAAACAGGGTTGGGACTGCGGCGTCAATCTTTATTGCCAAACTTCAGGCACTAAAAATGGCATTCGATGTGATACGAACGTCGAACAGGTACCAGTTCATTGTTTTCACAGACTCGTTATCAAGCCTGATAGCACTAAGAGGCAATGAACCTAAACACCCTTTACTAACAGTACTCCGCGAAGCTTACTCGAACTTGGTTCAACTACAAAAATCAGTTGTGCATGAGTGGGTACCTAGCAACGTGGGCATACCAGGAAATGAAGGAGTCGTTGCACTTGCTAAAGAAGCGCTACAGTTGTACGTCACCAACATTTACTTGTTTCTCACTGACTGCCGCCCTTACATCAAATGCTTCATTAAATCAAAATAGCAAGAACTGTGGGATTCCTTTCCGGAAAACAAATTGTGCCTAGTAAAGCCTACGATAGGAACAGGTGGAAACGGAGTCCCCTGTAAACGGATGGATGATTTGGTCCTGCGTAGGGCCCGCATCGGTCACACCTACCTTATCTATGTATTTTTACTTTACAGTGATGAGAGACCATACCGTATACCTTGTGAATGTGAATGTGCACCATCAGTCACATTCATTTACTTGATGACACTTTACGACATGTTCTCGTGTTGGTGCGTCGTTAAACCTTATGTAACTTAACTTTACTTAAGTTGTTAACTTAACTTGACTTAAGTTGTAAGCAACTAACCAACTAAAACACACTTTCAAAATATCACGCACCACCATATTGAAGGGCCCATATCTTCACAAACAAGATACAACTGTGGGGCAAAGAAGCGTTACACCAGATTGCAAAGAAGAAATAGAGGGATACCAAGGGTGCAGAATTTTACGAAATATTTCAAGACACCAAACAGCACATGCAATAAACGTCTTGAGCACAGTTCATGTTGGCTGCCAGGAAGGGTTTAGAATATGGGTTAGAAGTGAAAATATGTTACAATTTTGGATTCTCAGGTTTAAGGAGCTGTTTCTCTCTCAGAAGGTCACATACCCCCAAACAAGGTGTCATATGAAAGCTGATAAAATTTACTTCCTAGTGATGTATAATTTTAGGGGGTTCGGTGTAATATGAATGCCTAAAAATAGCAAAAAGTGTGATTTTTTTGCAAATTTTTACCGAAAATTGAAATTTTAATAAAATATTCACTTCAGTATCTCATGATAGCTTTCATAGATGCATTTGATTTTTTCCACAAATTGATTACTTTATTACTTTAGTTTTGATTCCTTCATGTTATTGCAATAATAACAACCCCACTTCGCGTGTTCGATGATCCAAATGATTCAGATCTTGATTGGGAAATTATGGGAAGTTTGTAATCTTTCTATTTTTATTGGATAGAAATGAATTGTTTAATAGGATTTCAGTTTCTTCGTAGTTCTTGCGATGTATATCATTATATCCTATTTGAGGTTCTCGATGGTATGCATTCCGTGCTACAGTGGTGCAAGGGGGGCATTTCATCCTTGGCTCATCAATTGCCCCCTCCCTCACGTTAGATCAGTAAGGGGTTAGGTGAATGGAAAAAGTAAGTAATAAATTGCTCCTGAGATTTAATTTTTTCCAGACACATGATAACATTTCAAAGGTTGCCAGGGTTTCGATCAAGTTGACTCACCCGCAGGAACGAGTGCTTCTGGCTATGTTTCGTGCTGTACCCCAAAACTGTTGCCTCATCATTCTTCTATTATTTTCATTTACCCCATACCAATTGTGAAATTCTGGCGCCGCCTCTGACAATGTGTGAACTACTAAAATGTGCATAACTCCTCGTTACTTGAAAAGCCGAAATGGCCGCCATTTTGAACAATTTCATGGCCACACCAAGTCACCAACATTTTATTTGATGGCATACATTTTAAAACTGATAGCTGAAAACCTTGAGTACCATTGAACAGAAGTGGATAAGAACGTCTAAGGCAAAGAGGACAGCGAAATACACAGGCTCATTATCTGCATAATTTATTTCTCATTTGTACAGTTAATCCATAAAAGAAACATTTTTAGTAACTGCTGAAACTGTGGGTCTAAACCTTTAAATGGTCAAAACTCACGAATTATGTGTGCTATCTGTCAGAGTTTTGCCGATATTGCATTTATTATGTAGGAGCAAACCTGTGGAGAAAATGATATGAAGCAATGAAAACTATGATAAGATATTGAGATACCTTTATATTAAAATGTCTATTCTTTTTTTGTAAAAAATAGCAAAAATCATATTTTTTGTTATTTTTAGACATCTATGTGATTGCAAATCCCCTATAACTGTGTATCACTGGAAAGACTATCTAACCAGCTTTCATGTGACACCTTGTTTAGCAGTATGTGACACTCCGACAGGAAGACAGCTTCTTAAACATGAGAATCCAAAATGGCGGCCATTTTAGACTTCAGGGCCATGCTCACCACTTTTTTAAAGACAGATTTTCAGGTTATGATAGACTGAAAGGGAAAAACAGTGGATAAGAGTTTCTGAGGGACAGCTGGGGCCAGACAATAACAAAGAGTCATAGAATGCACGGTTAATAGCCAATTTGTACAGTAAGTCAATGGAAGAACACATTTTGGGTAAATTCTGAAATCGAGTGTTGGAATGTTTGGACGGTCATAACTCATGAATTAGATATGCTATCCATCTGCGTTTTGCAGGTCTAAAACATATTACATAAGAGCTGTTTTGTGGAAAAAATCAAATGAATCTATGAAAGCCATAATGAGATACTGGAGTGAACATTTTATTAAAATTTCAATTTTCGGGAAAAAATTTGCAAAGAAATCACATTTTTTGCCTTTTTTAGGCATTCATATTACACCGGACCCCCTAAAATTATACATCACTAGAGAGTAAATTTTATCAGCTTTCATATGACACCTTGTTTGGGGGTACGTGACCTTCTGACAGAGCAACAGCTCCTTAAACCTGAAAATCCAAAATAGCGCCCATTTCGCGGCCATTTTGTATTTCCTGGCCACACCCACCACTTGTGTAATGGCAAACAAGCAGAATATGATGCCAAAGGATCCCACCTAACAGAAAAACACAGTGAATAATTGTGGCTAAGGGGGGGGGGGGGTGATTTCGATTATTGGCCCATCGACTATGTAGAATTGGATTGCTGTAGGGCGAATTTGTAGTGCCTTTAAGTTAATAGAGGGACAACAACGAAAAGACTTGTAGTCTGGGGCATTTGAGTATTTGCAAAATTGAGTGATGGTGAATATGGTCAGTGTTTTCAAGCAAGAAAAGATGAACAACGTATTAATGCAATGATAAGGCAAGCAGGTCGTGTAATTGGCATAAGTCAACCACCCATGGCAACATCCTGCACAGAACGTCCTGGAGTAAAAAACGACAATATACTGCGAAATGATGAACACCCGCTCCGCACATTAGGCATGGTGGATTGGGCCTTGTGCATTTTCCTTCCAAACTCCGTTTTCTCCTAACCAAGTGTGTTTATAGTGCTGTAGACAGCAAAATGCCTTTTGGCTATTTTGTCCATTATTGGGGGGGGGGGGGGATTATCATTCCGTCGGTTCTTTCCTTCCCTGTTTAGTAACAGTGAACCCCACAGCTGGAGGCCCTCGGAAGCATACAGTCAAATGAGAGAAACGCTCCTTATTATGTCCACACTTGGAGATGTTTCACAGTTAAGTGCAAGGGATCTATACCGGGCTGTTTTTGAAGAATTGGTTGGCCAGGTCCAATTCAACCACTATGCTTCAGGGTCGGAAGTGTGGCGTGTAGTCCACAGCAAATCATTAGATTACCGCAGGCGAGACCTGTTGTGGCGAATCGCACATGATGCGATTGTAACTAATCTCAAGCGCTTTCGGTGGCGTCTTGGAGATGGCATTTGCCCACGCACTGGATGCACAAAGTGTAAGAGTGTGCCACATGTGTTTTGGCAGTGTGAATTTGTGGCCCTCTTCTGGGCATAGTTCCAAGTCCAGACTGATCGCTTGACGTTGTGCAACACATGGGCGGTCGGCCAGGACTATGCCTTGTATGGTCTTTCACCCCCACTTTGCAATACAAGTGTTCAGGGCATACTTACCTTTGTTTCGGCCTCCATAAAGCTGGCCATATGGAGAGACCGATGTAACATTGTTTTTAGGAGGAGAGGGAAGCCTGCGGACGTCGTCCTGGCGTCGGTGAGGCTGAGAGTTGAGTCCGACTTCGTTCGTTTGCCAAGGTCGGCGTTCGGTAGTCGATGGGGTCCACTCGTTTCGGTGAGGGGGAACCGTGTGGTGGTTAACGTGTAATTGGGTGGGTCTGTAGGGAGCTTATGTTGTAAATGGTTTTGTAAATGTCTGTATATATGGCTTTATTATTGTGATGAACGTAGTTTCTGTACATAGTTTTGTAAATATCTGTTTATATAGCTTTATTACTGTAATGAACATAATTTTCTGTTTGATTTAGCAGTTTGTAGATAGTTTGCATTTCTGTTTCTGCCCGGTCCGGTTTGAGTTTTGTTTTTGTTTGTATGTGCCGTTTCAATGCACTTAAAGAGCACATGATCGATTTGGTACATATAAAATACAAACGAATATCAAAGACATGTAGACAAAAAGGGAGCTACACGGAAAAACAGTAATATACGACGTAAAATACGAGTGAAAGTTGCTACAATCAGAGTACCAGGGATAACCCCAAAAGCCTTAAACAAAGCTTATTTTCATTAGGGTCTCTTGATAGGGAAGTGATATCCCGAAGTGGTAGGTTGAGGCTGCCTTTGGCAAATATGAATAGACACGCCTCATCATCTTTACTACACTGTATTGAACTCCACAGTTTGAATTTTAAATGTTCTTGAAGCTTGTCTCTGTGGCCTTTTTGAACCTTTTAACCCTTTGTACATATGTTTTTTTTTCTTCTTCTTCTTTGCAATTTGTACTTGTGCAATGTTGTCTGTGTTGAATGTTAATGTTTTTTTTTTATTTATGCGAAGCACTAAGTTACCCCTGTTTGATTCAATAAAGTTGATCTTATCCTATTTTATCTTTCATATCCTGTGCTGATTTTTGTGTTGTGTAAGTGTGTAACAGTACACGGAAGTCATTTATCCTACCTGAACATTTTGTTCCTGGACGAATCTCCTAGGCGATAACCAACTTAAAAATTGTGACCATAGACAATTCAAATCCTGTAAAAGGGCATATTATTACTTTTACAGTTCTGCTTCACCGTACTATTTCACCTAATATAGCAGAAGAATTTAGCCGTGGTACTGGAGATCCTTTTCGAAGGTTGAATGAATATCTGATGGAAGTTGCCTGTGACATGGCATGGACTGAGGAGGTGTAAGTACCGTTGTTGCCTAATACGTTGTGTTGGATGAAATGTCAAGTTAGTCAGATGAGATTTAATGGAAGACCAACACGAATATATTATATAGTGTCAGTCAACTCCATAACATTTTTGTGCATTTTATAGGCGAGAGTCGGGAACGAACTACTCAGCACACACGACCTCCTCGTTCTACCTGGAGGCATTTTAACGCCATACGCAACCCTTGGAATTGTCAAGGGTGTTTTTTTTTTTTTTTTTTTTTTTTTTTTGAGGAATATGCAGTTGGTTCTACTGTACTTCATCTTTGGCTAATTCGTCCAGAAAGATTGCCAGTTCAGATGCAAAATCATTTAGCATATCATTGTTGAGAAATATTAGGCAGATTTTCCTTTAAATGAATGTAATGAAATTTAATTCATTTCTCCGATGTTTAGTGTTATTGGTTTAAACATCAGAATGTTATCAATCTTTATGGTAATTACAGAGTATTACAGTTTGAAAAGACATTTCCCTTCGGTATGATGTTTTTGCAAACTGTGGTATTCCTTTCAGTTGTAACATGCTGTAGGGAAATGGTGGTATTCACATACCTTAGTTCATTTCCCTTCCTTAAAACAATTTGTATGGCTCAAATGGTGAGCCAGCAGCTGAAAATGCTGCTTGCTTTAGTAACAGTCTTCCCCTTGCTGTGTTAAGTGCTTCATACCCCACATTCTTTCAGAATCATGGCACTGTTACTGATTGTTTTTTCATTTTACTGTCATACATCGCTGACCATTCATTGTGAAATGTATTTCTTATTTATACAACTTGGGCCAATAAGAAAAACCAAACAGCTAAGTTGGTTTGAGCATTCTCCTGTAGTTATCATTTCGAGAGTGCAGTTTGTAAGAAAAGATTTACCGACACACTAACACGAATGTGTTAGATAGTGTCACGCAGTTTATATACTGTGCAAGTCCTCCCGTTTAATCGCCTCTCACGAAAAGCACGGAAAAACGGGGAAATTCTCCTACCCCAGCCCACAGGGGGATGCAAGTGTGCACGTAATTCCCTCTCTTAACTGCCTCTTTATTTCCAAGGACAGACTTCATGTCTTTATTCTGCTAAGTGTTTTGAGCTTTTTTCAATTAAATAAGCTACCTTACTTTCTCAGTGTCTTTTAACCTAAATACACAAAATGAAGCACCAATTGTTTCGAGAACAATCAAAACGTAAACGGATAGGGACTCCCCTTTAGATCCCTCCCTAACAGTGGAATAACAAGTTCAGCAGGGATGAGGGTGTCTGAGGAAAAGAATTGGCTGGATGCCCTCTGACTAAATAACATGTGTGCATGCTTCGTAGGTGTCAGATCAGGCGGATAGCCGCCCTTGTCAAAATGCCCAGGGTTCCGCCCCCTCAGAGTGGTAACGTGTAACACCTGTCACTGCTCCAGTACCTAACCCCAGCTGGCAACAGTTTCCTATGACAATGGTGCACAAGATCATGCATTAAAGTTTACTAATGTGACAAATAACTGTTGTGCATAATGTAGGCCTAAGACATCTAGTGACATAATACAGTACACTGGAAAATTGGATATAGATTTTGAATTTTCTTTTTCGATTTCTTTTCCTTTAGTTGATAAAAGTTTAACCGCACGTGTAAATACCTTAGGTTTAGCTGCCTGTGTACGTGCGTCATTGCGTAGAGGCTTATTACTATGCATTGGCCACGGACTGATCAACACTCGCGCTGAGTCGTGTCATAGTCCCTGAGGAAGCAAACGCAAATGTGCCTTAGTTTGAAAAAGTGCTGCTACGATTTGTACGTTAGGTTTTAGGATGGACTCTATACATGAACTCGATATCACATTAAAGTCAACAAGACTGCAACAAACAATGAGAGTCACTGCATACATTACAACGTGTGCGATTGCGAGTGCTCAATCGATCGTGCGCGCTACATACAGTATACGAACGTACAACCGGCCCGCAGTATTCCCCGTCAGGAAAAATGGTTCCGTCTAGAAACGCTCAACAAGGCTCGATCTCAGCCCAAATCATATTTGGGGCAACACAGGGGTACAAGATCTCCAGGTGCACGTGTCCCGTCCCCCCCCCCCCCTCGGCTACGTCTCTGCAGCAACTTCGGTCCCAACAACAAACCCACAGCAACACCCAACAACGCCCAGGGGCAACATCACACGCCTTCAGGCAGTAAAACACGCCAGAACACACCCCAAGACCAATATGAGTCTCACTCCCGAAAGCCAGCAAACGGAAACCATCAAATATAAATGCTACAAGCCTAGTTTTCAAACCAAAACCAGTTGACCCCATGGGAAACCACACGCCCATACAAAAATGGCCCAGAGGGAGGAAGGCAACAACACACCCTAAGACCATAACAGCTCGCCACAGGAGTGGGCAAATAAAGGTGCGTCCCCCAGAAAGAACGTGTGTTCCGCGTTCATAAAGGGAGCGTTTTATCCGAGTGAAGTATCACGAGTTTCGAATACCCCAGTGCAGCGTATTGTCAGTGACTTTTCTATTCCCAGTTCCCCACGGAACATAATATCTATAGAAAGACTAATGCAAAACTGCTTCAATAAGATCCAGCACTAGGCTGACAAAAATGGATTCCGCTTTTCTCGGACAAAGACTGTTCGCATGCGCTTCTGCAATCGGGGGTGCTCTTTGCGTTTCACAGCTAAATTTAACCAGTCCGGGAGATTCTCCTTTATCGGAGAACTTCACTTTCTCCCAAAATGGAGAATTTTTATGCAAAGCGTTGTATAAATATGTAGAGCCTTATTCTCGCAACAGTCGTTGCTTCTCAGACAAACACATATGATGCATCCTGTAACAGTATACAACTAACGAAGCGAACGCACACTGTGATGTTTCGTAGGACCGTTTTTTATACAGTAAGGTGTGAAAAGATAACTAGAACGGGTAACAAGAACTCATCCTCAGTGATTCATTCTTATTGTTGTAAGTTTATCCCGTGTTACATTCAAATGCCGCACAGCTGTAGAGTAACGTGAAATGGGAACAGTAGTCTGAACTGTTAAGTGTGTAGGATTAGTACTGTTTACACTCGTCAACGTGCTATATTCTAGGGTTGAATTCCTTACACCCAAAAATATTCATGAAGACTGAGGAAAATAGCAGTACTTAAATTGAAAGTTTAAAGCATATGGAAACTCTTTTCAAGTTCGTGTAATATACTGAGCTGTCAAACAAAGGGTTATGAAGGAACGCGTTCTCTTAGTGCGGACACCAATTAACGATCATGCAATAACGACAACGGCAGCGACGACTGTAATGCGTCTGTTAATGAAGGTCATCGGAAAGGGTCATTTCTTTAATCGGTATTTCCTCAAAAATTGGCACGGTGGACTTCCATTTAGTGCACGGAAAAGTTGTAGATAACAATTTCAGCGACACGAATATTCAGGTTTTGACCTTTCTTAGGCAAATACTAATTTTCCAGAAGAGTTTCAAAGGTCGAACCTTATGGTTTTTATTGTGTAAATAGCACAGCATTGTGGGTAAATTATAAAATGGCGCTTAAATATTCTCCGAGGGAGCATATCCCAATTAACAGGTGTATTAATGCGTCCGTTTGTTCGCCCTCAGATAGAGTCCCTAAAAGGAGCACATATTTGATATGTTATGGAATGAGCTGGGGTTTTCTGTAAGTTTCTTTGGAAAGTCCTCAAATGAAGTACAATTGGTTAAGAAATGTCGGCTTAATTGAAGCAATTTTGTGGAAATTATGGGCCTTAGAAGCTGGCGGAGGCATACCGAGATTTTAGTGAAAAACAGGGCTCGGAAAAGGTGGTCTGAACTTTGAGGTGCAACAGCAACAAATCTTCACGGTCATGATATGATAAATTCAAATTGCCATGAATGGCCAACTTGTCAGCTTCCATATGAGGGGTAGCTTGAACCTGGCGAATACTTCGACAAGCTTTAGAGGCCCGTTTACTTTTTGGATTTAGTGTGTAAGTTAATGGAAGAATTCATTGTGGTATGCTACCCCGAAAACGGAGAATTTGAACTTCTCCGTTTTCGGAGAATCTCCCGGACTGCCAACGGTACTTACATCTAGTTGTTTCTCAGACTTTTCTTTTTTGGACGTACATCGAAAAAAGCACGTTGCAACGAAAGGATAACCCAAACCGGCCGGACCAAAAACACAAAGGCTAACCACGACCATCCACACAGGAACACGGAACGAAAGCGTCTGCCATGAACTTAAAGACGCACCAAACCCCACCCCAACACTCAAACTCACCACCCGACACCAGACCAACACAGAACAAAACCAGTCATGAACCCGAATTACAGTACACTGATACTATGTACAATGCCCATTTGCTTGAACGCCGCAACGAAGAGACGACTCGAACCAACAACGAACCACCCACACACAAAACACGGAACGAAAACGTCCGTCACAACGAAAAGGACGCACCAAACCCCACCCAAACAACCCGCCAATCTAACGCCCGAAGGCCAAACCACGAGGCACCACTTCTTAGTATCTACCTGGGTCTTGACCACTTTACTTCGTGGACTCGGTATAGGTGCCACAGAATGGTCATCAACCGGCCTTTTCAGTGGAGGCCCCTGAACCCCAACCTCACAAAAATCAAACCAGCCCTCCCTTGAAGGTGGATCTCGAGGAGGAGGCTCTGAGGCAGGCTCTCCACCATCTGACAAGTCCGTTTCAGACTCCGAGGAGAGCCGGAGGTCCTCCTCAACCATCATGACTTCAACCTCCCCAGGTGTCAGTGGGGAGGACGGTGTGCTCAACCTGAAAACCTCCACTGCCACCTTCACACCTCTTAGAGGCTAGAAAATCCTGCTCCACCTCTTGTGTCGCCTCATCCAGTTCTTGAATGGAAAAGTCTGGAACTGATTGCAAGGGTCCTTGTGCCGGCCCCATATCCCCACCAGCACGAGCAGAATATGATCTGGGGCAGGCACCGAACACATGTCCCTCCTACCCACAAAGGTAACACCGCACCTCGTTGGGACACGATTTGGCTTCGTGCCCCTCCGCTCCACATTTCAAACAGGTACGGGGCTGCCCCAGATATCTAATGTGAGCTTTGGAACACCCCCCCCCCCCATGAAGAGGAAGGATGGTATATCTTTTTAGCACCATACAGAACTGTCTCCTGCCGTTAAGGATACCCTGCATCTCACCTTCCACATATTTTATTACATACATCGAAACAAGCACGCCGCAACAAAAGGACAACCCAAACTGGCCGGACAAAAACACAACGGCTAACTACGGCCATCTACACAGGAACACGGAACAAAAACGTCTGTCATGAACTTAAGACGCACCAAATCCCACCTCAACACCCAAACTCACCAACCGGCAAAAAACCAGCACATAACAAAACCAATCACGAACCCCAATTACAGTACACTGAAACTATGAACAATGCCCATTTGCTTGAACGCCGCAACAAACAGACAACTCAAACCAACCACGAACCACCCACACACAAAACATGGAACAAACGAAAACGTCCGTCACAACGAAAAGGACGCACCAAACCCCACCCAAACAACCCGCCAATCCAAACCACGAGCCACCACTTCTTAGTATCTACCTGGGTCTTGACCACTTTACTTCGTGGACTCGGTATAGGTGCCCCAGAATGTTCATCAACCGGCCTCTTCAGTGGAGGCCCCTGAACCCCAACCTCACAAAAATCAAACCAGCCCTCCCTTGTAGGTGGATCTCGAGGAGGAGGCTCTGAAGCAGGCTCTCCACCGCTTGACGAATCCGTATCAGACACCAAATCTGAGGAGAGCCGGAGGTCCTCCTCAACCATCATGATTTTAACCTCCCCAGGTGTCAGTGGGGAGGACGGCGGCGACTCAACCTGAACACCCCCACTGCTACCCCCACCTTCCACATATTTGCACCACCACATATCAGAGACAGTTCCGTACTGCCCGAGAACCCTTGCAACCAGGCCCTGATCGACCTCAAAGTTCAGGTAAAACACTGTCATCACCATTGAGCGGCCATATGGTGTGACATTGAGCCCTTCAATCCTCTTTAAGTTAGATACACCCTTCATTGGGGCTGCATACGACCTGAACTTTAGGTCGTATGTGTTGCGGGCCTCAAGTGCCTGCAGCATCTCGATTTCCCCAACCTCAACCCCTTTGTCCTTTAAAATTTTGGTTTCAATGATAAGAGAAACCAATGCATTCATGATGGCGTGTGTGTGTATGTGTGTATGTATATGCGTTGACAATTGGTGCAAACCGTGGACTACAGATTGAATTCATACCCGCGAACCGTGGACACACCTGAAACCGAGGACGGTCCACGGTTATGCCAGCATGCTAGCAACACTCCTTTCATAAATTAAGAGGTGCTATAGTGATATTTCATTTATATTTCGATAGCCCACGGTTACATGCAGAAAATCTGATTCAGCCTAGTGATTTGTGTATGGCGAACAAAATTGGTACTGATTGTGTATGCATGTCACCCACAGGCAACAATCAGTTAGTGATTTGTGGATACGTAAACAAATGACATAACCTGCACTGTACAGCATTGGTTTATATCTCAATATAGCCATATTAGAAGGGTGTCCTCGGTTTGCAGGTTCCAGTCAATTGGTCCACCGTTCGTGGCATTTGTCTCTAATGGTGTGTGTGTGTGTGTGCGTGTGTATTTGTGACACTTTGCTTGTTAACACGATATCTCAAGATAGGAATGTCTGACAAGTTTCAAACTTGGTACATAGATGCGCCATATTAAGAGAAAGAACCCTATTGTTTTTGGTGGAGGTAAAAGGTCATCTGGGGTCACCAGGGGTCAAAGTCTAAAAACCTTGTAAAAGCAATGTCTTAAGGTAGGAAACTTGGAAAAGTTTCATATTTGGTGTGTGGGTGTGTTATAGTCAGTAGATAGTCCCTATTGTTTTTGGCGGAGGTCAAAGGTCATCTGGGGTCACCAGGGGTCAAAGTCTGTGAACCCTGTTAAAGCAATATCTCAAGGTAGGAAACTTGGATAGATTTCATATCCGGTATGTGGATGCGTTATAGTCAGTGCATGGTCCCTTTTGTTTTTGGCGGAGGTCAAAGGTCATCTGGGGTCACCAGGGGGTCAAAGTATGAAAATCTTGTTAACACGATCTCAAGGTTGGAAGCTTGGATGGATTTCATGTTTGGTATGTGGATGCGTTATGGGCAGTAGATGGGTCCCTATTGTTTTTTTTGGGGGGGGGGGAGGTCAAAGGTCATCTGGGGTCACGGGGGGTCAAAGTATTAAAATCTTGTTAACACGATCTCAAGGTTGGAAGCTTGGATAGATTTCATATTTGGTATGTGGATGCGTTATGGGCAGTAGATGGGTCCCTATTGTTTTTGGCGGAGGTCAAAAGTCACCTGGGGTCACCGGGGGTCAAAGTCTGAAAACCTTGTTAAAGCAATATCTCAAGGTAGGAAACGTGGATAGATTTCACATTTGGTATGTGGATGCGTGATAGTCAGTAGATGGTCCCTATTGTTTTTGGCGGAGGTCAAAGGTCATCTGGGGTCAACGGGGCTCGCAGTCTGAAAATCTTGTTCACACGATATCTCATGGTAGGAAACTTGGATAGATTTCATATTTGGTATTAGGGCTGTCAGCGATTAGCCATTAATCGCCAGCCAAGTAATCGTTTAGTAAAATGGTACATGCGATAAATCGCATCTCGTGCCCTTGGACTCTGACTTGCGTTAAGTAAACAAGGTATAGTCCTTCTTCACAAGTTAAGCTGCCTTGACAAAGCAATCGATGTCTACACTATGAACAACAAGCTCAAAAATTGCGCAGAGCTATGACATTCAGCTTTTATCCACCCAACCCCCTGTAGTTTACATGTGATTGTGTGCGGTGTCATGGGGGACGTTTTAATCCGTGAACCCCAAACATGGAACCTGTTGTGACACGCTTTACTTCAACTCCACCAATACATTTGTAATGAACAAAATTTACAATGAAATTTGAAAGCACTAAACGTATGCATACACCATAGTGTCTTTTACGTGCCCTGTGCTCCATTGTGCACTTCACCGTAAAAGTTCAATTTCAACAGCCACTTGTCAATTCTCTACTAGCGTACGTCTCCCAAAATTTCAATTTGAATCGACCAATTTCAAAAAAATTACAAGTTCAGCTTTCTAACCATGTTATTCCTGTCCTTGTATCACGTAAGAGTGTTTGTAAGTCATGAACTGAAATAAAGTTTCAAAAATGTTTCCATCGCTGTTTATCAAGACCAACAGCGTACATAGCAGCAGTTGCACACGTTAGCAGCCGGCTGTAAATCGTTTATATGCCGCTGCTTCGTGCTATACATCGAACGAACTTCTGTTGCGAAGAATCGTACTCACTGATTAGCTGCTTCCGTTTAATGAATGAGGCGGCTTCCTTAAAAGTTTGGGGATTCCCCGCTTCGAACGTAATTATTGAGGGAGGGTGTCATGTTATTGCCAATTGAAGTACACCCATTCTCTAAGCGTTTTTAACGATAAACGCCGAGGGAGCCGATCAGCCAGCTGAGGGCATGTATATTACACTCTGCCTGTAGCTAGCAGCTAGCAGGTCTTCTTTATGTGCTGCGAACGTACGTACGTACGACTTTTTACACAGTACAGCTCAGGCGGTAACTTAAACATACAATGACCGGTGAAAACTACGATGTCTAGATTTGATCGTAGCCTATTATTGTTAGCTCTAACGTTACATTTTGTTCTGTAAACGTAGGTGGCTAGGCCCTAGGCCTAGTTTTTTGTTGTGGCTTCAAGCCACGCTACTTTTGGGAGGAAATTAAAAATGAAACAAATGGGGTAGATTGGGCAAGTGTCAAAATTAAATATAGCGTAGTGGAACCTGCAGCTGTCTGCATAGGGCTCGTCGGCTACTTTCGCCGTGGATACTGTATTATGGCCTCGCCTATACTTTGTGAACGATCGTTGCTTTGGAATACTGAAACTTCATCTAGCTACTGGTGTGTGGTGTAACGATTTATATCAACCTTCAATGGAAGCAATTCTCTAAAAATTGC
The DNA here is from genome assembly GCA_037179385.1 of Holothuria scabra. Taxonomy (NCBI): domain Eukaryota; kingdom Metazoa; phylum Echinodermata; class Holothuroidea; order Aspidochirotida; family Holothuriidae; genus Holothuria; species Holothuria scabra. Next base: position 6,858,362 of record CM074179.1, read on the forward strand.
TTGATTGATGGGTCAGGAGATGGTCTGCAATGTTTTTGGTGGAGGTCGAAGGTCTCCTGGGGGCACATGGGGTCAAAGTCTGAAAATCTCGTTGTCATGATATCTCAAGGTAGAAAGCTTGGATTAATTTCATATTTGGTAGCTATGTGGATGCGTTATGGTCAGGAAGTAATTCCTTTGGTTTGTGGCAGAGGTCAAAGGTCATACGGGGTAAGCAGGGGTCAAAGTCTGAAAATCTTTTTAACAGGATATCTCAAGGTAGAAAGCTTGGATAGATTTCATATTTAGTATGTCGGTGCATTTTAGTCGTCAGTAGATGGTCCCTATTGTTTTTGACGGAGGTTAAAGTTTATCTGGGGGTCACCTGGGGTCAAAGTCTGAAAATCTCGTTAACATGATATCTCAAGATAGGAAGCTTGGATAAATTTCATTGTTTGGTTTGTGGATGCGTTATGGTCAGGAAGTGGTTCCTTTTGTTTGTGGCAAAGGTTAAAGGTCATCTGAGGTCACCGGGATCAAAGTTTGACATTTTAATGCGATATCTCAAGGTACGTATTTGGTAATGGTATGTGGATGGGTTATGGTCAGGAAATGGTCTAGGCCATGTTGTTTTTGGCGGAGGTCAAAGGCAGAGATGCCAAGTATCTCAATTTAGGCGGAATAATTGCGATTTTCCACGCTCGATTCATCCGCATTGTTTTTGGCAGAAGCGAAAGATCATCTGGTGTCTCCAGGGGTAAAAGTCTAGGAACCTATTTAAGTAGCCTATGATCTTTCAAGATAGTTGTTTGGCCATCTGTCTGTCTGTTGTTTTCCTGTCTACCTATGTATGGCTTTTATCGAGGTCAAAAGGTTATCTGGAATAAGAAAATTACTTTTTGAACATGCTAGTATAACATTTGAATGAGAAGGTAATGGTGCATGATGGTACTCTTTAAAACATTTATGTATCATCGAAACCTCAATGCATTTTTGCATTCTGGTTATTCCTTTGTACTTTTACGTACATCGAAAAAAGCACGTTGCAACAAAAGGACAACCCAAACCGGCCGGACAAAAACACAACGGCTAACTATGACCATCTACACAGGAACACGGAACGAAAACGTCTGTCATGAACTTAAAGACCCACCAATTACCACCCCAACACCCAAACTCACCACCCGACACAAGACCAACACCAAACCAACAAAACCAATCACGAACCTAAATTACAGTAAACCAAAACTATTCAAAACGTCCATTTGTTTGAACGCCGCAACAAACAGACAACTCAAACCAACCGTGAACCACCCTTACATACAGTAAAGCACGGAATTAAATCGTTCGCCACAACGATAAGGACGGTCATGAACGTAAACGGACCAAACCCCACCCAAGAAAACCGCCAAACTTACCACCCGACACCAACCTCCAAAACGAATCAAGAACAACTCATCCCACCCTGGAGGCCAAATCACGAGGTACCACTTCTCTACGTATCTACCTGGGGCTTCACCACTTTACTCCTTGGGCTCGGTATAGGTGGCCCAGAATGGCCATCCCCAGAGAGATCATCAATCGACCTCTTTAGTGAAGGCTCCGGAGCCCCACCCTCACAAAAATCAAACCAGCCCTCCCCTGATGGAGGATCCCTGGGAGGAGGCTCTGAGACAGGCTCTCCACCATCTCCAGAGTCGAAATCTGAGGAGAGCCGAAGGTCCTCCTCAACCATCATCACTTCATCCTCCCCAGCTGTCAGTGGGGAGGACGGCGGAGACTCAACCTGAACACACCCACTGCTACCCTCACACCTCCTAGAGGTTAGAAAATCCTGCTCCACCTCATGCGCTGCCTCCTCCAGTTCCTGAGTGGAAAAATCTGGAACTGATTGCATGGTTTCTGGTGCCGGCCCTGCATCCCCACCGACACGAGCAGAGTATGATGAAGGACAGGCACCAAACACATGTCCCTCCTCCCCACAAAGGTTGCACCGCACCCCATTGGGACACTCAGCCTTGCCATGCCCCAACTCCAAACATCTGCCACAGCGTCTATTGGGACACGACTTGGCTTCGTGCCCCTCCACTCCACATTTAAAACAGGTACGGGACTGCCCCAAATACCTTACGTGAGCCTTCGAACCCCCCATGAAGAGGAAGGACGGAATGTCCTTTTTCAACACCATACGAAACTGTCTCCTGCCATTAAGTAGCGGGTAAGTAGCCATATGTAGTGAACAAAATTTCCTGATGCAAAATGTCTGTCTTAATCGAATGGCGGTATCTTTTTAAATAGCATGTACCGTTATAGAGTTATCCATGTTTAACCGAAAAATAGATAATCGAAGCCGGCAAATTTTGCCGGTGTTTTCGTAATAACTCGAGAAAAAAAAAAAACAAGATATTGATTTGAAAATTGCGCCTTCATATTTCTCTGGCCAAAATCTACAAAGTCATTTTGAGATAATTAATGCTCTTAATTATTTATATATAATGAATTTCTAATTGATTTAATTACTGAGTTTGATTAGCAGCCATTTTGTCTACAGATATGACAGACACTTGAAACTTGGTACAAAGAAGTATGATATTCTAAGCCTCTACAAATAAAAGAATTAAGGGTCAGGCTGCTCTATTATCTCAAAATTACATTAACGTTTTTCTTTCGGTTTATGCAAATTAGACACAACAGCACCTAGCACATCATATATGTTGTACATGAGATACCCAAAAGCATTTTGACAAAATACAGAGTTTTTCTGCCCCATCTTATTCCTTATTGTCTTCTAAAAACCGGAAATGACGACTATTAGAGCATATGACCATAATTTACAATATCGAAAGATGCTTAAAGTCAATACAGAACGTGGGATTAACTAACGTTAACATAAAGTAATTGGCAATTTTTTAAGATGGCGGAACTAAAACTTGGATCTTAAACAAAGGATATACAGATAAAACGAATAGAAAAGACAACGAAGAAATGATTGCAGTTGAATGATTGGTTTGTAAAGAAGTGTATAAACAGAGTCGTACTCATGCGACTCGTACACGAAAATGACACTCAAAACCATAAAACGAGTTGTATGTTGCACCAAACTGTGAGTTTTTAACAACGAATATGCTTAACTTTACATTCATAACGTGATTATAACGATTTTGCCTATCGAGTTGTTACAATAGATTTGGTAGTACATCGTATTTGGCAACTGTTTGCTAGTGTCGAATAAACGTGAATTGGTTGCGCAAATCGGACTTTTCATAGCAGTATACAAGGGAACTGAGAATAAAGAATTTTTAAAGGAAAATCAGTTAAATCACCGTTGCTGTAAAACACTATTGCTTTATAACTTTTTCACAAGTTTAATTATGCACCATATTTGTAAATTGACTTAAAAGTAATGAAAACTGATCCGCGATCACGGTGTAACGTACCGGTAACGAATAATTACAGTGTTATGGGAATGAATGGTCTTACATCTGTGTAAAATTTTGTTAGCTGGAAATGTTCAGATTTTTCGTTCATCAGTAATTAACACAAAAATCAACGTTTCATCTAACCTTAAAGACCTCTACAATGTTTCAATATTCCGACTGGTAAACAATCAGTTAAGAATGGAAAATAAGGTGATGAAACAAAAGCTTATGAATCTTTGTCAAACTCTGATTGCCCTTTAACATGAAAGGGGTACAATACCACTAGATCAGTGCCAACCTAGAGGATGTACGTATTTGGCAAGTAACAAATTAGAGCAGCGATGCTGAAGAATCTCAATACTTTTGTGAATGTTACGCAATGTAATATTGAAGCAAAGGAAGATAAAGTTTCCATGTAATTGCTGACGATATCTGAGCTAAATCCAGTCCTTCGTCAGTTCATATGTGCAGTAGATTTTAGTTGTGCTGTGGTCACACAAATATAAATATTTGCATTTTTGATAGATCAGAAAAAGTTAATATCCCGATACATTTTTGTTCAAAATGATTTTCAAATACGTCAACAAATTTTTAGAATGATACTACAATACTAAGTGATAAAAAATCAATGTACAGAATATTGAAAGCAGAAATAAACTAGTTGGATGAAGATCAGAGAGAAAATTACTCATGAAAGTTGAGAGATATTTCTCTGCGGATATCCCGTGTAGAATCTAGATTGTATTGTTACATTTTGAAAATAGGCGGGTTAAAATAACAGCATCTGCTACAGTATATTTTACAGGTCCTTAAATACTCCACTCTGGGGGGGGGGGGGATTTTCTTTTTCATCACTAGATAAACACACAGGACATTGACACATTGATCTTGCCCCTTTTACACGTTTATATGTGCACAAACTCAGTCAACTGTAAATGAACTTCTCTCACTCAAGACAATAACTGGGCAAGTATCAGCTACATTATGGTCAGTCCAGACAAGATTATCTTACAGTTACTTCACACTTGATTTAGCAGAGGTGTGAAGCCAAGCCATATTTGGGTCTGAGCCTTTTCACCACAAAAATAAACAAGTTAGTAAAAAGGTATCTTATGCCTAGCAACCAGAAGCGCAGTGTGCAAAGAAATGTTACTGTAGCTTCCTCGACAGATAAAGAATGATAAAGAGATTTGGCCTTAATATCTGCTAAAAAACTTAGCAACCACCACTTTTTACACCAAGTTGATAACCTCATCTGCCCTCAACTCAAAGCACATGCTCTCAAACTGTGAAAGGCTCTGACCAGATATCAAGGGACGTTTATGCTGCTTTAAAGACATTTCAGCCACAGGCAAGTGCTGTGTGCAAAGAAATGTTACTGTAGCTTCCTCGACAGATAAAGAATGATAAAGAGGTTTACAAAGTTTTGACCTTTTAACCTCTCATGAACCCAAATGACCTTTGACCTCCACCAAAAACAATAGAGGTCATCTACTCAAAATGGCAAACACACTCACCAAATAAGAACATAGTCACATGTACCGTTCTTGAGATATCGTGTTTACGAAGTTTTGACCTTTTTACCTCTCGTGACCCCAAATGACCTTTGATCTCCACCAAAAACAATAGGGATCATCTGCTCAATATGGCCAATGCACACACAAAATATGAGATAGTCACACATACTATTCTTGAGATACTGTGTTTACAAGCAATTTCTAAGTAATTTACCGATTGACCTCTCGTGACCCCAAATGACCTTTGACCTCCACGAAACTTGACAAGGATCATCTACTAAACATGACCAACCCACACACCAAATATGAGCATAGTCACATGTACCGTTCTCGAGGTATCGTGTTTTTGACCTTTTGACCTCTCGTTACCCCAAATGACCTTTGACCTCCACGAAAATCGATAGGGATCATTTACTTAATATGACCAACTGACACAGCAAATATGAGCATAGTCACATGTATTGTTCTTGAGATATAGTGTTTTTGAAGTTTTGACCTCTCGTGACCCCAAATGACCTTTGATCTCCACCAAAAACAATAAGGATCAGCTATTTAATATGGCCAATGCATACACCAAATATGAGATAAGTCACACATACTCTTCTTGAGATACCGCGTTATGAAGCAATTTCTATGGAATTTACCTATTGACCTCTCGTGACCCCAAATGACCTTTGACCTCCACCAAAAACAATAGGGATCTTCTACTCAATATGAACAACCCATACACCAAATATGAAGTAAGTCACACTTACCCTTCTTTAGATATCGTGTTTACAAGCCAAAGCGTCACACACACACACACATATACACACGACATCACCATCGCATGGATTCCTTCAAAAATTCCTTCAAAAATACGCGCGTTTATGGAAGACTGAGCACGCACTCAAGAGCGCGTTTTGTTTTTTTTTTTGTTTTTTTTTTTTTTTTTGGTCATATCTTATCTTACACACAAGTTATGCGCAGTTGTTGTTTTCTCGTTTAAATATTAATCACGTATGTACACAGCCACAATTCGGTTATGCGCACGCGCGGTTTTAAATAGCTTATGAATAATTAATAACTAACGGATTTCTTCTTCCGGGATCGTTTACCACTCAGAAAAAACACAATTTTTGGACGTTTTGACAAAAATTGTCGAAAGAGAATGTCCAATCACGTTTTTTAAATACTGTTTTAGCGAATAAGAACACTTTAATGGCAATTGTAACCGCAAATGTGGTAACAGAAGGACGTTTTTTTACCCCTACTTCTAACTTCTTCGCGATCACGTATACAATTTGGTGTACCACTTTACAGTGTGCTAACTCAACGTAGGAAGTTTTGTCAAGCGTGGTAGCGCTATTTACGGCACCTTTAGGACACAATATCTCTAAATATTCATATATTATTGCATGTCCCTTTTTTTTCTTAAAGCGAAATAATCATGAATATTGATAATTTCCCCGTAGACGTTGTATAGAGAGTACCCGAGGTAGCGAATAATGTTGTAAACAAAGACCTGAACACATGCGAATTACCCATGAAAAGGTATGTAAAATGTTTTCTTTTCGACAAGATAGACTAAAAAAATGTAAAATCAATGAAGAATATCCTACGAAAGGCTTCAGGGAACACCGTAAATTCACATTTATGGCCTATTTTTGAGATAAGGTGTAGCCTAAGCATGGATGTTTTCAAGCTGCCAACGGATCTTGGTTGGACTGGGGTTTCGTTGGAGTAAGTTACCCGGTCTACGTATTGAACCATGTTTGAACCAAACGAAAATAGGCCTAATTGGAAGGTACGCCGTGCGCCAAGGCATTTCCATTTCCAAATCGTGGCCTAAGCGATTTGTATTAAGGGCTAGGCCCAGATTACCGTGGGGTATAGGTTTGGCCTAATTCTTGGCTTGGCCAAGGCCTAAGTCTGGGTTTGTTGAAACTACGTTCAGAAATGAGCAGGCCAAACGCTATTATTGGTTCATAGCTCACCATACAACAGTTTGGCTAGACCGGCTGGACTAGTTGTGGACCCAATAGGCCTATCATGATTGGCTGAGCATGGAACTGCAGTATATATTACAGGCCTAGCCTAGACTATAACAATCCTAATCGTTATTCAAGGGCTTGACTATTTTGGCATTCAGTACGACAGCTGTCACAGTGTGGGCCTAGTTGAGATCGATCCTTACGGCTCAGCCAGTGTCACTTCGTTAGCTTGTACGATGACAGTAATAACATGTCAAATAAGGTGGGACAAGGTGGGCGGCCATTACCTAACGACAGAAAAGGACGGAGGACAACCTTTAATAGTTACTAGTTACAACCAGTCTTAGCAGGGTGCTAAACCCGCCCCCCCTTCCTATGCTGCAACCATGAAGTGGTGTACCTGTAGTGTACTGGTCTGAAACTTTTTAGCTTCACAATTATACCCCCTCAGAGTGGCGGAAACAGCCCTTCCCAGTACATATTCTTGGTTGTATGATTATCACAATGAAAGTGAGACGTCTTGTCAAATTAATTCAGCCAGTTGTTGGGAAGGTTATTGTGAGTATTATCACCATAAGGTAATATCTAACCTCCGATGTGCTACCCCATGTGAGCGCCCCTAATGTTGGACAACCTGCTGGACAGCTGGACTGTCTGGCCTATATGCATGAATGGTCCAGCTAGGTGGGATGGTTTGAGGGGGTTGTGGTTGTTATCAGACAATGTATGGTTCCTTCATGTAGGCTATTTTTTCCTGATTCACCCATTTCACTGTACATGTATAACCACTATCAGTCTTTGAAATTATATCTACGGGTGAAACTTCCATCCAACCATCTAGGCCTTTTATGGCCTTCCACTGGCTGTTATACCAAACCTGTGTCATCATTTACAGTATTCTCTTTGCCTGGTAATCTTTTGTTTAACCTGTTGGTACAACTGTAGAATACCCTGCCAAATTTGCCAATACAGCAAATAACTCCAAAGTGAAGGGCTGGCTACATTGTCAAGGTGGAGGCAAATTTAAAACTGTAGTTGATGTTCCCATACGCTTTAGGGGGTATTTCTCATGACCAGGATGTACAGTACGTTCTCAATGTTGTCACGAATTGCTCGTAAAGTCAGCATTCACAGGAAAGATTCCATAGACCTGTACAATTAAGGCCAACTACCCACTTGAATAAATTGATATGAAACTTGAAATGAAGAGTAATTAAAGTATCATTTTCTTTTTTTTTTTTTTTTTGGCAGAAGCTCTCTCTGTTGTATAGAGCTATTAAAGGGCCAAACATCTCACCCCGAACTACAATTTTGGTACCCAAATTCTCAATTGGCTCAGCCCTTTGATTGACAGCTAACTCAAACAATGCAAAGTGCCAAAGCTTATAATACACAGCATGAACGGTACTGAGAGTGTTTTGATTATATAAATAGAGTTTTTATATAATCACCCTGAAGCAATAAACTGAGATTGTGTCTGGATGAGGATGAATTTCAGACAACTGTGGGAGGGGCTTCAGTAAGAATTGTATGGAGAATTGGTACTGTTTGGGGTGAGAGAACTGGGCCTTTAAGCCAACAGATTCTTAAATTCAGAATTTATTATCACTGTACATGAGATCAAATACACATTATTCTGAACATTCTGTTTCAGATTTTATTATTTTCACAATTAATTACTCATTGTATGGTTCCATTCAATTTAGATTGCCCCTGGGCGAGTCTGAAGCCAATGAGTCTTCATCACCGACTGAAGAATGGCAAGGTCATCTTTGAGCCCTCTTACGTCTCGATGGATGGTATTTAGTCGGGCATGTACAGACTCTCCTCCCTGTTCACCGTGGAAGCCAAGCCCAACCTTCCATTGCCTTATAAAAGGAATTGTGTGGCATTCTAAAAGGTGCATTTTGGGTGGCACGGTTTCACCTGGAAATTCCTCTCTAAAGTATGAAGTGTATGCCTCAATTGTTAGTTCTGTTGAAAAGGGAAAAAACGTTTATTATTAAAAAATACCAATGTGCTGGTGAAGACAGAGTAGTAGCAAAATAAATACCTCGGAGAAAAGTTGATACAGTTGTGACCATTTGCATTACCCTTTTACGATGCTCTCATCATTTGAACTTGTGAGTAGGTACTTCTCATTGATTCTGAGGTAACACAAATTTTTCATTTACTTGAAATTGTGCTGAAAATATTTACCTAATGCTTTTATTTTTTTCTCGGGCATAACAGATGCCTTGTTGTATGCCTTGTGACATGCAGCAAACAATCTCAGCAAGGTGTTGTACTTTCTAGCAATGGCAGTGGCTTGTGGCAAGAGGGAGGGACAAAGCTTCTGCGTCACATCAGTAACTGCACCTGTGAGTTTGTCAATGTTTTCTTTCTGAAAAACAATGTGAATATGAAGATATTCTGGTTAACAGAAAGGACAATGCATTAACTACAGGTACTTCACCATTTGATGCATTATACAGAATCTGTTGTTACAGTACTGTGTCACAGATTGAATGACTGCATTCTTTTATTCACTAGTTCCCCATTTTTTTTCCTTTTTTATTGTACTTACTTGGCAACAGCGATGTACGTGGTTACCCACAAAACTTTTCCCGTGGTATGCCTGCCTGCACACTTTTATTTTCTGCAGTACATCCTCTACAGCCTTCATGACTGGACCCTCATGGATGGGAACTGACCCAGCAGATTGTTGCACCTGCTGACTTTCCTTCAGCTGTAAAGATTAAATCAGGTTAGCTGTCAGAGTTGACTCTTATAATGTTCTGAAATATTGCTCTAAATAATTACATCATTCTGCAGGCTTCGATAAATTAGTTTTTTATTACTTGTCCATCGGGCTAGGGATTCCCAAAGTCTACTTGTCCGCATGAATATGCACTGAGTCCATATATAATTATCTAGTACTAGCCATTGAATTCCTATGTTAAGAAGACTTCTGTGCTGCTTGACTGGCGGGCTACAGTATTGAGCAGTTCACTTGTCCGAGTCATTTTTTACTTGTCCCGGACTGTCGGGCGGGGGATTTGTCGAAGCCTGCATTCTGATTCATAAGTTCAATGTTTATGAAATTCAACCAGGGCTGAATGAACTTACAAGGTTGTTCTTTTCTTGCAGGTGATCTGAAATCATGCTGGTGTAGATTTTAGCATTGTCATCATCTGGATCTAGATTCAGCAAGTGCTCCCGCAGTAGCATGGCGGTGTCCTCGAGCTCCTTCGCCCGATTTTCCAGCTGCCTGGCTCTGGACAAAGCACTGCTGACCTTTTCAAATTGTTTGGATGTTTCTTCATTTGTGTCTTGAACATTGTTTGCAAGCAGAAATCCAGATCATGGCATGCGCCCTCAAACGAGTTGAAGTGCTTCAGGAACAGCCCAAGACTTATGTGCAAACCAGGTATGCACACCTGCAATGGAATAAGAAGGGGTTTTAAATTTTACTTTTCCTGGATTATTGTAGAAGTAAAAACAATGGAAGCTCTACAGTATTTCTTCATGGTAAAGAAGCCTCCTTGAGAGAAATAACAATCAGAATGACCAAAAAATTGTTTTGTTTTACAATTGAAGAGTTTGAAAGTCTCAGTTGTATAATTTTAGTGTTTTTTTACATTTCATGCAATAAATTGTGAGTTTGCTAGAGAGAAAAAAAGCCTCAAAAAAGAAGCATGCCCCTCAATGTTAGTTACCTGACTTAATGGAATTTCAAATAGTGGCTTGTGAATAACATTATTAAATTTTTTCATCCTCTCAGGTCGGGCACCATCAGCTGTGTAGTCCCCGTGGTCTTGGTGCAGGGATTGGAGTGAACGAGGTTCTGGCTGTTTTGCCAAGTTTGCTGGCTTAACTTTCATGTCTGCCTTTGTGATGTCACAAAACAGGCAGCAGTGTCTACCTGTAAGTAAATGAGTAGTTTGTGATGAAAGAACCAAAATTAGAACTTGCAAATATGTTCTTATTAAATCAACGTAATAGTGCAATTATTTGAATGTAGTAGCACTCGTGTGGAAAGATGGAGAAAGTGAAACAAAATTTAATCAACAAACATATTTAAAAAAAAATTTTTATGCAGCTTACCACTTGCCCCAGCAAGGCCATACATTCTACATAGGTACTCATAGTCCCCAAAAGCAAACAGCCGAAACTTCTCATCCCTGCAAATAAGAAAAAACATGGTAGTCTTGAATCTTTCCTTTAATAGAGATAATGGAGTTCCATTACATTTGAATATTTGTTTATTTACGTACCTCCATGTTGACATCTGCAGGCGGTGGATCTGTTCTTTTAGTCTGGCCAATCCTAGTTCCAAGTTTGGAGTGGAATCGGATGCAGGGAAGGCGCATACTACAACAGTGTTTCTGGGTGCATTTGGGCATTCAACATTTGCTATCTGGAACATCTCCTTGAATGTACCTCCTCCCTTATCACCCCCTATCTTCAACCAAACTTCGTTCTCTGGTATGATACCATGCCAAGTCAACATCCCCAAACTGTTGTAAAAAATAAAATGTTTTGTCTCTGAACTTATCTATATTGATTACAATTGAGTAAAAGTAATTTTAGTTTGAAGGCTTCCTATACATCCTGTAAAGCAGAGAACATCTGGAGAATAAGTTTCCTATTTTCTATTAAGTGAACTTGGAAGTCAGAAAGAGAAAGTAGTCACTGCTTTGTATTTTGTCTCATGCCTATACTGTGTGACCATTAGATTATTAATTTTGGTTGCTTTATTAATGTGGCAAACCAAAAAACTTGCACAAAATACTGTAGTTCATTGGCAAAAAATGCAGTTTAGTTTTCACCAGTCTAGTTTCTTATAAAAGGAAAGATTGCTCACTGCAACTTTTCTGATTGATTTTGTATTTAATACTTTTCAGTCATTGCATTTCATTGAATAAAATGAATCTTCACTTTTTACTCCTAATTCTGTAATGAAGGATAAAATACTGTATGTAACATTTACCTCTCATATCCTTCTAGTTGCTGTTCGATTTTTTGTTGCAAGTCTTTAACGGAGACGCATGGGGTAGACTTAACGATTGTTCCTCCCTCCTCCTCAAATTGGAATGGGAGCCATTCACCCAACAAATTGTCTCCAATTATCTCCTCCTGCTTTTGCCTGAGCTTGGCTTCACACCTTGTAAATACTCCATACTTTTTTAACCACCTGGAAATTGAAGTATATATTACATGTTGTTTTGTTAAATGGAAGATTTATGTGAAAATATCACCATACATTTAAAAAGTAGGCTACAACCATTTTGCTCAAAATTTTAAGATGGTTTTTCCTGTAAAAAGCATATAATTTCTTACAAAATAGAAAATTCTGTTCCTTTGGAGGAGGAGACCAGTGGGGGAGGGAGTTTTATCACCCCCCCCCCCCCCCATCAACGCACATCCCTAAGTGGTACCTAAAATTTATGATTGGTATTCAGTTTGTACTAACTTTTTTAGTTCCCTGTTTCTTTTCCAGGAGGAGCAAAGATCAGCCTTCATCCCAAGGAAATCTTCTGCAGGTATCATCACCTTCATTTGGTGAAGATTTTTCAGGTCTTGTTGCAGACTGGCCTGCTTTATCTCGTGCTCCATTTGGTGAGATGTTGAACCCTGGCTAATCAGTGCCCTCGCCTGACTGAGGACTTTTGTTCTCTTTTGCACAGTCTGGCTGCTGGCTATGTCGCTGGCTTTTCTGGCTTTAGGGATGCAGACTGCTGTAAATGGCTGTGATAAAAACATTAAACATTACCATGATTAAATCCAGTATTAATGTTTTTTGTGGGGAGGTGTAGACTTGGACTCTGCCAGTGTGTTTTTGTGTTTAAAAACACGAGAGACCTACTTACCATGTTTGGGAGATGGTACGTCTGTCTTGCAACTTCAGTGAAACTCGTGTATTAAATTTCAAGTTTCAAAATCTAAGTATTAAACAGAGTTGTAACTAATCATGACTCTCGTCACCAAAGGTCAAAAAGGGAAATGGCTTGAGGAGTTGTATCATGATTTTCCTCACTGAAATAGTACAATAACTCGGGTCACTGACTCAACAGACTCGACTCAAGTCACACAAAAAACAGCAAATGACTTGACTCGACTTCAAAATAAAGTGACTCATTACAAGTCTTTCTATTTAATTTAATGAAAAGAGACCTCACAAATCTGAGAAGAGTGCAGATAAGACTGGCTCAAAGGAGAAAGTGGCCAGCCTGTTTTTTTTTTTTTTGTTTTTTTTTTTGTTTTTGTCCTATCAGAGCATCCTTACTATAGAATTTGTAAGGACATCTTTAATTTTTTAATAAGTGAGGGAAATCAGATCATGTTTTTATGGAACATAAAGTATGTATTTAGCATATCATAGCCAGAAGTGATATGTACAGATCTAACTTACCAGTCCTCCTGTCTTGAAGGAAACAGCAATGCCATCATCAGACTGCTTAAGTTTCGTTCGGAAGATGTGGCTCCCAAGAGCTTCCATTGAGGGTGTGAGTTCAGCGGTTAAAGGGCGTGCCAGCATATTTTCAATTTCACTTTGGCAGTTGTGGTTGACCTGCTCCTCCAGTGGTATCCTTCTTTCACATTTCAGACATGAACATGCCTGCCGCATGTATGCCTTTTGAAAATACTCCCCTGGACTAGCAACTGATGAGAATGTTACATTTGTATGGCAAGTCGGACATTTGAATTTAACATCGTTTTCGTATTTGGATTCTAGGCAGCTCTTACAGAAAAGATGACCGCATTGGGCTTGAAGTGCTTTGTTAAGCAGCAAATTGCAAATTTTGCATTCAAAAGATACATCTGATGTAAAATTTGTACAGTTATGGGAAGTTGATGAGGGTCCACATTCCAGTTCACTGAGATATTTTGCTGGTTCTTTTGGCTTTCGTCCTGGTCCTTTGGCAGTCAGAGGACGCCCTCCCTTTGATTGATCCTCAGATATCAGGCATGTCTCACATCTTCCAGTGCGAGAGTGTGCATGCCAAACTTTTGCACTCAAGATCCTGTTTTTGTTTGTTTTGCAGTAGCAAGAATGGCATACGTGTGTTGGGTGAATGTCTTTTTCATCATCCTTGCAATTTATGCCAAATGTGTTGAAAAGCCTGACTGCGTAGTTCATGCAAAGTTTCGGGGATGATTTGTCTTTTGCATGATAAGCCCGTTTACCACATATTCGACAAAGGTGTGAAAGCACCTCTCGGTGATGGTCCATGGCAAAAAGCAATTAATTCAGCTGGTAATTAAAATGAAGATCAGTTTATTAAATGATTCATATTTTAAGGATGTTTTTTTTTTGTTGAGTATACTTGCTTATATCCTTAATTTTGTTTAAAGTTTTTATCCATGCTAGCCTCATGATAAACAATAAATGCAGTAAATGAAAATGGATTTCCTCTCAGCTGGCATTTTTATATACATTATAGCAAGGCATATATAACAACATAGCTGGAGGAGAGTTGATCAAGAGGAAGGCACTACAGATCGCGCTTTACCTAAAATGTAGGAATAAGTATATGACTTCCTCACAATTCAAAGATAAAATCCCTAGAGTTTGTGGTAATTATACTTGACTGCAAGTTGCACATATGTCCTTCACTAATTAGTTGCATCTATAAAATTCAAGAAATTTTAAAAAGTGGGATATGGAACCCCTTCCTTATAGGCCTACATACCCCTAGCTCTCTTAAGCTAGCAGTTCAAAGTTCTGTCTGTCTTAACATGCCTAATTTATGTGGCCTTACACTTGCCAAAGCAAAGCCTGGGCCCTATATCTCCCTTAGAAACCTACCTGGACACTTGCCAGCTCCCACCAGTCAATTATTGTCCAAACAATCCCCACCTTGGGTTGGACATTTAGTACAAGGGAATCTTGTATTAGCTGGGTCAGCATGGGGATTTTTCAAAATTGACAAATGTTTGGGGCTGGAAGGAGGAGGGGGAGGGGGATTGAGGTATATGTAAGTTGTGTGGGTCTTATATCTGGGAATGGTAAGGAATAAGTCTGAGTTTATGTGCCTTGCAAGTCCCATACATAGACCTAATGGTCCCATACAGTGCATGACATACAGGGCATTTATTCTTACAGCCACCCCGACCCAAACCACAATCTACTCCACTTCCTCATGCATGCAAAAGGATAGCTATAGACCTAGGCTATACTGAACCTTTCAGTTTCAATTAAGGCCTGCAGTTTTGGAGGGGGCCCCGGCATTCCACGAAACCGAAGGTCCATGAGACTAGCAGTGCGCAAGACCGAAAGGGTGAAGAGGCCATTTGGCAAGATGGAAAATGAGAAAATAACAGAGAGACCAAAAATGATAGTATTAGCCTGAAAATAAATATGTCAGCATGCAGGTTTTAATGTTGGTCTCCTGAACCTTTTCTATTTGAATCTTTTTGAGTCCTGTGAAACCTGTCTCGTGAACCCCTTTTGAATTTCCATGGGGCAAACCTTCAGTCATGTGAACCCTATTACATATTTTCGGTCTTGCAGACTTTCGGTCTCGTGGACCTTTGGTCTCGCTGGCTATATAACCATTTGGGATCTTCCATGGGGGTCTACCGTATAATTCTGGGGTTTCAAGTTCTCAAGATTTGATGTTCCTGGCAGTGGTGATGTTCCCAAGATTGGAGAGTATTGAATCCTGGAAACGGCAAACCTAATTGGAAACATTGACGACGACGTAGCCCCCTCCCATGAACCCTCATTGAAAAAATCTGTTTGCTGTACCGTAATGCATTGTAAATCAGGAGAAAGGAAAGAAGCACTGGAGTTTCAGTTCTGATATTTTTCAGGCTGCTTATGGCAATTTGAAAGCTTTTGTCTTCACAGTAATATCCAACAACACCCTAGGGCCCAGTAAAACACCAAAATGGCCTAAAATAGTCACCTAGACTGCTTGATAGCCTATGTTGTCATAACATTGCAACACGTACTGCACTCGAATTACAGTACGTTGCTGTACAGCTATAGCTACGGTGGGCTGCTACTCTTCCTAACGTATCTTTACATAAAGAAAAGGGACATGGCCAAATTTCATTGTAAGGGGATCTGAGGATAATATTTCTCTTCATCCGTTAACTTACTTTACTTGAAAAAACTTCTTAAATTGAATTATTCAAAATAATATGCCAAAGTTCGTCAAGGAAAATTGAAGTGTTCTCTTTACTTACGTTGTATGCATAGCACGGTTTCGAACACAAACATTGCTCATTTTGACCTTATCTTTTAGCGATGAACGTGTGTTTATGAGATTGTAAGGGGATTTGTGTGTTGGAATTATATGTGTACTTTCATTTACATTCATTTTTATCGTCTGCCGAATCTCAAATCTCCCGCGAGAGACGAGTTTCTCGAAGAAGTCGACCCTAGGAACTGCCCTGGACGCGTCCCTAGTTACTGTCGTCTGCTGGCAATCGCTGAGTAATTATGTCAACAAACAATTGCGCGTGCGCACTGGTGGCTGATACCGAATCATTGTAGTGACTGCAGCAGTTGAACATACGTGTAATATGCGCTGCGTGTATTTTGATCTTGTAAGTAGCTGTGTACGTCCTCATAGTCAGGTAAGTGCTATTATCTATTCCAGTCTATTTTATCTTAGGTAGACTACTAAAGCCTCGATTCGTTATCGACACCCAGGGTTTCGTAGTGAATTCTGTTGCTAAGATAACTTTTTGTTAACTTGCTTTACACTCACGCTATATGCGTCTTAACAAGTCAAACGAAGACAGTGGTTAACTTCAACAGTGTCTATGCCTTTATAAGCGAGGCGGCTCAGTAGGCAACTTGATACCGTTTACCTTCGCTTTACGACTCTGAAAGTTGAAAATAAATCTTAAATATTGGCGACATGCTACTAATTTGTGACGCAAACTTTTGTATAGTTGAACCCAACGTATAATGATGTTCCTACAGCAAAAATGGTATTGCTGTTCCTTTACTCTTCGAGAATTGCGAGGGAAAATACACCTCTTCTGAGGTTTCGAAAATCTCCAAAATGTTGTCGCCACATTGCAGCGGCTGACCGTCGGAGACTAAACCATTTTGTACCTTCCTCTTGCTCTCAAACTGGCCGAAATTTTGTACAGGGCATGTATTAGACCTTGGCCTCTAGTCAATAAATACTCTTAGATCAGCATCAAAGATATTATAAACATAGATAGGCTACCAAACTTAAAATGGCGCGGTGACTCCTCACGGAGGCCGAATCCGAGGGGCGGAAGTGCTGATCATTGATCAGTCGTTTTGAAAGGTAACAGTTAATTGCTATCTTCCAGTGGTATGAATAAGTATGATTTTAAAACATTGGAATTCTGCAAACACAGTTCTTCAATAAATTTCACTAACATGAAACAGTTTTTGGCTTCTTCGTCGGCTTTCTACTTAAAGAACATTTAAACATTAACGCACAACGACTGGTTTGAAGTTCACTTGGTTACTGTTTGGTCAGTTTCTATGGTATCTTCACAAGCGCACATCTGTGCACACGTTTACATTCTTACACGCCTACAACACAAAATCAACTACTGCGATCTTTTTCCAAGCACGCGGAAGTATGCGTCAATTATTCCGGACTGCAAACGGAGAAATGCATTTTGCGCGTACAGAACTTGCTTTGAAAATACACGCACGCTGACATTTCGTCACAATGGAATTTTCTATAACGCATATGTGATTGTGCAAGCAGATAGCCGAATAGAACTGTGCGCATGTCAAATGAACACTTCCGCCCCTCCGATTTAGCCTTTGTGAGGAGTCAGCCCGTCTAACAGTGTAGGAATAGGAGTTTGGTATCTACGTTTATAATATCTTTGATCAGCATACGATAGAGCGCCCTCACCTTTACAAATTTCCCACATTTAGGGATTTAAAACAAAATCATATGCATAACTTTGGGTGTTGAGAGTTATGACGGCAAATGAGGTGTCATTCGATAGGTGAAACCTTGCTCTATTTGAATGTAATACTAAGCAGTGCGCAGCTGCTATCTATTTTGGAGGACTGGGCCAAGATGCTGGAGTGTTTTTACCAAAAAAATGAAAATTATTATGTTAATGTTGTATTCAAAATTTGTGCCCTTACTGTAACTTGTGGGAGGGATCCAATACCAGCGCATCTCATGGAGTATTTGAGCACGTGTCCCTCATGACATGTTACTCAACTGTTGCCACGGCCGCTTCCCCTGGGCCCCGGTGGGCCTTCTACGGAGGCAAGTCGAAATGGACAACAAAACTATTGGGGGTGAGTAGCTCGTCAACTTTGGGGCACTTACTGTAACTTGTGGGATAGGGCCCTTACCCCCCCCCCCCCCCATCCAGAGTGTATCTGCACATGTTTTCTTTATAACAATCAATCAACTCTGACTATGCTTACTTTGTCGTGGCTACAGTGGCCCTTGTACGGAAGCAAGTCGAAATGTACCACGAAATAAGTGGACATTTTTTCAATCTTGCGTGTGAGGGCGCTTTAAATATTTTCGGAATCGGGGGTCAAGTTCACCCCATCCTGACACTTTCATCCCGATTCCGGGTCACATACAACCCACTTTCGCCCCTCCCGCCCCATAAATGTGAAACATGCAAAGAATTTTCCATTTCGTAAACAGCGTGCTCGAATGCATATGTGTGCAAAGTTTCGGGCTGATCTGAGAGATGACCTACAGGGGGCCCCCAAAAAACATATTATTATTCCATGTTTTTTTTACCTAAAATCGTCGTATGTCACCGATTGCACCAAACTTTTCAGTAAGGTCAATTAGACCACGCCCATCACGAATCCGAGGTTAAAATTTGTAAATCTTCGTCCTCTCAAGAGATGCCCCCTTTTTGTGTCATCGCTCCGTGAGGAGGATGAGATATTGTAGTCACTTGACCTGTTGGGCTATACTCGGCAATGCCAGCAGAAATAACAACCGTTGCCATGGTAACAGTTAATTTTTCCAAGTTACTAGTCTAAAGTCCTAACCCATGGTGGGGTACCCCAGGATGACCAAAAGTCCATAATGGAGGGAGGGGTCAAAACGTGTCCGTGTGTGTTTGAGTGTGTGTGTCCAATTTTGTTTTCTTAATATCTCCAAAAGGGTAAAGCCAATTTTCTTCAAACTTAGTAGGAAGGTGTCCGAGGTAGAACCCCAGTTCTACATTGACTCCCGGAAGTAAAGGTCAGAGGTCAAAGGTCAAATATGTGAAAATCTTTTTTTTACAACTAACTCCAAGGAAAAACACTACAAAAATATATGGTTGCCATGGCAGCCCTTCGAAGTATGGTTTGGTCTGCAATAGGCTTTCAAATTCAAATAAATCCATTTCAATTTCACATTTTTTGTAGGAAATACTTTTTTGTCGTGTCTTATAAGATAGAAAGGGGCCGGGGTTTTAATTATTTTGGTAAAGTAGGGCAATGTTTTAGCTTTTAGGCAACAACTAATTTGTCATCATAACACTCAAACAGCCAAAGTTTGAAATACGATTTTGTTTTGACCCCTTAATGTCGGGTTCACTCCTACAGTAATCTCATCATACCTAATTCAGAGGGATATTTTCGACTTGCCTCCGTAAAAGGCCCAGCGTGGCCAAGGGAAGGAGCCATGGAAAAGGTTTGTCATGTTCTGAGTAGAAGACATGTGCGCTGATATCCCCAATTAGGTGGAGGGGTATTGGCCCCCTCCAATAAGTCACAGTAAGGGCCCAAGGTTGAAAAGGCGGATTTTTCTCATATACCATAAAGCTAATTTCGAGTCGCATTTTGGACTTGCCTCCGTAAAAGGCCCACCGTTGCCAAGGGGAAGAGGCCGTGGAAAAAAATTCGTCATGTTAGACACATGCGCGGATATCACCAAGTAGGTGGCGGGGTATTGGCCCCCACCCACAAGTGACAGTAAGGGCCCCAAAATTGTTGGGCCCAAAAGAGAACACACTATAATGTGAGGTCAAAGACAGATAACCTTGTAATCGCATTATTTTAAGATAAGGATGGCCGCCACATTTCAAATTCAGTGTAGAGATTTGTCAAGTTAAGAGAAAGAATCCTACCGTTTTTGGTGAAGGTCAAAGGTCATTTGAGTTCACCAGAGGTCAAATATTTAAAATCTTGTAATCATAATATCCCAAAGTAGGAACGACTGACAGTTTTCGTATTTGTATAAAGATTTGTCATATTGCGAGAGAGAAAACTGTCATTCTTGGTAGAGGTCAAAATGCCATTAGAGGCTTCCAGACGTCAAAGATCGAAAACCTTGCAATCACGATGTTCCAGA
Organism: Holothuria scabra; assembly: GCA_037179385.1. Taxonomy (NCBI): domain Eukaryota; kingdom Metazoa; phylum Echinodermata; class Holothuroidea; order Aspidochirotida; family Holothuriidae; genus Holothuria; species Holothuria scabra. The sequence continues at coordinate 6,878,512 of CM074179.1, forward strand.
TAGGAATGACTGACACTTCGTATTTGGCATATAGATATGTCATATTAAAAGGAAACACCCTAATGTTTTTGTAGGAGGCAAAGGTCATTGAGGTCATTAGAGGTCAAATATCAAAAACCATGTAATCACGACGTCTAAAGATAGGAATGACCGATAATTCATATCTGGCATATAGATTTGTCCTATAAAAAGGAAACACCTTAATGTTTTTGTAGAAGGCAAAGGTCATTTGAGGTTTTTGGAGCTAAAAGATGGAAAACCCGTCTATCCCAATATCACAAGATAGCGTTGACAGACGCTCTTCATATTTGATATGTAGATTTGTCAGGTTGACAGGGAGACCTCTATTGCCTTTGGTGGAGATCTGAGGTCACCAGAGGTCAAATAACAAAAAATTATGTTAACATGACATATGATGATGGGAAGCGTAGAAGGTATTCATACTTTGAGGCCCTTATATGTACATTTGACATGTTGAGAGAAGGAACAATATATTGTTCATTGGAGGTCACAAATCACAAGTCACCAGAGGTCCAAATCTGAAACGTTTGTAAATATGACATTTCAATATTTCATTCATCCAAGTTTTTTGGTGGGATGCAATGTCATGTGAGGTCAGAAGGGCTCTAATGTGAACACATCGTAAAAATTATGTAGTCGAGAAGACAGTGTAGTTTTGAGAGATGAACTTTGGTGTTGCAAAGCACCCCTTGTTCGGCAAGGAATCACTAAGCCTTTAGACTTTCTGGTTTATTTTATGGGAGTTTTTCATTAATCAAGATCCCTGATAATAATGTAAAAACCGGTGCTATATTGCAGTGAAGTTCAGAAGCAAAGGTGTTTGCAGTGCCACACTTCGCACAACTGCAAATTTCGCCTCGGCGTTTGCTTCTCTTTAATAATGTCGAATTGAAGCTAGCGTACATCAGCTCGTCTCAGATTTTTGATACCAGACTTGGTATGGTTGGGGTAATAGGTTGGGGCTAGGTACTGGATCTTTAAGTTGTACATAATTGGTGTTTAGACCCATTTTCCTTGCACCCTATGATAAATATTGAACTGGGCTGTTACGTTTTGGTGGATCTGAATAAACTGCTGAAGAAAACATTGTTTTGCAAAATATAGAAGGGCGTACGCCCCTCACGCCTCTCTAGTCAGACCACGGTTTTTATGATTTGATAACGACCTGTATCTAGTAGGATCATGTTGACACGACAATGAATCACGTTATATTCCGATGATAATATCCTGTCAGCAACATATTGACGATGATTTTTTGAGGGGGGGGGGGGGGGGATAACATCGCCTGTGTTTAGAGATCCTTTCAAATGCCTTCGAAAATTCTGTCAAATTTACGAACAGTATATCTCTTAACCTGACGGATGTTTTGGTGTGTGTCTATTTTTTTTTTAATAATTCGTGTGTCTCGTATGGAAAGCTCCGTCCCTAGTTACTCGCAACGTGGCATGGTCAAAGTGACTTGTGAAAAAAATGAGGGCGTTTTTTGGATTCCGCCTTTTGCCGGGACCTGCCCTGGCGAGTGCTTAAATAGAGCAAGTCAGAAAACGAGCCCGGTTAGCGGTGGGTCAAAGAAATTGTGGAATGCTTGTGGAATGAAACAACTTTTCTTTCCTTCTAGAACTTGCTGCATCTTCTGTGATATGTGACCCTGCGCAGGGATGATAGGCCCCTGCGCTTTCTGTAACATATTGGTATTTTGATGGTCCATATAACATGCCAGTATTTGTGGGGCTTAGAAAGAGACAAAATGAAAACTGAGGAGAAGTTTGTGTTACTAAATATGGGAAGTGGATGGAGATCGGATTTTGGATGCGCCCTTTATCTCTTTAAAAAGGGTCCATCCCTTGTTACTCGCGCGGTTGCGTGGCATGTACGGCAAGTAAAAGAGTGGTTGCACAAGATGATTTTTTTGTTGGGGCCGCGAGTGGAGACTGTCCAAAAGACTTTCTAAGCGGAGCGTTGGCGCGAGCGTACGGAAAATTTTGAGAAAATGCGACCCCTCAGACAGCCGGAAATGGCATTTCCCAGGCTTTTAAATAGAATACAAGTAGTCGTTATTTTGAGTCTCGTTTGCAAAATGATCAGAAAATAAACCAGATAAAATGTACCACTACCACTGGATGAAATGCAAGCTAAACATTGGGAAATGCCCTTTTATGCGCAGTCGAATCATAAATTAACAGTAAGGCCGTACCTTTCTCTCTAAAAAGCTGTCGAAAAATGTAAGTTGCGTTTTATGTTTCTCCGCCATAATTGTTTCTAATTGCTGATCTTCAGTGTGTAAGTCCCAGACTATCATTAAGTCTTACAGGCTATAAGCAAAATGATGCATCTATCTGACAAGGTCGAAGCCAGAAATTTTTCATAAAGGACGAAGCCCATGAAAGACTCCCAACGCTCAGGCCACCAAGGAGCGCAAGAAAATTTTGGCCAAAAACTTCTCCTGCAGATTGCTAAAAATGGCACTTCCCATGCCTATGTACTGCATATAAATAGGGAAACATAAGCAATTTGTAACGGTAATTACATTACAAAATATGCTCAAATGGGGCAGTGTTGGCGGCTGCCCCTTTCTCTTCCTCCTCTTGGCTTCTCGCCTGCCTAATGACAAAGAAGGATGTAGTCACCTTATCTGTTTATATATACATAATTTACCGTTTTCACCTTTGAGAGGCAAAAAGAGTTTTAATACATGAGCGCAAGGTCTGATTGTTCGCTATCTTCGGTTAAGGTGAACCACTTCACCTGAATTAAGTTGTAGCGAATGTGTCATTTCCATTAATGTGGTGGAATTTTTCATACAAGATTTTCTAAAATGCAGGATGACGTTCTCTTTACACATTGTCGACAGCGCCTCTACAGACCATTGTCGCCCTCTATCACCACTGCCATGTAGCAATATACCGTAACATATTCTAATTTTTAACATGTTCGTATTTTCCGTGGGAACGTAGTAAGTGAGAACAATGTTTAAATTCATTATCCCTCAGGCCCTTAACAGGTGGGGACAGGGAAGTGTCACCCCACCCCCGTGCGAACCGCCCCACCCCCCAACGGAAAATCCATAGAAAATGAAATTTTAATACCTGTAAACGGATGTGCGATGTGACTGGATTCCAGAGTTTTGATTTAAAATAACCACAAACCTGATTACAAATGAACGCCATTTTTGTTGTATAATAACAAAAAGTTTCGAACGCTGCGCGCCGTCATCTTCAGTCACATTTACTGCATACATAACACTAAATAACCATTTCAATCGTGAGCTGCGAAGAGCTTAGTGTGACCTCGCTGTCACTCCGAGTCATACTCAAAGTTCTATGCAAATTTTTCAACTCCGCTACTACCATAGATATCCGGGTAATTACCACAAAAACCATGCCTTATGAGTTCCTGGTTCCCTTGTCAGCTGTAAAGTATTCAACTCACCATCTACATGCTGCCTGCGCTTGCGGAGCATAAGAAGTGTCATCGTAATCATAGCCTTGTTCTCTTCCCTTTTGGATACATTGCATTGCGAAAGGAGGGGGAAATTCCCACCAGCTGACCAGGAGAGCGTGTTGCAATAGAAGGTGATAACAAAAAAACTTGTAAAACCTTCTTCGTACACAGGCACGAAGGACTAAAAATATCAAACAGATGTTATCCTTTAGCTAAAGACTCCTAGGTTCAGTATTAAAAAAAATAGGTATAATCGGATCCATCCTCAGTTACTTATTGCTTGTTTTAGAAAGGCCTTTTTTGTTGATTCGTATCAGCTGAGCACTCTAGAATTGACCCACTTTCGATTCTAAAACCTCGAGAACCCACCCTCACCCTGGCAACAACCAAGGAATGCAATGTAAGGATTTTGAATCAAGGAGCATCCCCTTTTCATCAAGTTGTGGATGTATTTCGTAACTAAATGAGGTCTGAATGTAGGGAAGTCATCCCCCATGCATTCACCATAAGACGCCGACAGGAGCCCACGTAGCTGTGTAAGAGAGGAATAATAATAATAATGGCAAAGGCAATGGCAATGGTAATGACAGTGGCAGTGGCAGTGGCAATGACAATGACAATGATAATAACAACAACAACAACAATAATAATTAAATCTACGCCGAATACAAAAATGTACTTTGGCGCCAATGAAAGAAATGTACTTTGGCGCCGATGTAAAAATGTACTTTGACGCCATTGCAAAAATGTACTTTGGCGCCGATCACAAAAATGTACTTTGGCGCCGATAAAAGAAATGTACTTTGACGCCGATGAAAAAATGTACTTTGGCGCCGATGTAAAAAATGTACTTTTTGGCGCTGATGAAAAAAGCACTCTGGCTCCGATGTAAAAAATGTACTTTGGCGCCGATGAAAAAATGTACTTTGGCGCCGATGTAAAAAATGTACTTTGGCGCCGATGTAAAATGGACTTTGGCGTCGATGTAAAAAAATGTACTTTGGCGCCGATGTAAAAATGTACTTTGGCGCCGATGAAAAAAGTACTTTGGCGCCGATGTAAAAAAATGTACTTTGGCGCCGATGAAAAAATGTACTTTGGCGCCGATGTAAAAATGTACTTTGGCGTCGATGTAAAAAATGTACTTTGGCGCCGATGAAAAATGTACTTTGGCGCCGATGTAAAAAAATGTACTTTGGCGCCGATGAAAAATGTACTTCTGCGCCTATGAAAAATGTACTTTGGTACCGTCGGTCTCGCGGGCCTTCGGTCTCGCGGACCTTCGGTCTCGCGGGCCTTCGGTCTCGCGGGCGGTCCCGCGAAAACACGTCCGCTCCCGACGAAGACCAGAATTGAATTCTTGCATAAAAACTTGCTGGGTGGAACATCCGGACCTAAAAACACGGACATAGCAGCGTTGGGTTTGTTTCTTTTTAAAACGTACATAGAAACAGGCACGTATGAACGAATATACCTAACTCAACCCGGCCAGACGAAAACACAAACGCTAACCACCAACCATCTACACACAAAACACGGGACAAAAAGGTTTGTCAGAAACAGAAACGATACACCAACCCCAATACCTGAACAACCCGTCAACCCAACCCACAACCGAACCCAATTACAGTAAACTAAAACTATGTACAATGCCCATTTGTTTCCTTTTTTAAACGTGCCTCGAAACAGGAATGGCGTAACAAACAGACAACCCAAACGAACCACGCACACACAAAACAAGGAACGATAACGTCCCTCAAAACAAAAAGAGCGCACCAAACCTACCTATGTTCAATGCCCATTTGCTACCCATCGGTCTGAGACTTCACCTTTTTAACACGTGGGCTCGGTAACGGCGTCCCAGACTGATGGACCACCCGGTCTGATACATCTCCAGAGGTTGACCTCTTAAGAGTAGACTCTGGCCCCTCCCCTTCGCACAAATCAAACCATCCCTCCCCTGAAGGTGGGCTCTGAGGCAGGCCCCCGCCATCCGACATAGCTGAAACTGAAGACTCAGAGTCCGAGGAAAGCTGAACATCCTCTCCTACCATCATTCCAGCCTCCCTGGGTGCCGTTTGTAAGTTTGGCGGAGTGTCTGCCTCAGGATCTCCAGAAACCCCCTCACACTGTTTGGAGGCAAGGAAGTCCCGTGCTTTTTAAGTGCATTGAAAGTCCCGTTCCACCTCATTTGCTGCCTCCTCCAAATCCTGGGAAGAATATTTGTGGCTCTAGGCCACACACAGCACCAGGAGGAAAAGCCTCAACACTCTAGCAAGTACACGAAAAGAGGGGGAACCCAACAAAGCTCAATACCAAAACAGCGTGCTTAAAAACGAGCACGACCAAACTTTTGCCCTCAAAGACCACACCCCAACGATAGTAGTATAATATAACAGGTAGCGGGCCACTAATTGTAAGTCCCCTTGACTTACACACTAAACTAGGCTACTTCCGTGCCCCCTAGCTCCCAGTAGAAGTTTTCAACCAGGACATGCTACCCCTCTGATCGAAGCCCACAATCTCGGCTTTCATGGCATTTTAAAATTTTCATACCATGACCATTGAAATTTTGAGCTAGAGAGCCTTGAATGATAGGGATGTCTTTCCTGCCATAATAGCTACTCAAAAACGGCATTTCACAGAGCGGAGTAATACAATAAAAAAAATGGCACTAAAATTGGTTAGATTGCCTTGAATTTTGTACAGTATGTATTTGAACCCATCGTCTACAAAATCCAAATGCAAAAATGATCATATTTTGTAAGTAACACAGTCAGAAACAACATCCCATAACTTTTTTATGGCGCTTTGTCTGTCAGTAAACATTTTCCCGGACATGAGTATTGGAGTTATTGGTCCGCTACCTTAAGGCAGTGGCCGAGTTGGATTTTTCCATAAAAAATTTGCACAGGTAATCCCTAGAGTATTCTCACAAAGAATATAAACCCATAATTTCATTTGACAGTCTTCTATGGGCAGTAAGTCTTAGCAAATCTATACCCCTGATAGGGCAAAATTTGCCGGCAACCTAAAATACACTTTAATGTACTGGTTAATCCTCTACTGAGTTGCTTACTCATCATTTCTGATCTGTACCAAGACAGTATTGTAATCTCAGCATCTCTGCATATGAGGGTACTCTCAACTTCACTTTTTGGTGCTTCTCACACTTTCACAGACTTGTTTCTGTGTGCTGATGTACTGTACATGCTTGCACCATTAACTCTGTGGATAAGAAAATAAGTTGGATTCAGCAGCTTAATTTTCACACTCTAACTACATTATCATAAACATCTGTTTGATTTAACAACAGGCCATGTGGTTTCTTATTAATTCCGAAAAAATTTAGGTTATACATGAGCAACATCTTAAAGAATCCAAACAAGCACATAGGAACAGGTGGCATGGAACACCTCGGTACAAAAACAAAAAAAAATTAAGCTACAGGACTGTATGGTTGCTACATATGACTAGAGTGAAAGGGGTTTCTGTGCAGCCATCATGCTTTAAAAAGCCAGCTTAGGTCTCTATGCCTACTTCCTCTTGCATTTAACACAACGGAGTAGGTGTCAATGGAGTAGAATTTACTTCATGTGGGTTTAAGAGTCAACAGTTTGCAATATGCCTACCTTGGCAAACTTCCTCCACCCCTAGCATGAAGACATCAGGTATTTCAGTTGTCTGACTGTTGCTCACCCTGCTTCCACTGTGATCTAGTTAGGCTGCCCTGTTTACAGTGGGCCTGTATAGCAAGCCTTTAAGTCTTTCAGGTCTAAAATGGCAGAACAAAATAAAAGAGACACGGCATTAAAAAAAAAGAAGTTAGGAGAGTTTCTAAATTTAAGGGTATAGGGCTAACAATTCACTCTGATCTGTGCTGAATTTTACAGGCAAAATACCCCCCCCCCCCCCACGCCACCATAGGTCATACTGTAGTAGGCCTACTCATATACAGCCAAGGCTACGCGGGCACCAATTTGTAGCTCCCTAATCCTACCTCTTTTGATACAAGCATCTTTTTTATCCTTCAAGTTACCCTGTTTGCAACAGGTCCTAGCAGAAATTTAAGTTGGTTGCCGGTAATAAAATTCACTCACTTTTTTAAGTTTATGGCATACCTTCACTGTAACGCATTCCTGAACACATCTCTCAACAGGTGCACACAGTTAAACTACTGTGGGTCCAGTCATTTCACAACCCAGCATGTATTTTATATACAGAACCACTGAACAAAGTCCACTGTACAAAAACTGCTTGTGGCTGGCTGTTGCTTAGGTACATACCAAATGCACTGAGGCAAGCTACGGATCCCTCAGGATGACATAAATACTTCACTTTTATCATGCTATGATCTACCCAGAGGATCATGAGCTTGCTAAGTTTTCTATTTTGACGAAATTTTAATGAATTCTGCTTAAATTGTTAACTTTTACAAGAAAACTGATAATTTTGGCCAAAAATGCCACTTTTGGCCCTAAAAATCACTCAAGCATGAAATTGTTCCTCGGCAGCATGTATTTCCATTTTGGTGACCACAAGCAAACATTTAAGACCATTTTTGGGTCTCTAGCTATAAAATTTAAAAATTTCATAATTTGCTTTAAGGTAGCGGGCCACTAAATATAAGTGCCATTGACTTACACACTAAATTAGGCTACTTCCGTGCCCCCTGGCTCCCAGTAGAAGTTTTCAACCAGGACATGCTCTGATCGAAGCCCACAATCTCGGCTTTCATGGCATTTTAAAATTTCCATACCATGACCATTGAAATTTTGAGCTAGAGAGCCTTGAATGATAGGGATGTGTTTCCCGCCATAATAGCTACTCAAAATCGGCATTTCACAGAGCAGAGTAATCCAATAAAAAAATGGCACTAAAATTGGTCAGATTGCCTTGAATTTTGTTCAGTATGTATTTCAACTCATCGTTTACAAATCCAAATGCAAAATGATCATATTCTGTAAGTAACACAGTCAGAAACAACATCCCATAATTTTTTTATGGCGCTTTGTCTGGTGAACATTTTCCCGGACATGTGTATTGCAGTTAGTGGTCCGCTACCAACAGCACAAATCACAAGCAAACCAGCACAACAAATCAGCACGAACAATCGACGAGAGCACCGCGAAAACACGTCCTTTTGTTGCACGTGCCTGTTTCGATGTACGTCAAAAAAAAGAACACGTCCGCTGGGCAGGACGTTAAACTGCATCCGTTTGTGGAGTTTGTTTAAACGTGGGAATAAGGGGGTTACCCTTTCTCACAACTGCCTCCAGGGCACCCTTGGGCAAGGTATACCTGTAAATTTGCCCTGTGCTTTTTTAGAGCTGTTGCCTTAAGGCGTGTTGTTACCTTCCGGTGTGTTGTTGCCTTCGGGCAAGTTGTTTCCTTCGGGCGTGTTGTTGCCTTCGGGCGTGTTGTTGCCTTAGGGCGTGTTGTTGCCTTTGAGGCGGTGTTGCCTTCGGGCGTTGTGTGGCCATAAAGGTTGGTGTGAGATTGGTGTTGAGAGCGGATGGATGGGTTGGTGGGTTGGCGGGTTGTTTGGGCGTTGGGACAGGGTTAGAGTGTTTTTTCGTTTGTAAAAACCTTTTGGTTCTCTGTTTTGTGTGTGGGTGGTTGATGGTTAAAGTTTGTTTTTGTCCGGCCGGTTTGAACTGTCTATTTGTTGCAACGTGTCCGTTTCTAAGTACGTTTTAAAAAGAAACACGTACGTCCCGACGTAGACCTGTAGATTTTCAAACTACGTTCCTAGGCCTGATACTTTACAATAAGCTCAACTTCGAAGCCTATATCGACCATCTGAGGTGGAAGTGCCAAAGAGCACCAATCCTGTTTGGACTGGGGTGCAAACCATCCCGTTTCGCTTCGTCGCTATATAGATTACATGTCAGATCTAAACTGGGGGTTATGGACGCTTTAACAACTTCGCAGGTGAGTCTTGGGAAACTTCTTGCTGCCCATAACCAAATTGTTCCAACATGTCTTGGAGTAAATCAACAGCTAACCCCCTCATTAGTCTTCGCATTAGTGAAGCTTTCCCACAGGACTGTATAAACCCCTACCTCGTAGCACACTTACTTTCTCCGGTATATGACCTTGACATGACGAAATGGTTACGGTAAAACAAATACACTTGATTTCCTTCCTTGCCCAATTACACATTTTGATGATTGACAGACAGTAATACTCAATGCTGGGACATTTAATCCAAGTCAAGAAACCCTAGCCACAGTATGCAGAGCACACAGAGGGGGTTTTGATTACAATCCTGCCCAAAGAACTGTGTAATTTTTTGCAACCTAAGTGGACTAGAAACTCGGTGAAGTGGTAATAATAGACCTCCAGCAGTGGGTTTGGACACCTGATATACCTCAGTTGAACAATAGATTACTGAGGTTAGGAAATCAACTTTTTTACCGCAATCGAAACAGCATGGAACTGTTGAACCGTGTCAGGTTTAATGAAGTGAGACAAAAGTGCCTTTGTTATCATGCAATCTACACTGACGTTTCCAAAGCCACGAACAGGGCCGCTGCTGCAGCGCCAGGACAAGATGGTTGCTTGTATACAAGTCAGACTAACAAAGGATGCATCAATATATATTGCCGAACTCCTGACAATGAAGATAGAACTCCTGACAATTAAGATAGCATTTTATTTGATCGAAACATCAGACATCCACCCGTTCATTGTATCCACGGAATCATCCAACCAAAAGACCATGAAAAGAGACCCCCTTTTGTAGTAGCTCTCCATTCAGCTTACCTCAGCGTAAAGACGTTTAGGTAAGCAGTCGTACTGTGCTTTTTTTAAGGATAGAAAAGGACACTTACGGACAGAGCACCCCACCCCCCCCCCCCCAAAAAAAAACGGACCTCACATTAAGTGCATAGAAAAGGACACTCACGAACAGAAGGCACCCCCCCCCCCACTCACACACGAAAAAAAAAAAACGGACCTCACAAAACACGTATGAATGAACAATGCGTATGTTCCTTATCAAGTGGGTATACGCGGAAATGAAAAGGTAAGTTGTGACGTGAACAAAATTTTTTTAGAGGGAAGATTGGTCAATATTTATTTCTGGTAACTGGCTGTAATGCAGTGAAAGTCTTTTACGTATTCATTTACCCTTGACTGCCAAGGCTATTTATAATGTCATATTTATTCATGTACCTGTGTTGACTATTCACCTGGAGAAGCTCTTCTATTGGATAGAACAGAAACAGAAAGTTCTAGAAGCCGTAGTCACGTGTCCTATATCGCAGGAGCTAGAAGCAAGTGCTGTTAGCGAAACTTCGAGTCGAGGAGAGTACGATTTGTCTTGGTTGGAGACGAGAGACCTACTGGGGTGTGTGCCATGATTGATCTAAAGATGGCCATCTAGTCTTGTTTCCTGGACCCAGAATAATCAAAACTGTGCCTGTAATCAAGCATCCAGGCGGACAGTATCAACAACCGATCAAATAGAGGTATAGTATCCAGGTTGCAGAAGGAACTTAGTTCATTAACTCAGGGACACTAACATTCTACTAACGGTGCACTAACGTAATTACCCAGTACACCCGGCCCTAAGGTACTGCCATGTCGTCCCCGGTGCATTACGTATGGTAGGCTCCGAGCCTACTTAGTGAGGATGGATTCCAAACCAACTCGCCCCCATACAGTCCGTACGTTATACTGTGTGAGCCAATCGAGGTTGAGTAAAGTCCAAGGAACTGTCTAGTCGCGCCTTTTGATATTAGAAGCCAAAGTATCGCGTCAAGAAACAGCATCTTCGCGACCACTGAAGTTGTGGGGGAAAAACCAGCCCTTCGATTTCCAGCAGAAACTGACCAGTACTGTGGTGACAGTGTGTACACACGCTAGGCCTAGACTAGGAGTAAGTTAAGACATTTGGGCCCATATCACATTACTTATGTAGCCAAGCTTATTAGTACCTATTGTGCATACCAAGTGTTCTTTCGTGGCCACAGGAGTGGAGGTTAAGCTGTGTAGTCAAACTCGCATTGTTGTAAATTTAAGGGTAGGTGTAAATCCATGTCATGTAATCTTATCAATTCAAACCCAAGTAAATGACTCAATACAACAGGCAGAAGCTTGATGTTGTTCACATATAGCAAAACTCTCTTGTGAATTATTGTTGTTGGCTTGTTAAGTAGTTTATGCCTTTGTGGTTGGGGCAACAGGAGCTAAAGTATACGGTTTGGGGTCGGTCTTGGTGTGCAGGAACTGCACTGGAAACTAAGGAGGCCTCGTCTCGTAACAATTGGGGGCAAGCTATCCGGGAAAACAACCAGCAGGCAATTGAACTGAGATTAATCAGTTAGGAGTTGGGTTTCAGGTTTTTTCCACAGAGGTCTATGTTGTGGTGTAATTTACACAAGTTGGCCATGGCCCATAGGCAGGTTAAAGTCTAACATAGGGCCTTGTATTGGTCCTTTAGACAGCAAGTAGGCAGTAATTAAAGGCATAGCCTACGGTAAGTTTGAGTTAGTGGATATCGTGACACAGCTTCATTGAACCTTGAGGTATTTTTGATAGTGTTGAGTACGACTTCAGTATGTCTACAGAGTTTAAGGCTGAAGATTTTGTGAAAAAAGGGGGGCTGACTATTGGGGATATAGTCGTGTTGAAGGTAGTAGAGCTCAAAGAGCTTGCATCTTACCTAGAGCTAGATAGTACCCCTGCAATGAAAAAGGCAGATATGGTTAAAATTGTGGGAGAATGTCTGCAAGTAGTAGTGAAACAAAGGGATAGTGCAGAAGTAGAGTTGGCAAAAATGGAGATGGAAAGGAGGTTAGAGATTGAAAAAGAGGTTCAAATGGAAAAGTTAAAATTAGAACATACAAGAGAAATGAAAAGAATGGAGCTACAAGGTAATGCTCATTCTGGAGGCACAAGTTCACCTAATTTTGATGTAGCAAAGAATATCCGCCTGGTACCAAAATTCAAAAGCAAAGATGTCGATGCTTGGTTTGTGAGCTTTGAGAAAGTGGCTAAAAGTATGAAGTGGCCAGAACGGTATTGGCCTCTACTGTTACAAAGTGCCCTTCAAGATAAGGCACAAGAGGCTTATTCAGCACTGAGTGAATCACAGTCTTCTAATTACCAAGCAGTTAAAACTGCCATTTTAACAGCAAACGAGCTGGTACCGGAGGCGTACCGCCAGAAATTCCGCAATAGAAAGAGAGAGGTAGGGCAAACACATGTAGAGTATGCCAGGGCCAAGGAAATACTTTTTGACAAATGGTGTAGGGCGAAACAAATTGGACAGAGTTTTGAAAAACTTAAAGAGTTGATACTAATGGAAGAGTTTAAAAACAATATCTTACTGGATGTCAAAACCCACCTTGATGGGCGTAAGATAGATGATTTGAAAACTGCTGCCACCATGGCAGATGATTATGAATTATCGCATAGAGCCCGTTTTGGGGGGAAACCCAGGTGGTCACAACCAGAGGGTAAAGCGGGAGACAAGAAAAATGAGTCCAGTCAGTCCACTCATACCAAAGAGGGGTCAGGGACCTCTGGCTCAGGTACTAAATCAGGTTCATCTGGTCGTAATTTCAATAAGTGGCCAGAAGGGGGACCCAGGTGTTTCAAATGTACCAAAAGGGGACATGTGAAGGCTAACTGCCCAGAGCTAAAGGGGCAGGAATCGGGAAAGCCGGTGGCCCTTGTTACTGGGGAAGAGGTCAGACCCCCAGGTCGGGTTTCGGAGGAAGTGGGACTTCCCAACTGTAACAGAGAACCAAGAAAGACAGAGTCGGTGCCTGAGGGTTTTAAGGATTTTATATCTGAGGGGACAGTTTCCCCTGGTGCAGGTGAACAGATAGTGAAACCTGTGGTTATTTTAAAAGATACAGGTGCATCTCAAACAGTTTTAGTGGAGGGAGTTATTCCACTGTCAGAGGCTAGTTCTAGGAAGGCTAGTGCTCTAGTAAGGGGTCTGGATGGAAATTATATTCCAGCCCCTCCTCATAGGGTTTTTCTGACCTCAGATCTTGTGAAGGGTAGTGTTACAGTGGCGATAGTGCAACAGATACCTATAGAAGGAGTAGATCTCTTATTAGGTAATGACTTAGCGGGTGCTAAGGTATGTGTTACTCCTCATGTACCAGATAAGCCAGCGGTGTCCACGGACACAGAGGTGCTGGATGAACAGTATCCAGGTATTTTTCCAGCATGTGTTGTTACTAGGTCTCAGTCTCGTAAGGTTGAAGCCGAGAAGGTAGAGGACCTTGGTGTTGACCCTAGTGAGGGGGTTTGGTTGGCCGAGACGTTTTTCGCTGATCTACGTTTTTCGCTGATCTAGATAACAGGGTGGATAAGGGTGAATCTGGCCAGAAGTTTACTAGGGAATCTCTGATCAATGAGCAGAAGGCTGACCCTGCTCTCCGGGCCCTCTTTCAGACCGCATTGTCTGAGGAAGAGGCAGAGGAGGTCCCAACGTGCTATTATGTTAAGCATGGTGTATTAATGAGGAAGTGGAGACCTGTGGATTGTCCAGCCGATGAGGACTGGAGGGTTGTATACCAGATAGTTTTACCTCTGAGTTACCGGGAGAATGTTCTCCACTTAGCTCACGATGTACCCATGGGAGGTCACCTGGTGGTGAGGAAAACTAAGTCTAGGGTAATACAACATTTTTACTGGCCCACTGTTCACAAGGATGTTGTGAACTATTGTAGGACTTGTCATGTTTGTCAGGTGGTGGGAAAGCCCAACCAAGTGGTGAAGCCAGTCCCTTGATTCCTATACCAGCTTTTGGAGATCCCTTCAGAAAAGTGGTAGTGGATTGTGTGGGGCCTTTGCCAGGACAAAGAGTGGGTTCAAGTATTTATTAACTGTTATGGATACAGCAACCAGGTTTCCAGAAGCCATTCCACTTAAGAAAATAACTTCTCGTTGTGTGGTGGATGCGTTGCTTCAGTTTTTTTACTAGGTACGGTTTACCAAGGGAGGTCCAGTCGGACCAAGGTTCAAACTTTCTATCAGGTATATTTAAGGAGGTTATGCACCAGTTAGGCATTAACAAGTTGGTGTCGTCTGCCTATGACCCCCAGTCCCAGGGTGTTTTAGAAAGATATCACCAGACTCTTCAGAGTATGCTGAAGAAATATTGCCTGGAATACCCAGAAGATTGGGATAAAGGGATCCCCTTTGTGTTATTTGCCACTAGGGATGCCCCAAGTGAGTCATTGGGACTGAGTCCTTTTGAACTTGTTTATGGTCATGAGGTAAGGGGACCACTTAAGTTCATCAAGGATAAATTCATGACCCCAGAAGAGGGGTTAAATCTGTTGGACTATGTGTCCAATTTTAAGGACAGGCTTAAGAAAGCGTGTGACTTGGCAAAGGAAAATCTGGTTTGGCTCAGGTTAAGATGAAGGGTCAGTATGATAAATGCTCAGAGACCCGTAGTTTTGAGCCAGGGGAGAAAGTGGTGGTATTGTTGCCAGTTCAGGGTGAACCCCTTAAGGCTAAGTTCAGTGGACCTTACAAGATTCTGGAGAAACAGAATGATGTCAATTATATTATTTGTACTCCTGACAGGAGAAAAACGAAACGTTTGTACCATGTCAATATGTTAAAACCTTACCATGAGCGTAAGAATGAGGATGTTAATGCTGTAGCTATTGTTACCCTGTCCCAGGAGGCTGAATGAGGAAGGCAGTATGAGTCACAATTCACCAGTAGGTATGAAGTTATCTAACTCTAAGGTACTTGAGAATGTTGAGAGCATACTGGAGCATTTGTCGGAGTCTCAACAGAGGGATATTTTGGAGCTCATTAGGGATTATCAGCCCTTGTTCCAGGATGAGTTGGGATGTACCCCACTCATAGAGCATGACGTGGATGTGGGTAATGCCACTCCCTGTAAACAACCACCTTATAGAACCAACCCCGAAAAGTTACGTAAGATTAGGGAGGAGGTGCAGTATATGCTGGAACACGATCTCATAATCTCCATCTAAGTAACAGCTCTACTTGATTCTTACCCCATTTTGGTTCCACTATAAATTCGATACACACACCAACGGACGCTACATGAGCTTGAAATCTACCTCCAAGCAGTAATTATTCTCAAACCTGTCAGGCATTTCGATTTACCGTTGGAAGACAGAAATTGAACCTCCCCTCGGATAACACTGAGGACTATACTAAACTTTCCAACATCACGGAACTTCCCACTCCTTTCGAAAGGAGCCATGACCCTGCAACTTGTTCAGATATGATATTCACTTAGCTGCTATCATTTCATCTACAAGATGGGCAAGGACCCAACCAATCCTACAAACTGGTTGAACGTACGCAGGATTTCTCTCAAGGGGGGGTATGCATAATGTTGAGTTGACTGACGGCCCGGAGGAGGGGTCTAAGGAAAATCTTTGGCCTTAAATGTAACATTTTTAAATTGACATAGTTTTAGAAGTCAAAATAAAAAAGCCTTGACCGGCAGTGACGAACGGGAGCTTGATTAGAATTTTACTGCCTAGTTACGGACCAATTACGTGTTCGTCCAGAACCAGTCCACTTACCCGCCTAGATCGTATGTTGTCGGTTTTTTCGACCACCTTCAGAAGGCACATGATGCTTTCCGAAAATATAGAATTTTTAAAGACTTGCATTGCAAAGTTCAGGTCTCAGGATGAAAGTGTCGCATTTTTATGCAAAATTGCCTTAAAAGATCGTGTTTTTCGTATCTGCGAAGCGCCAGGGAAGCGTAAATGACTATCTGAAACAAATGAAAAAAATCCTTAATAAGATCCAGCACTTGGCGACCTAAAATCGCCGTCGAAACAAATAAAGCAAAATCTCTCCTTAGCAGATATTACATTGCCTTTTAGCCATCTCACATCGTGCCGCACTCCCCCTCTCCCCCATTTCAATGTTGGTTGGGGAAAACTGACCAGTCCTGAGTGAAGCAACATAGAAACGGGGGAAAGGGGTTTGTTTCATCTACTTTTGGCGGCGATTGTAGATAGCATTTGTATTTTTCACAAAATAAACCTATCGGAAGGTTGGGCTCGGGAGAGAAGTGATAGAAAACTTTTTTAATTTTTAACGTCCAGTTTGGAAAGAGGTTTTTTTGATATTGTGTAAAAATATCTTTAACCTGTATATTTTAATCATCTTTTAAACTGCTTACTTTGTCTTTCGGGATACAAGGACATGTTCTCTCTCGAGAAGAACAGTTCATGTAAAGCTCGGTTGTTTATCACTCTATGCAATTGGAAATTCTTATACATCAACAGCTATATTGGACCCTATTCCTTTTATTGATTAGTGGACTCAGCTCAGATGTTCGGGATCCTTGTTGCTAATCTGATTTGTATAAAATAAGCTAATGAAAATTTGGCTTTCATGGGTAAGGGTCGTCTTTTATGTACCCCACAACCATAATCTTGCGCGTGATGCTCCGTGTAAGCAATGGAGTAGGGAAAACAAGCCAGTGAGCCACAACTGGAAAAAAGGCCGTGGCCGGCTCGACTTGAACCAATAGGTTGGAAACTGGGTCGTATAACTCCTCCTAAGTAACCCACAATGATAAAAAAAAATGCGATAGAGACAAATGTTCATTTCAGTATTTCATTTTGGTCACCGTGGAGTGTGCCATGCAACGTGGCTGCTTTAATAAAAAATTGTAATTATATTTTTCTCAAAACAATTGATCAACACTCATGCATGTGTTTCCGAGTCATTACTCAGACCGACGCCTTTTTAGGCTCTTTTAATATTGTTTACCCTTCTACAGTTATTCGGAAAAGTCATTCTTGTACCAAAACTGATGTAAACGATACACGTACTGTACTTGCCAAACCCGTAAAAAATTATAGACGTTGTGGGTTGAAGTCGGCTAACGCAATGGAGGGTGGCAATTAAGAAGCAGACTGCATACAATAAGAAGTATTGTCTTCTGCATAGAGGAATACGTTCGTATCAGTCCAAGCATCGGGCGATTCAGTAGTTTACATCGCAATGTTAACGCAGAGTAGTCAAGGCAGTGTCTGAATTAACTAATCAGATCTTCTTTAGTCCATTGCTATGAAATTCGTCAGACACTATGAGACATTAGTCAAGTATGTGTGACCAACGTGGTTGGTCAACTCAGACCACCGCTTTGGCTGTTTACAGTGT
Organism: Holothuria scabra; assembly: GCA_037179385.1. NCBI lineage: Eukaryota > Metazoa > Echinodermata > Holothuroidea > Aspidochirotida > Holothuriidae > Holothuria > Holothuria scabra. The sequence goes on from CM074179.1 coordinate 6,896,122, forward strand.
TGTTGGTGTAACCGGCAGTCATACGCGCACGCCTCTGCGGGATTTATCTTCTTCTGTGACGTTAGATGCATAAGATAACGTTTTCCCTCCACCAAACTATTAATTGAGTAAACACGTAGTGCAATGTTCTACAGGTTCCGCAAACGAGTGACAATTTCCCCGGAATGTAGAATGAAACGGTCTTCGAAGTCTTTTACTTTGCGATATTCGTAAAAGAGAAAAATTGTCTGCGTAACGTCAGTTGGACAATACTGCCAATACTGCCCCTGTAATCAAAACAAGAAAAGTAAGAAGAAACTTTTTTACCTTTTTTCGTCCACAACAGACTTTCTTATTGGATTCTTAATAGATAAATGAATTTGAAAACTGAGATTTTGACTTTAAAAACGAAAGGGGTTAAATGGAATTTTTTAAACCATGCTATTGCTTCACACTTTTGCATAGTAAACGCATTTACAGAAAGTAACAAGTGCTGCACACTGCGCTGACTGGAAACATTTGTTGACGAGATTTCGAGGTTTAGCCACAAATTTAGCTTTACTACTTCTATTATGGCAGCAATAGGACTAAATTCTTTGAGGGGGTGGTGTGATGAGAGCAAATGGAAGGTCTGTAGGATGAATTAAGATAAGAATTTGGCGAAGAGCGAGTTCTTAACTTCGTGATACATTTGTCCGACTTTGATTACTGAGGGGGCTTTGTGACAAATAAAGGTGCTAGTCCCTGGAAACTTTGATCTCTATACATTTGCATAAACGGGATAAGAAAATTATCAAATGGTAAGCGCTCTTTGATTGACACGATTTTTTGAAAAGTAAAAAGTGTAGATCTGTTTCACATCCCACAGAATCTAGGGAGGGTACTGATATTACACCTTTTCCTTATGCCCCTTTTGCTCACAAGAATTGAACTTGTGAGTGAACAAGGAGTTGAAACTGTCTAGGCCGACAACGAGAGAATTTCCCTAAAAGCATGTCTCAGGGTGAAGGATTATTGCGTGTTGTAAAAGACCATGACACAAAAAAATCCAAGAAACACCTAGTGTAGAATGCGCCCACGGTATTTCCTGCCTGTCGCAAGAGGCCACTAAACGGGACGAACAGTATGACACTATATTACACATTTATGTTGGTGAGTCGTTTAATCTTATTCTACTGAGTGAAAATACTCTCACATCTCCAAAAAGGGTTCAAGTGAGAATTCGCCTCGCAACTTATTGGAAGCGTATTTTGCAACCCCCGGCCCACAGGGAGCTTTTGAGTGTTCGTATGTTCAAGTGCAGCAAATCTGTGTGACACATGTAAATTGTAGTAACAATACATATTTTTGTTGAAAACTTTGATGACTACAAAACAATGTTGTTGTCGAGAACCGCGAAGGTCTCGAACGCTGCGGTTTTGAGCGGCCTCCAGATCTAATTGCGTAACAGGTTTTCATAAAAGGTGGTGTAGGACTTGGAGTGTCAGGTTCGACCACAGAGAGACACTTCATAAAAGACTTCTCAAACTGAGGTGAATAAGCCACTAAAGGGAGCTGAATTGTCTGAATAACCTTATGTGAATAGGAGTAGTAGTTAACTATTTACCCCAGTTTGAGACTGGCTTACATGGTGTATAAACCCGATTACAACGCTGCAATGCAGCATATCAAAATTCGTCAATTTACTATAAGATTGCATTGTACTGAGAACTGCCGATGTCATGTTATTGGAAAATGCCACATTGCAGTATCAAGGATGAAAATGCAGATTCACTTCACCGATATTAATTTACCCATTGCTGAAATTGCAATAGTCTTTTGTTCCGTGCGTTGCTCGAAGTTCTGGCACTACTCCCCTTATTTCGCCATCTTGAAATACAGGCTCCTGCTCATTCTCTAACGCGTAAAAGCTGCGCGTTGAGGAAGTTACGGAGTTGGGTCTTGCTTAGGATTTTCACAGTGTTCTTTGACAGATTTTTTGCAAGAGGCTCCCTATTTTTCATGGGGTTTTCCGTTTGGTTGTCTTTTCCCGGTTCTACGCACCTTAAACATCCTTCATATATCAATATAATCTACGTGAAATCCGTTTCCAGTTCCTTGTTAGGTTCGGTTTTTTTTTTGGGGGGGGGGGTGACATATTTTCCACTTCCTGGGCTTGTCGTTTGCTAGCTTAGGCTTTCTATCCTACCCGTTAGTTACCATTCCTCTTTTCTTCGAGAAGTCCCCTCGACACTCTAGTCTCTAGCCAAGGGGCGAAAACCAAACATTTACTCCCGGAGGAGTTCTGCTCCCTTAAGGAGCTAAACGTCCCAAAAGGACAAGTACGCCCTCCAAAAGGGCAAACATGTGTGGTACTGCTCTAGACTAGCTGAATAGAACAGAAGCCACACCCTGGATGCAGTTTAACGTCATGCCCAGGACACGACCCTCCCGCAAAGGGCCCCGTTGGTTACCATTTAGCGCGTAGCTTTGTGCCTAGCGCACGCATTACGTCTCCCATTTGTTGTGGTCCTTTGTCCCCTGTAAGCACTAGGTATTCTCTTTGTTGTGCACGTATTCCTGCTGCTGCCCCCAGTCTATAACGTGTATGATTGTTTAGATTTTTTGTCAAACACTGTTTGGTAACAGCTCTCCGTGAAGTTTTTTTCTAATTTGCTGCAACTACGAAAATCAGTTGTGCTTGTGTGGGTCCCTACCCAAGAAGGCATACAAGAAAATGGAAAAGGTTGATGCACTTGCTAAAGAAGCCCTACATATGGACGCAACAAACATTAACCAACCTCACTCTAGCTACCGCCCTAAGATCAATGGCTTTATAAAATCAAAACGACAAGAACTGTGGGATTCCATTCCCGAAAACAAAATATAATTGCGTCCCCAATAGACAAAAGGATGATTAAGTCCTAACTAAGGCCCGCATCGGCCACAATAACCTTATCCATGCCTATTTGCTTCACGGGGATGAAAGTCCATACCGTATCCCCTGTGACTTGTTACCGTCAGCCACGTCTCTTTAACTGTTATGGATATTCCCATATTCGCCAGAAATACTATACCGTGCCTAATCTAAATCTTTGTTTGAACAAACCGATTCATCCGTTATTCTTAGCTTCCTCAAATAAAGTAAACTTTATAGAAATTCCTGACATGGCTCCCGCCTTGCTATTAAACTGACACCCCGCTTTATCCTTTTACTTTTACTTTTTACTCTTTTAAGGTAGTTTTACCCCAGTATTGTTACTTTGGTCTAACACTATGTAACACATTCGTATCGGCGTGTCTTAAAACCCCGTTTAATGAGTCCTCGTTACAGATTTTCATTCTTTACTCTTTTTTTCTTCTAAGGCTTCTGTCCCATGGAGTTTAATAGTTGTATGGAGTTTTAAGGCTCAATTTATTATCAGACCTTGAATAATAATCAGGCCTTGAAGGGCAGATGTTTTACGGCGCTAAGCGGCCACGAATGTGGGAGAAGTCATTGGCTTATGAATTACAACTTTACTTCGAGTGGCAACCATTTCAATAATTTGGATCAAATTTGGTATTTTTGGAAAGGCCAGTTCAAGTGGGAAAACCGTAGATTCCATGTAGATGAAAAACCCACCTTACTTTGACCCTGCCAGGAATCGAACTCCACACCTCCCGGTTGCTACGCTTCATCGCTTCAAATGTGACCGCCTTTATCCACTCGGCCATAGCACCGGGAATTTTCAACCAACTGGATCAAGTCTAGCCGACCAAGGCGCTTTTTTCCACTTGTGGCTCACTAGCTTGTTTACCCTTCTTCATCGCTTATGCTGAGCACTAAGCACAATGGCAGAAGTTTCCGTTCTTTGTCCTTGATAGGACCGGGTCTGGACTCGGAACTCCCAACTTCCCGACTGCAAGTCTGCCCGAGCACCAAATCCATATATTGGCCAAGTATGAATTAGTTCGATGGCTTTGAACGCCACAACACGACTGTGTGATATAGTGTCAGCTAGATAAGTAAGGAAAATTGGGGAAAGATACCGAAAGACAGAAAAATGGTGACAAAAAGCTTCCAAATGTCAATGGTAAAGCGGGAGTCATGTCCAAAAATCCTATAAACTCCACTTTCCCTGAGAGATCCTAGGATGAGGGAGGAAATTGCCTGCTCAAATAGAGTTTAAGGTCGGGCACGGCATAGTATTGCTTGCGAATATGGGAGTATCCTTCACAGTGAAAGAGAACGTGACAGACGATTACAGCACAGTCAGTGTGAAAACAAGATGGTCTCTCGTACCTTTGAAGTAAATAGTCATGGGCAATGTGAGTGTAACCGAAGCGAGCCCTATTCAGAACTAAATTATCCCTCCATTCCCTCCCTTTCGTTGGGACTCTATTTTCCCCAGTTCCTACCACAGGTTTTGCTAGGTACGTCGATCTGTAGCGCTTCTGTAACAAGTGTGTCGACTTTCATTTTCTCGTGTGCTCACGGATCAGGGACCGTCGCAAGCACAACTGACTTTTGTAGTTGCACCAAATTAGATAAAGCTTCTCGGATAGCTGTTACTGAAGGATGAAGGATCTTATTGACCGTAAGTGTTAAGATGATAGATAGTGAGACTGTGAAAACAGTAAACTTTTTTCCAGTTTTGGGGGATTACAATCCGATCGAATGCCATCTTAAGTGCCTGAAGTTCGTCAGTTAGTATCGATACATAATCATCCGGTAGTCTGATTTTCAAGGATGCGTCACGGCTTTACGCCGCAGTCGCAACAATGTTTCTAGTTTTGGAACCGTCAGTATTTATTGTATGATACTGATGACATCTATTTCTCAGCCCACTGAAGCTTTTGCGGAACACAAGTTCATTTGTTGATTTCTTGAGATGTTTCCTCAAACTAGGGCCGAGAGCTGTTTCGCCCAACATTCAAGGTGGAGTGGCGGGGAACGTACTATGTGCCACAAAATAAGGATTGTTGCACACTTGTGTAAGATCTTCCGCAGTGAGAATAACAAATGGAGGAGCAGCAGATGGTTTTCTCATATAAATGTCACTTAACTTATGGCTGAAAGCCATTTCAAAGGTCGCAAACTTTTACATGCTAAAACGGGAACGGCCAAACCGGCGAAAGGATTATCTCCTTTGTCTCAAAGGTCGGGTTGTGTCTATCGATTCACAGTTTAGCGGCAAACTAAAGTGAAATCTTCCATCTTTTATCGAGGGGTAGTTCATTATCTTCGATAAGAAGGCTCTACATTGGGAGGAACCGAAAGCCCTAAGACAGCTCTTAAGACCTTGGCTATGAACTGTAACGGCACGACTATAATCAATTACACACCGCACTACGGATCTGTAGATTCTTTTACACAACGTTCAGTAGGTTTGGTGCTCTCTGGCACTTGAGTCTGAGATGTTCGATGTGGGCTTCGAAGTTGAGCCTATTGTCGGGAACCAAACCAAGGAGTTTAGTCTGAGGAACAACGGGGATGTGAGCCCCGTGTGAACTCGAGTCTGGATCGCAATGGGCACCTCTACAGTTGCAAAAGTGCGTGCAAACAGTTTTGGCCTGAGAAAAACGGAACCCGTTTTAGTCAGCCCATTGCTGTATCTTTTGTACGCGATTTTGCATCAGTCTCTCACCAGACCTCCCTTATTCTCGGCTTCCTCAAGGGAAGTAAACTTAAGACATCTCTAAATTGTCTCCCGTCGTGCTATCTTTTTAGTAGAAATTGAGGAGGGCGTGATGATGCCTTCGGGCGTGATGTTGCCTTCGAGCAAGGTGGGGGTTGTCTCGGGCCGCGGGATGGCCTTGAAGGTTGGTGTGGGAAGTTCTCGATTTTTTTTTTTTTTGTCTTTGGGGTTGGTGTGGGGTTGGTGTTGAAGTCGGTAGTGGGTGACTTGGCGGGGTGTTAGGGTGGGTTGGTGCGACCTTGCCGTTTTCACAAACCTTTGTGTTCCGTGTTTTATGTGTGGATGGTTGAAGGTTAGCGTTTGTGTTTTTGTCCAGCCGGTTTGAGTTGTCTGTTTGCTTCAACTTGCCTGTTTCTATGAAGTTATTAAGAAGAGATGCTTCATTGAGGGTCACCTATTTTCTGACCCAGCACCTCTGACAACACGCTCCCGACACCTACACGACACACACATTTCCCAGAAAATTTTTAAAGAAAAGCGGCATCCGTCCCCTCAGACTGGCACTGCGTAGATCCATCAAAATCCCGTATTTCAAAGTGGTGTCAAATGCATTCTCCGGGTGGAAAAACCCAGCACCACAAGGTTTCCGCGAACAAGCTCATCAAGAACTGTGGAATCTAGACAAACAAGTTGATCAGTTGGTAAAGGAACAAGTAGACCCCATTGAGTTTGTGTTCTTTTCCAGCCGGTTTGAGTTGTTCCATTTGTTGCAAACGTGCTTGTTTCTATGTGCGTTTTAAAGAGAAAGTTGGTAGAAGAACATCAAGTAGACCTCGTTGACAACTGATTCCATAATGCTGGACCTCTCAAGTTATGAATGTGTACTTGCTGTATGCTACAATGTTATGTTACCCAGGTCTTTATCCTACTCAAGCTACCTTCACCAGCATTTTTCAATGCGGTGGCAATTTGACGCATCACTGCTTCCTTTCTTACAACCATACTTTGTCACCTCCAGCTGACTAGTGATCACCATGTTGTTGGTCGAGCGTATGCCAGCATATAGTTAGTTAGATAACGTTTTGCGGCACACCAACAGGAATGTTTTAAAGTGTAACCAGTATATAGACAGTTGTGTCACAAAATTTGTGTACGCAATGTGTGTGCAATGTTTTGAATATCTCGTGGAAAAATTAAACATGCTTCTAAAATTTGAACAGGTACTTTGACGCGGTTCGACTTCATGTAAGAAATACTGTCTACACGACCATACGCTTGCCCGTAAACAACACCCGAAAAATGTATAACTATGCATTGAACAAATGTATGATCGTTTAGACGGAACTTAAGGTTTCGAATAATTGGGTGGGCCTGTAAGGTGCTTATTGCGTTGTAAACAGTTTTGTAAATATCTGAATATATAGCTTCATTGCTGTAATGAACACTATTTTCCGTACATATATTTGTAAATATCTGTATGTATAGCCTTATTACTGTAATAAACATAATTTTCTGTTTGATTTGGCACTTTGTAAATATTTTGCGTTTATGTCTCTGCCCGATCCGGATTAAGTTTTTTTTTTTTTTATTTATTTATTTTTTTATACATATGCCGTTTCAATGCACTCAAAAAGCAGGTTCTGAATAGCATTTGACAATACTATATGGTTGGCCCGCTTTGAAGGATGGATAGAGTCATACGACAATGCAAAGCCTTACGTTATCCCCTTTTTGTAAACTTAAGATTTCACTTAAACAAAAAGGAACTTTGAAAACTGTTTACACTAATAAAGCACTACGTAAGATTCAATATTTAACACCTCTGAACAAGGTTGATACCAGGTTTTCCAATCGAAAACAGAAATCCCTCAAAGCTTACGAGCCAATGAGAAATGCAACGTATTTGGAACGACTTCAGGGTGTTTCCAGCACAATTCTGTATACAATCATGTTGGTAACAAAATACTTCTTATCTGCTTTCACATAAATTCGAAAGTTAGATGGAGCTTAACGACACACCTACACGAATGTGTCATATAGTGTCACGAAGATAGAAAAGGTACACTGTTCAAGTAAAACTACCGAAGAGAAACATAAAACACATCATTGAATAAAATAGGTCGCATACTTCCGCACAAAAAGTGAGGGATTTGAAATTTGAGGCACACTGTGCAATGAGAGGTTACGTATCTTGTCAGGAAGTTGTTCTAGCATCTATCTGGTCCAGTCTTACCTTAACATCACAATTGTATGAAGCAAAAAAGGAACCAAAAAGTCCTTTAGCGGCTTTTGACATTTCCCTGACACCCTCTTCGTATTCCGAACTGCAAAAAATTGAAAAAAAAAATTATTTAAATCCCAGAGAAGCAGCATGCATTTGATTGTTTAACTGGAATACGATCAATTTTATATGAGCAAACGTAATAATATGAACAAATACATATATGCATACAAACTATATATATATGTCGACCTCAGGGGGAAAAAAATTTGGGGGCGAAATATAAGTTTCACCTTCGCGTTTCTACACACTTTTTCTATAGGAGTACGTAAACGGACAAAAGCGCCCTCCTTGATTTACACGTATGCTCCATATCGACAAGATATGATTAAAACGACGGTATTCAGAGCACAATCGTTTGTATTTGAAACGATTATTTCAGACACTCCTGTGCCCTTGAATTGCGTTATAACAAATGAAGGAAAATTGAAACAATCAAAAGCTGTTGCACAAACCGCCAAACACGCAGAGATGAATTTATGCGCACAGTACGCACTCCGTTGAGAGGAAACTCGCGGCGCGCAAGGAAGGTGAACTGTTGCTAGGACTTACGGTTGCTAGCAAAGCTGAAACCACTTAGCACGCCCAAGTCTTTGTGAAGGCCCTGTTTGTGCGTATTATGAGCTATAATCCACTTACTCTCCGCTCGGAGTCGCTGGTTTGTTGTCGTGAACCCAGAGCAGAACAAATAGCAAGCAACACAACATTTGCAGCTCCCCTTGATAATGTCTCAAAACGTTTCGGTCATTCGACCTCCTCATTTGAAACTAACAGCTACAACAGTAAACACATAAAATAACTTGTATCATACCTAACCGTCTAAGAGGCAAAATTTATACGCTTTTCTGGAAGCAAACTCATTTCTTTTGTTAAGGCCGTAAGGGTATATTGTGCGTAATTGAGCAGTCCAGTAGATTTCACGGATGAGGAGTTTTTTGTTGGTCTCCATGATATCAGTGATGCTTTCAAATGAAGGGAAGGAAGGCAAAATCAGTCAATTGATGAGGCCTTTCATTGTAATGGGTAGCTACAACGCAAGTTTGCTTATTAGTTAGCATGTGAGATTTGTGGTTACGGAATCTTACCTTAAATTGGGTAGAGGTAGAACCAACATGTTAAACATTACATCTCGTACAAGTTAACAAATAAATAACATCTTAGTAATACAATTTTTGGATCCTTTGCGGAGAGCTTATTGTTGGGATATACTATACATTATATTCCAATACCCGTGTATCGCTGGCGATCCGATGGCTCCAATCTCTACACTACCTTCAACTGTGCCACCATCCTTGTACAACACTTGGAACAAACTGGCCAGGTACCAACACCATCATCAGTTTTTTGAGCACTGTAGTAGTAAACACCGGGTCCCCAAAGGCTTGTTACCTAAGTTGAATTTGCAGCTTCTTAAGGATAATTCTTTTTTGCATCATATCTGTAACGACTATTTATATGAAGCTTCTATGAATATCCTGCTATCACTTCTGAAGCATCGTTTGTCAAAAAAGGGATCTCCAAAGAAACTTGACCCTTGAACGTGAAATATTATTTTCAGGATTTGATACCGTTGATGCTTAAAAAATTTGGAATGCTGCAAAAAACAGGATACGTCACTTGAATCTACATCTTCTTTCTACGTCTTGTAGAAAATTTCTCAAAGCAGTACATCTCAAGCCATTAGTTGGTACCATTGATCCTTCCACAACCCGTAAAAAACGGAACAGGAGATTTCACAGGAATGGTCCTACTGGAACCAAAGTCAAATTAGTAGATGTTGCAGCTTACACCCACATAGCTACCCAACCTGTAAGCCCTCTCATGCCTGGCTTTATACCTATCAACCTATCGAGTAAAGAGATTTCTGACGCTGAAACCAAGTTACAATCGGAAGGTCCTTCCTTTTGACCAACTTCCAAAGATATTAATTGGTTAACTAGAAAGGCAAAAGGCTTAGTGGTTCCTTGCCGTATCATATATTGTAATAATGAACATGGATGCCCACATGACAAATTTGAGATCCCTCACAAATACTGAGGTATAGTAGTAAGGTCGAAATTTTTTAAGATCATGTGACCCAAAATGACCTTTCACCCTCACTTAAATCAATTGGGAGCAACTACCTAAAAAGACCATCAACATGCTAAATATGAGCAATTCACAAACTGAGTATAAACATGAGATCCCTCCACAGTTCAATAACCACATTAAAAATGTCATGTCTACAAGGTTGTGCCCTTTTGTGACCCCAACATTTGACTTTTCCAAACAAGAGAAATCTCTCACGCACTTATGATGCTGGCAAACTATGTTGTCTAATGACTTGATAAAGAGATATTTTTGAAACATATTTGCTCCTTTAAATCAAAATTCCGGGTACTGAGGATGGCTCTCTATATAATGATGTCTCTATGATTCAAAAAGTTAAATGCATTGAGGTTAGTGTTAGAACAAGCCCTAATCCTAACAGTCATCCATAAATTGGAACATACAGTAGAGATCTGGACAATTTGAAAGACGCATACGACTTGTGGTTTATTTTCATTGCAAAGGAGCAAAGCATGTAGAGGATGGCGTTAGCTTTCCCGTATTTCCTACAGTGCCCTCTTTAAGTTCTTCGATACCTCCCAAATTTTGCATTCCTGAAGTTGAGGTCTTTCTTAAGAACGTCCGGGCGGACATACTAGACCCTCAAAACACGAGAACCCCAAAGACAATCTTACCAGAGAGGAGAGGAAGGCGATCCCTAAACTCAAAAAGGATAATAGAATTATTAGAATCCAAGATAGTCTCACGGTTCATATCATGGACATGCTTGGTTACTAACACAAGCTTGATTAACAACAGCTCACTAACCTCTTGCATTATAACACATTAACGGAAGATCCCTCCATAAAATAACCTAAGGAAGTTACCCACTGGGCCCAGAAGTGGTTAAGAAGGAAACAAATTAGTGACGAAATTTTTAATTGAATAACCGAAGTGAAACCTAATCCAGGTGTGGCGTATGGTAATGTAAAAACTCACAAAGACGGTAATCCCTTAAGGCTTATAACTTCTTGTTGTGGAACTGCCGTCGAACGTTTATCAGCTTTCCTGACACGATGTGACACTGTAACCCAGTTTTATGGTTTTTAATAGAAGTTGTCATAGCACGTGTTACATACTAACAGTAACCTCCTAGATGGAGTGGGCAGAGAGCCCATCTCCCTCGATACCATTCACAATGTTGAAAAGTTTGTCTTAAAGTTTTATTCGGCATATATAACCACGACATCAGTTTATTGTATACATTTCAAGCTATTTTGAAAGCCAAAAACAAGATCCTAAAAATCTTCCTCTTACATCTGATGCACTTCTCCTTCACGTAAAGAGAGTGAATTATTTAACTCTTGTATGGTTACAATTAGTCACGCCTAAACACTCCCAACAGCAACTGACCATGATTGGTACATGGATGACAACCCACGTGAACTTTTTTTATTGTTGACAAAAAAAAAACTATCCCAGACTGCAATAAGTGAAGTTTGTGTTTGTGGATGCACTTCTTGTTCCACATCTCCCTGCATGTAAATGCCAGTGCACTGGCTGTTGTCAGTGTAGTGATAGTATTTGTCTCAATATGTACACTGAAATCGATAGTGATACTGAACATAACGAATGATTATAAGGTGTAATTTGTAACCTAATTATATAAGTGTTGAAGCAAACTGTGATTGCTCATTCGGATTGCACTCCATTTTCTCTTCTTAAACATGCACAAAGACGTTTTAACTTATCAAGTGTAAATTTGTAATCGGACAAATTGTAGCAAACTTCAATAAAAGGTTCATCATGACAATGATCGCTTCGTTTTGGAATCTTATTTCGTCGGTGTACCCACATTTTCTCAGAGCATTGCATTCCCTGACCGAAGAGGTGAGCGCAGCCTGGTGTCACGACAGTGTGGACAACCTTTTACTAATGACCCTTGGGATCTGACTGATCAACGGTTTCTGGTGGTTAAGTAGTACATCAATTTACAACGGGCGTCTTAAAGTTTCCTATATAATGCGTGTCTGCCATTGGCAAGGTCCATTCTAACGCCATAGAAGTTAATATTTAATATTTGCCTGGGTGGTTATTTTGAGATCGGGTTGCTGCAATAATGTGCTGGGTAGGACGTTTAACTGAATCCGGTTATGAAGTTTGTTTCAACGTGAGAATAATGAGATTTCCCTTTGCCGCAACGGCCTCCGGGAAACTTTTGGGCAAGGTTTATTAGTGCTTTTTGTGTATCGTTGCCCTCCGGCGTGTTGTTGCCTTTGGGCGTGGTGTCGCCTTCGGGCGTGGGGGGATATGCTTGGTTTTTAGCTCAACCCACTAACAGTGGATAGAGCTCATGTTATACTGTATATGGGGTCAAAATGTCTGTCTCTCATTTTCAAAAGTTTCACTGCCTTCAAATCTGGTCAGATTTGTCTGACTTTTGCAGTGGAGGATTGGCATAAGCATGGCAACAGGTCTATCGTTTTCGGAGTGGTTTGGTGTAAAGAGTTTTTTGGAGAAATCATTACTTTTCTGTATTTTCCCAACAAATGTCTCAGACTACTGCATAATCAAGGTAGCCTGCAAAGCAGTCATTTTTTGTCAGCTAATTACTTATCCTTCAGTAATTTTGATATCTTTTACCAAGGAGCTGCTATGAAACAGGTCTGTCTTTGCTGTGTGAGGACACTTCCACAGTGTGTGGTCACTGTAATGCTGTTTGGCTTGTCACCAAGTTTGTTTATCTGGTCAAGCTGGAGTAAAAGTAGCTATATGATACTTGTTACAATTTGGACTAATGTTAACTTGAATGGACCAGAAGTACTGCCATGAATGGACACAAATCAGCAGTATCAGCCTTTAGATGAATGGTGCGTTGAAGTTTGTTCCAGTACTTCACTTTTTGTGTACAAACGGCACAGAGGGGTGAACTTGGGAGGTGAAAGGGAAAGGAAAACATATGGAAATGGTGGGAAGGGAGAGAGGGACTGAGGAAGGAGGGAGAACTCAGAGGGAGGGGAAAAAAGTATTTGGGTATCTCATCTTTCCTGATTGCTTATCCCACTGTCTTGCATAAACTGGTCATTTGTACTATGACTTATTGTAAGTTTCTAACTCGTGCCTCCATAGTCAGCACTATCTTAAAGGGTACCTCAAGTAAAAAAGAGAAAACAACATAAATCTTTATCTGTATATAAGCATAAAAAATAGGTGCTTACAGACCAATCTCATCATCATAGGGCATTCCTGAGCTGAGTTATAAAATATTGAAGTTTATTTACTCACTTTGAAATGTTACATCTGTAAGTTAAAATAACTATCTTTGTAATTCTCTGTTTTTCTGCACCTTATAACAAGAGCTGTGATAGCACTCCTACTCTGGTAGGCGGTAATGTTATTAATTAAGTCCTCTTTGTGCAACATGCCATGGAAGTTAACAGGAGTGTTCAGGTCATCAAAATATTTTTTATCTTTCAAAGGAAACAAAACATCTTTTGTGAGTTTTACAACTAGAAAGTCACAGCTTACAGTATTGAGCAATAGATCAATTTGTTTCAAGTGAATAATTAAGCTTCAACATTTTATGTCTCAGCTCAGTAATGTCCTGGGAGCTGGACTGATAGCATTCACTTTTCACGCTCTTTAATATATTTTTGAGTAAATATTTGACTTAAGGTACACTGTTAGAGAATGAACTAGCTATGCAGAGATTTATCCTTGAAACAGTTAAACTGCTAAGTGAACAGTGTTCACATGCTAGTGAACAGTGTTCACATGCTGGTCTGCCCACCTGGAGTTGTCTGAGTATGTGTTAAGTGTACACAATAAATTTATTCAAGATGAATGTAAAAAAAACCAAAAAAACACTGATAACATGAGAAGGGTAGAGCGACAGTAGCTTTGCTACTCTCGTTGTTGTTTGGGGGTTTGATATGGGGCGGTGATTGGTGTTGAGGGCGGTTCTGGTTGGGTTGACGGGTTGTTCAGGTATTGGGTGAGGTTGGTGTGTCGTTTTCGTTTGTGACAAACCTTTATGTCCCGTGTTTTGTATGTTGATAGTTGATGGTTAGCGTTTGTGTTTTTGTCCGACCGGGTTGAGATGTATGTTTGTTGATCCGAGCCTGTCTCTATGTACGTTTTTAAAAGAAGGTCGGGTTGTTGTAATAATGTTGTTATTCCTTTCGTGTGCGTTCCCACTTGCAATGCAATTTTTCAAGACCGTGAGCCGTCGTCTCAATACAGACAAACACTTTCCAACAGAACTGGTGCATTTTGTTCTATCTGCTGCAGAAATCAAGCAAAGTTACAGCTGCTTGCCGACCGTATTGGCTTTAATTAAATCACACAACTGGAAAGTAATCCCAAAACATTATTCGCAGAAAAAAATATGCAATTGCCGAAAACAAGAAGAATGCCCAATGGGTGGGATGTGATTGACTTAGATAATCCCTTTTGGTTGCCTGATGAACACCATAGAGCATGAAACACCGAGTAACAATAGCTGAATTGTTTATAACACTCAATATTGGATATACAAATACATTTACATCAACACATTATAAAAATAAAGATATAAATATGTATACTAATTTCGTTCATCGGGTTTAGGAGACAAATCCGCGTATCTGTAAACACGAACGTATGAGGGGTCATTGAAATAAAGCATATGTTTATCTCAAAGCGCAAAGGAGAAGTATATTCTCATTGAATTGATTACATCTCAATAGATGGTGTTAGCATAGGTTAGTCAGATGTTTCATGTCTGAGTTTCTAACCAATTGCTTTAAGTTGGATCGGCCATCCATTTTTCCCCACTTGCGGCTCGATGGCCTGTTTTCCCTTCTCCACTGCTAATGCTGAAAACCAAGCACAATGTCAGTAGATTGGATATTTTGATATGACTCGGTCAGCAGTTGCGTAGCTGGGGGGAGGGGGCTGCAGCCCCCGACTGAATCGTCCAGCCCCAACACCAATCCCCCCCTCCCCACACACACACACACTGGCGACCTGGGCAAAAATTTATATTCATGCTGTCCGATGATAATATTCAATCCGGGTTACCAGGCTAGTATGACAAAGATACACTTGTGATAGATCCACGCAGTTACAGGGTATTCTACAATTGTGTCCACTTTGAATTTTGGAAAAGGTAGACTGTGGAAAGCTTCATACCTTCGAAATCTCTTTATTGTTTACTCGTCGGGTTTCTTAATGGGTAATTTTCTAACAGATTTGGAGTGGCTGAAGTTGGCTACCTTGGTGTGAATTAAAGTGTGCTCCTACAGCACCCGGCCTGTTTCTATCTCCTAAAGGGATTTTTTTTCAATTCCTGGGGATTCACAAATTTGTTTCAAAATCATAGTTGGTGTGGTGGGTAGAATATTTTAGTCAAATATGGTTGGAAAAAATTTTCACTTTGCACGGTCATTGCTGCCAATCTTTGGCCAGTACAACAACCAAACCCATGTGGGGCCAACGCATTCTCAAGGGTCGCAACCTTAGTACTATTACCTCACAGGACCTCACTTAGCTCTTGGGTGGTGGACATATCCAGTGGCGTACAAGACGTGGCAGGGGAAGAATGCACCAAATTTCCGCATAATTTCAATTTTAAACTCAATCAGGAATTTGGAAAAATTCAGACAACACTTTTTTTTTCAAAAAATTACTTAACGTCATATTGTCGGAAAGAAAAATCAAATCAAGATTAAAGAAATTCGCTACACCTTCGGTCAGCGCCAAATGCTATTATTCGTGATTTTTACTTCAAAGATAATCACATATTGTCGAGTATCCAAATTTTTTCAAGCATTTCCCGAAAATGGAAAATTATCATAGTAAGGGTAACATTATAACAAAACAAAAAATTTCGGCAGTCTGTGGCTTAAAAGCAACAATACTCTTGAGCCTGTTTTTTAATAACACAATACCCGAAATGGCTGATTATTGTAATAGCTTTAAATTCTCGCCGAAAAACAGAAAACGCTAAAATTTTCATGGACAATAGCAAAGGTCTACGACACATCTGGGTAGAATGTGGAGAAAGGTTTTCATCATCCCCACTTCATACTGTAGTCTTGCAAAGGTTAAATATATGCTGGGACGTTTTCAATTGCCATATTAATTCAACGGACAGACAGAAGGGTGTTAAAAGAAGGGTTTAAGGTCACAGCAGGATTTGATATGTTACAGGAGTACTTATTGTGAGCATTTTGGTGAAATTTGCATTGAAATCCGATGTGTGGTTCTCAAGATATGAACGTGTAAAGTTTTCACATTTTCAACCAAAAGTAAACTTGAAGCGAGCACATATGACATCACATCCCCGAATTAATGGGCAGTCTTTTGTTTTTCTTTTAACTTTAGAATGGACTTTCTCCTCACCAATCCCATATAATTAAAATGTGATTGCATAAGTGGCATGAGAATTTTACAAACTTTGCATCGCTCACAGGGAGGTCATACTCCCATTAACTTCAAGGTCAACACAACACTTTCATTAAACAAAGAGAAACGAAGCATTCCTTGTCAATGTGAGGAAGTAATATTAGCTCTGCTGCCCTTAAACTCACTTTTGATGAACACAAATCTACTCACTTCATTTACTAATATCTCGAGAAATACATGTCCGATTTGAATGGAAATTTCACCACACCGTGTAGATTTGGTTCCTCTTTCACATATGAAAATCAAATTTTTGCTTAAACTTCCCCTTTAAGATGCTCAAAAGTTCGTCATCTATCCTGCTCTTCAGCCAAATACGGGCAATGTTTATGAAAATCGGGCAACTTGTATATTCATACTTTCATGATGCAGTGTGAACATCTTCCCATTAGTGTGCTTGAAAATTCATTTAAGCACGTTATTTAATGTTACGTTTTTCAAAAGTAAAATCATATATCGTCGGAAGTTCTGGAAGGCACACAAATTAATGTATAATGAATTTAGCCAGAGTGTCAATAGAGTAAAACTTCGTTAACTCCGTTTTGAAGACTTCCCCCAAAAATATGCGGAACCGTTTCCATCTATTGGTAATAATACATTTTATCTGGTAATTTTCTGATCAAATAGCGACTGCTTAGACCCCCTTTTTAAAGCCTGGGAAACGTCATTTCCGACTGTCTCAGGGGTCCGTTTTTTCACTCTCTTTTGCTCCCCGCCAACCAGTGGTGGAGCTCCGCGTAGATATCTTATAAGCATGAATTTAGTTTCAAGTGAACATTTTTTTGCAAAAGGAACTTCGAAATAGCGACTGCGTTGACCCCCTATAAGCATGGGAAATGACATTTGACTATCTGAAGGGTAAGATTTTTCAAAATTCCGTGCACGTTTCGCCCCAAATAATGCTGGTTAGTTAGATGGGGTTTATCGACACACCAACACGAATGTGTTATATAGTGCCAACGAGTTAAGCACAAAATACAATGTCGTGGTAAAACTACCTTTGAAGTGTAGAAAAGTCCCCAAGAGCTCAATTTCTACTGAAAAGATAGCAAGGCGTGAGTCTTGTCAGAAATTTCTGTAAAGTTGACTTTCCTTGAGGAAGCCAAGAATAAGGGAAGAGTTGGTTTGTTCAAACAAAAGTTTTTAGGTCGGACACGGTGTGGTATTTCTGTCGAATATGGGAGTATTCATAACAGCTGGCGCTCCACTTAGACCGCTTCATACCATAATTTAAGTTTCAACTGAAGATTTCTTTGCCAAAGGAAACTCAAAATAGCGACTGCTTAGATCCTCCAATAAACCCAGGAAATGCCACTTTCAAATGTCTGAGGGGTCGGGTATTTCAAAACTTTTCTTACGCTTCTGGCCATCCAATGGAGGCGCTCTGATTAGTCTTTCTAGCTGAATTTTAGTTTTCAGTGCAAGTTTATCTGAAATTAAAACTTAAAATAGCTACTGCTTGAATCCCCTTTAAAAGTGTGGGAAATGTCATTTTCGACTGTCTGTGAGGTACGAATTTTCAAATATTTTGAACGCACCGCGCCAACCAGTGATGCCGCTCCGCCTTGACTGTCTTACAGGCATAATTACATTTTTCCAGCGAAAATCTTCTGCCCCAAAACTGAAATGCTTTCTCTGGCGTGCACTGGAACAGCTTGCTTGCAACATACAGCGGGATTCCAGATTTGGAATCCTAGAAGACGTAGTCCAGTCGGTGGAGTTAAGATCTGAGCTAATCAGTATCTCAAAAGTGTGTTTGAACCTGAGAAAAATCACGAATTTTTATCACCAGAATTAAAGCCAAATAAACCTGGCAAATGCCATTTCCAACCATGCTCCGCGCCAACTGATGGTGGCGCTGCGCTTAGATAATAAACTCCAGTCCCCTACAAAATTATCCAGCTCCTCCATACTCCCCTCCCTTCACTCCCCATGAAAAAATCCTAGCTATGCCACTGTCCGTCAGAGCTCAAACTCCAGATTTCCCAGACTGGAGTAGGCCTTAAACGTTCGAGCACTCACAGATGGGCCCATATTAGTAGGTGAACATTGGCGGGTTGAAAAAAAGACATTCCCGGTTTCCCTGTTGGATTGTAGCTACCGACTGAACAAGTTAAAAGTAGTACGTTATATCATATGTCCAATCAATTTTCTTAAATTTTCACAACGCTTAAATTTTAGGGATCTTTGTACAACAATTCACCGTCATGATATTTGAAAGAGTAAAACGGACTTGCCTGTCAAATGCAAAGAACACGACCCCTCTGACATAGCCTCTCACAAAACCTTCAGCCAAACGTTTGCTCATTTCGCCTTTGACTTCAATGAAATTGAACCTTCCTCCAGTGTCCACAACCTTCAGAGGAAGAATAAATTAAAAATACGAACACGAGAACTGCTTTCAATGGTGCTTTTTAAGTGCTTAGAAATGGACATTGTCAAAAGAGAAAACCCCAAAGCCGGACCAGACAGAACACAACGTTGAACTATTAACAGCTATTTACAACTATTTTCACTTGCAAGAAACTGCTTCACTTCCAGTACATAGCTTTAGTTTTCATTTCAAATGGCCAAACAAACCACATAAAAATAGAGATCATTGCTTCTCATCCAGGAACGTTTACAAGTAAAGGTTGTACATTTCTCCCTTGTTCAAGTGTCAGTTAACTTGAACTGCACGCTAAGGCACGAATGAGCAAGTTACACAGCTTATGTCCATTCGTTAAAGTGGGATTTAAAGTATACGCATGAACTTTTCTTTCAGAATTCCTTGTCAGAAATTCCGCCAGAACCGAATAAGCGATGCTAATGGATATTTTTGCAAGGCAAATTGGTCTTGAAAAATCAATGCGTGCCGCAAAATTCAAGAGTGGCACAACGATCCCATCGAAGTATAAGCTTGTAATTCCTGCTGTAAGTGTAACAGTTTCATTATCAGGCTTATAAAACAAAGAAGAAAGAAAAAAACTTACCGTTTCAGTGTTAATTTGCTGGAATAACAGCCCGAGTGACATCACAGCCACAACATTTGACCAAACAGAAGTCTTCATTTTGACATCACGTAACAGGAGAAGGGAATAGATTGTTAAGTGTACACTGTCAGATGAAACCGCACACAAGATGTTATGTTAAACGACAAGGTGTTATATACTGTCTGTGAAAGCTCACAGTAAGGTTTTCGTCCGGCCGGTTTGATTTTTTTCGTTTGTTTGTCTGTGCCCGTTTCTACGCACGTAAAAAGCACTGTCTGTGAAAGCTGCTCCTTGTCTGGTATGAATAATTCGTGGCGCTCTTTAAGATCAGCGACTACGGACACGGGGTGGACATGTGTGCTGCCGCACTTTTTTTTATCATAGGCATATTGAGCCGCCTTACATTACTATTTCATTGCTAAATATACTGGACCGCTTTGGTGATCAGCCCGTCCCCCCACACACACTTGAAAACTGGCACCGCGACCCCTGAGATCCCTTTTAGTTTCCACTTGGAGGCGTGTGAGACTTGCGTCTAATTGTTTCAAGACTCTGGTTATCAGCTTTGAAGCCTGAGCCGTATTAAACCTACTAAGCATTGCGCCCTCTATTATGCTTATCTTTTGAAAAATCCAAAACCAGTGTCTTGTCCATTACGGTAGAGATCACGTGACCTTGTACGTTTAAGCTCCACCTCTCTACCAACTTATGAATGGTTATTCATGATTGTCGTTACTGATTGACGGTCACCAATTCTGTATTTCGAATTCGGCTAAACCGTTCTGGCTATGGCTTGCAAGCTACGAGACGTTCATCTTTCCTGTTCTCTCTTATGCAAGCCGAAAAATGAATACTACCAGCACAATTTACGATCAAGCGTAGGTCTGAGCTAGTGAACCTGCAGGGTAGGCTACAGACTTCCAGACGCTTATCTATCATTCGAAGAAATGTTTCTTCGTTTGTAATTGGTGTAGCTTTAGCATATTCTAGGCAGATTATTTTCAGTGTGTGTGGGCTAGTCATTAATTGTACAGTAGCTGCATGTGAGTAACGTTTTAACGTTATTTTAAAGAAGACTGCTTAGTGTAATGTGTTATGTTTTCATTCGGTCCGGTTTGGTTATTTCGTTTGTTTGTCTGTGCCCGTTTCTACGCGCATTCAAAGCACGCGGTGCAGTGTGCCCCAGTCCAGCATCGCGCATGTCTGGTAAGGTCCTACAAGGATCCGGCATAACAGTGCCCAGCCTGTTACAAAGGGTTTCGCTGGGATCTTGCAATCTACATTCAACAGGGTAATTGATCTCTAGACTTGGGTAGCAAGGTTATAACGCCAGTGCGCTGCGAGGGGCTCAATGAGCAAGCAAGGAAGGCAGAGACATAAACATCACGAAGATCATGTCCAACGGTACCCCGGAAGCGTTTGTAAAATTCCACTGGAATACCGTCGGACCCAGGTGCTATTCCGCCTTCCATTCTTGCTACGGCCTTCCAGAGCTCGACGACAGTCAATAAGGCCAAGATCATCATTCTGCTCTTTGGTGGAGGACTTGTCAATATTATCTAACATATTAATTGAAGACCCTCATCGACATCTACCTGGATGTAAAGCTTTTCATAGAAGCTTCTAAATACTTCAACGATGTCAAGAGGGTCCTTCTGTACTGCACCATGGGCTTCTCTTCCGCCTCTACTCAATGCACGCGGGGACGAATACGGGCCCCATACAGTTTTTTAACAAGATGTTGCTGGATTGCGTGAAGCGCGGAGGAGACGCCATTCCTCTCCCTTGAGCAGAGCGAGAGGAACCCCTCCCTTCTCCGACGAGCTCTAGCTACACAGTACCCAATAGTGAACTGCTTGATGCGGGACTTAACGTCATCCCACCATTCTGAACCCGTTGGGAAGGCTGACGAGACGAGAACTGAACTCGACGTTGTATGTAGAGCCGGGTTAAAATTTGTGTCTGAAATGAAAACACATGACTGTTCATACAGAATCAATACCAAGTGTTAATGTGGCGCACCAAGGTATGAAGTGTACAGATTGTTCCCTGGGTATTGGCAAATTTTCAATCCAGCCAATGTTGTACTACAGACTGAGAACGTTTTCAGCAACCCCCCCCCCCCTTCCCATTGTTTTTAACAGGGGTCTTCTGATAGCTGATCAACCACAGGTGTCAATAACAATCATCACCTAATGGAGGATGAAAGAACACTTAAGGGACATTTCCTTTGACGTATGCTTTATTTATAAATGCAACCCACTTTTCCATAACTGTAGCTAAATTGTCCCCCCCCCCCAAAAAAAACCCCGCCAACAGTATGTCTGTTAAAAGCTGTAGCCCGTGCCATCGATGTGGGTTCTGTTGATCGGCAGGACAGGTTGTGTCTTTTCTGAATGCTTCAAACCATTCCTGTCCCCAAAGGAAACAAATAATGATCCATACATAGTTAATTAATAAAATGTAAATAATTATTTTATAGGGAAAATGGCTAAAGTCCCCCAATTTGAAATAGTAAAGAGCTCAGAAATTATACCGTCCTTCATGAGAAAACATATTAGTTTATTTGTTAAATTTTATGCTGAACAACTCCTTGCTTTACTTTCGATATTCAGTTACTAAATACACGAACATTACTAAAACTACCTGAGCGAAAAAAGAGACCTGCAAGATTTACAAATTATTTAATATAAACTTGAGACGACTGCTTTCTTCCTTTAATTATGGAATGTACTTGAACTGACATTAAACTGGAAGAACTTGATGGTGCAGAAATTGTTGGATTTTCGTTTTAGTAATTCCATACGGTTTTCTTATCTGTAACCAGCTTTTGTTACTCGGCCATTTTAACCCTTGTCCAATTTGTAGGTACTCTAACGTTATTCCCCTCTGCAAATTCGATGCTAGTTCCCTGCACTTCGTTGGCGATAGTCCATGAAACTAGTTAGAAAGTCCTTAATATGGTTTGCAAGATCAACCTCCATGAGTCCATATTAAGTGTCAATACTTGTTTTGTTGCCGATACTGCCGCATACCCCATATATGGTGTCTCTTGCTCTGCAATGTGCCTAAGCAGTGTCATCCCGTCATTCTCAAACTCAGTTACCGAACGAATTGACTTTCCTCTGGCTACTTCCAATGCTGCCCTCCTCAATGCGTCGTATGATATGTTGGCCATCGCCGTCTTCCGTTTATAACGTTTTTGGCACTTTGTAGCTGAAATATATGACCACAAATTTTGCATTAAATGCAATAATAGTCTAGGGGTAAGATAAGCCACAACCTGGGGTAAGATGAGCCACAGTTCAACTCACCTCACCCAGGGATGATCAACTAGGACCACAACAGTGTGTTAGGCTAAAGCCTCTACCTATTTCATGTAATGTGGTGTTTCGTAAAATCTTATTTTGATAGAATACATCCCTTAGTACACCTTATAACGTATGGAATTATTAAAATGTTCATCAATGTATGAGACATTCAAAACTTACAATATTTTTCAAAAAATCACTAAAATGAACCAAAACTCATTTTTAGCTCGGTCACTCACCGTATGTGAGGCAAGACCATGAACGTCGCAGAAAGAGTTGTACAGTGTTCTCTCCAGGAAGAAGCAGTGTAACTTTCGTCTCCTTCTTCGTGGTGCTATTAGGGGTGGCTCAACATACCTGCCGGCTTAACTAGGACCAGTTTTCCTAACTAGTGGTACACTTCGGAATGTTTCCCCTCTGACTTTTTTTTTTTTTGGTCCCATTTACCTATAATTGTAAGCCCTCACCTTGGAACAGTAGGCCTTTGTCGAGTACAGCCTGGCCAAGTCAGATAAAAAATGTGTATACTAACCTCGTGATAAAGGGTACCATAACTCCATCAGATGAGACTGGGCGTGTATAATTTCTAGCCAGTGTTCAGAAGCCCATTCAAATGTGACAATGTAACCTGGGACCATGGTCTTTCAAGGATCCCTGCACGTTCCAGCCCAATTCAACTTTGGATCGGCACTACAATTACTAATGTCTTAAGTTCTATAAACCTTTGTTCAACGACCCTTTCTCCATGGGTGAGTTCTGCATGTGCATCGGATTCAACTGTAAGTGAGACCTACCTTTACTGAACATATGAACCCCGACTGGTCAGCGTATTTGATTGCCACGTCTGATGGCCGTTCAGTCTTCGAGCCTTATCAATTGTCCCCTTCCCGTGGCAGTGATGGCTCTTCATTTCTTGGCCCATGTGAGGCTCATGTAATTTTGAACCCAGGATTAATAAATGACCGACCTATATGCCGAGCCCACATGACACCCATATGAAATAAGGCCCATGTAAACAACTGATGTGTCTGAAAATATGGGCCAGCTACCTATCCCTAATGCATGTGGACTACCCGACATGGGACTCTTAACTAATTTTTGGTGCAAAATTAAAGTGGGCCCCCAATATCATTTGGGGGCCACAAGCCTGGCAAAAATTGAAGTGGGGAGCCAAGGGGCCAAATTTGTACAATGACATAATCGCAATGTAATTAAGGCGGCCCAGAAAAAGTAAGGGAGGACGTAAGCCCCCTCTCCCCATCCCTATCCTCAGTTCCTCTCACCGTGGTCTCTATATGAATTAGGCGGTCCTCACCCCTCTCCCATGTGTTTCCTCCATGCGCCACCATCCTGTAATATTGTTTTGCAGACTTAATGCTCAAAACGTTCATTTCTAGGCTAAGAGGAATTGCCCTTTCATTGTAACTCTCTCTATTTTTGGAGGAAAAGGTTCAGTTTGCACCACCAAACAACTAACCAGCGAGTAAATTCAGGTAGAAAACAAATTTCTCGCACTCGTTTTACATTATTCACAGTAAAGTTAAACACTCTATAAATACAGCGGACGTGTTTTCCGCGAATTCTCCTAGGTAGGACGTTAAACTGCATCCGGTTGTGGAGTTTGTGTAACTGTGGGAAAAATGAGGTTACCCTTTGCCACGACTGCCTCTGGGGTACCTTTTTTTTTTTTTCAGTGCATTGAAACGGCACATGCAAACAAAAAAACAAAACTCAAACCAGACCAGGCGGAAACATAGATGTAAACTATTTACAAACTGCTTAATCAAACAGAAGATTATGTTCATTGCAATAATAGAACTTTGACTATGACTATTTACATACCCAATTACATGGGCCAATCCCATCCCGCCCACGCAATACTCGAGCTATTTAAAAAAAACTATGTAAAGATAATATTACAAGTTAACTATAACCCCGCCAGCCCGCACCGAAACAAGCGGACCCCACCGTCTGCTGAACGTCGACCTTGGCAAACGAACGAAGTCAGCCTCCACCCTCACCTTAACCTCCGCTTTTACCGATGCCAGGAGGACGTCAGCAGTCCCGCCTTTTCCCCTAAATACGATATTGCACCGGTCTCTCCATATAGCAAGCTTCACGGAAGCCGAGACAAAGGTAAGAATCCCGCAAATACTCGCACTGCAAGGCGGGGGCGAAAGACCATACAGTGCATAGTCCTGACTGACCGACCAGCTGTTTGAAAACGTGAGGCGATCGGCCAGGACTTGAAACCATTCCCACAGGAGAGCCACAAAACCACACCGCCAAAACACATGAGGCACACTCTCCCACTTTGTGCATCCAATACGGGGGCAAATGCCATCTCCAAGACGCCACCGAAGGCGCTTGAGGTTAGTAACAATGGCGTCATGTGCGATTCGCCACAGCAAGTCTCGCCGGCGGTAATCGAGTGACTTGCTGTGGACTACACGCCACACTTCCGGTCCCGACGCATAGTTGTTGGGTCGGACCTGTCCAACCATGTCATCAAAAATGGCCTGGTACAGGTCCCCCGCAGTGGACTGCGAAACATCCCCCACTGTTGACATAATGCGGAGAGCGTCCCCCATGTTGCAATATGCCAACGT
Source organism: Holothuria scabra (assembly GCA_037179385.1). Lineage (NCBI taxonomy): Eukaryota > Metazoa > Echinodermata > Holothuroidea > Aspidochirotida > Holothuriidae > Holothuria > Holothuria scabra. The sequence goes on from CM074179.1 coordinate 6,921,346, forward strand.
TGGTCTCCAGCTGTGGGGTACACTGTTACTGAAAAGGGAGGGAAAGTACCAACGAAATGACAGGCCCCCCCAGTAACGCACAAAGAAAGTAAACGGCGAGTGGCTCTCAACGGCACTAAAAACACATCTGGTCAGGAGAAAACGGAGCTTCGAAGGAAGGTGCACAAGACCCAAACCCCCGTACCTACATTCCTGGTACACCATCTTTCTTTTGACCAGCTCCGTTTTCCCTGACCACAGAAACCCAAAAATGGCCCTCTCAAGTCGTATCAGGACCCTCTGGAGCAGCCAGAACAGTGCCCGGATACCACAAGAGAGGGTAAACAAAACGATTGATTACTGTCACCTTTCCCATAAGAGTTAGATATCTATCGCCAAACGATGTCAACCTAGCCTCCACCAGGTCCGCTTTTTCATTCCAGGTAAGTAACTCTGGAGAACCATAACTAAACCATAGGCCATTAATTTTAATGGCGTCGTCAACCCACGATGCTGTGAAAGGAAGGGACTTCCACCGCCACTTGCCCAGACGGAGTCCCTTGGTTTTAGTGGGGTTTAGTCTGGCACCTGTCGCCCTCTGAAAGGTGGACAGCGTATCAGAAAGGGCCCTGAATGAGGGTAGGTCGGAGACCACACAAGTGACATCATCAGCATACTGGAGGCATTTGACTTTGGCTCCACCAGGTATGTGAAAGGGTTTGAACGAAGACTCTACTTGTAAGGCTCTAGTTAGAGATTCGCTGAATAACACATAAAGTAGGGGTGACAGAGGGCACCCCTGACGTACCCCACGTTGGACCCTGAAGGGTTCCGATGGTAGACCATTAACAACAACCCGACTATATACATTACCATACAACAAGGTTACCCAATTAACAAAGGTTGGGCTTAACTTAAATTTCCTCAATACTTTAAAAAGAAACCCATGATCTACCATGTCGAAGGCTTTCTCCTGGTCAAGGGAGACAAGCGCACATGGCATATCATGGTCCTTCACATACTCAACTAGGTCCCGCACCAACCAGAGGTTCTGCTGGATACTGTGTCCACGCACCGCGCATGTCTGGTAAGGCCCTACAAGATCCGGCCTCTGGGGTACCCTTGGGCAAAGTGATCCTGTATATTTGCCCTCAGTTTTTACGTGTTCTTGTCTTCGGGCGTGGTGTAGTCTCCGGCCGTGGGGTGACCTTGGAGGGTGATGTGGAATGTGTGTTTTTTTTTTTTTTTTTTTTTTTTTTTTTTTTTTTTTTGTCTCTTGGGTTGGTGTGGGGTTGGTTTTGAAGGCGGTTGTAGGTGACTTGGCGGGCTTTTTGGGTGTTGGGGTAGGTTGGTGAGTCATTTCCATTGTCAAAAACCTTTGTGTTCAGCGTTTCGTGTGTGGATGGTTGAAGGTTAGCTGTTGTATTTTGTCCGGCCGGCTAGAGGTGTCTGTTTGTTGCTTTTAATGTTCCTGTTTCTATGTTCGATTTCAAAAAGAATTCGCAGGCTCTCGTTGGTCCTGCTGAACTATAACATTGACTGCTGCGCTGTGCTAGCGTACTTGTTCTACTGTGTTATACTGTTTTATAATGAAAGCAGTGGGTGTGGTCTCTCTCTTGAAGACCAAGGTTTGGTCTTGCTCGTTTTAAAGCACGCCTGTTCTATAGTTGTTTTTGTGTTGGGTTACCTTACTATTTTCCCCTACCTAGGTATTTTTTCGCATCTGGATCCTCAATCATAGCCACTGGGGGTGACCGCCCGGCAGACCGAAGGTCCGGGAGACCGAAAGTCCGCGAGGCCGAAGGTCCGCGAGACCAAATCCAGATATGGATTGAAATCTGGATATATCTGGTTAAATACAGCCTTTATGTGGCAGTATCAAGCCAGATATAAATTGATGAAATGCCTTCACAGATGTGCAAATAATGTTTGATATGGTCATATCAAGCCAGGTATAATTGATTAAAATACCATGACAGAATTACATATAAACTTTTACTTGGCCATATTTATAGTTTTTGGTTTAATTTTTGTACCTGTCCTACATAACAACCTTCTCTGGAAGCTGAACAAGTATCAACAAACCAAAATCAGAACATTCGAACCATATCCAGCCATATTATACTAACATATGCAAATTAATTTCCAATGTGGACGTGGTCAGGAATTTACGGCCCTGATTTTCTTTTTATTGTGATTTAGGAAGCAATATGTGGAAAAGCATGTAACCTTCAACAAAATTTATGTTGGGATATTGCTCCATATGATAATTTAAACCAACAATGCAGTGTAAACATTTAAAAGTAGGAATTTCAAAGCAGTTTTTTCTTCACTTTTAAGTACTATAACAACTTCAAATAATTAAGTCAATGTTATACAATGTGCATTCATCTTTGTTGTAGATGTTCAGATAGCCCTTAACATTATGCTGGCTCAGAAGGCTTCTGATACGCTTTACACAAAGGTAGTGCACTAATAGATTTTGGTCCAGCAATATATGGTCCAGATATGGGACATATGTGCACCATAATTGTGTCCTTAATATGGGATCAATACAGTAAATCTTTATATACACCAGATATGGCACTGCTTTATATGGGATCAATACAACACACCTTTATATAAACCAGATATGATACTGCTTTATATGGGATCAGTGTGGAAAAGCTTAATATAAACCATATATGGTATTGCATTATGTGGTTCATATCTGTTCCATCAAAAGACCTGATCCAGATAAAAAAAAAATTTCTGGCCCATATATGGATTAGATCTAGTTCTGGCACAGATCAAGGTTATATCTGCCCAATTTTTTATCTGGTCCAGGTATAAATCCCATATCTTCAGCAGATATGGGCCAGATATGAAATCCAAATCTGGCCAACATATGGAATTTGATCTGGCCCATATCTGGATTTGGAGTAAGGGATTTCAAAAGTCCCATAAGTTAACTTTTGAGTCCCATAAGTTAAAAACAGAAAATTTCAAGAGTCCCATAAGTTCATTTCGATGTCCCATAAGTTCAAATGAGTTTCCCATTAGTTCAGAAAAAGAGGTCTCCTAAGTTCAAAAAAGGTCCCACACAATCAAATGGTTCTAGCTCTAACCATAACCTTTAACCTTTGCGGACCTTCGATCTCGTGGACCAAACCAGAAGTTTACAGCTTTGCCCATTTCCTTCAATGCAATTTCGGTCTCGCGGATCTGCGATCTGAAGAACTTGGCGCCGATCGACTGTCGTCGAGCTCTGGAAGGCCGTGACAAAGATCGAAGGCGGAAAGGCACCTGGGTGCGACGGTTTTCCAATGGAATTTTACAAACACTTCTTGGGTACCGTTGAACATGATGGTCTTGATGTATACGAATCTGCCTTTCGTGCGGGCTCATTGAGCCCCTCCCAGCGCACTGGCGTAATGACCTTGCTCCCCAAGTCTGAAGATTCATTCGGGCCAAAAAAATATGCGACCAATCACCCTGTTAAATGTGAATCACAAAATCCTGTCGAAGTCGCATTGTAACATGCTGGGCACTGTTATGAAGGATCTTCTAAGGCCTTACCAGGCATGCGTGGTGCGTGGACACAGTATTCAGCAAAACCTCTGGTTGGTGCGGGACCGAGTTGAGTATATGAAAGACCTTGATCTGCCATGTGCGCTTGTCTCCCTCGATCAGGAGAAGGTCTTCTACGCCTCTGGAAATACCTTACTCAGGCGTTCACTGGAACAGTTGCTTTCAACGTTCAGCAGAATTTCGGATTTGCGATCTTACGATATATAGTCCAGTGGAGTAATGAAGTGAGCTAATCAGTATCTCAAAAGTGTTTTATTCATAGAATAATCACAAATTTTTCTCACCAGAATTAGCGACAAATATACCTAGCAAATGCTATTTCATTTTTGGGGTAGAAGATTTTTGCCCCAAAAATGTAATTCTCCCCGTAAGACAGTCAAAGCTTAGCGCCACCACTAGTTGGCGCGGAACGTCCAGAAAATTTGAAAATATCGTACCACTCAGACAGTCAAAAATGACATTTCCCATGCTTGTAAAGGGGATCCAAGCAGTCGTTTTTTAGTTTCAATTGCAGATAAACGTACATTTGTTCCAAACCAAAATTCAGCCAGAAAGACTCAGCGGAGCGCCACCATTGGTTGGCGCGAAGCGTAAAAAACATTTTTAAATATCCGAACCCTCAGACAATTGAGAATGGCATTTCTCGGGCTTATATGGGGATCTAAGCAGTCGCTATTTTGAGTTTCCTTTTGTCAAAAATGATAACTTGCAACTTAAATTCTGCTAGGAAGCTATCTACTTGCAGGACCACCATATGTTGGAGCGAAACGTACAGGAAATTTTGAAAAATCTGATCACTTCAGACAGTCAAAAATGTCATTTCCTACGCTTATAGGAGGTCTTGGAATTTTCTAATTCGAAGTTCTGTTTGCACAAAAATGTTCATTTGAAACTAAAATGCTGCTAGGAAGACTATCTGCGCGGAGTTTCACCACTGGTTGGCGCGAAGCGAACAGAAATTTTTTAAAAATGGGACCCATGTGACAGTCGAAAATGGCATTTCCCAGGCTTATAGGGGGATCTAAGCAGTCACTATTTGATCAGAAAATTCCCAGATGAAGTGTATCCCTACCAATCGAAGAAATGGACCCGAATATTTTCGAGGGAAACTACAAACCGGAATTGAAACCATGCTAATAAATTTTACTCTGTTGCGACTCTTGGCTAATATATATTGAAAGAATTGTGTGTACTCGAACTTCCGACCATATATGATTTATTTTTGAAAAAATAGATCTATGTGGATCTCAGCAGTCGCTGTTTTGATCATAAGAATCAGATAAAGTGTACATTTACCATTGGATGAAATGAAGTAGATGATTTTTCTTCCATTAGTAACACTTTTTGACAGAATTTTCACGTTACAAGGTGTGTTGAAATGAATTTTAAAGCAGAGTTACGGGAAGACATTTTCACCCTGCATAATTGAAATATCGAAAAACAACCCGATTTTCATAACCATTGCCCATACTTGGCCCTAGAGAAGGATTGATGGCAAACTTTTGGGCAGCTGAATATCCTCTTGTCTATCCGTCAAATTAATTTGGCAATTGAAAACATCCCAGCATTTTTTTAACCTTTGCCCGAATATTTGACCATTTGGGGCAAATTTTTGCTAGACTACAGTATGAAGTTGGGATGAAGGAAACCCTTTTTTTACATTCTACCCAAATTTGTCGCATATCTTTTTTATTTCCCATGGAAAATGTACTTAAAATATAGCGTCCGCTGTTTTTCGGAAGAGATTTGAAGCTATTAAACTAATCGGCCATTTCGGTTATTGTGTTGCACAAGATTTAAAAAGTCTCAAGAATAATTGTTTTCTTTTAAGCCAGGCATCCCTAATGTGTCGCGATTTTTTTTTTACCTCTTAACCTTTCGTAACTATGTTACCCTTTCTATGATACTTTTCCATTTTCGGGCAAATGCTTGAGAGAATTTGGATATTCGACAATTTTGGGCTTTGTGTTGTGATAACCTGTGAAGTAACGGTCATAGCTTTTTGAGCTAATAGACCAAAATAGGCTACCCACCACACCATGTATGATTTTGGAACGATTTTGCGCATCCCCAAGTATTGAAAAAAAATCCCTACATGAGGTAGAAACATGCCAGATGCTAGGAGCACACTTTAATCCACACCAAGGGAGCCAATTTAGCCACTCCAAATCTGTTAGAAAATTATCCATTCTGTAACCCGAAGAGTAAAATGTCAAGAGTTTCCGAAGACATGAAGATTGGCACAGTCTACCTGAGATTATTCTGAATTTCAGTGTGGGCACAACTGCAGCATATCCTGCAACTGTTTAAAGGGCGAAAATAAACTCTTCTACAGGTTATCGTTAATGTGGGGTCCAGGGGCGAAGCCCCCGGAAGCTCAGCAACTTTAGCACTTTTGAAAAGTAATATTTGAGCCAAAGAAAAGCAAACGTAATAACGTAATAAAACGTAAAAACGTAATAAAAGCAACTTAAATTTGTTTAATTACTTTTGAAAAATTTATTTTCGACATTCAGTTATTTGGGGGGGGGGGGCATGCCCCCCAAAAATCTCACAAAATGCCCCCCCCCCCGCTTCCACCGCCTGTGTCTAACCCATGCCTATGTACCTCACTGGGATGAAAGACCATATTTTATTCCCTGTGACTGTGCTGTCACTGTCAGTCACACTCTCGTGACTGTTACGAATACCCTGAGCTCACATTCGCCAGAAATACTACACCGTGTCCGACTTAAAAGTTTAGGTTTAAAGAACAGATATTCCCCTTATTCTTGGCTTTCTGGAGGAAAGTAAACTAAAGTGTAAGTTTCCGACATTACTCCCGTCTTGCTATCGTTTAGTGAACATTGATCATCCCCCCCCCCCCCCCCGCCTCTCCGCCCATTTTTTCTTTTTAGGTAGTGTCACCTCGACAATGTAACTTCTTGGTGGCAGTATATAACACATTCGTGTTGGTTTGTCGTAAAATCCAATTTAAATAACTGACAATTTTTTGACCATTCGCCAACGTTCAGAAAGGGTGACCTATAATCTCCCGGTAAATCGTGCGCACTTCAGCCGATAATTTCTCCTAAATTGGTAGTAGGATTTTTTCTTTTTAAAACGTTCTTAGGAACGGACACGTTGTAACAAATAGATAACTCAAACCGGTTGGACAAAAACCCAAACTCTAACCATTAACCATCCACACACCAAACAGGGAATCAAAATGTCTGTAACAAACGGGAAAGACGCCCGAACCCTACCCCAACACCCAAAATCCCGCCAACTAATCCAAAACCGCTTTCAACACCAACCCCACACCAACCCCAATACAACAAAAAACAAGAACATCCCCACACCGCGCAGCAACATCACGCCCGAAGACAACAGCACTTAAAAAGCACAGGGAAAATATACAAGTACACCTTGCACAAGGGTGCCCCTGAGGCAGTTAAAGGGTGATAAAGGGGTGATAAAGGGTAACCTCATTATTCCCCCGTTTAAATAAACTCCACAACCGGGTGCAGTTTAACGCCCTACCCAGGAAATTGGTGATAGGATAACTTGCGAAGTCATTGGGGTTAAGTTCCACAGTTTTCTTGATCTTCATTGAAAGTTAACATAATAGAACAGCAATTCCTTTTCTAAATGTTTCCATAAAGGGCTCAAACTCAAAACTGTGTGACGTCGATAAAGCTTGACATATTTTGTTGAGATCAGCTTTCCAACTGAGATGGTTGCTCTCCAATACTACATTTGACCCATTCAGTTTGATCATGATGCACAGGGGCCATTTTAAGATTTTTAGAACTGTCCTCCAGAAGTTTGTATTATAGTCTTGGACAGAGAAGTTGTTCCCTGAGCAGAATTTAAAACCTTTGTAGATCAAACTGAAAGAAAGAAAAAGATTTTGTAAAATATGCACAGACACATGATCCTTTGTCGGAGGTAGTTATGGTGATCCATGCTGTTTGTTAAGGAGTCAGAATCGAGGGGGTTGAACGCGTCCAAAAGTGCCAAATAGCACCAAACGTAACCAAACTAAATTTTTTAGCCGCCAAAAAGCGCCAATCAGTGAAAGGAGATTTAACGAAACACCCACACGAATGCGTTATATAGTGCCAGTCAACCCTGTAAAAGTTCAAATTTCATATTTCATTATTTTCAAGTACGGTTGATTTGAAAACAAACAAAGAAACAACTTTGTCCAAAATTTAATGCTGCCTCACATACCCACTGAAGGTACTCTCGCTGACTCTTATATGAAGTTTTCCATTTCTGTATTGAAGACGGCCAAAATTAACAGTTTTGAAGAGAATTTCAATCACACCTAATTTTGAGTTTGCATAAAAACAAACCCCTTGATTTATCTCAATCATTTGCATGATACAATAGTTTTTGCCCTGACCAGCTTATTTATAGGCACTTTGTTCTGAAAAAACTTTGTAGCCAGCCCTTTGTTATCATCACTTAGAAGTTGCAAAGCAATAAGTTTCCATTTTATGGTTTCTCATGTGTAGTATCTGTTCATTTCATCCAGTCTAGAATGGAACCATTCATGACAAACCAATAATGTAAATGGTCTGAAGGTCTTGAGGTTGGTCAAGTGTTGTCCTTAAGTGGTCGTATAGCTTTTTCGGGAAGCAGTTTCAGGTTTGGCTTCGCCAAACGGCACTTTGCCAGAGGGTCGGGAGGACTTTGGAAAAAGTAGCAAAAAGTTGCGTGAGCTTTTTATTTGCGGACACGCTCGGAACAAAAACAAAAACGCTGACCATTAACCATCCACACGCAAAAAGTGGAATCAAAAGGTTTGTCTCTAACGAAAAATACACTCCAACTCCACCCCAACACCCAAACAGCCCGGCAAATTACCCACAACCGCCTTCAACATCAACCCCACACCAAGACCCCAAGACAACAAAAACCAAAAACATCCCACACCACCCTTCAAGGCCACCTCACGCCCGAAGGCTATAGCACGCTCATGTACACAGCTAGTTCTCCGAGTCCATGCACAAAGGCATAAGTTCGCATATATTGTTAAAGGTCAAGAGCAGTCACCCAAACTTTCTTTGTAGCAACAGCTACATATCACAGTGCTTTTTAAAACGTACATGGAAACAGACACGTATGAACAAATAGACCTAACTCAACCCGGCCGGACGAAAACACAAACGCTAACCATCAACTATTCACACACAAAACACGGGACAAAAAGGTTTGTCACAAACGGAAACGACACACCAACTCCACCCTAACATCCGAACAACCCGTCAACTCCACCACAACCGTCCCCAACAACAACCACCGCCCCACATCAAACCCCAAACAACAAAAACCAAAACACCACGACCGAAGGCAACAACGCCTAAAAGAATGGGCAAATATACGGGAACAACTTGCCCAAGGTTGCCCCGGAGGCACTTGTGGCAAAGGGTAACCTCATTCCCACGTTTACATAAACTCAACAACCGGATGCAGTTTAACGTCCTACCCAGGACTCCAAATCACAGTTTTTCGTGAAGTTTCTCTTCAAAGTATCTTCCGTCATATTTTATGACTTCAGTAACGCATGTCTAAGGTACACCGATCAGTTTTTGTTAAGAACATTGTTGTGTCATCACTCTCAACAGCTTACCACGAAACAGGACAATCAACCACACTACTTCTAGTTGGGGTTACTGCTCTTGCCCTATTTTAAGCTATACATACCGAAAACACACATATATACCGTTTTCTTACAATCAAACATAAAGAATAGGCAACAGGTGAGTTAGAAAGAATGTGGAATAAAGTGAAAAAGGTGTTTTGAAGAACGTATTGCAAAAATCCCGAGAAGCGCCAAATTTACAACCAAAAAGAGCCAAGCCGCCAGATGTATTTTTTTGCCGCCAACCAATCTTAAAATGTGTCAAATTTTAGGAATTTGGCGGAAAAGCGTTAAAATGGCAACCCTGCTTTTCCGATGCAGTCTTTACATCGAAGCGAATCTACCAACCCTCCATATAAGATTGAAGTTGTCACTCCCCTTTGCCCTCGCACTGACACAACCTGACCTTTGGGGACGGTCTACCACCCTAATCAGCCATGCTTTTTAAGTGCTTGGAAACGGACACTATAAAAACAGAAGTTTAAAAACCGACACTGGACCTGCCAAAACACAACCATGAACTATTACTCATGAATTAATACTCATCCTATGACTGGCGGGTTGTCGGCGTCACAAAACCGAACAAGTCTCTCAATGGTTCTGCCACTGAGGGCTTGGGGTTGTGCATATGCTCACGGTGTTCCCTGTCTGTCGTAAGAGGCGATAAACGGGAGTACTTGAACAGTATGACGCCATATAACACATTCCTGTTGTTATCTTTGAATGTTATCTAACTAACTACCCATGAACTATTTACCACTGTTTTAACCTCAAAGAATCAATACAAAATACATCAACTTGTTTTCAAAAAAAATACTTCCTTTGCTGAAATGATATGTGATGTCTATGTTTAACTCATACAGACGATCATTCCGTATACCTGATTGGTCGGTGACAAATTGTTCTGTTATCCACTGTACATATCACACACGCATGCCCGGTTTTGTCTGTTGCACAAAAACTTGACGTTGTTTACAAATCGCGGGCGTCATTTCTTTGGTGCAAGACTTATGGATGTTCATATATATATATATATACATATATATATATATATATATATATATATATATATATATATATATATATATATATATATATATATATATATATATATATATATATATATATATATATATATATATATATATATATATATATATATATATATATATATATATATATTGCTTCATCTGTCATTTGAACAAAGGCCAAACCAACTTGGCTTCATGGCTCAGTGGTTAGAGCGTCCGCACTAGAAAGCGGGAGGTCCCGAGTTCGAATCCCGGTGGAGTCAACATCGTTTTTTCACCTCAGCCAAATTTTCCAGCTTTACCAATTTGATTTATATATATATATATATATATATATATATATATATATATATATATATATATATATATATATATATATATATATATATATATATATAATATAAACAAGTTAGCTGTTACACGAATTGAATTTGCTGAGACGAGTGGACCCCACCGTTGCCCTCCGTAGACGAAAATGGTCAGCTTTGAACTCCAAGCCTAACACCTGTCTTCAACAACGCAAGAATGAAATCAGCAGGCCTTCCCGCTCCCCTAAATTCAATATTAAAACGATCTTTTCACAAGGCCAGCTTAATAGGTGCCGAAACAAAGGTCAGCATATTACCAACACTTGTGTTGCAAGGTGGGGGCGACAGACCATGCAAAGCATAGTCTGGCTGATCGCCCATGTGCTGCATGACGCGAGCCGATCAGCCAGGGATCGAAACCACTCCCAGAAAAAGAAGACTCCAAAGCCACACTGCCAGAACACCTGAGGCACACTCCCCACTTAGAGCATTCACTAAGAAGGCAAATACCATCTCCCAGACGAAATTGGAGACTCTTACATTACTAAAGATGCCGTTCTTCAACCTTAATCAGCTACCCTACCTTCCCTTACATTTGCTCCTCACGTAAGGGAAGCTTGAACACATGTGTGTAACATCGCTGATTGCGTGGCTCAGAACCCCCCTACACACTTTCCATGAAGTTGTACGAATTAGCTGTGGAGTTTGGTTGAACTTGGGAATAATGTGATTACCCATGTGCTGCAGGACGTGCCAGGGATTGAAACTCTCCCAGAGGAAGACGCCAAAGCCACGTGGAAAAATGAGGTTACCCTTTCCCACAACTGGCTCCAGGGCACCCTTGGGCAAGGTGTGCCTGTATTTGCCCAGTGCCTTTGAAATGGTGTCGCATTCGGGCGTGTTGTTGCCTTCGGGGGGTGTTGTTGCCTTCGGGGGTGATGTTGCCTTGGGGTGTGGTGTTACCTTCGGGCGTGGTGTGGGATGTACTCAGTTTTTGTTGTCTTGGGGTTTATGTCGGGCGGTGGTTGGTGTTGAGGACGGTTGAGGTTGATTTGAAGGGTTTTCAGGGGTAAGGGTGGGGTTGGTGTGTCGTTTGCGTTTCGGACAAACCTTTTAGTTCCGTGTTTTGTGTGTGGATAGTTCGAGCGTTTGTGTTTTTGTCCGGCCGGTTTGAGTTGTCTTTTATGTTATGTTACTACGTGTCTGTTTTTATGTATGTTTTTAAAAGAATTAGCTGTTGACTTTAGGTAAAGGAAATATCTGAAGGGCTAAAAAAATTAAACTTGTGTTCCGTATCAGATTTGACAAGCTGAGACATACGTACCATCAGTACCATGCAGCCTATTTTAATTTGACGTCTACTAAGGCAGTAAGAAAGGATTGCGGCCGCGATACCCAGCCGTGACGCAACCTTGCAGCGGAGTAGAACAAAAGACGAGAGAGAAATTAAAGTTACTGCTCTGGTCTAAGGATGGAGGTCCTGAAATAATAAAACAATCCATGCAACGACAATGCGGGCAACAAGTATTTTATTTATGGAGGTTTATGGAGCATTGAAGACGAAAAATAACTGACCGTGTCAGAAATGGGAGTCCGGAATCTGTCATTTGCAAACGCAGATTAATGAACCTTACTGTGAATAATGTGGCAATGGTTGTACCAAAGGTATCTTTTGCTGGTAGGAAGTGATAAAGTAGAAATAAATTGTCTCTTGGCGTATACGGTTTTCATGTTACAATGTTGTGGTTGGCGTGAGGAGTCTTCGTGACACCGGCGTAAGAAGTATAGTAAGACGGTGTAAAAAATGGTCCCGCACCAAAACAGTCCCATTCAAGCTTACGTTTATCAGTCAGCCATCAATCATTTTACCACTATTTTTAGACACCACAACACAGTGATTGTGCTTTTTTTTCATCCGCTAGGGGAGGATATTTTCGAGAATTTTTATGCACTCTTTAAAACGTCCTGGTTAAACTGGAGCAGGAAATCGCAACTTTTTACCAGTCCGGGAGAAACCCTCGCTTGAGGGTCCATTTTTTGTGCGCTTCGACTAGAATATGCCCAGTCGCTATTTATATCTTATCAACACAAAAGTCTGACTGAAGTTTCCTTCAGTCATAACATACTACTTCTGCGAAATATCGGTCTATTAACCCGGCTGCAGTAATTTTGTTAACATTTTCAACTAATCTGCAATCACTGATGACATAGAGCTGGACATTGTTTTTGGAATAATCACCCATCGCCATATTTAGGGTATTGAACGACTCAAATTCGACTCCATTTAAGACATGTTTGCCAGTAAGCACTAGGTGCAATAACTGTAACACGTTAGAAACAGTTACGTTGTAAGGTAGCCCTCATTGTAGTAGTAGTGCAATATGTACCACAGTGTAGTGCTGGGCGCACAGTGAGTCTTTACACGTCACCTGGTCACGCACGAGTCACATAAACAGTCGGGCCAATTAGCAGATTAAATCAGGGAGTTGCCACTGTGGTGTTGTAAGACTAAGTACAGTACTGTACAGCGCAGCGTTACCTGGTTACAACAGTGCTTAAATTATAGCTTGTGTTACAAATCAAATACTGCCAAATATCAGAAAACCCAGACCAGAAAGTACCAAGCCAGCCTCACCACAAAGGTGAAGTGAACACAAACTTTGTTCAAAATAGGAAGCTCAGATTTAAATATAAAAACAGAAGGATTAAGTTAAAACTCTCATTAGGAAGGGTACAGATTTGTGCACAATGGCAAACTGCGGTGTTCTTGTATATATCAAGGATGAACTGAACCATATCCATGTGGCTGGGTGCCAGTATATGCTTGCAGCATGTCATGGGAAAGGAATAGTATCATCTGATGGTCAACAAAACATGCAAAACAATCCACACCCTAGTTCTGAAGATACTGTAGTACATCACCTGATGTTATCATGGGCACCGGTAATTCACCTAGGCCTATGCCTAACTGCCCTGCAACTGAGAGTGAGACTAGGGAGGGGTTATTACAGCTCCCTGGTGAGACTAATTCCTCATATATTGCTAGTCAGCAAATTCCCTTACCATGAAGGAATGCATTCATTAAGCCTTCATTAAGCATTCAGATGCAGGAAAATGAATGCATTCGTCAAGCATTCATTTTGCATTCGCTAAGCCTTCATTTTGCATTCGCTAAGCATTCGTTTTGCATTCGGTAAGCCTTCTTTTTGCATTCACTAAGGCTTCTTTTTGCATTCGCTAAGCATTCATTTTGCATTCGCTGAGGCTTCATTTTGCATTCGCTAAGCCAAAGTTTTGCATTCGCTAAGCCTTCAATTTGTTTTGAAGGGCATCCCTTTTGCATTCTCGAAGTACTCATTTTGTATTGGTCAGCATTTCCTAAGACTTGATTTGGCATTCGCTAATGCATGTCAATATTAATGGAGAAATCATTTTATGGTAATCAACCCTTCATACATGTCCTTGAGCATTGACAGTTTGCAAAAGAATGACCATGCAGTCATACATTATAATTATTTAGCTCTTGAGACTTGATGCTATTATAATTCATGGCATCTGATGACCAAAAAAATCCCCTTTCACTTCGCCCACATTCGACAACTTTCTGTCCTGGTTATTTCCTTATCAGTTTGGAGGATTGCTTGTTCAAAAGTAGAACAATTTTTAACACTTCATCAAACCATTAGGCTGAATAGTTCCCCCGAGGGTGTCGCTTGATTGCACTGGATAGGTGCAATATTTCTTCTCTGGAATGAACAAAACTGCAGTGCATATAATTTCATATAAATATGTTTTAACTCATATTGAAGAAAGACATGAACAAAACATCTTACTCTCACATGAATGGAACAATCTCTATTGGAAAAACGTATAAACCCTATCTTTAAAGCTTTAATAATGAACAGCGAGCAAAGCTGTATATGTATGTAAAACCTTGGATGAATTTGGATGGGTTAAACATCCAGTTCTTTCAGCCTGTTGATGATCGTGTCTCTGTGAAGATGATGGCACTATGAGCGTGGTAGGTTTGGCTGACAGATATAACATGACATTTGATTTTTTATACCTTCAGAAAAGAATCCTTGGAAATCAAGCATGAAAGTATTTTTATCATGTATCTCTTCTTTTTGAAAATGAGCTGGAAGTCCAAAGTACCCAGTATGAGGAAAATGGCCGCTAGTGGTAGCTATGGGCTACAACAATTTGTGTATGTTGGTAGTAATCCTCAGTGCTCGCTATTTGAATGCAAGAACAATCCACCAAGGGGGTAAATGTCCAAGCTGGATTAGAATAAAGTAACAACACATCTCCCTTTAAACCACTGTAACTTAAATTATTTTAAAATGACTGCATAACTCCAGATTCACAAAAATGACCAAAAGCCTACATGATGCCAGAAGTGCTAACAACATCTGTTTCTCCAGGGTGACGAAACTGTTCGGTCCAGTGATCCACATCATGTCTGAAAATTAAAAAGAAATGACGAACCTCAGAATAACTTAAGATTTCCAAATTAGAAATGGCACTAATTAACTTAGAAAACTTTATCAAACACAGACTACTGGACTCATTCAAAACAAAACTACTTTATCCATGAGGAAAGACCTGCACTCCCCCAGAAATTCTGCTAGAATGATAACAAATTGAGGAACAATGGAATGAAGTTGTTTCATTCTTCCATTGTTTACAGCAACATTGCCAGACTTCTAATTCTGGAGAAAATGGGCACAAGAATTTTACAGGGGACACTGCCACAAATGGCACCAGATGGCGACCATGTTAGAGCCCCTGAAGCAGTTCAGGGACAAAGCGATCGTGGGGCCAAGGGGGAAAAGCCCCTGAAGCTCCCGGGTATCAGTATTTGTGAGGTGTCACAGGAGTCATATAGTCTCAATTCTGTCACCCCAAACAGTACCAATTCTCCTAACCTTCTCACTTAAGCTGCTCCCACAATTGTCTGAAATTGTGTAGAAAAGTTCAATGTGTATCGAAACACCCTCTGTACAGTTCATGCTGTGTAATATAAGCTGCGGTAGTCTGTATTGTTTGAATAAGCTGTCAATCAAAGAGCTGAGCCAGTTTAGAATTTCTGTTACCCCCTTTGAGAATTGTAGTTTGGGGTGAAAGGAACTGGCCCTTTAAAATGTACCCTAAGTTAAAAAACTCAAAAACGTATCTTAAACAGCATGAAAATGAATTCTAACCATCCAACTCCCATCTTCATAGGACATTCTTGAGCCGAGATACAAAATGTTGAAGGTAATTCACTCAAATTAAAATGGTACATTGCACAATAATTTGTGATGTCATTGTTGTACTACTTAAATTACAATCTTTGTATTTCTTTGTTTCTCTGAAAGTTACTGTACTCTGTACCCAAGGTGTGATAGCACTTTTATTCATATGAGGTGATGTAATTAATGAAGCCGCCTCTGCGATGGTGTGCAAGCAAGCAGGAAGTGCTCAAAGGTCATGCAAACATTTTTAACATTTAAATGTAATGTGAGTTGTACAACAAGGAAGACACAAATTATTGCACGATGGACTGTTTTAAGAAGTGAATAAATTTCAACATTTTATAAGTGGGCTCACAGAAATCTATGGGAGCTGAAGGGTTAGAATTCATTTTTCATGCTGTTTAAAACATGTTTTTGAATTTTTTGACTTGAGTTACACTTTAAGGGTACTTCTATTGACCAAACACTAGGTATCAAAATAAAGTTGGATTACATCAAGTAAAACTTGTACCAAAATTATATCAGTCGTGGATCAAGACATTTCACAAAAAGGGGGGGGGCGGGAACTAAGAGACAGCGGCTGATGGTCAATTCGATTTGATTCTATTCCAGAAACATGCAATCCTGTCAAAAGGACAACCTTAGCTGAGCATTACCATCGATTAATGTGGAGTGTGTCGATTTTTTTCAAGCAGAGAAAATCAAAATAATTGTCTTTCTTGTTCAAGGTGAGAAGAATGAAATCACAGAAAATCTTCAAGTGGTGGTTACATTCTGGCCATGTAAGGCATACTTTTGGAAAATCCAGGATCTCAGTTGGGGAAGAGCCATTCTGTCGGTCCAAAATCCAGCGATTTGCATGACCTAGGTCATGAAAACTTCAGCTGGAGTGAAAACAACAACAGTCTGGCAGCGAGTGCAGTAAACATATGCTATTGCCAGAGCCTCAGGCTAAACGACTGTGGGCCTAACTTGCAAATTTTCTGGAATGGAAATCTCAGAATATCAATAATGTCAGGAAAATTAGAAAATATTGGGTACCTGTGCACAAAACACTCGCTTATGGACAGCAAGAAATCCGTTTTATCAAGGTAGACCTATTTATTGTGTGAGACTGGCCATTGAGTTCCAACCAGAAAGCCAAAAGGCATTATAATTCCTTGCCGCTGAAATAACTTTTTCGTTCAAATTGACAGTGTTTGATAGATTTGTCTTTACAATTTAGGCACAAAATGTCAAGGGTTAATTCAACAAAGATCAAAATAAACTTGTTTCATGATGGTAACCTACAGATCCCATCAAGCACTGACCCCCAGTGACCCTAGAGGACCTTTGACCTCAACCAAAATCAAAACGGTTCTTCGATTCTCTCACGACCTCTGAATAAATGACGTAAACTCTGGTCTGTTCAAGAAGGCTCTAATGGTGTTAACCAGCCATTTGAGAGGGTAAACCTCTGGTGACCTCAAATGACCTCTGACCTGTACCAAAAACAATGAGTTCCTCTCTCTCAACATTGCAAATCTACATCCAAAATGTAAAAAGTGTCGGTCACTCCTACCTTGAGATATCGTGTTTACAAGCCATATTAGATGTTTTCACAATTTTACCACCAGTGATCTCAAATGACCTTTGACCTCTCAGGATCCCAGGATCTGCCTGGGAGCTTTCCGCACCTCCCCAATACAGAACCTCTACACCGAAGCGAATAAACCGCCACTCCACCAAAGATGGAAAAAGTTGTCACGCCAGTTTGCCCTCAAGCCATAGACGCAATCCAACCTTTGAGCCGGCCTTCAACAATACGTTTAGTGACATTTATGTGAAGAAACTATCAGCTATCCCTCAATTTGCTATTCGAGTGAGGGAAGCTCTGCCGCAGGTGTGCAGCAACCCTGACCGTGTAACACCGTTTTCGTTTCCCACCACCCCACCCTGGATGTTAAACGAACCGGATATTGACCTTAGCCTTAGGATATACTTAAAGAACTCAACAAGTGAACTTGTGTTTCGCGCCAGCTTCAGTGAGCTGAGACATAAATATCATCAGTACCACGCCATCTTTACTGACGGCTCAAAAGCACCAAACAGGGTTGCGGTGGCGGCGTCACGCCGTCATGCATCATTGCAAATCAGGCTGCCGGTTGATGCATCAATATTTACTGCCGAACTCCAGGCACTTTAGATGGCATTCGACCTGATTGGAACATCGAGGAGCAACCAGTTCATTGTGTTCACAGACTCACTTTCAAGCCTTTTAGCAATAAAAGGCAATGCGCTTAAACACCCTTCGGTTACAGCTCTCCGTGAAACATAAATTAGCTGCACTTCAAAAATCAATTCTGCTAGCATGGGTCCCTAGTCACGTGGGCTTACGAGGTTATAAAAGGGTCGATTCACTTGCTAAAGAGGCTCTACAGATAAATTTCTACGATCTTTCCTTGCCTTACACTGATTGCCGACCAAAGATCAATGGCTTTGTTAAATCAAAATGGCAAGAAGTGTGGGATTCCTTTCCCGAAAACAAATTACTGCGGGTTAAACCAACGGTCGGAACTGGAGGAAATGGAACCCACAGTAAACGTAGAGATGATTTAGTCATGACAAGGGCTCGCATTGGTCATACTTACCTTACCTATGCCTATTTACTTCACGGGGACGAAAGACCATATTGTATCCCCTGTGACTGTGCTGTCACCGTCTGTCACGTTCTTATTGACTGTCATGAATACTCCCATATTCGCCGGAAATACAACGACGTGCACGACTCTAAAACTCTATTTGAAAAGACGGATTCCTCCCTTATCCTGGGATTTCTCAGGGAAAGTGGACTCTTCAGGAGTTTTTGACTTGACTCCCGCTTTACCCTTGACATTTTAGAGAAAATTGTCCCCAATTTTTATTGTCTCTAGGTTTCTTTATATAAACGTTTCCTTTTTTATCTAGCTGAAATTATATAACACAGTCGTGTTGGTGTGTCGTTAAATCCCATCTAACTGACTGACTGACTGGCTGACTGGCTGACTGACTGACTGACTGACTGACTTACTGACTTACTAACTAACTAACTCAAATGAACTTTTACTTCTGTATCCAAAACAATAGGGCTCTCCCTCTGGGCTCTCCCTCTCAACTTACCAAATCTTACTACCAAATATCAAAAGTGTCGGTCCCTCCTATCTTGAGATATCGTGTTTACAAGCCATTTTGAACGTTTTCGCAATTTTATCGCAACTGACCACCTTTGACCTCTACCAAAAACAAAAAGGTAAATCTCTCAACATCAAGAATCTATATACCAAATGTTAAAAGTGTCGGTCACTCTTATCTTGAGATATCGTGTTTACAAGCCATATTGGAAGTTTTTGCATATGATATGATCCCATAACCATTGCAACTGACCAGCTGTACCCAATGGACTTGTACCGCATAGATTCCTTGCCAGCCTAAGGCAAGGCATCAAAAATGAAAACTCTGCTTAGTCAATTTATATCTTTAACAGGTAAGAATCAAAGACTTTTTATAGCTTTTTCCAGCATGGCATTTACGGTTCGTTGACATCAAATTCAAGCCCCACTTATGATCCCATAACCATTGCAACTGACCAGCTGTACCCACTGGACTTGTACGGATTGGAATTTTCTGACCTGAGATAGTTTGCTAGAACGTCTTCGTTGTACAAAAATCAATTCTTTGTTAATCTCAAAAAGAAATTCACAAAACAAGCTAGGCGTCATTCTCCTTTTAGAAAGAAATAACCATAAAAAGACAAGGAAAATGAAAACCCATTTTTCAAAACTCAGTCCGGCATGCAGTACACATTATTTGAAGAGGACATGCCTTGGACAAACAAAATTGTCATTAACAATTTTCGACTAACTCCTCAGCAACGTGAAAGACTTGAAATCAAAAAGTTGGTGAAAACGTTTTACACAAAATGAAACAAGCAAAATTTCCGTGTATGTGCCTTTGTTTATATACAGCTCCACATAGTTTTACACAACTTGCTTCAAATAGCTCAGTTTGTTGCGCATCAATTTTTCTGGTCAGAACAGCTTCAACACATTCAAATGTTAAGTTTGTAATAACTGTTTCACAACACATGCCCAATATAAAATGTTTCCAAAGGCTGCTTTGAGTTAAAATGTTAGATTTGACTAACCTGATGTTTTCTTGCAAGTTTTACACATATTTTTGAAATTTCGAGAACTTTCATCAGCCTGACAGAAGTAATCATGTTTTAGCTTCCTACCTCATGCACCACACGTGAATAAGTGTCCCAAATTCTCGTAAACATGTGGGGTAAAGCACCAGAGAAGGCTTGTTTGATTTTAAGTAGAGCCATAATCATAAGTGTGTAGTTCATTACTAAGATTTCTGTATTAGATCAGGGAAGTTTCTTTCTTAAAAACAAATTGTGCCAGTACAAACTAAATTTCATACTCTACTACCACTTCAAGGAGATCATGCATAACTTTAAGAGAAAAATTGGAAAGAATATGAAAGTATGCACATTCATTTAAAACAAATTTACTTTTAACGCGTGTATGAAATGAAAATTTTGTTGAGCTTGTTGAACATTTAGCTTGTGTTAATCCTTATTTCTCATCTGCATGTTCCTCCCGTTGAACATAACTTGCGCATCCTCCTTGCTTGTAAAAAAGGACAGAAATAACTAACAGCAAAGCTTTCATCAAAAACAAAACAATGAGTTAGCACCGAAATTGTCAGCAATGAACAGAGTTCCGTACATATTTTGAAAGTTCCATCAGGCAATGCAATGTCATGTTGATATAAGTCATTCAGGATGTCAACTATGTGCTTAACAATTGGATCAAACCAATACTTTTTAAATCTTCAAGCGACAAATAGCAGCACAGTGAATGTTTAGCAAATGTTAATCGACTTTTGGGGATAGGTTTTCCAAAACAAAATAAAAGGCAACTGTTTCGTGAATACTTGTTTTAGATCCCAAAGGATTAGAAGTTTCAAAGTCATGATAAAAGAAATGGATCTGCTCTTCATTACAATCCCTTTGGGAGAATGGATTTTGTTTGACCTGGTTGACATTACGATAGTCTCCAATCACACCATCAGTAATCTTGTGATCATGAGTGAGATGGTACAAAACATCAGGGTGCTCTATCAAAAACTCTGCTTTAAGAAAGTGTAGGTAAATACAGAGACCGCGGAACCAATTTTGAAGTACGGGGGCTAATCATCGTAGCGGCCCAATATGTCCAATAAAATATATGCAGTTTACGACGGCCCAAAATTCAGCTAAAGGCAGCCCAAAATGCCCACAGAAAAAAACGTTCGGGAGCTAAAGCCCCCTAGCCTCCTCCCCGTCTCCGTGGTCCCTGAAATAAAAGTACCGTTTACAGGATCTTGTTCATGAGCTTCAGTTCTCCTATTGACACAATAATCTATACAAACTCCTAAAGAAATTTCACAAGGTTCTTCCATTTCCAGTTCTGTAAACTATTTAAAACGCTATACCAAAAGGATTTTTAAGGTTTGATATATGTATTTAAATATTTTCATGTAGTTCGCTAGCTTTTCTAAACCAATTTTGCTCAAAGAACTGGTCTGCAACTGTTAGTCCACTATTTGTTACTTCGTTAACAACAATGTCCATTGCACCTGCCACAGCATTTATGGCATTTTGTGACAGGTTTGAACTAGACAATTTACAAATTATCTCTGCAGCCTGATTTTGAAGTTGAAGAGGCGAGAGGAATCCAGACTCATGCAAGTCTATGTTCTCTCCAGTAAAACCATCATAAACGTTGTTGTCTTTTCATCCTCACCCTCACTAGCACCCTGATCTTCAGCACACGTGTCTGGGTGTATATTTAATGGTTCATGTGTAACTAGATGTCATTTCAATTCACTATATTAATAGAGGTATGGGAGCATACAACTTGACCACACTTCAAGATGAGATTCTGTACATCATATAACCCGTGTCACATTTTAAAATATCGAAATGGCTCTGATGTAAACTGTGCCTCACATTTGAAACAGCACCTTACTGCAGTATATCTTTGATCTTTACTTCCGAACGCGTGGTAGCTGTTGTATGTTTTGTATATCAACTTGGTAAACAGTGGTTTGAAGGAAAGTACAAAGGCTTCGAAAATGGCTGCTGTAATGAAGTCCAAACACAAAATGACTTTGGAAGAGAGTGTCAAATTCCTATAGACGAATCCGATTAGCGCTTGTTTTTAGTGACTGTAGGCCGCCATTAGTGGGGTCCATCAGCCTAAAATCGTCTTTATTTATTGTTTACATGAATTTCAAACCCTCATATTTAGTGAAATTAAAGGATTTAAGATACAAATCAGTGTAGAACCAACCATTATAGAGGTAAGTAAGGAAATCGAAAGATTTAAAGGTGACGGCCCCCAGCTATGGCCGACTGAAATCAGTCCATCACCTGCTGTCCGGGTTCGTGTATATCACATCATGCGCAGAACAGGGTAAGGCCAAATGGTCAATAATGATAAAGTACTGACATTCTTTCTTGCCTCTCCTAGAACTAGAAGATCTGCATGACAGCTTTTTTTTTCCTGCTCCATAAATATATCATTACTTGAACCACTGTGAAGAAAGAATTTCTTCAAGCTATCCTCTAATTTAACTTGCACTCTTTTGATAATATAGTTGACTTTACTGACACGAAGATTACAGTATGTAGCCTACCCAAAGTAACAAATTAGGTGGCACAATGGAGCAGGCGCGAAGCCAGGATTGTGTCATGGGGGACTGAGGGGGGTTTGGTGTCATTAGGGTGTTTGTTTTGGTTCCTCTCAGAATTTCACGTAATCTTAATATTTTTTGTTAGTTGGTGTGTGGGTTTGTTAAATGATTAATTTAAGAGACTAGCATTCAAAGTTCCTTTTTATTCCATCACCAACGAGTCTAAACATGTGTGCCAACTGTCGTGAAAAGAAAAAAATGTCACAGATCATATGCAATACACCCAACTCCATTTCAAAACAACAGCTAGGGCTCACAATTTCTGCCCTACGTTTTGGGCATGGTCATGTGAAGAAATTAATATAAAGGGTAATTAAAGGTCCTAATTCTCACATTCCAAACGATAACTTTTGTAGTAGTACACATATATTCTCGATTTTTCCAGCTACAAATCTGAACAATATCTACGCTGTGTAAAACTAACTACAATACGCCTTCTATGATACCCTTCTTTGACCCCATTCAAATGATTTCTGCCTCGCGGCTACCTTACTGTGAACGTTTCAACGTTAAATCACGTAAGCAATTTTTTACCGGTATAGTGTTCTCTCAATGAAACCTTTGAGATTGAAATTGGTGAGATTGAGATTGGAATTGACGTATTAGATGCCGTTTGGTGATTTTAAAGGTCATTGACCCACATTTGGATGAACTCATCATGTTTATCAAGCAGTCCAAGGTCCCTTTTTACCAGCACAAACGAGATTGCAACTTATCCGTACACGGATGGATAACGTGAGGAAAATAATAATTAAAAAGAATATGCAGTTGACACAACCCAATTTAAAAACAACAGCCAAAGCCCACAGTTACAAAGGTCAATAGGTAACTTCTGACAGTGGCCCCCTGATCACTTGATGGACGGTAGGGACTGATGGTGGTACGGGCAGGACGCTCTGAACGTGTCGGGGTGGGTAGAACGGGTCGGGATTGGTAGAATGAGATGGATGGGCAGGTTAGGCTATATAGACGGTACAGATTGAAAAGATAGGCAAATTGAAATGATTCACTTGTTGGTAAACAGGTAAATGAGGGAATTCAGCAGAAAAATACAATGAAGCCTGCTATAATACAGACCAAAATTATTAGAGCCATTGTTTTTTTTCGGACAAATCCGTCCTTCTTTAGATATGTAAATAATTTATTTACTACACTGCATATACACATATTTACGGATGCACCTAGGGATTAATATGAGCCTACTTAAAAAACTGCAGATCGGAGCGAAAGCGATTTCTTCGTATAGGAAGGCGGCTTTAGTTGTGCTAAGGCAAGTGGCGGAGCTGCCATATGGTCGGGGGCCGTCGGAATAAATTCGTCTGTCGGCGCCCTTTTTAGTTTTTAACATACTTTACTCTTACACCATTATTGGTTTTTTAAGGCCCAGATATCACAACGCACAAACAGCCACCAGTAACTGTACTATCTGCACTTTATTCTGATGAAAAGGGTCATTTTCTGTAATATAGGAATAGGTTTTGCCGTAACATATCTCCATGCTTTATTCGCACTAATGAATGATGTCGCTGTGCTGAGTTAATTGCTTCTACACCAAGCGTGGTTAAAAGCTTACAAAATACAGAGACTGACATTAAATGACCCCTCCCGGCCAATAAAAGATGATGCAAAGGGCGCAGCAATAATTGTAGCGCAAATAGTCCTCTTGTTGTCGGGGATAATTGTCAACATATACAATAAAAAGAGTTAATAAAGATACCAAATAAGCTTCCACAATATTTTTCAAAATCATTTGAAGAGAACATAAAGGTTAAAATAAAATAAAACTGTTATCATAGTGGTAATGATTAAAGATTTTAAATGAGCAGTTTTCATTTTGCTTTTCTTCACGTGACCATTTTTATGATAAATGGCTATTTCTGACACTGCACGATAATCCTATCAAAATGTTTATTTCTGTACTTTCGTGGTCTCAAAAGCCAGAAAATTGCATCTAATAAGCGTAGGTTAAGGCTACTTTCATTCATTATGAATTCGAAATCAGACCTTTTTTCTTGGCTTTTTCTTGCAATGTACTTAATTTACGGCTATTTTAGAGTGGTCACATGATGTAAATCACGTAAATTGTAGTTTCTTCGTGCAATTATCTTGATATCCAGATACCTGACGGTGATTAATTTCCAAAACCTTTTCCCTGTAAGACTGATTGCTATTGGCTCTAGAAGATTTAATATTATCTTCACAAAGTAGCCCTTTATTAAATTAAAATCTAAAATCGAGACCTGACAAAAACACAAATATAAAGCCGCCTTCATACTAGAATGTGAGGGGATAGAAACTCGGGCGTCCGCAGGTAGGGGCAAGGGGGAACTTGCCCGCCCCTGGAACAAAAATACCCTGAAAAATGGAAAAGAAGAAGAAAATCAACATTCTTTAACAGTTCACTCAGTGGTTTCCCTATTTATATGCGGTAAATGGGCCTTAGAAAGGCCAGTTCCAGCGATCTCAGAAACATTTTGAGCCAAACTTTTCTTGCGCTCCGAGCCAACTCATGGTGGCGCGGAGCTCTTCCCCTTAAAAGAATATTGTACCCCCCCCCCTTCGAATTTTTATCTGCGGAGGCTCATGTATAGAAAATTTGAACATGTTTTAATAGAAAAACTTGCTGAGGAGAAATGGCAAAGTAGTCTTCTAAAGGTGCGGAAAATCAAATTGGAAATTCTCAAAAGCCGTGGCTTCGATCGTGCTTAGACTCAGGGTATTTACTCCTTCGAAGCGCTCTGCAAATCATTTTCGCCCCCCTCTGACCGAAATCCCTAGCTCCGCCATTGGCCAAGGCCCGGGATATTTTTATTTCAATAATTTTCATGGTTGTTGCATTTTGGTCCGTGATTTACTTTATGGACCAAATTGTTTCATTTTTTGTCAGTTGTTACTGAATGGGTATTAACAAAGCTACCCAACTACGCATGCCAGAATGTACATTATAACTGTGATTATTGACATATTGTGCAAACTAATTCGAGGTACTTTGAAAATGAATCGGGTATAAGCTCCAGACGAGCTATAGGCAAGGTTTTAGACTCGCTTTAAACAAGTCTGTACTTTTGAAAAGCCTTAAATGTTTGGGCGGATTGCTCGGTTTAAAAACTTAAATGTACTCTTTTTCAAGGGAAAGGTTCCAAGGTGAGGAATTCAGAAGGGCAACCTAAAGACCTAGAACGAATTCCACATCTAAGGTGGATAATACCTGTGCAGCGGTCTTTGCTTTGACCTTTGACTGCTCTCGTTTCCGTAGAGGTACAAGCATATGAATGATATAGGCTTAAAATACAGCCCGTTTTCAAGAAAACAAACCGATTCTTCCCTTATTCTTGGCTTGCTCTAGGAAAGTGAATTTGATAGAAATTTCTGACATGACTCCCGTCTTGCTGCTTTCTTTTTAGTAGAGTGCGAGCAGAACCCCCCCCCCCCCCCCCCCCCGTTTACATTTTTACTTTTACCTTTTAATGAGGTAGTTTACCCCAATAATGTAACTGTCCAACCTGGTGACACTATAAAACACATTCGTATTGGTATGTCGTAAAACCCCATCTAACTAACTAACTTCAAAAAAACAAACCGTTTGTCGTGTAATCTTTGTTCTGCTTTAAGTGACGTCACAATGGTCACTTGGAAGTGAGGGTCGGGATTAACAGACCCTTCGCTCATCATTATACTATCACTTTCTACAGAGAATTCCATCTTTAGGCCGATTTTATGGTCAAATTACATATTTAAGATCACGATAAACATGTTACTTAGGCATTAAATGGCTGCTTTCATGTCCAGGTGTCATTTAGGGAGGAAATGCTCTGTATCTATGGAAGACATCCATAAAAAGCATTTATCAAGTGTGATAAATTTATATCCACGTATGAGAGGCAATATAAATTTCAAGATATGAATCGATTTTAAAATTGCGTATAATTTTGTTCCAGAAAAGTATATTATTCATTTATCATTCATTCATTCATTCATTCATTCATTCATTCATTCATTCATTCATTTGCCTCTTTACCCAAGTTTATACAATGACCAAGCTTTTACTATCATATTTACAGTAGCTTACATGAGGGTGAAAGGAGAAGCATTTTAAAGTCAATGGCATATGGGGAGTATATATAATATAAATATAAAAATATAACAATAAAACATGATTTAGAAACTGGGCCGTAAAACCCCATCTAACTAACTTAATACTTTAACTAAGTAAACCGTTTCATCTGCTGGTTGGCCCTTCCCACCACAAACAAACGCAAAACTTCCAAACCTCAGTTGCGTAACTAGCGCGGCACTTGGAACCCAAAATATTGCCCAGCCCCTCAACCGCCCCCAATGGGAGCAAAAAGGAAGCATTACATAAACATTCCTTTAAAAGAACCGTAGTAAATTGCCCGAATTTGTATATAGCCAACACAGTTGATGCAACTTATCTTTGCAGAGGGGGTTGTGTAAAAATGATGGAGGGTATGACAGCGACCCTGTTGGAAAGACTACAGTTGAATGTCGGGGCAGGGAGGTCCTAACACCTCCCTGGTGGGGTGATGATTGGAAATTGGACTCACTCGGTTTTTACTGTACAAAGTATACGTCGAAGTTATGAAATTTACCGCGAATCTTTTGTCATATCTAACAAATATTTGAAGATCTGAAGCCTAAACTGGAGGATTTTTCATTGCAGATTTGGGGGTTTTATTGAAAAATTTGACGTTCTGAAGTGAAAGATCAAGTAGGTCGACGGGGCGAATTTTATTTTATTGCATGGAATACTATCATGCATTTCAAGGTCGTTTTAAAGAATTGTCTAGAGTAAAATTTATGTTTGATATTTTAAAAAGGAACATATTCCAAGCATTCTGATAAACGATCCATTCATTTCCCACGTTAAGATTTTGACATATTAGCAATTGAATTCGACACATTTTCTATAAAAAGTGAACTTAAAGCAAGCACGTGTGATGTCATGGATTCACATTGTTGGTCAATGTTTTGTTTTTCTTTGTTTTTTTACATCGTTTTAGTTTGACCTTCAACTGATAAGGGATGCTGTCTTGCCCCAAGGCGTATAGAGTTTTTAAAATTCAATTGCTCAGGATGCCTCTATGATATCAGTTTATCAGTTAAGTTGACTAAAATTGGGGGTAAATTATAAATGAAAGCAAAACATTGGCTGACAGTGTGAATCCATGACATGCCTGTTTGCTTAATAGAACGCCACCATTGCTGGCGCGGAACGTACAAAAGATTTTGAAAACTTAAGAACAACCAGACAACCGAAAATGGCATTTCCCCGAAATTATAAATGAAGACGTTATTTGTAGATTTTCTTTGCACTAACATGCTTTTTTACTCTTTGGGACTCTGCGTTGTATTCAGTTGCAAGGTAAATCAGAATTGATGAAAGTTTTATGTAGCTGCGATAACTCCCGACTATAAATGATTGCTTCCAACTTCTTTAAAAATATTTCACATAACAAGGCGGGTTTTCGTGAATTTTGAGTCAGACTAATGAGGAAACCTTCTTCAATTACTGTTAATTATTATTTTGTGTAACTGAAAAAAGTTGGCCGATTTTGAACACCGTTGCTCGAATTCGACTGTCAGCACAGGACAGATGACAAATCATTGGGCACTTGTAATATTTAACCATTCCGGGCAAAGTGGGTGAAAGAGCACGGTAGCAAAATTTTGTTAACTTCCCGATTTTTCAAGGACCCAGCAATGAAAGTTTTTCTATCTAGGTTACAGTATGATATAACAAATTTGTATGGTGTGTCGTTGAACCCTGTCTAACTATCTATCAAGGACTTTTTTATCGTTAGTATTATGATATGTCCATCGTCTTTTGGAAATATCTTTTTCAGATTTCGGGCACGCTATTTGTGCCATTAAAATTATTTATTTTTTTTATTTTATTTATTTATTGATGCATTCATTTATTTATATTTTTGGGGTGGCAAATGGGTTTTTTGGGGGGCAGAGAAGAGCCGAAAAATTAAAGTCTTCAGTTTTGTAGAACAAGCTGGTTTGGATAAAATATATTGCTGAATGTTGAAAATGGAACGATTTTACATACTTCATTTTCAGAATGATGAACAATCCAGAGCATATCTTAAAGAAAGTGCATTCCCATAAGGAAAATTAAGAATTGTGAGGGATTCATTGAAAATTGTGATCTTGTAGTGAGCAAAATCAAGAAGACCTAGGGAGACTGAATTTTATTGGGCTTGCATCATTTATCGTACAGATGAAGGCTCCTAGACGACTCTAGATCTTCTCCCGACGGGTTGGGGCATGGACCTCGCCCCTTCCCCGCTGACGCACCCTTGAATGTTATCTTTCATTTTTCATTCAATGTAACGTAAAGGTATTCAGTCTTGATAAGTTAAATCAAGTAAGTTACTTCGCTTTTAAGTCTCTCGATAATTTTTCAGGTTACTTTTACAAACAGGTAACATGGTTAACTTTTATTTCCTCAAACACAAATGTGACTTCAACGTCCTTGGCCACGCCATCTCACTTGACGTCAGAGTCTTGCATCATTGGTTATCGCATCGACGTTTCAACAGGTGCAGCAATTCCTTGTGTTCTTTGAGTGCAACACGTAAAATATAAAACTAAACCTCTCAGTGGCCCCAGAGTGAAAAAGGTGAGAAGAAACATAAACTAGCATGAATGAATATAAGCTATAATCGTGATCTAAATTAGTACACGTGAACTTATCTCGAGCTCTTTTAAAGGTAGTCAACTCTCGTCTCAAACTATCTTTTTTGTAGTACTCCACAGAACTTCTCATTTGGCATAGGTCTTTTATTGTGGACAGCAATTTCAAAAATTCGGAGTACCGTAACCTACATTATAAACACAACCTATACTGACTATGCTGGGTGTGTTTTTCTTTTTATAATGGGGTATTGTGTAATCATCTTGAAACAGTAAGTCGCAGATTGTTTCTGGATCAGAATGAGTTTAGGGCAGTTGTGGGGGGGGGGGGACTTGAGTATGTGGGTTTTGGGAACCGAAACTATTCGAAGTGTGAGGATATGGCTGATCAACCATGGGCGTCCGCAGAAATTTTTACAAGGGGGGCAAGGTAGTTCATGAGTGCAGTGGCGTAGCCACTGGGGGGCAGTGGGGGAAAATTGCCCCCCCCCCCCGAAAAATTTTTGGGAAATTTGATGAATTTTCTTATTCTTACAAAAATTTCTCAAAATCTTTGGTAGAATAAGAAATTGTGAGATATTTTTCATACGTTATTCGTATTTTCATGCAAAAAATTAACTCAGATTTTGTCAGTGTCGCATGAACCGGCCCTACTCGTGTTCCACAGAAATGTCCTCCCCACGTAGCAGATAGAATGTTCTCTTGTATACGCACTAGGGTTATGATCAGTGCATTTCAGTGCACACATTCAGGTATTTAACAACAGCTGATACAGTGCAACTAACACTGAGAGGCTGTAATCCCGAACTTATCCCATTGTACACAGTCTCTGTGTTGTGCACTTTGGGAATTCAGTAAAAGGATGTGAAAACTGACAAGTCACTACCATGGACCCCCGGGGTTATTATGTTGTTCTACAAGCTATTAGTAGCTATGCCGATTTTACTCTGTGTTCGTAACGATGGATGGGACTGAAACAATCCATGGCCAACGATAAACTTAAAGTTAGTCTAGAAATTAGAATGAAAGGGATCCATTGGCATGCTTAGATTTTGTTACTTAGCCTTATCCTTGGAGGCTTACATTCTAGTTCGGGAAAATAGTTTTCTGCTCACTTGGGTTGTAACAATAAACGGGTCAATGAGTACCTTGTAGCCTTCTTCACTTAACAGACTGCGGTTCTAACAGGATATCCTCTGTGATCGAGCCACTCTTAGGCCTCCTTAGTGGCGTCCGAAGGGGAGACCATTGGGCCATGCCCCCCCCCCCCTCACAGATGCCATTTTTGCTTTGTTCTTAAAAATACGTAGTCTAACTTTAGTAACACAGATTTTATTCAAAAGATAGCATATGTGGCACCAGATTGCTTGTAAGGACACCCAATTTTTCAAGAATTTTCAAAGGGGAAGGCTTGTCTCTGCAAGGTCCTTCAGTGATGCCATTTTTTTAATTCCTATAAATAGACCTAGGCAATTTCTGTCAAATTCCAATTTTTACCTAAAATGGTAGACTCTGTTTCCCACTGGTGGCATCGATAAAAAAAAGACAACATGTTTAGATTCTCTTTAAAAACATGAATAAGCTATTTTTGGCCATCTGAGGGGTCTAATTTTTCGAAATTTTCTTTACGCTCCACGCCAACCAACGGTGGCTCTTCGTTCAATTTTGGGGGCAAAATTACATTTGTAGGGTCAAATTAGCTCTTAACTCTCTGATCACTTTGCAGTTTGCGAATATATTTAGAAGTGAGCGTTTTATTGCAAAAGACAAAAGAAGAAAGCGACTCGTTAGATTCTTCGTATAAGTCAGGAAAATGCTATTTCCGGCCATCTGAGGGGTCCGATTTTCGAAATTTTCTCTACGCTCCGCGCCAACCAATCGTGGCGCTCCGCTTAGATAATCTTTATGATAAAATAACGTTTTGTGGCCAAGAAAACCCCCAATCCTGTACCGATCAATGCTCTTTTATTTTGACTCCTAAAAGTGTGCAAACTTAAAGACAAGTTTTACTTCGTAGGGTAGCATAAATGGCATAAGAATGCATGTAAAGACACAAAAGTTTCAGTTTATCCTCATGAACCACCACGATTAACTTTTAACACTGTTCCTGTCAAAGTCGAAAATATTGCACCATTTTGCATCTAGGCTCCTTGAAAACGTCAAAAAATTTCCGGACATCCCCTCTCCTTAGACCATACTGCACGCCCCCCCCCCCTTCGGAGAAATTCTGCGTACGCCACTGCGTTACAACATACAAATAAACCAGATATTGTTTACCAAAATAATATACTGTGTTATTTCCGATTGCTCTATGTTATACTTTAAGATTAAAATGCAGGTAATATTATAAACTGACATGGTAATGTTGTTATACTTGTAAATTTGCATATTTTATATGAAATACATACACATTGACCTGGAAAAGTTTTGGGGAAATTTCATACCTTTGCCCCCCCTGGAAAAAATCCTAGCTACGCAACTGCATGAGTGATTGAATTGTGTACATTATCTAAGCGGAGCGCCACCATCGGTTGGCGCGGAGCGTCCAAGAAAATTTTGGGCCTTACAAACCCTCCAGATGCCCGGAAACGACACTTAGCGAGTGTTCTAAGCTGCATGTACCCAGCCCTGAAACAGTAATTTCATGTCTGTAAGTTTTAGAATTTTTAATATAAAAAATTGTTGAAGGGAAATCTGCTTCTCGGTCACGGCCCCGCACGCCTATGCACGATAAAACTTACAACTGTCAAAAAACCTATATATGCCTATGTCCGTTACCCAATTATGAATTAACCCCCCCCCCCCACACACACACCCTCATATTCACCTTGTATATCCTAGTTATATCCGCGCGTCGCCACTTGATATCAACACGGGACCAAACCAAGACCAACGCATTCATCAATAGTCGGATGCCATATGCACACTACACCTGACAACTAGTACAATTGTGGCATAGTTTTAACAATTTCAAATTTCCAATAGATATCACGAATGATGGTCCCCAATTTACGATTTCACGATTTAGCATATCATCTTCTCTTTTGCTATTCCTGGTCAAATGTCCGCATATTTCGCTTGCAGAAACTGACGCTGTGAGCTGAGTGAGGATATTTTGACGGTGTATTTTATTTTAATTTCTAATTAATTTGATAATTTTTTTTTTTTTTGGGGGGGGGGGCAATTGCCAGCCCTTGCCCCCCCCCTCCCTTGCGGACGCCCATGTGATCAACTTAATACAAATATCCTAACCAGTGGCATAGCTAGGATATTTTCCAGAGGGGACAAATGTATGAAATTCCCCCAAAACATTTCCCGGCCAATGTGTTTGCATTTCAAAAAATACGCAAACTTAAAAGTGTAATAACATTACCATGTCATTATTTAATATAACCTGTATTTAAATCTTGAAATTTACGTAGAACAATTAGAAATAACAACTCTTAGTATATTTATTTTGGTCAATAATACCTTGTTTATTTGTATGTACCAACACAGTGGCGTGCGCACGATTACTCTGAAGGGGGGGGGGGGACATGCAGTATGTGCGAGATAATCGACTTTGACCGGAACATTGTTAAAAGTTGAATAGTGGTGATTCATGAGGATAAAACCGAAACCTTTGCATCTTTACATGCATTCTTTTGCCATTTACGCAACCTTACGAAGCAAAAACTGTCATTAAATTTGCATAGCATACTTTTATGGGCCAACTATAAAAGAGCATCAATTGGTAAAGGCGAAAGAGAGCATTTTAATTCGCGGTTTTTCTTTGCCACAAACGTTATTCTGCTATAAAGATTATCTAAGCAGAGCCCCACCATTGTTGGCATGGAGCGTACAGACAATTTCGAAAAATCAGACACCTCAGATGGCTGCAAATAACCTTTTCCAGACATATAGGGCTGGCACTTGCCCCCCCCCCCCCCAATTAGAAATTAAAATAAAATTAAATGTTCTCTTTTTTACGCGTGGGTGTTATGATCAGTGCATTTCAGCGCATAGGAAACTGTTTTCAGGAATTTAACAACAGCTGATACAGTACAACTAACACTGAAAGGATGAAAACACAAAGTTAAGAATATGATCCCCTTGTACACAAGCTCTAATCGGATTTGTCTATACACCGGTAACCATTAATCGTAACGCAATAATGGTCGATCGTCTAACCCGAAATGGTTTACCGACTACGCACACCACGAAATATCAAATAAGAAGTTACCAGTACGGAAATGCGTTTCGATATTGCTTTAAATGTAATGGTTAATGCAATGTTTTAGAAGTCATTACTTTATTTACAAAATTTCAATACTTTTACGTAGACAGGTGACACAGGGACAGTGCCGGATAGAAACCTGTCCCTGTCGTGTCAATTTCTTTGGCCCTTTCGTAAGTTCAGCTGTAATGAAATCCTTAGAGATTTCTTCACATAGAACTAATGTAAGTATCAAGGCATGTGTTTGCCATTCTTATAGCAACATGACTTTTTTTGATGGTGAAGGTCTAAATGCTTCTAAAATGTTCCACCGCCTTGCTCTCAATCGCGTTTGAAAACTTTCGTGACCCTAGAAACGAAAACAGCCATATCAAGTTGACTACTCTAAACTAAGAATCTATGAGGAAACTTCCGTAGGGTTTAGGTATTTTGATATGTATATAAAATTAAAGAGGTTCATGACGGTTTGTTCAAGAGCATGCTTGCCTGTAAAAGAGATTAATTTTTTGCATTTACAGACGTTAGCTAACCATGGAAAGGCCTTTTCCTCGGGCAATCTTGGCCTAAATGTCCTATTCCTATTCAGGTCTAGCACCATGTTGACACTTTATCTCATAACTTATGAATATGTCCATTAAAGGTACTCTTATTAAATCAAATTGGCCATTTTCTTGTAAAGTTTTTCTACATAGCAAATTTTTTAGCATTACTGTTGACTGATAATACCCACGTGGTCTTCTGCAATTTCAGGCCAAATGTCATCTACTGGTCATTTTGACTAAGCGTGCTATTCACAACGACTTGTACACTGATACTGAATACCTAATTAATTTTAGCTAAAATAAATAAATAAAAATAAATAAATTTAGCTACCGTTGATTCTACGGGCTCCAGCTTTGGTACCGATGAATTTATTACCACACTTTTTATCTCTATTGCGATCACATTTGCAACTTTCAGAGCCCCCTTTTCTTCCCTTTCAGATTGCTTGGATCATTAGTAATTAATTGAGTTCCGATTATAACAGACTGGTCGTTATCAACACACAGTTGAGTCCGGCCATCGACAGTGCTATTCCTGCCTCAGTCACCAAGATGCCGAATAAAATTGCTCACACTTTGAAGATTGCTGTGATTGGCCAACGAAATGACCAATCACAGCGATCACTCTTTTACCACATATCAGTAAAAGTATCCCTTCTATTCCAGCACAACAGCTCAAAAGGTGAAACATATATACTTTAACCCTAAATGTCCCAGAAACTCAACTTCGCAGTGTATATAAGTAAGGGAAAAAATTCCAACCAGAAGTGTGAAATTCTCTAGCTGTATTCGAATTTCTTTATCCCCCGTGTTCCCAGGAAAAAGTTATCACCTTGTCTTACTGGTATGTTCGGGTCCCCTTAAGCTTCCTGTACGGTGTCGGTTACCCCATATTAGAGTTCCTAGCTACCGGCCTTTATGCTAGTCCAGACACCCTTCTCAATCTCTAAAAAATGGCCACCCTTGTTCAGATGGTTTGAAATTCCATATTGAATATCTGTTGAATGTTCAATCAATTTGCTGTTATTTGGAACCGTTAGGATTAGGTAAACCACAGGAAGAGAAAGGATACTTACTACAGTTAAAAGAGGAAAACATCACTTGAAATGAATTGACAACGTTCGTAAAAATGCGCCATTCAAAATCATTTTGTGCTGACCAAATTTATTTCTTTATTTTTCATGTATACAAGGCCGTACACAGCGAGGTTTACAAACGGTAACAAACGGTAAACAAAATTAAACCAAAGCAACTGCAAGATAGTTCATCAAATTTTTTTCTGTTAGAAGTTGGCCAAAGCTAATGGAATTGATCACAGATTTTCGGTGCAGGTTGCTAATTTATCTTGAACCTAAACACACCGAAATTGATCGGAGTCACCGTTGGTATTCTCTCTTTGGTGTAGGTTTTAAGTAAAATAATATAACATTCTATAACCTTAACTTTTATCAACAATTCTTCTTTGAGTGACATTTTTTCAGTGCATGATCTTAAATTAGAGGGCAGTAGAGTGTTTTTACATGACCGTATAAGTTTTTTTTGGATGATAAAAGCAACTGTAAAATAAAAAAGATGGCGACGTTATTTCTCATAATTACGATAGCAGAGTAAAACAAACGTCATTAATACCTTTAATTTTAAGCTGAAAATACCCCCTAAACAGACAAATATGACTCCATGTGTAAATTAAGTCCTAACATTAGAATTATTGGGGAGAAGCAAGTTTTCACCCCAGCCAAATGTGCCTGTGCACAGCCTTGTATTCATAATTTTCGTCCTAACGTGCAATTTACTATCTATGTTATGATTATGCTACTTAAAAGTGGTTTTACAGTTTTTTCCACAATTAGTTCCTGCACCTGTTCACAATTAAAACATGCCTTGCTTCGGGTAAACGATTTCCAGTAAGAATTTTACCGTACCTAACGTATAGATAATCAAACGTCAGGTGAAGGATTGATGATAATGTGAAAGACTTTAATGCCTCAAGGTCGTCGAGGATTTGTAATTGGGGCACTTCAATTTTCTTTATTTCCACTATGTAGCCGAATAAACGCTGATTTACAACCTCTGCTAATATAATTTCATTTAGTCTCCATACCTTGAGAGGTCAAAGTGCACCACAGTTTTCAATAATTTCCTAGTAGCCTACCAATGAAACTTAACGTATGGTAGCAATGCTTTCCATGAAAATATTAAAAGGTTACATCTGGGTCATATGTAAAATATTCTTATTTATTAGTCATATTTAAACTAACACATTGGGAGTTTTAAATATTAATATTATAATTCTACTAGTTTAATTACGGTATATCCTAGAAAGCATGATCTTAAATTAATAATTTTGAAAAATTGTTTGTTTATCCCTTAATGTACCTTAAATGAAATACAAAGCATTTAAATCTCCCCCGTTTAGGCTATTACTTATGAATGATTTAAAATAGTTCATGTCCTTTCCACCACCTAAAAATAAACATACAGAACGTATCTACTATGCTAGCAATGAATAATTTAAGACTGTGTGAAAATTGGGAAAACTCCTCCACATCCGAAGTCAATCACGTTTTCTCCTAAATGTACCATTCTTTCAGTACCACGTTACTCTCTGGAACTGGAAGACACATACCAAGTTCTTCGCAGCCAAGAGGAGCCCATCCCTGTGATGAAACGCAACAAAAAAAATTGTTATTAAACATTTTACAACGGATTAGCAAATTAGCAAACGTTGTAAAGAAGTTTTTCTCTTTGATTAACGTCCCCGATAATACAAAATCCGGATTACATGGCATTTTTACTTCGTTAATTGTCTACTTGGTGAGAAGACGTCTCTTGGCTAAAAGGACCATGAAATTGCGGATAGGGTAGTCCTACTTAGAGACATGAAGCTATACTATTACTCACCAGCGTGTTTAGGGGGCCAGTGGGCCATGCTCCCCCCCCCCCATTGATAGGTAGAAAAATGAAAGAGGGAGAAAAGCGGAGGGGAAAGAAAGGAAAGAAGAGGGAAGAGAATGAAAAGAAGGAAGAAGAAAAGTAATGAAGATGGGAGAAGAATAATGTTGAGGAAATGGTAACAATGACGTAAATTACAAAAGAGTACTGCAAACTCCTTCTTCATAGAAAACGGGTTAGCAAATTGATAAACGTTGTGAAGAACTTTTTCCCTTTGGTTAACGTCGTTAATTGTATACTTGGTAAGAAGACGTCTCCCTGGCTAAAAGGATCATGAAATTCCGGATAAAGTAGTTTTACCTAGAGATATGAAACTACATTTTTACTCACCAGCGTGTTTAGGGGCCAGAGGACCATCCCCCCCCCCCCATTAATCGGGGAGAAAAGAGAAGGGACAGGAAGAAAAAAAGAGGGAAGAGAATGAAAAGAAGGAAGAAGAGGAAGAAGCGAAGAAAAGTAATGAAGATGGTAGGAGAGGAATGTTGAGGAAATGGTAACAGTGAGTGAGTAGGGCGGAGAAAAATTTCTGCCTCCGACCGCAATATATTGATAGATGGACCAATAATATTGAGGAGTGAGGTGTGTGATGTAGCTAGCTTCCAACATCAATGAGTGACGTCGTAGTACCAACTGAAGCAGTCCTGAATTGTGCATCTTCCAAAACCTATGAGTGTATATTTTCTCCAGGGGCGGGGAGAATGTTTTGCTAGTATACGGTTCAAATATCTGCCCAAAGCGATGGTTTTACTGCCACAGCTCCTGTTCGATTATCTGAAATAATTTTAAACTTGGAATCTCAAGACAAAGGTGGTTCAGATGCACGTTACAGTGCCTGGGAAGTGGTAGTTTTCTGCGAAGGCAGCGCCCCCTCCTATTAGCATATTTTTGACATTTTTAT
This sequence comes from Holothuria scabra, assembly GCA_037179385.1. NCBI lineage: Eukaryota > Metazoa > Echinodermata > Holothuroidea > Aspidochirotida > Holothuriidae > Holothuria > Holothuria scabra. Next base: position 6,959,136 of record CM074179.1, read on the forward strand.
GTGCATTTTAACGTAATTTTTTACTAGTGTTTCCCCATTAGCATAAGGTAAACAGGCCCGAGAGGTGCCTTTTCCACTGATCGGGGAGGTGTTTTGGACCAAAATTTTCTTAGCTTCTCACAAAATCAATTGTTTACCCGCAATAGGTGCGCACATAATCTCAATGTGGTTTTTCTTAAAAATAGTACATACAATACATAATGATGGCTCTAGCTTAAAGCATACAAAATATCGTATAAATTATTCACCAAATCACGTATTTTCACATTCAAAACTAAAAAACTTCACATCGTGGGAAAGGAACCCCCTCCCACACCCTCGCGTGGAAGCGCGGGTGGGATCGGTCGCTTCTCTCCCTCGCATCGGTTTTGGCCCCCTAAGAAAAGAAGGTCTGGACACGTCCTTGCTATGACTACACAAGGAAGCATTTTCTTCAGGGTTCGTAAAGGTCCTTGAAAACCTCCAAAATCCTTGAATTTAAATCAGTTTTGGCCCCCTAAGAAAACAGGTCTCGACTTGCCCTCGCTGTGACTACACAAGAGAGCATTTTCCTAAATTCTTGTTGGTCTGTTGTCATTTCTATATAGTAGCAATCAATAAGCGGTGCGGTCAGTGTGATACATGATGCATTATTTACACGGGACTTGATTAGCCATGAAGGTACTACACTGGTATAAATTGCTGAAGATAATCTACGCAAAAAGGAAAGAGATACATAAAGATTACAGCAAAAGTGTTGTGCAATGGGTTTTAAATATTGACAACACTTTTGTTTTAATCTCTCTGTATATTTTAACTTTTTATTCTACAACTTCGTACAGCCATGTTAAACAGTGAAGCCTATATGGAGTTTATACGCTGAGATTTCCTCATGCGTACGTCTCCACTGATTTGTAAGCTATTTATTTCATAGAGCTGTCAAGCTCCTCGATACTTTTGAAATCTTTAATTCGTCTCTTCGATACAAAAGCACTTTGCATCTCAAGATTCAACTTTTTTTTAAGAATCTCATAGGCATCTATATAATTTTTTTCAAACCGAGCAAAGGTGGAGAGCAAATAACTTTTATAACTTTTATAACTATTATACAAAATGAAAGAGAATTCCTTACGCAAAGAGATCTATCAGAGTAGTTCAGTTGCGGACGTCCAACATCACCTTCAAGAGACTCCAAATGTGCGTCACGAGCGCTATTGATGATAGCCAGCTGTGTCTTATACTCTTCGGAGGTTGGACTGAAATGTAAAGGGAAACTATCTCATTTACTTGACACAACTGCTACATTATAGGCCCAGTTCTCTTACCCCAAACAGTACAAATTCTCAAATTCATCCTCATCCACATACAATCTCAGTCAATTGCTTCAAGGTGAGTATAGAAAACTCAACTTCAAAACACTCACAGTACCATTCATGCTGTGTAATATAAGCTTTGGTAGTTTGTATTGTTTGAATTAGCTGCCAATCAAGGAGCTGAGCCAATTGAAAATTTCGGTACCCCCGTATCAAAATTGTAGTTTGGGGTAAGACTTTTGGCCCTTTAAGCAATGGACATGACCGGGTGTGACTGGGCGAATGAGTATTCTTATTTGTGTTACCAGTAACTTAGAATATATCCTTTTTATCAATAATACTTTGCTGAAAGTTTACCTCAAGTCCTGAATTTAAAATTACACATTTTAGCGGATGACAGTTTAATCTTATAATTTTATTAAATCAATTTCCATTCTCAAAGCTTGTTAATGACTCGTTGATGAGATTCAAAATGTTTAATGTTTAAGTTCACTAACAAACAAAATAGTCTTTAACGAAATTATTTGAAACCTTGGTTTTGTTTTTGTTGTAAAACTCACACAACCTGTTTTGTTCACCTTTTACTGTAAAATGTCTCTATGAACGGTTCTTGTTTGTTAGAATAGCGTATAGTGCGAAGTGCTTGCTAATTCATATCAACTCACAGCCTTTCAATTCATAAGAGTAAGCGTCACTATGACAAATACTTTATCTGCGCAATTTAGTTTCTAAAACACAAATAAATGCAACGACTTATGTGATTGGCACAACCACAATGACATCACAGTTTAAAGCGAAATTTACCATTTTAAATCGAGTGAAAAAAATTCAACATTTTATATCTCAGCTCCTACAAGGGCGGGAGTTGCAAAGTTCGATATAATTCTTCATGCTCTTTAAATATATATTTTTGAAATTTGAGATTAAGTTTAACTTTATATTTCCAAATATTCTGGAAATTTGAAAATGTATTTTAATTTATTTATGTTGCCCTCTCAATTGTGACAACTAAACGAGCAGACAACGTCCTCAATGTAATTTTTTTAGAAAAGGACCATCGGAATTGTTGGACTTTGGGTCACAGTAGTCGTCAAAACATGTCATGAAGTCCCTTTAGCTAGATTGTATTGCAATAAGGTTATGTGAAATCGATTTTGCAAACCTTTTGGAAATTGTATCAATATCATCGTTGGAGCTACCTTGAAGAGTAAGTTAAAGTGGTTCCCCTACTCTTAAAACACCGGGGTTACATTTAATCAGGATCGGTGTTCTATTTACTCCAACACAGTCCTTGTTAAATTTTGAGCAGAACTACATGGTGGAGAAGGTGGTACTCTGCCTAAAATGCCAGTTGGTCTCCTGGCAAAATTTGCCAATGGAGTACTTTGCTTAGACACGGTATGCATATCTATGAAGTGAACCGCCAATTAAGAGGGAGAGATAAAAACCGGAAGTATAATGACGTCATGTGAAAGGACCCTTCTCGGATATTGGTATTAGTATTTGTTTGATGGAGACCCCTAGACTACACTCTGTCCAACCATTAAAATAATTTATGAGATATTTTCGCAGTGAAAATGAGGCGATTTTGAACGACCTCCTTCCATGTACAAAAACCGCCTTTCGGGGCGATTTTGTTGGGAAAGTAGTTGTATTTCAGTAACTATGTGTTGGAATTATTCCTGGAATACCACAATGATCACCATATGGGGACATTTTCGTCAGGGTCGGGTTGTCTGAGCAAATTGCAACTGTCTATCAACGCCGAGGTACATATAGTAAACTCATTAAATACGTCAATACTGACCACCACGTTTAGACTCTGATTCAGCATGTCGTCCTACAAATACGTCCATGGTAGAAAAGTTCCGTTGATGGGTCATGTTCATTCACAAATATTTAGAAGATTGAAAAAACACACGTGCTTTAACCGGTCTGTTAATTTTCACCCACTTCATGCGAACAATTTAAATTCTTAACATGTGAAACGATTGAACAATAAATGTTTGGTTATTAATGTGTCTCAAAGTGAAATATTTAGAAATCAAACACGAGTGTTTAGCCGAACTAAACGTATTTACAAAGTGGGGTAAAAGGGATTTGAAAAAGGAACGTTTAATTCCTAAACACGTTTTTAGAGTGTAGATCTTTAAATAAAAGATGGAAAACATATAAACGAAAAACACTCACTCCATGGGGAACTTTTCACCAGGATCACGTCCAAGATGAAACAAGAGTGGTTCATCCCGATGGTCCATCTGTTGGTACTCAATAAAGCCTGGATGACACACACCAGGACAAGGGTCGCCGTATTTGGGGTCTTCCAAAGCCTATTTTAATGGAGAATACGAATTCAACAGCTTTAATGTTTTAAAGTTTCATTAACTGAGTCGTATGTTCAGTTGTAGCATAGGAGTGTCCAACAATGTTGGACCGATTGCATGGTCAAGTGGTCAGAGCATCAAACTTGCAGCCAGGAGGTCTTGAGTTGAACTCCTGGCTGGGTCATACCGACGACTTCAAAAATGGAACCTCTAGCCATATGCTGAACTTGTTGCTCAGCATAAGCAGGGAGTAGCACAACAAGTCTGTAAGCCACAAGCGGAAAAAGGCCGTAGCCAGCCTCACTTTAACCAATTGGATTGAATGAAAAGGCCGTGGTCGTGACCAGCTTGACTTTAACCATTTGGGTAGAAATCAATGAGCCGTAAACTCCATCTAACTAGTAGCCCTTGGCCCTAGTGGGTACGGTGCCCCTGCTCTGATCTAATCTTCCTCGGGCCCTCGCTCATCTTTAAGAGAATGTACAGGTACATATGTGGAAAGAGTGGGGGTTCTCTTTGAAAAGAAGAAAGAGGAAAATATTTCATATTCAGAGCTTTTGCTTTACAATGAGTTTGGGAGGGTCATCTTCACCTTTACTTATTGCTCTAAACATAACATGCATATTTACAGTGATATTTCCGTTTTTGAACTTTTTGTTGAAAATAGCCTGAAATTATTCGTGTAGATCCGGAGTTGGGATAAATGGCATAAAGTTTGAAAAACGCTTTCTAGACAAATGTGTAGTTTAAAGGGTAGGAGCACTCATCCCAAATTGAAGAAGTGTAGTAGACTGTCCAGTTTCATGATTGGCTGTTGTGAGTCATGTGACAATGTTTTTTCTCTTCAAATGTGAAATTTACCAGAAATTACTGCTTGGTTTACCTTGAATATGCAATGGTAAAGTCATAAAATGTAATGAAAGAAATGTTGAAGAGAAATTAGATGAAAATTGTGTTATTTAGCTTTTTCTTCAAAATAAGTGTGGGGGACTGCCCTTTACCTTTAAACTTTGCAACGAGGAAGACTTTATATCTGACGTAGTGTTGAACAGGATTTTCACAGTTCTTACCTCGGGAGATGTATTCCATGACCAGTAATGAGCTTTGTAAAGACCAACTCTCACAGCGTAGAGACCTGTTCCACGATAGTAAAAAATTGAATCCTTTTTCAGAGAATTTGCATCGTTGTCAGTAAGTATTGGCCAAAGACTCTGACCGTCGAGCACTTTTGCGGGATCGGACTGTTTTCCTCCAGTAATTTCAAGAATCGTGGGGAATATATCCACAAGGTTGGTCGGGATTCTCTCGATCTGAAGACGACAAAGCGAAACTCTAAAAAGTAGACTTAAAAGGTAACTTTGGAAAGGAAAATGATAGTTATTTTCAATTGCATAAGGACCTTAAATCATTTAAGTAAAAGTCCGCTCCATAAGCAGGCCTACAAACTTAAATCGTTTTCAGCGTTTTGTATATATTTTAGCTCTCATGACTTTCCGACATTTTGGAGCTCTATCCATAAAAGTCGGCATATCCTGGGCATGTATCAGAATAGGCTATCTATTAAGCCAGACGTTACATTATTTCTAAGCGAAAAAATAAGAAGTTTTTGCATATGAACTACTTTTATAACGTGCGTAGAAACGGGCGCAAACAAACAAACGAAAAACCCAAACCAGACCGGATGACTGTGAACTCCTTTTTGTCTTTCTCTGAAAGGGCAGGAAGTATACGCTTACCTTTGCGAGTAGTCTTATTATCACATTTGATATTTGGGCCTTACGTTTCGGTGAAAGAAGACAGGTCCTATATTTTTATATTTGGTTTATCGGTTTCCAATATCAAGAGAAAGAAATGCTCCCCTTAACTCCTTTAAGGGGATAAGACAGGGGAGTCAACTTTTCACGTACTAAGGCAGGCCCCACCACATCCTGACATTCAACTAGCACTTACTGAATACACCTTGTGGTCCATGCTCTTGTCCTATAGTGATTTCTTCTTTATTTTATCACCCCTCAATCACGCCTTGGACTTACCTTCCTATTGTTAGTGAATATGTTATAACCGACCAAACCCCGACATCCTGGATACACCACAGAATCTAGCATCCTCTTTCAAATACCCTTAGTGACAGTGGCGGAGCTGCCATATGGTCAGGGGGCGGTCGCCCCCCCCCCCGACGGACCAAAATCATCTATCGGCGCCCTTTTTAGGTTTTTAACATACTTTACTCCTGCAACTTTTTTGACAAAAGACATAATATAATAGCTTTGTTTTAAGGCCCAGATAACAAAATGCTCAAACAGCCATCAGTAATGTACTATCTGCACTTTGTTCTGATGAAAAGGGTCATCTTCTGTTATATAGGGATAGGTTTTGCCGAAACGTATCTTCATGCTTTACACGCACTAATGAATGTTTTTTCTGTGCTAAGTTCATTGCTTCCACACCAAGCTTGATTATAATATATGCTTACAAAATACACAGACTGACATTAAATTAACCCTCCAGGCCAATAAAAGATGTTACAAAGGGCGCAACAGTAATTGTAGCGCAAATAGCCCTCTTGTTTTCGGGGATAATTGTCAACATAGACAATAAAAGAATAAAAGATACCAAAATAGCTTCCACAACATTTTTCAAAATCACTTGAAGAGAAAATCAGGTTAAAATGAAAAAGAATTGTTACCATAGTGGTAATGGTTTAAGAGTTGTAAAGAGCAGTCTCCATTTTGCTTTTCTTCAAGAGACCAATCTCATGATAAATGACTATTACTAACACTGCACGATAATCCCATTAAAATGCTTTATTCTGTACTTCCGTGGTCTCAAAAGCCAGATAACTGCATCAAATAAGCACAACTTTAGGCTTTTTTTATTTGTTATGAATTCGAGCCAAGCATACCTCTTGTCTTGGCTATTTCTTCAAGTGCACTTAATTAATAGCTATTTAAGAGTGGTCACATGATGTTAATTATAATTCTTCGTATATATTAGTTAGCATTAATATTTCTTAACAGTTCACCCAGTGTTTTCCCTATTTATATGCGGTAAGTAGGCTTTAGAAATGTCATTTCCAGCGATCTGAGAGGAATTTTGGGCCAAAATTTTCTTGCGCTCCGCGCTAACTCATGGTGGCGCGGAGCTTTTCCCTCTAAAAGAATTTATCCCCCCTACCGAATATTCTTCCGCGGAGGTCCATGTATAGAAAATTTAAACATGTTTTAATGGAAAAAATGCTGAGGAGAAATGTCAAAGTAGTCTTCTACCACGTGCGGAAAATCAAATGAAAGTCTGAAAAGCCGCGGCTTCGATCGTGCTGAGGCTGAGGGTATTAACTCCTTCGAAGCGCCCCTGCGGACCATTTTCGCCCCTCTGACCGAAATCCCTAGCTCAGCCACTGCGTACTGACGGGTATACGTGGTCAATAGAGTTTCAAATCAACTTTCTCCCTATGTTAGTCGGTAAACAATTTTAAATGAGGCCTGAACTGGAAAGGATATTTGACTCCCTTTGTCTAAAACGAAATCATTTTAACATAATTGGAAACAAACAACATCTTATCAAATATTGAATACTCTCTCCGGTAACCGCACGCTTTAAGCACAATTTTGGGAACGCTTTCTTTTCAAAACAAGAGTAATATATTACATTAAACGAGAAATCTTTCAAGAATCTAAATTTGAGGCATTTTCTTCCAAAGTTCGCTGCCGAATCGCTATGGCCAGTAACCCAGGGTCACGAATCGTATTCCTTGTTGTAAAGCAATTATATAGGTGCTGACTCTTAGTTTTGGAAGGGGAATAGGAGGGGAATTTTTCAAATTAAATTGGTTACTGGCTCTGATTAAACATTAAAATGTCTTATAATGTTGGGGTTTTAAGGAACCTTCCCCAAACTACTCCAAATCATGACATGTAAGGGATGGTAGGTAGTTGGTCAGTTTGCTTGAATTTGTTACTTTGGGAGATTATCTCAGTGAAGTCATCAGATGGAACACTATTACACAGTGTCAAAATAAAGGGGGGGGGGGGTTCTTTCATAACTACATTTTATCATGACAGCATTTTGAGTGCTGAATTTTCATAACATTTCAAAAGCGACTGATGCGGTTACATTTGATACAATATCAATTGCGAAAATGGTAGATATATAATATATATAATAATATAATGTACCTCCACTTTACATATTATTAAGACATGTAAAACATGTTTTGAATACTAGGCCTACTAGGCCTACTTAATAACAAATGTTCATAAAAACAGAGCATTTTGCCGCGCAAAGTTTATTTATTATTATTATTATTATTAGACGGTTCGCTTAGGCCGGACTGAAAACAACATCCGTCGTAAAGCATGAAAACTCCAAAAGAATAAATCTTTGGAATAAATTTTAGTTCAGCAACGTACAAATCTGTAATAGTCATTACATCTCGGACTTCTTGGTTTAAGAATTAGGCAACTAACTATTTATGGAACATTTCTTATGTATTTTTTTTACTTCTTCCATTTGACACTTTTCAATGTCCGATAAATGACCCTGACCATCAATGGACAACGGACATGCTGAGACATAAAGAACTTGTACGTTCTTAGACCCAAACTGTGGCGTAGAAGGATGTGTGAGTCAAGTTATGAGCGTCACGTTCCTCCCAGTTGTAACGCATGCGGTGTACATGTTCTACCATAGCAACCTAACATGTAAGGCATAGATATTTTATATATTCTACCATAACCGTGCATCAAACTCTAAAAATGAGTTAATTGACTGATTTTTTTTTTTTTTTTTTTTGCATAACGTACATGACCAGCAATGTTGGTTGTGGAGCATAACGAGTGTCGACCTGTTAAAAACTGACATTTCTTTTGTTAAGGTAAACTTAACGCATAGACGAATCGGGGGGGGAGGGGCAAGGGATGGTCTCATTTTGGTCGGCTATTACCGGGGTCAACCACCTTTCAACTATCTTTCAATTTCCCTGCTGACCTGTTTGAAGGATGGTTGTATACTGAAACGCCTCTTTATTCAATCACGTTCACTGTTTATGAGGTTTTGAAATAACATTAAGACATAAAATGAAGACGATTTAAGGCTAATGGACCCCACTAATGGTTGGCTACGCCGGTCACTTTACACCCGCGCTGCTCGGGTTGGTCTACACCAGGCAGAATTATTTGTTTTCATTGTATTACTCACCTGTCCAGCAGGAATGACACCTGGCCACCAAAAGATACCTGGAACTCTCATTCCACCTTCAAATGTGGTCGTCTTCGAACAAAGGAACGGCCCTGAATTTCCGCCTTGAAGACAATAAGGAAATATTCTACATAGTAGCTCTTAAACAGAACGTTTTTTGTCAGTAGCAAATTTACACAAAAAATGTCATAAATTTTCTTTGTTAGCTTCTTCAAAGTAACTTTGGGACCTAAATATTGCATACACAAGAAAATTGTTGCTACCACCTTAGGACAGGTGCCTAGCCAGGATTGTGTCATGATGGGGGTGGGGCACGACATGAGGGAAAGGGCAAAGGATAGAGAGAGAAATTCGCTATTTTAGGTGATTTTTGAATTGCAAGGTTGTGACATGAGACGCTACCCCCTACCCCCTCCCCGTGGCTGCGCCACTGGTCGAGGATAAATTTATTTTAACATAATTTTCAAGGGTGGTTCCCTTAAATTACATCGAAAACTGTGCTACTTACTCAAAGTGAGGTGATTCATTTTCGCTTTAACAATGTGACATTCCTTTAAAGTAACCCTTCGGATGGATATGTATTCTCTCAAGAGAATAAAATATTTCCACCTTTTTTGGTAAGGTATTACATCCCCTCCCTCTCCCAACTCAAATTAGTCCCTAAGCCATTGTTCATAATAGTAGAAAGAAAAAAAGATTCCTTTTTTCCTTGTAAGTAATATATGATACGTTTACAAAACAGTTTTTCAATGGCGTAGTGGTTCCTGACAAAAACACCTTTAAGCACGGGATGATAGGAAAGTTTGTATACCCTCTGATGTCGACATGTAATACCCAGGTCTAAAATAGTGACAACATATAGAAAAGGTAAGAGTGTTTGAACGCTTTAGGATAATATATGTAAGATGTAAAGGAGACTTTTCTCACAAAGCTTAGCGACAATTGCTATTTAACTTAAAACTACATGCCAAACAGATGCACCTTTATGAAGAGAGAGTGTCTTGTTTTAAATATTTGGGAGAACCATACCTCCTTGCAGTTTGCACATGTTACAACGTACTTTTCCTTTCTTAATGATTAAGACGTGTACAGACACGAACTGAGTATTTTAGGCCGAATTATGCCATTTATGACCGCCTGGATGTGTTATGAAGCCATACTTTGTTTTCAACTACGCGATGCTTAGAGAATTTTGCTGACATTGAGCTCCTTCCCCAATATTTTCATCGTTCCTAGCTCCAGACCTTTGCAAAAACCAAAGAAACCCAAATCATAAACCACAAAGTACTTTGGCGTAATCTGGGAGGGAATCTGGGGGGCCACTAGAGGGAATCTAGGGGGCCATGCCCGATAAAGTTCTAAAAGAAATTTTTGAATTTGAGAATGACATCAAACGATTTCAATAATGCAAACGATGTTAGCACCGGGTTATCCCAAATCTTAGGGTACTTTATTATTAAAATTTCTGGGACGACGACCAGGCCATCTAGTTGACCACCCCCCCCCCCCTCCCAAATAAAAAGTCTTGTCTACTCCTGTGATGAAGGCTAAACTCAGACGCAACAAAGTCAATTATACACTCTAAGTACAAATGTGTAAAAATTACCCAAAATTGGGGAAAATGACACATGAAGTATTTTTTAGACTTCGTTAAACTTATTGGACAAAATTTATGTATTTACCAAGCGAAATCGTGATATTTCGCCCAACCTCTTGCAAATTTTCTTCCCCATCATTGTATCATGTGCTATGTTTGCCCAACTGGGTTAGGAGTGTAAACAACAATAAATTCACATAGGGTACATGCACCTATTCACATGTACACACCTTCCTACTTACTCGCACAAATACAGACCTGTGGGTAGGGCCATATGAGGCCCTCGTTAGAACAGTTTTTACATCATCGGTGTTTATTTTTACATTACCGGTTCAAAGATTTCTTTACATTATCAGTTTTTACATTATCGGTACAAAGAACTTTTTAATTATCCCTTTTTTACATCATCGGTTGCTTTTAATTTACCCATTTTTTTACATCATCGGTTGTTTTTACATAATCGGTTGATTTTTACATTATCGGTTGAAACAAGGCATCCCAATGGAAAAGAAGTGAAAATCTTTTTGACCTGCTACAAACCTTTGAGAGGCTTCCAACCAGCTGGACCATTGTCGGATCCAAAAAAGACGAAGGTGTTTTCATCAAGTCCGAGATCCGTGAGTTTTGCCATAATTTGTCCGATAGAGAAGTCTAATTCTCTTACTACATCACCGTAATGACCTCGTTCACTTGTTCCAAGGTATTCTTTGCTGGCAACAATGGGAGTGTGTGTACCGTCAGCGGCCCAATATAGGAAAAATGGTTTGTTTTGATTCTCTTCAATAAAATCAATAGCATCCTAAACAAAAGGAAAAAAATATGTTGAAATCATTAGTCCTGACCAGGGCACCCATCGAACATAATATACGTTACTCGTGCCTATTTACTTCACGGAGAAGGGAGACCATATTGTATACCCTGTGACATCCATGCTCTAGTTGATTATTTTGAATACTCCCATATTCGCCAGAAATACTACGCCGTGTCCGACCTAGATCATTGTTCGAGCAGACAGATTCTTCTCTTATTTTAGAATTTCTCAAAGAATGCATACTTCATGGGAATTTTTGTCTGAACTTAGTTAAAATTAACCCCATTTTTAACTGTCTTCAGATCTAGATGGCGCTACATGACACTTTCGTGTTGGTGTGTCGTTTAGTCTTAGATCTAACCAACCAACTAACCAACTTACTGACTAACCTACCATTAATAAATTTGAATGCAGTGGAATAGAGAACATACGAGTTATACATAAGACGTTTGTGAAGTTTGAAACATGCCCACACCCCGCATATTTTGCTTGTATTCCCAAAAGACGTATCCCGTTAGAAAATATTGCCATGTCATACATTACCTCCGTCCATAATCGGGTCATGTCTGACTCTCCAGTGTCTAAATCCATGAAAAATTCCCGCTCGAAGTATCTTCCAACCATTACCTCATCCCTGTACACAGGAGGGTTTGGGTAGTAATCTTGGTTGGTGTAAGGTCCCATACGATTATCTTTTGAACCGAAAAACTCATGAAACCCTTGGTTAAGGGGAAAGGATTCCTCCAGGTTTCCAACGTGCCTATTAAAAGATAGAAACAAGAAGGGATATTCTGGAAGTGTGGAAGTAAGTTGTGTTCTTGAAAGCCAACTTACCAAACTTTTACTAGGCCCATCCGATGAGGTATTACGAAATATTTAGTGGGGTTAACCAAAGTAATGTTTACACTACGCAACATTCCACGTCATTATTTTTGCAATAGGCAACAAATGACCCCTAGAAATATTCAAACTTTGTACATTTTGAGATTGGGAAAAGATAGTGACATGTTTCAAAAAGGTTTCTCATTGCTTGGCTGATTAAGCCGGAGAGTTTGATCACTTGTCACACCATATAACATTAGGAAATTAGTCGTAAATAACATGTTTTCTAAATCATCCAAAAGGATTAAAATGAAGTGGAAAATTTACAACATCGTTCAGTTTCTTCCCCAATCCCACCCCCCCCCCCCCCATTTTCACTGGGCAAAGTTTTTGGAAATAAAAGGTATAACCTAGGCATTTCCGCAGTGCGAATTCCTCAAGTCAAGAAAGGTATTGATGAATTACATGATTTGCACCCTAGCATACTTATTCGACGAAATTAAGCGCGGTTATGGAAATTATTAGATGCCTAATAGAAAGATACTTTTTCCGAAGTCTTCCTGACCCTCTGGTAAAGGGCGAAACCAAACTTAAAACTTCTTCCCGAAGAAGCTATACGTCCACTTAAGGACAACACTTGAACAACCTCAAGGCCTTCAGATCATTTACATTTTTGGTCTCTCATGCATGGCTCATGAATGAAAAGAACTGGTACTACACATGGTTTTAGCCAAAAGGCCGAGAAGACACCTCATAGAAAAACTTAAGAAAGTTTTTGGTTAAGGAACTTTTGGGTCACAGAGCCGTGATGCCGGAACCCAGGTGAGAAGCTCGGTACCAAATAAAGTGGGCGCTAAAGGTATGCTAACCTTATCACTAAATATATATAAAACCCCGCTGAAAAAGGGAGTTCAGCTTAGAACATCCCATTTTCAGTCATCGAGGGGGCTGGTATGGGAGGTTTGCAAAATCAAACATTTTCTTCTTTGTTACAAATGATGGTGAAGCTCCGCTCAGATATATTGCTGGCACTCAGCACCCCCAGCATTTTCCCCTTTATGTCGTCCATGTATCGGTGTGTGGATCTTGACTTAGAATGTTATACACTACTCCTCAACTACGACATTAGACGTCTAAAGAATATAGCGCTCACCATTTGCCTATAACTTTGTTTTTGTATCCAAGAGTTGCTAATATTTCTGCAATCGTCTCTTCCTCGGCCGGCATTCCCCCAACCGTATCTGGTAGATCAACGGCATTTACTCCAAATGAGTTGTTAGTGTATATACCATTCCTTATAGGTAATCGTCCGGTTAACATTGATGCACGAGCTGTATAAACAGAGTTCATAAATTTTTAGACGGATAAAAAAGTACGATTTAGTTTCGTTTCTGTCCAGTTTTTAAATTGCATGCATGGTTAGTAAGTTTTTCGTTCTTTTTTCTTTCCTTTTTTACATTCTTCCATGTTGTATCATGTATGCGAATGCAGGAGTCACCATAGAGCACTTAATTTGATCGCCCTTAAAAACAAGTAATTGGAACAGTCTACATCAATTGGGAGATTAGTCCTTCATGTCCCAATTTCCCTTTTATAAATTTATCAAAGACACTTCATTAGATAAATGGTTGGTTCTCAATTTTTGTTACAGTATCTTTCCATCAATTGATCGTTGCTTTCGGTATGTAGACCTTGGCTCAGTGTTCCCGAATTTCAGGAACATCCGCACTTCTGGCACATCGAACCTCGGGAATAACGAACCTTGTAACCATCGCCAAGTCATCGAGTTACACGAAAACGGTGAACATCGAATTTTGGGAACATTGACCCTGGAAACATCGGTCGACTGATAGATAGTCCCAACAGTTACCTAAATTTTTTGACCATTATTCTCTATCTGGAACTGTTAACCAGTTTATCAAATTTCAAACGCTGACTGCACCAGGTGTCTTTTAATGTGCTACATTTCACCCCTTACCCAGCTGAAAATTCCCTTTGGAACACTTTTGGGGTATTCCCTTTGAACTCAAATGGTTTCAAATGATACCCTTTGAAAAAATTCTTTGCATCCAAAGAGTTCCCTTTGGTTGTTGATGGAAATAAGAAAAATCTCAAAAAGAATTTTAAAACTACCGTTTGCATCAACCATCAACCTCACCCTTTTGAAAACCGTTTCCAACCATTTGGAACCCACTGAAACCCTTTGCTTCATTAATTTGGACAAAGGGTCTCAATGGGACATTTCTGCTGCAGGTAGAAATAATGGATGCATCACGTTCTCCCATTGGGAAGTTGTACGTTATTAATGCAATCATGATTGCTGATGGGGATTGTGTTCGTCAGTGGGACTTATTCCCTCCTCTCTACAAGAAGATTATTTGGGGTAAACAACACTTAAAAAGCTACCAGTCAGTGACGTAGGAAGCAATATCAAAGTGGTAGGTGGAACAGTTTTGGTCCATGCACATCATCCTACCCCATTGATCAAAATGTACACTTTTGATGCTATTTTTTTTTTTTGCTTTTTTTCGAAGAGCAAGAACAATTTTCTTAGAATGCAAAAAAAAATCTGATTTTTTCCGAAGCGTGAACACTTCTTTATTAGGAACGGGGCGAACATTTGTAAATGTGGAGCTTGTATTGCCGAAAATAGTTTAAATTCAGGGTTTTCTATAAGGAAATCTGAATTCTAGGGGGACTATCGAAGAGTCTGCGTTGTTTCTTATTAGCATATATCTGAAGCAAGGATGCCGACAGAAGATCGTTGTTGTTAAATAATTTTATCCAAGGAGTGCGGATTGAGGCTTCCGGGCGACATTCAAATAGCTCCCGAAACTTTTTTGCCTTTTTCAGACAAAATAATTAAAAATTAAACGTCTATGTTGCAGACTGTGCACCGAGACATTTTTAATAAAATGTGTTAGGTCTGCCAGGCTGGTCATTCACTAAAGATTACAAATTTCATTAACACAGAGTAGGGGACGAATTCTGTGTTCCTTCCTGTATTACCATACCTAGTGCCCTATGCACGCGAACAATCCACGTACTCATAGAGACATATAAAAAAAAGTTAGTTTTATGTGCAAGTGAAAAAAAAGAACACACATGAGACTGCGAGAGCTCAGAGCGCGAGAAAATTTTGGGGATTTGCAAAAAATTAACGGTGACAGTTGATACAAAAATGTATCGAAATCGGTAGATGTGTAGTAGGCCTATTTTTTGGTAGTACCTAACTTTTAAGTTTCAGGTCACAAAAAGTAGGGGGGGGGGGCTAGACCTATGGTACCAGTGACGTATCACCCATGATTGCAAGCAAGGCCTTTGACCATTAGGTGCAATCTGGGAGGAAAGGATCATGTTACAGATGTTAAAAAGGAACGAATTTCGTTAAGGTTTTTAATTGAAATCTACAGATAAAATGTACTGGGATATATTTTGATACTAGACTTCTTCATACCAATGCATTTAGCAATAATGATGTTGGAAATGTAGATTCAATGGACCTTTGTTGATGTCAGTTTTGTAAAGTATTTTGCCCGTTTTCAATAAGAGGAAAAAATTGGTCAAGCATTACAATACCCTTCCTTCCCTTAAGTTAGATTCAATTCCTAGACGGAGATCATTTTTTAAGGTTGCATTATGGACATATATACTGTAAAGATGGCGCGTAATTAATGTAATGAAAGTGGCCAGTTTCTTGAAGAAGCACCTTCCGGTCTCTAGGCATCGTTCCATGGAAGTGTAAAGTTACCGATGACGTAGTACTAAATATTGAATGTTAGTAAGGCATTGACATAGTGCATTTAATTTAATCCCATGATCAAAAGATTGTCATAAATGATGATGTTGCAGTTAGAATTCGGAAATAATCCCTGGCCTACAGTAAACCATCCAATTGGGGGTACATAATCTGACAAAGGTTTTTCAATGAAGTACTCACATGGTGAACACGTCGCATACGCCGAATAAAAGTCGGTAAACAGAGCACCTTGTTCTGCAAGTTTGTCAATGTTCGGTGTCTCTCGGGCTTCGTTTCCATAGCAACCAAGATCTGCATACCCCATCTGGAATTTAATCGTTAATCAAGCTGACTTTTTTTTTACATCTAACAATGATTGTTATTAAAACTAATAATGCCATGTTCCCCTTTTCAAGTCTTCATATATCAAACATGTTGTGTGTACATCAGGACACAGAGAATGATATGCGGCACTTCTCAGACAAAGCAAATATTTATTGTATTATTAAGTTATCGATACAGAAAGGTCAAAAGTCATTTAGGTCACCAGGGAAACAAATCATAAAAATCTTTTTAATTTTTAAAATCCTAATATCTCAAGATATCAATAAGCAATATTTATTACATTTTTAAATGTATCAAAACTGTTCTAAGCCAGCAATAAATTGGAAATTACACCTCATTTGAGATCTATTTTGCTTTAAAAAAAGGAAATAATACATTAATATCTGAAAGATGGATACATTTTATACTTTGTGTGTTTATCATACTTAAAGGAAAGAACATTTTGATTATGGTGGAGGTCAGGGGTCATTTTAGATCACCAAAAGGTATTGATCGGTAAGCCGCGAATGAACGTCTTACCCTATGATTCCCAGTGAGACCCGAGATGACGTTTTGAAACGGGCAAGCGATTTATATAAAGCCACTTGAGCACTACGCAAAGTGGAAACGTGCTTTCTATGAATATGTATCACCTATGCAATTTATAAATTAATTATAATTTATAAATTAATATTGCTTCTTTTTATTGACAAATATGTTTATTGCCAAATTTTCAAGGATTTTCAAGGATTGACATTTTTTATTTCTTTCTGCGAGGAAGTATCTAGCCTTGATCTTTGTGGTTCATACCTTTGGAAAAAAACATTCCAAGACGGGGGGGGGGGGACTGACTTATAAGATAATAGGGGTGTGGGGAGTTGCATTGCTAATTTCCCGTACGAGTTTTTGTTGACGTGGCGAAAAAAAGGAAGAGCTGAGGCCGTAAAAGCCCCTCCTTGGATCTGCGCCTGATGAGGCCAAATAAAAAAAAAACAAATAAATGTTAGCATTTAATTTTAAAAGAAGTCAAACCTACATCGTCCATGAGCAAAATAATTATATTTGGTAGTCTTGCCATGGTTAGATTAACACCAAGAAGCAGAACGAGAAAAATAAACTTGGAATCCATGGTGCTGTTATGGTTCTCTCTACAAATTGGGGAAAAGAAAAGACAGAATGATCAGCATTATCAAAAATGGTACAACTTTTGAAAGGTAAAGCCAACAGATGAACAAAAGATGAATATGGCAATCTCAATTGTTATAAAAGCGACATGCCAATATCATTCCACAGAGCACCACCAGTTTATCTTGTGGACTTTTCAAGATAGCCTATACTGTAAATATACTGTAAATAGTATATATATATATATATATATATATATATATATATATATATATATATATATATATATATATATATATATATATATATATATATATATATATATATATAT
The DNA here is from genome assembly GCA_037179385.1 of Holothuria scabra. NCBI lineage: Eukaryota > Metazoa > Echinodermata > Holothuroidea > Aspidochirotida > Holothuriidae > Holothuria > Holothuria scabra. The sequence goes on from CM074179.1 coordinate 6,976,697, forward strand.
ATATATAAGATGCCAAGATTCCGTCCTATATACGTGATACGTCCGACTTTCTTGTCAAGCTGCGCGCTCTCTGTCCTATTCCTCCAGGTTCCATCTTATGTACGATTGACGTAACAGCATTGTACCCCAGTATACCGCATAATGATGGGCTTGCAAACCTCCGTACCGTTCTTAAGGAAAGCTCTTTTCCAGCTGAAACTATTTCCGGTATCTGTGACATGACGGAGCTGGTGCTGAAGCGAAATGTTTTCGAATTTAACTCGGAGTTTTTTATTCAAACAAGCGGAACAGCTATTGGAACTAAACTAGCCCCTTGTTACGCGAACCTGTTTTTATCTATTTTTGAACGTGACTTGTTAAACCAATGCGCTGTTAAACCTTCCATCTGGCTCCGGTTCATCGATGATGTTTTTATGATTTGGACAGAGGGTAAGGATAAACTTGTTGAGTTCCTTTCATACATAAATACGGTTCACCCCGCTATCCAGTTTACGTACGATTACTCACCCCAGTCCGTGAACTTTCTTGATGTTTCGGTTACCCTTAACGAGGATGGCAGTATAACCACCGATTTATATAGTAAGCCTACAGATACTCACCAGTTCCTTCATGTGAACAGTTGCCATCCTAACCATACTAAAAAAATCTATCGCGTATTCACAGGCTCTCCGGATACTTCGTATCTGTAGCGATTCAGCTACGGCTCAAACCAGGTGTAATGAATTGGTTGATTATCTTGTTCGGCGCGGACATGGGAGAAGGCGAACGCGACAGCAGGTAAAACGGGCATTGGATGCTCACCACAACCCACAACAGCGTCCCAGCAGTGATGTCAAAGACCTTTTTCACTGTACAGTTTCACCCCGGCCTACCAGATATAAAGGGGACTCTCGAGAAGTATTTACCTCTGCTTCAGACATCTGAACGTATGCGCAAATTAGTTACGAGTCCTCCAATAATTTCATTCTCCCAAGCTAGTAGTCTGGGTCGGCTCTTATGTCGGGCTAAGCTTCGTGACGCGGCTGAAGACTCGGATGTGACCCTTACCAGCCAACGTAATGGAAAGCGTTGTCAGCTTTGTCACTCCTTTATAGCCTCGGACAAAGTAACTAGTTTCAGTAATGGTAGAACATTTTCATGTCGTAATCAAGGTACCAACTGTAACACTAAGTGGGCCGTGTATATGATCCAATGTGAGGTTTGTGGGAAACAGTATGTGGGCCAAACCAACAACGTAAGGTTGAGAATGAATGGTCATAAATCTGACTTTCGCAAATTTGTTAACGGGGAAACCTCTAAATCGGGAACATCTGCACTTTATGTGCATCTTAAATCTCATGGCGGGGAATACTTTAAATTTCAGATTTTAGAAGTGTTGAAAACAGAAGGGTTTGACAAATTGGATATCCGTAAATTAGATAGATTATTAGATGAAAAAGAAAGACGATGGATTTGGAAAATGAACACTTTGGTTCCACATGGCTGTAACATTGACGACACTTTTTACTCTCAAAACCGTTCCAGCAGACAAAAACGTAACTGAGCTTTCTTTTTCGATCTCTCCTCTCCGCTTGGTTAAACTTTTATTGTTTGTTGTCGAGTTTTCTTCCAGTGTAGAGTTCCCGTCTTTTCAGGTCTTCTTATTCACTAAGGCGTGTAATCTTGTCTGTATGTACGTAGACTTGTGTGTTCTTCCGTTTTAAGGCTTGTAGTGTTCGCTTTTTGTTTTAGTGTTGTACGAGTTGTGTTCAAGGGTACTGTGCTGCCCGAAAATTAAACTGAATCCTCGTGTGTTGGGTTTTTGTTTTACTTTATCTGAAGTGCCTGATATGATGCGTCTTTTTGGACTATATATATATATATATATATATATATATATATATATATATATATATATATATATATATATATATATATATATATATATATATATATATATATACACATATATATATATTATATACCTAACTGTGGAATTAGGGGCAATATTTGGGCAAAATATCAACGTTAGGGGGAAATTACCGTTAGGGGGGAAATCTACGTTCCCCTTTACGTTTTCACACACTGTTTTAATGGGAATACGTTAGTGCATAGTAAAATACATACGGGGGAACGTAATATACCTAATTACTAATTATATATATATATATATATATATATATATATATATGTGTATAAATATATATATATATATATATATATATATATATATATATATATATATATATATATATAAACATGACGGAGAAACTGTAAAACAAAGGTGCTACAGAATTGAAAGGCTGGATCTCCGAGGAGATACAAATAGCGGAAGGCTAGAATTTAGATAAATTAAACAGCCAAAAGGTTTGAAGTAGAGCTTTCGAGGAATACTACCTCTTTGTCAATACTTGGTCAGAGAATGACAAGGAGTGAGAAATTTTGGAAGCTTTTAAAGGTGTTGACAATGGTCTCACCTCTATTGTGACAGGATAATCCTTCTTAAGGCAATTGAGCAGGTTGATTGACCGGGAGGGTCTGATCGGATTACTCGGGTGTAACCCATCAACAATAGGAAAATCCTCTTGAAAGTAATTAGAGAAATTGTTAGGCCGGATCGGATTATTTTGGTTGGTGTTATCAGCAAGCTGGTAAATCACTCCTGATGTTCAAGCCGAAAGGCGATGTGGTTTTGAGATTGAGTTCCTAGAAATTTTCTTTAGCTTTTCTAGCTTTGTCGGTCCATGTATCGTTTTGGTCGATAGCAATGACCCGTAAGTTTTTGATAGAATGATGGGGCAAATTGAAATGGTTTGCAACAGGTTGTTCAACCTTTTTGGTTTTAATTGCTGACCTGTGCTGTGTCATTCTCATTCGAAGAGTATTTTTAGATTCTCCGACATACTGCACACCACATAAATTGCAGTATATGAGATAAATGACATTTTTGGAAAGACAATTAATTTCTTGTCTAATTTGGAAGGTGCGTGCATTTTGATTGCTCTGGAAGCCTTTTGTGGAATCAACCAGGGCGCACGTCTTGCAGTTGGAAGGGCAAGGTGAACAACCAAAATTTTCGTTGTTTTCCTCGACTGAGGCTTTGTCCTGGAATTTTGCCCGAACCAAAATGTCCCGTAAATTTGAGGGCCGCTTGAAGGCAACAATGGGGGGGGGGGGGGGGGTTGGGGAAAGATAGACCTTAGGCGATCGGTGCTCTGAAGTGTGGGCATATGCTTTTTGATGAATTTGGCTAGTGGTGGTAGACCGGGATGGTACTCAGTTACCAACGGCACTCTGTCGGAATTGCGCTGACGAGTTTTGTACGTCAGAGTTTGCGAGCGAGGGGTTTCTTTTGCCTTTTTGATGGCATTTTCAATTGAACCCCGAAAATACTGCCGGTTACGGAGGTAACCGGATAGTTCCTTTGCCCGAGTGTCAAAATCTGTTTCAGAGGAACAGATGCGTTTTATGCGTAGTGCTTGACTGTACGGAATGTTTTTGGTGCAGTGCGGAGGATGGCAACTGCTGGGTAGAAGGTAGTTGTGCTTGTCCGTTGGTTTGTTGAACAAGTCTGTTTTGAGTGAACCATTTTCTATGGTTACAGTGGTGTCCAGGAAGTGGACACTGGACCTGGAATGGTCGGCCGTAAATTTGATGGTGGGATGGAACGAATTGATGTTTTCAATTTTTACTTTCAAGAGGATTTTCCTATATATATATATTAGAATATTAGACAACGCTTTTGTATTATGTTGGTATTGGAGGCACTCTCACCCATGAAATGGGGGCAAGTGATATTTGCTTATTTATTTATTTATATATATATATATATATATATATATATATATATATATATATATATATATATGTATATATATATATATGTATATATATATATATATATATATATATATATATATATATATATATTATGAAGAAATAGTCCCAATTCTCCTAACCTTCTTTCTTAAAACTTTCTAACTTAACCCCCTCGCATAAATGTGTAAATTTAATCCTCATCTATTCACTATCTCAGTACATAACTGTATAGTGATTAAACAAGACCCAAATGTGTATAATCAAAACACTCCCAGAGCAGTACTGTGCCTTGTTATGTGACCTTTGGTACTCCGCCTTATTCGAACTACCTGTCAATCAAAGAGCTGAGCCAATTGAGAATTTCTTGCATCAATACAAAAAGTTAAGTTTGGGTTTAGAGGATTAGTCCTTAAATGAAACCCTTTCACAAATCGTTCTCAAACTACCAAAATTTGCTCGCGCTCTGAGCACTTCTAAGTAAAACTCAACATGACATCTAAACTTTACACCTTACAACAATTGTTCTGTGATTCCTAAGATATTTAAACCAGGGGTTTCTGCAGGTTTCGTCCCTGCGTTATAACCGGGGTTTTGCACCTGGACTCCTGGCTCTCGGAGCCCTTTGATGGTACCTGGGACTCCACCAATTCAATGCTCGTGATTTGAAGTAATTCACCCGGGCCTTTCCCCATGGTAAAAAAGAAGTCTACGCCTCTACATCGTGACTACTATATGAATATACTTGACTCTATCCTATCCCTGAACAAAGCAGTAGTCTACTTCATGATTAATAAAGGAATACTTTAAGGGGAAGTTTAAGCAAAAATTTAATTTTCATATATGAAAGAGGAACAAAATCTACACAGTTTGGTGAAAGTTCCATTCAAATCAGACATGCATTCCTTGATTCCTTGAGTATGACCTCCCTGTGGGGATGCAAAGTTTGTAAAGTTCTCAGGCCACTTATGCAATCACATTTCAATAATATCGGATTGTTGAGGAGAAAATCCAGTTTAAAGTTTAAAGAAATAGAAAAGACTGCCTATTAATGTGGGGATGTGATGTTATATGTTCTTGCTCTAAGTTCACTTTTTGTTAAAAATGTGAAAACTTTTATTACCTGTTCATATCTTGAGAACCACACATCGGATTTCAATTCAAATTTCAGCAGAATGCTTAGAATAAGCACCTTTCTAACATACCAGATCCTGTTGTGACCTTAATCCCTTCTTTCAAGACTTTGCCACTTCTGACCAATTAGTGTACTCCATGACTAATATATAAATATTCATTTAGCCAAAACAACGCAACCAAAGGGAATCACATGTTAAAAAAATTTGAGCGGGTACTCTGAGAACAGATTTGGTACCGCTAAGACCACTTCTCGGTTCTAAATTCTATTAATAGACCTTGGGCTATGACGACACACTTACATCATCCTTTGGGCTGAACAATGGAACACGTGGTCACACGCATAAGAACTCGCTCTGCACGTCTAGCAGACTATTCGCGTATTCTACTGGTCGTTGTTGGTTTGTTTTTTTTTTCTCAAAGGGGGGCGTGCTTTCCGCTCTGTAGCATTATATGCACAATGTCAATACGGTATTGAACAACTAGTCATATATCATCAATTGAAAAAACACAGTGGTTAGAATACATTATCCAAAGAGAGATCCAATTCTAAGAGAGAAAAGGACTTTCCATATCAGTTCCATTTGGTTTTTTTTTTTTTGGAAGATTTCGGAAGATTGTGGGGTACGTTTTGTGATGGCAACAAAGTTTCCTACCAAAGTTATCCGTGGGAACTTTCACCACACTGTGTTGAAAGTTTTAAAAAAATCCATCCATTTTCATTGGGTCGTTATAACATGCCTTTACAACCGCCCCATAACTTCCAAGGTTTTAGTCTTATAACGAATGCACGTGTTTTATATTTGAATAGTCAAACTACGGTGTCAGCTGCTGGTTTGTGTTTGTAGTGTTACACTCTATGTTTGTGTGGAGTACGGGGTCCATTTTTCAGTGGTTAAGGGAACGTTTACGTTTTAATTTTGAGTTCGATAACGCCCTCTGCAGTTAATGCTTGAAATTAGCAAGCTTGGATCAGATCCTATGGTTGGATTGGTAAAGCTGTAATAAAAGTGGCCTTGCAACGATTCTTGGACCGTGTCTTAGTGCGGAGTGGAATCTCAAATGAATAAATTGTTACTATGCCATTAGGACAGTACTAAGTTTTTTATTTGCTTTTAGAACGTCGCATGTGTATTGGTATTCAGTGTTGTAATCGAGGCCCTAGATTAGTGATTCGGGTCACCAGTTTTCAAACTTTTACGTGACTTGAGTCGAGTCGTTGACTCGAGTCACTGTACGATTTCAATGTGGAAATTACTCCTGAATTCTATCGAGTCACTATCATTTTGAGAGGAAGCGACCCTAGTCGTGACTGTTGGTATCAGAAATATAAAACCTATATGCGATTATCCTTTCCATTCGAAAATGAAAATTAGTACGTCTTGTCACATAATAAATAGTCCCAATCAATACGAAGCCTTGCAACACAATGAATATTTATTAGCGTTCTCAAGTAGTTTGTTGTGTTATAACGCGGCTAACAACGAGAGCGACTTTTAAGTGGACCGGTTTTGTTATGCGGGTTAATTTTCTTTAAGTTAAAGTACTCTCACCGAAGTTATTACAACCGCTTATATTATTTACAGATACGCAATTACATGCAGGAAAGCCCAGTTCTGCGTATTAAAACTTTTACTGTGTTTTTTGTACTAATAGTATCTAAAGTATGTCGCATGAATGATATCTGTTTCCAAAAAGGGGGCTTCGTCAGTGACAGCAAACGCAGGGATCTCTAAGGCAAGGCACTTCGGAAGGGCTTCGCAATGGATCTTGAACTGTCATTAATATACATAGAACTTTTGTCATTAGCAACAGCGAGACTGAAAGAGTCAAATTTTTGCCTGCTTATCCCTCTCACCCTGGTGTCCAAGTTTCTTTAAGGGTCAGAAACCAGAAACAAGCAGGAAAAGGGCTAAAGTACATAAATAATCTTTGGAAATTTTGGGTAAATGCTCACTGCTTAAAAAGGAAATAACACGATGCACAATACCATGCACCAATTAAGCATTAGTACGGCTTTTTAACATGTTCCTTTCGATATCAAAATTGATTTCATTTGATTGTAGTAGTTACCTACTTAGGTGTAGCTTTACGGCTCAGTTACTCACCAATTGGTTTGACCTGGCCTTGGACCTTTATCCAGATGTACAGAATGGCTCTCTGGCTTATTTTGCCCACTCCATTGCTTATGATGAACACCAAGCACAATGACAAAAGGCTTTACCAATTAAAACAAGTCAGATGAAAACTAAAGTTTGGTGCGACAAGTAACTTCCATTAAACATGGATTCGAATGACATTTAAAGAATGATTTGGCCTAGTGTTAATGTTGCAACCCCCTTCCCCGACCCTCTTCTGTGTACGTTCAGCAGAAAGATTCTGCGAACGCTGCGAGCATCTGATGAACTACTACCTACAAAATTCTGTATCGTGCGAGCCTTTAAAAAGTATCGTGGGGAACTGTTTCTTTTCAGTTCCCTTCCTGTCTGTAATAACTCAGTGTAAACTGAGTTGCCTATATTTAGTTTGAAATAACGAAGTTAAACTATCTTAATCAGTCGCATAAATTTCCTTGCCACAAAACTTTGCAATCGCTTTCTTCATCAAGTAAATAGCTTTGACTACTTTAGCAAATAAAGTGGAACACCAAGGTGAAATGGAGCTACGTACTGCATTTTATGGTAATGGTCTGTTTTGGTCATTGACATCTTTGAGGGCGCTTTTGTCAAACAAATTGAGCACTGGAGTTTAAACTCAGAGAGTAGGACTTTGAGAGATGGCTCACCAATACCATTAAGAACTACTTGAATTTCCAAGAGCTCCATCGACGTTAAATCACGATTGCGTCAATATCGCTTTCACGGACTCAAATTTGTTTAATGTGAGACCCTACCCACCGGCAGAATTTTTCGAAGTGCCCTTACAGTACCATGTTCTTTCATTAGAAGCCGATGTGCTTGTATAACCTAAGTTGAAGGGATGCCTTCGTGAGTTGTCTCAGCCTGGGAAAGTTTACAAATACCTTAAATTAGTAGACGGGGGAGTATGACGGTTTGAATAAGATTGAGCTACCAATATCGCACACGAGAAATTCCGTAAGTCTACCATTTATGTTAAAACAAAAATGCATGATAAAAGTTTAATGTAGGTAATTCATGAGGGTGCAGTGGGAGGGTGTACGGAACGGCAGAAAATAGCACGATACGAACAGGCTTTCTGTGAATCTCACCGGTGAACAGTGGCCCCTCTTATGTTCATCAAATTTTCGAATAACTACTCCCAGTTTTGCTCCATCCCTGAGACCTGAAGAAGTTTAGTCTATGTTTCGATCCCTTAGCCTATAAATATTTGGACTTCTGTAAAATCCCCGGTGATGCCGGCCACTGCATACCTGACAACCAGTAACGGAGCTATGATGTTTGGTCAGAAGGGACGTGAATGATCTGCAGGAGTGCTTTAGGAAGGCGGACCAAAAGGGTTAAAATTGCATCGAGAGGCAAACGTTGTCAGGCAGGTGAGGGCGGTACCCCCTAAATATATGAACTCCCGCCCCGCCTCTAGCTCTGCTTGCAGCGAGGTCTTTTTCTCGCCCACAAGTAAAACGAGAAAATATGTTTTAATAAAAATCTTTTGGAAACCTAAACCCGGTAATCCTTGAGCGTTTCAAGGGTGAGCGGAACAATGGAAATAAGACGCCGTAACTCTGCTTTCGTACACTTTTGACTTTTGATCAATAGCCTCTCTTCGTGTTGTAAACGAAATATCGGATAGCTACTCGCAGTTTCGAGCTCTACACGAAAATTTGAAGAGGTGAAAGTCTGTGGTTCCTACAGACTGCTAAACATTGTAACGATGTTAAAATCCCCGGTAATGCCAGATCTATCTCGTTTATCCATTTACCAAACAATACTTTGATTAAAAAAGGGGAGGGGAGATTAATTTCCCATATAAATATGCACATTTAAGTCACACACAGTAGTAGAAAAGCTACGTCTTAAATGAGTTTTTACTTAAGTCCTCCCGACCCGCTTGCAAAGGACCGTCCAGCGAAATGAAACTAAGTCCTCTCACCAAAGGTGAACAGTTACTACGTGGAGAAAGGAGTTCGGGCAGAGAATGAAACGGTATGGATATAATTGGGCTACCCTGTCTTACTCCTCTGGAAACTTTGAAAGAGCCCGGAAAGAAGCCATTGCAAGCACGATGATACAATTGAGAACAGATTAGAAATCCATCGGTAAAATTCCTATTTATCCTATAAATTTAAACACCTTTGAAAACACCCCCTTCTAATCTGTCCAATGCTTTCTCAAAATCAACTTAAAAGGGAGAACCCAGTACACCCTTGTAATTATATGTGATAATCGATAGAACAAAAGACTTGTTATTATTTTTTTGATAAGAGTGTGGTATTTATTTGCCTTTGCTTTGAAAAAATTAAATTTTCTCTTAAATTTCCTGTTTAAAACTGAGAGCGAGATTCTCTGTGAGACATTGGACTGACGCGAGGCGCGACAATTGGTTCGCGGGGATCGTCCCTGGAGGGAAAGTTTTGGATAAAAATGCTACTGGGAATGGCTTTACTACTGCATGCACAGGATTGCCATTTTCGGAAATGGGATGCTCCTAGAACACTGAAGGAAACATTCTGAGGCCTAAAGACATGTTTTGCTGACCGCCTAAAATAGAATATAAATATATCCTGAAAATAAAAACTAAAGCCCAATGGAAATGTAATTGAGGGATCCATTCATTCATTGGACTATGGTCATATCGCTAATTATTAATAAGTTACCTTCCAGAAGTGCATTGATGAATATTACATATGCTCGAAGACGTATAAGGATGCTCTTTATTGAGAATGATCTCTCTTTGAACTCTACACAAATCCCATCACGGAGTATATAAAAGCTTTCTCAGAACTGGCAGGCTACAACATTGACAATTTTACTGCATTAGAACATTATGCGACAAACAGCTTCAGGTTAAAGTTTCCTTTAAAGAAAAGATTTTAGAATGCATTTCATCAGGGAGTTGCAACCCTGATTTAATCAGCATTTCCTTCAAACAACACATATTTAGCAATAATTTAATCGATAAATTCAAATTGTGTGCATTCTGTGAGAAACAGCCAATTATTTTTGTAAAATTCGAAGTCCATTTTCTACATTTCAATTTAATTGGCACATATACGTAGAAACAGGTCCTTACCATTTTTAAATTATATTGCAAATTAAATTTTATATTTTTATTCAGGAATTTCCAGGAGTAAATACCAATTTTTAATAACGGACTCTTCATAAGCCAAGTTTTGTTTTGTCCTGCTGTTCAGCAAGAAACTTCTTAACTAGCTAACGATGGTTGAGTGAATCCCTAATCTAAGCCCTTACTCTAACAAAGAACACAATCGATACGATAAGGAATCAATCCAGAAATTCCTTCTTAAACAGTGGGCATTAGCTGCGTTGATTTAATCTCCATAAAGGTTGTCTTGAACCTGGACTTTCATAATTTAACCTTGATTTCCGAATCCAGCAGGGCAGTGACGTATTTTTGCGATTACCCGAATGTTCCTAGGATTTGAAGGATTGATTTGCATATCCACGTTTAAAAAGTGACTTGAACCGAGTTCAGCGACTAAAGAAATAGCCACATGGATTTTAAACCATGAATATCGGTTCAGATGGAGTGATATTATGCACAGAAATAAAATTTGAAAATCCGAGAATAGAATTAAAACTAAATTATTTATATTTGGGACCAAAAACATATCAAGGATGTACTTATTTATACTTGTTTACAATTACAAGAAAGCATTAATTCTTGATATATTTAGATATATCTAGCAGGAAGGTACACCCCTAGTCTTTCCCTGGATTGTGAACACCTGTAGAAATACGTCTTTGAGTGTTGAAAATTTCAGTCTGAATTCAAGGGACAGAATTTTCTAATGTAAATGTTAGAATCATGCGTCATAATTTAAGATAACTTTAATTCCAGAAATCAAATTTATAAATTTAGAAATTAATAACTTTATATATGTAGGAGGGGGAAGAACATGATGGGTTGATCTGATAACAAACAGGTCAAACCGTTTATTAAACAGATCGTAAATTTGGAGTACTTTTATCTCCTACTAGAGGAACACGTTCAACCCTGAATAAAATGTTGAGAAACACTATTTTTTGAATATTATACAAACAATTTAGAAACGTTACATGGTTAAATCCCCACATTAACAGATAGTAATTTAAATGTGGAGAACTAAGTTTCCGTTTAAAAAACATTTGAAAAGGATTGGATAAAGTAATCAAAATACGTCGAAAACTTTTCATCTTTTGAATAAAACTCACTAATTTGTAACTTGACTGTGAAACAGTAAACATTAAAATATTTTATTGAATATAATTATATCAAAGTCATTCCTAATTTCATCTTGACAGAGGCTATGTTTATAAACATAAAAACTAACGTTTTGACATTTATCAAAGAAAACAGAAGGTTAATAATGTACACATTTACCGTTCGTCCAAGAAAAAATTACAATCAAGTGTAGATAAAAAATCAGACTTTTTGAAACATGCACATTCTCCGGTGGTAACCAAAAAGAAAAAAAAAAAGAATTTTAACCAAAGTATACTCACCACCAGCTTTGATGTGCACCCACCTCCACAAGTGAAGATGTGATTCGAAAATATCTTACGGATGCCTTAAATACAATTATGAAGAGTGTTTCGATAGGTTAAATCACGCCCATTTCATTTTGATTGACAGGGCGAGGAACGTTTATAGTTACCTTACTGGATTAATCAGTCTTACATCATACCTGATTCGCCAATTGGCAATTTACGTAAATTATTTCCTGGAATGACACATAAAAATGCGGATGCTGTTAAAGCTCTGACAGGTTTTCATAAGATATTTATTCGATGATATAACAACATGCTAACTCGAACTATGATGTTAGCTAAATAAGAAATTTGTGTTCAAATTCGGCTTCAAACACGGCTCAAGCTTGGTTTCATATAAGGCAAAAATTAGCTCAGCTCTTCCTTTCTTACGACAGGTGCCGGGGAATGCCATGTGCATATTATACAACCCAACTCTAAACAGGAGAAACAAGATAAGAGGTGTAATAGGCAAACAAAAGTTTACCTTGCCCAAGGGTGCATGTTTTCGAATAAAAGAGATTTTACTTGGATGTAATTTAGCAGTAACGAATTAATCAAACAAAATTAACCTTTCCACCATTAATTGGTGGAAAGGCTTACGATTCAATCATCGAGGCAATCTCATGATTCCTAAGGTACATGTGGTTTAAATTTACTATTTTGCCACTGCTGCTGGCTCCGGCAAAAATGTCTGTGGCATCAAATGGAAGGAATGCTATATGTGAAACGTGAAGATTCGGCAAATACCCAAGGTCAAGATCGAGGATCCAAATGCAATAACAAATATCCAACACTCATGTGAATAGAGTCCCCCACACACATTCTTGTTCCCGGTTTCGAAACATGTTGAGCGATTAAACATTAAATACTTGGCAATTGAGAATGTCTAAATTTGATTCGTGTGTTTAGCATCTAAACTTAACGTCATGACAAAGTTGGAGCAGAAAGTGTTTAATTCCTAAGCACAATTTTAGATTTTGTTTAGTAAAACAGTATATTCCCATGAATATTCAGAGGTTAAATAGCATAAGGTAAAATTTTCATTGAAGAGTATAGGTGGTTGATTTCAGGGGTACAAAAGACGCCAAAATTTTTTCCAATTTTCCAGCCCCTCTGAAACGTCAGGGAAAATCAATTACAAAAATAGAACAGAAAAGAACAGACAGGGAGAGATAAAAACTTGTTTGTTGTAACTTGAAATTGTAGTTTGGCGTAACGAATGACTGCCTTTAATACCCGTTTTCCAAACAAGTTCAGCTTGTTTTCTTTGTTCCACGCAAATGAAGTTGATTGCAACAGTTGACCTTCCCCTCACTAAACAGGGTCTTATCCTCCTACATCCAATCAATCCAAGAAAAAGTGACTTTGTAAAAATCTGCAGGCTTTTTTTTTTGTTTTGTTTTGTTACTGGACAAGTTCCAGACTCTAATTAAAACGTTCATGTAAACTGCTTGTTTAAGTGTACACAGTTTTGTCCGATTTTGACACATTTCCGGATAACTTTTTAAACATAAGTGAAATGTAAGTTGAAATAAAACTGTTAAAGAAAGTATGAGAAATTATATTGATTTTGTCTAATGTCGATCAAATGGCAAATCTTTACATATTTGCATGACAGCTGGTGACGAAAAGGTAATAAAGATAAGGGTGAGGGGTGTGTCTTCGCATTGGATTTTTGCCAATGCATCGCTGATAGTAAGTGATCTTGGTACTGCATTAGTAAAGAAGACCACGAAGAAAAGCAGGATTACCGTCCTTAAAAAACACTTTAAACGAAAGGAAGTCCCACACTCTAAAACAGTTGGGTAAAAAGCGTTGGACAAAATTCAAAATGCCCAACTTGGGCAAATTATTACCCAACAAATGGGTAAACAACTTTACCCATATTGTTGGGCAAATTTAGATTGACTAAAATCCAGGTATTGGTAAAAGGTGTTGGGTATAATTTTTAAAGTACCCAACAGTTGGGTAAAATGTAAGTAAAAGATCAGTTAAGTTTTACATATAATTTTTGTAATAACAGTGGTTATTTTAAGATCTCATGGTTGAATAAGGTTGGATGTGGTAAATAAAAAGCTAGCGGTAGAATAGCAGTAAAAATCTGGACAAAATTACTTTTAGAGCAATGGTCGTATAGAAAAAAAGTTTTCACTTGCCACGTGATCAATGGGAGGAGAAATACAAAGTGCACGAGTGAGTGCAAAAGTGAGTTTGTTATTTCAAACTACACAGTTCACTCTTTATTAAGCAAGTGCATAGTCGCTGCATCCAGGGTGTGGTTTCAGTTCTATTCAGTCAGTTTAGAGCAGGACCACACATGTTTGCCCTTTGGAGGGCGTACTTGTCCCTTTGGGACGTTTAGCTACTTAAGGGAGCAGAACTCCTCTTGGAATAAATGGTTGGTTTTCGCCCCTTGGCTCTAAGCCAAAGAGTCGACGGGACTTTTAGAAAAAAGATCGTAGCTGGTGCCCCCAAGCACTCTTGGAGGGCAAACGGTGCATTTCTTAGGGTATTTTTAAATCTCCTTCTTGCCAAATCATTAACACTCTAAAAACATGGGAAAAATAGTTGGGTAATAAGTTTGACCAGCTTCTGGGCAAAACATTTAACCAGCTAAGTTGGGTACTATTTTGTTGGGTAAAAAGTTTGACCAGCTTCCGGGCAAAACATTTAACCAGCCAGATTGGGTAATGTTTTGTTCGGTAACTGCGGGGCAAAATATTTTAACCATCTAGGTTGGGTAATCTTTTACCCAACTGGGGGTAGGAGGCATGAGTGCACAGCTCTTGATTGAAAAACTGCTCAGGTTGGGCAAAGTTTAACCCAACTGTTTTCAGAGTGCAGGTTTACTTATAGCTTGTCTTTGCTAAGATTACACACACACATTCGTTTATAAACAACATTACGGAAATCAGATTTGAAGATTGGACAGTCTCTAAGTGAGTAATTGTTAATAATAATCAGGCCTTGAAGGGCATTTGTTTTACGACGCTAAGTGACCACACATGTGGGAGAACCTATTGGCCTATGAATTACAACTTCACGTCGGATGGCAACCAATTCAACAATTTGGATCGATTTTGGTATTTTTTGAAAGGCCAGTTCAAATCGGAAAACCGTAGATTGCTCTTGGATGAAAAACCCAACTTACTTTGACCCGGCAAGGAACCGAACTCCAGACCTTCCGGTTGCTAAGCTTCATCGCTTCAAATGCCACTGCTTTTATCCACTCAGTCATAGCACCGGTTTGTTGCTGTCAAAGAAAGTTCCTTCAGGTTAGTGGGCTAAAGCAATGCTGGAAATGGGTGGGACTAAAAAAGTACCCGAAAAGGATCGTCATTAAGAGAAACAGCTTTGTTTGAGGAGCTTGTAGAATTTTATTCCAACAGACAGATAATTAACTATATATATATATATATATATATATATATATATATATATATATATATATATATATATATATATATATATATATATATATATATATATATATATATATATATATATATATATATTGTAACGTGGGTTCTAGGCCGACATTAGAGTTAACGCAAAAAGAAGACTCCAGACAGAAAAATATTATAAGGTGAGATGAAAGGTTTATTGTATACCAGCAGCTTCAGGGTCTCTGAACTGCACAAAGTCTGGATTAGGAATCATACATGAAAAGAACAAGTGCATACTTTATAGAAGTAAAGAGATGAAAGGGGGCAACGAACTGTATATGAGTCAATTGCTTACGTGGAAATACAGGATAAAGGAGAATCACATGAGGAGGGCTATGACTAACTGACTTGGCAGAGGACGGGATAGCTCTGTGGTTGAGCACGAGGATTTCCTAGAATTAAAACAAAGAGTGAAGATGATCTGGGAGGTTAACAAACTTGGAATCAGAACAGGAAGTATTTATCATTCAAGACAAAGAGCAGGGAGAACTTAAAGTGATACTATAGGGGATAACTTCATACTACGTAACAATATATATATATATATATATATATATATATATATATATATATATATATATATATATATATATATATATATATATATATATATAGAAAGTATAAACAAAAAACACAAATAGCAAGAAACACAACTTTTGCAGCTCCGCTAGATAATAATTCAAAACGGTCTACGGTTATCCAATTAAAAATTGGATAACCGTAGATATAGGATAATGTAGCTACCCATTACAATCAAAGTCCCCATCAATTGACCGATTTTGCCTTCCTTCCCACTGAAAGCATCACTGATACCATGGAAACCAACAGAAAATTCCTCATCCGTGAAATCTACTGGACTGCTCAATTACGCACAATATACCCTTACGACCTTAACAAAAGAAATGAGCTTGCTTCCAAAAAGCGTATAAATTTTGCCCCTTAGACGGTTAGGTTTGGTACAAGTAGTTTTATGTGTTTATTGTTGTGGCTGTTAGATTCAACTGAGGAAGGTCGAAGACCAAAACGTTTTGAATTATTATCTAGCGGAGCTGCAAAAGTTGTGTTTCTTGCTATATATATATATATATATATATATATATATATATATATATATATATATATATATATATATATATATATATATATATATATATATATATATATATATATATATATATATATATATATATATATAAATCAAATTGGTAAAGCTGGAAAATCTGGCTGAGGTGAAAAAACGATGTTGACTCCACCGGGATTCGAACTCGGGACCTCCCGCTTTCTAGTGCGGACGCTCTAACCACTGAGCCATGAAGCCAAGTTGGTCTGGCCTTTGTTCAAATAACAGATGAAGCAACTCGCAATTCACCTCCTGAGCAGGCGCCTAATTTTTCGGAACAGCACTAGTTCTCGTTTGACGCAAGCCCAACCAGAGATCAAAGTTGATGCTATCCAGCTGAACACAATTGTTTATTCGCCAGCGGATCTCCGAAGAGATACAGAAACCTGTGAAAGCAGAAGAGATGAAGTGAAAATAAACGCTGACGACAACTGCGTGGAATATAAATCAAATTGGTAAAGCTGGAAAATCTGGCTGAGGTGAAAAAACGATGTTGACTCCACCGGGATTCGAACTCGGGACCTCCCGCTTTCTAGTGCGGACGCTCTAACCACTGAGCCATGAAGCCAAGTTGGTCTGGCCTTTGTTCAAATAACAGATGAAGCAACTCGCAATTCACCTCCTGAGCAGGCGCCTAATTTTTCGGAACAGCACTAGTTCCATATATATAGTATATATATATATATATATATATATATATATATATATATATATATATATATATATATATATATATATATATATATATATATATATATATATATATATATATATAAAGTACAAAAAATATGCAATAAAGGGCATGACTGGTTGATTTTAGGAGTATGAAAGATTACAAATATATATATATATGTATATATATATATTTATATTTATATATATATATATATTTATATATATATATATATATATATATATATATATATATATATATATATATATTAGAAAGAAATTACAAAAATGTTCAAAAATATTGACTGATTCACCAGAACTTAAATCAGTTTTTAAAGAACCCCCCATGGTTGCTTTTCGCCGTCCTCGGTCTCTGAGAGATCTTCTCGTGCGGGCTAGGGACCCCTCACCTAATGACATTCCAAACACAGATTCAACCGAACGAGGTTTTTTTGCATGCAAATCCAACCGCTGTATGCTCCATAAATATATTAAACAGACAGATAAATTTTCTAGCACTAAAACGGGACAAACTTTTCCCATCACATCACACATTGATTGCAAATCAGAATGGATAATTTACTTAATTACTTGCACAGCCTGCAATAAACAATACGTAGGCAAAGCAGAAACTACTCTTTACACACGATTCAGTAATACGAGATCAGAAATCATTAATTTTAACAAAACAAGCTCAAAACAACTACCTTACACAATACACTTTAATTCCCCGTCGCATACCATAGACAATGTCACACTTACTGGCATTGAACTCATCACAGAAAGATCACACACTACAATTCTACACAGAGAATCGTTCTGGATTGAAAAACTAAAAACCCTTAGCCCGAATGGTATCAACGTAGATAAATAAATTCATTGACACACTGCGTCACCAGTCGCAACAGCGGTTTCACCAATTTACATTGCGCACTTCCGTAAGTTACCAATTCTCTTTGTTTAAGTTAAGCCGATTGTTTTAATGTTCGTTGTGTTCCTGTAGCATCACTTTGAACACTGAATACCTGTAATGTGTACGTAGAAAGGTTTTTTTTTTTGCATAGTAGCTTCTTTAATTAGCAATCTGTTTTGGTTAGTTAAGTGTAATATATTTTGTTCACAAATACTACCCATTTTTTAGTCATTTTCTCTATTTTTGCTACTGTGAATACTAAGTTTTCCCTTCTCCCTTCTCTCCTATATAGTATCCTGAAGAAGGCCGCTACATACTGGCCGAAAGCTTGATTAAATCTTAATATTTGAGTAACGCGAAGCTACGTCTGCCGAGTTTTTATTTTTCTGTTGTCTCACTTTATATATATATATATATACATATATATATATATATATATATATATATATATATATATATATATATATATATATATATATATATATATATATATATATATATATATATATATATATATATAGGTTGATGCAAAAACATGGTAATACACAGTGCAATATAATTAAACCAAAAATGGAGTTGAACGAAAAATACAAATTAAGACGTTTCGGGTAACATATCCTTCAACCTTCTGTTACCGTGTTGAACGGTATGTAACCCGAAACGTCGTAATTTGTATTTTTCGTTCAACTCCATTTTTTGTTAAAATCCATTTTTGGTTTAATTATATTGCACTGTGTATTACCCTGTTTTTGCATCGACCTTTTTTTTTCTCCAGTGCATCGAAGTACCTTAGTCCTTGAAAAGGTTGCAATAAGTTCTTACAACATAGCTTTACAGAACTGTTTCGTAAGGGCCAATAATGTAGGTATTACAGACAGACAAACAGACAGACAGACAGATGGACAGACAGATAGATAGATAGATAGATAGATAGATAGATAGATAGATAGATAGATAGATAGATAGATAGATAGATAGATAGATAGATAGATAGATAGATAGATAGATAGATAGATAGATAGATAGATAGATAGATAGATAGATAGATAGATAGATAGATAGATAGATAGATAGATAGATAGATAGATAGATAGATAGATAGATAGATAGATAGATAGATAGATAGATAGATAGATAGATAGATATAGATATACAGGTATTTAGAGCCAGTAGTCGTCACAACTTTTAATTTAAATTTTTTGGGGCACCATCGCCGCTTCAGATTTCTGTTCATCACGTTCATTGAAAGTGTAACGCGGGCCCCGCGTCGAGTTCCAAGGGATAGGCTTATTCTGTTAAAGAAACACTAAAGAGAACCAACGTTCTTCCCGAAAGGAAACGTCTCAAGGCAGTTATTTCTCTCTACGGATCTCCCACTGCTCCTCGCCTTCCTTCTTCAAGGTACAACAGCTGAGACTGTATCTGCCGCGCACAGCATGTCCACATGTGTTTCTCGCAGGCCGGATGTCACGTGGCTCGCGGAAGCGCGGGAGAACTACTGTACTGCTTAAACTGACAGGGCGCCACCTCTCAGGAGCCGAAACCACCCTCAGATACGTTACACTACCCCCTCCTTAGCTTATGCGTCCCGCATAATCTTCGACTCAAAGAAAACAAAAGGAGAACTTCTTCTGTGCAGGTAACACTTGTTTATTAACAACTTTTTTAGGAAAGTACACATCAGAAAAACGGCGACCTTCACCTTTGTCTATTAACAAACTAACTCAAGTAAAGTACGGTTACTCAGGAATGGCGGTAAACTTCTTTTCTTCAACTTCAAAGACCCTGCCATCTGGATACACAACACGTTTTGTGGTTGTAATAAGTCTGAGTCCATCCGTCAGCAGGTATGAAGTACTTCGGTAGGATTCTCTAGTCCCAGGTAATCCAACTTCATCTCTTTCCGCCTTTTCAATTTCTCTCTCGGCTGTTGCAGAACGCTCTTCCAGTGGCGAACCTCGATCCAGAAGTTTCTGAAGAGACGGCCATGTAGGACTTCTCTGAACCCTGGGTGGGGTGGGATGAATCACAGCCATGGGAGTCTTGCCCGCTTGTTCTGCCCTCTCGTTTTCAGTTGATTCTATGTCCATATCATTAACTTCCTTTTCATGCCCTTTCGCAACATTTTCTGATTGTTTCGTCAGTTTACCTCTACTTGACCTTTCTGCCTCCAACTCCTTAGACGTGTGACTGGACTCCCCCTGAGTGGTTACTGTACCATCAACCTTTGCCTTCTTTCGCTCGCCCGTGGTTTGGTGACCTTTCCGTTTTCGGTCGTCACAAGTTTTCTTTGGCCTTTCAGCTGTGTCCTCCTCCCTTACGTTCGGTGCCACCACTGACCTGACTGTACCCCTTCCGCGACACTCTTCGGGTTCTTTTTCACGCTTTCTTCGTTCTTCCTCTCCTCGTCCTCTGCACTGTTTTTCATGCTTGATCGTGTCTGATTTCCTAGGGCTGCTGAAGTCGTGGCAGACCTGGCATCGAAACATCCTGTGCCCATGCTGGTACTCGGCATGGTTCCTCATATCCTGTAAGTCATTGAACCGGCGAGGGCATTCAGAACACTTATACTCCACAACAAACAATGGCCTGTTCCCACTCATCTTCCTGCAAAACGAGAAAGAAAGACAAACTTGAGTGAACGCATTCACCATCTCGCGTTGACTAGAAAATTAAGGGGCTAAAAAGCCTCAAACACCATATTAAAACTATTTACAAAGAAAAGAACACGGAGACGTCATCTTTACTCAACGTTGACATCTATTTATTTACATATTTACACAGGTGACATTCAATTCTAACTGAACCCGTATCTCTGGGGTTCTTTTCGTTCCCTCTTCGGTTTTGTGAGCGCTGCGGAGAAGACGGCTCCTCGCTCTCCTTTGCTTTATGGGCTTCTGTCTCTTTCGTTGATGCTGTTGGGCTGACCGTGTATCTACCTTCATTTGAGTCTTCATTTTGTCCACGAATACGTGCGTTTTCTCGGCTTGGCTTATTATTCTCTTCTGAATTTTCATTCACAACAGTAGTCTTTTTCTCAAGAAAGGACTTCACCCAAGGTACTTCTTCTCCTAGATAGTCACGCAATCGGTTGTAGTGGATGAGCTTCGGCTTCTTCTGGGGTCCCATTATTACTCGAAATAATACGTCGTTGATTCTTTTCAGAACTAAACCCGGGCCCTGCCACGGGCGGTGAAGTTTTGAAGTGGTGCCCTTCTTTACCACCGGGGAATGCACAAGAACCAGATCTCCTCGTTCATACGTTTGTTCTGAAGCTTTGTGATTTATTCGAAATGACTGTCTGTCGGTGGCCACTTTCAGATGTTCACGTGCCTGCGTATGCATCTTCCCGATGTTATCCTCTAACTTTGAAACGTACTCAGGGTAATCCGTCACTGTCTCTTGTTCAATAGCCGGTACAATCACATCAAGTGGAGTTTTCAGCACCCTGCCGTACATTAACTCTGCTGGGGAAAATCCAGTCGTCTCATGGATAGCGGTGTTGTAGGCCATAGAAAGATATGGCAACCACGTGTCCCAGTCCTTCTGACTTGTATCCACCACAGATGACAACATACTCTCAAGGGTGCGGTTGAAGCGCTCAATCATCCCGTCTGATTGGGGATGGTATGCAGTAGTTCTAGTCTTCCGGATCTGGAGCAACTCACACATTCCCTGGAACACATCTGACTCGAACTGTCGTCCCTGGTCCGAATGGAGCTCTCGTCGGGAATACCGAACTTGCATACGAACTCTTCAACCAATGCTTTCGCCACTGTAACTGCCTCTTGGTTAGGGACTGCTATGGCCTCCGTCCATTTGGAGAAGTAGTCTCCGATGACTAGGATGTACTTGTTTCCTTGTGGGGTCACTGGTAATGGGCCAAGTATATCCAATGCAACTCTTTGCAGTGGCTCGCCTGAAAGATACTGAGTCATTTTTGCCTTCCTGTTAGAGTGAGACCCTCTTTTGGTAATGCACACTTTGCACCGCTTACACCATCTCTCGACATCTCTTGACATGCCACTCCAATATGCCTTTTCCTTTATCCTTCCTGTCGTCTTCTTCACCATCAAATGTCCTGAAAGAGGATGCACATGAGCTGCTTCCCAAATATCTTTCTTCATCTCCTCTGGAGTCACAAGCTGCACAGTTAACTTTTCACCAGTTGGTGACTCGAATCTGCGGTAAAGTATGTCATTCTGTAAACGAGACTGTCCCACTGCGACCAATAATTCTGAAGGGTTCTGCTACCTCCTGAAATGCTTTCCCATGGTGGTCGCTTCTTCAACCGCTTCGCATCCAGTATTGGGCTAATGTCTGGGTCTGCTGCTTGTAACCTCCTCAGTTCTTCGTTGGACCTCTCAGTTACCCAGCTTTTCTCTGGCGTACTCGGCATTTTGTTCTCATCAGCCCCATTTGTTAAAGAGTTACAAGTCACTACCGGTGTATTTGGAGTAGTTTCACCCTGTTTGGCCGACTTCAAAGCTCTCTCAGCATCATGCTCTTCTTCTCTATCACAGTGGCGGCAATCCTCACACGGTCGTCTAGACAAACTGTCAGCATTATTGTGAATTCTTCCTGCTCTATGCTCTATTGTGAAGTCGTAGGTTCCAAGCGTCTCCAACCAGCGTGCCACTTGGCCCTCTGGGTAGCGAAAGTTCAGGAGCCAACGAAGAGCTCCATGGTCTGTCCTGACGTTGAATTTCCTTCCATAGAGGTAATGGTGAAACCATTTCACGCCTGCTACAATGGCCAAAAGTTCCTTCCTGGTTACACAATACCTTCTTTCTGCTTTGGTGAGGGTCCTACTGTAATAACCGATGACGTGTTCTTCTCCGTTTTGAATTTGTGAAAGAACTGCTCCTATTCCATGATTACTTGCATCTGTGTCTAGAATGAAGGGATCACTCCTGGTGGGGTAGCTAAGGACAGGTGCAGTGGTGAGCTGTTTCTTCAGTTCACAAAAAGATTCCTCACATTCATCACTCCAATGGAATACTCTACCTGATTCTGTGAGCCTGTGTAAAGGTTTAGCGATCGAACTAAAATTCTTGATAAAGCGTCTGTAGTAGCCACAGAGACCGATAAATTTACGAACTTCATGCACGTCTCTGGGGCTGGGCCATGTGGACACTGCCTCGATTTTAGTTGGGTCAGTGTGAATTCCATCTGAACTGACGACGTGTCCCAAAAATGTTACTTTCCTTTTGAACAGCTGGCACTTCTTAGGAGATAACTTCAACCCTGCCTCGCTCAAGCTCTTGATAACTTCCCCAAGTCTGCTAAGATGTTCTTCAAACGTTTTCCCGTGGACTATGACATCATCCAGGTACACCAGACAGCTTTCCCACTTAAGCCCTCCAAGGACTCGATCCATGAGACGTTCAAATGTCGCTGGGGCATTGCAAAGCCCGAACGGCATCACTTTGAACTGGAAGAGCCCTTCGTGGGTGGAAAATGCAGTCTTAGGGCGATCTTGTGGCTCCACCTCTATCTGCCAATACCCGCTTGCTAAGTCTAGCGTAGAGAACCACGCGGCACCACTGAGTTTATCTAGGGTGTCATCAATTCTTGGAAGCGGGTAAGAGTCTTTGACAGTCACGTCATTCACCTTTCTATAATCCACGCAAAAACGTAAACTTCCATCCTTTTTCCTCACAAGGACAATGGGGGAGGACCATGGGCTGAAGGATGGCTCTATGACGTCATGCGACAACATCTCCTTGATTTCCTTGGAAGCTTCCTCCTGTTTGTGCAGAGGCAACCTTCTTGCTTGCTGGCGTATTGGCGGATGGTCTCCTGTGTTTATACTGTGCTTGTCAAGGTTTGTCCTCCCGAGGTCCCCTGCACCCTTGGCAAACGCACCTTGCCACTTGTGCAAAAACGCCTTGACCTCATCCTTCTGAGCTTTATCCAACTCCTCTGTACAAGTACCAAACAATTTTTCCAGGTGTGCAGGGAACAATCCCGTTCCCCTGTGAAGATCCTCGGTGGCATCAACCGCACCACCTCCGGAAGAAACCTCTTCCACTCCTTCACACTCACCCACAGTCGTACCCCGGTACACTGTCACAGGGTCGTCACTCAGATTGACAAGCCTTACAGGGACGGCCCCTGTTCTACATCTATTACGCGCAGCGAGCAACCAAGACACCTTTCTTCCCAAAAAGTGAATTCGACGGATTCATCATCTGCACTCCCTCTGCACCAGTCTCTTGCAAGTCCTTCACATTTCCAGCAATTAGCATCTCTGATTGGGCTGGCAGAACTATCGTCTCTGAGGCAACAATACGGCAACAACTTCCATTTGTTTTTATTTTGTCTTCGGCATAATTGGGTCTCACTTCATTCTCCCCGTCGTCTTCGATTGTAACTTGGCCCTTTCTCGCATAGATAACGCAGTCATGCTGTCTCAGGAAATCTAGTCCTAGTATACAATCCGGACCTAAATCTGCTACCCAGAACATGTGTCTCCTTTTCCTGCCACCAACCTTAATTTCCATCTCTGCTTTGCCATGAACAGGTACACTTTTCCCGTCAGCGAGTATCATGCACAACCCGTCCTGTTCTAGTTGAGGCCTATACTCGCTGGGAAGACTGAAAAACACACCCGCATGAAGAAGTGAAATGTTGGCGCCAGTATCCACCAAAGACGACACGTCTTTTCCTCCAACTTTGCAGCTCAGGTAAATTCCATCCTTTTCAAGTCCGGGTAAACCATTAAGCACTGCTATGCAAGTGGGTCCAAGATCTACTGTCGAAGAGCGACCCCCATCTCCGACTCTTGGCCGTTTCCCGAAGTCGTTTCACTCTGTTTTGCCGTAGTAACCTTTTCTGGGCAATTCCTCTTCACATGGCCTGGTTTTCTGCACTTGAAACATATTGGGCCACCTTCCTCAGTATACGATGGCTCCCCGTTTGATGTTTTGGATCTCGGCGGCCATTTTCCCTGTCTTCCTTGACTGCCATACTGTCTTTTCTCGTCCTTCATAAGCTGTAGATCACTCCGTATAGCTTTCAGTTCTGATTGCAACTCAGCCATTGACAATTGGCATTGTATTATCTCCTCTGCTGCAGTCCTTGTTGGCTCCTTTGTCTCAGTCTCGCTCTGCCTGACTTTACCTTCTGTTGCCCGGACCACTCTCTTTCCTTGGAAATTCTTTTGCTTTTCGGCCGTGTGAAATGCTTCAATTTCAAGGGCGCTTTTCAGGGCATCTTCCAGGGTCTCAGGTCTCATCTTATACACTGCCAAGCGGAGGTCTGGGTCATCCAAAGCATCAAGGAAATGATCCTTGGAAAGAAACTTCAACAGCTGAGGTGGAGCCGACGGGTATGCTCGCCTGGCTAGTCTCCTAACCTCCAGTGCAAGCTGGGGAAGAGTTTCTTCTTTCCTTCTTATCCGGTTCTTCAACTGTATCCGGAATATCTCAGTTTGATGGGAGGGGTTGAACCTTCGGGACAATGCTTCGATCAACAACGGGTAGTTCCTACGAGAGTCTGCATCCAGATCAGCTAGCACGGCTCGTGCATCTCCCTTGAGGCTAGCGGCCAAGCACATCGCCATCACACCCTTGCTCCAACCGTGGAGTTCAGCAACTACCTCAAATTGGACTTGATAGTCCTCCCACGAAGTGCTACCATCGTAAATGCCTGGGCGAATCCCATAGATGCCTGAAAGTCCTGGCTTATTGTTGCTGGTACCCCGTTCCATCTGACCTGTCTCGTAATGTTTTACGGGGGAAACTCCTCGTGGAGTATTTGGTCTTCTGAACCCAAGAGGCTGGCTCTGTTTCCTGCCTTCGTACCATTCTAAGTTCACATCACTTCTAAAGGGGTTGGTTGGCGAAAGTTCGGCCCTTTGTTGAATTCCACCCAGGTTACTCAGTGGGCTGCCTTTGCTAACTGACTGATCAGGGGATCTGACGTTTTCACCAGACGGGCTGGTCCTCGCCTCGGGAAGAGCACTTTCACGCAGGGGGTCCCTTCCTCTCCCTTCAGTATACTGAGATGGTGTTAGGTCAATCAGGTTCTCGCACCACTCATCTGAAACAATCCAATCTCTCTCCATGTCTCTGGGACTCCTGAAATCATCATCAAAATATTCTCCACTTCTTGCTGGAGTCTCCATTTCTGCGTACTCAGGACTGCTTCCTTTGAAATAAGCCTATCCCACCGCTGCCACCAGTTGTAACGCGGGCCCCGCGTCGAGTTCCAAGGGATAGGCTTATTCTGTTAAAGAAACACTAAAGAGAACCAACGTTCTTCCCGAAAGGAAACGTCTCAAGGCAGTTATTTCTCTCTACGGATCTCCCACTGCTCCTCGCCTTCCTTCTTCAAGGTACAACAGCTGAGACTGTATCTGCCGCGCACAGCATGTCCACATGTGTTTCTCGCAGGCCGGATGTCACGTGGCTCGCGGAAGCGCGGGAGAACTACTGTACTGCTTAAACTGACAGGGCGCCACCTCTCAGGAGCCGAAACCACCCACAGATACGTTACAAAAGTATACTGACCGGAGAATTTCTGGAACGGTACTTCAGATGTTGAAGATTAATATTAGCGAACCTCGCTAAAATTTAATACTGTTATGTACTTCTTTATATCTATTTCTCCTTGACCTGCTGTCCTTGATTTTTGGACAGAGTTAAGTATCATCTTAACAATAGGTTATGTAAATAAAACACCTTTTAAATGTGACCTCTTGAGAACAATGGGCATAAAGAGGGAGACTTAATTGCCATAGTGATTTCAAAGGAGTGACTGGTAGCCTTATATCACACTAATAAGTTTTTACCGTACAAGAAACCAAAGCATTATTTTTATCAAATATTTTATATGTTTAATTTTTTTCTTCCCGAATACTTTTTTCAACTAACCCAATCGTATTTTTGATGAGTTCCAACTGTTTAACAAATTGATGGTGATTCTGTTTTACATAATTAAACAAAAATAGCAAAATTCCTACTTTTCCATTCTTAAGCCATCTTCATAAAAATGTTCAACTCTTAAGGGAGTTATATTTTAGCATATTTCTTGTTTCTTGTCTAAAAATTTAAAGTCTTCTATCTGGTATTTTGTTACTCTTGTTAAGATAACGCAAACTTCAAACCACTTGACGTTTCAATCAATGTCAGATTAGATGGAGTTTTACAACCCATACTCCAACCAACTGGTTCCAAGTCGAGCCGCCCAAAACGCTTTTTCCTGTTTGGCTCAGTGTCAGATGATTCCCATAAATTTGTATGCATTGTATTGCACCTGTAATGCAAAAGTGATACTGAAATTAATATTTTTCTTCCTCATGAGTAAACAACATTTTCACTAGTCATTGTTTTCTGTCATTGAAAATGTTTAGCGTCAATATACCATTGCAGATTTTATGGTAATATCTTCACACTGTTCAAAATTTCTGTAAATTTATAGACTTTTTTTAACTTGAACTTTTTGTATTTTACTTTTAATGTAGATTTTCTGTATCTTTACAGACACTTTGTACTTGATGCAATAAGAAAAGGTTGCTTAAAATGTTTTTTCTGTTTATTTGAAAAGCCATTTCTGTTTGCCTTTTTAACCAAATTTTACTGCTTTGTAAAACTTTTTCTGTAACTTTACAGAAATTTCAACAGTATTTTGTATTTTTCTGATTTCACATAAAAATACTGTCATTTAACAAACATTCATTTTGTTTTTAAGCTGAAAAAGAAACAAAAATAAGCCCAAACAAACAAATAAAAAATAGCCAGAAAATTTTCAATATTTAACATGCATCGTTCTGCGAAGTTTCGGTTTAAAAAAAAAATATTTTTGGCAAATTTATGATCCTATTTGAAAATTAACTTACATTTATTATAAAAGCATACTTTTATATAGTTTATAGTTTTTACGTTCTTAGTTATAAATATCATACAACTGGTGTTTTGTCACACATTTTTAAGTAAAAAAGAAATTGTAAGTCCCTAATTTCAGAGCACTGACAATGGGTATACTGATGTCAACTCATCGCCCCAGGCGCTCATGCACTTGATCGGAGCAAATAAAAAACGTTTCACAAATTTACTTGAAAGAGTCTGAAAATTTACCACTTTATGACGTAAATCTCATTTTGCATAAAGGTGGAGCTTATTTTGTAGGCATTTTCCTAACAAAAGGATTGCTGTTGCCTTGAATAATATCTTCTTTCGCGTTTTTTAATCAGGAAGTGATAAACTTATTGTTTATCTTGTCTGGAAATGTTTGCAACCAATGTATTTGCATTCTTTGTCTTATTTATTTTAAAACCAATTATTATATTGTACAAAAAAGTGACTTTCCAATTACAAAGTTCCTAGAGAAAGCAGTCTACTAGACAACAGTGGCGTCACCAGACATTTCATTCTGGGGGAGGACAATGAGGGGGCACAACGATTTTATGGGGGGCATATAGGTCCCACCCACGGCGCCGGAGGCGCCACCGAGCGCGAAGCGCGAGGCTTAACGGGTGGGTCCAGGGGCCCGCCTTAGGGTCCCTTGTGGGGTCCAGGGGCAACGCCCCTGTGGGGGCCCATGGTTCAGTGTCCTTTGGACACCACCTCTGTAATTCGAAGCCATCCTGCGGTCAGTTTTGTTTACTCCAGTCCGAGAATGCAGCGTTAAAGTCTCAATGTGGGCTCGTCTTAGCATGGGGGGAGCCATTTTTGGTGACAATGGGACTGATAACATGGAAATGCAATTGACCGTGTTGCGACGCTTTGCTAATTTCGAGATGTACTGAAATAATAAAATTATCTATCACTCGAACTCCCAAATAGAAATGATGTTACATAGAACGATTTTAAATACACCTGATGCTACGAGGAAATTTTAAATCACATTTCACATTAATTACTAGTCAGACTAGCACTTAATTTCTATGCAATTGAAAAGCAGCCCACCTGATTTTTTTTAAACGTCCGAATTCAGTTTTGGGAGTAGGGTACATGTAAAATATTACACAATACACCTGAAATCCCGTCTGTCCATGTAATGTGGCAGTTGCTAACAGCACAGAACTTTTTTAAACTTCGTCCGAACATTTTACCTTGTTTTTCAAGAAAACAGTATGAAGCCTGGACTAAGGAAAGCGTCCACAAGCTGCCGTAAGGTGTAGCAAATCTTTGTAATCATGCTCATTGTCCAAGAAAGTGTTACTCTAAATGTATCGTTTCAGTTTTCTGGAAGAGTAATCAAATAATTCATATGATGGACATTTCGGGCATTGTATTGCGCAAAATTTAACATAATGAAAGTTTCCTTCTTACTTTTCTTACATTCTCCTTTTTTTGCCTGATTATCTCTTACCGCTTCAAGGAGGATTAATGAAGCTCATTACATGCACACCTCATAAAGTCACCTTTCACGTCTTATTAATTGATTGACAGTGACAAATTTTTTTTATTAAAATACACAAAAAGTTAAGTAACATTTGGGGTTAGCGAACAAGCCAGTGAAACATGTGTTAATTGATTTTCAAGCGCTGTGAAAACTATGAAAGCATAGCTCACTGTAGGGCACTGATGTAACAAACTCAGATATCAGCAATCCGTATTGTGCCTTTGATCGAATCGAGTGTCTATGTTGCTTTCTCAAGAAGAAACACGGGTTGAGGAATACTCAGTCTGTTTCTCTTGAGAAATAAGCTCTCTGAAAGTGTGTTGATGTTTTGTTGTTTTTTATCTTTGTTTTTATATTTAGAGGTTACCTTAACTACTGTAGTTTAAAGAATTTAGATTTTTGACAATTTCGGGCATTGCTTCCCTAAATATTGAAGTAAAGCTTAGTAATAATTGTTTTTCTTTTGCTCTGCCAGAATGAGTAATGAACTTTTTCATTCTTGTTGATATTCCTGAAACTTTCACCGCGAAGGCGACAGTGTTCATGTCTTTTCACGTATTTTTAAGAGTCCGGGAAGACTTTGGAATTTCTAGGCATTCACACCATACCTATTTTAACATTTTTCCGCAAGAGTTAATTTTTTTAATGAGAGTGAATATTTTCAATATTTTATTGCTAGACTTAGATGTATATTCTCTTTAAAACCCTACATTTAAAACCAAAGCATAGATGGGAAATTTAAATGTATATTTTTTGGAATTTTTGAGCTCATTAAATATGCAAATATGCAAATTAGGTAAAATTGAGGTCTGTTTTATTTTTATCCAAAAAACAACCAGTTTTTAATTTTGTATATTTTATTTATTTTGTGTTTCGTTATTTTTGTGAATAACATTGTTTAAGGCATTTTTTTTTTCATTTGAACAAAAATTCTTTGAAATAAGCCGTAAAATGACTGAGCTATGGCACTTTTTGTTTTTGTTTTTCTTAAATAGCTGTCAGAGCTTTTTCCCAAATTTTTTCCCGAATCTTATATTTTGCGGAAATTGGGTTAACTCTCCCCGTCCATCCCCTTCTCATGCGCCTATTGTCTTATATCAAAGTACAAAGTACTATGTCAGACTTCTTTTTGAAATGGACATTACATTTGAAAGAAAAAAGAAACCCTCACTTTTTGGTACTCCACTCTAGCGATCCTTTTTGAACTGTTGTGGTTGATTTAATGGTAGGAGGTTTGTTGAAGGGTCAAGTTTCTTCTTGATACACTCCTTCAAATACGGGGTTTAAATAGAAGTCCACTCAGTTGCTCTCGAAAATATCAAGTGTGAGCTGTTTATGCACGCAACCTAACTCTTGTAACTCAATAGGTCAAGAGACAATATAAAGCCTGGTATAGCAGTTTGTGTTAAGAACCTGATCACACACGCGTTAACTGAAAAGGGAAAATATATACGAAAGGGAATGGCAAGAAATGGGGGGGGGGGAAGGGGGGTATCAAGGAAGTAACCAAGTGCTCATTTTAGGTGGATTGCCAAGCGCGGATTTAAGGGGGTGTTTTACGGCCCCAGTCCTCCCTTTTTAGCCACATTAAGAGTGAAACCCCTGTTTCCTGTTAGGTCAGCCCACGATTTCTGGAATGTCTAGACCCGCGCATGAGTCCCGCGATCTAAAAGCAGTTGGGCAAAATAATCACCAATACTGGTCACGTATGTGACAATCACGGACTTCATATACATGTACAGAACATATACAGAGCATACTGCACGGTATATTGTCGCTGCCGTAAGTGTGAAAAAACGCACCAAGATTGCTGTCTGCTATTGTTTTGTGTAAAAGTTTGGACGTGCTCAAGTTAATTACCAGATTTGACAAGAAAGTTGAAATATTTTTGAAATATGGCAAGCAAGGTAAGGTCAAAATCACTTCACGTATTGCAGGAATATGGTATTCTTACCCATTTAAGTTTAACTTTCATTTAAAATATAACAGGGTCGTCGTCAAATCAGACGATTTATAGCGGCTTCACGACGGCCATCGTGGTGCGCCTTTTTGTCCCAGTCGGTGACGACAATCTAAGGATAGGACGTACACGTTACATGCTCTGTCCATGTATATGGTCTGAACTTTTCATCCAGCTGAGCTGACTTTTTTACTGCATTTGCGTCAGTTTATCGTTAAATTCAATCTACCTAACTTACTAGCCGTCTAGGTCTGTCCACATGTTAAACCTTATTGATCGTTAAAGGTATCGTTTGACAGGTAACGCGTAGGCTACTAGTTGCAAGGATATTATAATATCTATAGTGGACACAGGGGCGCCCTCAGTATATAATGTAAAGCTGCAGAAAGAATCCGATTACTCGTGACTGCATATATTATTTTGGTCGAATTTTATAGAGGTATTCGTATTACAATTATAGCGAAACTAAGGGCGTTGAGAGGTAACGAGGAGGAGAATTGATTATGTTTTAAAAAGTAAGAAGGAAAGTTTCACCATGCTTTCACACTGAGCTTTATATCAACGTAGTTTAGGTGCGGATATCCAATATCACCTTCAAGTGATTTTATTAGATGCCCATCGCGGACGTTGTCGATAATCAGCATTGTCGGAAACTCGTCTGAGACTGGACAGAAATTTGTTGAAAAAAGCTTTGACTTAGAAGTAAGACTTGAAACTTTGTAGACCATTTCTCTAATCAAAATATCACCGTTAAACCGACACCATGCAAATCAAACATCTGAGTTGACTTACATAACTTACATCGTCCTCAAACCGAAAAATATTCTCTTTGGCAACTCGTCTTCACACCGATTAATGACTGGTCGAGAAAACCAGTTGTTGTCACTAAACATTAGATTTAGTATGTGCATAAACAAGTCGTCATGAAGTATCACGTTACTTTTAACATAATTGTCGGAGTTCCGCTGTGCTGGATATAGTATAATCTTTTTAACATAATTTTAAATTTGTTTGAATTTTATAAATCGGGTTTTTGCATTCACTGTTTTTACATATCATCTTGCATGGTTTTACTTTTTTTCGAACAAAATTTTGATTTCATTTTGGAAAAATTTTGGAACACGTGTTGTTAGTGAAGGATTGGATTGTTTATCCCACCATCTGGAGGCTGTGAGCATGTGCATATAGCCACCAAAACGAATAACCGAATGAGCTCGCTTTTAAAGTTTGTTTTTGCAGACTAGGCCGGAGATCTTTTTCCAAAAACCCTTAAATATCTAACTTTTCTCTACTTTCCCCACTTTTGACCCCGCGGTCAGATCATGGGTTCATTTTTTTTGTTTAACCTTTATTTGATTTAAAATATGTTATTCAAAGTACACTTTAATTTTGCTGGCCGCCGTTTTGTTGCTTCCTAATTCACTTCGATACGGTTGAGACGGTCATACATAGTATCGGAAATAATGCTAACAATACTCTAACAGACCAAAAAGATATGATATCTACCTGCATTTATTTTAAACGATAATTTTTGTCTTTTTTTTCATTAATATTCTTCCTTTTTTGTTATTTACTTTTGCCGTCATTTTGAACATTACCATTCTTTTCGGTCACATCGACAGGAACCCGGTGGTATGCTTATTGCTTTCACATAGGCTGACCGCTAGCCTTACTTGACAAAGCCTGTGACAAGAAGTTTTGTTGCGCCACCTTTCTTGTTACACTCCTGCCTAGAAAAATAAAAGGGCCCTTTCACAATATTTGTAACAGGTTTCATTTCCATATTTATTTTGACTACATCAGACAGAAGGATCTCAAAAACAATGGAAAGAGATGGGGACTTCATTTTACAATTTTCGAGGCAAACAATTGGGGAATATGTGTTGAACAGAAAAAAATCATTGCGCAACCAGCAAATTGATAAACCCATGATAAAAATTTTTGAGTTTTTCATGCAACTTGCTCTAGATTCTATTTCATCACGAGACTGAGGCCAACTTGTTTTGTCTTTTTTGTCGGGGTTGGTATTAACAAAATACCGATAACAGAGTTTTTGTGCATAATATTGCAAAAACACTCAGAAAAGTCGAAGAAGAAGGAAACAAGAACAATTTTACTTAATAATCTTTGGATTAAAACCTGAATAAATGTTATTTAATTAAGAAGTAAGTAGATGGTCATTTTGTAGATATTTCAACATCCAAAAAATTTATCCAATTATCATTACCCTTAAAAAGGGCCAAACCTCTCACCCAAAACTACAATTTTGGTACCCGGGTTCCGAAATTCTGAATTGGCTCAGCTCTTTGATTGACAGCTAAGTCAAACAATGCAGATTGCCAAAGCTTATGTTACACAGCATTAACTGCACCGAGAATGTTTTGATTACATCAATTAAGTTTTTTATACTCACCTGAGGCAATAAACTGAGATTATCTCTGGATGAGGATGAATTTCAGACAGTTGTGGGAGGGGCTTCAGTAAGAAGGTTGGGAGAATTGGTACTGTTTAAGGTGAGAGAACTGGACCTTTAAACCTGAACCAACATTAGAAATCATTTAGTAGTAGTAGTCATTTTAGAAATAATTCAACTTAAATCTACAGAAATCAGTCAAAAAAGTTCTACATTGACATTACACACATTGCCAGGCTCTAGGGTGTCATACCGATAGCGTACGGTGTTAACACTTAGCATTTACAAATTAACTGTTGATGTTGACTGCTTCATCTGAACTCTTCACGAAATACAAGGAGCGGGACAAAAATTCGAAAATGTAACAATTGTGTAAATGTGATAATTTAATCATTTCTTAGTTTTCAGACATTTCTGTCACGCTGACTTGATTCAGTTTTGAGATCATCGAACACCCATAAAAGGGTCAAATTTCAATTAAGTTGTGTGGTCTACTGAGGTTGTGCTTGTGAAAGGACTTACTGACAGAAAAAATTTGTAGGAGGCTTTACTCCAATTTCCGTTCATTGAAGTGTCCTTTGAACGGGTTCTGATAGCAACATTCTGTACCGTATGGTCTGGATAAGTAATGAATATTAACTTATGATTATTATGCTAATAAAAGGGACATAATTAAATGTGTAAAATATACCCTTACAATTATATCCGAATCAAAATGTAAAAGCAAAATTGACATTAAATTGTACAAAACCATATTTGTCTTGCCGTTGCTCCGAATCTGAAAGCCTTGTATAAGCTTGTTTTTACGAGTCTTACACGAATTTAATTTTGCACCAATATCTTACGTTGAGTTCAACTTGACAAACATTGATCAGAAACCATCATGGTCTCACGTTGTTATTGGCACCGTGTGATTGAGGCTGTCCAGTTTCACATCTGTGTGGAGTTACTTCGACAAATGTTGCAAAATTACCTTTCAACCGTAATTAAGACAAAATTAACGTTTCCTCTCACTTGAAAGACCTCTTTAAAGTCTGATGATTCTGGTTAATAATACGTTTAAAAAGAAAAACGATGAATTTGGAACAAAAGATTAATATTAACTGTCAAACTCCGAATGTCCCTTTAAAGTCCCAGTTCTCTCACCCCAAATAGTACCAATTCTCCTAACCTTCTTACTGAAGCCCCTCCCACAATTGTCTGAAATTCATCCTCATCCAGACACAATCTCAGTTTATCGCTCCAAGACGAGTATAGAAAAACTCAATTTATATAATCAAAGCACACTGAGTACGGTTCATGCTGTGTAATATAAGCTTTGGTACTCTGCATTGTTTGAATTAGCTGCCAATCAAAGAGATGAGCCGATTGAGAATTTTGGTATCCCCGTGCCAAAATTGTAGTTTGGGGTGGGAGGTTTGGCTCTTTAAGGCACACCATTCAGAAGGAATCAAACATTATAGGCATAAGGGGAGACATTTCGTGCAACTTGTTTATAACTAATATCTATAGCATTATAAATTTTTGAACTGTTTGTTACAGCTGATACCTGATCTGCATGAGCTCTAAAGTAGCTAGCAGTGGGGTGTTCAGAAATTGTCAGGGGGGGGGGGGAGTCCGTAGATTCTCTCTAGTGACATGGTTGGGGGTCTACTAGGACATCGAAAGATTTTGCCAAATGGTCCTTCAGGAACTGCTGATTGTTATTGTAGTTATGAATTGAGAATGACAATATTAAAAGTTTCAATAGAGGATTGGCAAAGGGTTTGGGGCCTAAATGGAGTGGTGTCTCCCTCCTTGGATTTCATGTTTAATTTTCCTGAGGGGTGAGATACAAAATGGTGATCTTCAAAATATTAAACAGCATATGTTAATACGTATGATGGACAGTTCTGGTTTTGCTCCTATTTTGGTCAATTATTTTCCCATTGATTTCCCCTGAGTGGCTGATTTTCACTCCACTTTTTTCCAGAGCAAGGGGTAGGTTGACCCTAATTAAATACATACTTACTGCCCATACATTAAACTTTCCACAATTTGAAATTCATTTTAGTTATTTCATACATTTAAATATTTTTATATTCGAATTCGGGGAGAGCTTTAATTTCAATTTGCTCATCTATGACTCTCAATTCGCAATGGTTCTGTGCGAAAATGTATAAGCTATAAACACCCTTACTCCACCATTTGGGACTCCTCCCGAATCACCTTTGTTTCTGCTCTAGAATCCGACAAATACTCATTTTGATGAGAGTCTTTTCCAGCCAGATATTCAATAACTCTCGTTGGCTGCATCGGTATGGTGAAAGCTCATGCCAAAGAAGTGAGGAAAACTTAAGTTCACAGGGCAGCTCAACTTCACAGCTATATTCAGGCCAAGAGAAGTGGATTTTTCGACTAACGTGGAGGTTCCGTATATCCCAGGAGAAAATTCCTGTTGAGACCTGTTGAAATTCCAACAGTTTTGAACAGGTATAAACAGACAACGTTCAAATTACCTTTTGGGGTGATGAAAGTCAACAGGCCTCAACAGGTAACACCGAAGAAGCTAACAGGTTCTTCTTGGTACCTGTTAAAATCCTGTTAAAACATATTGATTATGTTTCCAATTACAATCTGTACCTGTTCAAACCTGCACTGGAATTTTCTTCGGGATAGTTTTGTTTTTGTGTTGATTGATTTCTATGGTTTGAAAAGTCCTCTTTCGTAATTTGCCAAATGACATCGTGCTATTTTTCAGCGTTTCGAGAAATTCAAGATGGCGTCTGAAATCATGACGAATTGGTCACGGTAAAATATACACTAAATTTCCTTCCTAGCCTAAGTTGCCCAATTACACAGTTTGATGATTGACATAATACTCCATGCGAAGACATTTAACCCAAGTCAAGAAACCCTAGCCACAGTGTGCAGAGCACTCGGGGGGAGAGGGGGATTACAATCCTGCCCAAAGTACCGTCTTTTTTTGCAACATAAGTGGACTAGAAGCTCGGTAAAGTGATGATAATAGACCTCCAGCAGTAGGTTTGGAAACTTGATTTACCTCACTTGAACAACAGGTTAGAGAATCAACTTTTTACCGCAATCGAAATAGCATAACGACTTAATTACATATTTTCTTCCACATCTAAGCTTCCAATCAATCAACCATAATTAGGAATTATGATATAGTTTTTGGTACGTTTTGGGGTCAAGCAATCCATCCAAGCCAATTGTGGACGCTTTGGGAATCACATGACAATAAATCCATGATGTCGGCCATTTTAGACGTAATTAGGCCTCCCGTAGCCATACAAATTCTTATATGTCACATTTCGTCTTTAATTGTGCTGTCGTGCGAGCAACTATTGGTATGTTTTGGAGGTCAAACAATCCATTCACGATAATTGCGGACATTTTGAGGAGTCACGTGATGATACATCTAAGATGGTGGTCACCTTGACTGCAGGTAACTTGGGAATAGTCTCTCGACCCCATTTATATTCAGACTATAATACCATGATATGTATTGCAACAGGCTCCATGTGTCACCAAGTACTTTGAGCCTGTTGACTATTCGTTCTGCTCCTAAATATTTGAATCACAAGATTAAGGTAATTGACATTTTTTTCCATCCTCTTTATTCTGATTAATTATTATATATGTGCACATTTGCATGGTAGGCCAGATAGTTTTATTTGAATTTTTCATACATTTATCATGTTTACATACCACATTCCACTATATTCCCGCCAATGTGGGCTACCTAGCTGTCAACTTCTTTTGATTTGCCATTTCCTACACAATGGAACGGTTTAGAAACGAAACAATATCGAATGAATCACTTGGGATATTCAACACGCTAAATGTACGACTTCATCATAAACGTATACTTATAGTACACCCTCATACCCTGTCCGTACAATCCCTCTTCCTGCATAACGATAACTGACACAAAATGGTTCGACCTGATACGTCGATCAGTCATTATGCCAATAAAACTATAGGTACTCAACAGCCCTTGGCTTGATGCATTGTAATTGCGTGTAGGCGCACTATACCAGCACTTTGACAGAATATACATGCAACGAGCCAGCTCCTCTCCAACATGAGGAAAGGTATATACCCGTTTCGTCGAGTAAATGCCAATGCCGGCCGGTCGATTAAAATTACTACCATATTTTCATTCATCTTGCAGTTGATGCAAGTTGTTGGCTTCTTTCTTCCGACCAAACCAAAATGGTAACACTATGCATTACCATGGCATCATGTTTATGATATAGTTTATTTAAGCCTCTCCTGGAGGTAATTACAGGATCCAGATCATCTGAAGACGAGGTGGGAGTGTCAATGTAGCCACGAAAGGAACAATTGGGTCGCTGCTTTCAGTAACTTGTACTTTTGTTAGAGCCTAGATAGAAAGAGTATGCACTTCTTCATGAAGAGGTGAGGGGATTGAACATTTTTTGAAGAAGACGGGGATGGTATAATTTTTTTTATTTTTGAGGTACATTTTTTCTATTTATACCCGCAAACTAGTGAATCGAGGACAGTTAGGAAAAATGTGTTGAAACTTAGCGGATGATATCAGTGCCAGTACGGTTAAACATGGTTGTTTCGTCTTGGTAAATACCCAGATATGACAAAATTTTAATGAAGTTATTATTACGTGTTATCGTAAATTTTTAAACTCTACATGTCATTTTGAAAATCTACATTCTATTTTAACTTCTCGAAGTTCTCGGTAAATTAAGATGAAAGCGTTTCACAAGGTTTTTCCTAGAAAGGTGCTACAGAGGTATCGGTTGCTTGATCTAGTCGAAACGCAAAAAGGTTAAACGAAAAATGACTGATTTTGCACGGTTTCTTCCACAATTGATGTACCATTAAAATACATTAAAATGTTA
This sequence comes from Holothuria scabra, assembly GCA_037179385.1. Lineage (NCBI taxonomy): Eukaryota > Metazoa > Echinodermata > Holothuroidea > Aspidochirotida > Holothuriidae > Holothuria > Holothuria scabra. The sequence goes on from CM074179.1 coordinate 7,015,059, forward strand.
CAAGAAAATTTAAGAGATTGCAGTATTTATTGTATGGGCTATCCCATTAGTACGTGGGCGGATCCATGATTTTCCTGGGGTAGGGGGGGTCTGAAATGTGATCGCCATCCTGAGAAGGGGTATGAGGGGAGAGAAAGTCCCCCGTCTTGACATTTCAAGTTTCTAAAATGCAATTTGGTGCACTTTAGCATATGAAAAAACAACTGTCGGCAAAGAAAAATGTTGGCATTGAGCCAAACTTAACCAGAAAATAAAAGTAGGGGCGTTGACCTCAGTAGTGGGAGGGAAGAACTAAACGATACTTCAGCTTGTTATAGCACCCCAGGCAGACTAGAGAGCGACAGCAGCCCTGTACCCCTCCTTGCCTTCATACTTTCTAAAAAAAACTTATGTTCCAGATTTTAAGCATGAAATTTCGAACCTGTGAAAACCTTGACAAATTGAAATAAAATTCACATTGTTTGTGCTTTTGTTAATGTTTTATAAGATGCAACTTTTAAAATACAGATAATAGCCACAACTTACCAATGGTCTGTAGCTATGATAAAAAGCCTAGAAAAATAACATTTTATTCGGTTACATTAGCGATACAAATTTTGCAAGGGTTTTCTATATCTCAACAACCATGAATATATGTCAATATACACGAATGGCGCGGGGTATTTTGAGTAAAATAGACAAAATGACGGCTCCAATACGATCACTGGGGAAGGGACAACCCGTTCTTTGCTTAACTCTGTTTAATATTCATTGTAGAAACGAAAGAAACACATAAAGGGTGACGCATATTTTCACTTCAAAAAGAACCGCAAAAAGGCATATGTTTGTAAATTTTGTTCCCTTTTTGTTTCTAAACCTTTCGTTCACAACCTGTCTTACGTTATCACGACGAGCGAGTATTTATGGATGATTAAAAATTATCACATGCAAACCCCTTCCACCACTATCAGTAAGCATGTTAATAGTATCAAGATAAAGCTTAGCCTGTGAGAGGTAATTTCTTGAAAACCTGATGAACTCCTCATTACTAAAAAAAAAAATATCGTCAATATTCCTATATGAACCATTCCCTTTCGAGCACCTCGCTCTCTGGAACCGGGAGACACATGTCAATTTCCTCGCAGCCGGGAGGAGCCCATCCCTGCAAAAGAGCAAAACCAAGTTATTGGTACCTTGTAAAATACAATAGAATGTACTAGATGTACGTTGCCTTCCTAAGGTAGATATTACTTTTGAAAGATGGCGATATTAATTACAAAACCCTCCAACCTTTCAGATTTTACAGTGACTGGGGTAGTTTAGATCCTAATCAACAGCACTCTGTCTCTTTTTTTTATTTATTTTATAAAAAAACAACTTTATTCCTATAGATTAATCCGATCAGCGCTTGTATTTAGTGACAGATGGCGAAAGAATTCACTTAAGCTTGCATAATCGAGTAAAATGATAATTGTAGAAAATCGCACAAAACAAAACATGCGATTTCAATCCGTAACAAAATCCCTCTATATTTCAAACAAGGTAACAAAAGTTTACATACACCGCCCATCCATAACAAATAAAGGAGCTACGTTGTCATACTCTACACACGTGACTATAACGTGTGTACTCAGATCCTTCGTGATAGTCCACACTATTATCGCGGACAGAGAAAATTGATTTGCAAACCACATTGTGTAATTTAAGTTCCTGATATTCTGGTCTTATTTCGTAAAAGTTTAATTCGAAATTCAATAGCTAGCGAGACTAAAGTGGGTTTGAAATTTAGCATAGGGCATATCGCACACAATATATTACTATTAAGGTCCATATACTTTGTACGTGTGTGCATATTGAGCTATAAAGCCCGGTACACACCGCCACGACCACCTACGACGCGACAAGACTTCACCTGTCGTAGACAATCTGCATAAATCGTAGACATTCTGGCGCCTTCCTAAACCCACGAAAATACCATGTCACACCGCTCCGACACTAATCGATGGAGCGACGCTGCACGTGGCGCGCCATGAATCAGGCTATTCCAGGTTTGAGATTTAGGCCCTACAATAAATTTGAAATGGTTCATTTTTGGCCTCTGGGTCGCAATTAAGAAATTATTGGCGTGTACAGGCTCTAAAGTAGGCCTTTTACAAAGTTTGCGTATCGTGTCCTTTAAAAGATTGAACTCGGTATATGAATTAGTAAGTTAGATGGGCTTTTAAGGCTCAGTTTCTAACCGAATTGTCAAAGTCGGGCTGGCCACGGCCTTTTTTTCCAGTTGTGGCTCATTGGCTTGCTTCTCTTAAGGGCTGTAATTTCCCTGGGACGTAGGCTGGAGGAGGGGTGCGTGCGGACGCACCTCCCCGCACCAGCTAGAGTTCCGCTCAAAATGAGGCAAAAGAATTCTTCAAAAAACATAAGGCGAAAAAAGAAGCTCAAGAAGACTACGGTGCTACTCCCTGACCAGGGAGGTGTTAGGACCTCTAACACCTCCCTGCTCTGACCGCCGTCTCCACCCAGCACGCTTGTGCCTACATGCAAGAGGATGAATACAAGTCGGCTATTGCAGATTTATCTGCCAGCCTTCGTAGGCGAACCAATGTCTTACAAAGGTATTAACACTTGTTATTTTGAAAATAAATATAGAAAGAAAAAATATTCCCCTTAAAAAGGAAGTAATTTCTAATTGGGTCGGTATTCTAGGCCTACGTAAATGCTTGAACATGAACGCACAATGACTGGTTTGAAGTTAACGGACTTGTTCCGTCTTTTTCTGTGCAAAGTATCTTCAAGTGACGCACTTTTATAAGTGCGCTCGTTTTCCAAGCACGCAGAAGTTTGCATCAACTAAAATCCTGATAATACACTGAGAAATGTCTTCTTCGCGTATGTAAAGCGTTGTAAAAGCGTACGCACACTGACCTCTTTGAACGATGGATTTTTTTTTTTTTTTTTGCTAATGTGGCTTTAGTTTTTAAACGAATCGCCGGTTAGACTGGTCAACGCTAGGTCTCATCTACACTTCCACCCCGATATTTACGTCTCTATGAAGAATCAATTTCAGCAACAGTGTAAGTAAACGTGTGGAATATATGCTTATGACATCTTTGAGGTTTACCCTGTCTTCGAACCTCCAGTTCGTAGGTCTATCACATGGCGTTAGTCTACTCTGACTGATTTAGCGCAAAATTCATCGCCCCACTATTCAAAAGAAGTGTTCGTATGTCTTTCGCCTCCAACACGCTTACGTTTTGTACACTTGTTAAAATGAAGAATAAAGATGGTCCCTACACGAATAGCTCCTTATTCTCGAGTCATTTCGTTCATTATCCTGCTGTACAGCACAACTATTGTAGGCAATTCATCAACGCAAAATCACAGTCCGCTTAGCAGGCATACATTGCAAACATGCAGTTGGCTTCCCGCTGAACAGACCATGGGTGAATGCTGCGCTCTGATTGGACAAACCGCATGAGGCCTGTTTGTCGCGTCGAAGACGAGTTCACACCAACACAACGAGTACCGCCTAGACCGACTACGATTGAACATGTTTAATCTTGCCTACGGCATACGACCCGACGGAATCGTAGTCGTGGGAGTGTTCACACCGCCCATACCCCAGCCGACGCGTTGGGTGGTCGCCGTCGTGTCTTGGGTCGTCGTGGCGGTGTGAACCGGGCTTAAGGATAAACTATATTGCATTTGTCCACAAACAGGTTGTGCTGAGTACTCATAAATACGCCACTGTTTGACTTCTGACCAAATGATCCCTTTTGGACAAAAGTTCGATTTTTGACAATGGTCTAGTTTTTCCAATTTTCACCGGTTCCTTCAAGTGATGTGCTGCCACTAGAGCTTTCATTATACTCGCTCTGTGCAAAAAAGCAATGTTTCCCAATTAAGGGGGATCGAGGGCACCCCCCCCCCCTACGTCCGAAGTCTGGTGGGGAAAATTCACTCAGTCGGGGGATTAACCAGGTTCGAAGAAGAGGAAACGTTTGAAAGAGACGCAGTGAGCATTCAAACGTTAACCACACACCACCCCCCACGGGGGGGGGGGGCAGAAAAATGGTTGTCAAAGCAGAAAAAAGGTCCCTGAAAATTCGGTTAGCGAGTAGGCGTGAGCTCGGTCGCCAAGAACAGAAGTGCAGAAAAGCAAGAAAACAAAAAAGGTCATCGAAATCCGTTCCAGTCGGGGAAATCACGGAATGTACTCCCTCCCCCCCCCCCCCTTTGAAATCCTGCACACACAACTACTTGAATGGTCTCTTAGCTAACCTTTAACGTTAGCTTACCTTTTCTGTAGTTTGGAACTTTGGTAGTGTGGTAATGCCAAATAATTAGGTAGGGTTGAAAGCTCCAAATATCAAGTTAGTATGTAGTGTACTCCATGTCCTCCCTGAGACGATAAGTTGTAATCAGGCAGAGAATTGATGATGTTACAAAAAGTAAGAAGGAAAGTTTAAGCATGCTTACACAACGAGCTCTATCAATGTAGTTCAACTGTGGATATCCAATGTCACCTTCAAGAGACTTCAGATGTTCATCTCGAACATTGTTGATAATTGCCAGCATTGTCTGATACTCCTCTGAGGCTGGACTGTAATTTGTTGAAAAAGATGGTGTTACTTAGAAATTGAGCTTGAAAATTTCTAGATGCATTTCGTTAAAAATGTCACCGATAAATTGATCCCATACAAGCCAACATTTTAATTCACATATATCACTTAAATTGTCCTCAAACCAAGAAGCAACTCTTTGCCAAGTCGTCTTCACACCGATTAAGAATTCGTCAAGTTTACCAATTAGACTCACCCGCCAAAATTTGGCTTAGCATGTGTATATAGAGGCTTTCTTGAAGTATCCTGTTACCTGTATCATAATTTGAAGACACTCCTCTTTGTGTTCGATGTGATGTAATCTTCTTAATTTCCTTTTTAAACTTATTTAAATATTATTCATTGGTTACATATCCATTACTTACACATTTCTATTTGCTTGGTTTTACTTTTATTGAAACAAAATTACAATCTACATCTCATGCAGGACATGTAGTCCAAAATGTTGTATAGCATTTTGGAAGTTTGCATTGTTTGTTATTATATTATATGAAAAACTGATATGATGTAAAATAGACATCACAGATTCAAAAAATTTTTCTCCTTTTCTCATGTGCAAGGGGGTTGATAGTCAATTCAAAATGTTGACCATTTTGACTAGCTTTTTCAGCATTAAAGTTTAATTAGTTGAAAGGTTCCCATGCAAACTTTTTAGTTTGCCAAAAGCAACAAATTTGTTTTCAATTTATATCTTGTTGTTACCCACTTTTTACATTAATAAAAATAGGTTTTAGTAAATATTTTTTGCCACGGTAACCCCACAATAGTTCTCATAGTGTTCCAGTCCTGTTACCCTCAGCTAGATTGGTGCGTTTATATATCGCAATCTTGGGTTAAGATTTCGCTGGACTAGGAGGACCCGCAATGCACCCCTTAAATCCCACATCAGGGGTATTTTTTTCTTCAGTGGACCCTTCTAAAAAAAAACTTTACATGTTACCATAGAAAATGGTGGGACGAAGCCAATTTTTTCCAAATGGCGGATTGACTGACTGACTGACTGACTGACTGACTGACTGCCTGACTGCCTGACTGACTGACTGACTGCCTGACTGCCTGACTGACTGACTGACTGACTGACTGACTGACTGACTGACTGACTGACTGACTGACTGACTGACTGACTGACTGACTGACTGACTGACTGACTGACTGACTGACTGACTGACTGACTGACTGACTGACTGACTGACTGACTGACTGACTGACTGACTGACTGACTGACTGACTGACTGACTGACTGACTGACTGACTGACTGACTGACTGACTGACTGACTGACTGACTGACTGACTGACTGACTGACTGACTGACTGACTGACTGACTGACTGACTGACTGACTGACTGACTGACTGACTGACTGACTGACTGACTGACTGACTGACTGACTGACTGACTGACTGACTGACTGACTGACTGACTGACTGACTGACTGACTGACTGACTGACTGACTGACTGACTGACTGACTGACTGACTGACTGACTGACTGACTGACTGACTGACTGACTGACTGACTGACTGACTGACTGACTGACTGACTGACTGACTGACTGACTGACTGACTGACTGACTGACTGACTGACTGACTGACTGACTGACTGACTGACTGACTGACTGACTGACTGACTGACTGACTGACTGACTGACTGACCGACTGACTGACTGACCGACTGACTGACTGACCGACTGACTGACTGACTGACTGACTGACTGACCGACTGACTGACTGACTGACTGACTGACTGACTGACTGACTGACTGACTGACTGACTGACTGACTGACTGACTGACTGACTGACTGACTGACTGACTGACTGACTGACTGACTGACTGACTGACTGACTGACTGACTGACTGACTGACTGACTGACTGACTGACTGACTGACTGACTGACTGACTGACTGACTACCTTATCTTATTCCAACAACACTAAAGTCTGATTTTTTTATAGTAAAACTCACTCTATAGGGAATTTTTCGCTTGGATCACGACCAAGATGAAACATTACAGGCTCGTTCCTATGGTCTGCTTGTTTTAACGTAATGAATCCATCATGACAAAATCCAGGGCAAGGATTTCCGAATCTTGCATCTACTAAAGCCTATATTAATAAAAAGAAAAGAAACATAAAAAGACACATGAAAGAAAATGTTTAGCAAACAGCACCACAATATATGTATGTTGCGAGTAAATGATACTCTTATATTGTAGTTACAGAGAGCGTATAAATTCGAAAACAATGTCAATGAATTTTCTTCTATGCCCTGACAATTGTATCGGTACTAATTTGACCCATCGTCTCAGAAAATGATGTATTCTTGATGATCATTATCATTTCCTTTAAGCAACATTTGTGTTTAAATTGTTGCTTATTCGGGATAATTACGCAAGGTTGCTCATCTGGAGTTAAGAGAAACAGTATATAGTACGCACAATAATTGACCAACCAAAATGATATGTCATTGCATTTAAAATGTTCTACTTTTAATGTGGAAGATATTGTATCCAGCGCATAACAAAGCCTCGTTATCATAGTTCAGCTTCTTACCCGAGGAGAAGTATTCCATGACCAGTAATGAGCTTTGTACTGACCAACTCTTACAGCGAAAAGACCTGTGCCACGATAGTAAAAAATTGAATCCTTTTTCAGCGAATCTTCAGGATTGCCAGTTAGTATTGGCCAAAGACTCTGGCCGTCGATCACTTTTTCAGGTTCTGACTGTTGTCCCCCGGTAATTTCAAGAATCGTGGGAAAGAGATCCACGAGGTTGGCCGGGATTCTTTCGATCTGAATCGAAAAAGAGGAAAACAATATTAGTTATTTCCAAATGAGAAAATATTTAAACCAAGCAGGGGATCTTGGGCCTCAGTTTTACCAACCCGAACAATTTAGTAAGTTCGAGATAAAGGATTGATGGACTGCCAAATCTGTTTTGTGCTCCCTCTCCTATGTGAAATGCAGTAACAAGGATGTGTGTCTGCGTGGGTGTTAGCTTTATTTTACGCTTAAACTCTACAAGTAAAAAAGTGAAATTTCGCTCGTTGAAAGAGTGAAGTATGCAAAGCTCACTCCAAAAGAGCGAAACTTTAATCAAAGAAGAGTGAAATTCACTCTAAAAGAGCGAAGTTTTACTCTCTATAGAATGTCTAGAGGGCCACTCTAAAAAAAGAGTGATCTCTGAAGGCACTCGTTAAAGAGTGAATTTTCACCCTTTGTGGAGTGGATTTTACTCCTCGCGGAGTGAGTTTCACTATTCTTGGAGTGACAAAATACTCCAATGGGGTGAATTCACACTTTTCTTTCCATTAAAGTGCACCTCAAGTCAAAAAATTCAAATGTATATATTAAAGAGCACGAGAAATGAATTCCAACAGTCCAACTCCTATAAGTTCATAGGATATTCCTGAGCTGAGATATAAAATACTGAAGTGCATTCATTCAACTTAAAATGGTGCATTGCGCAATAATTTGTGTTGTACGACTCAAATTGCAGTCTTTATATTTCTTTGTTTTTCTGACAGTTACCACACCTTGTACCAAGGTGTGATAAAACTCTATCTCTTATGGGGTGATGTAACTAATTAAGCCCTCTCTGTGCAGCTTGCTATGCAAGCAAACAGGAAGTGCTCAAGGTCATAAGAACATTTTTAATTTTAAAGGGAAACAAAGCAGGTAATGTGAGTTGTACAACAAGAAAGTCACAAATTATTGCGCAATTTATCAATTTGCTGTAAGTGAAAAAAAAAAATTATCATTTTGTAACTCAGCCCAGGAATGTCCTATGAAGATGGGAGTTGAACTGTTAGAATTCATTTTTTCATGGTCTTTATTATATATATATATATTTTTGACTTGAGGTACAATTTAAAGGGTGACTAAGTTCACTCTTTTGTTTTAGTGTAGGGAATTAAAATGTAAACATGTTATCTTAAGAAACAAACCTTGGTACCTCCATGTATGGTATGCACTCTTTTCGTAAGCCCAGGTCACACTACACCGATATCGGATCGGATTAATATCCGCTTTTTGTTTGAGTTTTAGTTAAAATCTCCTCCATTTTTGTCGGAAAGGACCAAAAAATTGCCATATTTTGTAAATATATAATCGGTATAAGGAGACCGCGGAAATGAAATGTAAAATATATATTTCGTGACGTCACATTGACAAGTAGCTTTTATCGGACTACTGGTATTCGATAAAAGCCGTTTGCCGATGTGACGTCATGGAATAATGGTTATAACTTAGAATTTGGTAGTACTGCCGTACAATTCATTTATCTACACAAGTTGGCAATTTTTTATTTCTTTTCATTCATAGATAGATAGAAAGACAGACGGACGGACGGACGGACGGACGGACGGACGGACGGACGGACGGACGGACGGATGGATGGATGGATGGATAGATAGATAGATATACTTTATTAAATCCTCAAAAAGGAAATAACATGTGACGTCGTGGAATGGAATGCGACGTCATGTAATTGAATATGACGTCATAAAATACTTTCGACCAAATATCCGGGATATATTAATTAAAACTCACAAATATCGGATAGAAGTCCGATCCGATATCGCTGTAGTGTGACCTGGCCTTAACCCAGAGTAAGGAAAACAATGTCTTACAGAGATTATGCACGTGACGCCACTTGATGGAAACGGCCAAAGGCAGTCCTTGTGTTACCATAACGCGCGCACAGCCGCACCTTAGTAACAATTGTATGGGAAAACAGAGATACGCAACGCAGTGAAGTAGGTGCATTACCCCTTAAATGATGATCAGTCCCTTGCCAATCACAAGAGGCAGTATACCGACAACACGGTAAAACACAATATCACTAAATGGGAGCACCTTGGGTTGGTTTTAAATTTTTGACATGTTGGAAATCATCGGTCGAAAATGTAACTGGTATCGCGTCTAATACCGGTAACAGGTCATTTTGAAAGCGATTAAAGGTCAACACTCCAAAGATTGCAAGACACGATGATTCTTAAAAAAGCGGTAATGAACAATTTTCTATGTTTTAGGCCTATAGGGTTTGTCACCTTAAGAAAGAGGAAGGGGAGTTTATCAGCTTGAATGTCTTCTTACATAGCAAGAGAAGAAACTGTAAACTTCTTACAGTTAATTATCAGACAGGCCTTCCTCCAAATTGTGTTGTTTCATTTCCATTAAAGGCAGTCATTCGTCACCCCAAACTACAGTTTCAGTATACATATATCAAAACTCTCAATTGGTACAGCTCTTTGATTGGCATTACATTCAAACAATGCATCAAAGCTAAATTACACAGTATGGGTACTGAGAGTGTCTTGATTACACATTATGGACTTGTATGGCAACTGGGATAAGCCATGAAGCAGTAAACTAGGATTGTGTATGGATAAAGATGAGTTTTAGATAAATGTGGGAGGGGCTAGAAGTAAGTAGGTTGGGAGAATTGGAACTGTTTGGGATGATGAAAATATGCCTTTAAAGTATGAAGGTTGAATTTTTAAATTCAACGGATAGAAAATCACATTTTAAAGCTTAATATTAAAACGCTTACATAGAAATTACGTTGTGAGTGTAGAATGATTATAAATACCATATTTATAAGTACTTTGTTACAGACTGAAGACCGTTCAAGATAAGCAGAAATCAAATTTAAAAGCATACTGAATACAGCATAGAATATCCCTAATTTAGTAAAACCTAGGCCTAAGGGTAAACCTCAGTTCTAAAAGATGCCTCCTTTCGGCAAGTATGGGCCGTCGTGCAAAATCAAAGATTGCTAGGCCCGGAGGAATGGTGGTTGCCCAAAAGACTGTCTAGCGGAGTTTCATCGGTTGGCGTGGTGTGAATAGGCAATTTTGAAAAATAATGAACAGATAAAGGCAGAAATGGCATTTCCAAGTTGAACTGAAGCAGTCGTTATTTTAAACTTTCATTTTCAATACAATTTTTTACTTAATTAAGAAAATGGATTAATTGCAAAATGATTAAAAAATTAGGACTAGGCCTACTACATATACTGTACCTCTACGATTGGGTGTAATGTGAAAGGTAAGCTATTCATTTGAAAATAGGCTTGTAAGAGAGGTCATGTTATACCAGAAATGAGCGTTCATTTTTCTAGAGTCAGAGTCGTTGGGAGACAACCGACGTGGAGAGGAAACTCGATGCGGTGAAACTAACTATACTTGATCTTCAGGGCCTTTTTTGTTTCTTTTGTGCTATTTTCTTTTTATGGTTCCGGTCACCAATTGACAGATACATCACAAAATACAGACATGATATTTGATTTCCAGGTTCGAACTGGGGACTCTTGCAATGATGAACAATAGTTCTCATGATGAGGTGACTTTCCATACACTAAATGAAGTTTTTTGTACTTAATAAAACTCACCTGTCCAGGGGGGATAACACTTGGCCACCAAAAGATACCAGGAACCCTCATTCCACCTTCAAATGTGGTAAATTTAGAGCAAAGGAACTGCCCTGCACTTCCGACTTTAAAGAAAATAAATAAAGATCAAGTAAGGTAGAGTAACTGACAATAAGTCGCCTTTTCCAGAGCAATTCATAGGCCAACGACAACTTGTACTAATGCCTTTTTTCTAACCATGACCCGTTCCTTCGTGCTATATTTATGTAGGCCTATTACTAAAAATGTATTTTGAGTGACCTCAATGTATACCTACACATCACGTGTCCGTTCAAACAAATTTATAAGGTACCTTCGGCATAGCTTTTATGTTTATCTAAAAACGCAATGAGAAAATATACTACACAATTAAAAAAGGGTCACTGAAATTGTCTGAAATAATATAAAGCACATGCCCACACAGCAGTAAAACTGCAGAACATCATGGCATGGGGCCGGGGCTGCAGCCCCCAATTGGCCAAACCTTTCTGAATCGGGTAGACTCAGTTGCCTCAGTCGGGCAGAGATTATGGACTGGGTGGGATCTGGAGTCGGGCAAAACATCACCGCCCCTTGAGAGAAAGAGACCATTAATGAGTTAGCTCGAACTTTGTAGAAATACCCGAAACCGACGGAGAAATATAAATAAGTTATTTTTTACAGCGCATTGTGTTTTCCCGTTAGCGTTAACGGATGTAATAGATGGAAATAACGTACTGACTTTTCCCACATTGCATCTGTTTCAGTTGTACTTATTAAAAATACCACTTGGGTATTTGACACTTCCGATTGGGTTGCAAGACCAAATTGTTCCGTGTCAGCCACTTTGCCTGTCTGTGCACGCGCATAAGCAGTCTGTTCGGCAAAGTGCACAAACGTACACCCGCCGCGAAGGTAGAGTTACATATTCAATTTTAATCAACTTAATTGCAATATGCTTTGCCTGTAAACATTACAAAGTAGTGCCTTCACTAACCGGGCTTAGTTGGTCCAAATTCAAGATCAGGACCGTTGTCAGATCCATAAAAGACAAGTGTATTTTCATGGAGGTTGAGTTCCCTTAGTTTTGATATGATTCGTCCAACTGAGTAGTCCAATTCTCTAATTACATCCCCGTAAAGACCTCGTTCACTTGTTCCAATGAATTCCTTGCTTGCCACTGCGGGAACATGAGTACCGTCAGCGGCCCAATACAAGAAGAATGGACCATTTTTATTTTCTTCGATGAAATCTAGTGCATCCTGCAAAATACAAAAATGACACTTTGAGTGCAATGAACTGAAACTAGAATACACTTCTTTATTATCCCCATAATACTTTCCAAAGACACTGCAGTATAATCTTATAGGATTCAAAGACATTATGCCTACGACGAAACAACATTCCTCTCTAGTTTTGGATCAAATGAGTATACCATTGAAACTTAAACAAACAACTAGATACAACAAAAATAGAACCTGCGTTTTTGCAAGAGGTATGTGAGTACTTGATTGGCCTGGTAAATAACGTCGGACGAAGTTAATTCGGTATGAATACTCAAAATGCTTCATCCTCCCCTGAGCCATTAAACACTCTTCTTCTTTGTCTAGGTTACATGAAAATGCACTCAACAATTTCCAGATGCACCCTATTACCCCGGACACGGGTTAGTTAAAAGGGAGTCCTCCTATTTCCATTGAATGTGAAGCAGGGATTCATCGAAATTCTTCAAATATTGTATCAAAGTAGCTTAATATTTTTTTGCATATTAGATGCGTCATTTTCTGCACCAAGCTTGCATAAAGCCTGTGAAATATTGGGTCAATTGCGTGACGGACAAAACTGTTTCACCCTCCTGACAAACCTTGGCCGACCAGAGAGGTGGAAATAATAATTCCCTGGACCGATTTTGCCCAGGTGTCAAAGGGTGCGTTTACAATTGATAAGTGCCTAATATGAGGTCACACGTTACATCTGTCCACAATCGAGTCAAGTTTGTCTCTCCAGTTTCCAAGTCCATGAAGAATTCCCTCTCGAAATATCTTCCAACCATTTTTTCATTTTTGTAGACTGGAGGGTTTGGGTAGTAATCCACCTCTGTAAACGGTCCAATGCGGTTATCTTTTGCACCGAAAAATTCATGAAATCCCTGGTTAAGAGGATATGCTTCATCTGTACTTCCCACGTTCCTATTTCATGGGAAGAAAACAACATTAATCAAAATATATTTAAATAAAACTGATCAAATGACAATTACTACATTTCAAATATTTCTTTGCAAAAGAGAAAACGAAAACAAAATTATGTAAATAACTATTATAGCATAGATTACAAAAGGACATCGCCGCATACCTCTCCAATTGAAATTAATGATTATTTCCCTTATTTCAGTGCTTTCCGTTGTAGTGCCAAGTAGTGTAAGTGGGTACTATAAACTTTTGTTACAGATCAACGAACTTATGGTGAGATTTTTGAAGAGAGGAATAAAGAGCGGGTCACACACCACCATATCGGAGCGGATTGCGATCCGAACTTTGTGAGATGGAATTAAAATCTCATACATCTCTGTCGGAAAGAACCCAAACCTTGTGTAAATATAAGAATTGTAGGAATAGAAACATTCCAATCCGCATGCTATAAATATTTTTGTGACATCCACGGAGGATCCAGAAATTGCTCAAAGGTGGCGATGGATGGGCAACGAATGTGCATCATTTATGGGCTCGAAGCGGGAGTTTTAATGCGTGGGGTCCAGGGACCGCGTTAGGACTCCATTCGTAAGTGAAATTCACTTCCGCATGAATTTAATTGAGTTTTACTGAAGTTGGATTCAATTCCACTGAACTGAATTTCGCTTAAGTGGAATACTTTTCATTGGGGTTAAATTGGGAAGTAAATGCCGCAAAACGGCTTGCCATATGCTCTACCACTAGACCACAAACCCGAATATGTTACTCGTCTGAATTCTGTTCGATGATCCTCCGAGAAGAGGGGACTACTGCAAAACAACAGTGTTGCAATATTAATAGTCCCTTCTTTGTCACAAAATGGGAATCGAAACTGTTATAAAAGGATTTAACCAACTTTTACCAACCTATTATTTATTTTATCAAATGCCTTGTGTATTGTCTTGACTTGAAATAGTAACATTTCTGGTCTTGGTGTTGCACGGGCGTCTTTTTTTTTTTGGGGGGGGGGGGGATGTCCTCTTCACTTTCTTGGGTGGTAGGGACACTAACGTTAAAATCCCCCACTTTTTGCGACCCGAAACTTTAAAGTGATATTCTACCTAAAGTGTCATTCATGTATAGGTTATATGTAAGGTGTCAGCTAACAATTACAATCGGTTGTCAGTGTCAAAAATAATGGCACCGGACAAAACTGGTGCTTGGAAAGTCTTCCAGCAAGCCTACTTTGCAAATCACCAAAATTTTTGCACGCTGCCCGCTCTTGCAGTGGCACTGATGTTCATCTTTTCAATTGCATCTCAAACATACATTATATATCGGTCCCATAATTACGATTGTTCGTGGGTACAGGTGTAGTTTTGAAGGAGCACAGCGTTCAGGGATGTAAAGAAGAGGAATCTGTGACTAGGCTCAATATATCACATGAAATATGTAATCTTTAGTGAATCACCAGGCAGCAGGTTGAAGTTGGTAAAATCATTTTAAGGAAACTGAAAATATCTCGGTGAACAGTTTGCATGCAACTTTGAAAATAATGATTTCCAATGCAAAATTTTCGAACGCATTTTTCACACATCCGTATACCGTTTCAACCATTTCGTATTTAGACCATTTCACAGAAGAAAAATCACTCGGGGAGAGTTTGGGGCTAGAATCCCCCGCGCACCATGACCCAACCCTGCAATGCAAAAAACACCTAAAATAGCGGTTTTTCTCTCTATCCTTAAACTTTTCCCTCCAGAATAATGTCTTGCACCAACACACACCCCCATGACACCAAAAGCCTCCCCAACCCCCCCCCCCCGACACCAAAACCCTCCCCATGACACAATCCTGGCTACGCGCCTGTATTCGGACGTTTAGCTAGATAAGAAAAGTCAATCCGGTATTAGTGGTACACCTCCATCCTCTTCAGATAGTGTAGGATGAGGTGTCTTTCGAAAGGATAAAGGATGTATTTTCATGTTTTTTTTAATCCTACACCGGGTATGCAATGGTGTCTCAGTAGCAACACTTCGATTTGTGATTTGCCATCGGTAGATTGAAGTGTGTTTTCATCGAGTCATGGATTTCTGTTAACGATGTTCATTTCAAAGGATTCCAAAGCTATCAGAATTTAACCATAAACCCTGCGCAAACTATTTCAATTTTCAATGTGACTCTGACCACTTGTCGATTACATGGGGTACTTAAATTCAAGTAAACCGTAGTCCGTTGAAGTTACTACCCTCACTTACAATGCCATGTTTTGAAATTTTTAACATTTTCACAGTAACTACAAATATTGAAAAATTTAATACAATTTCGCATCTGGGCCCCTCCTCTAAAACAACTTATCGGGGCAGGAGAAAAATTTTAAACCTGACCTCCTATCCCCCCCCCCCCTTTGAAAATCAAATCGACGCCCATGGGTGCAAGTCTCGAAAGTGTGTGTAGATGTCAGGTCTTATGCACATATCAACTGCAAGACACATCATCTGTCCCGGGCAGTGGTATATGTCAAACGTGCGTCATGTTCTTTCGATGTACGTCGCCTGCAGCAGTATGTCAAATTTCTCCAAATATTGCGTTTAAGCAACCAATGTGCTTCATATTCTACAGGAAACGTGCGTCAAATATTTTAGTTAAATTTCATGAGGAAGGTCACGTCAATGATTTTTTTTTACGATCGTACTTACGGCACGTGTCAAAGGGTGTTTAATTGATAAGTACATTATTGGCTGGTGTATACTGTAGGGTTCAGCTTCAACAGCGATCCACAACTATTTAGCTATGGCTAGTAACCTGCGAAAAAGAGTACCGCTCCTACCATTTCCCTATCGCTTTATTTCTGTATCCAAGTTTCGTCAAAACTTCTGCGATAGTTTCCTCCTCGTCTACCAGTCCACCCGTTATATCTGGCAAGTCAGCTGAGTTTACTCCAAATGAGTTGTTAGTGTATATACCATTCCTTATATGTAGTCGACCGGTTAGTAGTGAAGCACGAGCTGCGTAAACATATTTCATTAATAATTTTACAGCGATACATGTATTACACCAGACCGCCACAAACTGTTGTTAAACTACACAGCAAAAGTAAAGGCATACAAAGAGAATACAGAAAAAGTGCTGATAAATTTTGAATCTTTGTTCCTTAGTATGTTTTTTGTAATCTTTATGTATCTCTTTATTTCATGTTGTAAAGTTATTTTTCAAAGTGCAGAAAAAATTCATTAGGCGAAAATTTTGTTTGATCAACTTGAAGCAAATTCCTTACTCACAAAATTAAGGTATATTTGAAATAAAATTTCCTGTGCTCAACCTTGTCAAAACCTTTTATCAATACAAATTATACGTGTATTGAAGCATATGAAAATAGCCCTGGAAGTTGTCATTTTACAGAAGTTGATATCATATTAAACGGAAAAGTGGACTGGATCTTCAATGCACGATAAGACGTTGCACCCAATTATTGTTTCAAAATTTGTTGTAAGTCTTTATTTAAGCCAACAAACTGTTGGACTTCTATTATGCCACAATTAGCTTTCAAAACTGTGATATTGTAACGCCTAGGATAACTAGAGTAATGGAGCAGTGTCCTGGTACTATCATTGTCGTTTGCTGCAATTTTTTTAAAACAAAAATAATGCATGTTACTCTTTTCGTCAAATTGTTTGCTTTCAAGTTTTTTTTTTTATTATTTTCAGGGAAGAGCATGGGCGTCCGCAGAAAAAAGTCGGGGGGGGGGGGGGGGAATTTCTGGGGGGGGGGCAAAACCTCCGAGTCATGAATTGACACCAAGCGTGCGAAAATTTCAGCCCAAAATGCCTCCCAGATCGCCGGAAATGGCATTTCTAAAGCCTATTTTTCGCATAGAAACTTGGAAAACACGTTTTTTATTCGAGTTTTTGCTTTGATTTTTATACGTTTTTTTTTTTCAAAGTTTCGGTTTTCCGGGGGGCACTTGCCCCCCCCCCTTTGCCCATACCTGCGGACGCCCATGGGGAAGAGAGACAAGCGTTCCCTTGCCACTTTCCGAGGATTCCAACGTGTAGAAGTTTCATTTTTGTGAAACTCCATGAATACATGCTGTTAAATTCTCTGACATCGCCTCGAATTTTATGCGACATGAACGTTAGTAGAGCCATTAGTAAACAAATATATCGTCATATGTTCTTACAAACTCAGAATCTTATTTTAGAAGCGCTCTGTTTGTAAACATAGGCCTACGTTCTTCCTTTTCGGTAGGTAGGTAATTTAAGAGACACAAAACCTCATTTAGAAAAGTAACATCTTCGGCATCGCAGCATGATTGATTAAACTACAATTGAATACTTACAAAGTAGGCGTAGAAATGTAACTTGAACATAATTTTCCCTCGGCTTCATCGAACCGTTTGGACATATCGAAAAATTTGATGGAAGACTCGAAGTAAACTACTAATAAATTCAAAAGCGCTTATTTAGAAACATTTACAGCAAGCTATAGTTGATACGTTGCTTTAGCATTCTTATGAAATACTTACATGGAGAACAGAGAGGAGACGAGGCATAAAAGTCTGTGAATAGGACACCTTCTGCAGCAAGTTTATCTATGTTTGGTGTGTCTCGTGCCTCGTTTCCATAGCAACCGAGGTCTGCGTATCCCATCTGAAATATAATGTCACATAGCCTATGCTGAAGTACATGTTCATATCTATAGACCAACAATTCAATTTAATAGTAAAATTTGCTGACCAAAAAGGGAAGTAACATTTTTCTTGGGGCTGGGACGAGGGGGACAAATTTAGGCTAAAGAAATGACCGATGTTGCAAACAAAAGCTGTCCTTCAGTGAGTTACCATATTCACATCGAAGCCAAAATCTAATAAGGTTTGCGGACGGAACGGAAATATTGTTTAGGAGATTTTGTCAATAACTTTTAAAATGTGTCCATGTTCGTACAATGTTAAAAATAAATTGTGCGCTGCGAAATGCAGATTTGAGCTTATCGCTGCACCTTTTTAATTACAGATAGCAAGGTTTTACGAAACCCCTTCATTTAACTTGTTTCAAAGCGAATCTCCCGGCCGTGACTTACTTATTTTAAAACATTTAATTGAATTTATCACCTTATGTTATCTACTTACCTGTCTTTATTGGTAAAGAAAAGACAGATCATAATTAATTTAAAAAGAAACATAAAAACAGTGCAGAGTTGCTGTGACAAATACTTAAAAAAAGCCAACATACATCATCCATCAGCATAATAATAATGTTTGGTAGATTCTGAGGTTTTGCCTCAGCAAGGCTCAAGCCAAGAAACAAAAAGAATATCATCAGCTTGGTATCCATGATGATTTGTCTGTTGTTTCTGTGAGTTGAAGAAATGAAAAAAAAAAGAATGTATTAAAACTTCGAAATTACAGTCTTTAAACACCGGGCTTAAATGTAACTAGGGATCGGTTTTTCATTTACTCAAGCACAATCCATGTAGAATTTTTCACGAAATCTTGGTGTAATTACTAATGCAAATCCTTGTTAAACGAACTCATATCCTGGTAACAGTAGCTTGGATTTGAGTTAGTTTAACTAGGAAACTTAGCAAGGATCGTGATGGAGTAAGCAGAACACCGATCCTGGTTAATTATAACCAAGGTGTTTTTAGAGTGTAATATGTAATCAATAGTTGGATGTCGATTTGTTTTTAAATCAGGTCAGAAAAAGTTTAAATTAATTAAAAAGTATCTTAAATTTGGTCGGCATATGTTCATCTATACAACCATAGGTTCCATTTATTTATTGACATAAGCCTTAGCAGTTTCTTTAACATGGTCCAAATTTAACACCTAACAGCTTTTTTAAAGCTTTTTTTAACGTACATAGAAACAGGTACGTTGTAACAAATAGACAACTCAAAGCGGCCGGACAAAAACACAAACGCTAACCATCAACCATCTACGCACAAAACCTGGAACAAAAACGTTTGTCACTAACAGAAAAAGACGCCCAACCCCACCTCGTCACCCAAACAACCCGCCAACTCACCCACAACCGCCTTCAACACCAACCACCGCCCACATCAATCCCACAAACCCCCAAGACAACAAAAATGAAGAGAGCCCACACCACGCTTGAAGGCCACCCCACGCCCGGAGGCAACACCGCCCAAAGGCAACACCACGCACGAAGGCAACAACACTTACAAAACAGTGGGCAAATATACAGATACTCCTTGCCCAAGGGTGCCCCGGAGGCAGTTGTGGCAAAGGGTAACCTCATTATTCCCACGTTTAAACAAACTCCAGAACCGGATGCAGTTTTAAGCTTATTTACATAACTTCACTCAAGCAAACTGTAAAATGACCAAAAAGTTATTAATATATCTGTTTGCCAGAAAAAATGTTATTCAGCCCAGAACTTGGCTATTTAAGAGGAGCGCCAACTTTGGAAGGCCCGGAGAGTAGAGAAAATTTTGAAAAAACGACCCCTAAGATGTCAGGGTGTGGCTTTTCCTGGGCTTGTAAGTAGAATTTCAGCAATTGTTATTTTGAGCATTGTGTATGCAACAATAGAAACAAATCGGCAACTTGGTAAGTGTTCAAGAAGACCTATCTAGGATCGTAATTCCCTGCAGGTTCTTTTTTCTATTTGACGAAACCGGCCTCCCTCCCGGACGGATTCAACGTTCCCGACGGGGAGTGGTTGGCCCTCGCCCCCCCCCTCCCTTCCGCTGGAGCTTTACTGTTCTCAAGAGACAATGGAAAGTGATGGGGTTCTTCCGACCGTATTCCAAGTGAAAAATATGGGGCCAATGGGAATTAGTATTAAGCCATCGATGCAAACAGCAAATTGAAAGGTCATCTTTAAAACTACTGGTTCCGTCACGCAACATTTTCTAGACTAAACCATCTTACCACTAAGATGGAGTCAACAAACAAATTTTGTTGGGGGTTGTTTAGCATTTTTTATACCAATATCAGTGGGTTTTTTTTTTACAAAATTCTCTAAAACGGCTCAAAAAGGTTGAATATGGGCCGAAATTTTGCCAAAAATTGTTTAGGATCCCACAGAAAAGGTCTACCCTAGTCATGTTTTGTTTAAATACTACTACCTTTATACCTAAAGTAACAGTTGGCCTAGTATAAATGATAAGGTAGGTAGGGCAGTCGGTAGAGGTTTCTTCTTAAATCTTCAAAAATCTATATTAACAAAAAAGAAGAACTAGCTGTTACAACCTATTGTTTAAAGTGTACCTTAAGTCAAAAAAATCCAACATATTATACATGAAACAAAGTGAAAAATGAATTCTAGCAGTTTAAATTTCATTTTCATAGCACTTTCCTCAGCTGAGATATAAAATGTTGAAGTTTATTCACCTACTAAAACAAATTAGTCAATTGCGCAATAATTTGTGACTTTCTTGTTGTACAACTGTGTCCCTTTAAAATTAAAAATGTTTTTATGACTATGATAATGATAATGATAATGATAATAAACGAGTAAGCCAAAAGAATACGACACTTCCTCTTCTCACAGCCATTACATGTAGCGCAATGCTGCAGAACTTGGACAAGTATGTCTGATGGGCTTCTTGTCAGAAGTCCACTGCATCGTGCATGGCCCACATTTGATAGGGGAGAAAAATGTGAGGGGGGGGGGAGTAGGGGGAAGAAAGGAAAGAAGGGGGTAGAAAGTGAAAAGAAGGAAATCAAGAAATGAAGATGGTAACGAGAGGGATGTTGCGGAAATGGTAGCAATGACGTAAATAACAGAAGAGTACTGCAAACTGCCTCTCCATAGAAATGGGAAGTGGAGTGAGTAGGGTCGAGAATAATTTCCGGCTACGATCACCGTAGCCCCAGCATATTGATACATGAACCAATATTATTCAGTATTAAGGGGTGAGTTGTGTGATGTAGCTAGTTTTCAGCGTGAATTAGTGACGTCACAGTACCAACTGAAACAATCCTAAATTGTACACCTTCCGAAATCTCTGAGTATATATAAATATTAGAGACGGCGAAAATGTTTTGCTGGTATACTGTTTAAAGTATTTATTTTACGTATTTGATTTCAATATGGTTATTCTTAGAAAATAATTCATAAAATACACAATAATGGGCCTCCTTAAGCATTCAAAATATCGTATACAGTAAGTTATGTACCAAATCACGTATTTTCTCATTAAAAACTAAAAGGCTTCACATCGAGCGAGGGGAAGACCCCCTGCTAGCACTCTTGGGTTCGGTCCTTCGCATCAGTTTTGGCCCCCTATGAAGGAAATGAAGAAAGGTCAATGCACGCCCTTGGGTCAATAGTATCAATACCGCTTTCCTGTTAAAGGTTCGTCAAGGGGGTTTGATTGAAACTTCTGTACCGTATGGTCCGGAAGAGTAGTCACGATGGTTATTATGCTTATAAAAGTCATCTAATTTAAAAATTAAAAGTATACCCTTAAATATCTGAAGCAAGAGGTTACAGAGATATAAAGCTATTTTACGAAACCTTGTCATGCTGGTACTCCTAACGCGGAAACATAAAACTGTTGTTGGTTAAAGGGACATTCAGAGCTTGTTACAAATTTTTCACGACTTTTTTTCTGCACCACAATCATACATTGAGATAAAAACTAACAATCAATAACCCGTCATCATGGTATGACGTTGTGATTTGTCACACTTTAAAAGCTTTTTTTTAGAAATTAAAGGGAAAATCAGAGTTAAACATCGAAGGAGACATTGAAAAAGTCTTTAAGGGAGACGGAACGTCAATTTGTGTTAATTCCTGTTCAAGAAGAATTTTGATTTTTTTTTTTTTTTTGGGGGGGGGGGGGGGACAAAATTCTACACAGATGCAAGACTAGACAGCTTCACCCAAACGGTCACCAATTGCAACGTCAGACTAGGATGACAGAAATTTAGTTCAGGATTAAAGTCGTGGAACACTTTTAAAGACAAAAGCTGATTACCCCCTTCAGTTACTTGTTTTGGCCCACTTTGTAAACACATTCAAATTATAAACATGTTTAGCTATTAGAAACTATATGTCTAGCGATTTAACAATCATGATTAAAAGCGAAATGTTTAGAAAGAGACACATTATGTTTATCATATACACGTGCTTACAAAGTGGTAGCCTTTGTCAAGACGTCATTACACATTAATTCAAATATAGGGCGGGCTTACTTGACTATTTTGCAGGGAGATTTGCTAATACAGCGATGAGAATTTTTGAAGGTAATAGAGGGCGCAAACAAAAAAAATTAGCAAATGAACTACGAACTTGTCTTGACAAAGACTAACAAAGTAGTGGGGACAAAAAGTGGTTATAAATAATAACGTTTAATTCCTACGGACTTCTTTAGTATACAATTTACACTCTAAATTCGAAAGAGTGCACTAAGTTGGAATGTTGTGTCGTTATATTGTCTGATTTTGTCGGTACATCCGTCCAGGGGGAACTTAGAAAAATACCACGATAGGATAACGGAATACCAAAAGTGTTGCGTGTTTCGCGAGCATTCATCTTTTGGTACGCTATGAGGCCAACACTAGTTTCAGATATGTTGGTTATATAAAATTATAGTTTCACAATTAGGATATTGTTTGTCAATCTTAGCGAGATTATTAAGAAACACGATTTGGAATCGATCAGAACTAATGTTCTTCTCTTTTATCTGTTGTGAAAAAATCATAACTCAAATGAAACATTATATCTGAAGCATCTGATAAAATACCCAGTGGCGACGCCATGCATAATGTCAAAATTGGAGGGAAGGCAAACTAAGGGCAAAGGAAGATGTAGAGGGCAACATTGTTCTGGAGCAGCGACAAACCGCTGATTGGGGTCCTGGGGACGAAGCCTGTGGAAGCTTTGAGGTTTTATCACATCTCTGGATGAAAAGTATGTCTCAGGCGGGGTTTATTATTCATTTTTCGGTTAACCTAGCATCTGACTCACCATAAGGGGGGGGGGTCGGGGAGTGGAGTGGGGCAAGGACAAAAACTGAGGGGCAAATTCCACCTCTCTCCCAGCGTCTACCCGTGGACATACCTCCACAGAATTTGAAGCTACTGACAATGTAAGTAACCACCTACTAGCTATATCACATATCTTAGCAGCTCCTCTGTCGAAGTAAATGTTTATATATTAATAAAGGATAAAAGCTAAAGCAATATGCTCAACTTCTGTAAACATACCGTAACTTTTAAATGAAATCAATCCGACAAGGCTTTTGGCAGTACGTAAGCAAGTGCCACGTAAGCATCCAGTGGAATAATTACGATAGCGTGATATGTGCTGGTTTCAAATAACAAACACTGAATGTCACCTCTTATTTTTCGGAACTCTTGGTATTGACAGCTAGTCACGGCTAGCTCACCGGTATACAAGAAAGGATAAAGACATCCCATAGAGTGCATTCGAAAATGTTATCGCACGACAGACTACGCAGGTAGATGCAGGAAAGCGGCAACAGATATGATGCAGCTCCCTGATGGGAAAACACCGCCGTTAGATGCTCCATTGACTTGCACACTATTTTGCTTTCCTTAATTGCCCGCTCACCCCAAAAGCTTTGTCAAAGTTCACATCCCATCCAAGCTACCACTCACATGAAAGCCAATGAGTTGTCCAATCATGGCACTAAAAATTCACTATACCATGACCGTTTGTGATTTTTCGCTACCAGGTGACACGGGGGAAGAAGTTTAGGGGCTGTGCACCTACCGTGTTCATTCGCGAGTGAAGGAAATTACGTCTTCTTCTCACCCATTACAGGGTTTAAACTGATCTAAATTACCTTCAATTCATCGCAATTTGACATCACTCACACATTAATATCTCCTCTTTCATATTTCCCATAAATATTAGCAGCAGCTGGTTGCTTTAATATGAGCAGTGTACACTCAAAAATAACCTAAATTTGACGGTGTACTTTGTAACTACTGTACTTTTCGCGGAGAGGCCATTCCGCTAATGGTTGTGTGATTCGTGTCCCTGACAGATGCAAAGTTATAGCCTATCTTAATTACCACCGTTAGTTGTAAATGACTGTTTTATGATGCTTGTAGTGAATCATTCTCCGTATATGACGACATGTGAAGACGGGAATGAAGTGTCTTTCGTTTTCCATATGGGTTTATTTATTTGCAATTTCATGATACCTGTGAAAAGTTTAGAACTGTTAAAATGATATGATATAAATTTTTTTTTTTTACCGCTGAGAGATGTTAGTGTATTTAACTAAGTCAGTGTCACCCAACCTTTTGCTGCGTTAAGCCACAAGCAATGGTGATGGACGAGAAACCGTATGCTATAGGCCTAGTCCTTGTGGTTTTTCCATTTTTTGCCCGAAATCCTATACAGCAAAATGAAATCATTGCGCGTCGTGAAACACAAAAACGGTAACGGAAAACTTTTCAAACGTATATATTAGTTAGTTTTTGCGAGATCTCAGAAACGGGCACTAATAATGATAACTTTTTAATGAAGGCCTACGATACATTATTCCATAGAACAATGGGAACGTTGATTACATGCCGTAGCGGACGGTGTAGCGTTAAGTTGCCATAAAGGAATCTGGTTACTGTAACCGTTATGAACGATGCATCATTTCTGAAATTTTGATCGGCCGGACGCAACCTTGCGACGGGCGGAACCAAGACCCAACGGCCTTAGGTTGGGCAAATCGGGGTTTTGCCAAATACCATACCTTAGGATGATTAACAATGTAATTCTGACCAGTAATTAAACAGAAAAAAATCCGACTCTTTTAATTACATGATGCTATTATTCAGTTAACTTGTTACCGGTAAGTGTGTGTGGCAATTATTCAAAATTGAATTGGATTTCATTACAATTAGATTGCAAAATAAGAAAGTGCAGTCACCCCGGTATTGATGAGTGTAGCAGACTATCCTATTTCATTAATGTTACGTAAGAAGCATGTGACCATAGTTTTCCAACTTCACACCGACACTTACAACGAGTCAGTGGCGTACATAGTTAGACTTTTTTCAAGGGAGGGCAAGCACCCAAAATTTTTTTCCGATTTTTTCTGAAGTTTGAACACTACTGCATCAGTGCTCTAACGAGTCCGTACTCGGACTTGTGATTTCAGAATTTGCTCGCAAATTTGAGTAGGCCTATCTTACCATGGTGTGGAATCAAAGCGACTGTTACAAACTAAACTGAAGTTTACAGGTACAATGACGTGACGAAAGGCTAACTGTTAATGTGGGCTGACTTTGTCAATCACACTTTGCATCAATGAAATAGTCATTTACTTCATCTAATATCGCATGACGTGACGTAATGTTTCCTCTTCTTTTCGCAGGATATGTAAGCTTGGCGTAAAACCTCGTTAGGTTTTCCAAGACTAGTAGTAGTAGGGCCTAACCGTTTCCACATCGCTTAGTATGTGCACATTATCACGATAGTCAGCCGTCAGTCTGACCAACCATTAAGCACCAACACTGCTCATTGAAGTTCGTGCAGGTCTAACTACTCCATTAGGGTAGTGTTCTAGAGCTTCAAGTGCACACCCTCAAAGAAGTAGTTCGTTTTACTCTGGTTTGGACCATATTTTGTCAGGATAACCTGCCAGCGCAGCTGGGTGATGAAAGTCCATGAATATGAAAGAAAACTTGCCAGAGTGTGGATGATGTTGCAAATTTGGGTAAGACTGATGGTGATTTAGACTGTTTAAAAAATTGCTGTCAAATGGCGGAGATTTTCCGTTTTTATGAAGAGGCAAGGGGTGGGTGTACTTCTAAACTTCTATTCCTTCTAGTTCAAAATCTAAACGGTCATGGTATAAAAATTGTGTAGTGCCATGATGGGCAAACTTGCCAGCTATCAAGTGATGAGTGTCTTGAAATATCTGTGAACTTTGGCAAGGTGCTACTTTGTCAAAGTGTTAGCTCCATACTGTAACCAAAAATAACGACGTTATTTCGACTATGATCATGGATCGTTTTTAGTATATATACTTATGTCGATGTTCAAATAAGGTACACAAAGTTGTGAGAAAATGTAAAAAGTAAGCTCCGATGCTGATGTAATGAACGATTGAGAAACAGAAATGTCTACATATGATAAATACTAGGACCATTCCTGAATTAAATGACTAGATACATTTACACTCTAAAAACGTGTTTAGCAGTTAAACACTTATTTTTGCCCGCACTAGCAAAACACATTTAAAGGATAAATATGAAATTCTAAAAATGTTTAGCAGTTAAACACTACAAGTTACGCAATGGAATATTCCCGAGGGTATTGAAATTGGGAAAGTGTTCGTTCACTCATACCACAAAAATGTAGTATCTTAGTCATCGAAAGAAGCATTGGGGGAGGGGGGGATGTGCACTGTTTAGCGAGAAATTTTTAAACTGGCGAACGATAGTCCTAATCTCTGCCCTATCCTTTAACCCTAACGAAGATAACAACCGATACAATACAAAGGCAACAGCCAATCAAGGAACACCTTGGTAAACAGTGCGCATTATCGTGTCGTTTTGGCACACTTTAAAATAAAAAAGAGTGATATTTGAATATGTCAGTCGTCAAAAGAAAGTTGAAAAGTTCACCACAAAAGAGCCTAAACGTTAACTCCAATAAGAGTGAAATTCACCGAGAAGAGTGAACTTTCATCATGCAGTTTTGATATAGTGCCTACAGGGATTACGCCTAAAAAGGAGAGATCCATGCCAGAACTCGTGAAGGGGCGATGCGCACTTTTTAACAGGAAATGCCCTAACTGGCTAACGTATAACCTAAGCTCTAACCTTATCCCTAACTCTGACAAAGAATACAATCGATACAATACAATGGCAACAGCCAATCAAGAAACGCCTTGTTAAACAGTGCGCATCTACGTCTCGTGAACGGGTAATTTTTTCACCCTTCTTGAAGTAAACCTCACTCTTATTGGAGTAAATCTTACTATTCTCAGAGTTAATAGCACTCTAATGGAGTGAATTTACACTTTCCTACTCTATTAAATTGACTTAAGTTTATTATTTTGTTCTTGGAGTGAAAGATATCTATTAGGTTCGATAATCCTAAGAGTTTGTCTTTGAAGCTCAGGAATCATCTGAAATTAAACACTCATATTTTAAGTTTAAAAAATATCTGGATTAAGACATGAATCTAAATTTAATTCAAAAGAATTTACCTCTAAGCTAATGAAGATTATCTCCAGGAAGGGTTAAACAGCACTCCGATGAATTTTCCTACAAATTTTTTTCCCCAAACGCACAACCTTTTTTTTTTGTAATCTACTGGATGACTCGGATGACGGTTTCTGTTCTCTCTATATAGGAACCATCACCAGCTGGTATGGTTACTGTCTGTTGTTGCTCTTTTATATTCGTCTTTCTCGTTATTGTCTCTCTTTTTATTAGTTCATTCGTCAAAACCTTCTGTTTTTCGACCCGACGAAATAGTTGCATGTATCGCCAATTACACCAAGAACAGATACTGACAGTATATTTTTTTATGAACGTTTTTACAAGTTTAATTCCGGCTGTTAACTTCCAACATATCTTTTTACAGCTATAAATGTACAATACGTCTCTTCCTATACTGACTGACTGACTGGTACGGCCGCCACTCTTTTAAATCGTAGGATTTAAATTATTGGAGTTTAAATCTTAAAAGAGTGGAATTGGTGACCAATCTGTCGTTCAATTGGTCACTTATTCCATTCTTTTAGATTTATTTTAACTCTATTAGACTAATTTTAAATCTGTTGATTTAAGAGAGCAAATTTCTGATTACAGTTCACTTTCCGTCATGGGCGTCGATTTGATTTTCGGGGGAAGGGGGTGGGGGGGTGGTGGTGATCTGACTAATGTTTTCTCCTGTCTTGGTGTCTACAGTGGCGTAACTAGTTATTTTTCGGGGGGGGGGGGACAAGCATTCATATTTCCCGATTTTTTTTTAGTGTAAACCACTGTATTAGCTAGGGACGTAATTTGTGGCGCATGGAGCGCGATGAAACTTTTGCCCTTTTAAACTAATATTTTAAAAATATAATTAAAAAATATAAATATATGGATCTTGTGTTGCGCAAAAGTTTGGATTCTGGGTTTTCTGTAGGAAATTTGAAAATTTGGGGGATTACTAAAGAATCTGCATTTCTTATTGGCAAATCTGAAATTGAACGGCGCCAAAGATCGTTGTTGCTATATACTGTTGTCCAACGCCCACGGATTGAGGCTCTCAAACGAAATTTTAAGAGTCATGAGCTATTTTGGAGTAAATGTGGAATTTAATGAAAGAAAATATATGAAAATAGCGTGCAATGTATTTTCCGGTGTCACTTTATGATCTGTAGTCAAATATGGCAAATGTCCGATTTTGCCACTAGCAGAGCTCGGAAAAGTTGACCATACTGAAGCATGGGCGTCCGCAGGTAAGGGCAAAGGGGGGCCTTGCCCCCCCCCCCCCGGAAAATCAAAAATTTGAAAAAATGTATAAAAATCAAAGCAAAAACCCGAACAAAACGTGTTTTCCGAGTTTCTATGCCAAAGATAGTCTTTAGAAATGCCATTTCCGGCGATCTGGAAAGCATTTTGGGCTGAACTTTTTGAACGTTTCATGTCAATTCATGGTGACTCGGAGGTTTTCCCCCGTCTAGAAATTTTGCCCCCTGACTTTTTTCTGCGGACGCCCATGTTAACTAAAGTTATGATTGAGCACTACTGCACAGCGAATTGCAAATTTCGACGTGAGAAGCGGGAAACAAATAACGACGAATATAATTCGGAATTTCACGAGAGAACAGTTGGGAAAACCACACCGTAGTTGACTTGTTGTCATAAATGGCAAATTTTTCTACAATTTAAAAAGCCCCCCCCCCCCGCCCCTGCCCATGTAGCTACGCCACTGGGTGTCTAAGAGAAGGGGACAGATACGAAATGGTGCTAAATGCTGCAATATTTTGAGTGACGAGGTAAATTCGAAGGTTTTGGAAACATGGTCTTGGGAGTGTGGGCAATTACTTCAATGGATTACGGTCAATGTGAATTTAAATACCGAGTGTTAGTGATCAGAATCACAGTAAAATTGTGATAGTTTGCGAAGGGTTCATGGAAAAATTCTGATATGAAGAACCATTAGTAATGAACTTGGTTAAGATACATATTTTTGATACAAAATACTAAATTACATCAGTATTCTTTCGAGCAACACCTCATCATACACTATCTGAATGGAGTGAGGATGGAGGTGTGTACCTCTAATACAAAATGGTTGAATCGTTATACGAATGTATGATGATGCGTGATGTGAAAAAAGTTGCTCATGAGGAAATTCGTCTCCCTGCCCGGATATCGTCATGACTTGGTCAAGTTTACCATAGAAAACTGCAAATACCCAACTGAAGTTAAAAATTTTTATCAGCTATTCACAGCCCAAACAATGATCAGGGTGCACCTTACTTTTGAAAATGTCAAGAGATACTGCTCGTCTGAAATAATTAACACGTTTATCGTTAATTTTAGAACATGTAGCTTTGGCATATATATGTTTTTATATTCCAAACTTCAATAATTTTACAGAGTGATCTCGAATTTTTCATTCTATTCCCGCATTTTTTAAGTTTATTTTCGTGCACAACTTCACTAAATCTCAACCAATTTTCCCAGTTGAAGATTCATTTGGTAACAAATTTTGCCACTGGATTCGATTCTGTTCAGTTTACGTTATATGTGGAAATACAAATCAGTCCTAAATGTTTTTGAGGGATGATGCTCAATATCTCAAGGGTATAACCGCAGAAATGTGTCACTGCACCGCTGAATTCGGATGTCAAGGTCCACGTATAAATGTCCACCGTTCAAGGGGCAATATTCTTTCGTGATTCTTTAATACATGCAGACTGTTCACCGAGCCATTTTCTGTCTCTTTAAAATGTGTTTGCCAATTTCAGCCTGCTGCCTGGTCATTCACTAAAGATTACAGATTTCATGTAAACAGTATGAAACGATTCCTCTTCTTATATCCCTGAATGCTGTGTTCAAGTTCATAACCACACCTGCTGATATATGTAAACGAACAATTGACATAATCACAGAAACCGATGAATGATGTATGTTTGAAGTGCAACTGATAAGAAGAACATCAATGCGACTGCAAGCACGCGGAGCGCGCGAAAATTTTGGTGATTTGCATAGTAAAAAAGGGGAAGGGACCCCAAGAACAAGTATCGACCGGCGTCGTTATTGCTATAGGAAATCAACCGTTATTGGTGCAAGACACCTTGCAACCTACATGTATAGTGTTTTGGTAGAACCTTACCCTTAGACAGTTACAGGTCACAAAATGTAGGGGTGGGTGGCGGGGATCATGGCTGGGGGATATTCACCCTCTAATATTTTGGGGCATCATATGAAATTTCTCCACAATATTTGAAGAATGACGCATGAAGAACAAATATGCGAGGCCGATGTATCTTTTGGCCGATAATCTTTTTTTATAACCAGAAGGCTAGTCAATACATTTTGCGTTTGAACTAAACATTACGTCTTAATTTTTTGAGTATTTGATCTCTACAATAAAGAAAAAGATCGGGCTTCCCTCCACAGTAACATTTGGTTTAAATTGTTTAATGTTTTCGCAAGCACCCTATATAACTAAATGAAATACAGTAAGAAGTCCGTGTCGGCGTCATTCTAACCAAACACCATATTTTAAATCGATAGTTCCCTTTTAGCTGTTGTTTGGAGTATTCTTAATCCAGACACATCATACACATCACATTGTGTAGAAAATATTGAGTTTCTCAATGATAGGTTCAAGATAGTGGAAAAGGATTCCCCCGACACCCGGTGCCTCGGTTTTCACCCAAAGTATACGTTTTAGGAGAAAGCAAACTTAATTGCTGAATAATATTTTGTTATCATAACAGTCAAAAGGTACACTAAACAGATGCCTTTTTAAATGCACTGAAGGTTCGTTGAAGGCATACCATGAACTTGGATGCCCCTAAAGATAATTTAAATTTGTGAAAAATGCAATATGGTTTGCACCCGCGCAAGGAAGAGCTGAAGACAGCTTTGGGAGGGGCTATGAAATAAATTATTTGGGAAAAGTTGAATTGTTTGTTAAAGAACTGAGGGTTTCAGTATATCTCGAATGACACCCCCAAATATTCGACCTTTGTCAAAACTTTTTGTTCCGGACTTTTTTTTTTCGAAAATCAACACTTCTGTCGCAGCTTCGGGTCAGTACTAAAGCTAAATATTTCAAAACTGTGGTTTCAAGAAGATAGTCTTTGCAGCTTAGAACCAGTGTTGTAACAAGTCACGACTCGAGTCACTTCCTCTCAAAATGATAATGACTCGGTAGAATTCATTGAAATAGCTCAGTCACTCGATTCAATGACTCGACGCGAGTCACTTAAAGGTTTGAAACTTAAAAGCTTGTGATTCGAGCAGTGGCGTAGCTAGGATTTTTTCCAGGGGAGGGGGGCAAAGTTATGAAATTTCCCCAAAACTTTTCCCGGTCAATGTGTATGTATTTCATATAAAATATGCAAACTTACAAGTATAACAACATTACATGTCATTTTGTAATATTACCTGTATTTTAATCTTAAAGTATAACATAGAGCAATCGGAAATAACAAAGAATAGTATTTTGGTAAACAATATCTGGTTTATTTGTATGTACTAAAGCAGTGGCGTACGCAGGATTTCTCTGAAGGGGTAGGGGCATGCAGTATGGTCTAAGGGGAGGGGTGTCCGGAATTTTTTTGACGTTTTCAAGGAGCCTACATGCAAAATGGTGCAAGATTTTCGACTTTGACAGGAACAGTGTTAAAAGTTGAATCGTGGTGGTTCATGAGGATAAAACTGAAACTTTTTTGTCTTTACATGCACTCTTATGCCATTTATGACCTTACGAAGTAAAACTTGTGATTAAATTTGCACACTTTTAGAAGTCCAAATAAAAGAGTATTGATCGGTATTTGTGGTTTTTGTTGCCCACAAAATGTTATTTCCTCATAAAGATGATCTAAGCGGAGCGCCACCATTGGTTGGCGAGGAGCGTATAGAAAATTTGGAAAAATCAGACCCCTTAGATGGCCGGAAATAGCATTTTCCAGGCTAATACGAAGAATCTAGCCAGTCGCTTTCTTCTTTTGTCGTTCAGTTTGCAATAAAATGCTCACTTCAAAATATGTTCGCAAACTGCAAAGTGATCATAGAGTTAAGAGCTAATTTTACTCCAAATATGTAATTTTGCCCAAAAGACCGAGCGAAGCGCCACCATTGGTTGGCGCGGAGCGTAAAGAAAATTTCGAAAAATCAGACCCCTCAGATGGTCAAAATAGCGTTTTTATGCTTGTAAAGAGAATCTAAACAAGAAGTCTTTTTAATCGATGCCACCAATGGGAAACAGAGTCTACCTTTTTAAGTAAAAATAGGAATTTGACAGAATTTGCCTAGGTCTGTTTGTAGGAATTAAAAAAAATTGGCATCACTGAAAGACCTTGCAGGGGCAATCCTTCCCCTTTGAAAAATTGGGTGTCCTTATAAGCAATCTTGTGCCACATATGCTATCTTTTGAAGTAAAATCTGTGTTAATAAAGTTAGACTACGTATTTTTAAGAACAAAGAAAAATGGCATCGGGGGGGGGGGGGGCATGGCCCAATGGTCTCCCCTTCGCACGCCACTAAGGAGGCCTAATAGTGGCTCGATCACACAGGATATCCTGTGATAAAAGCAGTCTGTTATGTGTAGAAGGCTACAAGGTACTCATTGTCCATTTATTGTTACACTCAAAGTGAGCAGAAAGCTATTTTCCCTAACTAGCTTGTTAGTCTCAAAGGATTAGGCTAAGTAACAAAATCTAAGTGTGCCAAACGGATCCCGCTAATTCTAATTTCTAGATTAACGTTGGCCATGGATTGTTTCAGCCCGATCCATCGTTATGTACAGCTACTGCTAGCTTGTAGAAGAACATAACAACCTCGGGGGTCTACGGTAGTGACTTGTCAGTTTTCACATCCTTTTACTGATGAATTCCCAAAGTATCACCTGAATAACAGCTTCCTGTGCACTGAAATGCACTGATCATAACCCCCGTGGGTATACAAGCACAAGAGAACATTCAATCTGCTACGCGACGAGGACATTTCTGTGGAACGCGAATTGGGCCGGTTCATGCGACACTGACGAAATCTGAGTTAATTTGTTGCATGAAAATACGAATTATGTATGAGAAATGTCTCACAATTTCTTATTCTAACAAAAATTTTGATAATTTTTTGTAATAGTAAGAAGATTCATCAAATTTCCCCAAAAATTTGTCGGGGGGGGGGCAACTTGCCCCCTGCCCTCCCCCCAGTAGCTACGCCACTGGACTCGAGTCCCTAATCTAGTGACTCGATTACAACACTGCTTAGAACAGTCAAGAATTGCCGTTTCCGGTCACTTAGGGTGTTTTTAAAGCCAACAAGTTTCTTGTAGGCTCCTCGTCAACTGATATGGTGGCGCTCCGATTAGACAGTCTTGTTGGCCATCAGCAATATCTTTCCGTTCCGTCGCGTCTGCCCTGCGTCACCAATTGGGGACTTCATGTAGCAGCCTCGTTGGGTAGACTAACGTGATGAATGGGATAGCAGATCTTGAACTCGTACCTGTAACAAACATTTATTTCGAAATTTACCTTCTCAATGTGTTTATTATGAAAAAAAAAATTAAAATGTAAAAACTATAAAACCATCTGAATTGAAGCCTGACTATTCCATTCAAAGTTCTGCTCAAAGGCTCACGGCATGAAACGTTTTCGCGCTCATGAGCACCACAAGTCGACATATCACATAGTGTCATTATACTGACTATAAACATAATCCGGTGACTTTCACCAATACGAGTTCATGGTTTCTTGGCTCTTGTTTGTGAAAATGCCCCTCCCGCAGTATCTGATACAGATCGCCGCCCGTGGATGGTGGAGCTCTACGTAGGCAATTTTCAGAGCCATATATACGGCTTTGGCAGTGTTTCAACTGAACTGATAGGAATTTTACCCAGGGTGTGGTCCTAAACTTCGGGTTATAATCAGTTCATCAATGAGACAGATCAAGGGATCTCTTTTCTTTCCGTTTTCAGATGCTTCTCAAAACTGGCAAATCCGTGTCCGTTGGATTGTCAGAAGAGGACTTACGCTGAACTGGTAGAAAGATGGTAACGTCTAAAGGATGGAAAATAATTCAGGTCTTGGGACATTACTATACAATGGAAATTGAATTTTCCTCTTTTCTTGTTCAGTGAAGTATCTTTGCCGCTTCTACAATAAATGCTTCCAATTACTTTTCTGGACCTATTCAGGAAATTGCAACAACTGCCCGACCCGCTACTACTTCCTGTACTGGTTTTTTTTAACCTTTCATCACGCTACAATTGACTTTTATCATGTTCGTCATCTGGCATCATCAAATCTACCACCTTCCGGTTGTCTTGAATAAAATAAAGAAAAGCCAAGAGAAAATGATCAGTAATAAAAAATATAAAAGATATATGTCTGGATCCTTGACGCTTACATACAAGCCGAATTAAGTGTATAAAACGGATTTAAGGCAATGGCAAATGAATCATTGAAACTAAGCCGCCGGGAGGTCCAAGTTCAATTTCTGGCCATGTCAAAATGTGAGTTTTTTCTGTTAAAAGCAATCTACAGTTTTTCCACACGAACTGGCCTTTACAAAAAGGGTAAAAAAAGGAAATCTGTATTTAATGGCTCAGTTGGTGGAACTTGGTTGTCACGGAATGTGAATTCGTGCTGTAATCACGGACTTATATACATGGACAGAGTATGTAATGAGTACGTCGTGTCCGTAGATTGTAGCCACTGACTGGGACGAAAAGAGGCGCACCAAGATTGCCGCCGTGAATCTATAAATTGTCTGATTTGACGACGACTCTTTTATGTTTTAAACAAAACTTAATCTTGAATGGGAAAGAATATCATATTCCTGCAATACGTGAAGTGATTTTGACCTTACTTGCCATATTTCAAAAATATTTCAGCTTTCTTGCAAAATCTTGCAAATGATTCGAACAAGTCCAAACTTTAGCACAAAACCATAGCAGAAAGCCATCTTGGTGCGCTCTTTCTCACACGCACGGTAGCGACACTCTACCGTGCATTATGCTCTGTCCATGTATAGGAAGTCAGTGACTGTAGGCCTAATTCATACTGTACGCCACAGGCTACTATGTCTCGAAACTGTCCTTCGAGGTATGATTTCCCATATCCAGTGGCGTAGCCACGGGGGGGGGGGGGGCTAGCCCCCCCCCCCCCCGATTTTTTGCGTCCTGATAAAATAATTGAAAAAATAAAAATAAATGTGTAAAAATTATAAAAAAAAATGGATGAATGTGTGTAAAACACATTTTGTCCGCACGTATGAAATCAAGCAATAACTTCAAAATGCCTACTTTCACTAAATAAGATACCGTTTGTGATCTGCACTGTAGTTTATTGCATTTCACTTCGAAGATGAAACGAAAGTCTCGACGACAAACTTTAATGCGACTTTGTTAGGTTAAGACCCTTTCTCCCTTTCGGATGGCTGACTGATTTACTGAAAATAAGGCAATCGTACACTGGAGACCACTCTTACACGACCCTTCCTATACTTAACCAGAAGGCCAAAAGGCTTAGTGATTCCTTGCCATCAAATACCTTACCTGCTTTCAAATTGACAGTACTTGATAGATTTTTCTTTACATTTTAGGCACGGAATTTTCGCAATTTTACCCCTGGTGACCTCAAATGACCTTTGACCTCTACCAAAAACAATAGGCTTCTTTCTCTCAACGTGACAAACCTATATACCAAATATGAAAAGTATCTGTTACACTTATCTGGAGATATTGTGTTTACAAGCCATTTTCGAAGTTTTGGCCATTTTACCGCTGGTGACCTCAAATGACCTTTGACCTCTACCAAAAGCATTAGGCTTTTTTCCCTCAACATGAAAAATCTATACACCAAGTATGAAAATTGTCGGGCAATCCTATCTGAAGATATCTTGTTTACAAGCCAATTTCGGTGTTTTCACATTTTTACCGCTGATGACCTCAAATGACCTTTGACCTCAGCCAAAAACAATAGACTTCTTCCTCTCAACATGACAAGCCTATATACCAAGCATGAGAAGTGTCGGTCACTCCTATCTGAAGAAATCATATTTAAAAGCCATTTTCGGGATTTTCCCAATTTTACCGCTGGTGACCTCAAATGAACTTTGAATTCTACCAAAAGCAATAGGCTTCTTTCCCTCGACATGACAAATCTATATACCAAATATGAAGAGTATCTCTCACTCCTATTTGAAGATACCGTGTTCACAAGCCATTTTCAGTGTTTTTGCAATTTTACCGCTGATGACCTCAAATGACCTTTGACCTCTACAAAAAACAATAGGGTTCTTCTTCTCAACATGACGAATCTATATACCAAGTATGAAAAGTGTCGGTCATTCCTATCTGAAGATATCGTCTTTACAAACCATTTTTCGGCGATTTCGCAATTTTACCGCTGGTGACCTCAAATGACCTTTGACCTCTACCAAAAACAACAGGGTTCTTCCTCTCAACATGATAAATCTATATACCAAATATGAAAAGTGTCGGACATTCCTATCTTAAGATATCGTGTTTGCAAGCAAGTGTCACAAACACACACACACATACACACACACGACATCACCATCGCATAGATTCCTTGCCTGCCTAGGGCAAGGAATCAATTATACACAAATTATGCCGTAAGCAGATAAGGGTAAGGTACTGCCTTCGGATAATTCTTCCCTTCCATCCTTAACAAGTAGGCCTGTGTCGTGCCTCACTCCTGCCCATGACAAGTGCCGCTGTAAAACTTTTTTTTTTTCGACAAGTCCTCTCTTTAGTAGTTGGCACTTGCGTCCGGGGGATTTGTAAAATGTCCACAAGGTCCGGATTTCATGTGTTTCCCACATGATCCATACTTCTGATTTAAGGTTCAATTATTTTGAGGGATTTATTCGTAGTATTTTAATTTTGACCACGTAATGTACCGATGAACAAATACTGCACCATTTTGCACATTGTTTCTTTGGTAGTATGTATGTCTCTTGTAAAATCTCTACAAAAACTAAAAATATTTTTATATTTTTTCATGCTCCCCAAAAAGGGAAAATCCGAAAACTCATGCCTATAATCAGTTCAAAGTTTTGCCAAACATAGCACCATTTTGCATCTAGGAATTCTAACGCAAAGAAAGTTTCTCAGAGGGGGACACGACTACTTTTGGTTTTCCTGTTAAAGGGTGAGGTACTGCCTTAGGTAAGCTGAAATCCATTCAAATATTGCCGAATTTGCGGCTGGGTACATCCAGTTTAAAACACGTGGGAAGTGCCGTTTCCGGCCATCTGGAGGGGTTTTAAAGCCCAAATTCTTCTTGTACGCTCCGCGCCAACTGATGGTGGCGCTCCGCTTAGATTCAAATATTGCCGCATTTGCGATCTACGTGCTTCTGAAGTTTACAATTTTTCCCAAGGGAAAGGGAGATACCGGCTCCCTTTAGTCTCATCCCCCAGGCCACAGATCAGAAGTGCCCAGTTTTGAGGTCCCTAAAAAGTGTATGTATTACCATTTTTCATAGATTGATTTTTTATTCTCATTATTTGAGACATCGCAGACATGAGATTCGTATTTCAAGGCTGCGTACATCCAGCTTAAAACACATGGGAAGTGCCGTTTCGGGCCATCTGGAGGGGTTTGAAAGCCCCAAATTTTCTTGTACGCTCCGCGCCAACCGATGGTGGCGCTCCGCTTGGAGAGTCTTGCCGTGCCTTACCCTCGGAGGTACCAGGTCCCTCCACTTGTTACCTAGGCCCCCCAAAAAATCCCATCCTGGCTACGCCACTGCCCATATCGCTAAAGGAAACAAGGAAGGGGGTTCTTATATGTTACTACATGATGGGTTAGCTTTAAAACAACTGTCCTTCCAGGTCTGAATTTTGATTTATATTCAAAGAGGGTTGTTCTTGATATAAGATTGCCAAATGAATAGTCAACCTCTTCCAATGAGGCTACGTCAATGTTCCCAAGGTTAGCTGTTCCCAAGGTTCAATGTTCCTGAATCTTGGGAACATCAGCACTTCTGGAAACACTGAACCCCGGGAATAATGAACCTTGTAAAAATAGCCACTTCATCGCCATATACGAAAACGGGGAACATCAAACCTTGGTAACATTGGACCCTGGGAACATCGGATAGACCGTCTTCCAACACAGGTCTTCCAGACACACAAACACTGAATCCACACACAGTATTTACTGTACCCATACATTGCAATGCCTCCCAAACCATGGTGCTAACACCGCCTCAAACACACACACAAACACATCGTCCCCATCATGATCTGTGCCCAAGGTCTCAAAGAAAATACGGAAGCTAAGTAAACTTCGATGTCAGGATAGAGTACTTATTTGTAATGTTTCTTTTTTTTGTTTTGTTCAGTTCTGTTGCTGCAGTGAAGATTTCAAGCAAACTATTTACTGCCAATACTGTACAATAGATCAAATAAAACAATACCTACTCTAAATGAGACAAAGTCTATTATGTAGAACATTGTAACACAATGACTCAGAGTATATTTTCAATATCCAAATGAAACAAAAGCAAAGCAATGTAGAAACTACAGATGAAGTGATATCCAAATGACATTCAAAATTCATTTCTTTTCTCCCCCATCATTCAACCCCTTTTCAGTAATGACCTACAGTATTCCGCAAAACATACACATTTACTGTACTGTACACAAGTATGATCAAAGTGTAGTGTGCTGTTCCTATATATGATGTCAGGAAACAGTTGAGCATGACTCGGAAAAAATGTTGATTTCTTAGGAAGGGTGCAGAATTTTCCTCCCGATGATCACATTTTCCAGGAATGGAAATGTGGGCTTCCCAACTTTTTTCATCCATGCAGTTGAGGGAAAATGCCAGAAAGACAGCACAATAGTACAGTACAGTATGCAGTGCACTGCAAAACCCAGACTAGAGCTGGAACTTCATACAGAAAGAGAATATTTACTGTACAGTACTCTCTGAAACACAGAACCTTTAAACAGAAGCAAACCCTTACCCAAGGGAAGTCAGAGTCATCTATTAACTGTATCTCCATCCTATTGTACGTTACACACTGGATTACAGTAAACAGTACTGAAATTCTTTAATGTTTCCTCCATTTTATACAGTAGTATAAACAATAACAGTAAATGAAAGCTTTTTAAATAAGGAAAACCCATGGTATTCATGTTGATTCTTAAACTTTCAATTTTTAATAACAAAAAAAAAGCCTCAATTTCTTAAAATATTCTAAAATGTCCCAAGATTCTTATCCTTAAACCACCTTACTGATGATCAATAAAATATCCTTTGTCCTTACCAATAACAATGAGATTTCAAAAGAAAAATATTGTATGTACTTTAAATGTGGTACAGTATAACACTTCCATAAAAGCTTGGGACTGGGCATCAGACATTTTTCAGGTACATGTAGTTTGCAAGCAAAATTTTATTCTGAAAGGGTAAGTACCCCCAGTAGTAACCTACCTGTACAATTGGTATTCAATTTTATTATGGAATATGTGTATGGACTTTAATTTTAAATTGTAGATTGTTGACAGAAATGGCCATGTCATTGTACCACACATTCCAATATGAACTGACACTTCTCTGCATAAGAAAGGATACTTGGAAGTTGGAACAACTTAAAAAATAAATTAAAAGGAAATAAAACAAAAATTGAATTTGTTCTTTACAACATTTTGTGAATAATAAATCTGGTCTGTAAACTGGCCAGTGTTTGCATTTAAGGTGTGGGACTGCATTGCAGAATTCATGCAGCTGCAGCTGTTATCAAAATCTGCCCACTTAACATGCGATGGGGGCATTCCTCCTTACATTTTTTTGGATAAAAAGGTGAACATAAGCTGTTCAAGTCTGCTCATTCTTCACACAGACTATGAGTACACTAGTCATCTCAGACTACTGTTGCCAACAGAAGTGTGCACAGTTAGGGCATAAAACAAAATCAACAAAGCTACCGGTATACTGTACAGTATGCCGGTAGCTTATGTACAAAATGATTGAGTCTAATGTGGAAAATCACAGCTCTTTTGTACCTGCTGGTACTGACATACTGTACTGTACAGTTGAAGAGATACCGTACCACACAGACATGCCCAGGACAAAATTCCTATTGAGACCTGTTGAGATTCCAGCAGGTTTGAACAGGTATTTACAGGCACGAACAGGCAATGTTTCACTTACCTTTTGAAGAAATGAATGTCAACAGGTACTGTAACACAGAAGAGGCTACAGTAATAGGTTCCTGTTGGAAACTGTTATGTTATCATGTTGGTTTTGTTTCCAATTACCATTTGTACAGGTCTGTTAGAATCTGTGCTTGCAACAGGTTTCAACAGGAACTTTCTCCTGGGTGATGAAGCAATGACACAACTGACACCCTTCAGAAACCCTGCTTCCCCAAAAATATGACTGAAAGAGGGAATGTGACTCCCTGATTATGTTCAAAGGTGCAAACACTTTGACTCCAGAGTGATCAGTGATCCGTACAGAATATAGAGAATGCTGCCACACCATACAGTATAACAGTACCGTACAGTATGCATACAGTCCTGTTAATTTTAATGCAGGCTTACTGTACAACTGGTGGTACAGTTATGCAATATGCTGAACATTACAGCAGCTACAGAACAGCACATGATATGAACCAACAGTAGAAAAAAAAAAAAAATACATGAACTGTACCGTACTGTACCATGATTTGTAACTTTATAGGATGCCAACTCTGCAGGAAATGAACTACTTTGATGTATAATAGACTTTACACTAAACTAGAAAATAACTATCTTTTGGAAACAACCTTCCCAGAGTGGCAAGCTTTTCAACTCTTCACCTTGACTACTGCGCTGTAGATTATATGACTTCTTCATTTGTTGGATTCTTCAAATTTTCATCATCTTTCGTGAGGGCAGCAAACCGAATTCCACAAAAGAGAGCCAGACCCAACAAGCATGAACATATGATGAACATGTGTCTGGTGCCAGAAGTTGAGGGGTCACCATGTAACACCATCAAACCAATGCAGGCAATGAGATTCAAGGGCAAGCGAAACCAGTTCATTATCCCCACTGTATGGGCCTCTGGAAGGATGCGTGCTCGAAGGAACCCCATCGCTGGGAAGTACATCCCACAGGCAAACTCCAAGAGAAGGAAAGCAACATATGAGATGGTTGGATGTTCATCACCCGGTTTTGTAGATCCAATACAAATGATGGTTGATATGAGTGCCAGTACAATGGAACCATTCACAAAAAGGGAAGCTGACTGGGTGAAAGAAGCAATGTAGTTGTAGAATGTTGTACCAATCATGATGCATACCATGAATGATGAGAAAACTAATCCTAATGGAGGATGATGGGGGTCCAGTACAGGTGTCCATATGAAAATAAAAATATACATGACACTTTCAAACAACGATTGCATTGCACCTATTAATACAATGCGTTTGCTGCCCCCAATATTTTTGGCACCTTCGCTGCATGTTTTTGAAAAGCTTCTTTTGTTCTCTCCATAATTTTCACTCCAACTGATTGCAACAATTGCTCCTGATGCAAAGAGGAATGGAATGGCTAATATGAAAGGTGAAACTGGCCCCAGAGCAAAGACTCCAGCAAAAATGTTTGCCACAATACCGGCTGAAATAGCAAATACACCATTCCAAAAGCTGGCGGTGGAAAATGTTAAAGACAGCCACTCTTTGGGGAAATCATGAGTTTCAACATGCTCGTGTACATACCAAGCTTCAAAAGCTGTGAAGAGTAATGATGTTGAGATTCCTCCAAGTATCCGACCAAAAATTAGAACAGTGTAACTGGTAGAAAGCTTTGTGAAGCATGAGACAGAGTAAACAATACAAAATGTTATGCACAACTTCTTGCGTCCATAACGATCAGCTAAAGTATGAGTGAAAGCTCCAAAAACTACGCTAGCTGCAAATCCACAAACATAAAGAACTGCAATTTGTGGTTCCAGAAATCCATAATGCGAGTACAGTTTGTACAGGTAAGGTCCTTGGAGCCAATCAGCTATCAAGGCTAAAAAATATGCTAAGAAATATTTCTTCTGGAAGTTAACGAATGTTGGATTATTGATGTTTTTGTTTTGATTGACTCTGCATATGACATGCATCAAACAGTAAACAACAGCCAGGGCTGTTAGTGCCAGGTAAACAAATTCTCTCACAGCCATCTTCTTTCGTTGATTCCTCAGTATGTTGATTTATCATGTATGTAACTTTGGCTATGTTCTTCCTGCTATATAACAAATTACAGTATCATAGCAGGAAAAGGTAAGAATGGAAGTTTTCTTCACAAGCAGGTTTGCAATTTTCTCTGGCCTAGGGCCAGCTTGTTTGATAATGCCAAAATGATGTCAACCTTCAATTTCCTTTAACATCTGGAGTGGCACTGGAAATTGTTGAGATTGTCTCCAGTAGCACAACCACTAAAGTTAGGCTAGGCCTTTTTTGGGCCTCCTTGATGCTTGGCTTACCCACAGGATACATACAGACAATCAAACTCCCAAATACTTGATAAGAGAACAGGATTTCCCAAAACTACTGTAGACATGACAATTGACATGCAGTGTACACAGTACAGTTAGTTACTGTCAGCATCAGCTGTCCATACACTGAAGTGTATAGGCTTATAGCATATTGTATTTGTACAATGTAGTGTCATGTACAACTACCGGGATACTAGTCTGGCTACTTCTAACAATAGTAGGCTTACTACAACAACACTACAGCAACAGTTACACACGACAGTAGGCTAGCCTAACCATTGCCGGCATTCAGTGTCGCACAATTTGCTACGTGTACAGTGTACCCTGAAACTGAACCAAACATGTCATGCTCCAGGGCCAAAAATCAACCGAAACAGCTGAAACAAGAGAAATTTTGCGACAGTAGTGGATCCTGATATTTTCTTCAAACGTTTCTTCAGGACAAAACAGCTAGAGATTCATAAAGATTTCAAGCTCACACACTGAGTTATTCAGAGGTTCCACGTAGTTTGTCAAAATGATTCTCATGTGGAAGCTGCCATTTTGTCACAAAGTGAGGGCAGTATCCCGAGATTCGAAAACTTATCATCATCGCCATTGAGCTCAGTGACCATCGCGTCCTGTGCGTAATCGGGCTGACAAAACCCCCCAGTTTCGTCAGGCATTGGTGGGTACAGGACAGCCATGGGAACAGTCTCTAATCTTGACCTCATTTCGGTTTTTTTTTTTCAAATGTGTTTTTTTTTTCTTAAACATTGGCATTGGCGGAAATTGGAAGTCTGCCCTCAAAAAATACGAAGTTCAAAAGGGTTAAACCTCCAACCCCAAACTACAATTTCTGTAGTACTAGTAGTCCTCGGAAATTCTCAATTGGGACAGCTCTATAACTGGCAACCCGACTGGGTCAAAAATGCAGAGTACTTAAGCTCATATTACACATCATGTACTGTATGCTGAAAGATTTTTTTATTTCACACTGGGCTCTTGAATACTCATCCTCAGGCTGAAGCAATAAACTGAGATAGTATCTGGATGAGAATGAATTTTAGACAGCGGTGTGAGGCGGGGGCTTGTCTACCAGAGTGGGTAGTTAACTCCCGGTCAGTTCACTGCTTTAAGGTTAGCATTGACAAGTTTTTCCATGGCTGTGGTAGAATCTGATTTGGGGCTGTTGTCAAGCTTTGGTGGTTTGACTTTTGATTAGGACCGCCTTCAGGGCATCTTATGGGCCCTCCTTTGCCCGTCAACCTGTTATGTTAAGTCTGAAGTAGAGTAATTTAAAGTAGAATTCGAACAGTTTGAAAGGAGAACATTAGTCTTTTTATTAAATATCTTGGTGAAACAATGGAGCTACTACCTTGTCAAAGTACTCATATCGAAAAGTTTTGTACAAAAACGATCATTTGTCAGTTAATTTTACACCAAAATTTCAAAATTGTTCTCATTAGGGTAAGCTTAATCAGTTATACTTCTAAATGATATGTGAAAACCACCCATGAAACGCCGATTTTCATTCGAAATACATGATTTTTGACGATCTAAAAAAATTTGGACCGTCATAATTTGGGGAATTTCCCCAAAATAAGACGTTATTTCCTTTCACACAAACGCAGTTTACGACAAAACTGTACATCCAAATAAAACCAATTCTTTTCCTCCTGCTACTTATGACATGCAGCTACCAGAAGCGCGTTTAGCGCGGCCATTTCGATATATTTGTGGCTATAAGTATTAATCCTTCAAATTATGTAAATTTGAGGTGAAAAGCACATTTTTGCTTATAGACGTCAATTCCCATAAATTAATGGTTTAAGACAAAATTTTAGGGTGTGCCCAATCAGAAAAGTATATAAGCTATTCACTGGGTGTGTAGTGGTACGAATATCACAAATTAAAATTTCTAGACCTAACAACACAACCCCGAATACTACGTTAAGCGAAAACCCCGAAATATGCACCATGCGCCAACACACTGTAACGCATAATTTGTGAGGTCTACTATCGAAACTTTTCGATTGGTGTTAGCTCCATGGTATAACATCAACTACATCTTTCTGAAAAGATCGCACATCATCATACTTCATACTGTATTGGCGGAATTATATCAACATTGGGAAAAATAAAGGCAAAGGAAAATGTTTCACTGTAAACATAAATTAGTCAAGTGGTTTCTGAAT
This sequence comes from Holothuria scabra, assembly GCA_037179385.1. Lineage (NCBI taxonomy): Eukaryota > Metazoa > Echinodermata > Holothuroidea > Aspidochirotida > Holothuriidae > Holothuria > Holothuria scabra. The sequence goes on from CM074179.1 coordinate 7,060,036, forward strand.
TGACCAACCACGTTATGCACTTATGTTTGACTACTGACTAATTTTGTAGTAATGGATTAAAGAATATCAGTCAAACCTTAGTCACGTAGGCTCAATATATGTTAGAAACTAATTCAACTGGGTCAAAAACTACTTAGTACTGTTGTCAAACGGGATTGGTCGATTCAGGCACTGTTTTACTAATTTGTGTTCACAGTGTGGGACAAAAATTTATGTGCGCAGCCCGAAGCCTAAAGCGCCCTCGCCTATTGGTTGGGGACTGGGGGCAAGTCCACGGAAGCCATTGGGTTTTATCATTTCTGGATGAAAAAGTAGGTCCCATCAGGAGGGGCATATTTTTATGTATTTTTGATTAACATATCTCCTAACTGACCTAGCTTAGTTCAGGAGTGGTCCATTGGGGTGGGGAAAATATGCCCACTTTCTCTCCCTCAGGCCTTCGTAGCGTCGCCACTGATACACCAGTACCATTCATTCAGTCATAGCTGAAATTTTGTAGATTCAAATTTAAGTACTTTGCACCTACTTGTCCTGCACTGAAAGACATTTGCCAATTAAGTCCGAGACCAATTTATCCAAGTAAGTTTTGCATAAGTTATTTAAGGCAACTTCCTCATGATTAAACTTCACTGACATCAAGCTTTTGGTATCATCAGGAAACTGAAAAAAAAAAGAAAAAAAAAATGGAACTTGCGATGTTCCGATTTTTTCACGTGAAACGGTAACGGTAACAGGTAAGGGGAACCAGGGAGGTCTGGTAATCTTAGACAATAGAAAGGAAGCACCACTTGTAAAAACAATTCGGCGTACGTCTCTATACACTACATAACACCAGAACCATACCCAATGGAACTTAATCAAAATATCTTGAAAAGTCAGTTGCAGCTGAAGGACGCTATATCCGGAGTCAATTAGGAGAAAGAGACAACTTCAAGAAGAATCAATAAATTTGTAGCGTAACATATATGTAAGGAAACTATGCAGTCAGAAGTTACCCGCTATCTAAAAGAGTCTTTCTCTATGCGGAATTTGGTTCTCGGAAAAAATTCTGGTTATACTCCTGAGTCAGTCCTCTCACCCATAAGTCAGAACAAGAACGAAAAAAGATCGAAAAGGAGGATAGGCGTGTCGTTCTTTAAAAATCAGAAAATCGGCCTATCAGCCATTCGGCGAGCCCCGGGTTACAGCCCTCAGACTGCATTTCGACACCCCCATATTCCGACAAATCCATTACGTTCCAACACACTATATTTTTCCCGACACCCTTTTGTTCATGCAACTCGATCGTAGGTGAATACAGAGGTTTTTGGAACATAGGGTGTCTGAGTATAGGGAAGTCATCGAGCCCCGAGGTTTAAAGTCATGTTTTAAGGAATTTTCAATTTTCAAGGACTCAAGTCCATATTCGGACTCGAGTCCATGTACTTTCTCAATGGGGGAAAATCAGTCCCTCTGGGCGAGTCCTTCAAATTCTGTAATCACGAGTTCGAGTCCAGACTCGAATACAGTACTGCTTCAGTATCAGAGAAAGGAACCTAATTCCGAGTAGGAGACTAAGGCAGGAAATAAAATTAGCTTAGCACTTTACAAGTTCAAGCATGCAGATGGATAATACTTTGACCAGGTGCCGAGCAGCGCAGGGACTATGTGATACACCATGCCCAGTAGCGAGTACAGTGGACACTGGACCGGGTTCATGGCCCTTCACAGATACATATTGTTAAGGGCCGACAAATACACGCATAGGCGTAGGAGACGGGGGCCTTAGGGGCCGCAACCCCTCACCACATATTTCTGTGAAAATTCGGGAAACATATGTTGACAGAAATCGCAATTGTAATTGACGGCAATGAAAAGTTTGAAAAATCTCATGTGTAACCCTACTTAAAACAAATATGTAAGTTTGTCCGACAAATTCTCCAGTAGGTTATTTTTTTGATATTTGGCCCGCCATAGGTTTCCTCCAACAACATGCATACAAAGGCAGTACGTTAATACCACTACACTGAACTTTCACCGAAAATCAATCATTCTTCGGCATCATGAAATCTTAAGCAACATGTGCTCCAAACGGCTGATTATTTAAATACTTTCAAATTGCGCGTAAACAGGGACCGCTATGTTAAAAGTAAAATTTCATGGAAAATAAAAGCGGTAATAAAGATTTGCCGCATTTGAGACATACTCAGATAGCTTACCAGGTAACCGCTACTCAAACCGTTCAAAAACGTGTCATGTGGTGATATAAACGTTTTGTGTTGCCAGGGTTGGGGAAAAGGGGGTCACTCAGCCCCATGATATTGAAGCTTTGCCCGCAAAATGGTAAAATATTCTGGCGAAGGTTGCAAAAAACTGGAACGTTTTCAGTTTCCAAATTAATTTAACGGACAGACGTGAGGGATGTCCAGGTGCAGTGTCCAAATGGGGCAATGGTCAATGGTCATGACGAAAAAAAGGTGTAGGCCTAATTTGTTTTTCAATACTAGAATGATACGGTGCGAGAATGTGTCTCCATTAGCCTAACAATTCATTTAAATCATCTCGTAACGTGACTTTTTCAAAAGGTGTTACTAATTGAAGTAAAATTGTTTAAGGTCGGTAGTTCTTGCAGTCACATAGACAACTTCATCAATTTGATATATATTGAATTTAGGCAAGAGTTGCAATAGAATAAAATACATTAGCGTGTTTTCAATTCCATAATCCATTCCCTCGAAAAGATACAGGACCATTTCATCCAATGGACGCAGGTGTACAATTTGTGCGGTATTTTTCTGATAAAAATATCGATTGCTTTGATCCTCCATATCATGAGCCTAGGAAATGCCATTTTCGACTGTCTGGAGAGACCGATTTTTAAAATGTTCTCTGCGCTCCGCGCCAACCGATTATGGCCCTTGCATATTGTTTTTTGGTCTAAATGCAGGTTGAAATAAACGGCTTCCTGAAAACGAAAATTGGTGAAGAAATAAATAGCCTTTACTTGAAGTCGTCAAGATTGCCGCATTTCCTGTTTATCTTATCTGAAAGTCATTCCCTAGCAGGCAGCTCTTCCGTGAGGATTAATACTGCTGGCTCAGGGCCTGGATCAACAATGAACCATTGTGTGAGCATCCAATTATCATGCACTTACATCCATTGTGACAGTAGTTCATCTGAGTACAACAATAAGCATGGTCTTCAAGTTTATGTGTAGGCTAGATGCAAACAGATAAAGTGGAACAAATTGTGAAACAGGAAGTCGGGCTACCCAGGTATCAGGTACCCAGTTTCCTAACGGCTAGAATCTCGTAATGTCAAGAAGAGACTGCCTAGATCTTTCTTGTAAGGCTGGGAAATGCCATTTCCGGCGGCACGATTTTTGTACGATCTGTGTGGTGGCGCTCCACCCAGAAAGTCTTTCGGCATCCAAACCGAAATGCTCATATACGCCTATGACTACCACTCAAAGAGCATGATAGTAGGTTCCCATCATTCTGCTCTATGCTACCACTTTAAAAAGACAAAGTTAAGACTCATTTGATAGACAATCACTTTGCTTAAAATGCCAAGTAGGACCCCTCCAATTATCAGTTGCCAGTTCCTTCTGGCTTTAATACATGTTAATGTTCTGTTTTCTTACTCTTTTATCTTTCTTTAGTCTTACTTTAGAGGTAGCTAGCTTTGCTGCTGTTTGTTGCTGTGTGTAACTCTACCTTTCACCTTGTATCTTGCTTTTCTAGGCATCTTTGTAAATGTGTTTATTAACGAAATACACTGAACGGAACCACTGCTAATCATGGGGGATAACTAAACTTGCATTTTTGTCCAATGCAAACTTCCACTCTGTTACCTTTGTTACAAACGGCTGAAGTGTCAAATCTGATCTGTTCGCTTGACCTTCGACCTCTTTTAGTTAGGATATCATTTGGGTCCAAACGTCCAACTGTAAGCCCAATTTTCAATCTGTTTTGATCGCTGTCCTGAGCAATAAAATATTACTATTTACCATGCCACTAAGTTAAGAAGCTTTTGATCTTCCCAAAAAACTTCACATGAAATTTTAAGTCAAATAATGTGACTCTTGCGGGGCTTGTTATTTCCAGTTTACGAGTGTGTGTTCTTTGTATGTTAATTGTGTACACATTATTTACAAAATCACAGTGCCACTGTCACAGAATCATAAGTCTGATATAGGCCTACAAGGGTAACGTTAGGCATGTTAGGCTAGCTATGGCTAGCAGTGGTAACTTGTAGCTAGGCTAGAGCACGTCCTGTAACATACTGTAGTGGTGGGCCTTTGAATGGCGGTCGTAATTTTTGCAAAGCTAATATTCACAATGAGGTAAATCCAAAGTGTTTCCATTTTCAAAATGTGATGTAACTGATGGTTTATATTGCTACCGATAGTGCCTAGCCTATACCCCCATCCAGAAATTAGTGAGAGAAAGCTTGATTTGACTCGAAATTATTGATGTTCGTCATAAATAGCCCCAGATAGTGGTGTGGTTGCCATACGCGCAGTGTGTGGCTATTTTCACCGATTTTTACGTACAGATAGGCCTACCTACGTAGCAAGCTGGTCCTTGCCACCTATCAATAGGAAACTACGGACGTAGTGAAGCAATTGAACCTGCTCAGTCGGAGCGGCGTTTTTTAGTCTGCCATACAGTACAGTGCAAAACCTGTTTCCCTTGTTGACCTAGGATCTGGATCTGGAAAAATACTGCACAACACTCCTGGTGGAGTCAAACGTGCAGGGTTGAGTGTGCGCATGTAGTTAGTCGTCCCGTCTGAGGATCCTCAAGGCTGCGCTCTTGAATTGCTTGGGGTCCTCGAGATCTGTAATGTTCTGGGGGAGTAGGTTCCAGTCTCTGACGGTCCAAGGAAAGAAACAATATTTGTAGCAGCCCTTATTGGTTGGTATATTTGTAAAGCTATTAGAATGGTGGTGCCTGGAGGGCCGCCGGACCGGTTGTAGGTTGTTGATTGGCAAGGCTAGGAGACCCAATCTGGCTTTGTGAAGAATTGCTAGCCTGTTGGCAGTACGCCTATTTTTGAGACTATCCCACCCTAGGTCATTTAGCATTTCAGTCACACTACTATGGGGGGAATAGTCATTATAAACAAACCTAGCAGCCCTACATTGAATTTGCTCAACCTTATTGGATAGGGAAGTGGTGTAGGGATCCCAAACAGAAGATGAATACTCCAGTAAAGGCCTAATGAGTGTGAAAGACCTAACCTGCCTAAGAAAGAGGGAAAGTTTGTTCAAATCACTAAGATTTTGTAAGAAAGCAAAATAACCAAATAACATAGGTTGTGCACTTAGCACACTATGCAACTTACTTCATTGTATGGAGTAGTACTTCAGGGCAGTGTACACCATAGCAAGGTAATTTTCATTGTTTTGGTGGAGTATGTTTTCGATTGTTAAATATACACGTAACGGTAGGATGTAGGTAGAAAAATCTTGAAGACTGGATGGGTTCAAAGCAGTTAGGTTTGCTAAAGTAACATTATTATGGTAATAGCGAGAGATGTGTGACAGCGAGCCAACATGGGGGTCTCGCCAACTTTGGGGTCTTTAGTATACTGGCTGTTCCAGTGTTATACACTATGCATATATTCTAATACATAGGTCTTATGCCAAGCCTATATAAAAGCCACAAGCCTAGGCTATTCATAATTTCTAAGCTAAGGGGCTATTGGCCAGCCAGGACTAGGCTAGTCCTAGAACAGGACCATGTGCTACGCTTAATGGTAGGACCTACTCCATACACAGTCCTTGCCCATACGTCTCCAGAAATCAAGATGTTCACGCTCCCAGCTCACGAATGCCACAGCGGAAAGTACATTTGCCATACGCAAAAGAATCATGCCAAGGTGGAGGTGTTTGGAATTATACACCACACCAGTTGTTGCAACTGTATGCCAACTGTTGTAATTTTCCCTGTAGCAGCTGCGTGCGCCATACGCCAGATTTTTTGGCATACATTTCTGTACGCCAAAGATCTTTCAGTGAAATGGTCTACTACAGTACAGCTCACGTACAACTGGACATGTCTACGCGCCGAGAAATGTGCAATAATATTGAAACACAAACAATCAGGTTAAATCACGAGCATGAAAAAAGTCGCGTTGACACCGCGCACACACTGCGTGTAATCCGCCCACATAATTATACTCAATATTTGTGGTTTTGTTCGATAACGTTGATGAAGTGCCAAGGTTAGACTTATTTCTTTTTTTCCCAGTCGTTTTTTCAACAGGATCGCAAAACAAAAATATCTGCTACGACTGAGGTTATAACCTGTTTGCTGCTTCCTTTTTTAGTTATTTTTGTACATTGCAGGTAAGTATCAGTGTATCCAGGACGTTTCTGACTGCAATCATGTAGTATCGCGACCTCGCATAGGAAAAAGAGCAACTCACTTTGTCGCAGGCGAAAATGTGATCGTTGCATAAAAAAAAATAAATTTATGAAAATAAAATGAACCAAACCACAGCCGAGTGATACCGAGTCAAAACAAAGTATAAATATTGAAGTACCGAACCACGTTGAGTGTTTTCTTTCAGTGTAAAATACGTTAGTGTTTCTGTTAGGTTTACGCTTTATAGTCATGTGATGTAGGCATGACATGCTCGAAGGGAAGAAAGAAAACCTACGCTAGTGTTTCACGACGGAAACTCACATTTACTGTTATCTTCTTTTTTTTCTTTCTTTTTTTTGTATCCTATCTTTCCTATTTAATTTCAACCTCATACTTTTGCCCTGGGCAAATCAAGTTGCCGATTCGGTAAAGGATTGTGGAAATTTGAATTAAGTAGCTTCTTTCTCAAAACGGGGAAAACGCGATCATAAATCACTCTTCGCCAATCACCGTAATTGTTGACATGCAATATTTACAAATGGGTTTTTAGCGCGGAGATCCCGTTCTATGAGACCAACTAAACACATTTTCACAAGTGGAAGTTTCACACAACTCTGGCGCCCTGGTTAAGGCCGGGTTTTGGCAATAACTTTTTTATCCAATAGCGAGCTCTACCATAAAATGCCATTAAGAAATGGTTTGATGATTAATTATGATATAAATTCCTGGGTAACACAATTGGCAAAGTTTCAAAACAGGTCGGGTCTGCACGGAAGTCGTTAACATATTTGCGGTGAACATTTCAACTTCACTAGTAGACATCGTTGTTGTTTATAAATTGTCTAGAAATGGACCGGTGTAACTTAGTCGAGTGTGGTCACTTGTTTTACCAGTTTATAATGCTCTTTAACAAGTGACTTGGCTTAAGACACAAGTTCACGGGTAGAGTGTGCGGTAGTCAGATGGGAGGGTGGATTCAATACTGTGACCAGTTTAAAAGTAACATGAGAATCTTCTCTCCTCCACTCACTTAAACGCACAAATTTTCAGAATTCAGAAAAATTGTAACGTACAGTAGTTGGGTCTACAGTCCGTTCAGTCAGTAAACTGTCGCGTTCTTAGAGTAATTAGGATGGAGTTATGTCCACCCTTAACATAAAAACCCTTGGAGCCCAAATCTTACTGCAAGCATTTTACCATAGGTACAGTTTGTCTTCCCATTAACTTGCCAGAGGTTACTCTCCGTTTTGTAAGTCGCGCAATAGCGTAAGACTTGCATTTTTACAAGTTGCCCCAACACATAACAGACAAGATGAGAATCTGGTAATGTGAAAATTATTGGTATGTCGGTTTAATTCCCATGTTCTGCATGCAGAAAACAGTTCCTTTAGGCAACACCAGGACATTTCTAATTGCACTGGCTGCTCGGACGGTATTGCTTACCGTTAGGCCTAAAATATGATGTCCGCTAAGATTAGTTCGGTGGGTGCATGTAAAACAAACTATAAGACGGTAAAAGATAGTGTTTTGGTCCCACTAAAATTTCCGTCCAACAAATGTGAGAGTCTTGCAAAAAAGTATAGCCTGATGTACTTTCCTTGAATTAATCTAAAATAAATGGGAAGGACACACAAAGAAAAAGTGTAAGGTAGATCAAAATCTTACTCATTTTGAAGAAACGCTGCCAAGCACACACAAGTATAATCCAATTTTAATCCAAAAATGGTGGCCAAGCGAAGGCCCGATACCAGTTCCTCCGGCAGGCCCACGCCTCACCCCGGTAATTGGGGCTCGCAGTCCTGGCGGGCGGGGCATCTTTTTAAGTGTCGAGCCATTTTAGGCTTTGAAAATATAGGTAGCATATAAAAACCAAGAGGATTGGAAAATTTCTTTAAACAGTTCTGCCCGGCCCACTGCGAGGATGTTTTTGCTAGCCACGATTCAAACTCGTCCATCCTCCCCTTCTTCCCGTCAAACTCACCCGGTCTGCAAAATAAAGAATGCCACTGAAACCACTGCATCTACCATACTTCGTGTCGAGTGCACATCCATAGTTTGCCGACACTGAACCTTAGGCCTACACTCTCGGCAAAAGCACTCTCTCACAAGAAAGCAATCTGATCGACTTTTGCAGCATTTTTATGTGCCGTGTTCTCCAACAATATACAGTAACTTTCCTCGAAAGAAAGAATTCTGTTTCACTCACAGATAACAGATACCGCTACCGCAAACACCTGGAAAGCAAACTAAGATTGACAGTTCCCAGGACTCGAAAACGTCCCTGGGAGTCGCTTATTATTTAGTCACGACCAAGTCTATGTGTAAACAGTATTCTCTTGTGACGTAGCTTTCAGTTCGACCAATTAAGTTGCACTTGTGTTCAACAACAGCTAATGGACCCTCAACATGTCTATAGCTATGGGGGCATCCACTAACTGCATAAATACATAACCAATCAGCAGGCTCGTGCTATCTTCTGCACGGCGGTACGTATATCAATCAGGGTACGTTGCAGCTTCCTGGGTCCATGCAGTGAGTTGCTTGAGCCTCTAACAACTCCCTGATTTAGGTTCTTGATCTGTTGTGAATGGCAAACAAAATGGCGTGCACTTAAATCGAGCCGTGTGAAGATAATATTCAAATACGTGAAACCGAATTGGCGTGATACACTGGAGTTAGAATCAATGTTAACAGCTGCGGACCGCGGTGTCTGCAGTTGCGACTGGCTGCAGTAACTATCTATGACCGGGACCTCAACTGGAAATTAGCCTTTACGACCAGAGATATTAGTGTAAAAAATGGGAGTTGTTGGGGTGGCTTGGACAAAGAAAGCAAAATGCCGGTAACTGTTTCAATAACACGACGTACGAACCAAAGTTCACAATACGATCACAAACCTTGTTTCAACTTTGATGCGACAGTAGGACAAGGTATTAGTGCGTTAACAGGATAAATATACTAGGTTATCGCTGAATAATGTAGTAAGCATCATAGGCTAAGCCTTTTCGGCGAACCTCCCATTTTAATCTTGTGGTGCATACCGCTATAATTTTCCAATTTTGGACTGGACAGTCCAGTGGCGTAGCCGTGGGGTGTGGGGGTGGGGGGGGGGGGTGGCAGAACCTCAATGACTCAACACATGACCCAACCTTGCAATGCAAAAACACCTGAAATAGCGGTTGTTTTCTCTATCTTTAGACTTTTCCCCCATATCGTGCCTCAACCCCCTCACCCCCACCCATGACAGAACCCTGGCTACGCGCGTGTGGGACACTAATGTGTTCCTTGCTCAATTTAATAAATGAAGCACTACCTACAACGGCAGTTGGTCCCTTTTTAAAGCTTTTGCAGATATGGCAGATACAAGCCAGGGAGGGCTTAAGCCACCGCCCACACATTCTTTCTGCCATAGGCATTTTGGGCCATCTTACATTGCTATTGTAATGCTGGACATGTTGGGGTTCTTTGATGATTAACCGCCCCCCCCCCCCCCCCCCCCATCATATCGCAATTCGCTCAGCGCCCACTGATTTGGTATGGACTCGCGGATGTTCTTTTACTGAAGCAAACACAAAGTGGGAAAGCAAATACTATCCTAAACAAAACTAGGACTGGGTTGATTTTCTCTTAAACATGGATGTGGCACGGGACGGCACAAAGTGCACTGTCGTTACAACAAGCCTACATTCTTTCTGCACCTTGAATGCTGTCATGCTAGTTGTCACCTACCTAGCATCCCCAGCTTTCTGTCCATCTGCCAATTGCATCCTATTAGACACGACATATTGCATGTAGGGCTATCATCGCTCATATTTCATTTAAAAAAGAAAGAAATAAACCACACAAGAATGACACAGATCGTAATTTACTAAATCTTTTTCTTGTCTGTATTTGGGAAGTAGAGTATACTGTAATATGCAATAGGTAAATAGCAGAGGTGGTGCTACAGTGCCTCCCCAGACTTTGACCTTGCCCCCCCCCCCCCCAACTTAAGTCAGTTAGGAGTAAGGGTTAACGAAAAAAATAATACATCTATCCAGAGAGACTGAAGCTTTCATCTAAACATATCCTTTCTTAAACCCCCAAGCTTCCGCGGTCTTCACCCCAGGACCCCCACCCCACTAACGGGCGCTTCTGATATATATATATATATGTATATATATATATACAGCCATTAGTTTGCCGCCACCCGTCCATTTAGACATTCTGGCGCCGACACTGGTAGAAGGGAGTTTCTTTCCACCGGGAAGATCAAGCAGTTACCCAGAACACTACAGCAGGCAACAACGGCTATCTCACTTACGTAAACATCACACCTCATGGTAGCCTTTAGGTCTATACTGTACTTCCTCCAGAAACTCAATCTCAAATTTTCAAATTTCTCATGCAGCCTGCAGTTTACCAGCCAATGTTTCTTCCAAAAATTATACATTGGGCAAAACACTCACAGGCGCGGATCCAGACATTCCGAAAAACGGAAGGGGCTTGAAATATGAGAAAACAGGGGTGTGAGGGAGTTGCACTGATAAGTTCCTGCAGGTTTTATTGTTGGTGCGGCGAAAAGAGATGGCTGAGGGCGTAACGCACCCCCTTGCATCCACCACTGACTCAGTATGAGAAAATTTGACCCAACTTGAAATTTCAGTTGAAAATGAAACCTCATTTCATTCTCAAGTGCATCAAATTGTTGACCTTCGCGTTACAGCGCCTGGGCGGAAACACTGATACCGTCCAACACGTTCAAGAATACGAAAGGAAAAATAAATACTACCTTAATATTAGTAACTCAACCGTTTTGGGAAATTACAATGCGAAACATTAAAATGATACAATACATCATAAAAACATGCACTGAGCTTTCAAAAGACTGAAGGGGCATACAGTTACAGATACGTAAAGTAGGGGTACCGATACTAAAGCTGATTTATTTCCCTCAAAACAGCCTTCTTTTTTGTAAGCAGCCTTACTTCGCGACTCCGCATCTAAGGCTTTTGTCACAGAGCGCCAGATGTGAGCTTGGTTACCTACAGGGGTTTGAAGTATGCGGAAAAGTTCAACTCTAAAAGCGGTCATTTTTCTGACAGGCAGTGGCGGTTTGCCTATGCCATTGCAATTACATATATGGCGCTCTTCCTCTGTAAAAAAAAAATTTGGCTAGCCGGCGACCAACCTCTTTAGGGTTGTCCGCGTAGCACGCGAGTGTGGCACGCATATTTTCTGTGAGAGGGGCAAGGGCGGGTAAAATTGCTTTTTCAAGGGGAGTCGCCAGTGTGGCACGCATATTTTCTGTGAGAGGGGCAAAGGCGGGTACATTTTCTTGAACAGTTAGTTACAGATCATCGTACATATTGCACGCAAGTACTACCTCGGTCCGAGATAGCACTTTTCCATGCATCAGTGTAAAGTGTACTCTGTTAACTTATCTTCGACAACAGTATTCCCTGGAATATAAAGCACAGTTCCACCATGGAAGTACTCCAAAGGTCCCACAACCAGAAATGTTATCAAACGACACCGCTTCGTACAGAACCGCCGCTAACATCTGCAGCAACTTAAATTTAGATTGACAGTTCACAGGTCTGAAAAGGTCATGCACTGGGCAGCCTGCACCTGTGAATCAGCCAGTGAAACCGACTAATGAGTTAGACCAATCAGGGCCATTGTACAAGTGTGCGTGATTTCCATTGGCCTCTTAAAATCTGTGGGCCGTTGGGTACGGCAGGTGGGTTGTGCAGTACAGTGGACACAACAATCACTAGTTTTCAACGATGTATGCAAATAAGTTCGTTGTGCGCATGTATGCTACGTTTCATTGCAGGCTATCTAGAAAATTCTCACAAGAGTATCATATTATATGTGCAACTCACGTTATAAAACGGGACTGAACTCGTGCGTAAGAACTTTGGTGATAAGTATTGTACACTGTGGCCGCTTAACAGAGACGAACAGGTTTTAATGCAAGCTCTCTCCTGATCTTATTCACCGCATTGATGTGCGGATATTCAAATTTACGTTGACTTAATTTCCGGAAAACAGGAAAACAGTGACCTCTGAGGTGGTGCTACTTCAGCATTTTGGGACAGAAGTTGCATGTATACAGTACATGGAAGATCTGCATGTGCAAAGAATTTTTAAAACACCGGGAAACGTTTGAATATTAGCCTACGCAGGCATTCTCAAATGCAAAACATGCCTTATAACAGCCCAAATAGATTTCTGCTGTACCTCTTGGCAGTACATACTAGTGCAGACAGTTCCTGTCACATTCTAAGTTATTTATTGCTGTTAAGTGCCCTCATGATAAATGAAGAACCACAACTCCCGGCACAAGTTGACCTTCACCCTAACTCACCTAAAGTTAGGTCGGAACTACTCATCTTGTATAGCCAGCGAACACCTCCCTGTTATGGCTACCCATGCATGCTTATGTCAATCAGTGGTCTAATTTGCAAAACCACTGATACATATTAAGGGCAAAACATACATAAAAGCTTGTGAAGACAAGGCTGCTTTTGGTCATCCATTCTCTCCAATTTAGCAATTGTCTTTATCTTCACTAATTCCCACAGCTATAAATACACCATTTGTACGGTGTAAATCTGTCAGTTCATGACCACAACCCAAAACATGGGTCGTGTACTCAGGGGGCTGCCACTCTCAGAGTAGCAGCTCCCAGGAATACGTACCCTCACTTGTTCTACTGTAGTTATTAGGAGGTTAAACGTTATCACACATTCCAAGCATTCCGGTTAATAGTAGGGCAATGTATTATTCTTAAAAAAAATTGAACGTTGAGTGAAGTATAATATTGTCATGGTTAGAGTTGAACCATGCTGATGTCCTCTCTTTACTCAGAGGTGTAAGTCCATGGTTGTTTGACTGCATTATGTAATCGGAAATGTATCCCAATGTATCCCAATAACCACATCAAATGTACGACTACCATTAAATGAAAAGGTATATATTGAATCTTTCTGGAAAACTACAACGGAATTGAAAATATACGGTTAATTCTCTACTGTGACTCTTGGCTAAATTAAAGCTCCGCGATACCGATGAATTTTTCTATATGATTGATCGAACTTTTGCATCTTTTGCATGATAAATGACAAATTATTGCTCACCGCACCTGGCCTCCGCTCCTGCCCCGTCTCGTACGGTAGGCTACGTCAACTCCCTGGTCTATGCCCACCAGGAAACGAGTCTATGAGACAGGCCTCCCCTTTGAATTTTCTTGAAAAAGGTGCCCTTACACACAACCCCGTGTCAGGCTTAGATGCAACCTATTGAAGAAAATTTTGGAATCCGACAAATTTGTGTAGGTTTAGGAGTTAAGGAAACGGCACCACGGGGGAGGGGGACAATTCCTCCCATTTGAAAATTGAGAAATTGTGTAGCCTTACATGCAATCTGGTACCACATACGCTACCTTAAGAAGTAAAATATGCGTTGGTTTAAGTGCCTACATATTCTTAGGATAAATAATGGTTGCTGAGGGGTGGGGACGGGGTGCCCAATTCCATGGCATGCTGAATTGTTAGAGTATCATGTAGATACAGTGGGTGCTACTTCCAGTCTACACTGGTGGTTTCCATGGACAGATGGACAAAAACCCGGTAGATGTCGATGGGGCGCAGGTCTGACGTTTTAATATATCTCTTAAAGACAACTTTGAGTCTCTGGACAGCTACATTTAGTGCCTTTAACAAATGGGGTTCAGGGCTTGCTAAGATATTCTGTTGGATTACAAGGGGAGAAAGCCTCAAGTGGGATCCAGGGGGTTACCCGGAAGTTCTGGAGGTTTAGCAAACCTTTGTCAAAAATATATTTCAGTATAGCCTCCACTCACCATGATTTGTTTAAACTAGGTACATTTCAATCGGTAGGTTGCTGAATTCCCAACAAGGGCATTCCCATCCAAAGAGAAGCGGTGATCTGATCTCCATAGAAGCGCACTTATAACACCTTTTCCACAAAGATCAGGGGTGGTGCCAGGGGGACCCAGCTCCCCGACAGGGGGCCAGCATTTCAAAGCACCGACAAAGGCTTTGTACTAGTCCTGACCGTCCTGACGTGACATGAATTAGCAGATTTTGGGGCGCGCGCAGCGCGAAATTTTTGGCCTCTTTTTCAACAAATACTCAAATATCTTGGGTTTTTTTTTTTTTTTGAAGACAACACAAAATTTTTGAAATAAATTTGGTGTTGTTTTGTTGAGGATCATTGGGTTGGGGTGTTTATTGAAGAATCTATCCTTCATATGGGCAAAATCACAAACGTTACATAGGCGACAACTGAAAATCTTTTATGGTAACGCATCTAATCCTACTAGGCCTACGTACTCAGGCTTCAACACAACACTTAAGTTTAATCGAAAAGCTTTTTCTTTTTTTGAACAAGGATTTAAAAATAAAGAGTTCATTTTTTGGAGAAATTTTGGAACTAAATGGGAGAAAATCTGATTTTTGGTTCGGTCATAACGAAAAAATTTTATTAGTAAGTAATAAATGGCTTTCAAGAGCAAAAATAGGTGGAATGATAGGGTGATTAACGGAGTTGGCTTTGGTTATTTATTTTACGGAGTAGCCTATTCACCGAATTTAGAAAATTTCTCCACTTTCGACAATCTGAAGCTGGAGAAATTTATTTTATAACAGATTTTGTGGTTTTCTAGAAGGATCTAATCTTCTCATAAAATAATTCAAGTAAGGTGTGATCTGTAGTTTTGTTGGGGTTACCTGGTATCATCATGCACGTTAAGGCCGTCGAACCAAATTGAAAAAATTTCCCGCGGAAAAAGTTTGGCTTCCCATATATTTGAAGTTTAATATTTTAAAAATTGACAATGACGTACGGGAGAGTTTGAGTTTTGGAATGGGCGGAATCTTCCGCAAATATGTAATTCTGCCCGAAAGACTATCAAAGTGCAGAGCACAAGAATTTTGGAAAATTTGAGAACCCTAGACAGCAGCAAATGGCATTTTCCGGACTCGTAACTAAAAAAAAAATGAGCTTTTTTCCGCAGCATTGCCCCGAAATGAAGAATAATTTGCAATCGTGAATTGTTATGTTAATTCATCTGTTCGACCAAAACGCTATCTTAGCGAAGCGCCACCATCAGTAAGCGCGGAGCGTACAGAAAATTGTTACGAAATTTAACCTCTCAGACAACCGGAAATTGCATTTTCCAGACTTGTAAATAGAAATGAAGCAGTTGTTACTTTAAGCTTTCCTTTGAAAATGAATGCTTCACTTCAATAAAAAATTACCAAATACCAGGTAAACTGGTCAAAGGTACTGCTACAATTAGATGTAATGTCCTCGTCTCTTTTCGGGGAAAATAATCCAACGGAGTTGAAAACATACAAGTGTTTTGTCGCTATGAAGAATCTTCGTTGTATTCAATTGCAAGGTCCGCTAAATTGATGAGATTTGCTACGTGACTGCCCGAACTCCAAATTATAAATGATTTTACGACTCAGTTGGAGAAGTTTTTCACACTACTTTTTATCATATTGTGTACAGTAGATGAAACGCTCTGGCCGACATGATTTTCATTTGCTAGAATTCGGCTGTCGGGGCAGGCCAGATGGCAGACCATTTGGCACTGCCTGGACATGAACCACCTTTTGTATGTTTTTGCAAGGAAATTTCGGAATTGTGAGTTTTCTTGAAGAATATGATCTTCTAGTAAACAAAATCAAGAAGATCGTCCGGGTGACTGAAGTTTATCAGACCCGCATCTTTTGTCAGTTTATAGGGGCATGTACATGAAGGCTCCCCGACGAAATTGGATTTTCTCAACAACAAGAGGAGGACAGCCTTCCCCGACGGGAACATGAGCTTGCGTATTAAAGATGGGATGGGATTAAAATAAATTGAGGTATATGCATTGAAATAGCGTTACAAAAGAAAAAAAGTTCATGATCATCAATCCAGTAACTTTAGTCATTAACGTCCTTCCCCGACGGGGAGGCGATGAGGTACGGTATATCGGAGCTATGAAGTGATTGAAAATCAATTTCGGTATGCATTAAAATAACATTTCAAAACAAAAAAATATGTTAAAGATCACCCATCCAGTAACTTCATTTCTTGTACGATTTTTATTATTTTTCTTTTTCATTATTTTTAGGCTTCCCCGACGAAACCGTCGACCTTCCCCGACGGGGCCATGCTCCTCCATCCCCCCCCCCCGCTGGCGCCACCCCGACAAAGATCCATGGCACCTCTATCGCAAGCTTTGGCATGAACAAGACGTGCCACCGCATTGTCCGCTTGTGCTACCGGATATTTCAACTAAGCTACCCCATATTGGATGCGTGCTACTGGATATATTCACTCGAGGCTGCCGCATAAGCATCTCTCTCTCGCTCTATGCAACAGAGAAGGTACTGTGTCGTTCACGGAATATGTCGACAAATTAAAGAGTTACCATTTGAATTGACAGCTCCCAGGAGGGTGCGAAGGGTTTATCATCGAATTTAGACGTTGTTTTAAAATGATTGATCGAAAGTCTAAGACATTAGAGCTTTATTCTGTTACATTTGAGAACGGTGAACTGCTTGGCTTTTATCCGTTTAATATATTCGTTTAACGATGAAGAAATGGAGATGTACTTTGTCTATTGCAGCAACTCTCTTTACAATTTGAGCAGTAAGATAGTGAGAGGTCTAGTCAGTTTGCTTCAGAAACAATAAATGTGACGATCACAATCATAATTACGATAATTAGAGTAGAATCCATGACCAGAGTAGACAATTTAGCTGTCACATAGTGCCGAAATATATGAATACATTTAACAATGAACAGATGAAAGCAGTGACCTAAACAGGCTTTCTAGGGGACAGTTGCGTCGCCAACAGGGTGGCCGGGGGTGGGCAGGGGCACGTAAAGCATGAGGCTCATCGGGTGGGTTCCATGGGTCAGTCTTAAGGCCCCTGGTGAGGACCAGGGGCAAAGCCCCGGTGGGGGTCCGGGGAGAAATCCCCTGTGAGCCTCTGTGTTTTTAAGGTTTTGTGAGGTTAAAGTCGTCATAAAAGGGTAATTCTATTGACTGGACACTGCTCTAAAATTACCTCCAGGGTAACTTCGAGTAAGATATTTGGTGAAACATCTAGTGAAACTACTGCCAAGATTGGATCCGGCTAACACTTTGAAAAAGGGGAGATGAACTACGGACAAAGAACTTAATGGGTAGTTCAATGTGAGTGTCCTGGTGGGGTCGAGAGGGCGAAGCACTGGAAACACTCGAGTTTTAAAGTTTTGCAACCTATTAACGTCGTATTTTAACGGTTATGTAGTTGTCCTTACCAGTTTACACTGGGCTAAAAATTACTTCCCGCCTAGGGCAACTTCAATTAAGGTTTTGTTGGTAACAAATCTAGTGAAACATGCTCCCACGAGCGGATCCGGCTGACATTTTAAAGAAGGGGATCTGAACTAGATAGAAAAAGACAAAACAGTTGATGTCAGTGCAGTTAAATATGTGATGAAAGACGTAGGCTTAATCCTACCTGAAGTGCTACCTGATGTGTACGTCACCCTCAGTTGGTGTAGTCGGTCGTGTGCGCAAAATTTTGAAAAAAAGACGCGCTCAGTGGCGCCATGAGTGGAGTCTAGCAGTGCCCTCTGCAAAATACGGATTGTATTGCAAATAATAATTTATATTCTGGGATTCATGTAAGAAAATTTAAAAAGTTGGGGGACTATTGAAGAATCTGCGTTTCCAATCTAAGATAGCACGTCGACTGGAGATCTTTGTTCTTATACACGATTTTCAATAGTGCGGATTGAGGCTTCCCGATGACATTCAAAATGCTTGCATTTTTGATTCCTTGCCGAAGTTTAAAATTGAGAGACGAACGAAATGGATTACTTGCTCTTTCTGACACTCCTATGTTCGACATCCGTCCTTTGTTCGGACAACTCAATGATGCTTTAGACCGATGTAAAAGGGTGTCGGAACTTACCATGGGAGGCCCGAACTGTCGGAAGAAAGGGATGAAATAACGGGCCATCATTCATGATGCTTGTTGTTTTCTAAATTCTTTAGCACCCAACAATCGTACAATTCCGCGCTTACCCGAGATTGTGTTACTGTCTTTTTGGAAGTTTCCATTCATTTTAGCATTTTTGGATATAGTTCGGGAGCTACAATTATATGTTCATGGCCAGTGGCGGTGCCAGAATGTTAATATTGCAAAAGTGGTGGAGGAGGAGGAGGACTAAGGGCAAAGGATAATACTGGGGGTAAATATTTCGGCTCAGTGCGCAACCGAGTCCAGTAAAGCGCCCGTTGCTGGGGTGGGGATCCGGGAAGAAACGCCGGAAACGTGGAGGTTTTAGTATATCTCTGGATTGAAAAACTAAGCCTCTGGAGGGGTATGTTATTTATTTTTTCACTTATTCCAACGCTGAATTGACCTAAGTTGAGGGGTGGGGAAGTGTTGGCAATTACAAAATCTGGCGGGTCCCACTCTTTCCCCTTCTCCCAAACACGTAGCTCCGCCACAGTAAAAGGTGATCATGTCTGGTACAATATGGTATCGTGCATATAGTATCTTGTCTCATTTAAGCACCCAAAATAAATCAGAACTACTGGATTTAAAGCAAAAATTTAGGCCTTGAGGTAAAAGTCGGTCGGGAAATTCTGGCCCTGTAACTTCTATGCCCCATTTTTTTTTAACGCGCATTTCTACGAAGCAGTGAGTCCACATTATAGTTCAGTTTCACGTTCTTCGGACTTTCCACCAAGGCCCGATCCAACACCATCTTTTCTATCCTCAAGGGTGTGAAAAATTATTCTGGACTTAGCTATTGAGTGTATGCTCTGCTGTCCTGGGAGTTGTCTGCTGTCTGCAACTTGAGTGGCAGCTCCTTAGTTAATCGTAGCACTCGAGGTTTCATGAAGCCATTCAGGTTCATTCCCGAATAATTAAACAAATAGAAACCATCCATTGTGTATAGGTAGTGAACTTGATTCTTTGAACTGTCAATCATAGTTACGCGGCTCCAAACATCTATTGGAGCGCCGTAGCGGTGCTTTTGATCACCTTTACTTTCACACAGTCGATCTTTCGGGGACCGGAGACTGCACCAAAAGAACTGAAAAGTTACGCGTTTTTATCAATCTAACTTCTAAAAAAGTAAGACTGCATTGTTTGGTGCCTTCCGTCTGTTTTCATGTGCTTAAAAACTGTTGGGAATTGTTGGCTCAGTATCAGTAAACAAGTGACTCGCTAAAACCAGGTATTTGCAACTAACTGCCAAAACTGTGACGACCTGCTAGCCGCCTTTTTCACAGAAAAGAATTTCGGGTGAGTAGGGTTGCGGGGGTGGGGTGGGGAAGGGTTGCAGGGGGATATAGGCATGCGACCCTGGGTAGAGAAAACGTCTAAATTCTAGGGCATTGGATGGGTGTGTTTGGCTGAAGAAAACATGATTTCTTCGGGTAAACGTATGTGTGGTTTCAAGGCCAGAACGGCTCATTCAAAGCAAAAAGGTGACTTCCTTATGTTCCCGCACTTATGTATTTGTCTACGGTCAAATTATTAGAACATGTGGGGATGTCGGAATGTGAGCTTGTCAGAATATACAGAGGTATGGTAGCCGAGGGTGTTGTGACATGAGAATGTGAAATTACCAACAAAATAACTCTCCTGCCAATACAGGGAGCAATTTCACAAATTGGTCAATGCAAGGGTCGTATTTTTGGGGTGGGGGTGAGGTCACGTGATGATCGGACTAAACGAAGTTTACCATATTTTTCATCGATTGACACGATCTACATTAATAAGCTGGGATATAAGGTCCGGAAAAAGAGTCATAATAACTTTTTACCGACCCTGTCTACTGAGTGAAGTAAATCACACAATTCAAGAGCGGCCGGTGGGTTGAAACATTCCCCTAGAAGTGACCAAAAAGTCACTGGGTTTTGTTCTTTCGGATTTTCCTGTTCAGTTTAAACGTTGCATGTACTGAGCCACAATTAAGAAAATGTGACTGGTCTGTGTAATGGTAAAATAGATACAGCCGTAAGACATCAGCTTACTGAAAAATCTTAGTTGCGGAGAAAGTGCTTGAAACTAATAGTGACTCTGACTGCACCAGTGAAAAGGATCCAACAAAGCGAATCACATGCACATGCACCATAATCTAATTCAGGCCTGGAACTGAATTCCTCCGTGCTCCTGAATGACATTGTGCACAACATAAACTCAAGTAATGCAATCTCCTGGGTGTATTCAAAACCGCAGAAAATTTAGCGACTCGCTTGTTCTTACCGGTTTCAAAACATTGACGATCGTGTTTTTTTTTTTTTTTTTTAATATAGGCCTACACTTAGGCCGATGAGCATGTAAAATAAATCATCAAAAAAGTCCCATCTGAAGTCAAACGGTAATCACTTATCGTGGCTGCCTTCTTGTCGCAAAAATAACTGAGTTACATTTTGATTTGTCAAGGTGTAGGTTTTTTTTAAAAAAAATTGGAACATTCGTATTTTATGCAGTGTCACATAAATAATATAGTAATACAACAACACGAAGGCCTAGCCTAAGAAGGAAGTTCTTGTACCGCACTTCCGTACAATACTTTATAGGGAAAACGGGAAGCCAATCAAATTTACCCTCCGCCTAAACCGCATCCTTTTCAAAGTGCCAATCTATGGAGTACCGAGTAGGTCTGCAGGTTTGAGGAACATTTTTTAAATGAGCAATGTACCTTTTCAAACTCAGTGACGAGCTCACGGTAATCATGCAATTTATAGTCTCCGGATTGCACTGCTCGATTGTACACTAATGGAAGTGCGTCAATCTTATAATAGGCTATACACATGGGCGTCTGCAAGGGGGGGGGGGCACTCCCCCCCCCCCCCGGAAAATCAAACTTGTGAAAAAAATAATTAAAAATTAAAATAAAAAAAATTAAAAATAAATCATCAAAATACCTTCACTCACAGCGTCAGTTTTTACTCGTGAAATATGCGGACATTTGACCAGGAATAGCAAAAGAGAAGATGGTGCAGTATGCTGAATAGTGAAATCGTAATTTGGGGACCATCATTCGTGATATCTATTGGAAATTTGTAATTGTAAAAACTATGTACTAGCCTAGTTGTCAGGTATGTAGTGTGCATATGGAATCCGACCATTGATGAATGCGTTGGTCTTGGCTTGGTCGCGTGCTGATCTCAAGTGGTGACGCGCGGGTGTAACTTGGATATGCAAGGAAAATACGGGGGTGGGGGAGGGGGTGTATGCATGGTTCATAATTAGGTAACGGACATAGGCCTATATAGGCTGTTTGACTGTTGTAAGTTTTATCGTGCATAGGCGTGCGAGGCCGTTACCGAGAGGCAGATTTCCCTTCAACAATTTTTTGCATCGAAAATTCTAAAAATCTAAAAATTACAGACATGAAGTTCCTGTTTCAGGGCTGGGTACATGCAGCTTATAACACTCGCCAAGTGTCGTTTCCGGCCATCTGGAGGGTTTGTAAGGCCCAAAATTTTCTTGTACGCTCCGCGCCAACCGATGGTGTCGCTCCGCTAAGATAATGTACACAATTCAATCATCCATGAATGATCTTGCCCCCCCCCCCCCTTATAAAAATTTCTGCGGACGCCCATGGCTATACACATGATAAAAACAAAAGAACCTTATGATAGTCGATTCAACAGCGAAGTATGCCTCGGTCATTCATCTCTAACAAAGTATAGGCTACTAAGTCTTATCGTTAAGCTGTAGCAGATTCACTTTTCATCCCACCTGTGAATTTTAAAGTTTATAACACCCAAATTCTTGTTTGTTAATCAGCGAGTTACAACTCGCCGGGCGACTGACGATGTTTGATTACCATCAATTTCTTCAAGTATTTTTTCAACGTAATTCATAAACGTTGCATACTGGATGAAAGCTACATTTGTCTTTCCGATCGGCCAAATACGATAAGATTTCTGACCGTTTTCAGTAGTTAAGTATTTCGCTGACCGCGGCATATTTTGCTGCAAACGGTTCAAAAAAATAGCCAACACAATATTTACTGCTTGTGAATGGCCTCTCCTTCAAAATGGCATCAAAAATTCTTCTCTTCGCCCGCAAAAGTTAACCTAAAATTGGGAGCTTCTTCAAGCAACAATTTTTGCGGTCACGTGTGGGATTTGAACACGCGCGGAATTGTACGGAATGCTAGGAAGTTTTTTGTCTCACACTTAGTTCTGTTTTTGTGCGGTGTTCTTTAGGAGTGTGCGGAGTTGTACGGACACGAGAATAATTGTACGGGAGTTACCCGTTCACAGTACTGTAGACTGTAGCTAATCCGACCAGAGAGTCGCCATGAGCAAGTGCTTGTTTACGCTATATTTATCACGTTGAGAGACTGCTGAACTGTATGTTTTGATACACCACAGAATTGATATACATGTTATTGAATAAAATGAGACAGTTGCTAAGCACTCGACATTCTTCTTGGAAAAGGACAATGGATTATATTGTTTAACATTGTGAGCTGTTTTTCTTTCCCTGCTGTTTGAAAGGTAACTGAAAGGTCACAACGTTGACTGCAACGAGACGGTCCCAGGTGGGTGATTACGATCTTTTTCTGCCACATTCGGACAGTGACAGACAGCCATTTCGCAGTTAGGAGTTAAAATAAGAACCTCACCGTAATGAATTTGTGGGTAGAGACAATTATGTTTTGCCGCTAAGCTACATATCCTCATTTGGCGCCAAGTTGTATCGTCAACAGATTCTTCTCACGTCAACTAATTTTTGCGGGGAGCGGGGCAAGCATTATCAACTGGGATAACCGAAATGCAAAACGTGGACAGTTTGCATCTTCGGAAATTATTCTACAGATATTTAAACTATGAAGATTCCTTAGGATACAGAAAAGCTTAAAATGAAGCAACTGGAGACCCAAGCGTGTCTTGCCAACTACAGTAGTATTGTGATGGGTTGCAACCAAAAATTTTCGTCAAAATAAACTTGAAGTACACTACACCACAGTCTCAAACTAAGTCACAGCAAATTATTATGTACAAATCAATTCGCTGTGTCGAAAATTGGGGCTAATGAAATGACTGATCGTTTTCGTTTGTACAACTTGTCGGCAAAGGCTATTTATGAGAGAAAACGAATGAAAATGAGAAATGACGTTTTGATTATTTTCGAAATAAAAAAACATTCAGAGTGACGACTTAGACAAATATGATAACGATAAAGGGGCGATGCTCACAGTTTAACAAGAAATTTCTTAACTGGATAACGACAACCCCAATCCCGCCCACGATAACAGTGAGCAATTTGTTTTTGAAATTTTGATTAGCAGTTTTGCTACTCATTATTAAAAATTGATTAGCAATAACCCCAAAATGATTAGCAAATTTTTATATTGGCATTTCCTATCTGTATGTATTTTTATAGTAGTTTGTAAAAAAAACTACACAAGGGTAGGTCTGATATTACAGGTAATGAAACATGTGTTATGCGTCCATATGACCCATATTGCGTATCATAGAAGTATAACTACACTCAGGCAGACTTATGAGAGTAAACCAACTAGAGAACAGTGCCATCTTTTATTGACATTCATCAGATGCATCCATCCCTACTCCCCATCATCATCCGTCTGTCCAGATTGTCACTAGATGGTTCTCCTACGATCTCCTAATGTCTCTTAAATTCTGAAGACAACGTAAAAGGTGATAGGCATACAAAATTATCTGGATGACATTCAATTCATTAAATAGTATCACAGAATGTGTAAATACTCAAACTAAGCCCTGCCTAATATTTTTAAAAACTTTACTTCAGCAATTCTCTTTTACGATATGTTTTCCTCGAGAGTTGCATACTTTGGCTCCTGTGCTACCCTAACAAGGTTTTATATTGATATTTCTGAGACTAGTCTAGTCTTGAGAGCAAACTTGCATTGATCGGCAGTTGCCGATTTGGAATGCGGTGTGGTTCGGCGCAAAGTTTCTTTGACGA
This sequence comes from Holothuria scabra, assembly GCA_037179385.1. Lineage (NCBI taxonomy): Eukaryota > Metazoa > Echinodermata > Holothuroidea > Aspidochirotida > Holothuriidae > Holothuria > Holothuria scabra. The sequence continues at coordinate 7,084,382 of CM074179.1, forward strand.
AATCGTGAGTTATAATTATGCAACATGAACAAAAGCATAAAATATTTACGCAGTGATCTAAACTTTCAAACAATGTTTACAGCCTTAAATATTCACCTTTTTAGGAATTGACCTGTGATTTGAGAATGTATACTGTTATCGTGAGAATAATGTAAAGATTGATCGACGGCAAACGTCTCCTGTCGTTACCAGAATAATCAAGGGCAAAACCAGTTGCTTTCCGCGGCTTTCAGTCTGCCGTCGATGCCCAGTGTTATTTCCCCTGCGCACTGTTACAGCAAATAGGCTGTGTACATATTAGTAAACAATGCTCCTGCGGAGCAAGTTCATGGGTTAAAACTCTTGAAAGCGGGAAATTACGGTGGTTTCATTTAGAAACAAACATAATTTGCGGAGCAAGTACGGGGTTAGTTTTTCTGTTTTCCATGATCAGTTTTCAAGACTTCCAATATCTGTTTTTATTTTCCCCTAACATTATTTCGATCTATGAACATTCAAAATGACACCATGCTGTACCTGCTGAAATTTTCCATCGCAATTCTGCTATTCAAGATCGAACGATGTATCGCAATTACGAATTGATCATAATCTTTTAGCTAGTTGAAACCCCCATCACGTTCTGTGAAAAGCCAACATTCATTTTGCACAGTATGTTTTAGTTTTGCTTTTACTGAACCACGGACCGAACAGGTTAATTACTGTAGCCCAGAGTTACGTATTGCACACAGTACGGTTGAAGCATTGTGCCACTGTTTCTTCGGCACATCGCACACATCATGACGATCCCAATTTCACGGCTAAGCCGTTCACAACTTCACACAAATTCAGATAGTCTTTTCGCTAAAACAAACGACTGAAAATTTTACACAATGACGGCATGTAACGTGTTTCAACGATCCTGTACGCGTGCAATCGGCGATCGGTATCGGCAAATCGACAAAAAGTTTTCGGCGCCCGCGCACACAGTGCGTCAACACTGAGTTGATCTGAGTGCACAAAAACATGGAAAAACATGCAAACGAGAGTAAGGGCACACAATCGTGCACAGAAATGCAGCCATGGGAGTTGTACGTGAGCTGTACTGTACTTTTCAGTAGGGCACGTAGGGTGGAACTTATTCCCCGCCTTCGTTTGAAGAAAAGCAGATGGATAAGCCTAGATACGCTGTTAAAGATGGTTCATGGCAAGTATAAGTGTTCCACCGATAATGCTCTAATTGGTAATTTACCGACTATTTAATTAAACAATCGGCCCGATGCCAATTTCCGATCACCGATTATTAGAAAGAGGGAAGTCACGTTTGTCACTTTAGTATGTGCCCCTTGCTTCGTGCATATATCGTATTACCACAACCAGTTCAGGATGGAAAATATTGGGAATAGTTCTGTTCGTTTCACGAATGGGATAGCCTATCTTTTTTGCAGGTGAAATATTTTCACTTCAAAAGTGGAGATACAAATCAACCCTTAATACTGTACAATTGTGTGCAGTTGATGTCACATGCCCATCGATAATTTAGTTCAAAGGCCAACATCATGCTCTGTCTGGTTTTCATCCCTCAATCATGTCAGAACAGTGTATTCTTTTACTTTACTGGGTTGTAGTTGCACACTCTAGATCTCCTGCTTTAACGAACCCCATGTAAAGCAATCATGATAATCTTAGCAGTTCTGGGCACCTGTATAACGTATCTTATGGTTCCTTTCCGATATAAATATTCCCATATATTTTTAGCAGTTCTGGTCCAAAACTCCCGTCTTGTTTAAAAAGAATCTGCAACTGAAATGCATGTAAGTCCGATCCCTGAAAAACCCATGTACGCAGAGATTTGTGATGCCATTTCTAGGTGAATTTAGTACAAGGCTCTCCCGGCTTGGCTAGCCGGCATTACAAGTGCGATCGGTCGTAACACAAACTCAACGGGAAAATTTGTCCCGAGACCGAGTATTTTCACACACTAATCACATAGGCCAAGGCGTGAATTGTGATTGGCTGCGTAGAATCAATGCAATTGACCAAATCACGAAGTAGGGGCCAATATTAAATTTGCAATGGATCTTTTGCATATGATGTCACTGAGCAAGTTATGATGCCTTGTTTGGCGGTAAAAACGGACACGCACGTAAGTCTAGTGCATGCGTTGGCCAAGAAGTTTGCTGCAAGAGACCACGTGCATTACTGTTTTCATTTGCAATTACGTCGTATGACAACATTGCTTAAGTCCTACTGTAAGTAACATTGCAGAAGGAATGCTGGGAATTACTTAATTTATGCAAGGTAATAACCACCAAACTTCACAAGATTCTAGGTGCTAAGTGTACCAAACGTGCACAAATAGGTATGCAAAGCTTGGGGATTTAAAAAAACAGGCGAAACACTGCAGCTAGATAGTCTGTGCTCTGTGTTTTGTGCAGAACAGTTTGAAGAGCAATTTACGGGCGCTTTCTGTGAGAGAGCAAGAAATACACATTGAATGCACTTCTAAATCAAATTCCAAGTAAAATTACTGGGTTATAGTGGAAAACATCAAACGATCATACCCATGACAGGGGTTAAATTTACATGTTTGTGATTATCAGTGCATCCCGTTTTGGCGGGAAGTTAAAGGATTGAGTATTTACCGAAATTTGAACAAAATCAGGAGCAAGTTTTAAGTATATTTAGCCCCTTTCGCCAGTTTGCAAATAATTGGTGGTAATGATTGGTTGAATGGCAGAATTTTACCGATGCCGATTATTTACAGACAACGGAAAAATTGGCCTGATGCCGATTCCTTAACAGATGATTGGTCGAACACTAGCAAGTATGGTAATTATAGGTGCATTATTAAAGCTGTGAGGCAGTTGTAGAATTGTGTGGCGAGTTCGGCTTGCAAACGTCTTGATTTCAGGAGGCGTATGGGCAAGGACCATGTATGGAGTAAGTCTTACGGCAGGGTTCTACCCAGTCCATTCAATTTACTTTTTTAAGTCAGCACCCAGTTTGAAATTTCACCACCCAGTTTGAATCTCTCAGCCCAGTTTGAATTTCATTAGTCAAACTGTAAAAATAGGCTACACAGTATCAGACACACAACTTTCAATTGAATGATTGAACTGATACTGGAAATACCCAAAAATCATGCAACTGACTACAGATTATGTCATTTAGATCTTGAGATATGGAAAACATCATGTGAGAAGATGCAATGTAGATTAACTCCCACCTGGTTTGATATTTTCTCTGGCCAGAACCCTGTTATGGTTAAGTGAAGTACACGGTCCTGTTTAGTGTTTCCTCTAAGAAATTAACCATTGGGTCAAAACGACCGGTTTGGAAAATTTTGACTTAGTAGAATTGTTAAAGGCATGGAGCTGTGCACGCCACGTGAGCCCCGACTGGTGGGGTCTAGGGGCGAAACCCCTGGCAGCTCCTGAGTTTTAGGGGTTTTATAGGCATAAAAAGACTGTTTCCAGGGGTGAAATTTCTTTTATAATGCTCCTGTATTTTGGTACGTTTATGTGCTAGGTGATGATAAAAAGTAGTGTTCGACCAATTATGCTATAATCGGTGATGACCAATGACCGATTATTCAATTTAACAATCGACCAGATCCGATTATGTGAAAGAGGGAAGGGATTATACCGATTATTAGAAAGAGGGAAGTCCTATGTTTGTCTCTATAGTAGGGGCCCCTTGCTTCGTTCATATCGTATTACCAAAACCAGTTCAGGATGGAAAATATTGGGAATAGTTCCGGTCGTTTCACAAGCGGGATATCATTTTTTAGGGTATATAGGCCTACTGCTACTTCAAAAGTGGAGATACGAATCAACCATAAATACAGTAGAATTGTTTGCAGTCGATGTCACGTGCCCTTTGATAATGTAGTTCTTAGGCCAACATCGTGTTCCGTTTATTTTTCATCCCCAACCATGTGAGAATATTTGCATCCTTTTACTGTACTGGGTTGTAGTTGTGTTAATGATCTGTAGCTACTATCCCGCTTTCAATAACGAACCCCATGTACAGCAATCATGATAATCTTCGCAGTTCGGGGCAGCAAAACAATTGCACCCAATTAACGTATTCTATGGTTCCTTTCGGATATAAATATCCCCGTATATTTTTAGCAGTTCTTGTCCAAAGCTTACGTCTTGTTTCAAGGAATCTGCAACTGACATTCACGTAAGTAAGATCCCTGAAAAAACCCACGCACGCAGAGATTTGTGCCACAGATTCTTGGTGAATTCTAGCACGGGGCTCGCCCCGCTGCGCTAGCCGGCAATATGAGCGGAAGTGCGATCGTCGTAACACAAAGTCCATGGGAAAAGTTATCACGAGACCGAGCATTTTCACACACTAAATCACATAGGCGAAGGCGCGAGTTGTGATTGGCTGGTTAGAATCAACGCAATTTAGCCAATCACAATGCAGGGTTCAATTTAAATTTTGCAATGGATCGTATGCATATGTCACCAAGCAAAACATGATGATGCCTTGTTTGACGGTAAAAACGGACACGCACATATAGTAAAGGCCTGTCCACACAGGATGCGTTGCGTTCCGTTCCGGATATGACACGGCATGTCACTTTTATCACTTTGCACATAAATGAATGAAACCATCCACACAGGATGCGTTGCGTTCCGTCATGTTCGATGCGGAAAAAAAAGTTGACGTATCCTTCCGGATGCGTCAAATTTTGGCAAAGTCCATTTGCGTTCAGAAACAGAGTTGACGTACGGAAGCATGTTTTTCTTTCATGAAATGCAATTTAACGGGACATGGATGCAAAATAGTACTATGCTTTAGCTTAAAATCACAATGAAACGCCTGTAAATAAATAGAAAAGCTCATTTTAGGGGCATTTTTTCACAACATTGGGAATGAATACGGTACCCACTACCCTTGTGATATTATTGACTGCGGTAGTGGAAAAACGTTGTATTCATTGTTGGGACGGTAGGCAGGGGAAGTCTGGACACTAGACATGGCTTCACAGGGACATTTCACGGCACACAAGAAAATATAAATATACAATTTAGTGTATATAATCAGTGGCGTAGCTTCGGGCCCTTATGGGATCGAGCCCTTCTCGTCTGTGGAGAATGAGAGCCACAATGGCTACGTCGTCGTCACTGCTAGAGTCGCTCATGGTAGTCATATTGAATATCGTTAGTGATGGTGACTGTGGCCGGTTTGCTGTAACTTTACCACGATTTGAAGACACTATTTTGTCAGTCATCATGCATTGTCATTGGAAATTACACACTGCATCTCAAAGTGACGCAATGAAATTGACAAAGTGTGTACGCATCCTGTACAGACAGGCATGCGTCTTGACGTATCCGGAAGGAGGCGGGGAAAAAACATGTCGTATCCTGAACGGAACGCAACGCATCCTGTGTGGACAGGCCTTAAGTCTACTGCATTGTGGGCCAAGAAGTTTGCCGCATGAGACCATGTGCATCACTGTTTTCGTTTGCAATGACGTCGTATGACAACATCGCATAATTCCTAATGTAAATAACATTACTGAAGGAATGCTGGGAATGGCTTAATTTATGCAAGATAATAACCACCGAACTTCACAAGATTCTAGGTGCTACGTGTACAAAACATGCACAGATATCAGATATGTGGGAGATGAAAAAATGGCGAAACACTGCAGCTCCGTAGTCTGCACAATGTCTTTTGGTGCAGAACAGTTTGTACAGCAACTTACGCGGCGCTTTCTGCGAGACTGCAAGGAATACACCTTGATTGCTACTCTAAATCTAATTCCAGGTAATACTACAGGGTTATAGCTGTAAATATCAAACGATCATCCCCATGGCAGGGGTAAAATTTACACGTTTGTGATTATCAGTGCATCCCGTTTTGGCGGGAACATAGATGGATTGAGTATTTACGGGAATTAACGAAACTAAGAGCAAGTTGCATGTATATTTTAGCCCCTTTTTCCAGTGTGCAAAATAATCGGTGGTAATGATCGGTTGAATGGCAGAATTTTACTGATGCCGATTATTTACCGGGGAGCAAAATGAAACCCTTTTTTTTTTATTTTTCACCACAAACATCAGTGCGTCAAATCTATATAAGTCATTGCGTCAAAATCGCGTCATAGCGGCTTAGCGGAATCACTGGTCCTGTTCAAGAACTAGCCAGGGCCTAAGGTTAGGCATAGGGCACAAGGGCTAATGCCACAGACGGCCATAGGGCTGGTGGATAAGCCACTGTGCTGACTGCAAATTATTTTGAATAAGAAATCGCACAACTGTTTGTCAAATGTTAATGAAAAACTTGTGTTTTTCGAAAAATCCCTCAACTCACCAGCAATAAGAAGAAACTTTCCAAAGTGTAGAATACCTTTTCAAAGTTAAATTTGAAATCGAACAAAAAATCATGATCAGTTTTTTCCTAGTAACCACTTTTCGGTTTCTCTCAAATTCAAAACACCAAATCAAATTAAACCGGTTTTAACCAGTTTCAATTTGAAAACCGGTTTCCTGAACAGCTGTACCCCAAGTAGAGCCCGGCCAAGTCCCCACACCACAAGCCACAAGCCTAGTAGATGCCACTGTCAATTACCCTGGCCTTCCAGGTTGTGTGAAATCCCAGGGCAAGTTCTGTCCTTGTGGGGACAAAATTACTGTAAAGCCTATGGCCAAATCCCCACTCTAAGCCTGACCATCCCCAGATCTATGGAGTCGACCAGGGTGCATTCCATGTAAAGCCCACGTGGAAGGTATGCCAAGGTTTTCTGGTCTTACACTGTGATTTTCTGTGCACATTCCATACAGTGCTAAATTGCAACTTGTAGGCGTGGGTACTGTACAATATGACACATACATGGTCAACGTGCAGAATGCATGGACATGTATATATGGTACACACACAGTAAGCAACAATCCATATACCATTGTACATACTTATATACATACTGCATGCACCATTCATTGGCAATACAAATACTGTATGGCACAGTATACTATACGCTTATCATACAACAGGAATTAACAGACATGCGGGGAGTACAGCTTGCCCCCAGCTATGCTGAGAGGAATTTGGTGCTCACGCCAAAGGTCTTTATGTTGGAGTGCATGAAATGCAGACTGGGGCGTAAGGCTGCCACTGTAATCGAGATATCATGATATCATTGATATAATTTTGCCCTGATGATATCAATCCATGTTTTGTCAAGACGTAAAACGGCGAACCAAGTAGACAACTAGTCCACTGTGAAATCTCTTATTTTAGTCTCTTTAGTTAGTAACCTAAAATCATAATTTATATTGTCACAAGAATCGCAATATGGCACTTTTTTTCAAAGGCAAAGGTCTTAAAATAAATGTATTTCTGATGGAACTTTGAGCTCCTAACTAAATTTTATCAGCTTGGTTTAAGTATACTGAGTATATATATGTTCTTGACACTGTATATGATTATTAGCATGCTGATGGCAAATGTGTAGACCACAGTTTTAATTGTGCGATATCATGATATCGTTGTGGAAATGCTGGTGGTTTCAATAAGTGAAAAATGTTTATCATGGCAGTACTACTGGGGGATTGCTGATAGCTGTTCTGGGGAGAGGTCTGATGTCCTGGGGGTCTTCCCTTGTAAACAGAAAATTTTTTGCTCACGTCAATAACGTACATGTGTTTACATGTGGTGCTAAATTTGAATTGCACACTTTAAACAACCCTTCCAAAAAATTCAGCACAAGGTGTTCAGAATTGGTCTGGGAGGTGTACCCAGGCACAATGGCTAGTGTAGAACCCTGCTTATACAATCTGCTCTGCTACTTTAATAATTCTTAATATTGAGCCTTTTTAAATTTAACACTTATTGGCACAAATAGCACTTGTCATCATAATTCCATGAGAGTAAGGAGCAAAAATCTCAAATATTGTATCTTCTGTGGTATGCCTAGTAGTGAGCTACAACTGGAAAAGGGCTGTGGCCAACTCAACTTAAACCAATTGGTGAGGAACTGGGAAGTAAAACTCTAGCTTACAAAAAAAATTTAGTAGTGGTCTTTGTGAACTTTCCTTGTCTGAAAAAAAAATTGAAATTTATTTACTGTAAGAGTAAGACCCCCTTCCTCTCAAAATGAAATAGCTGTGATACATTCAACTTGCCAACAACTTGAAAAACGGCTGTGGCCAGCTCAACTTGAACCAATTGGTTGGAAACTGGGCTGTAAAACACCATCTAAATGCAGTAACTAACTGACCAACTTGCATACACCTTCATCAGAGCATATTCTGAATTCATCTTTCTGTTACCTTTATAGTGTTGGAACCCATTTGAAATCTTTCCAAGATGGGAAGTCACAAGTATATGGCAGAGACATGGAAAAAGAAGCAGAGTGATGTCATGAGGTTTCTCAGGAGGATCCGGACGTGGCATTTCAGGCAGCTGACATCAGTGCATCGTGCATCAAGACCTACACGCCCTGATAAAGCCAAGTCTCTTGGATACCGTGCTAAGCAGGGTAGGTAGTTATGCTGAAGTTACAGGTACAGCTGTGGTATTGACTTGTAAAGTGCTGAGCTGAATAAGTCCCAATTTAGTCATTTGAAATGGTACTCCTTTGGTGTGACAAATTAAGCAGAACTACAAAACAAATGTGCATAATTTGGACAGCAAGAGAGGTCTTGCTTCATTTTCCAAGCAGGTTATGTTGCTTTTAATGCAGAAACCATGAGGATGTGATAATGAAAATATGGATGTTGGTTCATCTGGTTTCAGAACCCCATTTCGTTGACAAAGTTTAGTGGGGTTCTCAGTTGTAGAATTGTTCAGAAAAAAAAGAAAATATGACCACAATATAACTAATGAATGTTTTACTTTGAAGATGACCAGGCCTCCTTGAGTTTTAGATTTTCCAGGTGTGCTACAAATCACACTTCTCAGAAAATTTAGGAGTGTGGTTGGTGTGCTATTTCATAAAACTTCCATTGAGTTTTATGAGCTTACATTCTTCATTTAGGTGTGCAAAAAATCAAACTACTCACAGTAATTTGAGGTGAGTGATGGTGTGCAATCGCACTGGCATGCCTCAAAATTCAAGGCCTGAATGACTGCCTCATGTGCATATGTGCAGCATAGACCCTGCCTTCTTCAGCAGTTTCTTGGGGTCATGCAGGGTCATTCTTTGAAAAGCTTACAATTGATTGTCTCAAGTTTCCCTTGAATTGGTAACCTGTATTTTATATGGATGCTCATGTCACGGTTTGTTTGTGGAAGACCCTGATGTTTTGGTTTAGGTCAAGGGTCATTTGAGTTCACCACAAGTCATGCTATGTAAGAGTTTTCAAAGAAGCATTTGTGGATCTTGTACTATATGATGAAAATCTTGGCTCATACTGTTTTGTACAGCAAATCTTCACAAACAGGGCAAATGTTAAGTAAGTTTTGTATATCCATGATTGAAGTTGAATCAAGGTCTTATTTCTTTTGTTGAATATCCCTTCAAATGCTTTACAGTAACAACAATTTGTTGGTAAATTCTTCCATTACAGGAATCTGTATCTACCGCGTACGTGTGCGCCGTGGTGGACGCAAGAGGCCAGTCCCCAAGGGTGCCACTTACGGCAAACCCACCAACCAGGGTGTAAATCAGCTCAAGTTTCAAAGGAGCTTACAAAGTGTTGCTGAGGTACAATTATGTTAACTATTGTCAGTGCTTAGTAAGAATTCTCATCGTACTCTTCAATACCCTTGTAGTGATAAAAGAATATCATATTTGTTTTATCTGAGGAGTCTAGACTGAAGTGTGGTTTCAGCTCCAGTGTTATATGGTTGTATTGATGCTGAAAAGGATGCTGTGTATTATGTCAGGGATTTTGTCAGAACCCAAGAATGTGGGGGTGGGGGCAGGGGGTTGAAGGAGTGGGGTGGGGGAGGGGTGAAGGTTTTTATTGTCAGACCCCAATCTCAAGTTGATGTTGCCCTTGTCCAAAGTAACAGGTAGGGAAAAAATGTTTATTTCCCAGGAAGGGAGCAGCATTATTTCCCCTGAAGGGAGTAAAACTTCCCACAATTCTCCTAGCTTTCATGTACAGAAAAGGGAAATTTCCCTCCAGATGTCCAATTTTCCAAGGAAGGAGCCTCCCAGCTTCCCGACTTTTTGTAAGGCACAATCTGAAAAGTTTAAAAGTTTGAATATTGCTGGAAAGGTGCCCAGAAACCAAGACGCTGACACTTCCTATTTTTAGGGAAATGAAAGTGGGGGCAGTGTTTACACCAGGGCTCAAATGGTACATAGGAACCAGTGTAATAGTTTTTGGCACATATATTTCCCTTGCGGGACTTGTCAATTTAAAGCAGGAATCCTGCAGTCATGCACCTTATTGTAAACAGTGTGTGGAGGGGGTAGGAAGATTTCACTCTCCTCTTTATGGAAAGGGAGTTGGGACAAACTTCCTAAGTCCCCATTTCCTTTATAATTTTTTTGACTTACTTGCTTTGCATAACTTTTGCTACTTTGCTTGAATACATGAAAAATGACCATGTACTTGTATTTTCAGGAACGTGTTGGCAGGAGGTGTGGTGGTCTGAGGGTAATGAATAGTTATTGGATTGCACAAGACTCCACCTATAAGTACTATGAGGTCATCATGGTTGACCCATCCCACTCAGCCATTAGGAGAACACCAGACCTGCAGTGGATGTGCAAGTCAGTGATGAAACACCGTGAAATGAGAGGACTCACTGCAGCAGGTTAGTAGAGTCGAATTTGGACAGCAAGTGATGGTCTAATTTCAGTTGGCCATAACTGGGGTCTATCACCTTTTAACATTTCAACTACTTTGTTTACCTGCACCATGGATGGTTGTACACTGAATTAAACTTTGATTCCCTCAATTTCACTGAATATGAGGGTTTGAAATTCGGATTCATCTATAGACAGAAGGGTTCCTACTCAGTAGAGAAAATGGCAAAAGTTTGGAATGTTATTATGAAAGTGAAAGTCCTTGAATTTGGGATGTTTGGTCTAGAAAACTAACCCTGTGGTCATAAATCTTGGAAAAACTTTACATAAATGATTTTTCCAATCATGCTTTGCATGTGTCCATGTAGGGCAAGTACTAAAAATGAAAGCCATGTGATACAAAAATTTATTTTCTAGTTCTAAATAATTTCCTTTTTTAAAGTCTGGAAAAAGTCTTGAATTTCAAAAGTGTGGGAACCCTGGTAGGTCAGCAAACGAAGTAGGCTGGTAAAAAAAGGTTTGAAGGATTTACATTATAACTAGAACTTTAACAACTGGGGAGTGTCTGAACCAGAGGATAGTTTAATATTTTTGTTTTGAATAGCAGTTTTGAGAACTTTTGCTTCTCAAGTGTAAAATCACTGAAAACCCTGTAAGTTATGCACACAAAAAAGTGCATCTCATTTTTACAGCTTTGTAGCAATTTGGCCAGTTTGTTAAGCAAATTGCAATGCAATCCAAGGTTAATTATTATCTGGTCTGAAGGTTTCTTGCTTAATAAGGGCAGTGTTACTTGTGTTTTTGTATCACCTGCCAATCTTTTGAAATCAGCCATGTACCAAAATTACAGTTGTAGTTGACTTACTCTAACTTATATACGACCTACTGTCATCGTGCTTGGTACTCGTATAAGCAACATAGTAGGAAAAACAAGCCAGTGAGCTGCAACTGGAATAAAAGCCTGTGGCTGGCTGGCCTTAAACCAAATGGTTGGAAACTGGGCAGTAAAATCCCATTTTGCTAATTAACTAACGACCTAACCTGACCTTACCTGACCTGAACTAAACTAAACCAAACTAAAGCTAAGACACTTTTGTAAGTGAGTTTTGCCATCTACACCCTTCCTGACAGCCTGGGACTGTTGGCATTATTGGTGTAAGACTTTTCCAAAAGTAGCTCACCATTGCTCAATTGGTGTTTTTTGAAATGCTTTAAAATTTTAAAAATTCTTTCAAATCCCACTTTTTGGAGTTAATATCTGGAGGCTGCACTTGTAAACTATTATACAGTAAGTTCATTTACATCTTATCTTTTCAACAGGCAAGAGAAGCCGAGGCCTTGGCAAGGGACATCGCTTCAAGATGACCCACCCTGGTGGTTCAAGACGTGCTGCGTGGAAGAGAAGGCAGAAGATATCTCTGAGGAGATACAGATAAATGAAGGGCTGGTTAATCAGTATGGTCTGTTGGGAATGGATATACTTGTCTTTATATGCCATTGATAGTGAATTGTTTCATTGCTATGGAAGCTACTTGTAAAAATATAGGAAGAAAATGACAATTTTTGTAGTTTTGTTATTATTGTGTTCTCTGCTAATGGAGATATAAATTGGGAATACTTTAAATTCAAATTAAAAGGCCCTATTGAGGTGTCAATAATTTGAGGAAGCTGTTAACAAATTATCAAGCCATTGGATTTAATGGGATCCATTTTCAGGTTCTGTCACTTTAACCATATACAGTAGTATAGTAACCCATGGGTTCTGTGGTTTCCCATGGGGTTATTATGGTCAAATATAAGGGATCTTACAAAGAGAAGACCTTGCACTGCATTTGAACTGTATTGGGAACTATATAAGAACTTCCACCAGTATTGAAAACTATGTTAAATCTTATACCCTTCTATCTAGTTGACTCTGTATGACACATTCCTGTTAGTGTGTCATTGAAACTCATCTAACTAACCAGCTTATTGAGAAATCCATGGGTGTAAACTGATTGGTGGTATCCAATTGATGAGTTCTGAGATTTTATTACCACAGGACCTCTACACAATGGGGGACAATTGCTCCCACGGAATCCAATGTGCTGCCATTATTCGTCAAATTTTACATCCCAAATGTGACTAAACTACATCAAATTTCACACTTGAAAAATGGTCAACAGGTTTGGACAAATTTTGTTAATAAGCTGGTTGGGTAATTTGTTGCTACATGGAATTGAACTGTGGGGCACAGCATGGATACAAACTGCTGTCTGCACTTATAGTACAGCTTCCCTTTTTGGTAAGTACATTTTTACAACACTAAGTGTCTAGCCAATTGAAATAAAAATAGAGACTTAGTCCTACTCTGCTGCAGAATAAAATGCAATTTTTTACACCAAAAAGACATTTTAGACACAATCCACCATACTAAACCCTACTTTAGGTCTCTTCCAACATTATGGAAGGGTTAAGGAAGAATGATTCCACAAAATTTTCGTGTGAACTCAAATTTTGGAAAACGTGTTGTAGTTGTGGGATTGGTTTGTGCATCCTGAAGATTTGAGTGAAGTGCACGCCGAAACAAATTAGCAAACTGGCTATTTCCCTGAACCAAGTCAATGTCGTGCTTGAAACAGTATACTAGGTAACTTGATATATCTTCAGTTCAGCGAACTGGGTCCAAAGAACAAGTTAAACTTCAGGTTGAGCTATTATTGAAAACTTAAAACTGAAAAATCAGAGGGGAAATATGGAAAAGTGGTACCCATTGCTGGATATTGTCTCTATGATGCTATACACCTTAATAACCACACACCTTAATAACTTGAGCAGGTAGGAAAAAGGGTAAGCTAGGAGTCTACCTCCAGAGATACTTAGGCTGTCAAAGGGGAACTTTTTTGTTTTGCCACTTCAGAGAACTGAAAGAACTTGTTGAATATTTTACCTCATACCCAGGAGATAAAAATATTTTTTGAGTCCTACATGCTTCAAATGTTCACATTTGTCAAGAAAGGGAAAGCACGACCACATGATCAAAAGTTTGTTCATTATAAGTGTCCGTCTTCCACCCAAAAATTGTTACCATCTGGCATGAAAAATTTGGAAAGTAGTATAAAGCTTACCAACTTACACTTTTTGAAAAGCAGAGACAAAAATATCAATTGAAACTGCTTTTAGAAATAAAATTAGATGCAGAGCAGGTCATTTACTTAATTTGTGAGTATACTGATTACAAATTTGGACCTTGCTTGAGCCTCAGGATACTATCTTTAGCCATACACTGGGGTTGCACAAGAAACTGATGTAGACAAGTTGTGATGGTGGCTACAACCAAATAGGAGAACTATTAGTAGGGCTACAAAGTGTTTGCCTTTAAAAGAATTTAAAATCAAAAGTATGGTTGCATAAGATAAAGTTTAATGGCCCAGTTTCCAACCTATTGGTTCAAGTCAAGCCAGCCAGGCCATAGCTTTTCTTTTATCAGTTGTGGCTCATTGCCTTGTTTTCTCTACTCTATTGTTTATGCTGAGCACTAAGCACAACGGCAGTGCTGGTTCCTGTTTCAAGTCTTCAGCATAACCTGGCCAGGTTTCCAATTCCCAGCCCTCCCGACTGCAAGTCTGAAGCTCTAACCACTTGACCATGCAGTCGGTCAAAAGTGTGATGAAGACAACAAACACCTTGGCCATTCCTCTAGAACATGGTTTCCCAACACTGGCATCAGGACCCCAATTGAGGTTTCATATATATCTACAAGAGACAAGACTTAGTAAACTATAGCATCAGCTGGACACATTGCTCCACTTGAACTCTACATAGTGTGAAGTCAAGTACAAGGTAACGGCCCCACATTTGGTCATCCCTATATCCCAACAAATCCATTACGTTCCAATACAGGCTTGTTCAGACTCCCCATGTCCCGACAACTCAATTGCAGATGAATATAGAGGTTGTTGAAACTTTGGGCAGTCACCAAATTCTATCACCACAGTGCTAGAAGCAGTCAGTGCAGGGGTGGGATATATTAATTGGAGCTGAAATCAGATGCTTTTGCCTGAAATGTGGCCTCCTTGACCAAAAATATTGGTAAACTTGATAGTTCTGTCTCCCTGGCAAAGGGAAAGCTGTCATCATTTTACCCCATGGTGTAGCATGACCTCACAACCTATCAGACCCAGGGGAAATAATATACTGTTGCTTAGTGATTTTCTCTGGTGCTGGCTTCTTTATGCAACATTTGTAAGAGGTACCAAACCAGTGAGCCACAACTGGAAAAAAAGACTGGCTGGATTGACTAAAGTTGCCCTCTAAAACCCGGCATTTAACTGATTAAACATGACAGATGCAGTGGAAAGGTACACCCACCCACAATTATTACAATTATTCATGCAAATGTGTGCTCTACCTCTCCAACTGAAAGTATTCCAATATATAGACTTATCAAAGGAACCTGCAATGATTACAGGCTTCTGACGTAAATTACAAGGAATCATAACAAGGAGTGCGGATTGCTAACAATGTAGTTAATGCCCACTCATGGAACCACTGCTGGGAATCGGGAAAGCCTCAAAGACAATTCTAAAATAGAACGTCCAATGAAATTATTGACATGGCAAGGGCAACATTCAAATGTATGGTTCTCAACTTTTTAATGGTGGGTAAAGGGGTACAAGGAGAAAGGCATAACAAATTGGGTTAAAAGGGAGTCCAAAAGGTTGGAAACCATTAAACCACTCTATTAAAGGCAATATTATTCATCACCCTGGACAGTTCCAATTCTCCAAACCTTCTAGACCCTTCCACAGATGTCTAAACATTGTCCTAATCCAGACAATCCTTCATTTCTTCAGGTCATACCCTGGTGAGTACACAAGGCCCTAATGTGTAATCAGAACACTCTCAGCACATGTGTAATTTGAGCTGTGCCATTTAAAATTGATGTTTGGGATGACAAATGACTACTTTGAATCAACACAGCGCTGCAATTACTTTTGTGTGAAAGGAGTCTGCAGGCAGGTACAATACCACCTGTAACCTTTCCAACCACCACTGCATTAACATTCATCTGCAGCAGCTGTGTGTGATTTCCTTTTTGACTTTGAGGCCTACATGAAAATCCAGAGTTTCTGTATTAAAACATTTCATTATGGGTCTTCCTTACCTTACTACCTTACTACCAATGTTCGTAACAATCAAACAAGAAGAGAAAGGCTTTACACACACGGGTCACGTTCTTAAAATAAATTTTATTTAAATGCATCCATTTCAATTAACTCATATCAGAATGGCTAAAAAAATATTCTGTTAAATGACTGACTGACATGGCCCGGCATGGTGGGCGCCGCTAGATTGAACTAGACGGTTTTAGTTGAGGTAAAAAACACCATAAATACCTAAACCAATTCATTTCAAAACATTTCCAATTCCAAAATTGCAAACGTAATTTATACATATGAAGGGCTGCCAATCAGTTACAACAGAAGTGAATCTTTGTAGTCACATAAACTTGCAAATTGCCAAAGTTTGGGACTTGGTTAGTTCATTTGTTAGATAAGATTTAATGGCAGACCAGCGTGAATGTGTTTAATACAGAGTGTCGTACCTTCCAACATGCTGTTTCGATTGCGGTAAAAAAGTTGATTTTCCAACCTCGATTATCTATTGTTCTAGTGAGGTATATCAAGTTTCCAAACCCACTGCTGGAGGTCTATTATTATCACTTCACCGAGCTTCTATCCCACTTAAGTTGCAAAAAATTACACAGTTCTTTGGGCAGGATTGTAATCAAAACCCCCTCTATGTGCTCTGCATACTGTGGCTAGAGTTTCTTGACTTGGATTAAATGTCTTTGCATGAAGTGTTACTGTCTGTCAATCATCAAACTGTGTAATTGGGCAAGGAAGGAAATCAAGTGTATATTTTTACCGAGACCATTTCATCATGAAGTACTGTTCAAGTAGTTCTATTTAGTCGACTCTTACAACAGACAGGGAATACCGTAGGCATATTCTACAACCCCCAGCCCATAGGGGGTCAACCATTGAGGGACTTGCTCTGTTTTGTGGCGCCGACAACCGGCCTAGTCATGGGATGATTTATACTGGTCTTATTTTATGTGTGCAGTTTATAGGTGATAGTCAGGGACAAACACAACCTCCTCAGCCCACCTGGATGCAGTTTTAGATCATACCCAGGACATAGTTTTGGGCTTGGAACAGGTAAGTGGTTTATGTACAATCATACTACACCATGGTTGGCAGGTATTTATCTTCACACTTCAGAAAGAGCTGAAGCTGAAGTATGGACATTTGTTAAAGGAGAGACGTAGTATCTGGTGTTCATAGAACAAGGCAGCTAGTTCATTTAAAGAAGGATGCAATGGTCTCATAAGATGGCAATGTATGTCTACACAGAACAAGTTTGGGGACAAATTTCAAACTAGTCACTTGTTTAAGGCCATAGGAGTCACACCAGAGGAGGGTAGGGGGATGCAAACGATCTCCTTTGAGCTCCAGCAAAAAATTAGTGTAAGTTACAAAATGCACTATGCAAGGGACCTGCTTTTGCAGAAATAACATTTTTTCATACACCATACTGTACAATCCTCCAATAACAGTTCTGGAGATCCCTCATGTAGGACTATATCTACTGCTAGCTGTATAGGAGGAGACATGTAATTAGGGCAGTGAACGTGTAGCGATTAATCGCTAAACGATAGCATGTGTACTAAACGTTTAGTACAAAGCTACAAGCCATTAATCGCAAAACGTGATTTTGACATTTTGTTAGAGTACAAATGGATAGAAAAAATTTTTTATCCACTTGCATACTCTAATGATCCCTGGTTTTTGTTAAATGGAACATTCTGGGCATATTTGAACCTTGCAGGCTTAAAAGTTTCAGAATAATTTGATTTTACCATGCATTCAGCATCAATCACAACATACTGGAATTATATTTTTTGTTGTGATAAGGTAATTGCGACTAACTGCTAAAGGATCACAAATGCTTGAGGTTAAACATTTATTTATTTGCTAAATGTTCACAGCCCTACATGTAATCCTCATCTATCCTGTACTACAGAGGCAGCAGGAATAAGAAGAATTATTGCTCATGGTGGAGAGGAAGGGTTTTTGACTCGCTCTCTCTTTCTTGGAAGGGAAAGGGGGAACAATTTCTCTTTCTTGGATGGGGAAGGGGGACAGAAGGTAAAATTTCAGCAGATACAGAAAGGTAGCACTGCTCTCAAGAAACATTTTCATGGAGTTCTTGTAAATTAAACTGGAGATTTCTTGCAGGATATGAACTACACAACGATTTTGTCACAAGGCTATGGGCATCACTTGAAAGACACAAGTCTTTTTTTGCAGAACTGGATTGTGTCAGAAGATATCTGTGGGGGAGAAAAGAAAAGATGATCTTCTCTACAACATTATTTGACAAAAATGTTCAAATTAAAGATGAATGTTGATTGAAGGCATATTCTGGTGGCTTTACAAGGGAATTTTATAAGCAGGACAAAAACATTTCAGACAATGTCTTCAAAACTCTGTCACAATACCTTTCTACCAATTTCAAACTCAAGATAACTCACGTTAATAAGTCTTGTCATAAAATACCTCCATTTTTCAACAAAGTCATAGAAAGTTATGTGATGCGGGCACATTGCCTGAGATTCTTTTTGTTTTTCTTTTTAGTGAACTGTCCTATTTATCATTGAAATTTGATACTGTTGGAATTTTTGAATACTTTCTCCAGTAGATTTAGCATTACTCTTACACTATAGTCCCATATGTAGGATAAAGCACACAATGTAGCTACAGTAATATACTCTGAAGCAGCATCAAAATTATACACAAACTGAATGCAATGTCAAATTAATTAATATGCTGCAATGGCATGACAGAGTTTGCATAATGCACTATCTGAAGAACCAGAAAGCCAAAAGGCTTCGTGATTCCTTGCCACTGAAATGTAAGGCCTTTTTTCACATTGACATTGCTTTGCAATGTTTTTCAATTAACAGGGCTCCATAATGTGCCCACAAAGTACACATGCAAGGCATCCAATCTTCCTACATAGAGATCCCTCTTGCCCGTTGTGAACCAAATAACATTTGACCTCCACCAAAAACTTCTGGGACCATGTATTCACTATGTGCTATCTGCATGAAAAGTTACAGGACCCTACAAGTGACCTTTCTTGA
This sequence comes from Holothuria scabra, assembly GCA_037179385.1. Taxonomy (NCBI): domain Eukaryota; kingdom Metazoa; phylum Echinodermata; class Holothuroidea; order Aspidochirotida; family Holothuriidae; genus Holothuria; species Holothuria scabra. Next base: position 7,103,278 of record CM074179.1, read on the forward strand.
AAGACTGTGCAGGAAAGCTTGTCAGGCTTTGAACTTGCTGACAAATGAACTTTGACCTTTGGGAAAATCAATAGGGATCATCTACTCAATATGACCAATCCACACTCTAAATATAAGCACAGTCACCTGTACCGTTCTTGAGATATTGGGTTTACGAAGTTTTGACCTTTTGACCTCTCGTGACCCCAAATGACCTTTGACCTCCACCAAAATCGATAGGGATCATCTACTCAATACAACCAACCCACACACCAAATATGAGCATAGTCACATGTACCGTTCTCGAGATATCGTGTTTACTAAGTTTTGACCTATTGACCTCTCGTGACCCCAAATGACCTTTAACCACCACCAAAAACAATAGGGATCATCTACTCAATATGACCAACCCACATACCAAATATGAGCATAGTTACATGTACTGTTCTGCCGATATCGTGTTTATGAGGTTTTGATCTTTTGACCTCTCGTGACCCCAAATGACCTTTGATCTCCACCACAAACAATAGGGATCATCTACTCAATATGACCAACCCACACACCAAAAATGAGCATAGTCACATGTACCGTTCTCGAGATATTGTGTTTACAAAGTTTGGATCTTTTGACCTCTCGTGACCCCAAATGACCTTTGATCTCCACCACAAACAATAGGGATCATCTACTCAATATGACCAACCCACACACCGAAAATGAGCATAGTCACATGTACCGTTCTCGAGATATCGTGTTTACGAAGTTTTGACCTTTTGACCTCTCGTGACCCCAAATGACCTTTGATCTCCACCAAAAACAACAGGTATCATCTACTCAATATGGCCAACCCACACACCAAATATGAGATTAGTCACACTTACTCTTCTTGAGATACCGTGTTTATAGTGTTGAGCCAATAACAGAGATATCGGAACTTGCCGATAACAGATAACTCAAAGTTAATATCGGCCCGATACCAATACCCCCTCCCCCCCCCCAAAAAAAAAAACATCTTCCGTAATCACATGTTTTGTTATCTTTGAAAAATTATAATTTCATCACTACTGCACCTTAAACTTATTTTGAACTAAGTCTTCATGTTTCTGTTACTTTGTCTCCATGAAAAATTTTCCGTTTTTCTGACGAAGTGTTTTAAGCAATCAATCACGATGTATTTGGTGTAAAACACGCGCCAGCCAAGTAACCCCGTTCGTAACAAACACATTTCGTCACCTACAGCCAGACTGTAAAGTTTTTTTTTTGTGCGCCTAAACATATATGCCGTGCCGCAAGTACAGTATGCCACATTTATAGGTATGTGTATGGACTGTACAATGTAATTCCCCAAGCTTTACTACGAAAAAAAACTTGCGAGCGGCATACGTATCTACATTATACCACAGGTGTTCTCAGCATATACATACACACTACAGTATAGAGAATGTGTTTGTACATGGATACTGCTGATAATGGTAAGTCTCCCTTACACAGCGCTGATCGTTCGATGGTTACGACAGTTCACAGTCTATGTCTTCATCCGGTCCGGTATGGGTTTTTTCATTTGTTTGTCTGTGCCCATTTCTACGCGCGTAAAAAGCGGTTACGATACTTCATGAGATCGTACATTTTGTCTCAGGCATTGGTCTCTTGAGTTAGCTCTTTCAATCGAACGTTCGCGATCGTGAACATTGAGCATGCCGCTCTGCTGTACAGAGTGGTGGAAATCCCCATTGAGTTACTGTTACTGCACGTGGCGAAATTCACACAGTGAAACTCCATTGAGATTTGTCGCGGGATTCCGAAGAATTTGACTTGCGTAAACGGACAACAGATTTGTATAGCGAATTGGCTATAGGTTGCACATTACGGTGCGTGCACTCTGCTATGGGTGTGTCCGTTAATTGTTGAAAGAACACAACAAACAAGCGTTGTTTGTTACGAACTGCTTCCAAACTGAAAAACATCGGGATTGCCATGGGCGTCCGCTGGTAAGGGCAAGGGGGCTTTTGCCCCTGAAAAATAAAAAATTTGAAAAAACATAAAAAATCAAAGCAAAAATCCGAACAAAACGTTTTTCCCAAGTTTCTATGCCAAAAATAGGCTTTGGAAATGCCATTTCCGGCGATCTGGGAGGCATTTTGGGCTGAAATTTTCGCACATTTCATGTCAATTCATGATGACTGGGAGGTTTTGGCCCCGTCTAAAAATTTTGCCCCCCCTGACTTTTTTTCTGCAGACGCCCATGGGGATTGCGCTAAATATTCTATAGACTACGAACTGCGGGCTTGCGGTGTAGTTGATCTAGTTTGTGTACATTCACTGCAACGAATTTGTTGAATATTTTATGTTCAACAAAATGATCTGTATTTTATTTTAGTGCATATCGAGAACTTTTACCTCTTTACTGTTGAAATGATGACATACTTGTCATCGGTTGCCATTATCGGAGACAGCCTTCATTTGTGTGCCGATACCGATATCTTACCCATAACGCCATTATGGGCCGATACCCATAATACCTATCGGTTATCGGCTCAACACTACATGCTTACAAGCAATTTGTAAGGAATTTACCTATTGACCTCTCATGACCCCAAATGACCTTTGACCTCCACCAAAAAACAATAGGGATCATCTACTCAATATTACCAACCCACACACCACATATGAGCATAATCACATGTACCATTCTCAAGATATCGTGTTTACAAGGTTTTGACCTTTTGAACTCTCGTGACCCCAAATGAACTTTGACCTCCACCAAAAAACAATAGGGATCATCTACTCAATATGACCAACCCACACACCACATATGAGCATAATCACATGTACCATTCTCGAGATATCGTGTTTACAAGGTTTTGACCTTTTGATCTCTCGTGACCCCAAATGACCTTTGATCTCCACCAAAAGCAATAGGGATCATCTTCTCAATATTACCAACCCACACACCACATATGAGCATGATCACATGTACCATTCTCGAGATATCGTGTTTACAAGGTTTTAACCTTTTGACCTCTCATGACCCCAAATAACCTTCGATCTCCACCAAAAACAATAGGGATCATCTACTCAATATGGCCAATGCACACACCAAATATGAGATTAGTCACACTCTTCTTGAGATACCCTGTTTACAAGCAATTTCTAAGGAATTTACCTATTGACCTCTCGTGACCCCAAATGACCTTTGACCACCACCAAAGAACAATAGGGATCATCTACTTAATATGACCAACGCACACACAACATATGAGCATAACCACATGTACCATTCTCGAGATATCGTGTTTACAAGGTTTTGACCTTTTGACCTCTTGTGACCCCAAATGACCTTTGATCTCCACCAAAAACAATAGGGATCATCTACTCAATATGGCCAATGCACACACTAAATATGAGATTAGTCACACTTACTCTTCTTGAGATACCATGTTTACGAGCAATTTCTAAGGAATTTACCTATTGACCTCTCGTGACCCCAAATGAACTTTGACCTCCACGAAAATTAATAGGGATCATCTACTCAATATTACCAACCCACACACCAAATATGAGCATAGTCACATGTACCGTTCTCAAGATATCGTGTTTACAAGGTTTTGACCTTTTGAACTCTCGTGACCCCAAATGACCTTTGACCTCCACCAAAAAACAATAGGGATCATCTACTCAATATGACCAACCCACACATCACATATGAGCATAATCACATGTACCATTCTCGAGATATCGTGTTTACAAGGTTTTGACCTTTTGACCTCTCGTGACCCCAAATAACCTTTGATCTCCACCAAAAGCAATAGGGATCATCTTCTCAATATTACCAACCCACACACCACATATGAGCATGATCACATGTACCATTCTCGAGATATCGTGTTTACAAGGTTTTAACGTTTTGACCTCTCATGACCCCAAATAACCTTCGATCTCCACCAAAAACAATAGGGATCATCTACTCAATACGGCCAATGCACACACCAAATATGAGATTAGTCACACTCTTCTTGAGATACCCTGTTTACAAGCAATTTCTAAGGAATTTACCTATTGACCTCTCGTGACCCGAAATGACCTTTGACCACCACCAAAGAACAATAGGGATCATCTACTTAATATGACCAACGCACACACCACATATGAGCATAGTCACATGTACCATTCTCGAGATATCGTGTTTACAAGGTTTTGACCTTTTGACCTCTTGTGACCCCAAATGACCTTTGATCTCCACCAAAAACAATAGGGATCATCTACTCAATATGGCCAATGCACACACCAAATATGAGATTAGTCACACTTACTCTTCTTGAGATACCATGTTTACGAGCAATTTCTAAGGAATTTACCTATTGACCTCTCGTGACCCCAAATGAACTTTGACCTCCACGAAAATTAATAGGGATCATCTACTCAATATTACCAACCCACACACCAAATATGAGCATAGTCACATGTACCGTTCTCAAGATATCATGTTTACAAGGTTTTGACCTTTTGACCTCTCGTGACCCCAAATGACCTTTGATCTCCACCAAAAACAATAGGGATCATCTACTCAATATGGCCAATGCACAAATTAAATATGAGCATAGTCACAGTTACTACTCTTGAGATACCGTGTTTACAAGCAATTTCTAAGGAATTTACCTATTGACCTCTCGTGACCCCAAATGACCTTTGACCTCCACGAAAATTGATAGGGATCATCTACTTAATATGACCAACCCACATACCAAAAATGAGCAGAGTCACATGTACCGTTCTCAAGATATCGTGTTTACAAGGTTTTGACCTTTTGACCTCTCGTGACCCCAAATGACCTTTAATCTCCACCAAAAACAATAGGGATCATCTACTCAATATGACCATCCCACACACGAGATATGAGGTTAGTCACACTTACCCTTCTTGAGATATCGTGTTTACAAGCCAAAGCGTCACATACATACACACACATACACACACACACACACACATACACACACACGACATCACCATCGCATAGATTCCTTGGCCTACGGCAAGGAATCAAAAATTGCATCACTTTAAAATAAGTGTCTTCTGAATGCTACTTTATATATGGTATTGAAATACAGTTATCATCTCCTGGAACAGAAAATTTGTGTGCACATTTTAAAGTCTATGAATTTTGCTTCCAGCAAATATCCCTTTATGTATTACAGAGTGAGATATCCATAACAAGTGTTGCTAATTTTCCCTTAGCCAATTACAAGTGTTTTTTTTTTATAAACTTCACCCCCAAGCTCATACAAATTATGCCAAGGTAGTGCTTCTTCCCCCAAACACATAAGTTTATCTGACCTTAATTATGCAAGATACTTCTTTTTCAAATATTTCCCACACATTTTTTTCATCCACTTAATCTAAATGTTTGTAATATGAGAGAGTGAAGATATCCAGGGGTCTGGGCAAACACCGCAACTCTCAGAGGTTGAGAAAGGGGAATTCCCTTGCCCGGCCAAGTCTGTACATATACCCATGACTCAGACTGTCACAATTCAATGTGCACACAAAAACCAGTAATCCTTTCTACAATGAAGTTTTTCTTTCATGAAGTATTGTGTCTCTAAATTTGACACTCTAGCCCAAACAAACAGTGTCAACACCACAAGAAGAATAAGGAAAATGTGAAGATATAACTGCAGACAATTGCCATTTTTTGATGATTATTTTCAAATATAGCAGAATTAAAATAGGCTCACACAACCAAAGGTGCACGATGATCCGTAAGTCAATACAAGTTCTTAATAGCACTAACTTGAAAAGGGGATGAGGGAGGAAAGCATTGGGTAAGGCATCTCCTCAGTAGCAATTCATGCCCCTCCCTGTCCCATGATAAATTTGGAATGAATAAATTAGGCCAATAGAGATGTAGAAAAGTGAAAAGTTGTGTCACTGGGAAAGGTTGGGACCTCACTTTCCCCTGCCTGTAAAAGTCACCCCCCATGTAATAGTTGTTATTGAAGAAATTTGTATTTCACTTTTCACCTTGAATACATTGTAATATAATCACCAGGCCTTGAAGGGCAGCTCTTTTAAGACGCTAAGCCACCACAAATGTGGGAGAAGCCATTGGATTATGGATTACAACTTCGCATCGGTTGGCAACCGATTCAACAATTTGGATCAAATTTGGTATTTTTTGAAAGACCAGTTCAGATGGGAAAACCATAGATTGTTCTTGGATGAAAAACCCACCTTATTTTGACCTGGCCAGGAAACGAACTCCAGACCTCCCGGTTGCAAAGCTTCATTGCTTCAAATGCCACTGCCTTTATCCACTCAGCCAGAGTGGAGATATTTTTCACAATACATTGTGCCTAGTGTTGCAGCTTATCACATCTACAGTAACATGGATGTGTTTACAACTTTCTAGGTGCCCACAATATTAAAAGCTACAGTATTTCCCCTCAGCAAAATTTCATTGGGATGGAAATTTGAAACATTAATAAGAACTTCATGCAAGACTATACATAATGCTAAGAAAGGATACAAAGATTTTAAGCTATGATAATCATTACATGGGGCAGATGCATGAAGCCCCTTGGAACATCTGTGCTTCATACTTAAAACTTTATCATGCTTCAAGAATTGAATTGGGTATTTAAGCCAACATTTTCTGAGAAAAAGTTCTGGAAGCTTATCTTTAAAATTGAGACATTATATCCCTTTTTCAATAAGCTTGCTCTATTGTGCAAACACTTTTATTTAAGGGGCCAAACCACTTCAACTTTATTGATTTCAAGAAACCTAAACAGGAAGTTCTCTGACAGATTCTTGATTGAGACAGATCAATTTGTGATGGCTTAAACTTGCTATTCTTTTTAGAGTCTTAAAATGCAAATGTTATTACAATATGAAGCACAGATTTTGGAGTGTTTTCCCAACACTGGGGTTTTGTGGAGCAGTCCCAGGCTGAGCTCAGCAGATTACAAAACCAGTGGAAATGACTTACTCCCATTATATGTAGAACTTGTCATCGCAGAATTATTTGTATCCTGTACGTGATCTGACATCACCTGACCATCTGAATTAATACCAATTGAATTGATGCTTTCTTCAACTTGCAAAGTTTCCTGAAAACAATAAATTAATGATGAAAACAAAGAAAACGTTTTTCAAGACACTATAAAAAGAATGAAAAAAAGTAAAATTGTCAAAAAGAAGAGAGAATGAAAATGGCATAACACTGTAGAGTATATCAAATTATTGAATGTTCAGAGAAACATAGAGCATATCAAATTACTGAATATTCAGAGAAGCATAGAGCATATCAAATTATTGAATATTCAGAGCAGCATAGAGCATATCAAATTATTGAATATTCAGAGCAGTGGTTGTACTAAAAGAATGAATCTAGGAAGGTTTCCCCTTATTTACAGCTTTTGTTTCAGGGTAGGACAAGTGGGGAAGGGGCAAAATGGAAGGGTAAGAGTTTTCTCATTTCAATTAAGAGCACAATGGTCGTGAAGTGTAGATCTATTTTTATTGCATCTTCTTAACAGCATTGGCAAGGATGAGCTGCTACAAAGTTGGATAATTGGTCAAGTCTTTTCCATTTTGGATCCAATCATATTAATGGATGGTTCCTTTTTGTAGTTTGTTGTATTCTACCAGTCAGAGATGATTAGAAATCTGCGGTTTTTTTTTTTGTGCGGAACTGAGTAGAGGGAAATGAGCTATACTTGTTTTTTTTTGTTTTTTGTTTTTTCTTTGGGGGGGGGGGCAGTTAATAGAAAGGGGAAATTCCCCCTTTAAGTTTTATCTTGAAGGACATAATCCTGCAACATAAAACAGACACTGATTCAAAGTTAACAAAGTACTTCACACTCTTTCATGGATTTTTTATGAGGAATTTGTTACCCTAATAAATATTTCACCATAGTCCCCACCAAAAGCAAGGTTTGGTGGGGTAATCAAATTCTACCCAACTTCCTACTTCACTCATTCAAGCATGCTCCAAGAAACCACAATCTTGATAAGAGACAGCTAGCATAAGATGTAAACCAAGGTGGAATAATACCAGCCCAGTGTGCCACTGTTTGCATGGTGTGATAGGCAAGCAGTAGGGCTTCTTATCTTCTTATCTGGTTTTTGTTGACCTTTGTGCACTGAAGCAAAAAGGTGTGGACATCTTTTATAGGCAGTGAAATTATACATCCCCCAGAGCAACTACAGTATTATGGATCATGAGATATTCTATGCAACATTTATGTTTCAACCTTTAAATCCATATTTTTGTTATTTTTGGTGGACTTTAAACATGCCCTAAAAGTTCAAATAGAGTTGGACCCAGTACTTACTAGTTTGCCATGTGTCTGCATGTGAGAAGCGAGGGCGCTATGTCTCTTGGCAGCATAACCACAATGGTGACATTTGAAAGGACGCTCGCCAGTGTGCTTGCGCATATGAATGGTGAGGCTCTTGTTGTCCACACAGGAGAAGTCACACTGCTTGCATCGAAATGGTCTGATCTTGAAATGCTTGGCCATGACATGTTTCTGTGGATATGATAATTATATATTGTAGATGAACAAAATATAGGCTGTGATGATAATTTTAAGACAGGGAACTTAAACTTGATGTACATGTTACAGAGAATGTAGTTCTGGATACCATGCCTGCCAAGTAAACATGCATGCATAAATTTAGGGGTGGCAGAAAATCTGGATTCAGAAGCCATATGACCCATCCAGTGGGAACACTCACTATGATTGGAGGGTATAAGGGTATTCTATGAAACCACAACAACCTTTGTTTGCTTCAAATTGTTACTACGAATGCAGGGGCATAGATAGATCTGGCTGGAGGATGGGATGGGGGAACATTTCAAAACCTCACATTGTGTTTGTGACCAGACTCCTCTATAAGCAATCCACCCACACACATACATTTCCACAACTATACACAACAAAACACATGCATACAGAGTCCCATTGAGAGGCATGAACGAACATAGATGACCCATTATAAAAGCTGTATTATTAGTGCTTTAAAATCCACTAAAACTGACATTTCCTTTAAACCCAGAAGTTATCTGTTTATCACGATGTTATATCTTGTTTATTCTGCATGTTGTTTTTACTGTAAACCTGCCTAAATTATTGGAGGAAGCAAATCAGTATGTTTGCCCCCCCCTCCAAAAAAAAAATTGTCGCTGGAGTAACTGTCCCCCTGAACCACAGGATGGATGCTCCCGTACAGATGGCAGGTACTTCAATAAGAACCCAAATTTTCTTTAAAGAGAAGTTTGCAGATTGCCTTCTGTGCAAGCATTGCAAATTTATCAAATACCTTAAAAAACTCTGACATGATCAACTTCTACATAATATTCATGAAATGCATTTTTTTTATTTTCTATGTTTTTGGCAGAATATTGTCTTTGTCAAGGCTCATGTTACTGTCCAATATCCACCTAACTCCATTAGGGAACTTGGACCCCTCACAAAAATCCTGTCACCACCTCTAGCTCATGGTTTAACTGAATCACTACCCAACACCACATGTACTTTACCTTCAAGGTACTTGCATCAGCACTGGCATACTGACACTGCGTACACTGATACGGTCGCTGTCCTGTGTGTTTCCTCATGTGGACTCTCATGTTATCTTTCTTGTAGGTCTTGTAATCACACTGTGTACACGTCATTGGATTTAACTTATTCACATGCATTGGACTCTTACAGTGCAGCTTCAGCTTGGCAGTTGATATAAACGTTTGGCTGCAAACCTCACACCAAATCTCTGAACTGTGCTTAGCTTGGTGATTTTTGAAATGTTTCTCAAATCGAGTGTGGTAAGGGCATTTGTCACACTGAAAAATTTCTATTGATGAGTGCTTTGCAGCATTGTGGTTTTTAAAACTAGCTTTGGTAGCCAATGCTAGACCACAAATCTCACATAAAAACTTGTTTTTCCTTAAATGCTTCTTTGAAATGTGTCGTTTGAGTTCCTCCTCTGTGGCATATTTTGCAAAACATGTCTCACATGAGAATTTCTTTTTGCTAATTCGATGAGGCTTCGGAAATGGAGACACAATTCCTAGTGACTGAGCTGTAGGGATAATCGCATTACTTTTTGAACTTCTTTTGAACTGCAACATTTCCAAAGGTTTGTCAGTCCCAGTCTGCGTAACAACAGTGATCAAAGAAGCCTCTGGATTGCTGTCTGAGGCAGACCGCACAAGACCATCTATATCAACAGCATCTTTTTCTGTATGGGGGTTGGCGTGGTTCAACACAACAGTGGAGACCGTTTTGTTCCCTGGAAGATCTTCCAAGGGTGTCGTTTGAGGAGTTTCCATGGCAACAGCTGATTCCAATTTATTCTCAGCTCCCTCTTGGACGGACACTTGTGCAGTAGGACAATCAAATAGTACATTGACATTTTCTGTGATAGTTTTTACAGTTGGGTTCCGACAAGAGTTGAGAACGAGGATAGGCGTTCCTTCCAATGTGGTTTTGTCACATACATTTGTACCTGAAGAACCTATGTCCCTTGTTTGATTTTCCAGGTCAAGAGAAACATGACCTAAACTGGTTGAAATATGAGCACTTTTCACTGCTATATCACGCACAATGGCCACGGGAAGCTCACTGGAAGTGGCTGGAGGTGGGAATTCTCTATGGCAGCTTACAATATTTAAATCCTCCCTCAGTTTTTCATTTGCATGAGTCCCTTCCATTGTGGCTGGCACACCCAGTCCACCTAGAACCTCAAGGGCACTTGAAAGAGCAGCACTAGTACAATGTTTAATGCTTTCCTTGTCAGCTGCAATTTTTTCTTTTTCTTGGAAGTGGTTTCCCCCAGGTTGAGGCTGTTGGTCTGATTCAAGTGCATGCTTCCCATATTCTGCAACATCACTTTGGGTATGTTCTGGTTGCCCAGATAATTCAAACTTTGGCAAATGTCCCTCAAAATGGGATAGTTTGATGTGATTATGAATGGCAGACTTCTGACTGAAACAAGACTTACATATTGTGCACCTGTAAACTTCTATAAAGAATGTCTCCATGTACTGCAAGTAACACTCATCCATATCTGGTAGAAGACTTGTATCAAGTCCAGACATGGCTGCAGCAGTTCTGCTGGCCTCTGCTGGCCTTTTGAAAGGGCTGGAGGTAACATCTACAGTGTGAGTCTGTATTTCAAGGTTGATAGCACTAGCAGCCATCACCATGGGCCATTCAAGAACACTATTAAAGTAGAAAAGATCAGTAAAAATTAGATTGTACAGTACAAAGCACATTGTTCTCTTATTGAATTATGGCAAATTAAGACTATATAGCAAAATGGCCACTGTGGAACTGTCATTTTTCATAATTTGACTAAGAGTCTGCCACCTTGCAAACAAAATGCAAACATGAGAAGTGAATAAAATCACAGTTCTGTAAAGGCAAATTACAGAGACAAAATTCATTAACTTCAAAATATGCAGAAAAATTTTCTCTTTCATATGGTGAAATCTGCATCTCAATAGCTTGTAGTGTTTTGATACAAATTTTTAAATCATTACAATTTTTTCTTAAGATTTGGTGCATCATGGCAAATCTAAGATTCCATTGTGGTACACTACTGTAATTTGAAATTACATTGAATTTACTTTAATGCCGCTGGCGATATTAAACAACACTGTTGGTAGTGCTCTTTGTATGGTGAAGAAGGATTATGCTATCTCTATAGGAAAAGATATTCAAACATTCCACCATCATCAAATTTCAAACACAAAGAGGGTCTTCAATTATGAAAAAAAACAAAAGGAATCTAAGGCAATGCACCCACATTTCTTTCTTTCATTTTGTTGAAAAGCAGGGACCTGCCTAAGTATTTTTACCAAAAATGACCAAAGTGAGATATCTTGAGTTAGGCAAATTTCAAACACAAAGAGGGTCTTCAATTATGAAAAAAAACAAAAGGAATCTAAGGCAATGCACCCACATTTCTTTCTTTCATTTTGCTTTCATTTTGTTGAAAAGCAGGGACCTGCCTAAGTATTTTTACCAAAAATGACCAAAGTGAGATATCTTGAGTTAGGAAATTGGTATTGTGATAGGGTTTGGAGGACATGATGTGGAATATTTTTGTTTTCCTTACAAGACAGAGGTGAAAAGCTGCCAGAATATGACTCTCTTTGTTGAATTTGACCACTTCAGATAGTTATGCATTTTAAAAATATTCAAGACTTTTCTGGCAAAATTTGTCAGAATTAAATATTCTTGTAAGAAGAAAGGCAGCTCAGGCAGTCATGTGGAAACTTGACACTTGATAATTTTCAGTTTATAGGATCTCACTGTCAGTGAGGGTTTGTAAAATATGTCCATGGCGTCCAAGCTACTGTAGAAGATGTGTTACCTTTCCATGTTTTATAGGCCTAAACTACACAGTTTAACCATGGTACAGGGCAGCCTAAGGGCTAGGCTAGGCTATCTAACATTAAAAATGTAAAATTATGATAAAATAAGACAAGTATGATACTGTAAGCCTTTAAATCACATACAGTGCTAGTATGAAAATTATTTTCTAGCCCAAATTTTGTGAGGGTGGACACTGACAGCATACTGTAAGTGGAACCTTGTTTATTCATAGCACCATGTTCTAAGCCTAAAAATGATAAAGAAACTAATTATTTTTGGTCATTGCTTCCCTCCATGATAATGTAGAGTTCCTTTTCTTCTTTCTAGCCCACTTATCAATTGCAACCCTGCCATCCCCCCTGGCCCAGGGGTGATCAGGTTTTGGCCAAGAACTTTAATTTTGAAACTGGTAAATCCCTGGGCAGAGCCTGGCTATATATGTGCTGGGTGGGGGTGAACCGGCCCCCTGCCAAGTCCCCACAACTGAATGTCATGACAGTCCTGACATGATGCCTTGCATCTGCGAATTATCAAATTATCAATTTTCGTGTTCTGTTTACTTTCTATTGGTTATTTTATATAGATTAATACAGTTTTTTTTATAGTGGCACACACAATAGCATCTAGGATAACACCTGTAAGTTTCAATTTATGCAAACGACGAGCTGTGGCGTTGTCAGTTACAGACTTAAAAGTTAGCCTTTGGACTACATTTCAAGGGCCTGTGAAAACTGGACTAAAAAGTTAGCCATACATTTCAATGAATGCTGTAGAGCACTGGGCACAAAACCAACGTGCCACAAATACAGTACTGTATGATATAGTAATGGAATGGAGCAACTACTGTATTTTCCATGCTTCATGACATTATGAATAATAATGCTTCTGAAACACTAGGTCAGTGTTTATTCTTTGCAGTCAGGTGACTACTAATTTCACTGTGTAATGTTAGGCAAAATTTTGACAAGTTTGGGTGGTGTAAATTCAGTTTTTAGACATGCTGTTTAAACACTGTGTGTTTGCATGGGTAGTTCTGCAGCAATTTTGGAGAAAGATTCCATGCACCTGTGACATCCCTAGTAACAGATCCAAAAGGCATGCATTGAGACAGCCAAAACTTCATAGACGGCCAAATTTACAAGGAATGACTTTTGAGACGGGCAACAAAAATTGATGGCCAAAAAATATTAGTGGCGTAAAAATAAAACAAAAACAAGTTTAGTCACATGCTCAATTGAACTATGAAACAAACAAAAGCAGCACATTACAAATTTTTTATATTTGTTTAATGAGGCAGTTTTCTGCAAAATAAATCACACTGACCTAAGCGGCTGGACTCCCTGTGAGCCCAGACAGTATTGTTGAAGCCACCCTAGGTTATGCTCGTACAGGCTGCAGATGTGAGAACCCCAAATTTCTACAGGTTCAGAGACGGAAAATTTGATCATTTACCCAATGTTTTTCAAATTGTGCTTAATCTTTCTTTTTCAGTGAAACATGCATAAAAATTACATTCCGTAAATTAGAGATATGTTTTGCCCTCATGCTTGTGTCATTCCTGGTGATGTTTACGGTACCACGGGGAGAAGCATTTATAAAGTTTAAGTCACAATATTTTAGCTCTGTATTTCATACCAAAGTTGTAGGCTGTGATTAGTGGGAACCAGATCAGGAAAAAAGTCAAGGACACTCTTTTCTTTAATTTTCATGTGTTCATCACCATAACACTAGTACTTGATTATTACATGAAAAGGAGTAAATACAGTATACTGTATGTTTGATATCTCAAAATATAAATTAGAGAAAGGTTGAATCAATATTTTTTTACTTACCATATTTTTGTGTTACAATTTTAACAACCTGCAGACATACAGTAGTTTTGGCCTTTGGTACATACAGTATGTTGAAAAGGGCTTGGCTTCCAGGGGCTTTGCTCCCTGGGCCCACCAGGGTGTCTAAGGCAGGCCCTGGAGAGCAGGCTATTTTGCTTCGCACTTGCACTTACCCCTAAGGTGCCAGTAGGAGGATGGTGTGCATGGCAAAGACTTAGAGTGGGACTCCCTATTTTGAATTTCTGGCTGCAGGCCTGGATACAGGGTATTGTTTGTGTGTGGTTGTAGTAGAGATCCCAAAATTGGCAGGACCCCAAGTTTGTCCCCTCTCTTAAAAATTACCAGCTATCACTGTAACAACATTACTGTAGCAAACCTAACTGTTTTGAACCCATCCAGGATTTTATTTTTCATGATAATAAATCCATGTCAGGTTAGTGCATACCTTAATATGATTATTCTTCAAGATTTTTCTAATTGAATCCTAGGCTACCATTACGTGTATGTTTCCCATTTGAAAAGATACTCCCAAAATACAATGAGAATTACCTTTCTATGGTGTACACTGTCCCTACTACAGTACATACTACTTCTTACAACTTGAGTAAATCATGCTGAGTGCACAACCTATTCTATTTGGTTATTTCACTTTGTTTGTAACTTGACCAAATTTTCCATCTTTCCTAGGCAGGATAGGTCAACAAGTGAAACAAGTTTTGCATGATACTGTATCAGTGCATGGCAGGCTCACAAATGCTTTTCTGGCATAGTGGGGCCATTACTCAACACATCCATGCTTACCTTTTGATACAAGGATAAGCTTGCTACTTGTATATCTGTATGTAACTGCAAAGTCAATGAAAATAGTTGCACACTACACATATGGCATATATTCCACTATTGGATTGAGGGCCATTCATGACTGACATTGAGGAAAATTTTGGGTCAAATTTAGTTTTCTCTGACTAATTTCTGAATTGTAGTATGGTATGGGAACTGTTGGTAGCAATATCCATCAGTTACTAAATCTTTGGAAAAGGCAAACAGGAAAGCCTAGGCTAGGCCTAAATGGGTTTGGATTTAGGCCTAGCCTAGCCCTTGAACAGGACCCAGCATTACGTTCCTATGCTATACACTTCATATCTGGGCCCTTGCCCGCTATACACAAAAACACAGCTTATTTACCTACTCAAGCGTGAGTAGGCATCCCTCACGTCCCCAAAAAGATACCCTTTCTCACCAAACTTTCCACAGATGATCTTTGTCATCACATTCACCTTCCACACAAGTCTGTTAACGAAATAAGACCTTTAAAAGGGAAATTTTGGCTGGATAATTCTGCGAGTAACATTAAGCCTATGCAATGTAATTTTTCAGTCGAAGAAGTCAGTGTTTGTCATGTGATCTCATATAAAACGAGAAGCCTACGCAGTGACTGTACAATTTCGTAATGTATAGAGGGCTTACTATATGAAGTACAAGTATTGACTAGCAGCGCTTTCTAATTGGTCTTCGATAGCTTGTCGAGCGGATGTCCTTCCCATCATGCAACACAGTAGCAGACGATCAAGATGTCGATGTTACTGCGAAGGATGGCACCACATTTTTCCTGCCTTTTGCTATGAATTTACTGGTATTAAACATTCCAGAAGGTATAAGTGGTTTTTAAGAATGCTCAAAATCATTTTTGATAATTCAAATCTGTTCTATGAATCATACCATCGTAATTAGAGCTCAGTTTGTTGTTTTGGCTTAAAACGTTGTTACCTTTGTACATGTAGGCCAGTGACCGTAGTAAGGAGTGACTACAAGGAGCGGATTATACGGTCACGTTCAGTGACTAGCCTAGCCTAGCCTATCTCATTCTGTATAGGCCTAGAAGCTTTGCAAAAATTAGGAGGACCATTCATAGTCCAACCATTATGTAGACGGTCCCAGGCTTAAATTTTATTTGGACCATTTGCAAAAACACATTGAACTGTAATGGTCTTGAATGGTTCTTGTTTTCAATGGCTGGGCCTAGGCCTAACCCCCATAGACCTTATGCCAATTAAATAGAGGGTGCTTCAAAACTGCAACATGGGAAGGATTATTCCATGTATGGGACCACAGAAGTGAATCGTCACCATGGAGAAGGCCAATGGTCACAATGCTGATTGGGAACTGTGTTGGAATAATCCTTCCCAGAGTGCAATAGTACAGCTAACTGGCATAAGCCTTTGGTCTTAGGCCTAGCCTAGGCTAGGCCTATATGGTGTCAACTAGTCATGAACATGCAAATTGTAATCTCAACTGGTTTTAAATGGAAATAAATTGTTTAGAATGGAAACTATCCAAAAACACAGTCCAAACCACTTGGAACCGGAATGGGTTCTGTCAAATGGAATTTAACCCTGGACCTTGGGTAGGCGCCTAGGCGGTTCAATCATCGTGCAACCAGTAGCCTACTTACATAATATTCAGTGAGATGTGGACTCTAAACAGGCTAGTACAGACTACAGTTTAGACAGTACAATTTTGGGTCAAGTGTTGAAGAAAAATACCCACGCCAACAAGATCTAACTGTACATAAAATATCAAAATATGATTCAAATATGCTACACGTAACCTACAAGTATAAAATGATCCCGACTGGACATTGGTGCCAGGTAAAGCATGTAGATATTAGAAGAATAGGCCTACGTATTTGATGCATGAACCCCGTCTCGTCCAAGTTGTCATCAACATCAATGGGAATGAGGGCGTGCTTCGCATTTATGTTTTCCCGAAAATTATCATGTCAGAGAGGCTGCGTCAGTAACGGCCCTGTGGCCCCTGTCACACTATTCCGGGAAAGCACTGCGTGCAAGTTCCGAGTGACAATTTTAGCTGCCGCAGGTCCCCGCATTTAGCACGGACCTGACAGTATCTCGCCCGGATATTGCCCGTACTTGGTGGTAGGTGCGCAGGCAAGTCCGAGTTGCCCGCAGCCAAGTTTTGAACATGCTCAAAACTTGTTCAGGGTAAATTGCGTGAGTTTGCCCGCAGAGGTTCCCGCAGAACACCCGTAGGGGCCCGTAGCGGCCGCAAGTCACAAGCAGTTAACCCGCTTTAAGAAAGTAGGTTGGCCGGGGAGCTGTGACAATTTCGCGAAAACGCGTGTCAGATGCGAGCACGGAGCGTGCGTTTTGCTGGCAAGGAACCGTCGGTGTTGGTACTGCCAATCTGCGTGTATGGAGCGAGGTATACGAAGAAAGTGAGGGCATGTTGCGGGCAAATTACTGCCTTCCTGATGGTAATCTGAGGGCTTGCTTGCAAGTTGCTGGCGTTCTGCGACTACCTGATCTGCCTTTATATGCCCGCAATCTCCACGCGTTAACCTCGCAGGCAAATCCCATGCAGGTGACACATAACCTGCACGCAGGTAACCCGCAATGTCCGTATGTGTCCCTAAGCCTAAATGGAACTCTCACGCGTGTAACATGCATGTCACACGGAGAACACGCAAGATCCACGCAGGTATCACGCATCCAGCACGCAAGTTCCAAGTGAAATTAACCCAAATATTGGCCTGCCGCAGAAATTTTCCTGCGTGCAACAAAATCCGTGCCCGCAACAAGCCCCTGTAGCCAGCTGCTTGGAATAACAGTGTGACAGGGCCTTTAAGTTCTTTCATCTTGAGTTCTGTGCTTACGTTATATCTGTTTGTTAGGTTCAGTTTCTAACCATGACCAATTGGTTTCAGTCGGTCCGGCTAGTTCCCAGCTCTGGCTCACTGCCTTGTTTTCCCTACTCCATTGATTGTGTTGGGCAGTGGAGGAATCTGAAGGGAGGAGGAAGGGCCCTCCCCTTTGAATTTTTTTGGGGGGCTTTTTCAAAGGCTCCTGGACGCAACATGGTGCAATTTTTTTTACTTAGACAAGAGAACTATCTTGCAGTTTTAATTGTGGTTGTTAAATGGGGATAAAACTGAACATTATGTGTCTTTACATGCAATCTAATGCCATGCACGCTACCTTTTGAAGTAAAATTTGTTTTCATACTGACATAGTATTTTTATGAGCCAAAATAAATAAACATCAGTGATCGGCAAAGGCGTACGGGAGCATTTCAGTTTCCGTCAGTTCCGTGCACTTTCCACCATCAGTTGGCGGGAAGTGCACAGAAAATTTCGAAAATTCGGCCATCAAATGGCCGGAATTTCCAAGACTTAAACGTAGAATCTTAAGCAGACGCTTTTTGTCATTTGCAATAAAAATTGGTTCACTTTAAAATACAATTTCGCAAACTGCAGAGCGATCAAAAAGTAATTGAAAATATTTCGACCCGAAAGGTATTTTACCCGAAAAACTTCTAAGAGAAGCACCATGCACTTTTTGTTGGTGCGGAGTGTTGCTGTAGTTCTGTTCTTATGGAATCGATATCAGCCTTCTTCCCTGGCCTTTTGGGTATAGGCCTACCATCATTACAGTTAGCCATAGTTTGCCATCATTCAAAAGATTTTACGAGTAAAATTATATATACAGTCGAGTGTTCGGGCAGTCATATAGACAATTTCATCAGTTCAACGGATCTTATATTTAGCCAAGAATCACAATAGAGCAACTTTAGCATATTTTCAATTCCGTTGTATAATTTTCCCTCAAAAAGATTCCTGATCATCAAGAGCAGCGATTCTTTGAAAGTGGGGGGGGGGGGGTATAGTCGATGTCACTATCTTCTAAGCGCAGCTCCCACCATTAGTTGGACTGGAGCGTACAAAGAAATCACCGAGAGAGATCACTGGAAATGACCCTTTCCGGGTTATCTACTACGTGATATCATAGCAGCTTTCAGAAGCGCATTTTCATAAAAAGGTAGAAAGGCCTATCGTAAAAAGTATAGAAAAGTTAATGTTGTCCAATAGCCTTAAAAGGGGGGGGGGGGGTGAAGTTTCTGAATCGGGTGAAAAAAAATCAAGGAGCAGTTGCGTATCTAGACATTTTTCCGGGGGGGGGAGTACCCAAATTTTCCGATTTTTTTTTATTTTAGTGTGAACGCCATCTCTCTGGGGACGGGATTTGCGGCTCACCAATTGCGCCAAAATTTCTGGCTTTAATCAGAAAAGTTTTGAAAATGTGGAGCTTGTATTGGAAACAATGGATTCTAGGTTCCCTATATAAGGAAATGTGAAAATTTCTGGATAACTGAAGAATCTATATTTCTTATTGGCAAGTCTGAGATTGCACACTCAGCTACCAAAGATCGTTATATTGTTGCTACACAGTGCTGTCTAAGGTCTACAAATTGAGGCTGTTCGACGACATGTAGTCAATTAGCATATATTATAGGAAATTTGGAATTAAATGATAGAAAAATTCATGAAAATAGCACTGTAGTTTCCGATATCACTCAATGATCTGGTGATTTTGTCATTTCCAGAGTTAAGAAAAGTTTACCAAACTGAAGTTTATGAGGGAACACGACTGTACGCTGCAACTGAAAAATTTTGGGCGCAAATCGCGCCGCTAATTTCTCATTTTTTACACAAATAGTTACAAGAATGGAGCTTTTACTGGAGAGAATTCGGAATTTTATGAAAGACTGTAGATGACGGAAGTCACGAATGGCATATTTACGAATTTTCCCTTTTTAGAGCATGCAATGCGTCAACCGCCCCCTGTCACCCTGTAAATACGCCACTGTCATTGAGTATCATCGATTTCTTAATATTGTAAATCTCCCATTTCAATAGCAATTTTTAGTATTTTTAAGGCATGTAGGTGCATATCCGATATCTCAAGTTTCTTGTCGACACTCCTCGGACTCTTTATAGTTGTATAATGAATCAATATATGATAATAAAGGCCTAAATATGAAGTAATTGTTTATAATCATCAGTCATTTTCTGAATAAGAGTATTCTTAATGATGTCCTTAATATTTAGTAATTGTTTATGACCATCATTTTCTGAATTAAATAGTTTTGACATTTTTTTAAATGAGACTGAAAGAAAGTCGATAAAACTGAATCGAAAGGAATTAAAATAATACCAATGAAGTAAAACTGATGAAGTAAAAATCAGAACCGAGTGGAGCAGCTATACACGGGGGTATGATAAAACTTATCTGGAGCATCAGAAGAAACCCAAGTTGTAACAGAATTAAATCTTTCAGAAAAAAATAAAATATACAGCGCTTCCGGCAATCATGAAAAAAGTCTTTTGCAATGTTCATATCATTTAAATATTATATATTTTTCCACTGCATGTAAAATTCATCTTAAAATATGCATGTCAGAAATAGATACCAATCTTACCGTAATTACCTTCTATTTCAAGCAGAGAAGTCAACTTATAGCTGATTACTTTCGAAGGTGATAGGCGATTGAGGGTACTGGTGCATATGAGTTATAATGTTCCTGTTTCAGTTACTTCGTGGGAGGGCGTACAGAACTGTTAAGCCACATTCATGTAAACGGTTTTATGTTACATTTTAAAACGTGGATTTTTGTAATCTTTAAGTTTTCCGTTCTATTAAAGACGTTTTTATAACAGTATTCTAAACTTTTACAGTAGTTTGCGAATCTGAAAGTTTGTTTTGGGGCAATATAGTGCACAGTATATCCCCCATCCAATTTCATGGGGAATGTGTCCCCCTATCTCCACAGGATCGCCGCCAATGCAGATCATTTCATATAATCAATCATTGATACATCAGTATGTGGTAAGTTTCTGATCTTTTAGCAAGTTGCTGATTTTTTAATCTCAATTGAAAGCTTACAAGAAAGACTATTTTAAAGACTCTCCTTATTATTATGAAAATAAAGTCTCTATCTCAGGAGTCACAATTTTTCAAAATTTAATGTATCGTGAAGAATTAAGGTTAGGTTTACTTGGATTAGGGACATTTGGCCTGTTCTTCATATCCTGGTTACATAATTGCAAAATAGTGGTGGAAGAGATGGATGTCATTTTGGGATTATAGGGGCGTGGCCTTTATTCAAGAAGTCGATTCGTTCTTTGGACTGATTTTACCGTCATTCGCGATGGGACTAAATACACTGGTGGCTTAGGTAGTTGCAATGGGATAAATACAGATGACGGATGTTACTGTTACAAACTGTATATATGTCAGCTACTTGATAAAACTCGTTGATAGTTCTTCCACACGGTAGAGAGTGTTATAGCTGGAAAGTAAAAATGGGTGTGGCGCAATCCACCTACAATATAGCTGAACTTTCTATGCGCTGGGAAGCTACGGTATCCGATATCCGCGAAACCATGAAATGTACACCTCCGCCGTGTTCAAGGACTCCGATTTATCGATTTTATACCGATTACGCAGTGCTTGCTGGCAAAAATCAGTTCAAATAACGGACCGAGAAACAAGGCAGAAAAGATCTGATAAGTAAAGATAAAAAACAGCTTTTTCAATTTGACCTAAGGTTTAGTTGTTTAACTTTATTCTTTTGCGTCAAGAGTAATGCCGTAAAGTAATCGTTGTCTCATTTGCTCAGACTCTCAAGTAAACAGGAAAATGCAAGTTATCTATACTCATCACTGTAGGCCTACATAAAGTTAACACACAACATCAGCCTGCTGTCCGTGAGTAGGGTTACTTTTTATCAACTACAAGAAATATTCGAGGTTAACCATTAACATACAGCATACGCACGAACTGCAAACGTAATACAAGAATTAACATTCATCAAAGCATCGTACTATGGTTTCAAGAGAGCGTCATGGAAGAGTATGCTCCGCAGGCAACGAAACCTGTGCCAGAGTCTGTGAGACCAGCCTCCCAGTTATCTCTTATATACCGTACCATCTCTTTTGTAAGCTATAGTAAAACATATGGTATGTGTCTAGTGTTCAAGCCGCTACCTTGCAATGTCTCTTCTTAGCCAAGCACTGCTGGTAGCTTTGACAGCTTTCGCTGTTGGTGTTATTATTCCGATCTATTTGAAGCCTTCGTATCCAGTGCCCGAGGTATTCGGTACGGTGGCCCCGGAATTTGAGGAAGTCAGAGAAGTGTTCCGGTAAGTCGACGGACGACTTCTTGGTACATTCACCATTGGGCACCATCTTTTAAGTTAGCATAGTTACCGCCGGTCGACTATAGTGAATGTTGCCCACCGATTGCTGCTAAGCTATGTCCACCTTTTGTTACTACTCTACGGTGTTGCCAACTGATTCCCCAGTTAATCACTATTTTTTCACTGAATCTTACCGTTACCTTAAGACCCCGGCCCTGATTACATTGCCCGTCCCTTTTCTAAACCCAATGTTCCCTTAGATACCCTCGAAGAAAGAAATTTAGCTATAAAACGTACGCTTGTTTTGAACCGACTTTGTAAATATTTTTAGCTATTAGACGTTAAACGTTTTGCAACTAAACGTGTACAAAATTGTTTAGGAATCAAACATGCACTGGGCGTGCTACACCGGGTGCAGGGGGGAGGCAATCGCCCTCCCGATTTAGGCGAAAAAAATTTGATCCATTTCTGCAAAAAATGAGGAAAACATGATAAATGGTGCCATTATTCGGGAAAATTGCTCTTGTGCCTCACAAAAATTACCCTCGTGTGCCTATGCAAACATATGCGCATGTGTCTTTAGCATCCAACGTGTTTGCAAGGTGTGGAAAAAGTGTTTAGAAAAACGTTTAAAGGCAGTCATTCGTCACCCTAAACTACAGTTTCAGTATACATATATCAAAACTCTCAATTGGTACAGCTCTTTGATTGGCATTACATTCAAACAATGCATCATAGCTAAATTACACAGCATGGGCACTGAGAGTGTCTTGACTACACATTATGGACTTGTATTGCCACTGGGACAAGCAATGAAGCAATAAACTAGGATTGTGTCTGGATAAAGATGAGTTTTAGATATATGTGGGAGGGGCTAGAAGTAAGTAGGTTGGGAGAATTGGAACTGTTTGGGATGATGAAAATATGCCTTTAATGCCTGTATAGACACCTTTTGAGTAGGTTTTAATGAATAGATGAAACTGGCAGGATACCTTTTCCAGCTTTAATTACAAATATTGTCGATGCATCTCGTGCTTGTTCAAATTATAATCACAAGTTACTTAATAAACAAATATTTGTTTGTTGTTGCATACATTCAGGAAAAATTATGAAGACGGCTGGGACAATCCGGAGGCAGGATCTGCATTCTCGGTCTATCACAAAGGTGAAAAGGTCGTTGACCTCTGGGCAGGATACGCTGATGTTGAGGCCAAAAGACTTTGGAAAGAAGACACTATGACAATAATTTTCTCAACGACCAAAGGTAAACGCATTTTGCTTTTCGCTGCATTTTCGTTGTGGTAACAAAAGAAAACAAACCATAGACTGGTGTAATCTGATTTTTTCATGCTGTTGCGTTGAATATTTAAAGGCGTATTTTCATCACCCCAAGCAGTTCCAATTCTTCCAACCTTCTTACTTCTAGCCCCTCCCACATTTATCTAAAACTCATCTTTATCCAGACACAATCCTAGTTTATTGCTTCATGGCTTGTCCCAGTGGCCATACAAGTCCATAAAGTGTAATCAAGACACTCTCAGTGCCCATGCTGTGTAATTTAGCTATGATCGATGCATTGTTTGAATGTGATGCCAATCAAAGAGCTGTGCCAATTGAGAGTTTTGATATATGTATACCGAAAGTGTAGTTTAGGGTGACGAATAACTGCCTTTAAATATGTATACTTTTATCGCTGTTTCGATTGCACAATGAGGGGCGTTTAAATCAGTTGTTTGAATATGTCCGTGCTGAATCTATGGAGAGCTATCATTCATTTTTCGATTTCGGAACATGCAAATTAAGGCAATAACCTTTAACGGAAGATGACATATGGACAAGAAACTGTAGAATGTTAATAACACATTCACTCTTAAAATCATCAAGTCAAATGTATGGGCACGAACTGGAATCTTGTCAAATATTTGAAAAGATTCGTTTCAAAATTGACTAGAAATGGCCCCAAAATGAAACTATTGGTATCATTTATGAGTCGAATGTAGTTAACGATTTGACAAAATTGCGCTTCGTGCCCCAATGGATTAGCGTCTTCTCAAATTTGACTAGAAATTTTTAAAAGTGTAGTGCTGTAATAACCTAATCAAACGAATTGATTTGTTTAATATTGTATCTAGCTAAATCAGTGATGTATTGTTATTGCTCGGTGTTGTGACAATGATGCGTAATGATTTTTAATCTCCAGCCATTGCACACAGTTAAAGGGGGGGGGGGGCATTCTCTAGTTTAGATTAGTGTCTGTTCAGTTTCAAGATTGGGTCATGAGAGTCATGGGACAATTTTCTCACTTAATTGTGAAATTTAGGAGAGTAACTCATATTTTACCTTAATAAGCGCAAAATAAAAATTCTGAAATATCAAGGCAGATAATCGAAAGTACACTCTAAAATCAAAAGAGTGAACTTAGTCACTCTTTGATCGAGTGAAAAGTGTAAATTCACTCCATTAGAGTGATAATTCACTCCAAGAGGAGGGAAATTCCCTCCAAAAAGAGTGAAGTTCGCTCCAAAAAAGTGAAATTCACTAGAGGAAGAGGGAAAATTCACTCTTCCACGAGTGCCTGCAATGATCGCTCTTTTTTTAAAGAGCGATCACTGTGGGCACTCCATCAAGAGTGAAACTTCACTCTTTTTGGAGGGAACTTCACTCCTTTTTGGAGGGAACTTCACTCCTTTTTGGAGGGAACTTCACTCCTCTTGGAGTAAATTATCACTCTTATGGAGTGTATTTATACTTTTCACTCGATCAAAGAGTGACTAAGTTCACTCTTTTGATTTTAGAGTGTAAAAAAGAAGAAACATGTTGTTTTTTCTAAATAAGTCTGGTGCCACAGCTCTTGTCCTTTAAACTTTTCAAAAGTATCCTTAAATTAAGGTTACATCACTGCTTGGAAAATAAATGAACTTAATAAAAAATTTAAAAAAAAAAAAAAAACATTTAGATTCTAATTTTTATGAAATTATTCTCATTCAGGCTTCACGGCAGCATGTGTAGCAATGCTAGCAGACAAAGGACTCATTGACTTTAAGAAACCAGTAGCACACTACTGGCCGGAGTTTGGTCAAAAGGGAAAAGAAGAAATCACTGTTCAACAACTTCTGGAACACGAGGTTATGTGTTTTTTTTTTAATTTATTTCTTTTATCTTCGGATCAATCCCTATTTTGACAGTGAAGAGCACACAGCTGGGTGGCAAGGATAGTCTTCCAGTTTGGTGTTTTACAAAACAGTCAATACACTGCAGTATATAGTACAAGCTGATAAAAAGTTCTGAATTATGCATGGAACATTTCTAAGGACGTATGGAAAACAGCTAAATCTAAGGTGTCAGATTTAAAATAAACAAAAAGTTACGTTACACTTGGGTTAAGTTAACAGGCCTGTCTATTGTGTGTTAATTGTGTTTCATGCAGTGTGAACACAGTAAAAGCCTAGATTACCTGAGGGCACAATGGATCATGAAACAAAGTCAGACACCAGTTACACCCCATACCCTCTTTGATCTACTGGGGTGTCTGTGTTGCAATGACACTCGTATGAAGAAACGTGACGTCACGGGTTATTTAGCAGGGGCGCAGTCGCCTAAATTTGTTTTTGTTTGTTTTAACCGGCCTAACTTTACCCTACTTATACACATCGCTAAGTTTTAAAGAAACTAATCGTTTGGGGATTAACATGTTGTTTGTGGTATACGTCCAATGATCCCATCCCTCTAGCAGTGGAGTGCCACTGTACCCGAGCTATAAAAAGAGGAGAAATATGTCACGAAGCATCCTCCATGCAGTTGACCATTGGTTACACAGCGTTTATTTTGTGTCTTTTTGATCGTATTGATATTGTACCTCACTGTGATACATAAAAATAATAAACAAGAAAGTTGTAAACATATTTTCCACAGGCTGGTCTGTCCGTTATAGCAGAAAGGTTCACCTTTGATCTCTTAAAGGATCGTGACGCCATGGACAAAGTGTTAGCCAGAAGCGAACCTCGATGGGAACCAGGAACGGGACACGGATATCATGCTATTACTATTGGACCACTTGTCGATGCTCTCGTTAGAAGAGTAGACCCAAAGAAACGAACAGTGGGTCAATTTGTTGAAGAAGAAATCAGGAAGCCTTTCGGTTCGTACATGATTACCAGCGATGAAACAAATTAAGTCTGACTCCCTTAAAGGCCAAGAGCAGTTGCCCGAACTTGAAGCAGTGTAGTATAGACTGTCCTGTTTCATGATTGGCTCTTGAGAGCCATGTGTCAATATTTGTTTCCTCAATTGTAAAATTTACTGCATGGGAGTGACTGCCTGGTTTTCCTTGAATATGCAATGTTGAAGCGCTTAAATATTATAAAAAATACTTTGAAGAGAAATAAGAGGAAAGTTTGAGTCAGATTTATCCGCTGTCATATAGCAACTTTGGGACGACTACTCTTGACCGTTGAAAGGAAAACGCATTCAAACAATTTCGAGGAGTAATAATTCATTGCTTTTGTCAAAAGGGCGATATTCTAGTTCTGAAATCACAAGAGAGAAACTTGGAAAATAAACAAGATGAAATCTGTGAGATGTGGCTGTTGTTGGAAATAGGTTTGAGCATCTGCTTCTGTCCATAAATTTAAATAGGCTTTGGTCCCCCACACATTTTCACCAATCTGTTCTTAGTGTAGCGTACACCAGCTGTAGTTGATGTACGTCAGGGAGCCCATGGGGTTTATTGACCGGGGAAAGTTACCAATTTTCATGTTCACCGCTGTATCTAAGCGACATTTGTACTGGGTGAAGTATCAATTAAGAAGAGGGATTTAATTCAAACGATTTCGGAAATGCCATTTACTGTGATCTGTGCGGTCAGTATTTTCGGTCAAAACATTTTCGAAAAAGCTTCCCGCCAACTGATTGGGGCGCCCGCTTGACAGTTTATATCGTATCTTAGATGAATTTGGCGTTACGTAGGCCTTACTACCGGCTGAATCAATAGAACCTGGTTGAGTGAGCTCTTGAGTACCAAAAGGTTTGGTACTCAATTGGTAGTTGTAGACTGCATTTTCCTTATGATGTAATGATCATTTTCACACTTGCTTGTTTTTATCGAAAATGTTTTGCAAACAACGTTTCAAAATACATCGGCTGCTTACATTCTTTTTACAAGAATGGGGGGGGGGGGGGGATGCCATCTCCGGCTTTCTTAGCTAGAGGCGCAATTTTTTACAGTATTCTGTAGACTATGAGCTAACTGATAATGACGCCCCGCTTAGATAGTTATTTTCCAGGCAGATTATATCTTTAACCCTCAACTAAATCTCTCCTTGCCCGTGTTATTAGTCATTGAACTTATTACATTCGCGGTATGTAAGATTGGAAGAAGCTATATATGCTTTGCCAGAGAAGAACACATATTTTCAAGAGAACAAACGGCTTGCTAAGATGTTACATAAATTACCGTACTACTGTGTTGTTAGTTTTCCAGTTTTTGCTTAGTTCTACGGTGAGCGCAAAGCGGGACGGATGTCACATTCTAAATTCCATAGCGCCTTGCGTTTGTCTGAACAGAGTAATATTCAGATTCGAATATTAATTCAGTTTTGAATGATATTTGTGATACCTGTTTGTTGTGATAATATGTATGAATTGTAAATAGCGTACGGTACATTTTGTGCTACCAAGCATACGCACTGGTGGTTCGAAGCGGAATTCTAGAGAAAATTCTCGGACGCTAGTACAAGTGGACGATGTGTTTTTTCTTTTACTACGTCCGTGGAAGTACTGCCTTGAAGGTAGTACGTTTATGTTCCGTCTTATACTTCATTTACTTTTACGGTTTTAACCCTACAGGAATCGATGTTTACATCGGTGCACCTTTGGCAGAATCTCATCGTATTTCAAGACTTGTAAACGTCAAAGAGAGATTGAGTGACGTCATTTACAGCTTTATGCATGTTCCGTTCTTCAGACAGTATCTTACAGCATCATTGTTCGGTGGATTAGATTACAATAATGATGTAACAGAAAATTGTGCAGAAATCTGTGATGTAAGTATCCAAGTATTTCGGTGAAGATGTGGGTTTTATTTCAAGCTGGTTTCATCATTCCTAGCATGATGCTACTTTCCTTGTTGAATTTATTGGTGAAATCTGTGATTAGATGCCACTTTCTTGGGAAACCCACCAATTGCCCGAACTTAATTATTGGAAAAATTTACCCAATTTCAGTCATTGTCACATACGTGCCCAGCGGTTGGTAAACATTTTACCTATTTTAAAATGTATCGCCTCGGGAGGAAGGGAACTTATACACTACGTACAGTTTGATTTATTCTGCTTTCAAATCTGACTAATTGAATGGCAGTACCACAAGCACCAAATACGCCAAAAGTTGCCTAACGTTTGGGATTAGCTAGCAGACCATTCAAGTATGTGTTAATTGGCAATAATTGCCTTACACGTAGTGTGAACACTATGAAAGGATACGTCCCTTTGCGACACAGATTATGTAACAAAGTTGGATACCATGTTAATCCCCACAACACCTTTGATATCATGGAATGTCTCTGTCCAATTCTTAAGAAGCACAGTTTCCTGGATACAGCATGACAGCATGA
The DNA here is from genome assembly GCA_037179385.1 of Holothuria scabra. Lineage (NCBI taxonomy): Eukaryota > Metazoa > Echinodermata > Holothuroidea > Aspidochirotida > Holothuriidae > Holothuria > Holothuria scabra. Next base: position 7,132,074 of record CM074179.1, read on the forward strand.
GAACCTAGATTTTTCTATCTCTTTAATAATCTTGCTACGCATGTCAGTGATGTATTCACTGGACGTCTAATTATTTCAGAAATTGCAGCCGACTTTTAATTATGCTTTAGTTTTGTCTTGAGGTTCTCACAAAAAATGTTATTCGTCAGAAATTTTCTTACGTATAGTGGGTCATTTGGGGCTTTAACTGAAGGAGTGTAGTATCTGTTACCGGAATGAGACCAATTACCTTCGAAAAGAGGACGGAAGGGGTCATTGATTTCAGGATATTCCAATGACAGGGGTAAAAGACTCAAAAACAAAATTAAGATCTTATCATGAAAACACATGAAGTGAAAGTATGAAAAGAATCACATGTATCTATTGTAAGAGTATTTGCAAGTGTTCTACACTGTAGAAAGAGTTGCTATGTGCTCGGATTCATAAAATCTCGTCTTTCAGTTTGATCGCATGGCTAATCCTGACATATTGAACATCGAACTAGCTTCAGCTAATGGAGTGGCGACATCAAGAGCTGTTGCAAAATTTTATGGAATCTTGGCTAATGGAGGACAGTTTGAAAATAAAACCTTACTCTCGAAGCAGATCATTGACGAATACATCAACGATAGAAGGGGGCTTACTCCGGACCTGGTATTGTTTGGTCTTCCAATGAGGTGGAAGTTCGGCATGGAGCTAACACCACAACCTAATGACGTAAGTCTGAATTTTTCTTGTACCGTTCTCTTGAAAAATATACTGAGATAATTTGTTTGGCGTAACGTTCTATCTGCCCGCCATTTTTACAACAATCATCAAAATTTCTAAAAAGTCTAAAAATCTCTCTCTTTTATTTCATATCGATCCAGGAAGGAAATGTATTCGGAGCACCTGGATACGGCGGACAGTTTGGATACGCTGACCCTAACAATAACCTTGGTTTTGGCTTCATTAGTCGTTACATGTCACCTATGGGGTTCAAACTTGAAGACCCAAGACTCAAACATCTTTATGAGACTGTTCAGAAAATAATTGCTGAGATGAAAAACAATTGAGATGAATTTAAAAATAAAATTTGTTTAGACGAAGTTCAAGTTCTTCAAACATTTCTCTCTCCTTTTTTGATAGTGCACAGTGACATCCTCTCGTAATAAGATACTCAATACTTAGGAATATGAAGGTTGGGACCATACAGATGGTAGAGTGCTCAACAAAGTAGGAGCAGATATACTATAAAATGCTAAAAGTCAATCTAAAAGTTAAAATGTCATATCTACAAGCTTGTTTCGTGAGGTTCATAAGAACATCACTCTTCAGGATAAAACATTGTTTTATCCTGAAGAGTGATGTTCTTATGAACCTCACGAAACAAGCTTGTAGATATGACATTTTAACTTTTAGATTGACTTTTAGCATTTTATAGTAAGATACTCAATACGGTATAATCGTTGTCACACAACGTGAGAGCAAGGGAGAAGTAATTTTTGGATCCAGATTTATAAAAAATATTTCACCCAATTATAGGTGTGCTAGGAGTATATACTTCGGGGAATAAATATATAGGAGCAAGACCCCCCCCCCCCCTCATACCTTACCATATGAATCCGAAACTAGGGAATATAAATAGGCAATAAAAATAATCAATTGAAAAGTTAAAATAATGTGACACTTTAAAATAGTTATGTTAAGTGGATAGGTAGGACAGTCACTCTCTGTATAACTAATTTATTCAAAAGGCAGATGGGTGCTTTTAGGAATAATAGGAAAAGTGTGTTTTATTATCAAACCCTATAGGGATGTAATGCCTAAAGCAGGAACATCTGATGAGTGCATGTTCTTCGCGTTTTAAGTTACATAAAATTTTGCGGCCCAGTTTGTAACTAATTGACAAGTAGAAGTTTATATCTGCGCATTCGTTAGTGACCTTTCTGTTCAGGTCAGGCTGGTAGCAAAACATCTGACCGCTGCGCCGTCCGTGCATAGCATACTATTTTACGACTGTTCACATCCAGCCATTAGCTTGAACACAAATAAAAGTGTTACCCGCAGACCTTTGATCTATTGGGTACTTCTACTCCCAGCGGCTTGCGCAGGGGGCCATCGGGCCCACCTTCCCCCTCCCCCATTGATTAAGGGAGAAATGAATGAGAGAGGGAGAAAAGAGGAGGGGAAAGAACATAAAGAAGAGGGAAGAAAGTGAAAAGAAAGAAAATGGAGAAAAAAAAGGAGGGCAAAAAAGCAACGTAGATGGGAGAGAGAGGAATGTTGCGGAAATGGTAGCAATTGCGTTAGTAAGAGAAGAATACTGCGAACTGCCTCTCCATAGAAATGGGAACTGCCGGGAGTAGGGCGATGAAAAATTTCTTCCTCCGACCATCCTAGCCCCAACATAGGCTATTCAGGGCAGAGGCGTAGCAAACAGTATTAAAAGTGAGAGGGGACAAAAAATGGAGCTTTAGTAGAAAGAATTCGCAATTTTTATGAAAGAAAAGTTGGGAAAACAACACTGGACGTATTTGACCGGTAGTTCAAATGGCAAACTTCCGAATTTTTCAATTTGTCGAGCCAGAGGGAAATTACCCCCTGCTTTCTGTAGGTACTTCACTGCTCTGCAGCATTAAACATTGATAACAGTTTGACACTTCAATAAATAAAGAATAGATCTACACAGACTACTCAACTGACAGGGTTGATAGGTATCTGATGATGGGTGTGTATGAGAGCATTTGAGTAGGCCAATGGTTCCTTTGCCTGGAATATGAAATCTTGTTCGAAAGACAATCTTTAATTGGAGCGGAACGTGCAGAAAATTTTGAAAAGAAAAAAATTAACGAGCGAAATAATCTAAGTCAATCAGATTTTTTTTTTTCAAAATATTGGGGTACATATGTCCCCGTGGAATCGCCGTCGATGTTTACCATTCAACTTCTTACCTTCTTCGATTAATAGCGGTGACAAAAGTTGGACAACTGGTCGATTGGTCGTGCAAAGAACGTACTTGGTATCGCGCAGTGACTTGCATAAGGTCAACCTGTAGAAGATGTTGGAAAAACTATCTTTTTGATTGAAATTAAAAGGCTGCATGCAGTAGCCTGAATTTCAGCGCAATCGCCGTTATGCTAATTATTACTGGCTCATTTGCAATGATGCGACAATATTTTGCTATTTGTGATGTTAAAATAAAAGAGAACAAGAACAACCACAGCTTACACCGTTCGTGACTTTTAATAGTTATATTACCAACATTTTTTTCAGAGAGACTTGCAGGGAAACAGTACGTGAAAAAAGAGTTGCAACAAGTTTTGCGTGACTGTCTGCATATATCGTCCTGAAATAGCAAAATATTAAACTTCAGTATAATTAACATATCAAGAAGAAGCATGGTCGCATTTTATTTCTCAGTACAAACTGTTTTGAGGATGTTAAGGTATTGAGATCCTGCAGCTTTATATCTAAATATTTTGTTTTAAAATACTGGTACCTCAAAAATATTCATTTTGGAACCTGTGGATTTCCGACGTCAATATCTCATGTCCTGCGGTAAACAAGCCTGCGGAGCATACGAAGTTTTTTCGTTTAGCTCATCGATACGAAAAACAAACTGACTGCAGCCTAAGGAAACGGCACAAGGCGATACGCAGGCAAGTCGTAAACTCTCAAAATGTTCAGTAATATAGAACATTGTAATATTGCTACTTTTCAAGTAGGCTGAAACCCTCCCGTTATTCATTATTGGAGTGAAGACGTGTTTTTCATTTTCGGACGGAAGACGTGTTTTTCATTTTCGGAGGGAAGACGTGTTTTCCATTTTCGGAGAAAGACGTGTCGAACTGAAAACTTGTCGGACTAAAAGCCTGTCGGAGTGACACCTGTACTCCGGGAAAACAAGCCATTGAGACACACCTGGAAAACGCCATGGTCAGTTCGACTTCCAATTGGTTAGAAACTGGGCTGTAGATCTAGCAAACTGACTGACTGACTGACTGACTGACTGACTGACTGACTGACTGACTGACTGACTGACTGACTGACTGACTGACTGACTTGCTGACTGACCGACTAACCACATACGATATAGGCCTAATTAAATTTTAAATCAAACATCTTAAGGTCATTACATGGGTATCGGTCAAAATAAAGTCACAAAAGTAGGAGGTCATTTCCATGATCGAAACGTTTCGTTTAACACGACATGACATGACATGAAATAACATATAACCTCAGTACACTTGTTCTGTTTATGTATACTCGTCACATCAATCGTACTTGTAGAAACAAGTTAGTCGGTCGACGCTGGTCGGACAAGTTAGTTTGTCCAAAATATTAGTCATTGTTGTTAGTAAGTCGACACTCGATAATCGATCACTGTTATTAACGTTAGTCCGTGAGTATGGATTATTCAGTCATGAATACATTGGTCAATGAGGACTGACTTACATACTGACTAGTATTTTCCCTAGTCCATCAGGTGAGTGACGAGTTAATGTTTTCAGTGTAACATAACAGATGTAACGTTACATAACATAACATAGCACAGCACAACACATCATAACGTAACGTAACGTTACATAACGTAACAGGTTGAAGAACAAAGGAGAGGTGCGGCCCTCTAAGATTCCCTGCAGTCCAAACCCTTTAAAAAAAGCAGCTAACCCAATACATACTGATAACAGCCCAGTATTATTCAATTCTACCACGTCATGGAAGAACCTGTCAATATTAATCTTAAGGCATTGCACGAATGGGGAGTTCGCTACCCACTCTGGACGACTATTTCACTGATTGACAACTCTATGGGTTAGGTTAGATGGGGTTTTACGGCCCAGTTTCTAAGATATTGTTTGAAGTCGAGCCGGCCACTGCCTTTTTCCAGTTGTGTCTCATTGGTTGTTTTCTCTAATCCATTTAATTGATTACTATGCTGAACCAAGCAAAATGCATGGCAGCATTTGGTTTTAGAGTCTTCGGTTTGACCCGAACCCCCGACCTCCCGACTCGGACAATTCTATGAGAGAAACTGAACTCCAATATCACGCCTTGCGAAATGCTTATCCTGAGGTTTCTTACAATGACCTCAACGAGAGAATTATTTCGAACCTTTACATAATTATATAATGGAGGATACAATAGAGGATTTGTGTCAGAAAGATACGAAACTTGAAAAGCAAAGGAAGCTATCGCAGACTGACTTATCATTCTAACAGCATTGTAGGAGATTCAACTTAAGTTCCTGCTTATGAAAATATAATGAAAAAAGACGGGGAATGGTGTTTTGATAAGAAGGTCTGTAAAATGTAAAAAAAATCTGTTTTTTCACAGACTCTTCCTGGCAGCAGAATTTCCAAGAAATTTCTCATATTTCAAATTACAGAGAACCCAGGTAGAATTTACAAGAATGCAAGTGCCACTTTTTAGAATTTTTCTGGCGGCAGAGTTTTAAAAATTCTGAAATTTCACATTTTAAATTCAAATTTGAATAGAATCTTATCAATTGGGGCTTCGAACCAGAATCTGGTCAAATCTTTGGCTAGATTCGGCTCGTAAATGTAAAGAACAGTTTCATTTTGGGTGAATTTTTAAACGAATCTTTTCAAATATTTGACAAAATTCCGGCTCGTGCCCCATTTGACTAGATGTTTTTAGAGTGTATAAAACCATGAAAAAATCTGAAATTATAATTTATGACACTTATAGCTTTTTCCTGTATGATTTTTAATAGTTGTTAACTCTTCGTGAAGACGCCGCTGTAAACAAGCGTGACTGGGATGATACCCATCATTGTACACCCTTTAATTAAGCGGGCCTGAAGCTTTTATTTGGACTTCACTGTCCTTTTCTCTCTTAGATTATTTTAAAAAAATCGATATTTTAGTGGCAGAGGCATGTACACATTTTTTGTTTGTGGTTTCAACTTTAAATGATATACTGAACGGAAGTAGGTACGTCATCATTGATACACTCTAAACACAGTTGGGTAAAAAAAGTTGGGCACAGCCCAAACTGCCCAACATGGGTAAATTATTAACCAGGAAATTAGCATTGAAATTACCAAACCGTTGTTTACAGGTCAGACTTGTGTAAAAACCCGCTTTGTTATTTGAAGCGGCAATATTTTTGCCCAACGTTGGGTAAAGCACTGCATTTCCCGCCAAAATTACAACAATGACGTCACATTCTTCCGTTGGGTGCGCGATCGATCGCGAATTAACGACGAGAGAGACTAGAACATAGACGTGTCTTTCCATCTGCGAGAATAATTTATGGTGCAAATTTCATGATGTCTGACCAAGAAGTAGAAGAATTACTACACCGTTGGGGGATGGTGAATCTCATCGACGTTTTTAGAGGTGAGGATAAGCTAGATTTGATTAGTTGAACTTCAATATGCGATGCGATATGCGAGGTTCGAGAATCATAACCACGAGAATGGATAGGCTGGGCTACCTAACGATAGACGAGTATGGCCTAAGTTAGTCTTTCGTCCAGAGTATACTTACATTACAGTTAAACTAATGCACCCGTCAAAGAGAACCTTCAACCCCCCACCTCAAGCATTCACCAATATTCACTTTTGCATGAAATTTTTAGGGCAAAGATTCACCCCTGATTCACAATACTGGCGAAAACTTACGGCAAAGATTCACCCCAGATTCACAATACTGAATAAAAATTACGGCAAAGATTCACTCAGGTTTCACTTTTCATAATATGTTGTTAGTCGACAATTCACGAATTTGGCGTTGGATTTCCTCCTGCTAATCGCATAGGAAAACCATGCACTGACTGTGCTCTAGATTTCTAAAGTCCTTACGGCGATTGAAATTTAGGCAGATAAAATTTAACAACACATCAGCAACATAGGCTATTATACATTTCTAGTAGATGAAACAGTATGATGTCTTCCATTGCAGCCCGGCCACTTTTTTATGCGACAGGTGCAGTATCGACCAGTCGACCTGGGATTTCCCTGTTGAAGGCTGATGCTCTTCCACCAGGCATGCTCATTGTACTGCATTAATTTTTCTATGGAGAAGACAGGCCGTCATTTATACATGTCTATCAATGGATTCATAATGTGTGTTAAAAGGGGTTTGAGGCTACATATTCATCTGGTCATGAAAAAAGAGGGCATATTCTTGGTAGAAGGGGAGGGGAAGAGGGCACCCCCCAAAAATTGTCCCCTTGAAGTTTGCCATTGACTTAATTGACATTGTAAACATTTGACCCCCAGAAAAATTCTCACCCCCAGAAAAGTTTTGGCCCCTTCAGTACCTTATCTGGCCACGGGCCTGTATCGGCCAGTCCCTACACTCTTGGGAAATGAATGAGTGCCCATGCCCACTGTGCTGACAGAGTGATATTGTTTCAAAGACCCATGCAAATCCCTACCATAGTCCATGCATCATTCCACCCACATGCCCCTTGCATGCTTTACAAATCTGTATGCATAAGCAAGCAGTTTGCCTGTGTCAATTGTAAATATAGGTGTGGATGCCCCACAGTTTTGATAAACTGGCATACTCCAAAGCTGATCAGCATTGCAGCAGCTTTTGTCGGTTGTGGCAGGTAATGTTATGTTACAGCCGTTTATGCTACAGTAACACCCTGCAGGATCCAGGGGCTGGGGAAATTTGTTAGTTAGATGTACTCCACGGCCCAGTTTCCAACCTATTGGTTCAAGTCGAGCCGGCCATGGCCTTTTTTCCAGTTGTGGCTCACTGGCTTGTTTTCACTTCTCCGTTGCTTATGCGAAGTATCAAGCACAACGGCAGTAGATTCCTTTTTTAGAGTCTTTGGTATGACTTGACCTTTGGGAAGCGAAGCCGGGCCTTCCGCGTGAGAGGCGGATGCTCTTACCGTTAGACCAAACACAGGGCCGGGGCAAAGCTATGGTGTCTTAGATAATTATACAAATTAGATTGATGCTAGTAAATAGAAATATTTACTGTGGAAAAGGATCGTTCTGTGCACTTACCTGCAAAAGTTCTTGAGAGTTCACAACACTCTTTAATTAAGCGCCCCCTACCCCGGCCCACATCCTTTCTGGCCGAAAGGTTCAATCATAATTAACCACCCTGTTTGATAGTTTGATTATAATGCAAAGGTTTTATTCAACTCCATAAAGTCTGCAGAGTCATAATATTTTACAATGACACCACGTAACACTAATGTATATGGAGAATTTTGGTCAGCTTCTCGTAACACTAATATGTATGGGAGAATTTGGAAGTTTTCACCTGCTGCAGATTCCACTCGTCAGTAAAATTATGCGGCTGCATATACCATAATCTAGAACAACTAAAATATTGGTAGGAACTTGAGAATAAAAAAAACTAGAAAGAAAAATTCACCACTACACAGCTTTCCCATCAAGGATATTGAAGATAAACATGTGTAGGATAGGTTCACAATGTACAAAAGTGCTATACGTTAGGCAATGACAAAAGTGCCAAGACGTACTACAGGAAAAAACATCGTAGAAAAACACCTTACACCCAAAACTAACCAATTCATTGCAGATTGCTGTATGAGGGTCTTTTACACATGCATTGTGAATATTTTTGTTGTTCTTGCCCAAGTGGAATTTTGTCGACACTTTTCAGTACTCGATCTAGTTTTGTGGAAGGAATGTACTGCTGACTAGCACAAACGTATGCAGCAAGCACCAGCTCACTCGCTTAATCGATCCATACATTTTCATCTTTAATTTCTCGGTTTAGGGAGCTAGACACCCCTGTGTTTTCAATTTTTCCGAATGTGAAGAGATGTTATGGTAGAATATCATCAATTTTTCTGTTTTTGCACCCACATTTAATTCATACGGCGTGCTTTTTTACGAGATCATTTTGAAAAAAAATTGCGAGATCCTCTAGCTAGCTGTACAACCAGAAGTTGCAATGAATATGTCGCGAGTTGTGATTGGCTGAAAGCATGTAATCGTTTGTATGGAACCAATCACAAAGTCTTTAACAAAGATTTTCTGTTGTAGTTCACCTTGTCTTCTTAGCAGATGTCGAATATGCACTGTCTCCTTTGTTATAACAATTGTAAAATGTAGGTGCAGTTTCAGTTCCTGTGCAAAATACGTCAGCCAAGCGGGCTATACTTGAGCAGATACGTAACCTACAACAGACTTCGCGATCCAGTTGCACTCGTTATAGTTGCTCAGAATGTACTTTTTTCAAGTTTTTGGTTATCATAACGGGCGATTTTCATGATTTTCCTGACAAACAGGCGTCATATGATACGGAAATGAATTATTCCATGATGTTTTGGTCTAAATTTTATGTTCAAGTTCTTTTCAAATCGCCATATTTCATTCGCAAACCTGCGAAGGGCAATAGCAAATTTTTATTTGCAGATTCGCTCACTTTGCTCGCAAACTGCCATGCGATACCGGCTAAAAATATCCTGCTATGAACGTATATGACATAAGAGCTCTTGTCAAAGCTAGGCCTAGACTACTTCGTAATCACCTATAAAACCGGTCCAATCGCTTATTTCAATCGCAATGGAGTATGGACGCATAGACCAAAGCATAGAAATATTTCTGCATGATTTTTTCTCGCGGAAGTATGTGCTCTGCCTGTTATATGTTGTTTGCATCGGGATCGTCCAGCTGGACTGCTTGGTCTTTCAAACAATGTACCCCGGCAACGCCGTACGTGCGTTAGTACGTGCCAATGCATAGTGCATGCTGTCCTAGTAAACTTCATATGTTGAGATTCTCTAACGTTACTTATTATTTTTCGACATTAATTCGACGTTGATCCGATGTCGATTCACTCTTTGGCTGCAGTGGTTCGTCGCAGATTCACTGTAGCGGTATTTTTATTCGTCGAAGATTCACTTCTCAGGGCATTTTGTACGTCAAAGATTCGACGTCGTATCGGTGTCGAATAAAGACTTTGCTTGAGGTGGGGGAGTCGAAGATTCCGATTGACGGGTGCATAAGGCTCTTGCATCCTATATGGAGATCTACTATCTAGACCTAGGCTAACTTAATCTAAGTTAAGCCTAACGTAATAAGCCCGCGGACGTGATATCAAGCCATAGCCTTGCCTCGCCAAGGCTTAAAAAATTGGCTCACATTATTTTTTCACCCAAGCCTAACGGTAGGCTCTAATTGTAACACTAAATGGCGCCACCAAGAGAAATTACGGTTAGCCTAAGCCTAGGGTTACAGTTAGTTTCCGCCCTCGCTACTTTCCGCCCTTCAAAAACGGTGTTTTCTGCTCCTTTATTTTTAGCAGAAAACTCTTTTTGGGAGGCGGAAAGTAATGGAATGGAATGTGATATCAGTGATACTTTTGTCAAATGAAGATTCCATCAGCTTCAAACTTCATCGATGTCTTTTACTATTCAATGCGACACCCGTTACAACCATGTTGACTTCTTTCCAAGCAACATTCTCACTGTAGACTTTGATATACTTATACGTACAAGTTTACGTACAGGTATATGGTATTCAGTGCTGTGAACAACTGTTCACACATTCAGCATAAATCTATAGATAAGCGGACTACTTATACGTAAAAATATACAAGTCCATGGCTAGACTTGACGTTTAGAAAAAAGGTTGTAAAATTCATTCTTTTCGATGATTTTTGATGAGGATACCGAAGAAGTTTTAGGCCTAGCCATAAATTTCATTGTTTCCTTGTACTTTGATTTGAAATTTGAAGATGACAGTTATTTTTATCACACGTTAGTTCCAACATTGCTTTCTGCCCCAAGATTTTTAGGGGCGGAAAGTAACAGGGGGAAACTAACGAGGGCGGAAACGAACGGACCCCATAGGGCTTGACTAGGAGGAAAAACCCCAAATTCCAGATATTTACTTCAAATCAGGATCTAATCAGAATTCCTTTCAATGTGCTCGTCCTTTTCACAAAACTGATTTTTCAGAAAAAAATTACAAAATAACACTACCTAGCTTGAAAATAAGATGAATTTCAGCCTCTTTTGATCACTATCTAGGCCTATGAATTGTTTGTTGGAAAAAGATGATTGGGCAATAAAATCTCCTAGTTAGCCTCACAATGAATTTCTTCATTTCACAGAAGCATGCTCTATCTGTCATGTTACCTGCCGCACTCAACTTTCAAACCTTGTGAAGTAGTAATATGTGTGATCAAGCCAATGCATGTGTACATGAGTAGTTTGTGGTACTGAATTCTAACCCGGATGTAGTGCATGCTTTATTTTTTGAGTGTGTGTGTTTTTGTGCAAAATTTTCACCAGTGCAATCTTTTAATTCGCAATTTTTCGTGCAATTTCCACAACTTTCAGCAATCCTAACATGTATTTTGTATGGGTATAACAGAGTATTGCTTTTGTGGTTCTAACATCAGGTTCCCCAAAAATGCAGCCCTCCCGACAATGTTGGATATCAAAATTAGTCTACTTGTAACCAGCTAGGAGCATGCCGTCTATAGCAGCAGACGAGAGTGGGTATAACATTGCAGCAATAGTCAATATTTTTGTTTCTCCCATTTTGAGTTTTTTTTTTTCTTTTGTTCTTTCTTCAGTTTTAACCATCTACAAAGAAAAAGTACTGAGAATGTATTCTGTGTACTACATTGGATACTCACAAGCATTGGTCGGATATGTGCGTTTGCTTGGTACAGTAGCTTTGAGACCTGTAATGTCAAGCTTTTCAGAGTGCACACATACTGCAAACTGTACCATGGGTACATTTGCGTGGATGGTCAGAAGGAATTGATTGGTACTGTACTATGTACCTTTCTATTCTCAGACTTGAGTGCATCGCAGGGGAATGAGGGAAAGGGTTTGCAAACCCCTCTGTCGATCCCCATTAAGCCCATAGAACAACCTGATCAATGCAAAATGTTTATTGCAAAATGTCAACATTTGTTGTGCTACAGTAAAGTTCTCTTTCCTTTAATTGCAGACCTTGGGATAGACAAGCATGCACTGCAGCTTCTCGATGAAGGTTCAGTCAAAGAACTTGTCCCAAAAGTGGGTGAGAGACTGAAGTTCTTACAGAAATGGCGAAACGAAGTAAGTCTTACGGTGGTTAGAGGTGTCAAGGGAGACATTAAGGTTTTCTTTTTCCACCTTAAGCATGCCCATTGTATTTATGCACGATCACAAACGAAAATAACTTGTCTCCAAGATAACTGCAAAAGTATTTTCTTTCAATTATCAAGTTTTAAAAGGCACTTGCAGTCTCATAAAAAAAAGAGACTGTCACTGATGGGCAACCATCCATTTATGAACAAAATGAAATTCGAATGCACAAGTTCAAGGTTTCAATACCCCATGTGACAGTGAAGGATGACCAAGCAACTAATTGGGATGATCAGATGGAGGATGATGATAATGAATTCCAAGCAGAAAACAAGCAGGAAAAAGAGTTTTTACAAGAATGAAATCCATTTTTATAAGTTAGTGAGGCCAAATACCTTTGTAACACTGAGAAAAAGGCATATTTGGGTAGTAAGCGTGGAAGAGAGATTAATGTTTCCTCATTAGATTTAGCTCAACAAATTGAGCTCATGCCATGGCAATTAACAATGGCATCAGGTTGCTGTCTGTAGTCTCTTTGAGTCCTTCATTGTTAAATTAGGTAAGGTCATATTTAGAGTGACAGCTACTGTTAGTTCCTGTTGTGTCATGGACAGGTTCAGTGAAATGATGTGTTCAACTTCTAGTAGTTGTGTCTGAATCTTATTAAATTGGCCATTACATAATATAGCTAGTCACCATGGCTATCTTTAAATTGGTAAAAATGTTAATTAGGGTTACAAAAGGTGAAGGGATATATTTTAGCCAAAGCTTTCCCTTAGAAAGTTTTCATTTTTTTGTTTCATTTTGTTATTTATACCAATCAGATGGGGGTCATTTCTGATTAAAGTATTTTGGCCATCAAAAAAAAAATAAATAAAAGAAGATAAAAAGATGTCTAATGCTGGCTGGATGCAGAAGGCCAGTTTTAACTTTGGTGTGACTTGGCTTTGACCTACAATGTCTCTAGTGAGGAGGTCGCTGAATATGTTATGTCATAATAGATCCCCTTCAGTTTCTGCCTGTGTGTATACAGCACATGTTAGGGTTTTAGATTTTTGGTCTGTTTAAGGTTTAATATAAAAATGTTACTCTAACTGTATGTGTGAGGGATAGTGGATGAGCTGCTCCACTGGCTTGCTATTAAGTGAGATTTTGATCTAGCTATCTGTGGAAACAGTTACTTCAATACTGTCTTCCTCTATCCTTGCTTGTACACACTTTTTGTCCCCCAAAATAACTACTCTTTGATCTCCAGCTGTCATGTTTTGTATGTGCTTTTAACCTATTTCCAACTCGGTCATATTCTGCGATTTATGATCCCTTGCTGTGGCATATATACCTTAGTAAGGCTTTCCAGACGTTACTTTATTGTTCCATACGCTAAATTATATTCTGTGTAAAATTTGTGAATAACTTTTGATGATGAGTGCATTAATTTGCTGAGTAATATATCAATTCATAGCAACAGATAACAGTAATCTGTCATTTTAACAAACCAAAAAGGAGACTGTTAAAAATTCTTCAAGCTTTTGAGAATTACATTTCTTGAAAAGGTGTCACTAACCTTTAGCATCTACTTTTGTCTGTATTTGAAAGTGTCTTTAAAATACTACAAAGAAATAAAATTTGCAACATGCATGACTAAATTGTGATGTTGAGAGAGCTTTCCTGACAGAGAAAGTACACCTATATTACATAATGTCACTCGTTGACCTGGGTATAGCCTGAGGGCGCTTGTGGGTCCTGCCCTAGCCTTTCAATTGTACAGTTTGTCTATGGTTGGACAAGCCTTTATCGTCTCTTGTCTGTTTATAAAGGAAGGATCTTAGTGGTGGATTTTTGTTTTTTAAAAGGAATTTTCCTGTCTCTGTAAGGTGCAGTTAGACCTTTTATCTACCCACACCATCGCACCCACTTAGCACCCTCCCACATCCCCTGCAAAACTAAGTTAATGGGCAGGATTTTGGTCAACTTTTATAACAATGAATGGTTCTGTCTTCTTTTTGTGTGTGTAGTTAGCAAAGAACAGTTACCATCCGCTGAGGAGAAAGCAATGACTTTGGCACAATTGTGAGCCACTGAGTACAGTACAGGACTATATGAAGAAGACATTTGCTGCAAGGGCTAAAAGCATAAGAGAAGATAGGAAAGGTGTGGCAGAAGTCTTGGATTGCTACCCAAGGTTACTTACTCCAGGAATGGTAGGTCTTGTTGAATGGTAACTGCTCATTTTGTTAAAATGCATAATGATCATCATAAGGTTGAAGAACTCGGTTATACTTTGAAAGCGAGCTTCTCTCTGTCAATCACAAAAGTTGATCTTTTTCATGGATAACTGGGGTACAACTGAATAGGCCATTGTTTGCCTGACTAAACCAGTGCACTATACCACAACCACAAACTGCAGATTCAATTTTTAGTGGGCAAGAAACTTGAGCAGCCTACCAACCAACTAAGCAAACAATTCAATTAGCTAGCCTACACGAAAGAAGGCACAGATAAGCCAAGATACGTTCACCAGGATTTCCCATCAAATCAAGGGGAAGGAATCTTACCTCTCTAGCAGAGACTGAGTTGTACTTGATTTTTTTCTCACAAGATTTGTGATGCAGAACATTTAAAGTGTGGTCTCCCTTAAATTACATTTTCTTCATTTCAATTCAATCACATTTCATATATTTGTTTCTTCTCAACCAACAATGATAGTAATATGAGTATATGTGAAGTGTCCAGTAAAGTGATAAATTGCATGTATGTTATGAAAGGAAAGTACTCTTAAAACCTTAGGAAGAAGACAAAAGCAAAATCTCTTCTTTTGAAAAATATGTAGTGTCTTCATTCTTTTTCAAAATATTCCCATTCTGCATGGTTTTACAGATGGAACAAGACTTTGATATGCTTTACCCAGGAAAATCCAACAACCTGTATGAGAAATGGGACAGTATTTCTGAAAGTCTGATAACCTATGCATGTGAGGTGTGCTCTCATGGCAGCAAGTTTTGAACATGAACCAGGATGTGGGAAAGCTTACCAAAGGTGAGTGAGCTTAAGTAGTGAAAATCATGCTCAGATTATATTTTCACTTCTTTATTTCATTCCCATGATAATTGTACAGGTGTTAGTTTTGTTCTTATATGATAAGCATTATTCAGGAAAGCCTGTTACATATGTACATATCAAATATTCTGGTGGTTTTGTCGTTGGGAATATCCAGCTTCTTCAGTAATCTACTTTCATACTTTCTGTAGCAGCTAGTTAAGCAGCGTGGTCTTGTTTGACAGTAAGCCACAACTGGGAAAAAGGCTCTGATCAGCCCGACTTACTAAACCAATAGGTTACAAATTGAGATGTAAAGTCTAACTAATCAACTTGACAGTGTGTATCACATGCCTTGAATTTTGAGGCATGCCAGTGCACACCACCACTCCAAATCATTGTAAGGAGGAGGATTTTTAGCACACCTACATCAAGATTGGAGCTCATTTAAATCTACTAAAGTGAAATAAAACAGAACACCTACCACACTTCTTAATTTCCTGAGGAGTTGTATTTGGTTTAGAAGCTACTTAAATAGCAGATCGAGCTGTGTTTGTATTGATAATGTTCTCTCTGCGCAGTCTCAACTTACCTGTGGAGTTCCTCAAGGTTCTGTAATCGGACCAATTCTTTTCACAATATATACACAACCAATGGGAGATATCATACATAGTCACAATGTTAATTTTCATTCATGCCCTGATGATACTCAGCTGTATGTCTCTTTTAAGCCTAACGAAACTGGTGCTGCTGTGAGGGCGTTGCAATTGTTACAAGATTGCATTAGTGATATCAAAAGGTGGATGAATCAAAACAAATTAAAATTAAATAATGAAAAAACCGAATTTTTCATAGCGGGAACGAGACAAAGCTTTTTAAAGCTCCTGAAACTTAATCTTACAGTGGGTGATAGCCAAATTGAATCATCCTGTAACATACGTAACCTAGGAGTTTTCTTTGATTCTAATATATCCATGACCAAACAAATTAATAGTCTCATATCAGCTGGAAATTTCCAGCTCCATAACAACCGTTGCATTTGTCGTTATCTTGATCAGGGTACACGACATCTCATTGTACGTGCGCTTGTCCTTTCTAGCTGTTTGTGTGTAATATGTCAAGAAAGGAAACATGTATGGGCAAACTAGGTGTTTAGGTACCCCATATGGAGTCAAGAATCTTGTTGTTTTTGGTGGAGGTCAAGGTCATTTGAGGTCACCAGGGATCAAACCTTGTGCAAACAAAATCTCAAGAAGACAAACTTTGAAGAAACACATATGAAGTCAAAGATCTACATTGATATTCGTGGAGCTAGGTCAATTAAAAGTTACCTGTTGTCACTGGGGGTCAAAATTTGAAAAACCTGGTGCACAAGATATCTTAAGAAGGGAAACTGTGATAAAACTCATACTTAGTATGTTGGTCCCTTAATGAAGTAGACCCTTATTTTTAATGGAGGTCAAATTTTTTCGGGGGTTTGTACGGGTCAAACAAGTCTGTGTATTTTATTGAGGGTCGGGTAGTACTACTGTAGGTATGAATATGGCATGCTTCTGCCTTCAGTGTGATATTTTCTACTTGGCCCTGAAATTTTCAGGCTCTGACTAGACCAGGGTTGTCCAACCTTTCGCAGTGGTGAGCCACATGTAATGGTTATGATGGACGAGGGGCTGCATTCTATACTCGTTTTTTTTTTTTCAATTTTCCTGACGTCCAAGGCAACAAAATGCAATCATTCCGCGTTGGGAACACTGATACTTTTTCGTTTTTGATTGCACAAATAAATAAATTTTAGCAAATATTGATGGTGTTGGGCAGAATATTCGGACACAGTGTTTTTTTTCAAATTCCTCCTGAATCATTTCTAACCCGCGCCCCTGTGGACAACACTCCAATGTAGCTAAATGTAGCAGACATTTGAAATGAATTATTTCATTCAAAACAAAGCATGCCATAGCGGACGGTGAAGCCTAAAGTTGCCATCAATTAACCTGCTTATTGAATAATTTTGCAATATAGATTATTTCTGACGGGCCGTACCGTGACCCGCGGACCGTAGGTTGGACAACCCTGGGCTAGATGGTGCCTCCTGGGTAACATTCCTGCCATAGTTTTCCAATATGTTTAGATAGCATCTGTCCAGTGACTGAAAGAAATGGAGCATCATGGTATTATTTAGAAAGCACTTGAATCATTGAAACCAAAATGCATTTTTGCATTGTGATTTTGGAAACTTATGTGCCCTTAAGTTATTGAAGTGCACAAGATGGAAAAATAAAGAGGCCTCAAATGGGCGCTATTCAAATGAGTAGCATACAAAAAACTAGCTAGGTGCTTCATGACTTTAAGGATGGTCATTTCCCAATGCTGCTAAGTGACCACAAATTTGGTGCCAGCATTTTTGCTGATAAATGACAATTTCATTTCACAAGTGGGGGTGGCTGACAGACTCAAAAAAATTGATCAGTTTTGGGTGCTTTTAAAAGGCCTTTATTCAGTTTGAAATATCACAGTAGATTTTGTTTAGGCTGGGATGAAAAAACTGCTTTGCATAGTGTAAAATATTTCGGGGTTTTACCTCATGCCTGTCATGCTAAACAGCAGTTCCTTACTTTGAGTGCCCCCATCTTTATCTACTTATCAGTAGCACTAAATTTACTTTTTAACAGCAGCTGTATCTTAATTACTTGAGGTCTCTTGCTGTATCTTATCTATATTACCTTCATATTGGTTGCAGATGAGAGGGAAAACATGGCCTTCCATTTGCTTCCGTTACTATTCCGAGGGAGATGCAAGAAAAGCTCAGGACTGTGCACGATTGGTGACTCTGTTGCTGCATTCATAGATTTGAAACCAGTGAGTACTTTTTATCATCTCAACATAATTGCAGGGAATGTATTGTTGATACCAGGAAAAATAGACTACTTTGGCAAACAAAGAACTGTTCAAAATCACTTTTGTAGTGACTGAAACCAAAAATAAGAAGGCAAAGTGTTTGTGACAAGTTGAAGGCTACTGATTAATCTCCTTTCTGCACAGCAGCAGGGTGACAAATGTAAATGAGCTCATAAGAAGTTGATAAATTCCCAGGTATTACACAACTAAAGTCCACAAGAGATATGTTCCCTGCGATAGATACTTATTTCCCATGGAGATTACATTATGCTTTAAAATGCACAAAACTCTTTCATTTTTAAGTCCTTCTTTGTAGACTCGATTCACACAATCTTTATAGGCACTTGAAGGTATGTGAACTTGAAGCACCTCTATAGACCTTTCCAGATTAAGTATTTCACTGAGCTCAACTTGAGCTAACTTTTAGCTTAACTTCTGAGCTTAACTCAACATCCCTTGTACAAAGAATAATTCCTCTTCAAAACACACAACCAGCAAGCCCCTGATTCTGTGTTTCCTTTGACAACTAGAGCTCTAGAAGTCAGACCCAGAAGTTGGGAGGCTTTCAAATGTACAATTCTTAAGAAAGAATATTCTGAAAATTTTGAAAATAGTTCACATCTCTCTAGTATGAGAACATTTCAGAAACTCGTGGAAGGTCTAAAAGTTAAAGATAGAAGTTCTAGAATATCCTATACCCTTTCAAAGACTATGAGCAAATTCAAGACTTTTCTAAAAGATTATGGTTGCATAAGTTTGTGTTGAAATATAATTCTTGTCCTTTCTAGATCTTACACTACAATTTTCTTGATTCTTACAGAAAGCACAAGGTATTGTGTGTGTGTGTGTTTTAGGGGCTCAGACAATAAACACTTTATTTCAAATTATAGATGAAGAATTATTTACACTACTGAGTTATGGAAAGGGCTTGCAAAGACAACACATCAAGAAAGATAACTAAATAAGGGAATCTCATGTTTGTATTTAAGTAAGATATTCCACATTGACTTGAAAGAATTAAGTTGTATTTGGTGGAGAGGAAAGGGCATTTGAGGTTACTAGAAGTTAAACTGCATAGAACTTGTACAAAGCATAGTACAACACTTGGCTGTCCTGCATTAGGTAGAGTTAAAGAACACAACCTTTTGCACTTTCTTTTGTAAGGACTGACAGAAGAGAAGTTCTTGTTTGACAAGGAACTGGAGTCATTGATTTGAAGGTAGACCAAAAAAAGCTTGGTAGGGAAAAACCATTATCTTGAAATATGTGGTAAGGTAACACAGACTTCATAAAAAATACTTCTCAAACAAGAAGTATAAATGTGAAGGGTTTTCAAATTTTATTGTAACATTGTCAAAGCTTTGTGGGTAGGATCATTTACAAATGTTGTCTAAGTGTGTTTAAAGGTAGTGCACTGGGCTAAGCATTTCACTTAACTGCAGTACTTTAGTTTTCCCTTTTCTTTGTGAATTCTGTTTTGATTTCTTTTTTTTTTTCATTTCATCTAGAATGTTACAAGTGTGGAGCAGTTCTGTTGTGACATATCCAAGAAGGATCCGCCACAGCCATTTATACTCTGTCTTGGTAAAGCTGGCCTTATCAAGGATCACCAAGTGTTTGTTATTATTGAACGTCAGCCAATTTCTTTGCCATCACTGCTGAAGGCAGTTGATTATTGTTTTAAAGCACACTTTGTCATGGACATTGGATACCAAGGACAGTGTAAGGGCTCATGTGAGTTTCTTCAATCAGAGATTTACCAAATTTGAAATGTGCAAAGTCATGCCATAAGTGCATTCAGAGCATTTAGGTCTTCACACGCCTAAAGATCATTTCAAGTGAATTGGCAGAAACGAACCAGAAGTTTTAAGTTTTACTCATGTTTAAAGCTGTTCCTGTTTGTTTGTTTGTTCTCGCATATTTATTAAGAAGACCTAATGAATTAATTATTTTTGCATAAAAGAAGGTATAGAAGGATGCTAATTTTGTGAAGTAAACTCACCTCTAAGCAGTTATCCAAAGAGTTTGGGGAAGTGCAAGAAAGTTGATCCGTCTTTTTTTTTTTTTTTTTTTCGTTTTTGATGATGCTCTTCACAAAGTTGAAGCATGCCAAAGATGATTTAAAAGGGGATAAATGTCATACTTCTTGGAGCATGAATACTACCTATTGCAGTCCTGTAGACTTAATTAATAGAACAAGGCTTGTTGACGAGTAAAAAGATAAAAATGGCTCTACTCTCGTAAGGCATGGTGAGAGTTGAGCCATGGTGCTGGAAGTGTCGAGCTATTTTTTCTTGTGGGAAACGTCCCATCTATGTTGAGGTTGAGTGTAGAAAAAACTTCTGGTCCAACAACCACATAAGATGGCCACACCATTTGTGCCCTACACTACATATTTAAAATTTCATGCTAGGACACAGCTATATGCTGGTACCAAAAACCCTACTTTTTGAGTAGTCTCTGGCGAAAGCTGACTGAGATGAGAAGATGAGTGAATGCTTCAATTTTGAGGATTATTCAATATAATACACAATATAATATAGGAAACTACAGAAGAAGAATGGGGTGTTTTCAAAGTTAAACAAGAAACAGGAAATATTTTCTATTCTTGGAAATATTGGAAGAGCAATGAAAATACCAGAAGTTTGATATTATGAGAGTGCCCCCCTCCCCCTTGATTAAAGATATTAAAGGGATGTGCCATGCTATATATGTTGTTACAAGTGAAGTATTTAAAGCACTTTTCAACATCTAGAAAATCTTTAGGGGTTTTGTTTCCCATGAACAGCATTTATAATCTTTTGAGTATTTCTCAAAACGTTTGCAAATGTTGAGAAAGTAATAACGTTGTGGCAGTTACCTCCCCTTTTGGCACATGCACACTCTACTCAAAAGATTTTGAGACACTATTTCGAGCAATAAAATAATACAGCATGTGAACTACTTCATAAAGAGATACAAGTAACTTTGAGAATGAATGATTTTCCATTGAACAAAAGTATAAGAAATGGCTAATTGTCCTTAAAATGGCACAACTGGGTTCTTGTGAGAACATCTCTAGACTGTAAATGCCGCCACTCTTAGCTGTGAAGGTATCTCAAGTAATATATTGTGATTATTTAGTATAAGATAAAACATTATGGTACAACAAAAGTTTTGTCGATTTTTCATTCCTTGAAGTATTTGAGCTTCACTTTTTCTTATGCTTCTAAATAGGTGGTATGGCCTCTGAAATGAAAGAAGAGTAAATGGAAAATGCTATTCTTGTCTGCATGTTTGTTTTGACATGTTTATTAAGAAAGCCTATCATATTTCTATATTCTACAAAACAGTAGCAAAAGGAGGCTGATAATGTTGTTAAAAGAGTAAGCTATTCTGTTATAAATACAAGCAAAGAAATTTAGAAACCAGTTTTGTCATTTTTATGTGTTCTGTCGTGTCCTACAAAGTTATCAAATAGAAAGAATCTAGTCATTTTGAATCAGATAATGATCAGAAACCAGCAGAAGTGTAGAAAAGTCAGAGTAAGCAACTCGTGGGTAAAATAGTCCATAGCATTACATATTTATTGGGCACATTTCGATTAGCATTTTACCCATTTGTTGTGGAAATCCTTTTGTGATTGACCATCTGTTGGGTAATGATGAGGAATCTTTTTCGCCATCTATTGGGCAAAACAGAATTTTCTTTAACCATCTGTTGGGTAGAAATACCTTTGGGTATAAATGTTGGGCAATTATTTTTGCCCATTTCATGGGGAAAACGTTTACCCAACTGGGTTGGGCACGCATTTATCCAATAAAGTGGGAGGTGGCATACGAGCCTATCGGTTGGGTAAAATTTTGCCCAGGTTGGGCAAAATTTTACCCATCTTTTTTTAGAGTGTACGATCAGAATTTCCCTTATAAATTTTTAGTCCGACAAACCATTACAATTCCCCATAATATGACGTACACGGATACATAAATATATATTATGACGAATGATGTCTCTGAAAGCAATTCCCAGAATTCTTAGAAACAGCTTCTTAGTTCGTGGTGTTGACTTTCACTTACCGTAAATCGACTGCCAGACTACTGTTTGTGCAACATATTAAAATTGCATTACCACATTTAAAGGGAACATTTACCTTAAAATTAATGTAACTTTGTACAAAATTAGTTTGAACTTCATAAAGCTAGGTGAGTTAAAATTTTGCCAGAGTATAGCAAGGCTGTACGAGGTGGATTTGGAAGCTGAGCATCAAGTATAATGACAGAAGATTACATTTTTAAAAGACAATTCCTTTCGCTCCAATCAATTCCAATTCTCCTAACCAGCTTACTTAAGCCCCTTCTTACAATTGCCCCCAAATCATCTTCACCCAAACACAATCTCAGTTTAACTGCCTTAAGACCAAAATCAAAACACTCTCATAACCATACATGTTGTGTGGTATAACTTGCTGTCAGTTAAATAGCTCTGCTAATTGCGAATATCTGTAGACTACTACAAAAATTACAGTTTTAAGTGAGAGTTGACAGCCTTTAAAGTTTTCGGTATGACCCGGCCAGGAGTCGAACGTCTCCACACCTTCCGGCTGTTCCGGGCCGTACAGTCGATAGGAGCAGCTAGGTTAAACCAGAAGACATAAGTTGGGATGTAAAGCCATACGTAACAAACTTACGTAACTTGCTTATACGCCAAGTAGCTCAGATTCTACCTCCATCGTCGTCATGACCATGCATCTTGTTTTATTAAATTTGATAATTCCTTAGAAGGGAAAACCCACTGTAATTCTTTAAAACTGATTTTTTTTTTTAAAGAGTGATTAGTATTCTTACATAAACTTTTATTTCAGCTGGGTATTTATAAAAATAACATTTTGGTTCGGAATAAGATGATCTTTTTACCGGAAACATAAATACTTGCATTGTCTTGAGGATACACAATGCCGGTTGTGCATGAAGCAAGTGATAGCTTGTAAAGGATTCAGGAAAAATAAAAAGTAGAAGCGTTATAGTATCTGTTTTTACCGACTTTAAATCCTTCCAAGAAAAAGGGAGACTCCCATTTAGTATGCGGTATATTTAAAATTAGAAATGCGTAGGAAAAAAATTAAGTAAAAGTATATGCATTCTTTATGCCAAATTCAGAAGTCTTCAGAAATCAGAAGACATAGAATTCTGTTTTATGTAACTTTGACAATTTCTTGAAAAAGATACAGTTGAACCTACACACTAAGCAAGTGAGTGATAAGATTCACACGTTTACACTGCCGATAAAGTACAGCCTACCACAATTTTAAAACAACTATCCAGCTAGCTATACTGACGAAAATGAAATCCACTATTTTGGTAAGTTTCTATCTGTCTTTTTCGTTTTTTTTTTGTAAGATAAATAACAGGTTTCAGTTAAAGCTGGTTTAAGATCTAACCATAGAGTTAGGTGAGATTTAACGACATGCCAACATGAATTTGTTATGTGTATAGCATACTCGGCAAAACAGCTATACTCTACGGCTCTAACCCATTACCCTGTGTTTTAAGGCGAACCGATGAGTTGGAGTTGAGAGTTAATAACGTTTAATGAAGGATCTATGGAGAACTTGACGAAACGACCCTTTTTTACAAAACGGCAAGCTTAATGTGTTACAACAGCATGCATATTGTGCTTAAGAATTTCGTTTATGCTAACAATCTTGAATGTTCACTTTCAATAATTTATATATTATTTTAATAATTGTTATAATCATTTTAATAATAATTAAAGCTTATTCAACATAATAAAACATTTGCTTTGTTTAAACGCTTTATTTAAACCAACTCCCAACGTAAAGGTTCATACAGCTCAGCAATAGCTTGTCTCATAATCGTGTAGTTCACCCCAGTTTGCAATAGGCTTATCGTACAGTGGCAGTTCAGACAAGTCATCTAAGTTCACAGGCACATAAGTAACCGTTACTAGCAGTATCCCCTCACCCCAAGCTAAAATTTTTCTGTCAGTGAAGAAGAAAAGTAATCGTTGAAGTAATCATTAGTGGCAATCTTCTCTTACCCTAAACTATACAATTTTTTTTGTTAATGAAGACGATAAGTATCCATTTAAGTAACCGTTAAAGGCAATCTCCTCTTACCCTAAGTATAACTTGTTTGTCAGTGAAGATGATAACAATAAGCTTATATAGAGGTTAGGAACCATTCGAGCTACAAAAAATTTCAACAATTCCTTCTACACCAACCATTTGCACCAGAGACGTTGATCCAAAGTGCCTCCTTTTATCACTTTTGCTCGTTTTCGACGTTTTGTAATGTCTCTAGCGGTTGCTTGGCGACCGTACTATGTAAAATCCATTCAATTGTGCGTAAATGTGTTTTATCATTCATGTCTTTATATATATTTATTGTAGAAATTCTATTGGCAATTTTATGTTTAATTAGTGTTAGCCTTTCTTCTCGAAGGTATTAGTCTACTGTTCCGTGTCTGCGATGGGTTTTATTCTTGAGCGAAATTCAGGGGTAGCTTTACAATCTTCAAGCAAGAACCAAACAAATATGTTTGGTTATTTTGAGATAGAACGACATGAACGAAGTACCAAGGAATGTCTCGAGCCAGAGGAAGATCAGTTGATGGCGATGGTATCAGACTTAATCACAAATCCGGATATACATGACAGAACTATTGGCAAGACCATGGAGACAGGCACACCAAAATTAGAAGAATGCAGTTCGGTAATGGAGGCAGAAGCAGAGCCTGGGGCAGCTTTAAGTACGGAGGCTATCTGCCCATGGACAATGAAAACCAACATTGATGAAAGTAGGTAGGTTAAGATCTGACAGATGTGATCATGTTTGGGTCACAATGCTTACACAACAGTAGATCAACGAAACATATCTAGCGTAAAGAGCACTTTGTCCAGTTAGTCTAATCTTCAGAAAGTTCGTATGATGGAAGTGTAACTGTCGTATTAATTGTTTGGAACAGGTTGACTTGGACAAATAATGGCTTATTCTAGAAGATGCTCATCACAGACTATAGATATCAGTGAGCTCTTAGCATTGAAAAAACGCACATATTCTACCCAATGTTATAAAGGAAGGAATCTGTCCGAGGTCAAAGAAAATTCCAAAATTTGGCATTGCAGACATGCTTATGAGACGGACTACAAGTTTTCTCTTAATGATGTGAGCAAAGCACGGAAAACAATTCTAATTAAGTGACATTGTGACCCCAGTATTTTGACATATATGATTAAACATTCTGTAAAATATCGTCATTAAGCTTGTAATGGGTATATGATGCATATGGTCCCTGTAGTGACTTCCTTTTACGTGACATTCGTATATTGCGATGCTTGCATAAGCTTATGAGCTTATGAGGTAGGGGTGGGGAAAGGGGGTAGACTGTCCCCAAAATTCCTACAATATCTAAAACTCGGGCAGGATTAGGAAGAAAATTCGAGCAGTCACTCAAAATTTACAAATTGGCACGGTTTTCTAAAAAATCCCTAAGAGTGTCCGAAATCTTAAAGGGATAGCTCCGAAAAGACATAGTCGCGTTAAAATTTTTTTCATGGAAAATCAACATGATTACAAAAACTCTCTACACATTTGAACAGCGCAAAAAGCTATTATTATTCGTGAGCTTTACTTCATAGTGAAATTTAAGTGTCTGACAAATGAATAAAGCAGCTCGTAGGGTGAATTAACAGGGTAAATTTGTCCCAAACGACGCAGTTGCTGTCAAAGCCTTACTACGTAAATGTTCACAGTGATAGAGCAAATGTACGTTGTATTTTCTAACAGGTACCCTTCCCACTTATTGTATGCTGAATGCAACTGCAAGCAATGTGGCGGGTTTGGCGGAAGCTGTGTACCAGTTACGCAACCCCGACTCATTCTCAACAAAGGACAATGTATCGACGGCATTTACCAGTAAGTTGAATCATTTACTCAAAGCTTCAGATCCATTCACAGTCAACTATCTTCCACTTCCTCCTGTACTATGCTTTCTCTAACCCTAATGAAAACCAAATTCGTTGACTGTAGGACTACCTTATGCAACATATGAGGGTCTTAAAAGATTATCGTTTTAGTTCCATCTTTCATATTCTTCTTGTTTTTATCTGTGCCTTTACACATTGTGTCAAAAGCACTGATCACGTTGGTAATTAGCAGAAAATAATGACCATAAAAGAAACAACGGACCACAGAAAAACGAAAGGTATATTTATCTTGGACCCACATGAAGACCATGCAACAGTGGGGTGGGCTTAAACCCTTGAAATCCCGTTGATAAAGCACAAAATATTTCACTATTTCAAAATCGAATTCGGTTTAGATGCCGAAAATTATGTGAAAAACATGTTGATAATTTGTCAATATTTCTGTAACAGCCTTGTAATAGTGCTGGGGTTAGTATGGGTCAAATGTCACCGAATCTATTCACGCTGATACAAAAACTGGTCCCATGTAGGTCGTGCTAGGAGTAAGAACAAGGTGATTTCCACAGTACTCACCAGCATTGAACTAAAAGAGTCATCCGTGTCTTGGAAAGGATATTTCGATACGACCCCTCTGTGTAACATGGATGAGTTTTAATTACAGCAGAAGTGAAATATTGTTACCAAGTTTCATTAAAGGTAATCTTTCGATAATTGTGAGAAGTAGTTTCCTATTATTCCTGAGTTCCGCACTTAGACTTAGACCCAAGACTTTCATAAATACATCAAATAACTTATTTGATGTATTTTTATTTTGAACATCTAAATAGCAAACACCGAACGTTGACACGAAGCAGTACAGCCTGGGAGGTGTTACCTGATGTAACACCTTCCTGAATACAGTATTTTTTCATGGTTAGAAAAATTCGATAATTTCAAAAATCGCTCTTTTTCCTCAGTATTTGTCTGGTAGATAGGTATTGGAACCATTGGCGTATCTGGACATTTAGAATTTTCATTTTTTTGAGGGGGGGTGGGGGTGGGTGGTGTCACATGACTACGGACTTCTGCACGTCATTTAGAAATATATTTGATCTCCATGAACATGGTTGGGTAATTTATTATTATTGGGGGGGGGGGGGGGAGTAACTATGTGCATGGTTGGAATCATGTCTCTCAGTCTGCATTGCAGACATAATGAAGTGAATTCACTTTGATTTGATATGCAGTTTCTTCTTCAGTTAAGATCACGATATTTTCAATTTTTACCTTCAGGTACACTTTGAGCAAGGTGGATGTCAACGTTGCTTGTGTTTGTTCAAGAGACTCTAACCCTTAGGGAGAGACGGGATAATACAACATTTTAGCACGACTGTTGGCTTTCACTTCATGGTTATTCAAAACTCATTTTATTTTAGAAATGTACAAGCGCGTATTTAACTGAAATAATTTAATACTAAGACACCCAGTTATAGCAGACAAGATAACGTTTTACTTTTTAGACCCAAGTGTTTTATATCTAGTAATAAATTGATGAAACCTCTATGTTTTATCATTTAAATGGAATAAATATGGATAACATGGATAAAGCTTGAAAATTAGTCATTAAAAGATATAATTATAAATAATACTATTTATAATGTGCATAAATTTATCACCCTTAGGCATGGACATCATTTGGAGGGAGTTGGACTGGGCCATTTTTTGAAATGCTTTCTTTGAATTTGGATATTTACTCAGTAAATCTTTGTGAAAGTTACCATGGATGTCCCCTGCTGTTGGGACCAGAATGACACCCATGCCCTGAGAAGCTGAAAGCGCAGACCGAGTAAAAGAGAAGTGAAAAGTAAAGACGATTAAGTAGAACCTGGAAAAGCTTCTTTAATGAGACAATTTAAAGCAGTCTTTTGAAGGAAGAGAGAAAATAAAAGAATTAAATTCTGGTGGAAGAACATTCTATAGGCGAGAAGGAACTACACGAAAAAACATATAACCCCAAAAATGTTCTTGCAGGAGGTGCATGTTACTGGATCAAAGAATCCGTCGTGAGAAAAAATATTCAAAATTTCGTAAATGCAGACTGGGGCCAAACCTTTGAGTGATTTTAGCAGAATTTGTAAAATTTGTAAATTATTCTGGATGAAATGAGACTGGTAGCCAAATTAGGTCAAAAATGTCCAACTAAAACTGTTTTGGCCTTGTAAAATGGAGTTCCTGAGATGGAAATCGTTTTATTATTCTTCCTTTGTATTACAAGGGTGGGTACGTATTGTTTGTTCCTTTAAATGGATGAAATAATTAGAATAGAATAGTCCTGAAGAATGATGACTAAGTAGGAAAGTGGTAGCATCTCCCCCAGGAGATTCCAGACCTGAGGCGATCTGATACGCGCTGTAATCATGCCTTGCTAACGATGGAGCTAATCCCTATAACGTAATCCCCAACCCTAACAAAGAGCACACATCAGACTCTTCAAAAACCAATCGTTAAAAATGCTTTTATTATTACTTTGAGCTGTAATATCAAACTTGATTCCTTTAAAAGTCTTTTTATTTGTGACAAGAGCTTTATGGGCAAATCATAGTAAGCTACCTTTACCGCTGACTTCGTACCTAATATAAAATCTGCTCTATGAGGATGAAATAGGATTAATGGGGAGGAAAAAAATAATCTAGACGGCGAGTTGTGACAGCTGAGACAACAAACTATCAGTCCATTACCAGGTACTGTTATGTTAGAAGCATTTTTACAATGCATGGAGTAACCACACTGTTTTATTTCTGGGAACCGTTACCCCTTTGTCAATACTGCATTTTACACTTAAAGGGCAAGAGCAGTCATCCCAAATTGAAGTAGTGAAGCAGGCTGTCCAGTTTCATGACTGGCTGTTGGGAAGTCATGTGACAATGTTTTTCTCTGCAAATGTGAAAGTTACTAGCAATAACTAACTGCTTGGTTTACCTTGAACACTCAATACTTAAATCATAAAATGTAGTGAAAGATACTTTCAAGAGAAATAAGATGAAAATTGTGCTATTTAGCTTTTTCTTCAAAATAAGTTGGGAGAGGGGGGGGGGGGACTGCTCTTTACCTTTAAGTTTACTAAATTAAGAGATTTATAAGTTGATGTGCATTTTCTTGCACGGGCATAACTACACTTGGCTTGAGAAAGCTGATTCATGATTGGCTGTTGGGAGTCATGTGACAACGATTTTTCTCTTCAAATGTGAAATTTACTAGAAATAACTGTTTGGTTTACCTTGAATTTTCGACAGTTAAATCATAAAATGTAATGAAAGATACTTTCAAGAGAAATAAGACGAAAATTATATAATTTTTCCTTCACAATAAGTTGGGGGAGGAGGACTGCTCTTTACCTTTAAGTTTACTAAATTAAGAGATTTATAAGTTGATGTGCATTTTCTTGCACGGGCATAACTACACTTGGCTTGAGAAAGCTGATTCATGATTGGCTGTTGGGAGTCACGTGACAACGATTTTTCTCTTCAAATGTGAAATTTACTAGAAATAACTGTTTGGTTTACCTTGAATATTCGACAGTTAAATCATAAAATGTAATGAAAGATACTTTCAAGAGAAATAAGACGAAAATTATATAATTTTTCCTTCACAATAAGTTGGGGGAGGAGGACTGTTCTTTACCTTTAAGTTTACTTTAATAGATTTATTTGTTGATGTGCATTACCTTTCACGGGCATTATTATACTTGGCTGGAGAAAGCTACATATTCATCTTGTTTCACTTTCATTCTATTTCATGTCAGGTTTTTCACATGATTTGATGGTGAAAGAAACTGAACATGTTTAGAACATTGCATAAAATGAAGGTATTTTGAAGGGAAGCACTCTCAAAATCTTGCTAATGGGCTGGTCAAGTAGGGTGCTCCCAAGAGAAGGAGAGAGAAATAAAGGGACAGAGAATGAATTGCATTTTTCCTGAGAACTGCATTTTTTCACTTTAAAGCATTACATAAAAATACGGTTACCTTTAAGTTTGCCATCAAATACTTTTGTTAATGTAAAGAGTTTACACGATGTTGATATTTATAAATTTCACTTGACTGTGACGTCATATTGTATGGCACTTTCCCATTATCTCCAACATTAAGTTGTTGATTAATTGGAGAGTAAGTTAGATAAGGGAACTGGGAGTCGTCAGTCCGCACCTTTTAAGTCGAACTTTCCTGTTTTGTTTTTAGAGTGTTGGCCCCAGTAGGGTTAGTAGGTTAAGTATAGGTGACATACTTAGCATCAGTGAATAGTTACATGATTTTTTAAGCTTACTTACCCCATGTGGCTACACAGAATGATTACAAAATTAAAGAAAGAATAACTATAGTCTTGGGTTTTACCTATAAATAAATGAAAATAATTAATTTCAAAGCATCTTCATGAAGATACTGTATGCTACCCGATAGTCAGATAACAATCAATGGCTGCTGAAAAAAAAAACTTTGATTTTGGTACATAAACTTAACCACGGAAGATTAGGTTGGAAACTGGCATGGGCCGTAAAACTAACTAAACACGGAAGATTTCGCTGAAGGGCAGAAGACTAAGAAGAAAAACATCGTATGAATATCAAATCTCAGTGCTTAATTTGTTCTTCGATTTTTCATGATGTGATAGATGGAGATGACCATTTGATAAACCCGGGAAAGGGGTCAAATATAGTGTCAGTAAAAAATGAACCAAATCTAGAAATTATTGACCCTATTTATTTCGGTGTTCATTTGATCTGTTTAATTTGAACAGGATCTTTAAAACTTGCACAAGACATATAAATATGATGAAGTACAATGAATAAAGATATGTATGTGACGGATACCGTTCTTCACGAATAATGTGATAAAATAGCAAGGTGCTCAAGTTAGTTTCTTTCATTTCATTTATCTGTTTTTCACGTCATCATATATGTATATAAACACATTATTTATGCATATATATTAACTAATGTCAATAAACGTAGTCCTGAAAGGTAAAGAGCAGTCCCGGCCTCCAAACTTGTTTTAAAGAAAAAGCTAAATAACATAATTTTGCTCTGATTTCTCTTCAAAGTATCTTTGATTACATTTTATGACTTTACTATTGCATATATTCAAGGTAAACCAAGCAGTTCTTTCAGGTAAATTTCACATTTGAAGGGAAAAATGTTGTCACATGACCCCAAACAGCCAATCATAAAACAGGACAGTGTACTACATTACTTCAGTTTGGGATGACTCTCTTGCCCTTTAATGATATGAAGGTAGTAGATCAATAAACCCCTCACGGGGTTGGCGAAGTGCTCCACTCCCTAAAGTGAAACAGAAAAAGTGAGGTAACAAGACACTTCACTTGACCCACCCCTCCCACCTGGATGGAGATAACAATTTTAAAAACTCGGGAAAGGGTCAAATATTTGACTGGGCCGGTACAAAATGAAAAACATTTAGGTTCAAAATGATCCAAACTTAGTGCAACCGTGTTAGTTCCTTGGTGCAAAACACCAATTTGGTCATGTCCTGCTCAATTTGAGCAGTACGTTTAAAAAGTACACATGTCGTGCGGTATAAGGACAAACTCATATCATATAATGAATAAGGTATCCCTGTGATGAAACAGTCCTTATCTATTTTATGTCCTCTTTATTGCTCTTAAAACACTTTCTTGGAGATTTTTAAATCTTGGATCAGATAGCTGCGTCCCTAATGGTGACATATATCGACTAACGAATCCATACCCGAGGTTGTTGTTAGGATCAGCGTATCCGATCTGTCCACCGGCACCAGCTGAACCGAATAAATTACCAGCCTGAAAGTAAAATATAAAAATATAAGAAAAATATATCTGCTAAGTTATATTTTAGAGTAAAGTTGCGTGTGATGTCGGTCGAACATCCGGGTGTTTCTTTACCCTAGCAACGCTGGAGATAGCCTAACAAACAGCTGACTGCAGTGTAATCATATGAGAACACTACACTGCTCTAGTGAAAAGAATTGATCCATGTGGAAAACTACCGGCAACGCACCTGCAGAATACGTGCAAAAGGCCTACATTTCGTTCTAACTACACCTTGTTGCTAAGGGTAATTAACGGAAGTGACGTGCTCAGGCCGATTCCATGCGCATTCATAACTTAGGAGGGATTTGATTACTGATTTACTTAATCACTGGGCAGGCTATATGCCAGAAAAGATGGAACTCCCACGAATTCGTAATCGACGGTTATAATATTTGAAGATACTCTAAGTGGTACTACTAATACTGAAATATTATTTCAATTCGTACGATATGGTATTTATTTTCTTCGTGAGACGAGGCATCACGTGACTGTGTCTTCGACGAAATGTTAACGCACTCAAACAAGAAAAAGTGAATAAAATATAAACTTACGTTTTCTCCTTGTGGTACTACATTCATCCCATACTTCCATCTTAAAGGATGATTAAAGAGGACCAAATCCGGTGTCAAACCTCTTTTGTCGTTAATGTACTCGTCAAGAAGTTTTTGCGAGAGCAAAGTTTGATTCCCCTTCTTTCCTCCATTTGCTAATATACCGTACAATTCAGCTACTGCTCGTGCTGTAGCTACACCATTGGCGGAAGCAACTTCAATTTTACGTATCTCAGGATCCGCCATACGATCAAACTACAAATAAAACGTGTGAAATATACAGTTTTAAACAATATCTACAGCTACCTTTATTCTAAGTGTCTTGTATGTCCTCCAGTTTACATGATGTAATAGCCATACAAAATCCTGTATAGATGTATTATTCTCTTTCGACGAAGTCAGTCTTGTGACGGGAACAATCTAGGGAGGTCATCCATTTCCAGTGATACAGGTGCCGCCACGAACGCGTGTACTGAGTGGCGTATGGTGTGCCAGGTCATGAAGTTTATTTTTTCATAAGTCGACATTCGTCAGGGGGACCATACATGCAGCCATAGGTATGCATGAATACGACTGAATTGTCGACTTTGTATTGTATTGATCTAACTGCGCTAAGCCATGTAAAATTAGTAATTGACTGGCTCGCTGCCAAATAATGTGAAGTTTAAAAGACAAAACGATCTCATTCATGTGTATTGTTCTTATAAGTTGTGTTTCTAAAATATAAATAATATATACAATGACATTAACATCAATGTTGAGATTTATTAGTGGATTTTTGTAGGAACAGATGGACGATATTTTGAAGGGGAAAATTGTTGCCCTGGGCCAGTAACGTATCTCGCCAGACATGAACCAGACTACGAAATTGTCAACATTGAATGTTACCTACATTTAATTAATCTAGTATACAAGTAAAAGTATGCACTAGGAAATACATTCTACCTTTCTTAACGCACAATTAATTTATTTATCATGTATTACTGTATACATGATCGTTTTGCATTGGACAAACTTTATATCAACGTTTCTTTTTAAGCAAAATAATGAGAACATTCCCTGCAAGGCTCATAGATTCTTTTTACCTGTCTTCTGTCTCCTATAACTTTCTTATCCGCTCCACCACCGAGACTAAGTTCCATTTCCAGGTTGGGTCATACCAAGACTTTTCTCTAAAGTCCTTCCGTCTCTCTGGCGAAGAGCCGTTCAACGAAGCAAAAATTTACTCTGGAAGGAGTCCTGCTTCCCATAAAAGCTACCTCCACTAAAGAATAACACCTAACTGACCAACCCCAAGGCCCTCAGAACATTTACATCATTGGTCGATCCTTCATGTATGGTTGTATTCTAGACTGAATGAAAATAACAGATGCCAAGAATTCTATATTGGAACCTTCTCCCATTTTGCATGTTTCTCCGCACGAGGAATGCAGTGGGGACGACAATCCCTTCACCAACAATAAATTGTAGAAATGACGATGGCTCCTCTATTTGCAACCAGGTCAGAAGTTGAGAAAAGAAAACAAGCGCGGGTTGAGGAGAGGGATCTTTAACGGCATAAGTCCTCCACTTTTCGCCACACCAACAATAAAACATACGGGTAATTAGCAGTGAAACCCCCTTACACCACTGTTTTCTCTTAACTTCATCCCCCTCCCCCTTTGTATGTCTGGATCCGCGTCTGGTAAAACCCCAAAATACCAAACCAATCCAAACCAAACCTCTCATAACTGGTCGGTCAAGTGATAAGCGCATTCGACTTATATAGACGGGAGGTCTAGAGGTCGACTCCTGGTCGATTTATACCGAAGACTTTATGAACGAAACCTACTGTAATTGTGCTTGGTGATCAAAGCAATGGAATAGACAAAACAAGCCAGTGAGCCACATCAGAATGGACAAAATGCCGTGACCGGTTCGACCCAAACCAATTAGCTAGAAACTGGGCCGTAAAAACTCCATATAACTTAACCTAGCCCCATAACTGATCACTTACCTCGCACACTTCTCCACATTTGAGGACCGACTCTTGGAATAGTGAATTGCTGCCACCAGTTAACGTCATCACTATGAAACTTCTCAAGATTTTAGAGCTATGCAACCCATAGAAGTAATGGCTAAACATTCCGGGAACGTTTACACTTCTGCCAACCCGATGATCAAGTGCTAGGGGAGTGCCGATATAAGCGTCTATTCCTGAGAAGATGGATAGATCTTTATTTGGTATTTGGTATTTTTTCGGGTTAATCAAAGTTTTAGTCACACAAGACACTGGAAGGGGATCATTTCCACGTCATGTATTAAGCCAATGGCAAACTTCGAACTTTTTAGGGAGCTGAATTGTACCAGGGGGTTTCACACACTCACATCCTACTGCTACATGACTATCATTATTGCCCATGTAATGTATCATCAGCTAAAATTTTATGTACATTATCCAGTGGAGGCTTCAGAATGTCAGAATTGAAAGCGCCGGAAAATGTTGGAGAGGAAATCTTTTTGGCGAGCAGTCCGAAAACGAACGCGAAACGTTCGCTCCTGTGGGTGGGATCCAGGGGAAAGCGCTGGTGGGGTCCAGAGGGAGTAGCCCGGAAGGTATTTTGTTTTGGCATATCTCTGGGTGAAAAAAGTCTCAAGGGAGGTATACAATATATTTTTTCGTTTGTCCATACTTCTTACTGACCTGGTGGGGGGGGGGGGGGAGGGGGTGGCGCAGCAAGTCCAAAATCAAAGGGGAGGGGGAATTTATAAAGCATTTACATTCCTTACTCAAAGTTCAGCGCTAAGTTCGTATAAGGAAATTTCTATTTATGTATTTCAAAATGTGGGATTTGTTCCTGGCATTCACAAAATGTGGACAGATTTAACATTTAGTCACACATGGCCCATATCAAATTATACAAGGGCCAGTCACGGTGCATATATGGCAAGTTCCAACAGTATGTTGGAACAT
The DNA here is from genome assembly GCA_037179385.1 of Holothuria scabra. Lineage (NCBI taxonomy): Eukaryota > Metazoa > Echinodermata > Holothuroidea > Aspidochirotida > Holothuriidae > Holothuria > Holothuria scabra. The sequence continues at coordinate 7,167,285 of CM074179.1, forward strand.
ATACATTCTCCCCGAAATGATACGGAATTGTCCATTTTGAACATGATACTTTTATTGGGTACTGTTTGGGCAGTGCATTTCTTTATCCGAATGCTCTACAATGCTTGCACATTTTACATTTAACTACTAATAGAATTTCTAAGGCACGAAGTAACATTTTCTTACCAAAGGGCTTCCTTACTTCTTCATCAAAAAACTGACCCACCGTGCGTCCTTTAGGGTCTACCCTTCGAATGAGTGCGTCAACTAACGGGCCCATGGTTAGGCCGTGGTATCCGTGTCTCGTTCCTGGCTCCCACATTGGTTTCGTGTCCGCCAAAATACTATCTATCTTAGCGTGATCTTTCAATATTTCGTAGCTTAGTACAACCTCTGTACTCGCAATTCCTGCCTAATAGAAGGTTTGAAAGGAGATATATTGGAGTAGATGTTCATCACAATGCATTAATGAATCATGATACTGAAAGGTCAATAGACAAAAAAGGATCCCCCACCTGTAGTGTAGTATACACTGCCCTGTTTCATGATTGGCTGTTCAGGGTCATGTGACAGCATTTTTTTCACTGCGTGGTCTGCATTTAGTCACTGCATGGTGCCCCTTAAATATGCAATATTGACAACTGAAGTCCTAAAATATTATAAAGGATACTTTGAAGAGAAGTAAGATCAAAATTGTGAGATTAAGCTGCTGCTTCATAATAAGTTTAGGACGACTGCTCTTGCCCTTTAAAGGGGAATTAAGGAGAAAAATAATTTGCATATATGGAAGAGGAACCAAATCTACACAGTGTGGTGAAACTTCCATTCAAAGAGGACATGCGTTTCTGGAGAAATCCGCAAATGAAGTCAGTAGATTTGTGCTCCCAAAGTAACATTGATGGCAGCAGAGGTTACATCACTTTCCCACATTGGCAAGGAGTTCCTTGTTTCCCTTTGTTTTTCAGACTGTTGTGATGACCTTGAAATCTAAAGGAGTGGGACCTCCCTACGGGAAATGCAAAGTTTTTGCAAAGTTCCCGTGCCACTTATGCAATTACATTCTAATACCATGGGATAGTTAAGGCAAAAATTTGCTGTAATTCTTCAATAAAAAACAAAAAAAATGCCAATTTATGTGAAGATATGACGTCATATGTCCTTGCTTTAAATTCCCTGTTGGTAAAAAATGTGATAGCTTTACCTTCTCATATTTAGAGAACCACACATCGGATTTCAGTGCAAATTACTTTTTCTAAAGTCCCTTCGACTCTCTGGCCAAGAGTCTTTTGGCGAAACCAAGCCATGAAACTTCTTCAAGGGAGAAGCTACGCCCACTAAAGGACAAGACTTAACTGACAAAACTCACGGCCCTCAGACCATTTCCATCATTGGTCTGTCATGTATGGCTTCATTGTATACTGGATTAAAAGAACAGATACTACACACGATCACACCCAAAAAGCCTATGCAAACTTCACAAGAATGCTTAGAATAAGTACCGATACCCCTCTAACATATCGAAACTTGATATTACTGTACCATGTACTTTTCCTTTACGTACTGGAATATCATTCCCGATTCTTGGAAATGAAGTACGAAGATATCTGTGGGTTCTATTTCTCTACAAGTTTGGGAGACTGCTTCGTCTAACAGCAATCGGCCTAAACTTGTTTCAAACATTACACCAAATTTCACAACAATGCAATTTTCTTCTAAAGTATTTTTTTTTTTATTACATTTTACAAGTTTAACAGCAATATTGAGATTCAAGAAGTTCAAAGTAAATGTTTATGTCACGCGTGTAGTCGAAGATGTCACTTGCTCTAAGATGAACTGTTTGTTTTCTTTCTTCGTTTGCTTTGTTTTTCTCTCCTTGTGCACATAGCGCTTCACTTGACAAACCATTGAGATTAAAGTAGTAATGGCGGAAAATATGTCACAAAATTGGGAGGGGGGGGGAAGGGAAAAGAAAATATCAGGGGTGAAACTCACAGGCGGCACCAGGATCTCAAAAGTGGAGGGCAAATGAAGGGCACGAATAACTCTTGGGGAAAATAGCAATTTCGCGCGAAGCGCGAGTCTATGCGGCTTGGGTCTAGGGACCCCCTCCCTTAGGGCCCCGTGGTGGGGTCCAGGGGCAAAGTCTCTGGAAGCTCCAGGGTTTTAGCATATCTCTGAGTCAAAATAAGACTAAGGGTACGAGGTGTATCCTCGTTCATAACCCATTATCGAATGCTATGATTTCAAATGATTTTAATGAATTAGTCTATCCTGTTGTCGCCATATAGGTACATATATGCATGTGATATTAATGTCCTCGAAGTGAAGTTTTACACATAGGTCTAAATGTGGAATTTGTTCCATTAAAGCAGCTTACTGTATGCTGTTTGATGAAAAAAAAATAACCTTCATCGTTAATCTTCAATCTTGCTCTTCCATTTGATACCAACCCGATAGAAATCCTTCACGCCAGGTTTTTTTCCGGTGAAATTTCACTAATTAGAGCGCTAATTACAATAGAAAAAAACTTCATCTACTTTTTTCGGCTAAACTCTTATGCAAAGACAACGGGCTCTTATCTCAATTTGACCAATCACAATGCAAGAAATGAATGACGTAAAATTATGCCTACCCTTTGTCACAACGATGTACGTATTGCCAATATATCACACATGTTGTCCTTTCACAACCGTTCGGGCCCAACACAGAATGACAGTTAGTTTCACACGTACGAAACCCAAAGATTGTTTTTGAATGCCAAGCAACAGCATCAAATCAAAGAGAAAATGAACATTATCTTGAAACTTGGGACGGATTCAAATAGCACAATCGGCGACAAAATTAAAAACTGAACGATGGAGCCGAAACAAGTGAATAGGAATTTGTCACTGAATCTGGGTTCACAAATGAAACGAACGAATTGCGCAGCCGGTTCGATGCGATGTGGAAATTGGACACGTAAAGGCCGTTTGAATAACGTTTGTATCAATTGAATGAAATTTCACTGTCTGTTTTGTTTACGTTTTGCTTGACTCCTTCTCAAAACGACCTGAATATTCATCAATTCATTGGGCGGAGCTAGAGCAAGATAATAAGGCAGAATAGCGTTTGGAAACCGTTGAAATCTTTTCGAATTTTTTCGAATTTTCGGAGAAAAGACTAAAGTACGTTAGTTTTTAAAGCTTTTTCCATTTGTATGGAGTACAGCCCATACATTTGATGAACACTGGAAACGTAAAAATAACAGCATAAGCTGCTTTAAAAGTGCACTCACAGTGACTAAGTGAATGCTGCTTTCTAAAACTTTAACAGGTACTGTTCTAAGGCAGTGATAGCGTATGCACAGAACTAAATCAAAAGTCTATGCGCGATGACTGCACAGAGTGTAGCAGTTTTGGTCTGAGCCTGGCTAGATGGGTCAGCGGGTAGAATAGACATGGTCACTACACAAGCTTGCGCTGTACAAAGATTTCCAATGACAGCAGAGGCGTTACTGAGCTTTTTCCGTTGGAGAGGGGAGGGGGGGGGGGAGGCACTCAGATAATCAGATTTTTTCACTTTCTTACTTGGGACTTAAAATTCCGGAGCGGGGAGCGCGCCCAAAATTTTGTGTTTTTTTTAACAAATATTTGTTTAATTGGAGCTTGTATTGCAGAAAAGTTTAGATTCTGGGTTTCCTGTAAGAAAATTTGAAAATTTCGAGGTTTATTGAAGAATCTGCGTTTCCTGTTAGCATATTTCTGAGATTTCTTGGGGACTGACGGTCGCTGTTGTTACATAATGCTATCTAAGGCCTGCGGATTGCGGCTTCCCGGCGAAATTTTAAGGATTTTTCGAAATTTCGTTGCCTTTTTAGACAAAATATTTCAAAATTAAGGGCCTTTATTAATTAAAGAAAATTTAGGAAAACGGCACTGTAGAGGCTCGGAAAGTTTACCATATTTGTTTGTGAGCAAGCAATGAATGTAATACAGGTCGTGCTTTAGTTAGCGCGAAGCGCTCGAAAACTTTTGTTATTTAAGAAAAAATACAAATATGGAGATTTTATTGGAATTTTATGAAGAAAAAGCTGGGAAAACCGCACCGAAGTTAACTGGTGTTTCATTGCATATTTGCAATTTTTTCACTCCAATCACCTTCTGCCTCCTGTTGCTACCCCAGTGAATGCAGGAAATTATAAAAATTGTTTTAGTTTATTATTTTTAACCGCTTAGTTTGCCTAAAAACTTATTAAAGGCCACTTTACTTGTGTGTGTGTTTGGGGTGGGGGAGACAGCAGGCCAAAGGATCTAACTGGTGGTGTACTCCGCTGTTGTCGCCACTGGAAAACTTGATATTTTCACACGCTAAAACTGAACGCCAGGCGCGCACTCCTACATGTGGGACAGGTGGGGCTTCAGGGGAAAAGTCCTAGAAAGATTTGAAGTTTTGGCATAGGCCTATCTCTGGGTGAAAATAATGTCTCAGTACAGGTGTATTTTTTATTTTTTGGTTAACCTATCTCGTTACTAACCCAACTTGGAGGAAACTGTGAGAATGTCAAAATCTGAGGGGGATAAGGTAGTGATGCTATAGTGGGACCAACTATAGGATATCTAGCATAAGGCTTCGAATAGCGCCGCCACTATCCCTTTCAGAATATTCTGGTCTTATTGCATATCTTAATGTTCATGTACATTGTCCCAAATACTATTTAGTATTGAGGAGAATCGAATAAATGGAATAAAGTTTATTATTTGATTAACAGCGACTCTGGGAGTTAATTTTCACAATTAAGTGAGCTTGTAATTACCAGGAACCAGTCAAAATTTATTTGGTCAGGACGTTATCACAGCTCCCTACGCTGATACACCCGAACACAATAATCCAAACTTTTGGCTAAGAATATGCGTATGTAGAATCTGTTCTTTTCATCCACTCTAGAATGGAGCCATACACGGCAGACCAATGATTAAATGGTCTGAGGGCCGTGAGGTTGGTCAAGTGTTGTCCTTCAGTGGTCGTAATGGCTTCTTCGGGAAGCAGTTTAAAGTTTGGTTTCGTCGAACGGCCCTTTGCCAGAGGGTCGGGAGGACTTCAGAAAAAGTACCTTTTAAAAGGCTAATGCCTTGTTCTATCGTACAGGAAACTCCCAGGTAAATAATCAGGGAAACATCTCAGTTGCAGAAAACATTATAAGAATTTTTGAAATTGTGGCGTCAGGGCAAACTGATCTTCCTCTGACTTACTTCGTGTTCGAGAAATTGCTCAACAGTGATCAATTCTTTTCCATGTTGCGAAAACTCTGGCCAGTAGTGCGAAACAGGCTTGTGGAAATCGAGGTATCCCCTGTCGGCTAGCATAGCCGCACACAAAGCAGTCAGCCCTTAAGAAAAAAAAACGAAAACTAACTTTTGTTGGGGGGGGGGGGGGAGAAACTTACCTAAAACGACACACATGCATTTGAAATATACTTAACAAATGCATTTGGATAGAATGGGATATCGAAACAAGTAAAGCAGTTAATTTCATGAATGTCACAAATTTACCGCTTTGTTAACGGTTTTTATCTACATCTTTGAAAAAGAGCAGTAATGTAAAATACATTTGTCCCGAAATTACGCATATTATAAGGCAAGCAGGTGATTCCTACCGCGATTTTATTATTAAATTGCGCTATATTTCTATCCAATATTCTTGTACCAGGCTCTTTAATATTATTAACATACAATCAGGATCAATTGTAAGTGAGTACTCATGTTGCAATCTGAAACTTCAATATGCATTTGTCCCGCAGAAAGACGAACTTATAGATATTCTTAACAACCCCCTAGACAGACAACTCGGATAAAATAATCACCAACACTGGTCACGTATATTTGACAATACTGAAATTGGGCAAAACTTTTCCAGTTATTGTTGAATTTCCGAATGAATTATGAGGTTAGATATCACTTTGTTGGGTAACGCACCACTTGGTTGACTAATTATTGAAAAAAATACCCCATTTCATGAATTATTGTCATGTACGTGGCCAGACTGCGGTCGGTAAATATTTTACACAACTGTGGACAGCTAACCAAAATATAACTATATATATGTAATCAGTAATATGCAGCTGAATTCATCATGCTGTGAAGAGGACTGTACATCATAAATTCTTCTCTAACATTCACTCGGGACCAGTTAAAATGCCTGATAAATGAAATAGTAAACAGCCTCATTATAGATCCTTTGCAACAAACTGGACAACTCATTTATAATTATCTAGTCTTTTTTTTTCTAGTTTGACAGGTTGTCCTTACACAAACAAAAGAGTGAAATTTACCTCCAAAGAGTGCGTCGCATGATGGACCACCCCCACTAAGAGTGAAAATCATCGGGGGTAAAGTGAAAATTCACCCAAAAAAAACAACAAATAAATAAAAATAGCCATATTACATTCCATGTGTTCGAAGTAAAATTCCTCTATGAGCGGATGTCATTCCATTTCATGTGAACTTCAATAGTCCCAAACACAATATTTTTTGAATGAATATAATACTTTTGTTTTAAGATTGATAATCACAATTTGTACAGCAGAAATTTTGAGCCTATCATGTTTACGTTATCCTTTCATGGTTTAAGTAGTCTACGACCGGAGAGTGCCAAAAAAGGAGGCAATTAAAAATTCAAATGTCAGAGCGTATAATTCGAATCCATACTTGCAAACCACTCCGCTTACGTCATTTTCTAGCTTTAATTGCCACGCTTACCCTTTGTTGCTGAAAATATAACTGTCATCGTGTCTTCCTTCCACAGTCTCTTGGCCTCCTGGTCAGCATAGCCTGCCCATAGGTCAACGACCTTTTTTCCTTTATGGTAAACGGCAAATGCAGACCCCGCCTCGGCGTTATCCCAATTATCCTCATAATTTTTCCTTTAAAAGTGAAATTACATTTGTCATTAGCAAATTTGCAAAACATCACTTCTTAGAGTTAATACGGACGCTCCGTATCATTATGTTCAGGCCACCATGTCAAAGAACTAGACTGACGTCATTCAGCAGGTGTTAAGCTATTTTGATAATGCATTGGCCAGGACAACTAGCAGGAAGAAGTGAAACCATTTAAACTTGCACTCATCTCCCAGAGTTAACGAGCCTTATAGCGCATAAATATTGATATTTTATGTTGCTCAGTCAAGCAGGGGGTACTTTAGCTCTTTAGCAAGGGCGAAAGCGCTGATTAGAACCAGGGATTAGAACCAGGGGCACTGAGCTAGGGCAGGGAGTTACAACTCCCTGGATAGGGCGACTTGAATTTGAAGAAATGTTCTACATGAATATATGGGGTACTGGTACTATACTAAGGCCTTATATGCGTGTAGATTGGGAATAAAACAAACACGAGTTGAACTGTTGTAACCAGAACCTGTGACAACAACAACAACTAGGAAGCCTTGACTTGAAAATTGACGTTAAGAAGCGTTTTGCATGTGCCGATTGCAAAGTTCCCTGTTCTAGTAATGTAACCATCATAGCCTACTGTCGCAGACCCCCCCCCCCCCCCACAGGTTTCCAGTATTGAAAAATAACGTTTCGTTTCTTTAGGTTCATGTTTACCTCACCTAATTTTAAAGAGCCTCGGGAGCATGGAAGCACGGAAAGGTAGTTTTGATGGTGTTTTGTCATGATAGCGAACCTATATACAGCGGGCGCAGTGCGCACACGGTTTTTTTTTAATTGTGGGGCACTGACTGTTAACTTCGTTGCTTATATGCAGAGTATCACGCACGACCTCTTAGTGACTTGATCTACCGGAAATCGAAACTATAGTACCAGATGAGAATTAAACGGCGAACTTTCTTCATCCAAAAACCAAACACGAGGTTAATAGAACGTTTTAACATACACTAGGGGCCTACTGGCCTTACGTTGTTTTACACGTAAACAGGTAAACGTAACTAGAATATTACCTGAATATTTCTCTAACTTCTTCGAATCCCGGAGCTACGGTACCAAATATTTCAGGTACTGGATAGGAAGGCTTGAAATAACTCGGAAGTACAGCTACAATAATGGCAGTAACAGCTACCAGTAAAGTTTGTCGTAGTAGTGACATTGCTATAGTTCTAATCTTGGGGACCTGTGACAGACTATGAACTGCAGATACAACAGTATAATGTGGCTTCTACGTGTTGCTCAGTAGTGATCCAGTCAGTGTTTGTAAAGTCAGATATAATGTTTACAAAGTCAATGTCTAAATGACTCAACAATGACCTACAGTAATTTTCAACAATGGAAATAGGTCACTTGATATGCTACTAGTTAATTAGTGTTGCCCTAGCCTATTCGGGTTTTATCACTGTACAAGTTTCGTATAAAAGAAAAAATATCCAGGACATGTCCAACAGACCCTGTAACAATACCTCTTTCTTCAATATGGTTCATTTTAAAAATGGTTGCCTTTGTAAAAAGAAAAAAATATCTCAGAATACTTTCCAACCAGCCAACAATACAACGGTGACAGCAGGCTTTGTGCTAGGCAATGTTGGAACATTACCTGGAGCTCGGAAGGATTGGTCTCACGTATCCCGCGCGCGACACTCAGTACCCCGTGTTTACAATAAGGCAAAACCACAGGTTAACCCAGTGTTTTCAAGTCTGTATTTCCCGAGTTAGGTTGATTGGGCAGTGCAACCATAGTAACAAGGTTTAATTTTCAATTTCGCAAACCAATTACTGCAAAAATTTTAGCAAGTAGGCCCTACGGGTCATACTGAAAGCACACACACACACACAAAATGATTTGTCATTCTTAGCAACTGCACGTCACAATATCATATTCAACTTCAGAACAATTAGTTGTATTACAGGGAGGATTTTAAGGTCTACTTTTAATAATTTTTATTGATTAACGAATGTGTTGGGGTATGGGCGTAGGTAGTACTACCTACGCCCATACCCCAACGCATTCGTTATGAAGTTATTTTCAAAAGAAAAAACTGCTAAATATGCCGGAATTGGGACTTACTTTCCATGGCTTAATAATAAAAACTCTCATGTAGGCCTACTTAAACATGTGTCTTAGGTCATTTAATGTAGAAAAGTTGTGAGTAGCACACCGCCGTCACATACATACACTCTTACAACACCGGGGATAAATTTAACCAGGATCGATGTTATACTTATGGGCCTACTCCGACGCAATCTTGGTTATGTTTCAGAATTTAGCCTACTCCAATCCTAGCTACTTTAACCAGACTTTGTGTTAGATTAACCAGGATTCGCATTGTTTAACCAGGTTTTCATGGAAAATGTAACCAGGACAATGAAGAGAAACCGATCCTGATTTAATCCAAGTATTTTAGAGTTTCAAAAAAGGCACTAGTACTTTTCCACCTGTGATGGCCACAGCAAAACCAGGATGTTGGACTAGGGCTGAAAATTTTGAAAGGCAGCCTATCCAAGCTGAGCGCCCTATCAGATGGAGCCAAGTGCAAGCTGGTTACGTAGGTCAGTAGGCATGAGTATACGGTTTGTACACTTTATAAAGGTCAGTGCATATGGGATAACATTAGCCTGCTAGTCATGAATATCTCAAAGTAATTTTTTGATCAGGTAGTTTAAAGTAGAGACTCCAACCGGCTCTGACCAGATCAGGGATGGCGCTTGTGGAAGGCGAGAGCGAGAGTGGGGTGGCCCCTTTGGGGAAGGCTACCCGCTCGTAGAGGACATGATCCAAACTCTATACGAGCCTATCCCTTATTCACGTCAGTCCTTTACACCCTTAATTTTTTTCTTGCCCCTCAAGATTGGTCAGTTAGGAGTTAGATCGAAGAAAAAAATAAATCACAAACCACTCCTGAGACGCAATTTTTCACCCAGAGATATGTTGAAACCTCAGAGCTTCCAGGGGTTTCCTCCTGGATCCCACCGCGAATTTGCCCATAGACTCACTTGGGGGGGAAGGGGGTGGGGAGCCTCGCGTGCGGTTTTGCTCTGTGCGCAAGATATTTTAGCCCTCGACATTTTCCTTTGTCCCTCGTCCCTCATCCCCCTCCCCCTCACACTTTGACTTTCTGTAGTAGTCCACAGATATTCTCAATTGGCTTAGTTCTTTGACTGACAGCAAGTTAAAAAGCTGTACAGGAGTTCATATTACACTTCACTTACTACACTGACAGTGTTTTGATTAGCTCTTTGGCTCAGGGGGTGTGTATACTCACCCTGAAGTAACACACCAAGATTGTGTGTCTGCGAGAGGATGAGTTTAAGACAGTTGTGGGAGGGGCTTAAAAGGGGGACGCAGAACTTACCCCAACTTAACTTGATGTAGGAGACTGTCCTGTTCCATGATTGGCTCTTCAGGATCATGTGATGGTATTTTTGTTCCTGAACTGTGATATTTTCTAGCTAGGAGTGTAATTACATGGGTTACACTGAATATGGACTACTCAAGTCCTGAAATATTATGAAAGGTATGTTGAAGCGAATGAAAAGAAAATTGTGAGATGTGGCTGTTGCTTCAAAAAACTTTGAGACGACTGCTCTTGTCCTTTAAGTATTTCAGAAGAGTTGTAGGTTCTATTTAGGGTGAGAGGGTAAGACACTAAATAATGTTGTACTCTGCGGCACCGGGTACCAACAGCATCCGTTGTTACCTGGAAACAGGTAACTAATGAAGGAATTGGAGTATATGTAGAGACTGTGCTTGATTCTGTGATAGAAATTCAAATCAGTCTCTACAGATTTTAAATTTCAGGAAAGCCAAAGGTCATAATTTCTAGTACGCTACATGCCTATTACTTTCATTTAACAAAAAGTCACGTACTGGCTGTAGCGTGTCCAGACTGGGTGCTGTGATAAACTGATAGTTTTTTTTTTTTTTTTTTTTTTTTTTTTAGCACCTCTTTTATTTGCAAGTTCAATAATTGTTTTTAACAAAGTTTGCAGTATAATACAATATTACAACGTTACAGTCTATTTTACAAAATCAATAACCAAAAAACCTTGAATGGTGTGTAGCCAATATGCATACAGCATCTTGAAAAAATTGAAAATGAATGTAAATGAAATTAACTTTTAAGTTTTTACAGGAAACTGAAAACAGATCTATTATTCATCCTCCTTTGTTTCGTCGTTATTCTTTTTTAAAATAAAAATTTCCACTTCAGTATTAAACTTAAACTTATAGTAAAACGTTGTTGCATCTGGTATTGTACTGTTTTGTTTACAAGAATAAATAAAATACTTTGCATAAAAAATGAAAAAATTGATGATATTCTTCTTCTTTTCTGTATATCCAAAATGAACACTTGTCTCATTTAAATTAATTTTTTCTCTTAAGCAAGCTGAACAAATTTCCTCCCAAAACCTTTTCACTTTAGGACAAAACCAAAACAGATGTTCTAAAGTTTCATTCTCTATTTTACAAAAAGAACAAACAGGCGAGTCTTTGATCTTAATACGAAATAAAAAATCATTAGTACCAATAATTCTATGAAGGTATCGAAACTGAAAATATTGAATCTTTGCATCCCGAGCAACAACAAATGGTGTGGTAAAAATGAATTTCCAATTTAAGGTGTAACAAATATTTGCAAAGTAATTTTCCCATTTAACTAAAGCTTTAGGTTTAAGCACGTTACGTGAAAGTATAGACTTATACACAAATTTTGAAGACCTCTTTGTTAACTGGAATTTTAAGAGTTGGCATTCATTTAAATTAAGGCCGCTACTTGCAAACAAATTTGTCTTCCATGTAGAGGGGATTGCACAAATAATACCATAATATAATGTAAAAGGGAAGTTGCTAATATTATACTTATCTACAAAGTTCTTATAAGGAATGACTTTACCTTCGGCATTAAAAAAATCCCCGACCTTGTAAGCACTGCGTTGCTTTAATACGTCATAATAAACTACACGTTTATCAATTTTAATGTAATTATTATTTGATACAAATTGGTCTGCAAAATCCCTTTGAGGAGTACAAAAGTTAAATTCTGCCCAGGCATCACAGACACCACGGATAAAAAAAAATTGGATACGGGAATGTCACCATTTCTAAAGTTACAAGAGAACAGGAATTTTTCGCCATAGTTACGCAGACAATAGTTGAAAAGAAGCTTCCATGGTCGATCATGATCACCTACGTACATTTTTACCCAAGTAGTTTTCAGACTTTTTGCAAAAACATGTATGTCTACCATATTCAATCCCCCGTCACCCTTAACATTACAAAGAATCGACCTCTAATTCTTATCACGCTTGTTACTCCAAATGAAATTAAAGAATATTTTATTCAGTTCATCTAAATAGTGTTTGGGTGGGTTGGGAAGTACAGTAAACAAAAAAGCAAGTTGAGAAATGGCAAAGGTTTTAATTAAAAGTACCTTGCCGACGGGAGTAAGATCCCTTAAGGACCAAAGTTGAAGGATATTTTTAATGCGAGAAAGTTTAGGTGTATAATTTAAACGAAAAAGTCGTCTTTATGGTGAGAAAAGGAGATACCTAAATACTTTACCACTGTGGCGTGGGCATCAAAGTTGAAATGAGTAAGATATACCGGGTGCTGCTCAAATAGAGGGCCAAGTAAAAACAAATGCGACTTTTCAGAATTAATTTTAAGACCAGAGCTAATGCAAAAAAGTTGTAACACATTCACAACTTCCTCACGATGACTCGGATCCATTAGTGATAATGACAGTGTCGTCGGCATACTGGGAGATTTTAAGAGATTCACCAGAAATCAAGATCCCCTTTATAACTTGGCTCGACTTAATCAAAGCACACAAAATTTCAGTACATGTAATAAAAAGGTATGGGCTCAAGGGGCAACCTTGACGAACACCGCGAGATACTCTAAAATAAGCAGATAAATAACCATTGTTTGAAACACATGATGTAGCATTACTGTATAAAACTTTCACCCAATTTTTAAATTGAGGGCCAAAATAAAAGTAATCAAGTGTACGCTGAATAAAACACCAATCCAAACGGTCAAACGCCTTCTCAAAGTCCAGGAATAATAAAGCACCCTGGATAGATTTCTCATTGCAATACCAAATAAGATCTTGTCTAATAAGTCTAATATTTTCGCCTATAAATCTACCTTGTAAAAAACCTGTTTGCTCATAACTCATAATAGAGTTCAAAACACCTTTCATACGAGAAGCAATACACATGACAGCAATCTTATAATCAGTATTCAATAAAGCAATAGGACGCCAGTTTTTTAGATACCGTGTATCCTTACCAGATTTTGGAATTAAAGATATAACTGCTCTACCCTGTTCGTCAGCTAAATAACCTTTGGTAAAAGCATAATTAAGGGAATTGACAACAAGTTGCCCTATACAATCCCAAAAGGTGAGATAAAATTCAGATGGGAGGCCATCCAACCCCGGAGATTTATTTCTGGCCATGGAAAGAAGCACCTGGCGACATTCAGACATATTTAAAAGGCCTTCACAATGCAACCTCTGATCATCAGAAATAGTTACGTGCTGATAATTCCAATTTGTATAGAAGCTACGTGCAGCAACATTATTGTCTTTCTTATAGAGAGCAGAGTAAAACTTTTTCCCTTCCAGTAAAATATCTTCAGGACTTGCTAACACCTTATTCTCCGCAGTGATCAGTTCGTTAATAGTACTTGAGAATTTATTACGTTTTTCTAACCCTAAAAAATATTTTCTGTTCTTTTCCCCTTCTTCAACCCATCTTGCACGCGAACGAATTATAATCCCTTTCAGCCTAAAGTTATAAAATTGATCAAGTTTTGCCCTAGCATCATACAGTAGTTCTTTAATTTCATGAGTGGGGTTCGTCGAATAAAGTTGCTCATACAACTGAACTTTTTCAAGAACCTTTCTTTCGTCAATTTTACGGACCCTTGCCCGCATCTTACAGTAGTCAATAGAAACAGATCTTATATTAAGTTTGCACAATTCCCATAATAGACTAAGGTTAGCCTCAATGTTTGAGGCTACGGTGTCGTTCACCGTATTTTTTTTATCATCTCACAATAAGCATCGTCAGACAACAAAGAAGTATTAAGTTTCCAAACACCCGGTCCCCTGGGATTTCCTAAAATAATCTTTATGGCAACGCTATCATGATCAGAGCCAAAAACTGGAGAAATATTACTATCCATGACACAGTTCCTTAAAAAGGAAGAAATTAAAAAGAAATCAAGCCTACAATGAATCGACTCATCAACATTTGAATGCCATGTGTAACGCTTTGTGTGTGGGTTACGTTCCCTCCAGATATCTATTAAATTATGAGTTTGAACGCACCTTGCCACCATAGAACGGGTATTGAAATTTGTGGAAGGACGCCCACCTTTTTTATCAAGATCCAAGTTCCAAACAAAATTAAAATCACCTCCCCAAAAAACTGAGTCACAATTAGCATTTCTAAGATGACTGTCAATGCATTTAAACACAAAGGGATGATCAACATTTGGACCATAAATATTGACAAGACAAATATTATAACCTGCCATATCTATAATAAGAATGATGTAACGCCCGTGATCATCGTTTAACACAAGACTAGGTGATGAAGAAAATCTCGGATTAAGTAATGTTGCAACACCTCTACTCTGGTTGCTGCCGTGGCTAAAAAATATTTTCCCACCCCCTTCATTTTCCCAGTACCTAGAATCACCTGTCAAGGAATGTGTTTCTTGCAAAAAGATTACATCAAAATTATGCCTATGAAAATAATGAAACAGCTTCCTGCGTTTACGAATATCACGGATTCCTCTTGTATTAAAGGAACATATCTCTAACAGCACCATCACGAACTACTTGCATATTATATGAAGAAATAAGACTGCACTCACCGTTATCATGTATCTGGTGCAACATTAGACTAAGACAAAAGAGATGAATGGAAAAAAGAGACAAAGAAAATTTCCAATCAGCCATTAAGAGAATAATGGTTGAAAAGAGCCAATTTCGTGAATTTTGTGGCTCTCACAAAACGTGGCGATGAACATTGATTAAAGCATTTCCTGAGGATTAATATTAACAATGTATGGTCTTTCAACTAAAGGCGAACGGTTTGCCAGTGGAGTCTCTCCATTTACCAGCGGTAAATCTAAGTTTTGTTCCTGACAGATACAACTCAGAGACCTGCCTGCTCCACTTTCTTTTCTCGGTAAGATCCGGCTTAGTCAAGTCATCGATAATGAAATAACTTTCATCGGCTAGTTTGATTCGTTGGTACTTCAGAGCGGTGATTTTATCCTGATAAAACGAGAGTTTTACTAGCAGATGACGGGGTCTGTTAACTTGCGGGCGGCCATCACGGTGAGCTCGTTCCACACTGGGGTTAGTTATACCAACTTTCTCTAGAACACTTTTTGCTATTTCCAGTGAATTTTCTGCATCACAAGTAGGATAGCCCACGATTCGAAGGTTGTTTCTTCTAGAAAACCTCTCCTGAATATTAATTTGATCAGCTTGGGCAGAGTTTATTTTACTAAGTTTAAGTACCTCACCTTCTAAGTGTTGTATGCGTTTTTCATGCTCTTTCTCTCGGGTCTCCAGTTTTTCCACTGGATAAACTGTGATAAACTGATAGTGAAGATTGGTACGTACAATAAAACTAAAGGACTCGAGAAAATCATAGCCAAGTATGAATTTACCTTTGAATAGTATTTCCCTTTTTAAGTTATATTTATTAAAAACATTTCAGTCAGTAAACATTATTTCATTTTCTTTGACAACAAACCATTATATTATTGAAAATAACGCCAAATAACAATAGTCGCATTGTCTACTGTGAGTTGACGATATATTCTCACGTCCTTACATGATAAATGGGTCTTTAAACCAAACAAAATAGCAACATTCTTCAATTTGAATAACTTAATTTTGCTTTAAGTAGGATGCTTTCAAATTAAGTAAAAACAACTGCAATAACCAAATACTAAACTTGGTCTAAAATCCATTTTGTTACTGATAGTTATATAGGTGTATTTGATAAGTCTTTGAATATGAAATCTGGTAAATTGAAACGAACTTATGTCACCGTTCATGGGGCTACTTCCTTAGCAAAGTATTTATTACTCCCATGGTGTAATAGACCTTGTGCATTGACGACACACTGACGTTATCCTTTGGGCAGTACCATGAAACACGTGGCCACACGAATAAGAATTCGCCCTGCACGTGTTGCAGACTATGCGCGTATTCGACTGGTTGACAAATCAGCTGTCTGCATTTGTCTGTGTTGGTTTGTTTTGCTCCCAAAGGATGGCGTATACTTTCAGCTCTGTGACATCACATGCACAAGGTCTATTAGGCAACCACTTTTGTTTACTTTGCCTTGAACTGTGACACCCACTGCCAGGGAGCTAGAATCTGGAAGGATTTTGTAACGGACAGTTAGTGCTTGAAGACGGCAGAGGAATCCTTGATAAGCTACTTATCCGGCTGAGAGAATTCCTTTTTTATCGTTTTCTGCTGTTTGAAATCAATACTCTCGCAATAACCATTCACATGTTCGTATTCCTATAAAATTTGGCTTTTACGAGAAAATGCTTCGACACGTGACCGTCGCAATTAAGGAGTAGGTGCTACAAAAAACTAAAAACGCCTGTTTGACTGAAATTAGTCATTTGGGCTTGTCCGTTCCTAACGAACGAGCCTCATGCAATTTAGCTATAGATACAGGAGTTAAATTTCTGACGTTTCAATTCAGAGATTTCCTGAAATCTCCTGAAATGACTAGGTATAACATCATGTTGAAATTTTCAGATACAATATGAGTGATATACCCTGACCAGCGAAACCGTCAGAAACTAGATGTGGTATTTTTTGTTTTCCATCGTCAAAACGACAAATCGGAAGTCGGAAGAATATCGAAGAGGAGGACAAGAAAGGGAAATATTTTGTGTGACCTTGACGGTGCAAACCTCAATACAAAGAGACCAATCTCTTTCCAAGTAACAGCTCCCTGCAACTATACCACGTGACACCTATACTTCTATTTAACTTCTATATTGCACACAAGTTAATCGTACAGTTTCGAGTTCATCACCTCTGCTTGGTGTGGTCATGAAGCTACTACTAACTATATGGTGTGATCGGGGCAAGACACAGTGCCATTAGAAAGTATTCTGAATTACGAGCTACATCTGTGAGTTACAGCGGTGATTGAACACAAACTATAAACATGTCCTAGTCAATTTTGAATAGAATATCTATCAATAAGGGGAAACAAACCCAAATTGTGTAAAAAATTTGACTACATTTGGCTCACAAATGAAACAAATAGTTTCATATTTGAACAATTCCAGGTCAATTTTGAAACAAATCTTGTCATATATTTGACAAGATTCAAATTCGTACCCTAGTTGACTAAAGTGTACAAAATATAAATAAGATAAGGATAAATCCCAGCCTTCTGTTCTATTTCTACTGATAATATCTTAAAGCCCTTTGGGTACAATCAAACATTTGTTCCAGGCTTTCAAGTGGACTTAGATGGAAAAGTAGGATAAAAGTAGGACCAAAATCCTTATTAAAATAGGAGAAAAGTAGGATTTTTGTAGTTTTTTCAGGAGGGCAACATTGACATCTTGTATGACTGTGATAGACACATTTTATGTACTCAGAGCTCACATGCCCTGCAATGGATGTATACTACTGGTCCATCTTAGCCTTTTTAATGTGCTATGGTGAAGAATTATTAACAGAGGTGTCTTGATCTGTTCAAATTGCTCAGTTCAAATAGCAGCAACACACAGCTAACCTCTGCCCTGCCACGGTTGAGGCTGAGGTAAGAAAGTTCAGAAATTTTTGATCGATCAATGGGTAATTAACATAATTGTTGGATTTGTTAGGCAAAAAGTAGGAGGAAGTAGGAGATTTCCAAGAGAAAATAGGATAAGTGGGAGGTAGGCCAAAAAGTAGGAAAAAGTAGGATCGCTTGAAAGCCTGCTGTTCATGAAGGTTTCATACGTGGAAGATGCAACAAGTAGCTAAAATTCTAAACATTGTCCTACATGCTGAACGGTATTCAAATTTACTGTGAAGTCAAAAGTGTTCCCATAACCATTGTCGTAAAATCATGTGATGGGGCTTTTGATGGTGCTGAAGAATTGATACAAATTTAGGAAATTAGAACATTTTGAAGGCAGCATTTTGAAAAGGTTTTTCAGAAAGTGTTGTAGTAGGTAGTAGGTACAACATTTTCATACAGAAAGATGATGAAAACTGACTTGACAAGAACCACTTAGAAACAAACAAAGCTATAACACAATAATTTATACAAAATACTGTATTGTTTGAAAACTAAAATACCCTGAGCACCAGTGTAAGACTTTCTAGCTTGCTTCATACTGAAAAGTTATAAATTGCAGATCATATGCATTATTAATTCTAAATCGTATGCATATTAGTTATAAATTATATGCATATTAATTACACATCATATGCATTAATTTTGTAAACTTCTACAACGTAGCCCCACATACTCAATCTTGAAACATTAAACCTAAATAACTAATGAAAGACAACACACAAAATGATATAAAAAATTGAAAATAAGTGGGTCATTCAAACTTTTGGAAAGCTTCAATTCTACTGACCGAAATTGTTTTACACTTTTATTGGCACTGTTGGCAAACATCATACTAATGGTATTTAATTTCTTTTAAAAGGATCTCCAAAGAAGAACTCCAAATCACTGTCACATGACCACATAAGAGTTATTTTAGATCATTTTATTATGCTAGCAGCAATCAATGGTCATATAGCATCATGCACTTGGTTTTACAGCTGCAGCACGTGAACTAAGCAACCCATGCAACAACCGTATCTTTATAAAGAAAAAGACTTTCTTTTACCACATAAGAACACCACGATGTTTGAAATGAATATCACTTTAAAAACTCAATGACTGACTTGACAAAACTTTTCAGGGTGCTAAAGTAATATCAGATCAGTGCAAAACGTGGTCCTCCAGTAGCTCTTTTATGGAGCTGAAGCCAATGAGCCCCCACGGGCAAAAAGGCCGTGGCCGGCTTGACTTGAACCAATAGGTTGGAAACTGGGCCGTAAAACTCTAACAAATCAAATTTATGGGGCTGTAAAAAATTCAAAGCTAACTTGACAACACTTTAAGGATGATAAAATAATATCAGTACTGTAGGTTCTGTCCTTCCTCTTTAGTGATGCTAATTGTTCACCAATATCATGATTCTGGCTGTTAAAAGAAGTTTTATGATTCATTGCAGTTAACTAAGTAGTGAGAGCAAAAAATGTAGTTAGTCAGAATAATGAAAATGCTACATTATTATAGGAGATTGTATGAATCTGAATCTCACTTTTAACAGTTACTTACATTAGATAAGGATTTACAGCTCTGTTTCTAACCAATTGTTTTAAGTCAGAGGTAAGCCACACATTTTTTTTCCGGTTGTGGCTCACCGACTTTTGTCCCAACTCCAGTGTATATGGCACAATAGCAGTAGGTTCCATTTTAAAGTCTTCAGTGTGATCCAGTCAGAAGCCAAACTCCAGATCTCTTTGCTGCAAGTTGGATGCTCCAACAAACTGACCGTGCAGTCAGTCAAAATGAATTATTTGTCATCACATTACTTCAACTGTACGGCTAAACTTTGATTGGTATAAAATTTATACATATTAATCTAATTAACCAATTGCACAGTATACCTGAAGAAAGGTAGGTTGGTACTATAAATTCCTGAATGAGTTGAAGCTTAGGTTATAAAAATTTGATCTGTGGTCAGCAAACTTTCACCACGGAAACTTTTATAAGCAAAACAAAACACAAATGAGCAAAAGTGATAAACCTGATTGCTATACAGAAAAGAAAAATGGCCACAGTACTTTTTAAACTCACGGATAAGCAGCAACTTCATAAGCACTCATTGTAGCACTAAGATTACTGTCCATATGAAGTCTCTTGATAGTTCTATAAAATTAAAAACTTAAACATTTAATCTAGCACTTCTGTTTTACAGTGTAACAAGACCTGCAATATTTCCAGTGAATGATGGTGCAGGTCACATAATGTTTCCCTCTTTACCTTCAGCCAAGTATATACTATCACATTTTCTTTTTTAATTTTTGATGTAATGAAGGAAGGAGGAGCAATGATGTAATGCTAATATCAAAACAGGGCCCAAAATGACACGCTCAGAACTGATTTGCAGTAAATGAAGGGTACAAAGGAACCAAGCAATGGATATTTTTAAAGACAGTGATGAGACTCAAGTTATTTCTTTTATGTGGCCTCATCTTGAAACTGTGTTGAAATGTGATGGAGATATCAAATGTTGACAGGTGGCTAGCACAAATACAACGTTAAATGTGATGTCCCTGCAGGCATCATCTTAGTGGTATTATTTTAGGCCTAGTGTAACTAAGAATTTTTCTTTGCCTCTATGGCCCTTAAGATACTTTCCTGCAGATTTCTAAACCTTGGATCCAAGAACTGTATACCCATCGGGGACATGTACCTGCTTACGAATCCATAACCTATGTTGTTATTAGGATCTGCATATCCAACTTGACCACCTGCTCCTGAAGCACCAAACACGTTACCAGCCTTAGATGAGAACAAAAGGGAAGCAACAATATTTTAATAAAGATAAGTAAAACATAAGCAATGGCTTCCACTGATTAAAAATATAATCGTTATTTGGTAGCCATGACATGACCAAGGAAAAACCTGGAAAAAATAATTGAAAGATTACTTTCCCTCCATATGTTAACCAAACAAACATGAATTAATGCACTTGTAAAAATTGTAAAACCACCAGGTAATGATCAGTCGATATTTATTAGAGCATTCCAATATGTTTGTACATTGACCCACACCAATGGACATCATCTGCTATTGACAACATTGTATACACTTTGGTGCATATTTATACCAGAGCTGGAGAAAAGGCTTATTTCCCAGGGAGAGAGTTACAGTATCTCCTGGGAAGGAAGTAGAATTTCCTACAACTCTCTCTATATTTTCCCAGCTTAAAAACTTTTTCTGTCTAGGCATGTTTCCTATTGAGTATGATGCACGTTGAGAACATATGTATTGGTCTTGTTTCTTTAAAAGCTACAATGAATGCAACATATTATGTAATGATAAAAGGCATTTCAGTGCCTATGATGAATTTTGTCTTTCATATCCTCCACTATTTATGAAGGACCTTGTAAATGTATCAAATGAACCTCTCTGGCTTTTGAAATCCTACAACAGTGTTTTTGAAAACATTAGATATGTCTTTTCCCCTTTGAGGTGAGGGTCTTGAGGGGAAGGGGTAAAATTTCAGTAATTTGTAGACAAAGTTTTTCTGGTCAAGAAGAATCAAATGACAACATAAAAAAAGAGAATGAATTTCCACATTAGACTTATATCACTCACATTTCCTTCCTGAGGTACTACATCCATACCATGCTTCCTCCTGCCTAGATGATTAAACATGACAATGTTTGGTATGAGACCTCTCCTGTCATTAATGTATTCATCAATTATAGATTTGGAAAGAAGAGTTTTGTCTCCTTGTTTGCCTCCATTAGCTAAGATACCAAATAATTTGGCCAGTCCTTCTGCTGTAGCTACACCGTTAAAAGAGGCAATCTCTATATTCAGCATGTCAGGGTCCGCCATACGCCCAGGCTGTAAAATGAGAACACAAGATAATTATGTTTTCATATATTAGGGACCCTTGCATGTTACTCATTATGTTCATTTTCCATAAGGAGAAATGGACTGCAAGCAAAGCAAAGCAATACACAAATTATTTTAAGATTACTCAATTGTGGATAACAAGATGTAACATACCAAGTTTTTATGAATGACTCACTCACATTGGAAGTATACTGTCTCTGAAAATGATCATAATAATAAAAAAAAAAAAAAACAGAGGCCAATATGCCAACTTATGCATTTATGTTCAAGTGTACTAATGTGGAATGCCACGAACCGGGAATGACTTTTTTACTACAATTTATTCAACAGTTTATCAATATTCAAATTGAAATAAAAATTAATTAGGTTATAGTTTATTAATACTACGGTTGATATTCATTTCCCTCTGTGTTTTTAAAATGACTGACCAATGAACTTCCGCCCAGACTTTTTCTCTCCATGGCAAGTCAATACACCATTCTATAAAATTTGGAATCCATGTGCACAGTATGCTTATGAAGCTTTGTTTATTCCCTGGAAATACCAATATGCCAATAGGAACAAATGTCATTGGCTGAACAGCCTGGCTAAAATTTATTTTACAGAATGTAAATATTCAAATGCATACATAAGATTCCATATCTCATGCCACACACTTGAAACATTTGTGGAGACATTCTTGTTGTCATTTCAACTGACAATTTCTACCTTCTTTTTGGCTCTCCAAATAATTAAAACAAAGTGTTTATAGTCTATTAGGAGGCCATGTTATTAACCAGTTAACTTAGAGTGTACAATAAGAGAAAATATATACAGTATTACAGAGCATAAAAAAATCAATTCATACAGTCCAACTCTCTTCTTCATAGGACATTTCTGAGCTGAGAAATACATAAAATATTCACATATATTCACTCAGTTTAAAATGCTAGATTGTGCAATAATTAGTGATGTCATTATTTTACTACTCGAATTTCAGTCTTTGTTTATCTGTTTTAAAAAACCACTGCAGCTTGTGTCAAAGTGTGACTGAACAATGTTATTGTTATGGATGACTTGACTACACAAGCCTTGTCTGTACAACATGCTATTGCAAGAACCATACACAGGAAGCGTACAAGGTCAGAACCGTTTAAGATTTCAAAAAGAAATAAAGCACGTCATGTGAATTGTGCAATAAAAAAATTCACAAATTATTGTACAATGGTCTATTTTGGTTTGAGGAAATAAATTTAAACTTTATTATTTTGGCAATGGAACAAAATATGGCAATGGGAGTTGAATAAATATAATGTACAAGGAAATTAAGTCTTTCATTGTAAGAATGTTTATTCCTGACATAGTGCAAAAGTGAATGATGTGTTCATGTTAGTTAATAAAGATGAGGTTCAACAGCTCACTTTCTACAAACAAATCCGATTAGCGCTTATTTTTAGTGACTGTAGGCAGCCATTGGTGGGGTCCATCAGCCTTAAATCTTCTTCATTTATTGTCTACACAGATTTCAAACCCTCATATTCAGTGAAATTGAGAAAACCAAGATACAATTTAGGGTACAACCATCCATGATACAGGTAAGCAAGGAAATTGAAAGATTAGAAGGTAACAGACCCCAGTTATGGCTGAATGAGATCTGACCATCACTTGACTGTCCGGATTTGTCTATAAACTAATTGGTTTAAATCAGGCCAGACATGACCTTTTTTTTTAAGTGTAGCTCACAGGCTTGTTTTCCCTACTCCATTACCTATGCTAGGCACCAAGCACAATTGCAGTAGCTTCAATTTTTATGAAACACGATAATTCAAGAGGTGTGTGTGTTGTCCTCTGATCATCTCATTTTTGCCATCCTTCCCATTTCAATGAGGCGTGTTATCATCAATATTGAAAGTATTCATTTGGGAAAATTATGTGGTGTTTGTTTCCATTTGGTCCGACAGGAGGTCCAGGGAGGAGGGTTTGATTTCAATATTGAGTCATACCAAAAACTTCAAAAAATGGAACCTTGAGCTGTTTGTGTATTAAAGGTGCTCCACACAAGCAATGGAGTATGGAAAAATATCCAGTGATCAATGACTGGAAAAAGTCTAAAGATGCAGCTAGTTTTAACCAGAATGTGAGAGGTCCACTATAAAACTCATCAAACCATATCAAACTGTTTTAGTCTTCAACCCAAATAAATCAATCTTACGTGACAAAAGGAATAGTCTTCATTTATTTTGGAAAATTTCTAACTTCATGGCTGAGACACCTGATGCTATGTAGGGCCCTTACTGAACAGTTATCATGAAATCCATACTCAAATGTCATTTCAGACAAACCTTATGTGTACCAGACTGCATGTAGAGTGTACCAAGACTTGGTACAAACGTTGTTGCTGAAAATTTGGGATTTGGGTTAAAGCGGCTCATTGAGTTGGTTCATGAAATTCCACAAATTTTTCCTAACCCGTTAAGTTTTCTTCACATACCAATGACAAATGGTCAATCTTAGACAATTCCCATATCCTACAAACAAATAACTGTTTTATGTGTGAGTACATAAGGGTTCAATTCGGTTTTCAACAATTCGTGACCAGATACTTTTTCAAATCGTGCACGAAATCGTTTCAAGTCAGGACTTCACAAAATTCAAATTTATAGCTTTTCCCTTAACTATTGGATATGAAACCTGACTTATTATGCTATCTTCAAGCACTGTCATGTTGTAGTGACCCTTTATCACTCTCATTACGTTATCGATATCAACTCAATGAGTTCCTTTAATACAATAAAGAGTCTGAAATGTACTTTGTACATGTTTTTCATGTTTATTTCAATTGATTTAAACTAAAGTATTTCTTCAACAGTTAAACTTAAACTGTACCTCAAACAGGTCTCCAGAACTTGAAAACATCTTCTTGAACATCTTGGCCCCAGAACCTCCACCACCAAACATGGAGCTGAGTATCATTTGCCGCACCATTGGAATGTTTAGCATTGCATATACCATGTGTCTGAAGGTTCCTTGGACATTAGTACATCTACCAACACGATGAAATAGTTCTAGCGGGACACCAATGTATGCTTCAATGCCTTCAACATGAAAATTACAGAAAAGCACATTAAATGATTTTGGTGTTATGAGCAAACAAAGTTAACCCTTTACCGTTGTTTGGGTCCTTTTGGACCCATGCGGAGAGCTCGGCTGTCACCCATCTTTACCGTTTCATGCGGAGCTCGAAACTGCGAGTAGCTACCCGAAAATTCGGCCACAGCAACGAGAGAGACAATAGTTTAAGGTCACTGGGTCAATGGCCTACGGAAACCGATGCGGGGCGGGCTACGTCCGCTTTTCCGCCCACTCCCGAGGCGCGCAAATATGCCCCGATCGGAGCACAATGGTGAAGGGTTAATAGTGTTTAAACTTTTAGTGCAAGTACAAACTCCCTAAAATGAGTACAAGCCAAAGACCTCAAGTACTAGTATATGCCTCCAAGGGCATGAGTTCAAATATGAGTACTGTACAAGTACAAAAGGGATGATTGGAAGTCAGCATTGCTTGATTTAGATCCTGTTGATTAAAATCACAAATATCATCTTGATTTTAACAGAAAAACCATGATTTGAATAAAAAAGAAATCTTATTTAAATCAATTTATTTGATTTAAATCACAATTTTCAAAAGAAAAAATTGAAAAAGATCAACAACCCTGTTATGAGTACAAAGCCATAATTATGAGTATTGAGTACAAGCCATGAGAACAAATCCTTGCTTTTTCAATTTGATGAGTATGAGGATAAGTACAGAAAAATGTACTGGAGTACAAGTACAGTACACTACACTTCGGATTTTATAGTACAGAGGCTGTAGCAGGAGAGAGAGGATGGGGTCGGGGGGTGGGGTGGGTGGAGTTGGGGGCATGGATAATTGAGAATTTTATACAGGCTGTAGCTGAGGAGGGAGGGAGTGGAATTGGGGGCAAGGAGAAAGTCCCACCTTACTTATGTTCTCCCCCCAAAATTTTAATACATATTAGGCACATGGTCAATACATTTTGGCCCCCTGAAAAATTTTGTCCTCCCCCCCCCCAAGCACCTGGTCTGGCTGCAGGGTAAAGTTGTTACAACATCCTTTGATGAAAAATGTAAAAAAAGTGATTTAAAGAAAAGCTTAAAGGCATATCACAAGTTTTTGCTGTTAAAGTACAGTCTATTTTGTCACAAAATTCAAATTCAGATCTAGATTTTAAAGGCATTCCAGTTACCTTTCATAAAGGTATCATGAAACAAAAAATATCTATATGAATGTCTTTCAAATCGTGTCCAACTTAGCAATACTCTATTTCCAACACAAAATATTTCATTTTGAGGTTAAGGTGGTTTGGAGGTTAAGGTGGTATACATGTGTAACTGGCAATTTAGGAATTTAACTGGCAGTGTTTTCTTAATTTCTGTTCTTTGCCAAATACAAATATGTAACCTGAAATGTTGAGATAAAGTAGTTGAACTGAATTAAATCATGGTTGGTGCATACTGTAGACGATAACAATACCAGTCCAACGACTTCATCTGCAACATGTGAAAACACAGTTGTTCAAATCTTGGAAGTGAATTACTATGGCATGAGCAAAAGGTTTTGATACTGTAACATGCACAGAGCAATTCCTGAAAAATCTTGTTGCTGGTTTTTTGTGAGGCCTCTTTTACTTTAGTCACTCTCCATGCACACATGAATTCTCACACTGAACTAAAAATAATGGGTACATCAAATTATCTCAGCACTTTGTAAGTTGGTCAGAACATTTCACTTTAACAATACTTTTTTATTCAAGTTCTGATATATAATGGATACAGGAATTTCACACTTGAACAGAAAATAGTCATTGTTAGAGCAACAGCAAACAAAGATGATTTTTTGCCTAGCAAAATGACAATTTGCAATCAATAACTGTATATACAGCACAGTAGTGTAGCCAGGATTGTGTCATAGAGTGGAGGGGGGTGGAGAAACACATGGGGGGGGGGGGGAAAGTCCAATGGGAGGGAGAAAAAAAAATTGCTATTTTAGGTTTTTTTTGCATGTTAAGGTTGAATCATGGGGGGTTTCAACCCTCAAAACCACTCTAGTGGCTACACCATTGATACAGTATTTGATTGTCATTAAAAGTAGCTGGCATTAGCTATTAGGTAGCATTAGCCATCTACATTCGCTCTTACCAAATGGCTCTCTGATTTCTTCATCAAAGAACTGGCCCACT
This sequence comes from Holothuria scabra, assembly GCA_037179385.1. NCBI lineage: Eukaryota > Metazoa > Echinodermata > Holothuroidea > Aspidochirotida > Holothuriidae > Holothuria > Holothuria scabra. Next base: position 7,194,146 of record CM074179.1, read on the forward strand.
GTTCTCTTTTTGGGATCTGTCCTCCGCATTAATGCATCAACATATAGCCCAAAAGTTGTGCCATGATAACCATAATTTGTACCTGGTTCCCACATTGGCTTCGTCTCTGCAAGAATTTTGTCCATTTCATCGTGGTCTTTCAAAATTTTATAGCTCAGAGGAGTATCAGTTGCAGCCAGTCCTGCCTGCAGATGGAAAGCAGTTGAATTTCAAATATCCAGGCTGGCTCTCATCAGGATATAATATATTCTCTTAAAACAAATATAGGCCATTGTACAATAATTTGTGACTTCCTTGTCATACAACTCTCAATACCTGCTTTGTTTCCCTTTGAAATTAAAAATATTTTTATAACCTTGAACACTTCCTGTTTGCTTGCATAGCATGCTGCACAGAGAGGGTTTAATCAATTAGATCACCCCATAAGAGTGCTATCACACTTCAGTACAGGGGTCACGTGTTTGGTCTAAAGGTAAAACTATCTGCCTCTCACGTGGAAGGCCCAGTTGCTATTCTCAGGTTGAATCATAAACCAAAGACTTAACTAGAAAGCCAACAGGCTTAGTGATTCCTTGCCATATGATATATCAAAGCAAACATGGAAACAAACATGACATGCATGAGATCCCATACAATTATCCTACTTAATTGAGATATAATACTAGTAGGGTCCAAACTTTTTGACCTCATGTGACCCAAAATGACCTCTTGACCCCTTAAAAACAATAGTGATCACCTTACCAACACGTCCATCAACATGAGTAATTCAAAATTAAGCTTAGTACAAAATGAGTATGGAAGTACTTCCAATATGGTATGAGATCCCTCACAGTTATCCCCCTAAAAATATTATGTCTACAAAGTTTGATCTGACTGTCACTTCAAACCTTTGATCTCCACACACAAGAGGAATTTCTCACACAGCTTTAATATTCCAGAAAACTGTCTCATTACTTGATAAAGTGGTATTTTGAAACCATTTTTATCAAAAGTTTGGTCAATGGGGACAGCTCTCCATTCTGAAGTCTCTATGTTCCGATGCCTCTATGTTTCAAAAAGTCTGCATTGAGGTTAGTGTTTAAACAAGCCCTCATCGACACACTCTCCTACAAGCATTGGATCAAATACTGTGTTCTCACATACCCCGCGCTCGAGGTAACACTGTATTACCTCACGCTCGAGTAACGTGGGAATGCGGGTTAACGCGGGGTCGGTGTTTAAATTTCAATCCACCTCAAATCGCAGGGTTAAGCAGTTTTAAACATTGTGTTTGTTTTAATCAAGCAAGGTCACAGGTATTTATAGCACTGATGACAGGTATTTTCTTACATTTTGCTGTAATCGGTGTGTGAAATATTTGGTCTCGTTACTATGGTAACACTATCCAATCAACGAAACACTGGGTACGTGAGAACAAAGACTGGGAAACACGGGGTTAGCCTGTGGTTTTGTCTGATTGTAAACACGAGTTAACACTGGGTGTTGGAGGGGATTGTGAGACCAAGCCTAAAGAGACATCACAATAGAGATGTGTAACCTTGGCTATTACTGACAGCAATTTTTGCTTTATGGGGGAAATGCCCCACCCATTGTCTATGGTATCCTTTGCAAATTAACAAAAGCAGATATCCCTATTAATCCATAATTTAACAAGACTTTTAATTTGCCTTTTGCCTACTTATACTGTAGGTACAGCATAACATACAGTACAAGTTTTCCTTGTTTGATACACAGTATACAACATTATGCTTGCTCTTATTACCTGAACTACTTTTAAATGACAGCAGCAATGCAAAATAAAATCTTAATACTTTTGAAAAGTGTCATAAAGGGTAATCTTGAAGCAATGGTTCTATGCATTAAGCTTTATGGTACACTTTTTTTTTTTTTTTGGGGGGGGGGGGGGATAGTGACATGGATAAAAATGAAATGTGAGACAAGAATTCCCACTCGATGATGATATTTGACATAGCTGCATAATTCTTCGCACAGGGGTTACTTTTTTTGGTGCAGTTATCCAGATATAAGCAGAGATGAGGCAAGTAGTATGCTGATACATTTTATGCTATCAAAAATTTAAAACAAATTCTAGAATGAAACTAAGTGACAAATAATCACTGTAGAGCATATTGAAACTGTAAAGCAGAAACACCAATCTAGACAGACACCAATGTTTAAAGTTTGTTCAACAAAATTCCTTATACAAACACACTTTTTGTTCAATTCCACCAGCTTCTATGTAAAGGACACTATTTCTGAAGGGTGTCAATCTACAGTATTTCTAAGATGACTTTCAGTTTAGAAACTTGATCAGTGTACATGAACTTCTCCATCTCCAGACAATGGCTAGGCAAACAACTTTTATTTGTGGTCAGATGAGACAAGATAATGTGGACAGTTATTTTATGCTGGATTTAGCAGAGGTGTGACTTTCATGGAAGTCTGACATTTTGACCACAAAAAGAGTACTGAATGCCTACAGGGAATGGCAGGAAATAGAGTAGAGAGTATATACAAACAATGGGCTGTCATGGTTATGTACTGAGATAAAAAATAAGCTTTCTTCAGAGGGTTTATAAGAGTCAATTTACACCACTTATACAGTAAAAAGCTTAAGTCAATTGAGCTGTATGTTTGTATGTGTATGAGGTAATCCTTCAGGACACTGTGGGGATAACTGGCAGTCAACTGTGAAAAATTGGGCAAGATAACTGTGACCAAATGGCAAAGAATGGGTCAGTCACAATTTGATTCACTCTATTAGGCAATGACAGTTCATGTGCGCTGAAGGGTATTTGATACCAAATGATCAGTGTAAATTAGGTTCTTTTTTGTAAAACTAACTAACTGTGGTATATCTAATTAATCAATTCCCACTTCCAATTAATGCATGCTTGCATGCACATGTCCTCATGAGGACAGTAGGCACAAGGTTTGTCAAATATTAGCACTTTTTGCCACTAAATTTAATGTTTTCTTCAGGTTTTCTTTAAGGTTATTGAAAAAGCAATGTAGGTATGTTATAAAAGAGATTCTTGTGCATCACACAGAGTACTCTCTGTTCAAAGTTTATACTTATGAAGTTCCATATCAGTCATCTACTTAGTGTGCACAGAAGCATCTTCTAATATTTTCAGACTATGTCCCTAAATGTCCCTTATATACAGACTGTTTAAACTCACATGTTCCACATCAGTTTCATTAAAATCTATTTACTTGTGGCTGCAAAATCAGCATACCCATGAGCATTGAAGCATGTATGCCAGCCTGATGAGCAGATTTTGCCTTTTAAGATTTAATATTTTGCTCTGCCCACTTTTTTATGTATTAATACTTGGAACTTAATGTAATAACAGGGTACAATTTCATGCCAGAATCAACATACTGTAAAGTAACTACCATGTGATGTGCCTTTCTGTGCACCTTAGACCTTCTTCCTATGAGTTTGCTTCAGTACTTTACAAATGCATTTTCAAAATTACCTCACTAAAGAATTTACATAGTGAAGTTAATAAACTGTTCCAAAAAAATTATATACCCTATGCCTATTACATTACACATGCCAAATTATTCTTACCCTTTCACCCTAACCGCTCATGGATATTAACTTCAACAGTTATATACTCTTTTGAGATATAGTGTTTGCAAGGTTTCGATGTTTTGAACTCTGATGACCCCAAATGACCTTTGACATCCAATAAAAACAATATTGGTCATATACTCAGTATGGACAATCCACTTAGTAAATATGAGATTCCTGGCAGTTACCTTTCTTGACATATGGTGTTTACAAGTTTTTGAGCTTTTCATCTCTGATGACCCCAAATGACCTTTGACCTCCACCAAAAATGATTGTGATCATCTACTTAATATGGGCAATCCACCTGCTATGTATGAGATCCCTCACATTTACCCTTCTTGAGATACAGTGCTTACAAGGTTTTGACCTTTTTCCCTCTGGTGACCCCAAATGACCTTTGACCTCCATCAAAAACAATAGGGACCATCTACTCAATATGGACAATCAGCAAGGTAAGTATGAGATTGCTCACATTTTTCCTTCTGGAGATATCGTGTTTACAAGCAATTTCCAAGGTATTTACATTTTGACCTCTGGTGACCCCAAATGACATTTGACCTCTCCCCCAAAAAATAGGGACCATCTACTCAATGTGGACAATCTACATGCCAAGTTTGAGATCCCTGGGGGTTACTGTTCTTGAGATATCGTGTTTACAAGCAGGCGTCACACACACACATACACACACACACACACACACACACACACACACACATACACACACACGACATCACCATCGCATAGATTCCTTGCCTGCCTTCGGCAAGGAATCAAAAATGGAACCTACTGCCACTGTATCTGATGCTCCGCATAAGAAATGGAGTAGGGAAAACAAGCCAGTGAGCCACAACTGGAAAAAAGGCATGGCTCGACGTGAACCAACAGGTTGGAAACTGGGCGGTAAAACTCTATCTACACTAACTAATTAATTAACACAGCTCGGTACAGGGTGTGGTTACTTTCAGAAAAATAAAAAATACAAAGCCTGTAATTTGAGTAGTATGACAATGACATCACAAATGATTGCACAATTACCATTTTAATTTGAATAAACTTCAACATTTTATATCTTGGCTCAAGAGTGTCCTGTGAAGATGGGAGTTTGAATGTTACAATTTATTTTTCATGCTGCTTAATATATATTTTTGAATTTTGTGACTTGAAGTACACTTAAATATGCTGCAATGACATCACAGGTCTCGTACAATGCACAAAAATACTTTCCTTTGAAAATGAGTATCTTCCAATGCTATTGAGATGCAGTTATTACTGTATCCTTTGAAAGAGGAAACTTTTCTATTTTGAAATCAATGAATTTTGTCCTCGGAAAATGCATTTAAGCAAATACAGTATGACACATCACAATGACCTATTGAAGTAGGGATAGGGCCTTATTATTCTTCTATGATTTAAAATCAAACTTTTCAAAGGGGAGACCCTGGATCCTCCTATATCTACACCTGGCCACATGTTGTTCACACATTTCATAGTTTATCCGTTAACTGTTAAATTATAAAAGGAATTGGAAGAAATACTCTCTTATCTTTTTTTTATTTTCATCTTAGTGATTTAAGTCAAACTCTGTTAAGTATTTGCTTGAAGCAAGTATTCCACCAGGTACTTTAAAATGGATCTGGCCTCAACCAGAACTTAGCAAAATCTGGGTTTAGGCTGGATAGTTCTGGATAGTTGAAAGTGAGCAAAAAATCATGCTCCTCACGGTGAGTGAGGAGAGTGATGTTGACTGAGCCATTTGAGTGGCAGGCCTCAAAATTCAAGGCCTGGCATACAGTACAGTGTTTAAAGCTGCTTTACTACAGACAGCTTTCTGGAATTGATGGTTATGAAGTTGCAGGGTACAGTCTTAACATTCAGACCCTGGAAAAAAGCTGTGGTCAGCTGGACTTGAATCAATTGGTTGGAAACTGGGCCATAAACTCCCCTCTCAAATAACTACTGTAAATAACTGGAGCCATATTTATTTTAATACCAGTCCTTTTAAGTGTGGTACACTTGGCTGGTAATACTATATTCCATGATATGATCCCTACATGGAAATATTGCATTTAAAACCACCAACCACCAACTTGATGATGTACAAGGAAACCCAGTTTCAATCATTTTATTTTTACCCATTCAATCTCATCAAAAATCATCAGAAGTAGAAGCTTCATCTCGTCAAAATATTATGCATTGGAAGAGTTACAGAAATTGAATAATTTAAAACTGGGAAAATGTGAAATTGTCTGTGACTGTAATATCTGTGTACAAAAGGATTTCTTGAAAAAAGAAAACTAAAAAGAACTGCCTTATCTTAAATATTTCATCACAGTGTGCCCATAATAATGTTTCAAAATTATGAATCTATTCTATGAAAAAAGATTATATAATTTTCTCTTCTGCAACATGAATACATTTGAAGCATTATTGCATGCATCATCTTGGAAATTGTGATTGCTATACTATAATAGAAAACCATGACAGTCTAAAACATACTGTATGTTCCAGTAGTTGTTCAACAGTGACATTTTCCTTCCCATGTTGAGCAAATTCTGGCCAGTAGTGAGCCACTGGTTTCTTCACATCAATGTGTCCTCTGTCGATAAGCATTGCAGCACACAAAGAGGTAAGGCCTGAAAGGAATAAAATGTTTTTGAACTTAAAAAACATTAAGCCTGAAAGGAATTAAATGTTTTCAACTTAAAAAAACATTAGCTTTTATTATAGAGAAATTTTACTTTGCTATCATCCATTCTGGCTTTTCAGATCTACTCTGCACAAAGAATTCCAAAGAAAAGCTACTGTAGTTTGTTAATCAGAACGGTCAATACTGTGAGAACAAAAGTTTACAGTACAAATACCCAGTATGTGTGAAGGAGATACGTCATGACCCCATCCTGGGAGTCACTACCGATTCTCTGTCCAAATGTATTTGGGTATACTGTAACCCTAGAATTCTCAACACTGTTGATAATTCCACTTCAAGGTTGAATTTCATTCAAACAATATTGTAGCTACACCACACTATAGTTAAGAGTGATAACTCAGGAGTGCTTTGAAATTCACTCAAACTTTACCCTTTAGTTCTAAAGATGTCTTCAAGAACTACAAAATAACATGACAGAGTACTACTTTGTTCTGCTTTTAAAACAAGATCATACTGTACTTGAAACAAGTTACAATGTACAAAAAATCTCACCTACTGTACTGTACTGGACAGTAACCAGCTGATACAGTATACTGTAGTGCTAATGCACCAATACTACTGTACATGCCATGCCCATACAGTGAACAATGCTTAATTGATGGTAATAGTACTACCAACATTAACTATTATACTAGCACACATAGTACAGTTTTTCTGTGTCACAGCAGTTAAGCAAGGGGGTTGTTTAGGTGGAACATGCCAAAGGCCTCAAGGGTCCAGAATGCCCCAACTAACCTATAAAGCAGGGATGGCGTGTACAGGGCCTCACTCTCACCTCCCCAATGCACCATCTAAGCATAGTGAGTTAAGAACAGCACCCTTGCTGTCTCTAGTCTTGTCCATTGTTTTGTTGCTGAGTTTCACCAGATTTAACGGTTAAACTCTCCATAAAATATGGATACTCTAAAAGATTTTCATGGAATCCTTTTGAAAGAAATTGAAGACTGTTGCAATTGTCTTTTCTTGCTACTGTACAACATTCTGTATGTTGAATTTTTTACAGTACCTTTGGTTGTTGAGAATATTACTGTCATTGTATCTTCCTTCCACAATCGTTTCGCTTCTGCATCAGCGTAGCCTGCCCAAAGGTCAACAACCTTTTCACCTTTATGGTAAACAGACAAGGCAGACCCTGCTTCCCGGTGATCCCAATTGTCTTCATAATTTTTTCTTCAAATAGAAAGAAAAATGAAAATCACATATTTGAAAAAGAATTCTTCTGAGATGAAAAATGATTAAAATTTACAGGGCCAATGCATAAATTATTTAGAGCGATTTTACAAAATTTTCTTCAAAAGGTTCCAGAAGTTCAGAGATTTGAGATTTTAGGGCTAGGAGAGCTGCACCTTTGTGCTGTAGCCTACAGGACTGAAAAAAATTTCATTTCCTGAAAAGGGAGGAAAAAGTTCAACAATTCCTTCTGAGATTCCAACTGTAAAGAAGGGTGATTTTTCTCAAATTGCGAAACTTTTTCTACAAATACTCAAATGTCCTAGGATGGTGCCTCCAAGCTTTTTCATGAATAGTACTTGCATGTGTGCAGTTTTTATAATGACATGTAACTAATGTAATGGGAATTGTTCTGTACGAATCCAGTTCTGCCAATGGTTAGTTAGTTAGTTAGATACTGTAGAGTTGTACAGCCCAGTTCCCCCATAATGCGATGAATCTGAGACAAATGATCACAATGAGTTTAAAAACTGAATCGGTTGAGAAGATTTTTTGCATTTGATGTGAGGTTTTTTGTTTGAAAGGTAATGGTCAATTGTTTTATTTGATCAGAAAAGGTTAGTAGAGCCTTCTTGAAAATTTGAAGAGGCAAAATCAACTATAGTGTAAGGGAAGAAATCATGAATAATTTTATGAGTGCGAATCACTCAACAGTGTATGCAACCTAGGTCTTGGCTACTTGTCTTTTTTATATACTACTGTATCTACAGTACATAATGTACTGTATACTGTACTGCTGGGATGACCTGTACATGCATTGTGCATGCTAAAATACTTCAATGTAGTGTAAGTTGCAGGCCAATTATTTGTCTTAATGGGAATGAAAGTTCATACAGTAGGCTAGGGCCTAGTAGGAGGCCTACCTAGACCTAACTACAATAGGCTGCAGTACAGTAGGCCTATGTGAACTTGTAGGGATAAGAGTATTACACAGCTGGGTATGTATGTACCTTGGGGATTAGAGGGGATCTCATCATGTGTGAATTGTATACAGGTGTATTGTGTTTATGTATTGTGTGTGTTACTGCTGTGTTGGACTGCTTGTTTTTGCTCTATGTACAATTGTGTAAGGCTTAACCTGGCAGCTGTACATTTCTATAGCTGGCCATGCACCACTAAGTATTCTATTATTGCACTTGTTCTAGCTATGCACAAAGCTATAGCTCTCTCATGAGTGAAGTGAATAAAGATTCAGTCTACTACTGAGCACAGGTGTGTCCAGAACTCCTGTTTAAGTTGCTTGTCTCTCCTCCACCCACTCTCTTGGTCTCTACAAACTTTGTGCATACAGTACAAACCCGGAGTAACTATAGAATACCCCACCAAGGAAAAGCACCCCCTAAAAATGCATGGCTACGTCGTTATTGAGAACAACTCATCATTGCCCTCATTGATTTCTACAGGGTTGGGAATGCCTGCAAAAAGTCCGAGACATTTATCTGATCTGGATACACCGACTCTGCTGGCAAGATCTTGGTTTTTACATCCTTCATCATAGTCATAAATGCCCCCAAATTTTCTAAGTCCAAGACATTTATCTGGAGTGGCTACACCAGCTCTGATGGCAACATCGCCGCTTGTACACTCTTTTCATTATCATACAGTACTAGTCCTTGAACAGGACCATGCATTGCATTCCTATGCTATACACTTCATTTCTGGGCCCTTGCCCGGTATACGCTGTACACAAAAACACAGCTCATTTGCTTACTCACGCATGAGTAGGCATCCCTCAGGTCCCCAAAAAGATAACTTTTCTCACAAAAATCATTATGTTAACTCAAATCTGTTCTATGAACCATGCCATCGTAATTAGAGCTCAGTTTGTTGTTTTGGCTTAAAACGTCATTACCTTTGAACATGTAGGCCAGTGACCGTAGTAAGGAGTGACTACAAGGAAGGGATTATACAGTCATGTTCAGTGACTATACAGTACATGCCCCCAAACTTTTTGAAATTGTGAAAATTTTTTCAGACCAACAAGACTCCCTATGTCATGTGGCTAGGCCAGCTCCACTGTGAAGAAAATCAATGTTTTAATCGAGTTAACTAGTAAACACACAGTATTCTAGTCCAAAAGACTTCCATGATGTGGCTATGCCAGCTACATTGGCTCCACCTAACTCTGTAGCTGGTTACACCGTGGACTTACATGGCAGGGTATTCAATAGTTGTACCGAACCACAAACCCTACAGCCAACACTCTATGAAGGGGAAATTACACATTGCCTTCAAGGTAATGGAGTAGGTAATAGCCACAACAACGGCTCTGTTGCAACAAACTTGGACAAAATTATCTGGGACAAATCCCGCCACTCCCCATTTCAATCAATGAATGTTGGTTTCGAGGGTAAATAAAAGTTGCATGCTTTCTCAAAAAGGGCAATCTTTTATTTCCTTTAACACTGGATAAGGGGTGGCGGGGAAAACATGCTGGTAGATTGGTAATATGTGACAGGTCAGGAATTATATCCCAATAGTTCTGTCCAGGATTGTCGGCCTAGCCTACCAATCCATCGCATAATCCAGCAGTGCTGCCTACTCTAATCCATTTCGCTCAATTGGTTTCTACAACAAAAACATAGTCATTTAGGCTATACTGTACAGTGTACTTGCTTGAATACTTCTCTGACTTCTTCAAACCCCGGAGCCACTGTACCAAATATCTCGGGTACTGGATAGGAAGGCTTCAAATACATCGGAATGATAACACCAACAACGACAGCCGTCACAGCTACTAGCAGTGCTTGCCACAGAAAAGCCATGTTTATCGGAATGATAAAAACAGCAACGATGACAGAGATTGCTGCGACTACAGCTGGTCGCGAGAAAGCCATGTCGAACACAATCAGTACTAGTACTGCACAGCCAGTTAACTGCGTTGTTGCCATAGAGCAGGACCTGCTCTATGGTTGTTGCGCACATCACAAACGAGCTACTGCAATGTTCAGTATGTGCCTTTCACTTGTCACTCCATCCTGGCGACCGCGAAGACTAGAACTTAAACGTTCTCGATCAGGCCCGGGCAAAGTTCACACTCTTGCACGGCATGCACTGCAGGCTCTATAGTATATCATGTTCAACCGAACATGATCGGCCGAAAAATTGTTTCGTATTTGAGGAGATTTTCCGAATGTGTACTTAAGTACTTTTTGTAAGTTTTTGAGTTTTCATGAACTTTTACAGCCTCTGATTTACAGTATTTGGCACGTTTTCGGATCTTGAATTGCTCAGTGCGCATTATTGAAAGGCAGTCCGAGGAACGGCCTACACTCCCAAAGTTTTGAAGAATTATCATCTCCTTCCTCCGGACATTTTCCATCCTGAGCCTATACACTAGGGGCCGCGGAGACGGGGGGAGGGCGCAGGGGGGATTTATCCCCCACTTTTCTGCCGTATGTCTTTTGGGACATAACATAACATTTTATAACATAACAGCTAGGTTGAAGGGCAAAGGAGGGCCAAGGCCACATAACATAACATACAGTAGCATAACAGGTTGAAGGGCAAAGGAGGGCCAAGGCCCCATAAGATGCCCTGAAGACCAAGCCCTAATCAAAAGTCAAACCACCAAAGCTTGACTACAGCCCCAAACACACAGCCATGGAAAAACCTATCAATGTTAACCTTAAAGCAGTGAACTGAGGGGGAGTTAACTACCCAATCTGGTAGACAATTCCACTCGTTGACAACTCTATGGGAGAAACTAAACTTCCTAATGTCAAGCCTTGCAAAAGGCTTTTCCAGCTTGCTACAATGCCCACAAACCCAAGAATTACTTTGAACCCTTAAATAACTACAAGTCAGCAATGGGTTTCTTTCACAAAGGAACTTGAAAACCTGGAGCATGTCTCCCCTAATCCTTCTCAGCTCCAAGGTGGTAAGCCCAAGATGTTTAAGCCTAGCATGATAAGGCAAATTTCTCACCTCAGGAATGAGGCGAGTGGCTCTCCTCTGAACCTGCTCTAAAACAAACTTGTCCTTTTCATAGAAGGGACTCCAAGCCTGAGCTGCATAGTCAAGATGGGGTCTTACCAACTGCTTATACAAATTAAGTACAATATCCTTACTAAAATTGATGAAATTCCTCTTGATCAATCCAAGCACTCTATTAGCCTTTACAGCAGTGGCTGCACACTGCTTTGATGACTTTAAGTCCCCAGTAATTACAACACCCAGATCTTTCTCAGAGGTGACATTACTTAAAACACAACCATTCATGTTATAATCATAGCTAAAACTTTTGGGACCAAAATGAAGGACCTTACACTTATCTGCATTAAAAGACATTTGCCAGGTCTGAGACCAAGAAAATAACCTATCCAGATCTTTCTGCAGCAGTACGGCATCATCCAAAATGCTAGTTTTCCTATAAAGCTTAGTATCATCTGCAAACTTACTTATACGAGATGTAAGAGAACTATCAATATCATTGATGAAAATTAAGAAAAGAAGTGGGTCAAGGACAGAACCCTGGGGTACTCCACTTGTGACTTCTTTCCAAGAGGAGAAGTTACCATTGACAGCAACTCTCCGAGATCTACCATGAAGCCACGAATTTATCCAATCAGCACAATTGCCCTGAACCCCTAACCTATGCAGTTTAACCATTAGCCTACCTAATGGAACTTTATCAAAAGCCTTTGAAAAGTCAAGGTAAATGACATCAACGCCATACCCAGAATCAAGAGATGAAGAGACATCTTCAAGAAAGCTCAGTAAGTTAGTAACACAAGATCTGCTTGGCAGGAAACCATGCTGTGACAGATTAAGTAACTCATTATCTAAAAGATACTTAAGTAAACTATCCTTAATCAAAGATTCCATAACTTTGCACACAACACTGGTTAAACTGACAGGCCTGTAATTGCAAGGATTACTTCGATCCCCCTTCTTAAAAATTGGAGTAACATTTGCTACCCGCCAGTCAGTAGGAACAAAACTCGAATCCAGACACTTCTGAAAAATGATGGACGGAACTGACAAAATCTCGGAGCATTCACGTAAAATGGCTGGGTGGACCCCATCTGGCCCAGGGGCCTTACTAGCTTTCAAACTCTTTAACTTTTTACAAACTTGTTCCTCTGAGAAAATGACATAACTGATTGAAGAAGAGACATCAGAACCATTACATGTCCCCAACAAAGATGATTCCTCGGTAAAAACAGATACAAAATAGTCATTTAACAAATTAGCCATGTCCTGATGGTTACTAACCAAAGTATTATCATCACCTTTGAGAGGCCCCACACCCTCCTTAAGCTTCTGCTTAGACCTCACATAGGCATGAAAAGTTTTGGGGTTTATCTTAACTTCCTTGGCCAACTGCTTTTCAAACCTAGTTTTAGTTCCATTTACCAAATTTTTAACCAAGAATTCCTGCTTCTTGTAAGCTGCTAAGTTTTCTGGAGTTTTACTGGCACTATACCGACGCCAACACTTACCTTTCTTCCTAGTTGCTCTAAGAACTTCTCTAGAAATCCAAATTGGCCTATTTTTAACCACAGCTTTCTTAAGTGGGATACACAACTTTGTTGTGTCAGAAACAACATCCCGGAAAACACTCCACGCCTCAGCGGGAACCAAGTGAGACAAACGGGCCGCCCAATCTATGGTTAAAAGCTCCTTGGCACGAGTAAAGTTAGCCTTGCTGAAATCAAGAATTCTTTTGTCACTACTAGCATGATTGCTGAAACAATGTAACTCAAAACAAAAAAGGTCATGGTCACTGGACCCTATCTTTCCACCATTAGCTACATTTCTAACCATGTTCTCATCTGTACTTAACACCAAATCAAGACAATTATCCTCACGAGTCACATAAGATGCCCTGAAGTCCAAGCCCTAACCAAAAGTCAAACCACTGAAAATTGACAACAGCCCCAAACAAACATATTCTACCACAGTCATGGAAAAACTTGTCAATGTTAACCTTGAAGCAGTGAACTGACGGGGAGTTAACTACCCAATCTGGCAGACAATTCCACCCGTTGACAACTGATGGGAGATATAACTAAACTTCCTAATGGCAAGCCTTGCAAAAGGCTTTTCCAGCTTTTTACAATGCCCACGCACCCAAGAATTACTTTGAACCCTCAAATAACCACAAGTCAAAAGGGATTCTTTTCAGAACTTGTAAACCTGGAGCATGTCCCCCTAATCCTTCTCAGCTCCAAAGTGGTAAGCCCAAGATGTTTAAGCGTAGCATGATAAGTAAGTTTCTCACCTCAGGTATAAGGCGAGTGGCTCCTCTCGGAACTCGCTTAAAAAGAAACTTTTCCTTTTCATAGAAGGGGCTCCAAGCCTGAGCTGCATAGTCAAGATGGGGTCTTGCCAACTGCTTATACAAATTAAGTACAATAAGTACTTACTAAAATTGATGAAATTCTTCTTGTCAATCCAAGCACTCTATTAGTCTTTGCAGCAGTGACTGCACACTGCCTTGATGTCTTTAAATCCCCAGTAATCCCTAACTCCAAATCCAGATATGGGCCAGATATGAAATTCCATATATGGGCCAGATATGGATTTCATATCTGGCCCATATCTGCTGCAGATATGGGATTTATATCTGGGCCAGATAAAAAAAAATGGCCAGATATAACCTTGATCTGTGCCAGAACCAGATCTAATCCATATATGGGCCAGATAAAATCTTATCTGGATCAGGTCTTTATCTGGAACAGATATGAACCATATAACGCAACACCATGTGTGGTTTATATAAAGCTATTCCATACTGATCCCATATAAAGCAGTGCCATACCTGGTTTAAATAAAGATTTACTGTATTGGTCCCATATTAAGGAGAAAAGTGTGGTGCATATATGTCCCATATCTGGACCATATATGACTGGACAAAATTTATTAGTGCACTACCTTTGTGTAATGCGTATCAGAAACCTTCTTTACCAGCATTCTTTTTTCTAAAAATCCCCTCGACTCTCTGGCGAAGAGCCAAGGGGCGAAAACCAAACATTTACTCCCGGAGGAGTTTTGCTCCCTGAAGGAGCTAAACGTCCCAAATGGACAAGTACGCCCTCTAAAGGGCAAACGTGTGATCCTGCTCTAGACTGGCTGAAGAGAACAGAAGCCACACCCTGGATGCAGTTTAAGGTCATGCTGTGCCAGCATAATGTTTTTTTCTAAAAGCCCCCTCGACTCTCTGGCGAAGAGCCAAGGGGCGAAAACCAAACATTTACCCCAGGAGGAGTTCTGCTCCCTTAAGCTTTTTCTAAAGTCCTCCCGACCCTCTGGCAAAGGGCCGTTCGACGAAACCAAACTTGATACTGCTTCCCGAAGAAGCTATTACGTCCACTGAAGGACAACACTTAACGATCAACCTCGCGGCCTTCAGACCATTTTTCATCATTGGTCTGTCATGTATGGCTCCATTCTTGACTGGATGAAAAGAACAGATACTACACATGATCTTAGCCAAAAGGCCGAGAAGCGATCGGCTATCTGAATATCTATAACAAAGTTGAATGCCCATTGTATAACATTGACTTAAGTATTTGAAGTTGTTAAATTACTTAATAGTGAAGAAAAAACTGCTTTGAAATTCCTACTTTTAAATGTTTACACTGCATTGTTGGTTTAAATTATCATATGGGGCAATATCCCAACATAAATTTTGTTGAAGGTGTCATGATTTTTCACATATTGCTTCCTAAATCACAATAAAAAGAAAATCAGGGCCCTAAATTCCTGACCACGTCCACATTGGAAAGTCATTTGCATATGTTAGTATAATATGGCTAAATGTGGTTTGAATGTTATGATTATGGTTTGCTGATACTTGTTCAGCTTCCAGAGAAGGTTTCTATGTAGGACAGGTACACAAATTCAACCAAAAAGTATTAATATGGCTATGTAAAAGTTTATATATAATTCTGTCATGGTATTTTCATCAGTTATATCTGGCTTGATATGGCCATATCATATTTTATTTGCATATATGGGAAGGCATTTCATCAAGTTATATCTGGCTTGATATAGCCATATCAAACTTTATTTGCATATCTGGGAAGGCATTTCATCAATTTATATCTGGCTTGATATGGCCATATCAAACTTTATCTGCATATCTGGGGAGGCATTTCATCAAGTTATATCTGGCTTGATATGGCCATATCAAACTTTATCTGCATATCTGGGAAGGCATTTCATCAATTTATATCTGGCTTGATATGGCTATATCAAACTTTATTTGCATATCTGGGAAGGTATTTCATCAAGTTATATCTGGTTTGATATGGCCATATCAAAGTTTATTTGTTTATCTGGGAAGGTATTTCATCAATTTATATCTGGCTTGATATGGCCATATCAAACTTTATTTGCATATCTGGGAAGGCATTTCATCAATTTATATCTGGCTTGATATGGCCATATCAAACTTTATTTGCATATCTGGACAGGGATTGATTCAAGTTATATCTAGCTTGATATGGCCATATCAAACTTTATTTTCATATCTTGGAAGGCATTTTATCATAGTATATCTGGCTTGATATGGCCATATAAAACTTTATTTGCAATTTTGGGCCTTTCTTGAATTAAGTTATATCTTGCCCGGCTCGATATGGCAATATAAAACTTGATATATTATATCAAGGCATCTAAATCTGGCTGTATATCTGGCTTGATATGGCCATATAAAGGCTTTATTAATGCCTCAGTCACATTACCGCCGGGCGCCGGCCTGTGAGTAGAAATCGGCCGATGTCTGAAATTGGCCGGGCGCCGGGGGATTTTTACCAAATCTCATCGACATCTTTCATGTGGTCACATTGCTCCGGTTGCCGCTCGGGCGCCGCCAGGTGACCGGCCGATGGTTTCTCCATCAATTTCGCCGGGCTCCGGCCGGTGTCCTTTAGGACGTCTGCAGGTCACCTGCAGAACACCGGCAGGGCATCGGCAGATGTCCGACGGGACATCGGCCGGCACCCGGCCGATTAAGCTCATGCCGGTCCCCGGCAGTGCCGTTCCCGGGCGCCCGCAGGATGCCGACCGGGCATCTGACGGTCGTCCTTCACATCGGGCGATGTCCAGTCGGCTGCCCGCCGATATACATATTTTTTCCGATGTATCCACCGGCGCCGATGTCCCACTGACGTCGGCAACTCATCTGAAAATTTTAACTCGGCGCTAAAACTTCACCGGGCGCCGCCCGATGTCTAAAAATCGGCCGACGAGGCAAATTCGTCGACGGATCATCTGCAGGGCGCCTGCCGATGTCGCCGTTGTCTTGCCGATTTAGGTCCTGCCGGCGCCCGGCTTGGCGGCTTTTCGGACATCCGCACAATGTGACTGTAGCATTAACCAGATATATCCAGATATCAATCTATATCTGAATTTGGAGTAAGGGATTACAACACCCAGATCTTTCTCGAAGGGGACATTAGTTAGATATATTTTTATTTATAATCTATATAATATAATATTTTATATTTATAATCATAGCTAAAACTTTTAGGACCAAAATGAAGGACCTTACACTTATCCGCATTAAAAGACATTTTCCAAATCTGAGACCAAGAAAATAAATTATCCAGATCTTTCTGCCGCAGTAAGGCATCATCCAAAATGATAATCTTCCTAGCAGTGGCGGAGCTAGGGATTTCGGTCAGAGGGGGCGAAAATGTCCTGCAGGGGCGCTTCGAAGGAGTAAAAACGCTGAGACTCAGCACGATCGAAGCCACCACTTTTCAGACTTTCCATTTGATTTTCCGCACCCGGTAGAAGACTTTTCTATTTGTCCTCAGCAAGTTTTTCTATTAAAAGAACATTAAATTTTCTATCCATGGGCCTCCGAAGAAGAAAACGCGGGGGGGAGGGGGGGGGGGACAAAATTCTTTTAGGAGGCAAAAGCTCTGCTCCACCATGAGTTTGCGCGGAGCGCAAGAAAATGTTGGCCCGAAATGTCTCTCAGATTGCTCGAAATGGCAGTTCTAAAGCCTATTTACTGCATATTAATAAGGAAACAACTGAGTGAACTGTTAAGAAATGGTGATGTTAATTTTTCATCGTCTTTTTCTTTATGTTTTCTTTGTTTCCCCAGGTTTTTTATTTTGCAGGGAGGACAAGTTCCCCCCTTGGCCCCCAACTGCGGGCCCCCAACTGCGGACCCCCATGTTTTTATCCCTCTCTTTCACTTTCTAGTATGAAGGCGGTCAAAATATTTTGTGTTATTGTCAAGATTTTAATTTAATAATGGGCTACTTTGTGAAGATAAAGAATAAACCTGCTAGAGATAAATAGCAAGCAATCTTACGCGTGGAAAAAGTTATGGAAATTAATGACCGTTAAGTGTACATTTCTGGCACCTGGAAACCAAGGTAAGTATATGAAGAAACATTAATTTACATCATACTGTCATATGACCCCTCTGAAATAGCCATTAATGAAGTACATTGAAAGAAATAGCCAAGACAAAAGATCTGTTTTGCTCTCTAGATACCGAATGCATAATAAATAAAAGTAGCCTTAACCAAGGCTTATGCAATTTTCTGGCTTTTGGGACCACGAAAGTATAGAGATAAGCATTTTCATGGGATTATCGTGCCAGAAATAGCCATTTATCATGAAAATGATCACTTGAAGAAAAGCAAAATGGAAACTGCTCATTCAAATTCTTAAACCATTACCACTATAATAACAGTTTTATTTTATTTTAACTTGATTTTTCTCTTCGCTTATAATCACGCTTGGTGTGGAAGCAATTAACTTAGCACAGCGACAACATTTAGGGAAGGGAAGAAAGAAACGGGAAGGGAAGAAAGGAAAAGAGGGGAAAGAGAAGAAAAGATAAACGAGAAAAAGGAGGGGAAGCTTACGAAAGGAAAGAAAGGCAGAAGAAAAAAGGAAAACGGAAAAGGAGGGGAAAGGAAAGAAAGAGGGAAGAAAAAAAGGGGAAAATGAGAAAAGAAAGAAAGTGGGTCAACTATAAGATCAAAAGCAAGATTGATCTGCAATCATGGAACACGGTTTTGGTGTCAATATATATACATTCATGTCGAAAAATATATGAACATTCATTTAGTCGCCTAAAGTTAACAAAATAACATCTGAGGTCCACTTTATCGGGGGAAAGACTTTCCTCTCTTGCGCTTTGCCAGACAGTCCGGAGGACTTTAGAAAAGCAATCATTCTCAGATTTGCCACCAATATTTCAAGGAATTGCAGATTATTCAGTAATCCCCCAACTCTTTAAGCTTCTTCACAGGAAACCCAGAATCCAAAGCTTTCTGTAATATGAGCTCCGTATCATCAGTTTATTGTTTCAAAAGGGCAAGCTTTTTGTAATGTAAGCTCCATACCAACAGATTATTGTTTCAAAAGGGCAGAAATTTCGGCGCCGCAATACATCCCTTATACATCGGTGTTCACATTAGCAAGAAAAACCGGAAAACTCAGCTACTACTTACAAGCCCGAGACATGCCATTTCCGGTTGTCTGGGGGATCGCGATTTTTCAAAATTTTCTGTACGCTCTGTGCCAACTGAAGATACTGTAGTCTTTCTAGCACGACCTCATATTCTAGGCAGGGGAACCATTGGCCTTCCGTACTCAAATGCTCTCATACCACACCTCTCATCAGGTACCTTTCAGCCCTGTCAGTTGTGTAGTCTTTCTAAGGATTCTTTAGTTATTGAAGTGTCAAAATTTTATCAATGTTGAATGTTGCAGAGCATTGGCGTAGCTACAGGAGGCAGGGCGATTGCGCCCTTGCTCGAAAAAGTGAAAAATTCGAAAATTTGCCATTTGAGACACCAGTCAAACACTGCGGTTTTCCCAAGTTTTCCTCCAGAAAATTCCGAATTCTTCTTAATAAAAGTTCCATATTTGAAATTATAGGTTTTAAAAAGGCAAAGTTTTCTGCGCGCTTCGCGCGCCTTAAATTGCAAGCCTTAAAGCTGTAAGTGATAATAAAGCAGTCAATAAAGCAGTCATAAAGAAGTCAGTGGATAATTTGTCCTAACCAGTTCAGTGCCGTATCCGTTAAATTTTCTTCAATATAGGCTTTCATTTTTGTCTAACAAGGCAACAAAATGTCGAGAGTCTTTCGATGTCGCCGAGAAGCCTTAATCCCCGCTCCTTACGATCTTCAGTCGACTTGCTATCTCAGATATATGCTGATAGGAAACGCAGATTCTTCGTAGTCCCCAAAGTATGCAAACTTCCTAACAGTAAACTCTGAATCTAATCTATTTTCTGCAATACAAGCTCCATACTTACAAATGTGTAAAAGGACTTCAATTTTCAAGGTAGTACATCCATGCTTATACAGTAGTGTTCAAACTTACGAAAAAAAATCAGATTTATTTAAAAAAAAATTGTTCTTGCTCGTAGAAAAAGCAAAGAAAAAAAAAAAAGGCATAAAGTTGTACCTTTCGGTCAATGGGGTAGGGTGAGTTGAATGGTCCAAAATTGCCCCCCCCCCCCCCAACACTTCCCTTAAGGCCCTAAGACACCAACAAAGTAACACAACTCAACTAGTACAAAATCGGGAAACTTCTATGCTATTGCCCCCGGACAGTCAGGTCTGGTTACGCCACTGCATACTGTGAAGCATTTCAGAAATTGCTAGTGCAAGGTCCCACTGCTCCCCCTTTCTATATACATTGACCATAGCTTGTCATAGTTTACTTAGTCTAAGAGCAGCGATTTAATGACATTTCGTTCACTGATGATCTTTTTAGGGTTTTGGCATATCAGTTCTAGCTAGGCTCAAGTAGGCCGAAGCCCAATGGTCCTTTCTTTGAATTTAGTTAATTTCACACCATGCAGATTCTCTTTAACGATATCATGGTTCTTCAAAAAGTAGGCTAGATCCCGCGGGGTTTTGGGCCAAAGTTTAAGTTGGACCATAAAATGAATTTGGTTAAATATTGCAAGGGTTTCACTTTTCATTCGGTTAATATTAGAAAGATCGATAAAAATTCTTGTTGCAATGATCTGTCAATAGTTTTCTATAAGGCCCGGTCATTTTATGAAAATTTGCAAAGTGCTTTTAAAATTTGTGGTACATGACCGTATACTATTGAATTGGTCTTCACGTTACGGCTTGGTTTGTGGTTTTTTCATAGTGTTCAAATATTTTGGTTCCAATGTTTGGCATGGGCCACAGGGTCTATTTAATGTTAAAAAGAGTTGAGGGTCCTTGAATCTTGATGTTTGGCCAGTTAGTGATCTTTTACTTATTAGTTTGCATTGTTTTGCCATGTGTTTGGTCCAATTAAGGCCCTATGAGTTGGCTATGGTCCTTTCTATGAAATTCTGCGAAACTTTTCCTACTAACTCCCTTATTTAATGTATTGTTCAAATGACATACGGTAACTTAGTGAATTTAGTGGTAGTTTCACAATGTTAATTATTTTACCACTTGTTCAAAAAATTTGCTTGCAATGGATTCATGTAATCAACTAAGAGGAAAGTGTAGACTTACTGTATGCCACTGCCATAGAAGTATTACACATCCCTGGCAGACATTAAACCGGCGCGCCAAATGCTTAAAATTGTATTTAGGCCTTCCATTCTCACCCTCTGTTCCACATTCCCTACAATAGCCTTCAAAATGTAATCGGCAAAAAAATCCTTACAATGCATAATAAATACGCCCACACCACCCACATTTCGCGTTTACGCTAGTTTTAAATTAGCTATTTTGAACGAATGTGAATATCAGTCCTACTAAACTTCAGCTTCGACCTTACCAATTTTAAGCAGCAAACAATACAAGAACATGTCACGGTCACTAATTCCGCATTAATGTAATCAGAAAATGCGTCTACAGTAGCACAACTGGACCGTAACGGACATCATTTTTATAAAAGGGTGGTAAAATAGTGTAGTCTCAGTCAGATTGGAGTAATATTGCATTGGATATTGAAAATTGAATTCGTCTCAATATAACACAAACTGAAAAGTTTTCTCGTGTTTGCCTGAAAATGAATTCGCAGGAAAATTTATTTCGATTTTGAACAAGTTTATATAACCGGTGAGCAATCTGGGGGGATTCATAAGGGGGAATTTCCCCCTCAGATTTTTTCCTTGGCCCCCCTCCCCAAAAAATAACTTTCTGGAATGGGAGTGTGTGTGACCTTTGTGTGTGTGTGCTGGGGGTGGGAGTGCACTGACGCCCGGGTGAACGTGCAATTGATACTGACTAAAAGTTTGCCAACATGCCCTTTGTGTAGGCCTACATCCTTTCGGGTTAGGTCAGAGGTTTCAAATCTACATGTGGTACGCATATCACTAATGATACAAGTTGCCCTGTCTTGACAGTTCGCGGCGTGGAACATAGCGTGCTTCCCGATACTTCATCTGTACCTGCCCACTGATTACCTGAACCTTTTGCATCTGTTCTTGATAAAAACGGCAATTTGTCAAAAGGATAAGGACTTTCAAAAGTCGAATTGTTGTAGAGAAGAGTGCCGTTTCCAAAAAGAGACACTCTTAAATCGTAATATTGGAGTTTAAATCTAAAAGAGTGGAATCAGTGACCAATCGGTCGTTCGATTGGTCACTAATTTCATTCTTTTAGATTTATTTTAACTCTAATATACTACTTTTAAATCTATTGATTTAAGAGAGCAGGTCAATTTTCCGTCGGGAAGACAGGAGATTTTTATTTTTTTCTTCAGCCAGTCCATGTGCCTGCAGTGTGATGGTCTAGCGTCGCAGGGAGACGATCGTGCCGGGACCCGACTGTAAATTTCAGCCAGATATAGACAGACCCCGGCCAATGCAAGAGTATTACTACTGGCAGGCATCCGGCAGGTTATGAGTAAAATTCGCCGGGAAATATAGTTGTAAACAACCCATTGATTTTATTCAATCTGTCTGAGCTGGCTAGTGCCTATATAAAATGACCACACAGGTGGGCGACCGGGTGATACTTTAAACTTTCAAGAGTCTTAAGAAACGGTGTAGAACATACCGGTCTCTCTGATCTGGAGATAAATAATCTTCTTCCTGTTTCCTCAATTTCTTTTCTCTTCCTCTCTGTTCTTTTCACCCTTTCATTGTTCCTTCATCTCCAATTTTTGTCAATTAAGTGGTCTTAGCCAATCTTACTGGTCAAAACATTCAGGAGGACACTTTCCCCCGCCCACGGCACAACCACTTCTTCATCTTTAATAGCGGGGCTTTATGTCAGATGAGGTCGGTAGATCTCAGCGGAAACTGGTTTGCCGAAAACACCTAACTGGCATCGGGAATAACATTTCCGAGCCAGTTCAAATGATTTTTCCTGTTAGTTACACCTCACGCCACCCCTTCATATGCCGCACATGTTACACGGTTATTCACCTATACAATCATCCGGTTTTCGTTTTCCCATATATGATGGAAGGTCAGAATACGTATGGAAGTTTTGTGAACTTTTTTTTCAATTTTCATTGAAAGTGTTCCGTATCACTCTATAATTTCTTTCTATTTCCGAGCAAATTTTTGAAAAAAATTTGGACACTCTTCAAGAGTTTTCTGAAAAAATAAATACCAGATTTTTTCACAAAATTCAGGTCTTGCGGTAGTTTTAGGGGGTCAACCTTTCCCGTGCACCACTTATACCTTCGATATCAACCAATAGCTCTATTTCATCTGAAAATATGACACCGTATTTTTAAAACGGTATTTTACAACAATGTATCGTAATACCACAGGCGTCGTGCATAATTTGGGCACTGCGGCCCGGATCGCCCCCAACTATTTTTAAGGGTGTCAAAAAATTGTCTGAAATATGAAAGTCTGAAAATCTGAAATTGCATCTTTTAAAACCATTAACTGCCGAGTTTCTATTCAAAGTTAGTTGGTGTTAAAAATAAAGTTCAATGGAAGTACGTTAACCCTACTAGTATGATGGCGGTTAGGTACAGTAGTTCGATTTGCTTTAGGAAGGCTGTTCTCAGGGCAAACGATTCTCAAGCATTCAGCTTGCGAATCACGCATTTCGGTGCAGTCAGTTAGAGTTTTAAGGCCACTTTCCAACCTATTGGTTCAAGTCGAGCCGGCCACGGCCTTTTTTTCCAGTTGTGGCTCACTGGCTTGTTTTCCCTACTCCATTGCATTTCGGTGTAATCTTAAGCTTGACCATTTTTTATAAAAGAAAAAAATTTATTGCATACGAAAGTTCAAAATAAGGAACGCTTTAATTCTGCTTACAAGCTTGGAAATGCCACATCCGGCTGTCTGGGTGTAACGAATTTTAAAATGGTCTGTACGCTCCGTCCAACTGAAGGTGGCGCCCGGCCGTTTAGACGGTCTTCTAACACCAATTCCCACACCCTCCCCAAAATATTTCTGCACGATGCCCCATCCTGGCAATACCACATGATATAAAAAAAGAAACAAGAAGTAAAATGATCCTTCTACGAAAGAAGAAGAAGAAGAAAAAAAAAAAACAGGTGCTAAAAATTTTACTGCATCACGTGCGGGGTGAGTCCCTTAAAATTGGGCTGAGGCTTCCCCCATTAGTAATGATAACGACGTTCGCCGCTCCCATCAATTTCCAAGTTCGGTTCAAGAGTCAAGACTGGGGTCTGTCTGGCTAGCTCCGACCTCCATCTCGTTGCGGGGGGAACTTTGGCTTGAGGGGTTGTATCATGCTTCTTCCCTTTTCGAAATTTTTCGAATCATGGAAGTGTATGCACTCAATATTGTGGCACTACGGTCAGCACAAATTTTTCAAGTTTACATCAAAGGCGCCACAAAATTGCAATATTTAAACCTCTCCAGATAACAGTGGTTGTAGGTTATTTTTACTGCAACCTATGATGCTGCACAAATCAGGTGCGTTGGAGAGCATATTGTATTTAAGCAAAGTGTTCATCCTTGGACTGTGTCGTAACATCTGCGTACCATGAGATGAAATGTAGTTAGTAAGTTAGTAAGACGGAATTTTACGGCGGCCCAGTTTCCAACCGATTGGTTCAAGTCGAACTTGAGTCGAGCCGGCCACGGCTTTTGTTCCAGTTGTGGCTCACAGGCCTTTTCCCTACTCCAATGTTTACGCTGCGCACAAGTTTTTAAAGTCTTCGGTATGACCCGGCCAGGACTTGAAATCCCAACCTCCCGACTGCAAGTGTAATGCTCTTACCACCAGTGACGGGGCTGCCATACGATCAGGGGGTGATCGCCCCCGACGGACCAAAATCATCTGTCGGCGCCCTTTTCATGTTTTAACATTCTATTTATTTATTTATTTATTTCAACATTAAAGGGTAAACTCGGTAAGCGAAATATCACCCGAGGTACGGCCCGGTTGAGTTAGGTGTATTTGTTCATACGTGCCTGTTTCTATGTACGTTTTAAAAAGAAAACATTGAAACAATAAAACATGAAATAGGATATAACAATACAAAACAGACGAACGCAGTAAAAAAGTATAAAACTAAAATATAAAACATTATAAACATAAAAATACAGAGAAGCAGAAAAGTTAAAAAAAGGCAAAGGTAAATCTTGCGACAACCAACTTGTGTGTAATAGACACAAAATATAACAAAATAATAAAACATAAAAAATGAAATCATAGGCACCAATAAAATTTCCGTAAAAGACGTTTAAAAGAGGATAATGAATTAGCATTTTTACACTGAATGTGCATTTTATTCCAATCTTTAGCAGCAATATAAGAAAACGTATTTAAATGATATTTAAAATTCCCTCCCTCTAAGAATAGGTTACTACTTGTGGTAGACCTGAGGGAATGATGATGAATGCCTTGCGTATACCGAATATGCGCAATGTACTGGGGGGGGGGGGGGAGACCATTTAATGCCTTGTGTACCATAGTTAATCTTTTCTCATTCAGACGCATTGCCAATGGTGACCAATTTTAAAAAAAAAAAAAATTTTTAAAAATATCTTCCGACCTGTCGTCAAAATTTGCATTTAAAATAATTCTGGCAGCAGATTTCTGTAAACGGCTGAGTTTGTGGGCATTGTTTGCATTACTTGTACCCCAGACTAAGCTGCAGTATTCCAAGATAGGTAAGATGTAACCATTGTAAAACAACATACAAGTATTAATATCAATAAAAGGTTTAATGCATCTTAGTAGAGCTAATCTACAGGAAATGAGGTTACAAACAGAGTCCACCTGAACATTCCAACATAAATCATTGTCAATATACACCCCAAGAATCTTTTCGGTTTAATACGTTTCGTATTGCTGTACCTTCAACAACTATGTGCAATTCCACCTGTTACTCTCCGTGGAATTCAATCTTTGTCTCTAGCCAATCAACATGCTTTTAGTTTTATTACTGTTTATAACCATTTTGTTATTCTTACACCATGTTTTGATATTAGCCATATCCTCGTTAATTTTAATATTTAATTAGTCGACAGACTTGCCCTTCAGGTGAAAAGTCGTGTCCTCTGCATACATGTCTGCGGAACAATGATTTATAACTTGACCCATGTCATTTATGTACAAGACAAACAGCAAGGGGCCTAAGATTGACCCTTAATGAGGTACTCCACATGTGACAGGCAGTGGGAGTGATATTGCCCTCTTAACATTTTAGATTGTTTACGATTTGATAGATACGACTTAAACCATGCACTAAAATCTGCTGAAAGACCGTAAGTCGGTAACTTGTCAATAAGAATAGAGGGGTTAACAAGGTCAAAAGCTTTCCTCAGGTCTAAGAAAACTCATTCTATTACACACCCGCTGTCAATGGATTTCTTCCAGTCGTCGATAATCTTTAGCTAAGCTGTCTCACAAGAGTGCCCCTCTCTAAACACAGGTTGTGACCCATGAATTAACCCATGTGAATCTAAGAACTGAGGGCCCCATGGACATGCTTTTCGTATATCTTAGATAAGACAGGCAAGATTGAAATCGGTCGATAGTTGGAAACATCTAAATTCGAGGCACTTTTTAAAATTGGGACAACTTTTTCATGTTTCCACTGAGTGGGAAAAACAGAATTTCCTATACTATTATTTAACACATGTGTGACACTGTTTTTAATTACCTCAGCAGGTATCTTGAGAAAATAGGCACTTCACCCATCCAAGCCAATGGCCTTCATTTTTTACTCTAGCATCACTTATTGGCAAAATATATAATTTAATAGCATTGTTTTAAGTAGCAGACATCAAAATATTCAAATAGCCACCAGTAATTGTACTATCTGCACTTCATTTTGTTGAAAGGGGCCATATTCTTTAATATAGGGACAGGTTTTGCCGAGACGTATCTTCATGCTTTATGCGCACTAAATCAGGGGCGTAGCCAGGATTTTTTCACCAGGGGGAAAGGGGGGGGGCACAAACTTTTTATAGGGGGAAAAACATATAACTCAGGGATAACTATGGTGAGACTATCAAGACTACATTTTGATGAGTCTGACTGACAGCCACTGGCGGCTCGTGGTCTAAATACATGGTGTGGAAAATTGGTATTGGTGGGAATAAACCAACGGCGCCCAAGGCGCCGTGGGAGAGCGAAGTGCTCCCACCTACGGCGTGGTGTCCAAGAGCCTTAAGGCCCTTGGTGGGGTCCAGGGGCAACGCCCCGGTGGGGTCCATGGGGCGAAGCCCCCGCCGAGCCCTGCGATATTTACAAAATTGGGGTTATAGAAAGCATTTCTCTGCCTTCACATTACATTTGATGAGCATTAAACTGACTGCAAACTTCACCATTAGGCTATTTCATTGAATTTAGTTTTACAACTGGCTCGAGGTTCCCCAGGCTCTCACAATTCATTCGTCTTTCTTTGAGATGAGCATACATTTCAATTACACGTTTATTAGAATTTGAATTTTCTGTTAATATGAACTTCTTTTCAATTGATAGCATATAGCTAAAGCGTTTAACCTATCACCATTCGTACTTAGTGTACCAGCTGGGTGAAAACCTACGTGAAGACGATACAGACAGTATGTGCGGCCTATGTGGTCCTAATCGGTTGATTTCCATTTTTTCAAGACTCCTCTTTGAAAAGAGACAAGTTTGTAAACCTTTGACAGTATTCATGTTGCATTCATATCTCACATTGAGATGGTTTTGGGAGCTAGATGAGACTTAACACACGAAGAGCCCCCGGGCACGATTGAGTGCACATGTATACCCAAGCCTCCAATAAGCATTTTGACCTGACTCACTGTGATTTTGTGAGACCGCAGCATAGTTTTCTACAAAGGATACACATGCGGCTGATTAAAGCGTTGTTAGTTACCGGTGTATGCATACAGTGCCACGAAGCGAGACCAGGGAGGGCAAGTGTAGGGCTGCCCGTAGTTCGAAGAAATTGGCCACTCACCTTTCATCATTTCAGCAACCTGGATAAAATGTAAATGCTCACAACATGTTGAGCGGGGCAGATTGCAATTGGATGCTGGGCACCTGGGGGCACAACTTTGCTGTGGGGGACGTGCCCCCTCCCATGGCTATGCCACTTGCACTGATGTTAATTCCTTCCGCACCAAGCGTAATTTTAGGGGCGATACGCACTGTTTAACAAGAAATTTCCTAACTGGCTAACGATAGCTCTAATCCTAAACTAAACCATAACCCTTACAAAGAATACAATCGACACAATACAATGGCAATAACCAATCAAGAAACACGTTGTCAAAAAGTGCGCATCAACCCTAATTTTCAGCTTACAAAATACACAGACTGACATTAAATTAACCATTCCGGCCAATGAAAGATGTTAAACAATAATTGTAGCGCAAATAGCCCTCTTGTTGTCGGGGATAATTGTCAAGAAGACAATAAAAAGAGTTTATAAATATACCAAAATAGCTTCCAGAACATTCAGGTTAAAATAAACTGATAAAATAAAACTGTTATCGTACTGAGTAGTAATGGCTTAAGAGTTTTAATGAGCAGTTTCCATTTGGACTATGTAGTCGGTTTAACAATCATCAGTCAGACCAAATGGACTGTGTATTATGTTTCGTTTCGTTTCGTTTATTGTTTTATCTCTTTTACATATAAACATACACATATAGAGTGTAAACACAACAAAAGAATATAAGGACATATAAAAGCGAAAGGAAGTTCACATAAACCCCAGCGGGGGAGGGGGGGGGGGGCTTGAAAATATGCACTCCCTGAGAAGAAAAAAAACAACAACAACTCGGGGTTGTGTGTACGGCCTTTGAAAAGACGCATGTAGACCTTACAGTACTATGCATATGGTGCCACAAAAAAGTACGCCCTCCTCAAATTTAGTGGCAAAACAAACCAACACTGACAAATTCAGACAGCTGATTTTGTCAACCACTCGAATACGCGTAATCTTCAACACGTACAGAGCGAAAGGCTCATGCGGCCATGTAATTCTATCGCTTTGATCCCAAGGATGATGACGTCAGTGTGTCGTCAATGCGTATAAGGACTATTGACACATCACTCATGCATGACAGACTATTTGAAAGCTGAATAAACTTGATCAGAAGAGTTATGAAATCTTTTGTGAGCAATAGCCGAAAAGAAACCGCTAAATTAACTGGAGGGTCAAGCAAACCAGCCCCATGAGAATCATTCTCTCTTCCCGAGCTGTGTATATCAACTCGGGGTTGTGACTGTCATGTTACGTTAGATTATATGGAGCTTTATGGTCCAGGTTCTTACCTAGCAAAGCGACCTTTTTCAGTTGTGGCTGTCAAAAGAGTTTCACAGCGCCGGACAAACTGTACCATATTAACACGACCGAACTTTTGAGTTTCGAACTTGACGTTCCATATGCACACAGTGTTAATGTAGCAACTCGACATTTGTAAAAGGGGGTCTATTATGTTGGATATAAATAGGCCATGACCCACAATTTACTCGTTAAGTTTAAAATAGCTATTTTGAGCAAATGGGTGGTCAATTCTAGTACAATTTAGCATGTGTCATACCAATTGATAGAAAACGTCATAGAATCACGGTAACGTTCAGATGAAAGTTCAAATATGAGTAACATTGAAATTTTTCTCTTCCTCAATTGCTGTCTTGGCCATGTAGTAATCAGGCAGTGTCTACATCAGTACATTACTTAAATTGGTAATTATGTCCTGTACTTTTATTTGCATTTCATATAATTATTTTCTAATGTAATTTATTTTAAATTGTTATTTTCCAATTTTAATTTATTTTTTAATCTTTTATCATGAGTGGTGTGCGGCTCTTGGCTGAAAAGTTTCAAGGTCCTAGCCATCAACCCCCCGAAGTTACGCCACTTACGTTGAACGAAATAAAATGTGTTTGTATATAGCAAAGGTTTAAAGGTCGTAGATTGTTATGGTAGTATTTCATTGACTCACAACATGCTATCGTTTTTATGAATTAAATTCGAAAGGTTATAGTGATGATATTTTAAATGTAATTTTTTGCATATACTTTGAAGGTAACATTTTTTAAACTATGATTTCAAAGTTTCAAATTGCGAGGGCGATGTAAATAAGAAAGAGTAACCTCCACACACTTTAAATAGCGGTCTCCTCATTCCGCTTCAGGGAGTTTACTTTCAAGCAGACAGATGGGAGCTGCCATCAAAGTACAATAAATTTACTGTGCTGTCAGTTTGGTGACATAGTCATGGGTTTGATAAAGTTCATCCAATGACTTCCCCAAGGGCTTGCTCAGATACAGAAATAGAGATTGCTAATCACGGTCTTACATACAGGCTACGTGAGTGTGCGTTTTCCTTCTGTTCCACATTCCCTACAATAGCCTTCAAAATGTGATCGGCAAAAAAATCCTTACACTGCATAATAAATATGCCCACACCACCCACATTTCGCGTTTACGCTAGTTTTAAATTAGCTATTTTGAACGAATGTGAATATCAATCCTGCTAAACTTTAGCTTCGACCATACCAATTTAAAGCAGTAAACAATACAAGAACATGCCACGGTCACTAATTCCGCATTTATGTAATCAGAAAATGCGTCTACAGTAGCACAACTAACGGACATCATTTTTATAAAAGGGTGGTAAAATAGTGTAGTCTCAGTCAGATTGGAGTAATATTGCATTGAATATTGAAAATTGAATTCGTCTTAATATAACACAAACTGAAAAGTTTTCTCGTCTTTGCCTGAAAATGAATTCGCAGGAAAATTCATTTCGATTTTGGAAACAAGTATATATAACTGGTGAGCAATCTGTAAATAAGAATATTTGCAGTGGCGGCTCCACCCGGGGGGGGGGGGGGAGGTTCATGAGGGGGAATTTTCCCCCTCAGATTTTTTCCTTGCCCCCCCCCAAAAAAAAAAATAATTTTCTGGAATGGAAGTGTGTGTGACCTTTGTGTGTGTGTGCTGGGGGTGGGAGTGCACTGGCGCCCGGGTGTACGTGCAATTGATACTGACTAAAAGTTTGCCTACATGCCCTTTGTGTAGGCCTACATCCTTCCGGGTTAGGTCAGGGGTTTCAAATCTACATGTGGTATGCATATCACTAATGATACAAGTTGCCCTGTCTTGACAGTTCGCGGCGTGGCACATAGCGTGCTTCATTTATGCTTCTTTGTTTCTTATTCTCCCTCACGCATTCATCAATTATTTCTGTAGGCTACGCGTCAGCTGATGATGGTGTCATTACAGCTAAACACTACTTCAACACTTTGCCCATCCCCAGCACCCCACCCAAGTGAAAAAAATCTGGTTAAGCCACTTACTAGTATAGTGGTACTCTGTGGCACCGCCCAAGTGTGATACTCCTAAAGAAAAAAAGTAATTAACCTTGGAGTTAGATCAATCGAAAATTCAAATAATATACCTCTCCCGGGACTTAAGTTTTCATCAAGAGATATATGCTAAAACCTCTTTGCCCCTGGACCCCTCCAAGGACCCAAAGGAGGGCTCCTCAGCATTTTCCTTTGCTCTCACTTTACCCCCCTCCCAAATTTGACATTCGGCGCCGCCGCTGAATATTTGCCAGCGGGAAGTGTCAGACGATTGCAATATCTGCCTTCTAAACATTCAGTCGCCGAGACTGACATGCTTTGAATTCATCGAGAAAGACCATCTGTGTTTCATCACTGGGGAGAGTTCACGTCGTAATTAACTCCAAGTTCAACTTAGGTGTCAACATAAGCTTTGTCTGGGTATACGAAACGGCATGAGTTCACCATCTTCAGTTACAAATGACATTTAAAGTACACTAAAAAACCTCAATATTGTATTTTAATTACAAGTCCTTGAGTTATACCATTGTAACCCGAACATTGTCATGCGTAGGGATTTTAGGTAACAGAAGCACACAGGGAACTAGAGACTATGCTAAGGAAATCTATTCTATGGGTTCATGATTTCTCCGAAATGTAGCACTGGCGACGAAAACATTTGTCTGCTCTGCCAAATCTCTTTGAGGAATTTCGAGAATCACACAACGCTGAACAAAAGTGGCGGTTATGCACGTAGGCGCCTTGTCTTTCCCTTCCCTTACTGCTCTTCGGTATATCGCGTTTGTGATAATACAATAATACTGCCAGTTACATAATAGTTACATTTGTCCGTCACTATCGTGGTAATCATGTGCTCACTCTTTTAGTCCATACCCACATCAATGTCCCAACCAGGAGGAATTACCTAGTACTGAGGTTTTGTCTCGAGCCAGCTTCCTAACTATGTTCACTCTTTTAAAGCAGAGCAGGCTTCGCTGGCTTGGTCATGTACGTAAGTTCATGCAAGATGGCCGTACTCCCAAAGATATTCTCTACGGTGAACTGGTAATGGGATAAGAGAGTCACGTGGCCGCCCGCTGTTACGCTTTAAAGACATCTGCAAAAGAGATATGAAAGCCTTAAGACTTCATGTTGAGAACAGGGAGGACTTTGCTGCTACCAGCCCCAAATGGAGAATCACCCTTACTAATCAACTAAAAGGCCCAGTTCTCTCACCCCAAACAGTACCAATTTTCCTAACCTTCTTACTGAAGCCCCTCCCACAATTGTCTGAAATTCATGCTCATCCAGGTACAATTTCAGTTTATTGCTTCAAGGTGAGTATAGAAAAACTTAATTTATATAATCAAAAAACCCCCAGTACCGTTCATGCTATGTAATATAAGCTTTGGTACTCTGCATGGTTTGAATTAAATGTCAATCAAAGAGCTGAGCCAATTGAGGATTTTGGTACCCCCGTACCAAAATTGTAGTTTGGGGGCTGGGGGAGAGGTTTGGCCCTTGCTCCACACCATAGAAGATGAAAGAATTCGTAGAAAAGAACGCCAAAACTCTCTCACAGAGCATGGAGACAACCCACAAGTGCGAACTGTGCTGCAGAGACTGCCATTCACGCACTGGTTTTTAGCCATTAGCTGCGCTGCTCCAGAACCTCAGATAAGCAGAACTTCATCAATGGTCATCTTGACTGACGGAGGTCCTACTACTACTATTGTCCCATCCTATGTTCTAGCATTTCCGAAGTTTCAGAAAAACTGTTTTGAACGAAAAAAAAACGAAAAAGGTGACCGTTTTTTTAGGTCTACTCAATTTTTTTTTTTTTTTTGGGGGGGGGGGAGGGGGGAAAATTACCATTTCCCCCCACTTTTTCACTTGAGGGTGAGAAGGCCCCCTTGCCCCCCGGGATTTGCGCCCCTGTCCTGCTGTATGTTGCAAGCCGCTTTTCCAGTGTGTATAGTCCTGAGTAAGGTATTTCCATAGGCGTAAGAGAGCATTTCAGTTTGGCGGCAGAAGATTTTTGCCCGAAAAATGTAACTCTGTCTGTAAAGCTGAGCAGCACCACCACTGGTCGGCGCGGAGCGTTCAGAAAATTTGAAAATTCGTACCTCTAAGAAGTCGAAAATGACATTTCCCAGGCTTATAAAGGGGATTCATCATCCAAGCAGTCGATATTTTAAGTTCCAATTGCAGATAAAGGTTCACTCCAAACTAAATATCAGAAAGAAAGACTAAGCGGAGCGCCACCATTGGCTGGCGCGAAGCGTAAAGAAAATATTGAAATATCCTACCTCTCAGGCAGTTAAAAATGGTATTTCTCGGGCTTATAGGGGGATCTTAGCCGTCGCTCTTTTGAGTTTCCTTTTGCAAAAAATGTTTACTTGAAACTTAAATTCTGCTATGTAGCCACGAGAACTAAGTGGGGCATCACCATAAGTTGGGGCGAAACGTACAGGAAATTGTGGAAACTCTGACCTTCAGACAGTCGTAAAAACTGTCATTTCCTATGCTTATAGGGGTCTCAGCAGTCGCCGTTTCGAGATTTCGTTTGCAAAAGTGATCACTTGAAACTAATATTCTACTAGGAAGACTATCTACGCGGAGCTCCACCACTGGTTGGCGAGGAGCGAACAGAAATTTTTAAAAATCGGACCTCTCAAACAGTCGAAAATGACATTTCCCGGGCAGGGAATCTAAGCACTCGCTATTTGATCAGAAAATTGCCAGATAAACTCACTACCAATCGATGAAATGGTCCCGCACATTTTCGGGGGAAACTACAAAACGGACTGAACTGAAAGCATGCTAATGAATTTTACTTTACTGCGACTCTTGGCTAAATTCAATATACTGTATGTAACTTGATAAAATTGTGTGACTTTCCGAACTTCGGACTACATATGATTTTACTTTGAAAAGAAATTTTCTTGGGATCTGATGCATCTTGGGAAATATTTGTTGTCATCGTGGCACATTAATTTAACATTGCATTCAATTTATTTATAATTATGATGCTGCCGTAGGCAATCCTTAGCAATATTGTTGGTTGTACTCTATGTATGGTGAAGGTTAATGCTAGATCTACAGGAAAAGATATTCAAACATTCCAACAGTATCAAATTTCAAGGACAAACGGGATGTTCAATTGTGAAGAAAAACAAAAGGAATTTGAAGCAATGTACCCACATTACATAACTTTTTGTGGTTTTGTTGAAAAGCAGAGGTATTTTTTAACAGAAATAACCAATCTTTAAAGTGAGGTATCTTGAGTTAGGAAAATGGTATTGTGATAGGGTTTAAAGGACATTGTGCGGAATATTTTTGTTTTTCTTACAAGACAGAGGCGCAAACCCACCAGAACATGCCTTCAACCAGGGAAATGTATGGAAAACTGGTGAACACAATCATGGTTAAATTTGACCAGGATTTTTTCAGAGTGTACAGGAAAACGAAATTACAAAGATGTGAAAGGCTGATGACAAAAATACAGTAATTCCCGAAGTTAAATATGATTCATTGATTCACATGATTGGAGTACATAGAACAGTAGAATGTTGCATGTTGGCTCGAGATCAAACTTTTTATAAAACTTGGAGAAAACATTTGCACACGGCACATTGAAGGGGCTTGTCATCTTGGCGGGGAAATGTCTAACGGGAACGAAGATAACACTCAATCGCTCATTTCAACAAAAGAGAATAATTGTGAACCCCCGATTATAGGCTGATATGCTTACCGGTGGCTATGCCAACACTATATTTGAAAAATAAACATCATTCCATTCTTTATTCTATTACAACCGATTAACATGGGAAGGTTTCATTTGGTAGAACGACCACGTATTTGACAGTGGCGGGCCAGAATGTCTAAATGGGTGGGGGGGGGGGGGTAAAAGAAGGGCAAAGGATAAAGTTGAGGGCAAACATTCTCTGGTGTAGCCTAGTCCAAAGCACCATACCCTCTGGATGGGGTCCAAAGGCAGAAGCCCCGGGAAGCTCTAAGGTTTTAGCGTATCTCTGGATGAAAAACTTAGTCTTTGGGGAGGTATATTATTTACTTCTCTAGGTTAACCTAATTCCTAATTGACCTACCTTGGGGAGGGAGAGGTAGGAGAAAGGGCAAAATCTGGGGAAGAAATGTCCCCTTGACCCCCCCTCCCCCCCGTGACGTCGTCACTGGTCTGTAACCTCTTTTCTTCCAACTTTGAAAGATGTACACTCACAGAAGAATTAAAAAAGACCTACAATAGAAAATGGAAATGGCGCATGGCGCTGTCATCAAGTAAAAAATGACAACACATTTTGTTTTTTCTTTTTTTTACGTCTTCAATTTGTCTTACGTAAATGTGCAGATATTTCAAACATTTACAGAAAGTTATTTGATCATCTTGAGAGGAGGAACTGAATTTGGCACAGATATTTAAGTAATCCGCAGGACAATATAGACAGTTAGGCTATTTGTGCAATATGAGTATTCATTAAATACATTTCAACCAATCAACAGTCATGATGTTCCTTCAAAAAAGTAAAAATCTAGTCCATCAAGCGAAAAATATTGTGATCTATTCCTTAATTTTTTGTCATATGTAGCGTTTTGTTCGCTTACACTTGACAAAAGTAACTAAAAACCACGAATTTTCGAAATAATGAAATTTTTGGAGTAAGGTTTAAAAAGGCGCTTCAAAACAGTTGTTGTGAAGCGATTCCTCTATCACAAAAGACTCAGTTCCCCTTAATCTTAAGGCGGTCCACAAAACAAAGTTACAGGTTAAGATAAACCTCTCAACTCCTTTGCCAGACTTTTTTAACCCATTGAAATAATGCAATGAACTGAACGCCAGTTCTGTGAGTGGCAGTACGTACCATCTTTGTATTGAAAGGAATATTCAACAATCGTCGAAAATGTTTTAAATAATTGTTGACATAAGCTTAAGAGTGGGCAAAGTCAGGAGTGTGTACCGGTAAATGTTTACATTAAATTAATAATTCTTATGAAAGATATGTCAATGTGTCATAGACATTATGCATACGATGTTACGATGCGAAAACTATGCCCTCCTTTGGAAGAATACTGCAAACCAACATTGTCCAATGCAGACATATGATTGGTCAACCATCGAATCCGTCTTCTACACATGTGGGGAGGGGGGGGGGATCTGCTGCTTGTGGTCTATCAACAAATGTCTTAGCCGCACAAAAATCAGTGACGCGGTCAAGAGCTCATTGTTTTTACTCCAAAATGATATCAGCGGTGACGTCAGTGCTTAATATTTATTGTAACTAGTCTTTTCTATATTTTTGCCCATTGAAAAGAAATTATTTCTTCAAACTATCTGTTACCGTGCAACATAATTATATGACAATCCCTTGTGACAAATCTGGAAGCGTCCAATCAGTGTTGAAAAGAGTATCGGCTTGCTTTGCAGTAATTCACGTTCTGAGACGTCTATAATAGTCCAGTGGTAGGGACTTTGACCCGTAGGGTAGGATGCTTACAATCTCCATCAAGAGATGTTTTCACCCCCTGACCATATGAACGCTTGTCACTGGCTTTACTTTATTTACCAATGTTTTCTATTGTTCTGATAACCTTTAGGACGCTCTCTCGAAGGTTCTTAAATCTTGGGTCCAACATTTGTATGCCCATCGGTGACATGTGTCGACTAATGAATCCGTATCCGACATTGTCATTGGGATCTGCGTAACCGATTTGTCCCCCTATACCATATGAGCCGAATAAGTTTCCCTCCTGTCATGCAAAAAAGACAACCAAGTTTCATTTGAAGCAACTCCATTCAGAGGTTGCCGACATCATCAATGACATTGGCTTTCTATTCCAGTTACCATAGCAATATACTAACACTCGAGTGTGATTCTAATCAAAGATTCAATTTTCATAAGTGAGTTAAACTAAATCTACACAGTTTGGTGAACTTTCTCTCGGAATCGCACATGCAAAGTATTTCTCATGAAATCAGCAAATGAAATGCTCATGCTGTCACGTTGATTCTTCAAAAGCAACATAGACACCCCAGTAGATCAAAGGCGGTGTTGGGTGTAACTGGCATCTGATTTTGTTACATGATCCTCAAATGAGCTGTGCTTTCACTGTGTTCACACAGCGTGAAAAGCACAACAGTATTAAGGAAGCGTCAGGAGACGTATAAGGTTGCATATTTCCGGAACGTGTAGCCAATTTTAAAAAATATACTGGAATACACCGGTAATGAATATGATATGATTTTATTTTCTGAAAATTTCTTAAAAGAATTTGGCAAGCGCAAGTTTCCTCTGTTGCATTTTTTACGATTTTAATGGCTGTCCGAATCTTTCTAGATTCGTGTCCGAATTCCAGATTTTGAAAATAAACGTTGTAGGAGGGGCCTTTTCCCTGCTTCACCTCGTACGCCTACGATTATAACGATTGCCACGTGGTAGAACCCTTTATTATCCTCGTTAAGATTCCATATAATTTCAAAATGCGTTGGATAAACTTTTAATCGTTGCATAATACACGCTCCATTGATTGTCGGACTTTTTTATATCTCGTTCCATACTTGCAAAGACTCATTGTCCCAAAAGAAATGTTAAATTTTTACTTACATTTTCTCCCTGTGGTATAACATCCATTCCGTACTTCCACCTGATTGGATGATCTAACATTATTAAGTCTGGTGTTGGTCCCCTTTTATCATGTGTATATTCATCGATAATTTTTTTAGACAGCAAAGTCTTGTTACCTTGTTTACCATTATTAGCTAAGATGCCAAACAACTGTGCTATTGCCCTCGCTGTGGCAACCCCATTACCTGATGCAAACTCAATCTTTCGTACATCAGGATCTCCTAAACGAGGAATCTGAGGAGTTACAAAACATTTAGACACATAATAATACAATGCACTATATTTATATTAGCACAAAGGGTGAAAACAGGGGCATATGTGCTAAATCCTCACATTTTGGTTTGTTATGTATCCCATTCATCTCTAGAGAGATGTATGTTATTCCTGAAATCATATCTCAAGGTTAGGTTAATTAATATTTCAGAGAAGAGGTTAGGTTAAAGTTGATAAGTGTCGAAACTTATCATACAACATGATAAACTGTGAGGGCTGAGTGGGAAAAATTAGAAGTGTCTTACTACATACAAACTAACAACATGAAATAAGGAAGAATTCCGGAGATTATCGAAGTATATTCATCTTCAATTTAAAATTTGTTTTACTCCTTGAAGGCGATTTTCAAAGGGAAAGTCGTTGCGTTTTAAGTCTTAACATTTGAAAACCTTCAAAGGAAAATATTGTTCTTAACAAATTCTTTAAAAAAAAAAAAAACAAAAAGAAAGAAAGAAACACACTTAGTACGAAACTGGAACTTTAAAAATACAACACGTGTTTCAAAATCTTCCCATATTATCTTCCCGCATCGCTTGATTTTCTCTGGAAAGGTCCTCGCACCTGCAGGAGACCTTGTACCCAAGGATTATATAAGTCTTATATTAAGAACTATGTTTTACTGCCTTACAAATGAGGCAGATAATGAAAATGGTGCAACCAAATTACAACACGTCTACAGGAGACGTGAATGTAGAATTAAATTCTAAAAAACGTGTTTAGCAATAAAATACCTTTTCTTCTCCTTCTTTGTAAACACGTTCAAATTCTAAACATGTTTAACGATTAAACACTAAATGTTCAGCAATTAAATATGTTTAAAAGAGAAATGTCTAAAAATTAGACTAGCGAAAGGTATTTAAAAAGTCGGGTCGGAAGGTGTTCAGAAAAGCTTCTAATTCCCAAACACTTCTTGAGATAGTACCGTAGCGGTTAGAACACACTCGAAAAACGTATTTAGTCATTACCTCACAAATATCTCCACAACTTTGAAACATTACGTTATGTAGGTCTTTGGTTTCCGCACCTCCGAAAAAGTAGTTCAGTATGTATCGCTGGAACATTCCTATATTTCGTATGGCATATAAAATATGGCTGAGTTTTTTAGAAAGTTTCAGGTTAGAGCTTCTTCCGGTGCGATGACTTGTTTCCAACGGAGCGCCAATATACGCATCGATTCCTAGATAACAAGAAAATATGAAAAAAAAAAAAAAATGGTTTACTGAAGTAATTTTTTCATATCTTAGTAGAGCAAGTGTCACTGAGTAGGGGGGGGGGGGGATTTGAGAAAGAAATCTCTTGACATTTTTGGTTTTCGTTAAATTTATTCAACATTCCGGATGTCTCAACAGCCTAAGCGTCCTATATAGTATCCGGATTATTACATTATTTTACGCATTACAAACACAAACGAAAACTTAGCCACTCACTAAAGGCCCGAGTGAAAAGTGTGATATCACTCCATTGGAGTGTTTAGACACTGCAAGAATAGTACTATCAACGCCAAGAAGGGTGCAATTCACCTCAAAAATAGTGAAAATTCACTTTTTAAAGAGTTCATATTCACTAATTCAAGAGTGGCTGAAGGACCACCCTCTTTTTAAGAGTGGTCCCTGAAGATACTTCGTCAAGAGCAAAACTTTCTCTCTCCTTTTAAGAGTGGTCCCTGAAGGTACTCCGGAAGGTACTTAACTGAGTGAAATTTTGCTCTTTTGAAGTGAAAATCACTTTCTTGGAGTAAATGTCGGCCCTTGTGGATTGCACTTAATAATTTTCACCATTCTAACGAGTGCAATCCTTTTCTTTTTTTTTTTGTCTTAGTTGTAAGCTGTTTCCTCTCCCACATCTTACCGAAAGGCTTGCTGACTTCTTCGTCGAAGAATTGGCCAATAGTGCGTCCCTTGGGATCCACCCTTCTGATAAGGGCGTCGACGTAAGGGCCAAAGGTAATGGCGTGATAGCCATGTCTCTCACCTGGTTTCCATTTTGGTCTCGTCTCTTCAAGAACTTTATCTAAATCAGTATGATTTGCTAAAAGTGCGTAGCTTAGAGGGGAATCTGTCCCGACAATCCCTGCCTGGAGTAAGTGAACAGATTGAAAACATCGTCTCATGTATAAAGTTTCAATAAAAACTATGCTGGATTCTGGATGACGTCACAAAATACCCCGGTCTGAACTTTTGCGAAGTCTGAACGATTGCGAAGTAATTAATGTAAAGTCGATAATGCGACCGCTTTCGACACGCTGCCACTCGATGTGACATTGTCGATAGTGTATCGAATCGGTTTGCAATTGACTTTATGACAAGGGTAATCTGTGATGTCATCCAAAATTCAGCGTTGATTTTATTGCATTTTAAAGAGACGACAGGTCATCTTTAAAATACATATTCGTCCATATCTCTAGGTGGAAATCATTACAATAACCCTGGGGAACTAATAACTCACTGGAACAAATTATTGGGGAAACTATTCAGGTCACAAAGGTAACTAACTTTTTAAGATTAGTCAAGTCCGACACGCATGACAAATAGCCCCACCTTTGAACATACTGTACAATATGTATCAGAAATCCTTGGTGTTGGTGTTCTTCTAATAAAAGTAACATTACAACAAGTTTTAAGGCTGTGGCCATGTCCCATTAACTGCTTGAATTAAGTGATAAGCAACTTTAGGCCCTTAGCCATAATTGGGGTGGGGGTAAGGGCCGCCTCTTAAAACTTTGTTCGCCTCTCTCTGTAGGGACTTTGTAGTTTGCCATTGACGTAATACATGTATACATTTGGCCGCCCCTGAAAAAAATTTCGCCCCCCCCCCCCGACAGGGTTTGACACCCCCACCCCTTCGATGCCTTGTCTGGCTACGCCGGACCCAAAAAGTTACAACAATTATCAAGTAGCAATTGATTTCAAAAGAAACGGATTGCTCTTTTGACAATAAATGGTGTAATTTGGAGTAAATCTAATTTACCCATTAACTTTTCTTAGTTCGGAATGAAATCACTGCAAACTTAGGACAAAGTTAAAAACATGGAATTGCTTGCGTTCAAAAGTTATTCAAACGCTGGAATTGCAGGTTTTGTTTAAATAATCGCAACAAATACCCACAAATAATGGACTCTTAAAGAAAGAAAAAGAAAACGAAAAACAAACAAACAAACCAAAAGAGACGTACTTCGTGCTCTAGAAGCTGCTCAACTGTGATGTTCTCCTTGCCATGTTGAGCAAATTCAGGCCAGTAGTGCGACACCCTTGCTTTAAAATCAAGATAGCCTTTATCGACGAGCATGGCAGCGCATAAAGATGCTAGGCCTGCAATGAAGTAAAATGTGAGATGACTCGGTGTGAAAGGATGCACACCGCACGAAGGGATATTAACACCATAGACCGTGAGTGAGGAACAAGTAAGAAACCTTAGAAACAGCAGACTCACTTTCAACACACTTCACCACTTTCAACACACTTCACCACTTCACAAACTAGTCTATTTAAGTGCTGTTCTGAAGGGTGGAGAAAAAGCTTCCACAGAGCGACTTAGAAGGTGGTCCACCGTACATATAATTATAAGCATTAGGCAATGGGGCATATTCTAGAAAGGGTTCCTTACCACTCTAATCCGTCATCTGAAGGAGTCCATTTAAGCTCAAATAGTTACATGAGGATGCTGTCATAGCTTCCCTCCTTTTCCAGTCCGTTTTATATGGTGTCAGATACACGTACCGGCTCTGACCATGATCTACCAGACCAGACTGGTGATAGGCACAAACCATTTAGCAAGGTCTTGTAGGAAATTAAAAACTCCGGAATTCTCGTAAGAGATTCAGCCAGTAAGATATATTATTGCGAAATCCAATTTGTTGCTCATATCTGCAACAATGAAACAGTAATATTGGCCAGAGGAACGGGACTGTCGTGCCCGTTTAACTTGACGCATAGACATAGTCATATACACATCTTTCAACTTAAAACATTTTAGAATGACGACTTTAAACTTTCCAAGTGGGGGATTTGAGACTAATCTTCTTAAAGTTTGCGCTTCGTAGACACTCGAAGCAGTAAATGACAATAACACAATTGATCGCTATATTTTCATGTGGGTGACCAACTTCAAGGCTCTGGTAAAGGTGCATAGGGAAGGGGTTGGGGAGGGTGACACTTTCCCTGTGAGGAGTTTTTAATACTTAAGTACCCACATATGCAACCTTTCAAATATTTAACATCATTTGAAGTCAAATTTATTGTTACATGCATAGCTTGACTGGTAGGTTAGTTAGTCAGTTAGTAAGATGGAGTTTTACGGTCCAGTTTCCAACCAATTGGTTAAGCCGAGCCGGTCACGGCCTTTTTTCCTGATATGGGTCACTGGCTTGTTTTCCCTACTCCATTGTTTATGCTGAACACCAAACACAATGACAGTGGGTGCCGTTTTTTAAGTCCGGGTATGACCCGGTCAGGACTCGAACTCCCAACCTCTCGATTGGTAGAGGTATGGCCCATCTCCTCCCACTGGCTGATGGATCTGACTTAAAGTCCATTTTTTTATAATGTTACCTTTAGTCGTCGAAAATATAACTGTCATCGTATCTTGTTTCCAGAGTCTTTTTGCTTCGACATCTGCATAGCCTGCCCAAAGGTCAACGACCTTTTCTCCTCTGTGGTAGACGGAAAAAGCAGACCCAGCTTCTGGGTTGTCCCAATCGTCTTCATAATTTTTCCTTCAATTAAAGTGCACACGGGAAGTAAACCAATAACCTGTTTTACGATATTTAATAAATTACCAACGAAAGAATCATTTGTTGCTGTTGGACATAAGCTGAATTTCTCTCTTTATAGTAGGCCTACCAGCTGATTTACATTCACGTTATTGGCGTTTCTGGGGTATGTGTAACGATCGTTTTCTCTAAGTCGGAACTTCGAGTAATACTGTAGTTAAGTCAGTGTGATGGAGAGAAGAAAAAAGCGTGTCATGTCTGTTATGTCTCGTACCGCCAGGATCTCTCTCTACATTATACTCTGGATTTGTTTTATCACTCTTTAGTATTAATCGCAATAGACCTTATGCAAATGATGCTCTAGATCAAAATGGATGCTCTTCTTTGGAGACAAAAGCAACTAACACCGCAAAACCGACAGCTGATGATTTGTCGACTAGTGTGCTACACGTGCAGGGTAAATTCTTATAGAGGCTTTGCAATTACGTCACGGAACCGCCATGCTGGAGGACATTCATGCCAAATACACGTGGCTTTGTGCGGAACGCACTGCACGGTGTGCACTGTGATACGCACGGTGTGTACAATTCAACGAGCAAGCGCGTCCCTTATGGTTTACTACGTAGTTACATGTACTCCAACATGGCCGCCGGAGAGTATTATGACGTCATGTGAAAAGCCTCTATACATGCGGTCACGTGTTCCATTTTTGTGCCCCAAGGACGTCAGTGTAGTCAGTGCCTCGTCAATGCATAAGGTCTATTTGAAATGTAGCATAAATTTGAAGTCCAGTAAATTTAAACTAACGGGCACTACGTACCCAGGTATTATTCTCATATGGGACCCTAAAGAACCCAATATGGTATATGCATGCACAATGAGCATCTATAGTTTTGATTGATAAGCCCACCTAATCCGTCTAACACACAT
Source organism: Holothuria scabra (assembly GCA_037179385.1). Taxonomy (NCBI): domain Eukaryota; kingdom Metazoa; phylum Echinodermata; class Holothuroidea; order Aspidochirotida; family Holothuriidae; genus Holothuria; species Holothuria scabra. Next base: position 7,237,843 of record CM074179.1, read on the forward strand.
GAGATAGTTCTGGGCCCACGTACGTTAACAACTGAAATGTGGGTGCAGTTTAACCTCAGATAGAGTCCTCTCTGATGTCTGTTTTTATTTTTCATAAGTGGTATAGTTTTTATTTCTCTCAGTTGTATTCTGTTTATGGTCGCGGTCAGACCGAAAATTTAAGAATATACCAGTATACTGTAGTTGTATGGAAAATGGATGTCTTTTTTCAGGCTATTGTTAACCTAAGAGTCAGAATAGCTAAAAACTTCAAATATCAAACCGAAAATATGGGTATGCTTTGTAATGTCCGCCATGAATTTTCTGTACCTATATGGGCTACTTATTAACCTTAGAATCAAATGCGACAGGCTTCAGTAGGGTTTGCCCATATAATTTTCAAATTAGCATCACTGCAGTGAGACAGCTTCAAATTTGTAACACCGTAACAGTAGGCCTTCATCCAAGGAACAAATTCATACCATGACATGGATAGGAACCTTCTTAATTTTTATCTATTTCTTGAGGAGTTTCTGGGACACAAAAAGTGACAAAGTTGTGTATTTGATGTAACAAACATTGAAAGCTTAGAAAATAACCGCAATTTCTATTACAATTCACCAAAGGGTGACCATTCGATGGGTGATGTTTAATTTGCTCTTAATCATGAACAAAACATGAACAAATCGTGCAAATCTTGTGATGTCAAAAGAGAGACATGCCAAATACGGCCAATATTATCCTTTGTTCTTGAAACCTACCAACCTACATTTCAGCCTGTGAGCGTTTAATTTTGGAAGATTAAGTGTGTCCTGAAAAACCGTTGATATCATTAACCAAGCGGTAACCTACTTGATGAATGATTAAGGGATAGCTCACGTAGGGGGGTTAACAAAAGAAATATTAAAAATGCGCAACACTCCGCAGTCTGCATCATATTATTTTTCCTTACACAACAAGTTTCTCCAGAAGTATTAAACCATTGAAGAAATATTTTGAGAACTGTAAGACTGCCTTAATTCCAAAGAATTTTCCTTAGGAAACCGTACTCATTAACTACCAAATAAAGTTACCAGCAGCCTTTTGTGTACATGTCACACTAACTTATTGTCACACTAACTTTATTAACGTTTTACCTCACATTGCAGTATAATTACACATTGATGTCTTCTTGTATACTCTCCTTGAAGCAATAAACTGAGATTGCACCTGAATGAGGATGGATATTAGACTGTTGTACGTGAGGGTGAGAAATGGAACCATTTGGAGTGAGAGGAGGATCAGTCTTAGTTCAATGCAGTTCAAGTTAAAAGTAACGTATACTGGTTTTATTAAGTCACTCTAGAAATATATCGCTCGTTTCTATATGCAAATGTGTTTCTCCTACATCGTTACACGTTTTTAGTGTTTCTCCTAAACCTCGAACGAGTTATTCATTTTGTTTCAATTTTCTAACACCCGAAAAATCAGCGGAAACCCAAACTGGACATGCACTTATAATTAGAAGGCAGAAATACTAATTTGTAGAACAAGAGTCATTTTTCGCACCAACTAGTAGTTTTTCAACATAATTTAATTGTTGTTTACCTGAATACTTCTCTGACGTTTTCGAATCCAGGGGCTACAGTACCAAATATTTCAGGTACTGGGTAGGAAGGTTTGAAATAACTCGGAATAATTACAGCGAAGACACCAGCTGCCGTAGCCACCAACAAGGTTTGCCGTATGAAAGACATTTTAAATCAAGAACACCCTTGCTTATGTGTCTAGTATAGTACTTCCGTGCGTACATACGGTGTATATAACCTATAAGATGCATGCTTCGTCGATTTTACTACCAATACCATCAAATGCAAAAGTATTTACCGTAGAGATCACTTCAAAACACATATTTTGGTATGACCTCAAAAGGAAAAGTAGATTTTAGGTCAGTAACCCATTTATCGTGAATAATCTAGCACACAATAAATCTCAAATCTAGACTAGTTAGATGAAACCCCCCTGGTGAGTGATGTCAAACGTGACTTAAACTGTAGCATTCGTGTTCTACCTACTTAACTGAATAATATTTAATCTTTCATTGCGCACGTGACAAATTATAGATCCTGCCCAAATACTTTGAACTCTTATTACGTTTGGAATGTCTGACTACGATTTGTCGCTAGATTAGAGGCCACCGCCGGGAGGATATCTCGATAGGGTTAATAGAATAAAGTTAAACGTTTTGCTCGGAAATTTCAACTGTTCAATTGATTTCATGTAATCTGCTTTCTACATATTTGGAAGATGTTTCGTTTTCTACAAAGTGAATTTGAAAAAAAAACAGATGCTCATTTCAGTCATCAAAAATTTTACAAAATATGTAGCCCGCGTAACAACCAAGGGTTAAAGCGTCAGTCGGATTTTCTTTGACCACAAAAATTCTGCCTCGTAAATGTTCATTGATTTATAGCCATAAAAATGAATAACATTAAAACAAAGTAGTGCTTTGGGATGATAGGCAAATGAGATACATTCGTTGAAGGATTCCAAAAGTCCAGACTATATCAGTATTCAATGAAATACTATATGTGTTAATATATATGGGTGAGTACAAATGAGTACGTGAAGACCGTTACTTCCAAACTAATGGAAAATATTACTGAAAACCACAAAAGCAAAAAATAACAACTTCATCAATTCTCTTTTCACGCCTTAAAATTCCATTTCAGACTGTCTGGGGGTTCTACATTCCACAACATACGAACAGTTATGTGCATCACATTAAAATATCGTATTTGCAAATGGACATTTGCCACCCTGGTCTGCGCTATATGGTTATTAATCTCCATGTAGAGCAGGCGTTCATTTCGACGTGGAACTTTGTTTTGTTGGACCACAGGCGTAGGAAGAGGGCGACAGGGCTGGGGGCCACATCCACTTCCCGGGTAAGAAACCCCCTTTTTATCTCTCCTAATCTCAATAAAGCAAAATTTTCGGGGTTAATTGCCATTGGACTTGGTGCTCAATATAAGCAAAGGCGTACTGTATAGTGAATACAATCCAGTAATCCCCGGAGAATCCCTTGCCCTGGAGGAAGATTATCACACGGGTAAAGGCTCCCCGCAGGTGATGTCACAAATCAGCACACATCCACGGTGCATGACGACCACTTGCACTTGTACTTGAAGCGGAAAAACAAATTTTATACAATCAGTAAATCGTTTTCAAAAAAATACTTGTAACTTTATTAACTCATGATGATAAAAAGACAGAAATTAATTACGAGAAAACAGGTATAACTTTCATTTTTAAAACTCTGAATCTAGAGTTGGATGTATTGATTACTCTAACAGCCCAGTTCGTCTTTAAAAGTAACGGTACATACATTTCTGGATTATTCAATAGATCTATATCAGATCTTCTCGACGTTTATGATTTCGGCCATACACTAGAATGGTAAAACATCAAAATTGTTCGAATGTACGACAATTATAGACGATCGTTGCCATCTCCACCGCCCTTCATACACTGGTAGGGTTATATTAAGACTGTAAGAGTACCAGTGGCGTAGCTACGGGGAGGGTTTGGGGGTTAGAGCCCCCATGACACAACCTTGCAATGTAAAAACACCTAAAATAGCGTTTTGTCTGTCTTTAGGCTTTTCTCTCACATCGTGCCCCCCAATGACCCCGGTCCAGGACACCAAAACACTCTCTATAACCCGATCTGGGCTACGCGCCTGAAGAGCATTCTCTAAACATCAGCTATATACGCTAAGCTGTAATTGTCAAGCTGACGACTTCTCCCAAAGTCGTGGTCGCGAAGCGTCGTAAAACAACTGCCCTTCAAGGCCTGATTATTATCATTGAAATTTTTACACCCTTGCCGATGAAGCTATGAATATGGCAACTCCGAATCTCAAGTTCATGAGAGGTTAATACCACAGAATGAACGGTCGTGCAGTGCAATAAAAATCCACCAGCCTAGTCAAAAATCTAGTCCAACAGGTGCTTAGTTATTTTGATCTCTTTTTAAATTTTCTTCTTATCATTTTAAACGTGCTAAGTACTTGAACTTGAAAATTTTACACCGAGAAAGGTGTAAATTTTCCATAGAATCCGAATTTTTAAGAATTTTTGCTAAATGCGTTTTTTGAAGAAAAAGTGTGTTGTAATACTCCCACTACAACTCGGTCTTGAGAAGTCCATAAAATAAAGCATCAAATCTCCCAGTTGCCACTTCTGAGACCGTCAGTTCTGTGACATCATCTTGGCATGTTTTTTCATGTGAATTTCCTTTCATTAAAAATGTCCCCTTTGCCTTATAATTTACACTGGATTTCACCTTTTCCAAATTTCACCTAGAAGAATTCGAATTCACTCCTGTCGGGCGGTCACATGGGCCCCGATTGAAAAACAATCATGTAGATATTAATTAAGCAAAACCACCCTCTTTATTTCGTCAATCTAGCACGGTTGTATGTGCGTCGTGTAGGCCTATATGCTCCACATCGTAATTATGCCATCACGGTCGTCGATCTTATGCCATTACCGGGTGCCGACTATGACAAGCCGTGTTGGACAAATGCGCCATATTTTATCCCGGTATTTAATCGAATTAATGAAGGTAGGCTATTAAATCGAATTAATACTGGTATAAATTCGATTTTGTATTAGTACTAAATCGATCAATCAGAAAGCCTGAATAGATACCAGTATTAAATTGAATTAATACAGGTATTAAATCGAATTTATACCAAGTATTTATTCGAATTTATACCAGTATTAAATCGACCAATCAGAAAGCCTGAATTTATACCAGTATTAAATCGAATTTATCCCGGTATTAATTCGAACTTATACCAGTATTAAATCAACCATCAGAAAGTCTGAATATATACCAGTATTAAATCGAATTAATACCGAGATAAATTCGATTTAAACCTGGTATATGTTCCTGGCAGGCTTTCTGACTTGTCGATTTAATACTGGCATTTATTCGAATTAATAATGGCATATATTCGAATTAATACCGGAATATATTATATTTAAGAATGGTATACATTCGAATTAATACGTGTATATTTTCCTGTCCTGTGATTGGTCCGAATATATACCGGTATTGAATAGAATTAATACTGATATATATTCCAATTAATACCGGGATTAAATATGGTGTAATTGTCCAACACGGCTTGCCATAGTTGACTGCCTTACAAACCTAGCATTGGAAATCCCCACATTTTGGGTGTTTTTTATCTCCTATCTCGAGGTAAAAACCGCAAGTCAATTGTATCACAAGAACCACTTGTTCGATCAACTAGAGTGATGCAAACAGGGAGATTGCAAGTGCAAATATGCCCCCTAACCACGAGTGTTACAGAACAAAGGCCATGTCGAACCAGGGAGTTGCTAGAGACCTACCGTGCACTGATTTTGTTCTCTGATTTTTTTCAGAGTGGATGTGAAAAGTTTGTTCAGCAAAAGCGTGCGAGAATGGTTAGTCACAGCTGACAAAAATCCCGACTTTATGCCGACATGCTGGGATTTCAGTTTATCATGAGATAAATTAAAATTTATGTCGCCATAAATTCTAAGCCACCCAGGGTGTATCTTTATAAATCTGCATAATTGGAATAAATACGCACATATATTTCGATTTAATGCAGGCAAAAGCCCTGTTTAATAATGTGGACATAAGTTGGATTTATTGCGAACATAAAGTCAACCAATGAGTGTACTTTTACTCCCGCCATCACTGTCTGTACTCAGAGCAGGGCCAACTTGGGATGTCAGCTCTCCCTACCCGCCCGTTCCTTGGCTATTATACCGTATCATAGCAATTGGGTTGATTGGTTCCTTTAGCCATTTTGATACCAAAAGGATCTACACGAAACAATTGTTTGAAGATTATTATTGTCGGATCTGACGAAATTGTTGTTTACATTCACATTTATGTGCAGTCCATTCAATCTATTTTTTTTAATTATAACCATAACAATTTTGGCATTGATGTGACATGTAGTATTACTTTTTGGAGCATTTTGTTCTTAAATTAAACCCCCCAGAAAAAAAGAAAAACCGAGCGCTGCGCCCGCTTTTCTCCACATTTACATCAGTGGTGTAAATTGGTTAACGCGAGTTTCAGACATGTTGATGGAAAAACCTATAGTTTTCGCAGACAACGTGTCAGTTCGTGGGGGCATAATTCTTCCAAATAACCATATTAAATCGATCATAAAAATTCTCTTTTGCTGCTGTTTGAAAGATTTTTTATTCAGGCACAATTAGTTGTTGTTTAGAAAATATTGAGTGCCTCAATGATAAGTTAAGTGTAGTTAATGGGATTACCCCCCCCCCCCCAATCAGATACTTTGGTTTTTCACCCCAAGTATATTTTTAAGGAGAGAGCAAATTTCTTAATTGCTGAATGATCTTTGATTTTCATTAAAATCAAAAGGTGTAGTACAGCTGGCATCAGTGGCGTAGCCACGGTGGGCGGCGGGGGGGGGGGGGGATCTAGGCCCCCAGATTTTCTTCAGCCCCCCCCCCAGATTTTTTGCATCCAGATAAAGTAATTGAGAAAAAATAAAATATTTGAACGGAAATAAACTTTGAAGTATTTCTTGCAAAAACAGTAAATAAATAAAATGTGTAACAATTTAGAAAACCTGCATGAATGTGTATTAAACACATTTTGTGCGCAGGATTGAAATCAAATAATAACTTCAAAATGCCTACTTTCATTAAATTAGATACCGTACATAATCTGCACTCTTGTTTATTGCATTTCACTTCGAAGATGAAACGAATGTCTCGGCGACAAACTCGATTGTGACTTTGTTAGGTTAAGACGATTTTTGCCTTTCTGGATGGTTGATTTACTGAAAACAAGGCAATCATACACTGGAGACTATTCTTACACAACCATTCGTATACTTAATCATACACAAAATATGCCGCAAGGGTAAGGTACTGCCTTCGAATAATTCTTCACTACCATCCTCAACAAGTAGGCCTATGTATTGAAGACTGACCTGCCATGAAATGTTCTGCTCAGCGCTTCATGCTTTGACCAGGGAAGTGTTCCTGCTTTGACGATCTTATTCATTGGCGACACAGTGACGTCATCCTTGAGGGCAAAGCAGGAGAACGCATGGCCGCATGCATAAGAATTCGCCCATCACGTGTAACAGTATACGCGCGTATTCGACAGGTTGAAAAATCAGTTGTCTGCATTTGTCGATGTTGGTTTGTTTTGCTCCAAAGGAGGACGTACTGTTTGTTCTTTGACGTCATATGCATAAGGTCAATTGCAAAAGGAAGAGGAAATCCTCATAAGAGAAGAAAAAATTCGGAGCTCCGCGCGCATGTGCACACAAGGAGCCCCTTATTGACACCGCTACACTCCGACGACGACAACCTTGAGATATCATGCGATTCTTGTAAACAATTGTTACCATACTGTTACTACTGAATACGAACAAAACCTTTTGCCAGTGCCCCTCTACCATATCAAACTTAGTTCCTGGTTACTGGCTTGTCGTTTGTGACCCCCCCATCTTTGATACAGATCACTGCCCTTGCTGATTGGCTAAGAATGCATATGCGGACATAAAGACCGACTAATGTCAATATTAAATCAATTTAATTTCATTAAAAATGGATTTTATGTCAGCATCAAATCGGAATTAATGTCGACATAAATTCGAGATATTTATTAACTGTGGCCAAACATATGGGGGATGGGGGATGTGCCCCGATCCTGGCAGGAATAAAAGGTTCATTCGGACAATAGGAGTCAAAATAAAATAAATTATGCCCTTTTCATTTTGCACTGGCTAAATTCGGGGAACTAGGTATTAAAACTCTTAGGTCGGACAAACATTAGACTGCCCCCACAAAATTCCCCCGTATGTCTATGTTGTTGAGGTCTGTCACCCGGTATTCTTCCTTACCTGTGACACTTACTGTACCCGACGGTATCGTGCCACTCAGTTACCCCAACGTTATGGTGCAAGAGCTATCTGTCCCTATCTTTAGGTTTATGCCATGTTTTTCGCCCCTATTTATTGATAATTAACATGCACTGTAAATAAATGGTAAGGAAGTTTACTTTTTGTACTGAGAAAAGTGAGTTAATTGCGGCCCCAGACTCGACATAATGCTGTGTCTAAAAGAGAAAAGAAACGAAAAACCACGACCTCTTATGACGTGCCTACACTTAGCCTACTCTGCCAACCCTTTAAGTAATTTTGTGCCCACGCGTAAATAAACAACGTCCATCCTAGTGATATTATTCGTGCATTCCCTTAGAATAATACACAGCCACAGTCATGTCCGCACTTGACGTCGGTTACTTTTTTTTCATGCTAGAAAAAATGCGACCACCATCGATATAATATTGTGTCCATGCTAAAGGACAGTACCGTACCCACCGTTGAAGCGAATTTATTGCACCCACCCGAGGCATTTATTGTACTTGTTCTGAGAAAAGTGAGGCTCTGTGTCCACGTTAAAATGTAATATTATGCTTACATTTAGTGTTCTGTATCCATCTTTTGAGTGGTTTTGTGCATAACTACACCAAAAGAAATTGCTTCCCTCACCCACGTGGTTCTACTTGCGGCTGCACTTACTCGCTTATGTAATGAAAAGTGATGCCAACACTTGCTTTTATTAGTTGCGTCCACGCAGATGAAAAATCACGACCACCTCCAACAGCGTGCCTACCCTAGTCTTCTGTGCCCACCCTTTTAGTGATTTTGTGCCCACTCATAAATAAATAACGCTCACCCTTGCTGTATTATTCGTGCCTTCACTTAGAATAATGCACAGCCACAGTCGTGTCCGCCTTTTGGCGTCGGTTGTATTATTTTCATGCTAGAAAGAAAAAGCTCCCATCCTCGAAATAATATTGTGTAAACACTATTACAGATGCCGTACCCACCGTTGAAGCGAATTTATTGCAACCCACCCGAGACATTATTGCACTTGTACCGACAAAAAAGGTGTATCCACGCTAAAAATAAAATATTGTGAAGCACATCTAGGCTTCTGCGCCTATCTTTTAAAAGGTTTTGCGCATGTCCACACTTAAAGAAATTGCTACCACACATACGGTAACACTTGTCGCTTGTGACTGAACTTATGTACTAATGAGGAGTCGTTTTAACACTTGATTTAATTAGCTGTGTTCACGCAGATGCGGCACCCTACGTATCATTATTGTGTTCCATCGTCGAGCGATGGCCCTCACCCACATGTACAGTACCGTATTGTACCTGCACTAAGAAAAGTGAGTTGTGTAGCCCGCGGAGCGGACGAAGTCTTTTCGTTCACTTCATCGTTAGGAGGTGGGGCGGCAGCCTAAAGGGGACTTCAGCCGCAGAGGCGCTACGCAGGCTAGTTGTCGTGCTCATATTTGACAAAATGTATCTACGCTTAAACATAAAAAATGCGACCACCCTATATATTCTCTAGATATAATATTGTACCAACACTTAGTCTACTGTGCCCACCCTTAAAATGATTTTGTGCCCACAATTAAACAAGTTGTGTCCGTCGATGGAATTATTTTCTAAGAAGTAGGGGGGAATGGTAAATCTCCTTAGATCAGTGGCAAAACTCTGTAAGCCCGGGAAAACTGCTTGAATAATCCAGTTGGCTTCAATCTGTTTTTTCAAGGTGAAAGTTCTGCATTATCTTGAACACTGGAAAACCATCATCAAAGAGTGAACCAGTCTGACAGTACAAGTCCTTTGTGCTATGCTTTTCATACAATAATCTGATAATTAACTCTGGATATCTTCACTGTAAGAACGTCTTTACGTTTACAGGAAATACAATAAAGAAAGACAAAAGAATACGGAAAAAATGAGTTTGCAGCTTTTCTTTTGTGTATTCTTTTGGTTTTCTTTATTTTTTCTGTCTGTAACTGTGCAAAAACTGTTTTATATCACAGACATTCCTAACTATGCAATCATAGACCGTAGAGGTGTATTCTGGAAACTTCTGTGTAAGATCATCACTGACACTGGTCACGTATGTGACAATAATGAAATTGGTAAAACTTGTTCAGAATTGTTGAATTTACGTGTATTAAGTAGTTAGATATAACTTTCTTGGGTAACCCTCCACGTGACTGATCGATTATTGGGGGAAAATTATCGGCCAATTTCTCAATATTGTAACATACCGGTACGTGACCAGCGGTTGGTGACCATTTTACCCAGCTGCTTTTGGAGGCCTGTTATTTTGGGGGAGAGGTCATTTACTGAGTTCGAATGTAGAGTGTTAAACCATGTTATCCGAATGGGACATTTTCTAGAGTAGATATGCCTACAGTCTGACAGTGCGTAGATTAGAGAAAGCATGTCATGCAGCAAAGCGGAGAGCCAAGGATTTGATCTAGGGGGCTGGGAAGAGTGGGGGACTACCTAAGCGGAGAGCGACTGTTGACGTTATTGGCAGATAGCGAAATATGATCACATATTTATGATTGTCTATTTGTTAAGGGTAACGAACTGTCGATTTGAGCTTCAGGATACCTTTCCACCCCAAGGACCGTGTTACGGTAGTGAAACTAGCTTACAAAGGTCAAAAACTCAATGCAGAAATATCAGTTTCAAACAATTTCCTTTTTGCTACGAGGATAACCGCCGAAGCTGAGGCAAAGAGTTAAAAATGATTAAGTTGCAACTTGTATATATTTACTTCCGAGGTAATTGCTACGCAGTCACGAAAAAGGATATCTAGGTTACTTGATAACTTTGTACTTGTGCAATGAATTTCCACCTCGGTATATCCATGGCAAGTATCGCACTGTTACAAAATGGAGACTTGTCCAAAATAAAAAGTTGTGTGTTGTTGTTATATTCTTAACAATGTATATCCAGCTTTATGCTGCTTTCTATAATATACTGTTTTTTCAAAGTCACATTACTGTTTCTTGTTGAAGTCATATTTTACGCTTCTAAAATTGAAAATGTTCATGTGTGCTTTAAATGTTAGGTATTTAATGATGAAACAGAGACTTTATTAATTGCTTACAAACAATGTTCAATTTTTCCCTCTGAAAGTCGTTATTCTAAGGAATCATAAATAAAGTGAAATATTTTACTGGAAAAAAATATACGTTACTTTTTAAATCGATTTTTTTAAGGTAAAAACACCAATAACCCTATTTCCTATTTTTTGGAAGTATTTCCTACGGCCTAATAAATATTAAGAAAACTAAAGTTTTAATTTTTGACAATAAAAGACACAACGATCCAAATATTTATCTACGCCTTGGAGGCATCTCTATCAAGCCGTCGCCATTCACGAAATTCTTAGGGATCTTAATTGACAATAAACTGAACTGGAAAGAACACATTTCTCATATTACTTAAACAATAGCCCGTGTAAATGGTATTATTTATAAAACCAAGAATTTTCTTCCTAAAAGTGTGCTCATTTTTATTTATAATGCTTTAATCCTCCCGCATCTCAATTATAGCTTGTTACTTTGGGGAAGCGCTCATAAGACCATTTTAAATAATTTACATTCCTTACAAAAGAAGATCATTAGAAATATTCATAGTGTCCCATACAATACTCATTGTACTCCTTTGTTTGCGGATTCTAATATTCTAAAAATTTTCGATCGATAGCTATCAAGTTGGGATATTTATGTACAAATTTCATAATGGACTACTACCTGAAAGCTTTGATTCGTTTTTTGGGGTGCAATTGCGACTTCCACAATTATAACACCCGGTCAAAAACTCTGTACATGTAGATTATTCTAGAACAAAACTCAACCAATTTCAAATTCGCAGTCTTGGAGCTTTCCTCTAGAATTCACTTCCAAGTGTCAGTAATTAAAGACTCTAAATCCGTGCATCATTTTAAAACATCACTCAAGCGTTATATCCAAGCTTCATTAATCAAATTTAGCTAACTTTTTCAAACCTTTTTTTACCCATTGCTCGTATTCTTCTTAAGGAATTATCATCTTAATTTCACAACGTATTGCTTCGAAACATATATTACATGTAAATAAGTGCTTTGCTTCTGCTAAATCAAATGTATATTCGTGCATAGTTTGTTCCGCAATTTCATCAATATCGTTTATTTCCTTTCTGTACCTACTCTTTGTTCCTTGGTTGATGTTGTGTTGTCGTTATATCAGTTGTCTTGTATTTTTTCTTTTCTAAAAGGGATCAGACTTGAAAAGCCCTGCTTATTCTGATTCCTCTACCCTATCACATCTAAATTTTAGTAAACTATATAACCTGTTTAAGTCAGCTTCAAAGTTTTTCAAAGTATTAGAAAGTATTTCCACTTCTCCATGTTGTTCTATTGTTTGATTCTTAATTATATTATAACATAATCTGTTTTTGTTGTTTGTGTTTATGGTAGAAATAAACTTGAAACTATTTCAAAGAGTCAAAGAGCTCTCATTGGAGAAAATTTGGAATTCTATGATACACAATTTATATCCAGAATGCAAAACTGCATTGAGGTTTCGATGATACATAAATGTTCCATTTCAAATAATCCCATCCTGTACCATTATCTTCTCATTCAAATGTTATTCTAACATGTTGAAAAAAAATAAATTTGTTATACCACATGACCTTTGACCCCCACCACCAAAAATAGGGATATTTTCTCATCATAAGTATTCACATACCACATGTAAAATCTATTGAAGTCTCCCACCTTTAGATGTGTTAACACCTAACAAGGTTGTCATTCATATTTTGACAACCAGTGACCCTAGATAACATTTGACCTCCATGAAAGCCCTAGTTGGAAAACCATACAAACAGACAGAAAGCTATCTTGAAATATTGCAATTTCAAAAGGCTTCCAGGCTTCCAAAAATGACTCGAAAAATAGGAATCATGCAAACCTTACTTTGAGTGGACCCTTCTCATGCTAGAGTAAACCTAAAAAAACCATGGTACAATCAAGAAATGACATGATGATGGTTTTGATGGTTGATGGTTGAGGGTTGATGGTTTTGTATATATATCTGCAAAAAGTCCTGAGAATTCACAACACTCTAAATTAAGGCCCCTGCGCCATATCCTTTCCAGCTGAAAGGTTTAATAATACTATTAAGACTTTGTTGAGGTTTAGATTACAGTGCAGAGGTTTGCAACCCCATAAATATTGTAGAGTTGAGACATTATTTTGCAATGGCATACGTAACACTAATATATATGGGAGAACTTTTGAACAGCTTCTCATAACACTAATATATATGGGAGAATTTTGTAAGTTTTCACCCGCTCCAGATACCACCCTGCTACCAAAATATGCTGCTGCTTTATATCATGTTCTAGAACAACTAAAATATTGGAAGAAACTTAAGCAAGAATAAAAATAAGAAGGAAAACTTTCACCACTGCACAGCGAAATTTCCCAGTATAGGCCTAGCCTAAGGATATTACACAGGAACATACATGTGTAGGATAGGTTCAAAATGTACATATATGCTATACGTTAGGCAATGGCAAAAGTGCCAAGACATTAGACATGCTAAAGAATTTTAGACTTTGATCGCTGGTGACCCAGATGACCTTTGACCTCCCCAAAACAAAAGGGACCACCTTCTGACTATAACACATACACATACCAAATGTGGAAACTCCAAGTTTCCTATCCTGAGATATCGTGCTAACAAGACTTTCAGATTTTGACCCCGGGTGACCTCAGATGACCTTTGAGTCATCCAAAAACACTAGGGACCATCTTACGACCATAACGCATCCACATACCAAATATGAAAACTATCAAAGTTTCCTCCCTTGAGATATTGTGTTAACGAGATTTTCAGACTTTGACCCCATGACCCCAGATGACCTTTGACCTCCACCAAAAACAATATGGACCATCTTCTGACCATAACGCATGCACATACCAAATATGAAATCTATCCAAGTATCTTCCCTTGAGATATTGTGTTGACAATATTTTCAGACTTTGACCCCTGGTGACCCCAGATGACCTTTGATCTCCTAAAAAAATAAACGGAACCATCTTCTGACCATAACGCATCTACATACCAAACATGAAATCTATCCAAGTTTCCTGTTCTGAGATATCGTGCTAACAAGATTTTTTAGAAATTGACCCCCGTGACCGCAGATGACCTTTGACCTCCGCCACAAACAATAGGTTCTTCCTCTTAATATGGTCCACTCATGTACCAAGTTTGAAAACTGTCAGACATTCCTATCTTGAGATATCGTGCTAACAAGCAAAGTGTCACAAACGCACACACACACCCACACACACACACACACCTACACACACATACACACATACATACACACGCCATCATGATTGCATAGGTTTCTCTTATCATCGAAACCAAAAATAACAATATAGCTGCCACTGCCTCTTGATCTGTTGATGATGTGGTGTCACATCTTGTAAATATTCTATTTTGTCATTTCTAGAGCTCGGAAAAGTTTACCAAACTGACTTAAGACCGAAAATCAATGTATTTCACACTGCATTTTGCGGAAATCATTTCTTTTTGGGGAATTGGAAAAATAATAATGAAAGGGTTTTTTATCCGGGGAGTGGGGACAGAACCATTCCGCTTCTAACACCTATGCAACTGCTTTCAAGAAGAAAAACATTTTACTCGAAGGACCAAAAGAGAGAAGTTTGATAGAAATTTGATGCCTGAAAGCGAACTGTGGGTATGGTAGGCGGTGTCACTGCCTCTTTCCTTTTGCCTGATTTTTTCAACATAGAAAAGGGGAGACTAAATATATGATTGCTCTATTCCTTGCAGAAGGGAGACAAGTGAGAAAGGGGGGGGGGACGCAAGAGGGGACGGGGTGGGGGAACAAGGTCGAAATTCTTGGGGACAGGGAAAACGGGAGTGTCCCAAAATCGATTTATTTTTTGTTTCGTATTTTTTATTTATTTTATTTATTTTTGAAAGCGCAACTATGGTTTGCCCAGTTGTAATATTTAGTCGAAATTAGTGAGTCTGGAAATCTATTCTTTTTTTCGCTAAGAACTAATGGAAAAGAAAAACATGTTTATCGAATGCCTTAGAGATGTCATGTGGAGTTGTCATCACATAATTACTTTAGAGAGGACAGATTGTGTGATAAAATGTTCAATAATATGATGCATGAACTACATCCACCTATACTCAAAGGCACGCACATCTGAATACTGTCCCATCGCTGTCCTTCATCACTTCCCTTTCGATTGTATACTTCTCTTATGGAAACTCATACCAATTAGACTACCAATTGTATATTGAACTCAATGGAGTTGACTATACCATTAATTTTATAGTCATCCACGGCATTAAAAACGTTTGTTGCAAACGCACTGGAGTGCGTTCAAAAAGTTTTATTTCCATTACTAAAGAATATACCCAGTAGAACAATTTACAGAAAGTTCAGTCAAAAATACTGATAAAATCAGCATACAACTCTCAATTCAGTTCGACACATTTAGGTTACGATTCAAGTTCGCTCACCTGTGGTAACAACTAAAAATCCCTCAATAACATCGGCGTAAAATACAAAACACTGAAAGTAGAATATTGTGACCTTTGCGTTTTGACATCCAGTCATATGGAAAGTGATGGGAAGTTCAAGACTCCAATGCAAGAAAGGTGAAACAAACGTCGCTATAAGTTTACACTTACCACTAATGCCATTGTCTCCAAGATTTAAGAGAATCACGATGAGCGTTGAGGTTGTGGGACCATAGAAGTACTGCCTCGGATCAGAGGTTGTACTCGGATCCGAGGTAGTACTTCCATGGACAGAATCGCAACGGTCTTGAGGGAACTTGCTGCAAAATCGGGATTCATCGTAATGATTGTGACCAAAGTTTTGACTGTCAGGAGGTTTCACGATAACCCCGCCTGAAGGCCAAGCCGTTGAAGAGCGTGATAAAACGTAGGAACAATAAACCTTGATAGAGCATAACAGAACGTATGCCTAATGCGCCGTCGGTAGTCCTTGCTGCATTGTGACACACGATTCCTCCTAGATGCATTGAGAAGCGTGGTTTATTTATTCACGCACTGACTCGATCTGCCATAGTCGTACTGCAGCATTTCAGTGTCAGTGAAGGAGAGGGGTGTAGAAAATGTTTTGCTCGAAAACGTAAATCTGCCCGAAAAACTATCTAAGCGGAGCGACATCATCAGTTTTTTTTTTTGCAAAATCAGCCCCTTAGACAGTCAGAAATGGCATTTCCACAGCTGATATATGTAGAGTATAAGCTGTCGATATTTTGAACTTTCCTTTTGTGATAAAACTTTCATTTCTATTAAATTAGAAAACTGCAAAATTGATCAGAAAGCTAATAGAAATGTTCTTTACCCGGAAAATTTATTTCTGTCAAAAGACTAAGCGGAGCTAGGGCACCACTTGTTGGTAGGGAGCGTACAGAAAATTTTGAAAAATCGCGACCTCTCAGAGAGTCGAATGGTATTTCCCAGGCTTTTAAGTAGAAACGCGTCTGGTAGCTAAATTCACGATCTATATGCTGAATTGATGAAACTGTCTATGTGCAGATGAAACTTCCCGAGTTCTTGGCTCTAAATGACTCTATTTCTAACACCTTTTAAAAAATGTCACGTTTCAAGGTGGGTATCAATGAATTTTCAGGCAGACTTGATTTATGGGAAGACTTATGGGAAGACATTCTCAAAATGTATAATTTTATGTAACTGGAAAAAACCCAACTCGGTTTTTATTGCCTTTGTCCAAATTTCTGCTGTAGATGTGGGGTAGGTGGCAAACTATTTAGTTCTGCGACTGAACTGTCCCGTTCATAGGCGTATATACGCGACGGGGATGCAGGGGACACTCACCTTCCCAATTCGGGCAATAGCGGTTGGCCTATTCGGGCAAAACATGGGCAAAGCATGATAAACGGTGAAATTATCCGGGCAAAAAATACTCTTGCCCCCCACCCCATAAAAAAATTAGCCCGTACGCCTATGCTCCCGTTTGCCGGCGTGTAATTACAATTTGGCAGTTGAAATCTTCGCACAACTTTTTTCATTCTTCGCCCGAATGTTTTACCATATCTAACGAGGTTTTTGCGAGAATCAGGCTACAGTATAAAGTAGGGCTGAGGAAGACCATTTACAAAAGGCTCCTCTAACGTGTCGAAGGTCCTTGATACCTTTTTCATTTTTCATGTAAATTTTATTTTGAAAATAATATGTTTTGTTTTGCGGGCAAAGTTTTCAAAGAATTGAAATACCGGTAATCGGCCATTACGGGCATTGTCTTTCGTAAGATTTAGAAAAAAAAGCTCTGAGCCACGAATGTTTCTCTTTAGTAATAATAGGCTTCCCAAATTTGCCTCGATATATTTTTTAATCATTTTAATTTTTTATACATATGTTACCATGACTGTGAAACTTTTCTATTTTGCGAGCAAATGTATGAAACAATTTGGATTTTCCACCATTTGGGTGATTGTGCGCGAAAGGCTGTGAAGCAAAGTTCACGAAAAACTTTGTGGTCCTGACGGAGTGTGTAGCGAATTTTTGTAGTCTTGTTAAATTTTCTTGAAAATCTTAGCGTGCCTAAAATGCTTCCCCCCTTTTGGGGCGCATATCTTGTTCAAATTTTGGGCCTTTTTTAGATTTTTTCTGATTTGCTAAAACTATGACAATTTCATAACTTCAAGTGGCTGCCCGAACTCTTTCAGAATTCCTGCCCGAATGTTATGTCTTGCGAGAATTTTTGGGAGGCAATCTGTCCCCTCCCCTGCCTCGTACTCCTATGCAGAGATCAAAGTCTTCGATGTTCATGAATCCATTTTCAAATATTTAACGTGAAATACATTGTTGCAGATGAACACACGGAGTCTGCAAGCTGTAGATGTGTGACAAGACTGATTCTAAGATCAAAGAATGTGGCACATCGATACTTCAATTGGCCAATACACTGTTAAAAATTTCTGTAAATTTACAGACTGTTTTTAACTTAAACTTTTTTGTATTTTACTTTAAATAGAGATTTTCTGTACCTTTACAGGCACTTTGTATTGCTACATAACAAGGTTGTTTAACATGTATTTTCTGTTTATTTGAAAAACCATTT
Source organism: Holothuria scabra (assembly GCA_037179385.1). Taxonomy (NCBI): domain Eukaryota; kingdom Metazoa; phylum Echinodermata; class Holothuroidea; order Aspidochirotida; family Holothuriidae; genus Holothuria; species Holothuria scabra. The sequence goes on from CM074179.1 coordinate 7,255,904, forward strand.
CTGTCTGCTTTTTTAACCAAATTTTACTGCTTTGTAAAAATTTTCTGTAAATTTACAGAAATTTTAACATTTTTTTGTATTTTTCTGATTTCACATAAATATACTGTCATTTAACAAACATTCATTTTGTTTTTAAGCTGAAAAAGAAACAAAAACAAGCCCAAACAAACAAATAAGAAATAGCCAGAAAATTTTCAATTTATAACATGCATCGTTCTGCGAAGTTTCAGTTTAAAAAAAAAACATTTTTGGCAAATTTATGTCCCTATATGAAAATTAACTTACATTTATTATAAAAGCATACTTAGTTATTACGTTCTTAGTTATAAATATCATACAACTGGTGTTTTGTCAAACATTTTTAAGTAAAAAGAAATTGTAAGGCCCTAATTTCAGAGCACTGACAACTGGTATACTGATGTCAACTCGTCGCCACAGGCGCTCATGCACTTGATCGGATCAAATTAAAAACGTTTCACAAATTTACTTGGACGAGTCTGTAAATTTACCACTTTATGACGTAAATCTCATTTTGCATAAATGGGTGGAGCTTATTTTGTAGGCATTTTCCTTACAAAATGAATGTTATTGCTTTGAATAATATCTTCTTTGGTGTTTTTTAATCAGGAAGTGATAAACTTATTGTTTACTGTGTCTGAAAATTTTTGCAACCAATGTATTTGCATTCTTTGTCATATTTATTTTAAAAACAATTATTATATTGTACAAAAAATGTGACTTTCCAGTTACAAAGTTCCTACAGATATCAGTCTACTTGACAACAATATGACAACAAAGCGGCCTCAATGTGTTTTGATTGAAAACAACTTCATAACGACACATTACGTTGATATGCAAATACCTGATCTACGTAATGGTGAAGTGCATGTAACGTAATAATATATGAAAGGTAAAAAAGCGATATTATAGTAAATATGAAAACGTCGGGAATGAAAACAGTAGGCTGTAAATTTACATAAAATTAAGGTTAGCAAAACAGAACAATTCTGTAATTCGATTTTACAGTAGACTTTTGTAAACTTATTTACATGCAAAAACTGTAAAGAAAAAACAAACCCTTAATGTTTTTCATGATTACAGTCTGGCTGTAAAAAAACATTATTTGGTTGGAAAAAAATTTGCCATAAATATTATGTAAATTTACAAAAAAAAAATTTAACAGTGTAGGCGTTCAGGGTAATAACACCTGACTCAACAACCAATTACGCCCCTCTCTTAATTTCCTGTTTCAAGAATTTCCCATAGAATTACACAAAGAATTAATCTACATCAATTTATAAACATGTAAGGGACAGTAAAATTCTTTTTACGGGAAAAAGAATATGACACAACAGATGCTACTGTAACTTTCAAAAATACACTTGCACAAATTAACATACATATAGGTCTAGGCAATATGCATGCACTTACGTACGAAAACAATAAGAAGTGAACTTGCCAAAATAGTATAAGCTATGTGAGGCCTTACAGATGAAGTGGCTACATACTCATGACATAATAGACTGATAGAACGGATATACTTTATATACGTGCATAATCCTTAAAAGAAATCAGATAGCGGATACACTTAACTGAATGATGTTTACTATAAAAAATAGAATACACCTGTTCCAGTTTACATGTAACCTCTAACCTACGAGTTCCCGTCATACTATTTATCAGTTTTATTCTTTTTATTTTTACCAAGTGTCATAAATAGTCCAAGTGGGTATTTCTTCAACCAGAAGTATAAAAGTAAAATAAGCTATTTCACTCCTTTGACACTTAATTGTAATAACCATTGTAGTTATACTATACTTAGTTAAGCATTTTTTCGCTAAAGCCTGTCTCTCTTTTCCCGAAACTACATGTTTTTTCTGAGTTTACCAGAAATCTCAATTGGTACAGTTCATTAGATGACCACAAATAATAAAAGCAGAGTAGCCAATGTTTTACAGCATTCACTGGGAGTGTTGCGATTACTCTAAATGGCCTTGTATATACTCACCAGGGAATGCCATGCATGAAGCAATAAACTTGGATAATGTGACTGTCTAGATAAGGATGATGTTCGATGAGAAGGGCTTGACTTATACAATTAAAAGTTGGGAGAATTGAAACTCTGCGGTGATGGAGGTCTCTGATTTTAATTTAGGTCATTGTAAAATAACCCTTGTCTGTTAGTGATGATGTCCACTTGTTCGAAAGGCGAAGAGTTAGGACAAGTGCCGTACTTTTCGTGCTTCTTTATCCTGACGCCAACCGTGTTTCCTCCAGTGAGCTATATAACTGGAGGACGCACGTCAATGCGGAACATGCGTCGAAATTGAAGCCGACATGGGCTCACTTGACGTACATTACAGTTTTGTGACGCTTGGGATATCAGAGGTCTGACCGGGAGATCGCCCGTTCCATCCTCATAATATTTGACCGCAGGCATTCAAGGCGACCTTGTTATTACCCTGAGCCACTGCACTGGAATGTAGAAGTATTTTTTATAAATATCGTAAATAAAAAACCACAGGAGCGCCCACCTGTCTCAAAAGGTTTTACTGGAAGATGGTCATAAAAGGTGTCCAATCCACCAAACTAGAATTATTGTAATGTAGGTTAGTTTACTTCAAGTCGTTTAACTTTACGAATGTTATTAAGCATATTTTTTTACTGTGGTGAGTAAGGTTAAATCATGCTATTTCACGAATCAACTGCTTCGAAGTTGGCCACAATCCTTCTAAGGTCTGCCTCTTCTTGAATTCTTGTTTTTAAATCCGAGCCATGGTAAAAATGACCCCAAACTTGGAAAAACATCCTAAGAAAGACTTGGTTACTCCTTCACGTGTTACCGTGAATTGTCCAAGAGAATTTAATCAAGTTTCTAGCTGTTACAAATACAAATGCAATGTCCCAGTATACTTTAAAGTTAAATGTTAGGCTACTGGACAGCTGGTACTAATGTTAAGGCTAAGTTAAACCGTATACACGGCACCCATAGTCATAGGACGAGTCGCCCAAATATTAATGTAGAGCTCTCCCAAATAAGACAACACAGCCAAAAATAATAATATCCGTTTAGGCCTAGTTAGACATCTAACTGATAGTAGTGGTAGGTTACTTGTGTCATGCTCCAATAGTCTACTCCAAATCAACTCACAAACTGATAGGTTTCAACTCAAATCAGCTAGCCTTGGCTTTCGTTAACAATACAGCACGATAGGCCCACGTACGACGCTGACTTAGCTACCCAGGGTTACCATTTGGAAAAGTTGAATGGTTCCGAATGGTTCTGAATGGACCCGAATGGACCCGAATGGTCTCAAATGGATTTCAAATGGTATATGAATGGAAATGTACATCTGAATATTTTCTGATCGCATACCTGAATGGAATGCAAATGGTTCGCGAATGGTTTTGGTGTTCGCAAATGGTTCCAAATGGTTCAAACTGGAAACCATTCAGTGAATGGTATATATTATGTACATCAATGGAACATGTCCAGTTCAACATGCATGTACATGATGCAAATGGTCAAGTTGTCTGTTGGTGTAAGCCAACCTGTTGCAAATTCATTTGAAAGGATATGTAAAGCTCAATGAAACAAATAAGTTATAACCAACTGGATTTGATACATCTCTCACAATTTGTACACAGGTACAATTGAAGGTGTAGACAGGAAAGTAAGAAACTTTGTATTAACCTAAACCAGTTTAGATTCTTCTCAGCCTGAATATTTCCCTGATCATTTTCACAGGCACATTTTATTTATAGGAGTTTTGGAGGGGGCGGGGCACACTTATCAAATTTTGTGGGGGCTCAAATGAATTGGGGGTTCCAGTAAAGCCGTCCATAGCAACTCGAGTAGGCAACAACCGCACCCCTGGATTTCCCTGAAAATTTTAGCTTCAGTTTTCCTTAACAGTATAACCCCCTCCCCTACCTTGAAAAGGATACACAGAGATACTGTAACGCACAGCACGGATATCAGCTGGAATAGGAAATTCTTCTTGCCATTCCAATACCCGACCCACGCCCGAGACCTCTTGACTCCCTTCCCTACTCCACTTTCTGGCACTTAGCCCGTACTTGATATCCTCGTATACCCCAACAACACTTTGAAATTTTGTAGTTGTAGCTTTGCAGCCTTGTATCATCTACAGTCCAGAGGCACAACCTCCTCAATTTTTGTACTCATTTCTTCTCTCCATTTTCTCCATACACAATTTCAATCCCCCTCCCCACCCCATCATGCTGATGCAAATCTTTGTTGCCTTTGAAGTTGCTCATCCTTATGATAACCGTGACACTGAACAGGATCAAAGCACAATACAATGATTGTTTGAATGGAGCTATTACGTAATAGCTTGGCATGCACACAATGCATGATACAGCACTGTACCATACAAAGCTCACAGATGCTGTACACCCATGTGTACATCACATGCACAGTACAACATAACAAAATAGGCGCGGGCACAGCTAGTACGTATCCAAAAGCTATGCAGTGGTGTGCAGGTGCCATGAATTCAAGAAACGTGAAGTGAAAGGGCAAGACTGCTTTCCTTAGAGGACTTTCATGATATGCTGAAGCACAGTAAGTAAAGGAATATGTTTTTAAACTATTGCACCAGAGAGACCAATAAGCAATGAATAAATGTTAGTGAAAATTAAGAGCCAAAGACTGCATCAATTAATGGGTGCTGCTGTGTTAACAGTCAGGCCTAATGTTTATAGGCCCTAGTACTAGTAGCGGTTCCACAAGACAATTCGTAGCACTAACTTAGTACTGTAGTAGTATACAGAGACTAACGTTAATTTATGAAGCAGACCGTTTTACTGGGGCGGGGGGGGGGGGGGGCGGTGGACGGTGGACATTTTATAGCCTACAAGGAGAAGAGGGATGGACATATTAAAAACCACAAAACCACAACCAAGCTTAATTTTATTGGATCCAAGTTCATTAACCAAGTTTAGGGTTTTGAAAAGTCATAGGCCTATTACTGCCCGCAGCCTGAGTCATACTCAAAATAGTTGACCCCAGATCATGGTAAAATTTGAAGTTGGAGTAAAATGTTTTTTCTTTCCTTTTGGAGGGGGGGGGGTGGGGGTTGGTTATGAAGACTGTCTCTTTCCTTTTGGGTGCTGACTCAAAAATAACAGGATGGAAAAGGAATTGCTTTTTGCATGTTTCCATCTTTATCTGTAAGTAAAGTTCTGTAGCATCGGGCCTAAATAATAAACAGGTACACAATTTGTTGCAGGCCTAGGCCTATATTTATTTGTGTGCGTATGATAAATAATTAGTTTTTGAATTCAACTAAGTCTCCATATATGGCCTCTAGCAAAATCTGACTGCAGGCCTAGGCTTATACCACAGTCCCAAACAAACAGAGACACCATCTTTAAAAAAAAAACAAAAGCAGTCACCCCAACTTGAAGTAGTGTAGTAGACTGTCTTGTTCCATGATTGCCTGTTTAGAGTTATGTGACAACATTGTTTCTCTTCACATATAAAATTTACTGCTTGGTTTACCCAGAATATGCAATATTGAAGTCTAAAAATATGATGAAAGATACTTTGAAGATAAGAACAAAACTGTGATGCTTAGCTGTTGCTTTTAAATAAATTTGGGGGGGGGGGGGCTGTTCTTGACCTTAAAAGCTTAAGTTTTCTTTTATCAAGAAGATTTTACCCTTTAAAACCAATTTTGTTGTACAACTTTTTATATACTTTTAAAATTTTATTTTTCATTTCCCAAACAGAATGACATCATAGTGAAACTGTCTCCTGCTTGTCCTGGACAGCTGATGGAGTTATTTTTCAGTGTCTTAAATACTTTTCATTGATGTCTGGACTGCTGTGTACCATGTAGCAGAGTCAAGCATAATCATTTTAGTGAGTGAGGAAATTGTACTGCATACATGGAGCCATGGACTGAACAAGTTATCCTGCTATTGAACTGTGACACCAGTGTACTGGTAACCTTTTATGGCCTGCTTCCTTTTGAATAGCGATTTTCTTGTTTGAAACTACAAAGCCTGTTTTCGTTATCACATAATATGAGCAGTCCTGATTGTTGAATTATAACATATCCATGACATGCAGGCTACTGTACCTTTTGATGTTCTTGCTGTGGAGTGAGAATGAGTCCTGAGGTTGGAGAACTACAGAAAAGTGTTGAAGTAGATACTGTAAAGCAGTTACAGGACAACTTATGAGAGGCATCTTTGAATTGACCACAACACTCAAAAAGATATTTGCTACAGATGGCTACGGACCAGTACCAATTTACAAAGGAAATGCTAGTGTCCTAGTTTTTGTGCCTCATTTATTGTAATGTGATAAATTGAACAGTCTTGTTTAAACTGTCAGGATGATGTAATTAAGAAGTGTTGAATCCTTGCCTTGGTGTGGAATATTTCCTTTACTCAGGAGTAAATGGGAGGATCGGACGAAGAATACAGCCATTGGACTTGGAAACAAAATAAATTTTCCCCTTCGTGGACCTTTCATGTGCCCTGTGTGCAACCTCTTAAGGCATTTAATTGTGTTAAAACATCTTACTTTTTCAACTTGGATAACCATGAGAATAATTTTTCATGGACCAAACAGTTACCAAAGTTTGTTTTATTTGGGAAATGTGAGAAGACTGAAGCCTGCTCTATGATTTTTCATGAAATGCATTTTACCATGGAAATCCCTATTATTTTAACTGCAAATGTGAAGCAACTGGTGCTTAAAGTTACAGTATAAATTACTTGGTGGACCATTTTAATATTTTGACCGAACTTTGATTTTAATTTGAAAGTCAGAAGTTTTTTTTTTACTATGGACAAAACATTCTCGTCGATAATTTTTCTACTTTTTCTTCCTTGGAAAGAAAACCTACAGTGTGATTTTTTTCGTTCCTTCGGTTTACTGAAAGGTGTACCCTACTGTACATTTGAATTACAACGAGCTATATTTTTTGTCTATATTGTGTTTGCATATGAGTGCGTATTACATGATTTTGGACACCATGAACTGTTTTTACATGCGTTTAAGTTTGTAACAAACTTGCCAAGTATCAATTGACTTTTGAATTTGAGTGAAGTTGTACTCATATGGACTATTTATGTTGTTCTTCATTTACCTTGTAAGTATCAGATCTCACCCATTACATGTAATATCCTTCAACTGGGTTGCCAGCTCTGCATGATGTGCAATCCATTATTACTGTTCTGTAAGCTTAACAGAATGCCATCAGGGGATAATAAATGTACACTCTGTTGCTACTATAGTTAAATTCTTATATTGTTTTAATTAATTTTGGTTTTACAGCAACTGTACAGCATTTTCCATCTCAAACTTGCACATAGAAACCATTGCAGACCATTTGTGGGTGGTTTCCTGTTTAAATTATTTGAAACTGTTGAGATGCATAACATGATGAACCATTCACAAACCATTTGTGAATGGTTCTAGTCATTACATTCAAAAACCATTTGCATGCCAGACCATTTGAAGACCATTTGCAAATGGTACCATTCAACACCATTTGGGACCAGTTGTTCCATTTAAAGACCATTTGCATACCAGACCATTTGAAGACCATTCGCAAATGGTACCATTCAACACCATTTGGGACCAGTTAAAAATCATTTGCGCACCAGACCATTCGCAGACCATTTGCAAATGGAACCATTCGGGACCATTCAGGACCATTCAGAACTGTCCAAAAATACAGTGTGAAAAATACCATTCGGAACCATTCAGACCATTCGCGAATGGTTTCAAATGGAATTTAACCCTGGGTAGCTTAGAACGCTGACTTAGAACTCATCGAAGAAAAGAAAAGACGGAAAATACAACAATATCGTAAGACGTACCATTCAAAGAAAATATTTCACAGTCCATCCTGTTCTCTGGTTGGTGAAAAGAAAGATAGCCTAGCAGTGGCAGCATATTTTCGAAACAGTTAATCGGTCCGGTTTTTAATCAGATAGGGCTAACGTTAATACTAAGGTTAATACTCAACAGGCTGCAGCGAGCGCTGACGTTACTACAAACGACTCTTGTCTTCTATTATAATAAAACGGCGACAGAGTCCCCATGCCAGCCATGACCTGAATAAAAGTAAAAACATACTGTAGATCCGTGGTACTTGCGTAGGCTAGCTCTTGTGATTGTTTTACTTTGATCTCAATAGCTATACCAGCCTCGGCCATTTTGATCTTTCCCCGCTAAACATTACACTGTTACTTACAAATGGTACGTAAACGCGTTACCGGCCGCGGCCGCGTAAACATGGTATAGCTATGCCCATACTGCACTGTAACAAAAACGTATACCAACACCGTGTTATCCAATAGTGTTACGTTATTGTACTGTGTGCATATACAATAGGAGACCAGTGTGGCAACATAAACGGTTGTGCAGGCTAAAGTGAAACGACTTGAAGTAAACTAACCTACATCACGTACCTTCAATTGGCTTCACTACATTATTGTTGAATGCGCCTTCCTAGCATATAGTTCACTGGTTTCCTCAGCTCTGATTTAACGTAATACACAGAGGACATTGAAAGGGCAAAAACAGTCCTCCCAAACTTGTTTTAAAAACAGCAGCCGGGTCCCTCGGATTTCTTTGAGTTAGCTTCCAAGAACCTTTCATGCTATTTAAGGACTTTCAACAATCATTATGTAAACTAATACGCGATTCTTCAATATTTCATAACTTAATTGATAAACATTGTCACATGACTCTCAAGAGCAAGTCACCAAACAGTCTTCAGACTTTGACAGATACAAATTGTTGTGACTACAATTCCCCTTGTTTTGTTAACTGAGAATGAGATCGATAACAAATATTTCAAGTGAGCAAAAATATACCACCGCACTTCACCTCTTCAATGTGAAAAGTTTTCAAACAGATGATCTCCTGTTAGGTGATTGTATAAACATCAAAATGGCATTAGACACGGCTGTATACGATGTCGTAAAAGTAAGGGCGAACACTCGATGGGGTTGCGTGCTGTATGTATAACTGCCGCAGTTTCAACTAATAACATACTCTACAAAGGCAGCAACGTCTTCGTGAACTTTATGTTAGGGGAAATGTGTTATGGAAAACTTCAAACCCGTAAGTCAATAGATCATGTTCAGCTATGGACTTTTTCCCCTTTTTTGTTAAAACAAATACTTCCTATACCGGCTTGTTATTGTGACTAATGAAACCAACTACATATGTTGTATATTTTCCTTTCCGTTCATTCAAACGAATCTCGTAACCCACACTTGGTAATATATGTAACGAAAATCGGACATTCTTTTTTAACACCTCGCAAAACACCAAGCTTTGAATAACGACAACATGAATAACCATTAAATAAAGTTCTTGATCAGTAAATGTTACAACAAGAATCAAGAAGTGTAAAATCTTTTAGGAAACGTACAAATCCAGTGACCTAGCTTTGTCACATCTTTTTTACAAACTCAAGTCAATCACACCATATTGCAAACAAAGTCTTGTGTGCAATACCTTTAACGTGACTTAAGATATCTCGCTGTTTTTGGTTCCTTGCTTTAGCAAAAGGAACCAGTTCAGTCATGCTGGCGCGCGTGCGCGTGTTTATATCTGTGACGCTAGCTGAGGTACGCTGTAACTCAACAAGGGAATCTTAATCGAAACTTGGTGCATGGATCCGCCATTGTGAGGTATGCCCTATTGCTTTTGGTGGAGGTCAAATGTTATTTGGGGTCACCAGGAGTCGAACACTGAAAACCTTTTGATTTTGATGTCTCAAGTTTGGAAACTTGAATAGATTTTATAGTTGGTACGTGAATGCTTTATGGTCAGAAGACGGTCCCTACTGAGTTTGGTGAAGGTCAAAGGTCATGAGGTTCACCAGGGGGTCAAAGTCTGAAAAACTTGTGGATGTAATATCACAAGATAGGAACCCCGAATAGATCCCCCTTAATTAAGTTATTGAGACACTATCGGACGTCATTGAGAAGGAAAGAATTCAATTAAGGGCAAACCAAATGGGTGATTAAATCCAAGAAGTGACAACACCTTGGGACATCAGGTAACAGTCACAAGAGTCTTAAGTAATCGTCACATTTGAAATACTTCATTTTATAGTTTCATTGCATCCAGCAAGGAACCACAGTGCCCATTGTGTTTTCGTTGTTCAAAACACATGAGAGGTTGATCCCACAGAACACACAGTCGTACAGTCTAAGTAGAGAGTCATTAATCTATTTCAATAGGTGCACAGGTATTGTAATCTTTTGTCTACTTTTCCCCTTCCAGTTAAAATGTTCACTCAACTCGAACTTGACAAAATTTACATTAAGAAAGGTGGAAATTTTCCATAGAATCTGAATTTGGTGACAAAACTTTTGCTAAATGGATCATTTTGAATAAAACACTGTATAAAAATACAGGCAGTATACGCGTCCTTGAGAAGTGCGTAAAATAAACTGGCAGTGAAGGACGAATCTCCCATTTCTTTGCCAGACTTAATTTCCCACTTCATTGCCAATTTAGATGACCGCCAGTTCTGTCGGTGGAATAATCTTGGCATGATCTCGCTCTGTTTTTCAACAAAGCTAAAGAAAGTTGTGCATGTAATGTGGACCCGTTGCTCTAGGTTCCATGTGTTTTTCTTTATTATTAAATGTCATGTTTGTCCTTGAAATTCGATACTGTCGAAATGCATTTTCTCCCTTGCAGATCTAGCCATACCATACGCCATGTGTAGCGAGGGTAAAGCAAACGGTGTCATTCAATATTCCCAGCAGCAACATCAAAGTTAAAAATAAATTCAATGCACGGTAAATTAATTTGCCTCGATGGCATAATAATTTTCCCATTATATCCTAGTATCACCAAAAGTGCAAAACTTTGACTACATCAATATGTGATGCTGCAAAATCTCAATACCCTGCGAATGTCAAGAAGACAAAGTTTCCATATTGTTAGTGATGATGATACTTGATGTAAATACATTCCTCCCTTGGTACTTTGCATAAATAGATTACGTCTGTAGTGTAGTTAATTTCCTGATGTATGTCATGCTCACAAATGATCAAATCCAAAGAGAACAATTTTTACAATAATAGTGTGTAACACTAAGGAATGTACGTAATCATTGTGCACCATACTGAAACTTACTAGAGATAATCAGACGTAATTAACCAGCTAGATGCAGATCAGTGACATCTTGTAATAAATCAACAGTCCAATGATAGCTGTTTTCCTTCTGTATATTCCACACTATTTTCTCTCAAATCACCCCCGTGCTATTTTCATGGTCTCATTCAAATTTGGTATTTCACAACCTCTGAAGGAGTGAGAGCTACTTTTCTGCTGATATCTTGAAAGTTTGCATTGTTTCAGTGAATAACAAGTGGATAGAAACAACAGTCATGTAATATTATGTTATAGATGCTCAAATACACTTCAATAAACTATTGCGGGGTATTTTTTTCATCACAACATAGAGACACTTTGACAATGCCTCCTGGACACATTTTGTGCATTACACTGTAACTTGATAATTTGTAGATTAACTCATTCCTCTCAAGATAACTACTGTACTGGGCAAATATCTGCTGACAGAGCCTTTAATTTATGGTCAGACTTAGCAAGATTATCTTACAGTTACTACATGCTTGATTAAGTAGAGGTGTGAAACCAAGCCTCTGACATCTGAAAGTTTAACTACAAAATGTGAACATTTTCAGTCAGTAGGCATCTGTGTATAGCAACCCTGGCTAAAGGGCTGTCTAAAGAAATGACAACACCCCTACTTCCAAATTGCCAGCTTTAATCTCTCTCCCTCTCATTTCGTTTTGTTTTTAAAACGACAAACTTTGCAATGGCAAACTGTTCATCAAATAATATGTTTATTTTTCCAAAGGATCTGATTATTTAAAAAGGGAAGTTCGTTGCACCCATTAAGTTAAGAGCAGTAAAATGTACAAGGTCTTTTTCAACATTTTGGAATTCACCGACCACTGTCAGTTTAGTGACATCATCTTCACCTTATTATGCAGCCCGAGTTCCAACGTCAGAAGTACCAATATTACAATTCCAAGTGACTGTTAATCCAGAGGATTTATGATGTTTACTCTAAAGGGTCAAATGATAGTCCTCACTCCCAGTGGTGGCACCAGGATCAAAAAAGTGGGGGCAAATGGAGGGCAACGGAAAATGCTGGAGAGGGGGGGGGGGGAAGCGCGAGCTGTAACGGGTGAAATCCAGGGACAAGCCTTAGGACCCCTGGTGGGTTCCAGGGGCAAAGCCCCGGTTGGGGTCCAGGGGTTGAAGCCCCCGGAAGCTCCCAGGTTTTAGAATATCTTTAAAGGGAAAAAAAATAAGTTTCGGGGTAGATATACTTTTGCTTATCATGCACAATTCAATGCAAAAATTCCAAATTATTTTAATGTATTAGGAACAACTGTATGTAATAGAAACAACTTTGTAGGAGTTCTAGATTATTCCACATCCGTCCAGAGACTATGAGCAATTTCGAGAATTTTCTACATGGTTCCTTTGTATTAGTTTATGCATTGAAATCTAGTTCTCGCAATTTCTAGACCTTACACTACACCTGTGTAGTTTGTCTGCTTGCAGAGGCTGTTTTCTTCTTTTCCACTAGAAAAAAGGCTGTGGCCGCCTCGACTTGAACCTGTAGTTTAGAAACTGGGCCGTAAAACTCCTTCTAACCTAACCTCTTCTTCTCTACTCCACCAAATAACTCGGTCCATGTCGTTCTTCAAAACCTCAAGGTTTTCTGGTACTGTTTGTGTCGTTCCGAACCGAGCTAGACACTCTTGTTAGGCCACTATTATCCCGGACCTCACGGGGGGGGGGGGACAACTGGGGGAAAGGTTCTGACTAGGGCCAAATGCCCCCATGCCCCCTCCCCTTGTGGCCCCACTGCTCACTCCATCAATTCTCTTGTAAACTTTTTATTGCCACCACAACGCTGTCCTTAAGCCGTTTAAACCTGGGATCATACATTTGTATTCCCATAGGAGACATGTACCTGCTGATAAATCCATAGCCAATATGTAAATTGGGATCGGCGTAGCCAACTTGTCCTCCCAGTCCTGACGCTCCAAATATATTTCCAGCCTGTTCAGAAATTAATTGGTAATAATCGTGACAATATTTAAGAAAACGGTTACCTTTGTCATTAAATCGCAATAGAATACAATAAAATTAACATTACATATATGTGTGATTATTATTTTGTTGGCTAACATTGATATTTAGTATGCGATCGGGATAAAAATTAGTATGGACCTATTACCACGGACTTCCTACATACATGGACAGAGCATGTAACGCATACTTTCTACCTGTAAATTGAATAGGGGGCCAAATGCGGGGGGGGGGGGGTGGGGTGGGGAGGCAGGGGACCTGGCCCCCAATATTTTTTATGAGATTCTGGGGGACATGGTCATGTTGCAAAATAAATTTTTCAAAAGTTTTCAAACGAATTTAAGTTGCTTTTATTGCATTCTTTGGTTCATAGTTATTCTTATGTTCATATATTACTTTTCAGAATACAAAAGTTTGACCCCACCAAAGGGCCCTTATGCGGGCCCCTGGACAACACGCTTATGGGTTTTTGCGCTTTGCACAAAATCGGACGCCTTACGGCCTCACCATTATGTCGGCTGCCCAATGAAAGACATCTTCCCCCGCCTATGGATTGTTCTCACCGACTGTGGCAAAACAAGGCGCACCAAGATGGCCACCGTGAAGCTATAATGTGAATGATTTGACGAAGACTCTGTACTATTTTAAACAAGAGTTTAACTTGAATGAAAAACTATATGATATTCCTTAAAAACATATACTGATTTTGACCTTACCTTGCATTATTTCGAAAGCATTACAAGTTTCTTTCAAATCTGTTGTTTTTAAGTACTTGAGCGGGTCCAAACGTTCACACACAAAACCAAAGCAGACAGTCATCCTGATACGCCTTTACTCACACGTACGGTGGCGACAATCTAACGTGCATTTGACTCTGTAAATGTGTAGGAAGTCCATGGGGCCTATTGATATGACACAGCATTTGCAATTTTGACATTTTTTTTTTCATTTTTTTTTGGGGGGGAGGGTCTCTTGAAGTGAAAACTTCAGAGGAGCAAAATTTAAAGGTTAAGGTAAGACGTCAGAAAACGTAGAAAGGAGTTTAAGAAATGTCTACTTACATTTTCTCCTTGAGGTATAAGGTCCATTCCGTATTTCCACCGTGCCGGAATATCATGGAAAAATAGATCAGGGGTTAAACCTCTTTTGTCGTTGATGTATTTGTCTATTATTCGTGACGTAAGTAAGGTATTGTTCCCCTGTTTACCACCGTTTGACAAAATGCCGAATAATTTTGCAATAGCTCTTGCTGTTGCCACTCCGTTTAGTGAGGCAATCTCTATCGTTCTTAGGTCTGCGTCTGCCAAACGCTCAAACTGTACAACGAATAACGAAATCGTTCAAGGTTAGTCTTCTCTTCTCATTTAGTTTAACCAATACAAAATCACAGTGGCTGATTTTTTCTCAATTTTGGGGATAGGGGGGATGGATATCGCGTCATTAAAAATTAGAGTTTGAAAAATCAAACTGAATGGACGTTTTACCAAATATTTTGGGACACGTATATTTTTTTTCTCGTGGGATAATAGCCTACTGGGAATATACTAGCATCAAAAGCCACAAAGAAAAAGATGACCAGTTACCTCACATATATCTCCACAGCTTTCGTACATAAGTTTGTCAAATTTCCCGGACTCATTGTTAGTAAATATTTTACCAAGGACCACGGTCCTTATAACCTCAACGTTTAACAAAGCGTATATAATATCACTGAATCTTTCTTGAACGTTGGTACATCTTCCAATGCGATGATCTAATTCCAAAGGAGCACCAAGGTATGCATCTATATCTGGAAAATAAAACCAGAATTTCAAGTAACTTCTAAATTTCAACCCAGAGTCAAATTTCATTTGGACCATTTGAAATAACACAGGCTTCTCGAATGGCCTGAAAAGGTTTCAAGTGGTTTATGAAAGGTGCATGTGTCTTGGCCATGCAAATGGTAATCTCAATGGAATCTCAGTGGAAATGAAAATGTCCCCAAAACAGTTTAAACCATTGGAAACTGAGTGGTATCAACTGATTTCTCTCAAACGGAATATTTAACCCTGGTAATAAGGATATGTCTAACTACTTTCACTAGGACACGCTCTTTTAGCCTGGCGTCAGATTGAGGCAAGTGCCACCTGGAATGATCATGAATGACACCATGTTTTTTCGATTCCCTAACATGTCTATGAACAGAAAAATTCGAACGAAATGTTAACTAGTAAAAAATCTGTTAGAAAAACATAGTTTCGCAACCCGGAAAGGACAATCTATTCATGGCTAATGAGCGTTACAAGCTGTTCAACATCTCGAAATCATTTTTATATCTATTTAAGCATTCCTTGTTATAGAAAATTTATTAACTGCATATTCTCATGTCAATATCGATACCCCTGTGTCTTCTTAATACCTAAAAAGGTGCAAAACAATCCAACGAAATATCAGTACTAATAGCTTCAAATTGGGCAGGAGATTGAGGTAAGCATGGTGCCATCTGGAGTGGTCATTATAGGCTATGGCCCACAGGAACCTCACAGGCAACCCTACAACTCTCCGTCTTAATATTTTTTGGAAACGTTACGGTCCGCTGAACACTAAATCGAGTGGTATTAGTAAATATTTTGGGTCTCGCCCAATAAAAAAGGGCTGCCAAAAACAAAAAGGTATCAATAATTTTGAACATTTTGAATCAAATAATAATAAAGAAATATTTTAAAAATATAATTTTGAGGAATCAACTTTTAAAATTTAGTTATATTTTATTAAAAGTATTCCAGAATTAATTTTTGGGACTGTTTTGGTGAGATTCATTTTAACCAAGATGGCGGAAAAAACAACAAAATGGCTGCCAAACTAAATGAAATATTTCCAAAAAATTGTGAAAAAATGCAAATTTTCACATTCCTCAATCACAATGATGTAAAATAATGTTTTCAAATAAAGGCGGAACTTGACAATCCTAGATACAAGAGCATTTGTCATTCAATATGTCTGAAATGCACTGAAGAAGTAAAAACAATACAGTAAAAATTCCCTAAAAAATAAGAAAATAATTAAAAAAATGAAAATAAATGTCAGAGAATAATCACTCAAAATATATTTCGACTAGAAATTTCTAATATCTTTATAGAAAATAGTACATAATTCTCAAAACATGTCTGGTATTTTATGCAGGACCCCATACTAACCAAGATGGCGGAAACAATAATATGGCCGCCAATTAAACGATCATAATGTATAAAAAATAATAAGAAAAATATTCATTAAAAATACTTTTGACACAGGTGCCCTTAATTTCTGGCCAGATTTTGTGACAAATAATCCTAATTTACTTTTTAAAATACTTCTTTCGGAACTCAGATCAACCAAAATGGCGGAAAGCAAAATGGCCGCCGATGCATTAATTACGTTGCTATATCATGACGATAGGAAAATAATCATTAAAAGTACTTTTGGCACAGGAAAACCTAACCTGTGTCCATTTTCTGTTGTAAATATTCACAAAGTATTCTTCAGGACATTTCTTTTAGGATCCAGGTCAACAAAGGTGGCGGATATAGCTAAAGGGCCGCTAATTTAAAAATTTCAATAAATTATAATAATAGAGATAATAATCCGTAAACAGTATTTTTTCTAAAAGTTGCTCTTGGTGGCATTACTGACCATTCCAGGTGTCACTTGCCTCAATCTTAAACCTGGCTATTTCTCCAAACAATTCTTGTGCAGTTACATTTTCGTAAAAATAATGTTCTTTGATTGTATTAAGAAGTATGGACTCTTCTCACTCTAAATATACGACAGTCTCAAAGAGGAGCAACCTTTCAGCAAGACACCGTCTTACCTCTATTGCCAATTACACTATTTCAAATGACTTCGCGTGATCGAATGGTGACGATTCTTTCTTAATAGCGGGGGTAGCTGATTTTCAAGGGAAAATACTGTTTTAAACATTAAAGTCAACTAGTAATATCAAAACATTTGGGGGGACATATCCCCCTGTCCTCCCTGTTCCACCCTCTTGTCACGACTTCATATCTTGTGAAGGTCATAGATAAACCATATGCTTGTTTAAATTTTCATTTGTCAGGAGGTACGCTTTCGTGTCTTAATTTAAAATACGGTAAGTTACCACATTTAAACTTGTATTCCCTATTCAGCAGTCCGCGGAGAAAATAAACCTTTGGGCAACCCAACAAGATAAAACTAACAATGGTGATTACTTCCACTTTTAGTTTTTCTACCGTTTAAGAGAAGAATTCAGCATCTTGCCGACACTCAGTCAGAAAAACCGTTCATTTCCAAAGTACTTATTGCTCGCTGATATTATCCTTCAAGTGACGAGATTATTTAGGAAATTCACTACGCAATCTGATGAAAATGGTTTATTTCCGTTCGGGTAATTAAGTTTGGATAATTGATGTTTATCAGAAATAAAAAAGAGCAAAAAGGGGGCTCTTTGCAATACTTAAACAAAGTAAAGTATTGGTACATGGAACATGCTTGGTTTGCGTAATGAATTCTACTTGAACAGGAAATTCCAGTCACAGTAAATACAAGGAATCCACATAGTTGAAAATAATAGCGCTTAACTTTAGACAAACGCAAGCATTGGCCTCGTGATTGACGACTTCTGGAAATATTGTCATCATTAGTCTCTTAAAACTGAAAAATAATTGCATATTATCAACCGAATCGTGCTAGTCTTTTAGATAAGCACAAGAACGATCGAATTTAGTGATCCTTGCACTAATTCTAACACGTCCCCTTACCAAATGGTTTTCTTACTTCTTCGTCGAAAAATTGTCCAATACTCCTTTTTTTAGGGTCCACTCGCCTTACGATAGCGTCAACATAAGGTCCATACGTTATTCCATGATATCCGTGCCTAGTTCCTGGTTCCCACTTCGGGGTCGTTTCAGCTAGAATTTTATCCACGGCAGTGTAATTTCTCAAAATTTCATAGCTCAAGGGTGAATCTGTGGCCAAAAGTCCTGCCTAAAAGAAATTACGATCTTGGAACTTGAGAAGTTCAAGAAGTTAGCAAGGGGAACAACGAGATTAAAAAGTAGTAGAGTTATTTCTTCTTTCAGCGCGCATTGAATACACTGTCACTTATATGCTTGTGATGAGTGGTAAGTATTATCGAAAGCTAACTTTGACTCATTTAAAAATATCAGAGCTGTGCCTGAATTAATTGAAATAATACTCCGGAACCACCGACTTCATATACAACAAGATTATCATCATATATTAATACCATAAATGCATCCTGGAGAAATTTTGAAAACTTATTACTTTTAAATCCCTAACGAAAAAAGATGAAGAAATACAATAAAAAAAAAAAAAAAGAAAACAATGCTCATTGGTCATCAATGTGAAACCAATGGCGGCACCAGCGGGGGAGAAGGGCGCATTTTCCTCCCTTGTCAGAACCTTTCCCCCCATTTCCACCAAACTAAGCTCCCTAAGAACAGTGGCGGGACATGAGGGTTTTCTCGGCAAGGTAATTATAACAAAATCCCCCAAAGAGGTTAAACCATTCCTAAAGTTTTCCAAATAAAAAAGTTTTTAATAACATCCTGTAATTGAGACCTCAAGTGGATCACCAGCTAGTGAAAAGACTTTCTACGCTAAATACAAGCCAAATAATCCCAGGCCAAGACTGCTATACTCTTTACAGTCATCACGCATAGACTTTTATTTAATTGCTTTCACACGTTATTCCTGTCTTCGGAACCGTACCTGTTAAAGAAAGTCGTAGTCAACAGCATTCACTCAATCACTGTGAATACACTTTTCCCGGAACAGATTCCGCATTCAGACATAAGGTCCATGTTTAAAACTTCAATTCAAGAACATTAACCACAATTACGCTAGCATATGTGGACAACAGGACATACTAATTCATTAAACACATTCGAAATAAATCATTGCGTTGGATAATGGATAATGAACCGGAGTATACCTAGTATCTTGAGGCTAAAATTTTGGCTTAACTATATACTAAAATTCTGAAGCTTAGGAGCTTCCGACGGTAAATGCATATAAATAAATATATAAATAAATATATATATATATATATATATATATATATATATATATATATATATATATATATATATATATATATATATATATATATATATATATATATATATATATATATATATGTATATATATATACATATATATATGTGTGTATATTTATATATATATATATGTATATATATATATATTTATATATAAGTCGAAAGAAGTGTTAAAGTTCGATTTTGAAATTGAAATTAGTCCCAAGCATTGGCCCTAATGAACAAGGGAAGTAGAAAGAGAAAATTAAGTCACGACCAGGACTTGAACCCGGGTCTGTCGCGTACATGGCGGCTGCCTTAACCACTCGGCCATCGTGACACTTGTGACTTTAGACGTAGACACTTGGGTTCTTAAAACTGCCGCCCTCAGTTTTCTCTCGGGGATTTACTTCGACCTTGTATATATATATATAAATATATATACATATATATATATATATATATATATATATATATATATATATATATATATATATATATATATATATAAATATATATACATATATATATATATATATATATATATATATATATATATATATATATATATATATATATATATTCTGCATTTGCCCCCACCTCCACTTTCGAAATCCTTGTGCCGCTATTGTACTGTAAATGCGTGGCATATGACACGTGCTTTCGTTAAGTTCACTTTAGGAAAAAAATGTAGGTTCGATTGCTAATATTTCGTGAACGGATCATGAAAAGAAGTGAATAAAAAGAAGAAGAAGAGAAACCCGATGCTTAGAATGCGTTCCTCATCAACGTATAAAACATAAAAATTTTCTTGGAGTGTTCGTTTCAATTATTAGTTCCTTGAAACACTTTAAAAAGATTAATTCACCAAAGCTTTCCGTAGTTTCAATCTTAGCTTTTGTTGAAGGTTAAACTTCAATTGAACTGTGGTCAATACAGGCGGTGACTGTAGGGTGATAAGTCATCCCTTTGTAACTGTTGAATTCGTGGCGTTATTCCAGGTCCTTCTGTTTTTTAATTCATCGGTAAATTATAGCACCATTTTGCCTGCAAGGACATATATGGTTAACCAATTTTTCAAAATAGAGTGAACGTCCCCATGTTTTAAAACCCTGAGCCTCTCCAGGACTCGTCAACGTCAACTCATTGAGAAACGTCTGGAACGGCTAGTGTTGAACTTAAAAAATTTGTAATTATACGACCTACAGGTAACTGGCTTTTAAGGAAACTTACTTCGTGTTCTAAAAGTTGCTCAACGGTGATTTTCTCCTTTCCGTTTTGGGCAAACTCAGGCCAGTAATGTGCCACCGGTTTTGTGAAGTCAAGGTACCCTCTTTCAGCCAACATGGCGACGCACAAAGCCGTCAAACCTTTAAAAATCGTTTAAATGGAGAATTTTCCATTAAATAGCTAGCAGGTTAGAAGCATCTTGAAACTTTCCTTCGATTATTTTTTTCATTAGTTCATTGTGATGATATTTTATGTTAGCAGTTAGTGTATTTTGGACAGTCCTGTTGGGCTACATTAATGTATTTATTTTACGAGCACAATACTTCAATTTTGTCATTTTATGGGTGGCGGATGCAAAACGCAAAATCGATGCCAAAAGAAAATGGTACAAACCCCTTTACACACGTTTCAATGTTGTTATACTCCGATGCAACATTGATCAAGGGGAAACGGAAGGAAAGAGCCGCTATTATGGGAAATGAAATAAAGCAATGTAACACCAAAATTTGCAAAATATGTTTATTTGTTTTCGGCTTCTATTGTACATTGCATGTGCCCAGCCAACACTAACAACATACCTTCTATTAAAGTTCATGCTCCATAATGTTTCATGAATTTTATATCATAGAAAATTGGGAACATATATGTTTGAAAATAATCCTGGCATTTGAAATCGTCAAGCAGAGTGATATATTTCAGTTTCTTTTACTGATCCGTTAAGTTGTCAAACGGGATCTGTTATTACTTTCAGAAACAATTGATTTTCGAGTCCTCAGTAGTCAAGAAAAGTAAAGGTACCCGAATGGGGTTTAAAACAATCGGCCGATTTTACAATGAAATATTCTATTAGTCATACTTAATAGAAATTATCTCAGTACAGGTACTTTTCCTACTAGCTGTAAGACGATTTGTAAAGAGGAAAATACGTTGGTCTAAATCGGCTCACATTTTCCCACAGACCGCATGTTTGGTCTAACGCTAAGAGCATCCGCCTCTCACGCGGATGGCCCAGGTTTGCCTCAAAGGTCGCGTCATACCAACGACTTTAAGAAAGGAACCTACTGCCCGTTGTGCGTGATGCTCCGCATAAGCAATGGAAAAGGGAAAACGATCGGTGAGCCACAACTGGGGAAAAGGAACCTGGTCGGCTCGACTTGAACCAATAGGTTGGAAACTGGGACGCAAAACTCTAACTCAAACTCTAACTCGTTTTCAAGTTTACGCTGGCGATTTTTAAATATCTTGATACACGGTAGTGGAAAACCCAACATGTTCTGATGTATATGGGCATGGTATTTAATTCTGTATCTGGCTCGATATGGCCATATAAGGCATTATCTACATATCTGCACTGGCATTTCATCAAGTTATATCCGGCTTGATATGGCCATATAAAACATTATCTACATCATCTGGACTGGCATTTCTTCAAGTTATATCTGGCTTGTTATGGCCATATCAAACATTATCTACATATCTGGACTGGAATTTCATCAAGTTATATCTGGATTGATATTGCAATATCAAACATTATCTACATATCTGGACTGGAATTTCATCAAGTTATTACTGGATTGATATTGCAATATCAAACATTATCTACATATCTGGACTGGCATTTCTTCAAGTTATATCTGGCTTGATATTGCCATATAATACATTATCTACATTATCTGGACTGGTATTTCTTCAAGTAATATCTCGCTTGATATTGCCATATAAAACATTATCTACATTTTCTGGACTGGAATTTCATCAAGTCATATCTGGCTTGATATTGCCATATAAAATATTATTTACATTATCTGGGCTGGCAATTCATCAAGTTATATCTGGCTTGATATTGCCATATAATACATCATCTACATTATCTGGACTGGCATTTCTTCAAGTTATATCTAACTTGATATTGCCAAAAAAATACATTATCTACATTATCTGGACTGGTATTTCTTTAAGTTATATCTGGCTTGATATTGGAATATAAAACATTATCTACATATCTGGACTGGCATTTCTTCAAGTTATATCTGGCTTGATATTGCAATGTAATACATTATCTGGACTGACATTTCTTCAAGTAATAGCTCGCTTGATATTGCCATATAAAACATTATCTACATCATCTGGACTGAAATTTCATCAAGCTATAATTGGCTTGATATTGCCATATAAAACATTATTTGCATTATCTGGACTGGCATTTCATCAAGTTATATCTGGCTTGATATTGCCATATAATAGATTATCTACATTATCTGGACTGGCATTTCTTCAAGTTATATCTGGCTTGATATTGCCATATAATACATTATCTTCTTTATCTGGACTGGCATTTCATCAAGTTATATGTGGCTTGATATTGCCATAACAAACTCTATCTACATATATGGACTGAAATTTCATCAAGTTATATCTGGCTTGATATTGCCATATCAACCACTATCTACATATATGGACTGGCATTTCTTCAAGTTATATCTTGCTTGATATTGCCATATCAAACATTATCTACACATCTCGACTGGCATTTCATCAAGTTATATTTGGCTTGATATTGCTATATTAAACATTTTCTACATATATGGACTGGCATTTCTTCAAGTTATATATGAATTGATATTGCCATATCGTACACTATCTACATATCTCGACTGTCATTTCTTCAAGTTATATCTGGCTTGATATTGCCTTATAATACATTATCTGCTTCATCTGGACTGGCATTTCTTCTAGTAATATCTCGCTTGATATTTCCATATGAAACATTATCTTCATTACCTGGACTGCCATTTGATCAAGTTAAACCTGGCCTGATATTGCCATATAATACTTTATCTACATTACCTAGACTGGCATTTCATCAAGTCATATCTGGCTTGACATTGCAAAATAAAACCGTATCTACATATCTGGCATTTCCTCAAGCTAATCTTCCTTGATATTGCCATAAAAAACATTATCTTCAATATCTGGACTGGCATTTCTTCAAGTTATATCTGGCTTGATATTGCCATATAAAACACTATCTACATATCTGGACTGGCATTTATTCAAGTTATATCTGGCTTGATATTGCAATGTAATACATTTTCTACCATATCTGGACTGGCATTTCTTCAAGTTATATCTGGCTTGATATTGCAATGTAATACATTATCTGGACTGGCATTTCTTCAAGTAATATCTCGCTTGATATTGCCATATAAAACATTATCTACATTATCTTGACTGAAATTTCATCAAGCTATAATTGGCTTGATATTGCCATTTTAAACACTATCTACATATATGGACTGGCATTTCATCAAGTTATATCTGGCTTGATATTGGCATTTTAAACACTATCTACATATATGGACTGGCATTTCATCAAGTTATATCTGGCTTGATATTGCCATATCAAACACTATCTACATATATGGACTGAAATTTCATCAAGTTATATCTGGCTTGATATTGCCATATCAAACACTATCTACCTATATGGACTGGCATTTCTTCAAGTTATATCTGGCTTGATATGGCCATATCAAACAATATCTACACATCTGGACTGGCATTTCTTCAAGTTATATCTTGCTTGATATTGCCATATCAAACATTATCTACATTACCTGGCCTGGCATTTCTTCAAGTTATACCTGGCTTGATATTGCCATATGAAACCTAATCTACATTATTTGGACTGGCATTTCATCAAGTTGTATCTGGCTTGATAATTGCCATATAAAATACTATCTACATTATCTGGGGTGGCTTTTAATCAAGTAACATCTGGCTAGATTTTGGCAGAAAAACATTATCTACACTATCTGGGCTGGCATTTCATCAAGGTATATATGGCTTGATATTGCTATATAATACTTTATCTGCATATCTGGAGTGGCATTTCATCAAGTTATATCTGGCTTGATATTACCATATAAATCAAAATCTACACATCTGGACTTGCATTTCATCAAGTTATATCTGGCTTGATATTGCCATATCAAACATTATCTACATATATGGACTGGCATTTCTTCAAGTTATATCTTGCTTGATATTGCCATAACAAACATTATCTACACATCTCGACTGGCATTTCTTCAAGTTATATTTGGCTTGATATTGCCATATTAAACATTTTCTACATTACCTGGACTGGCATATCTTCAAGTTATATATGAATTGATATTGCCATATCGTACACTATCTACATATCTCGACTGTCATTTCGACAAGTTATATCTGGCTTGATATTGCCTTATAATACATTATCTGGACTGGCATTTTTTCTAGTAATATCTCGCTTGATATTTCCATATGAAACATTATCTTCATTACCTGGACTGCCATTTGATCAAGTTAAACCTGGCCTGATATTGCCATATAATACTTTATCTACATTACCTAGACTGGCATTTCATCAAGTCATATCTGGCTTGACATTGCAAAATAAAACCTTATCGACATATCTGGCATTTCCTCAAGCTAATCTTGCTTGATATTTCCATATAAAGCATTATCTTCATTATCTGGACTGGCATTTATTCAAGTTATATCTGGCTTGATATTGCCATATAAAACACTATCTACATATCTGGACTGGCATTTATTCAAGTTAAATCTGGCTTGATATTGCTATGTAATGTAATACATTTTCTACATTATCTGGACTGGCATTTCTTCAAGTTATATCTGGCTTGATATTGCAATGTAATACATTTTCTACATTATCTGGACTGGCATTTCTTCAAGTAATATGTCGCTTGATATTGCCATATAAAACATTATCTACATTATCTGGACTGAAATTTCATCAAGTTATAATTGGCTTGATATTGCCATAAAAACATTATTTACATTATCTGGACTGGCATTTCATCAAGTTATATCTGGCTTGATATTGCCATTTTAAACACTATCTACATATATGGACTGGCATTTCATCAAGTTATATCTGGCTTGATATTGCAATGTAATACATTTTCTACATTATCTGGACTGGCATTTCTTCAAGTAATATGTCGCTTGATATTGCAATATAAAACATTATCTACATTATCTGGACTGAAACTTCATCAAGTTATAATTGGCTTGATATTGCCATAAAAACATTATTTACATTATCTGGACTGGCATTTCATCAAGTTATATCTGGCTTGATATTGCCATTTTAAACACTATCTACCTATATGGACTGGCATTTCATCAAGTTATATCTGGCTTGATATTGCAATGTAACACATTTTCTACATTATCTCGACTGGCATTTCATCAAGTTATATCTGGCTTGATATTGCCATATCAAACATTATCTACATTATTTGGACTGGCATTTCATCAAGTTGTATCTGGCTTGATAATTGCCATATAAAATACTATCTACATTATCTGGGGTGGCTTTTAATCAAGTAACATCTGGCTAGATTTTGGCAGAAAAACATTATCTACACTATCTGGGCTGGCATTTCATCAAGGTATATATGGCTTGATATTGCTATATAATACTTTATCTGCATATCTGGAGTGGCATTTTATCAAGTTATATCTGGCTTGATATAACCATATAAATCAAAATCTACAGATCTGGACTTGCATTCCATCAAGTTCTATCTGGCTTGATATTGCCATATAAAATATTATTTACATTATCTGGGCTGGCAATTCATCAAGTTATATCTGGCTTGATATTGCCATATAATACATCATCTACATTATCTGGACTGGCATTTCTTCAAGTTATATCTAACTTGATATTGCCAAAAAAATACATCATCTACATATCTGGACTGGCATTTCATCAAGTTATATCTGGCTTGATATTGCAATGTAATAAATTATCTGGACTGGCATTTCTTCAAGTAATATCTGGCTTGATATTGCCATATAAAACATTATCTACATTATCTGGACTGAAATTTCATCAAGCTATAATTGGCTTGATATTGCCATATAAAACATTATCTACATTATCTGGACTGGCATTTCATCAAGTTATATCTGGCTTGATATTGCCATATCAACCACTATCTACATATATGGAATGGCATTTCTTCAAGTTATATCTTTCTTGATATTGCCATATCAAACATTATCTACACATCTCGACTGGCTTTTCATCAAGATATAATTGGCTTGATATTGCCATATTAAACATTTTCTACATATATGGACTGGCATTTCTTCAAGTTATACATGAATTGATATTGCCATATCGTACACTATCTACATATCTCGACTGTCATTTCTTCAAGTTATATCTGGCTTGATATTGCCTTGTAATACATTATCTACATTATCTGGACTGGCATTTCTTCTAGTAATATCTCGCTTGATATTTCCATATGAAACATTATCTTCATTACCTGGACTGCCATTTGATCAAGTTAAACCTGGCCTGATATTGCCATATAATACTTTATCTACATTACCTAGACTGGCATTTCATCAAGTCATATCTGGCTTGACATTGCAAAATAAAACCTTAACTACATATCTGGCATTTCCTCAAGCTAATCTTGCTTGATATTGCCATAAAAAAACATTATCTTCAATATCTGGACTGACATTTCTTCAAGTTATATCTGGCTTGATATTGCAATGTAATACATTTTCTACATTATCTGGACTGGCATTTCTTCAAGTTATATCTGGCTTGATATTGCCATTTCAAACACTATCTACATATATGGACTGAAATTTCATCAAGTTATATCTGGCTTGATATTGCCATATCAAACACTATCTACCTATATGGACTGGCATTTCTTCAAGTTATATCTGGCTTGATATTGCCATATCAAACATTATCTACACATCTGGACTGGCATTTCTTCAAGTTATATCTTGCTTGATAGTGCCATATCAAACATTATCTACATTACCTGGCCTGGCATTTCTTCAAGTTATACCTGGCTTGATATTGCCATATGAAACCTAATCTACATTATTTGGACTGGCATTTCATCAAGTTGTATCTGGCTTGATAATTGCCATATAAAATACTATCTACATTATCTGGGGTGGCTTTTAATCAAGTAACATCTGGCTAGATTTTGGCAGAAAAACATTATCTACACTATCTGGGCTGGCATTTCATCAAGGTATATATGGCTTGACATTGCTATATAATGCTTTATCTGCATATCTGGAGTGGCATTTCCTCAAGTTATATCTGGCTTGATATTACCATATAAATCAAAATCTACAGATCTGGACTTGCATTCCATCAAGTTATATCTGGCTTGAAATTGCCATATCATGCATCATCTTAATATCTGGACTGGGATTTAAACAAGTTCGGTGTGGCTTGATATTGCCATATAATACATTATCTGCATACCTGGACTCGCGTTTCTTCAAGCTATATCTGGCTTGATATTGCAATATTATACATTATCTACATTATCTGGACTGTCATTTCATCAAGTTATATCTGGCTTGATATTGCGATATAAAACATCATCTACATTACCTGCACTGGCATATCATCAAGTTATATCTGGCTTGATATTGCCATGTAAAACATTATCTACATTACCTGGACTGGCATTTCATCAAGTTATGTGTGGCTTGATATTGCCATATCAAACTTTATCTACATTACCTGGACTGGCTGTTCAGCAGGTTATATCTGACTTGATATTGCCACATCAAATATTATCTACATATCTGGACTGGCATTTAATCAAGTTATATCTGGCTCGATATTGCCCGATAAAACATTATCTATATTTTCTGGGCTGGCATTTCATCAAGTTATATCTGGCCTGATATTGCCATATAAAACATAATCTACATTACCTGGACTGGCATTTCTTCAAGTCATATCTGTCTTGATATTGCCATATAATTCATTATTTACATATCTGGACTGGCATTTCATCAAGTTATATTTGGCTTGATATTGCCATATAATGCATCATCTGAATATCTGGACTGGCATTTCATCAAGTTAGGTGTGGCTTGATATTGCCATATAATTCATTATTTACATATCTGGACTGGCATTTCATCAAGTTTTATCTGGCTTGATATTGCCATATCAAACATTATCTACATATCTGGACTGGGATTTCTTCAAGTTATATCTGGCTTGATATTGCAATATTATACATCATCTACATTACCTGGACTTGCATTACATCAAGTTATGTGTGGCTTGATATTGCCATATCAAACTTTATCTACATTACCTCGACTGGCTGTTCAGCAAGTTATATCTGACTTGATAATGCCGCATCAAACATTATCTACATATCTGGACTGGCATTTCATCAAGTTATATCTGGCTCGATATTGCCCGATAAAACATTATCTATATTTTCTGGACTGGCATTACATCAACTTTTATCTTGCTTGATATTGCCATATTGTGCATTGTCTACATATCTGGACTGGCACGTCTTCAAGTTATACCCTGCTTGATATTGCCATATTAAACATTATCTACATTACCTGGACTGGCGTTTGATCAAGTTATATCTGGCCTGATATTGCCATATAAAACATAATCTACATTACCTGGACTGGCATTTCATCAAGTCATATCTGTCTTGATATTGCCATATAATTCATTATTTACATATCTGGACTGGCATTTCATCAAGTTTTATCTGGCTTGATAATGCCATATCAAACATCATCTACATATCTGGACTGGGATTTCTTTAAGTTATATCTGGCTTGATATTGCCAGACAAAACATTATCTATTTTACCTGGACTGGCCCTTCATCAAGTTATATCTGGCTTGATATTGCCATACAAAACATTATCTGGATATCTGGAACGGCATTTCTTCAAGTTATATCTGGATTGATATTACCATATAAATCAAAATCTACAGATCTGGACTTACATTCCATCAAGTTATATCTGGCTTGAAATTGCCATATCATGCATCATCTGAATATCTGGACTGGGATTTAATCAAGTTCGGTGTGGCTTGATATTGCCATATAATACATTATCTGCATACCTGGACTCGCGTTTCTTCAAGCTATATCTGGCTTGATATTGCAATATTATACATTATCTACATTATCTGGACTGTCATTTCATCAAGTTATATCTGGCTTGATATTGCGATATAAAACATCATCTACATTACCTGCACTGGCATATCATCAAGTTATATCTGGCTTGATATTGCCATGTAAAACATTATCTACATTACCTGGACTGGCATTTCATCAAGTTATGTGTGGCTTGATATTGCCATATCAAACTTTATCTACATTACCTGGACTGGCTGTTCAGCAGGTTATATCTGACTTGATATTGCCACATCAAATATTATCTACATATCTGGACTGGCATTTCATTAAGTTATATCTGGCTCGATATTGCCCGATAAAACATTATCTATATTTTCTGGGCTGGCATTTCATCAAGTTATATCTGGCCTGATATTGCCATATAAAACATAATCTACATTACCTGGACTGGCATTTCTTCAAGTCATATCTGTCTTGATATTGCCATATAATTCATTATTTACATATCTGGACTGGCATTTCATCAAGTTATATTTGGCCTGATATTGCCATATAATGCATCATCTGAATATCTGGACTGGCATTTCATCAAGTTAGGTGTGGCTTGATATTGCCATATAATTCATTATTTACATATCTGGACTGGCATTTCATCAAGTTTTATCTGGCTTGATATTGCCATATCAAACATTATCTACATATCTGGACTGGGATTTCTTCAAGTTATATCTGGCTTGATATTGCAATATTATACATCATCTACATTACCTGGACTTGCATTACATCAAGTTATGTGTGGCTTGATATTGCCATATCAAACTTTATCTACATTACCTCGACTGGCTGTTCAGCAAGTTATATCTGACTTGATAATGCCGCATCAAACATTATCTACATATCTGGACTGGCATTTCATCAAGTTATATCTGGCTCGATATTGCCCGATAAAACATTATCTATATTTTCTGGACTGGCATTACATCAACTTTTATCTTGCTTGATATTGCCATATTGTGCATTGTCTACATATCTGGACTGGCACGTCTTCAGGTTATACCCTGCTTGATATTGCCATATTAAACATTATCTACATTACCTGGACTGGCGTTTGATCAAGTTATATCTGGCCTGATATTGCCATATAAAACATAATCTACATTACCTGGACTGGCATTTCATCAAGTCATATCTGTCTTGATATTGCCATATAATTCATTATTTACATATCTGGACTGGCATTTCATCAAGTTTTATCTGGCTTGATAATGCCATATCAAACATCATCTACATACCTGGACTGGGATTTCTTTAAGTTATATCTGGCTTGATATTGCCAGACAAAACATTATCTATTTTACCTGGACTGGCCCTTCATCAAGTTATATCTGGCTTGATATTGCCATACAAAACATTATCTGGATATCTGGAACGGCATTTCTTCAAGTTATATCTGGATTGATATTGCCATAACAAACATTATCTTCATTATCTGGACGGGCATTTCTTCAAGTTATATGTGGCCTAATATTTCCATTCTGTACACTATCTACAAATCTGGACTGGCATTTGATCAAGATATTTCTGGCTTGATATTACCATATAAAACATTATCTACATATCTAGACTGTCATTTCATCAAGTTATATGTGCGTTGATATTGCCATTTAAAACATTATCTACATTATCTGGACTGGCATTTCATTAGGTTTTATCTGGCCTGACATTGTCTTATAAAACATTACCTACATATCTGGACTTGCATTTCTTCAAGTTATATCTGGCTTGATATTGCCGTAAAAAAGATTATCTACATTACCTGAACTGGCATTCCCTCAAGTTATATCTGATTTGATATTGCCATATCAAACATTATCTCCATACCTGGACTGACATTTCTTCAAGTTTTAACTGGCTTGATTTTGCCGTATCAAACATTGTCTACCTTACATGAACTGGCATTTCATCAAGTTATACCTGGCTTGATTTGCCATATAATACATTTTCTACATATCTGGACTGGCATTTCATCAAGTTATTTCTGGCTTGTAATTGCCATTTTCTACAAATCTCGACTGGCATTTCATTAAGGTATACCTGGCTTGATATTGCCATATAAAACATTATCCACAATACCTGGACTGGCATTTCTTTAAGTTATGTCTGCCTTGATTTTGCCATATAAAACAATATTTACATTATCTGGACTGGCATTTCATCAAGTTTTATCTGGCTTGTTATTGCCAGATAAAACGTTACCTACATTACCTGGACTGGCATTTTATCAAGTTATGTCTGGCTTGATATTGCAATATAATACATTATCTACATATCTGGACTGGCATTTCATCAAGTTATATCTGGCTTGATAGTGCCATACTTAACATTATCTACAAATCTTGACTGGCATTTGATCAAGACACTTCTGGCTTGATATTGCCATATAAAACATTATCTACATTTCCTGGACTGGCATTTCATCAAGTAATATCTGGCTTGATATTGCAATATAATACATTATCCACATATCTGGACTGGCATTTCATCAAGTTATATCTGGCTTGATATTGCCATATCAAACATTATCTACATATCTGGACTGGCATTTCAGGAAGTTATTATTGGATTGATATTGCCATATAAAAAATTTCTGTAAATAACCTGAACTGGCATTTTATCAAGTTATATCTTCCTTGATATTGCCATATCAAACATTATCTACATTACATGGACTGGCATTTCATCAAGTTATATGTGGCCTAATATTTCCATTCTGTACACTATCTACAAATCTGGACTGGCATTTGATCAAGATATTTCTGGCTTGATATTACCATATAAAACATTATCTACATATCTAGACTGTCATTTCATCAAGTTATATGTGCGTTGATATTGCCATTTAAAACATTATCTACATTATCTGGACTGGCATTTCATTAGGTTTTATCTGGCCTGACATTGTCTTATAAAACATTACCTACATATCTGGACTTGCATTTCTTCAAGTTATATCTGGCTTGATATTGCCGTAAAAAAGATTATCTACATTACCTGAACTGGCATTCCCTCAAGTTATATCTGATTTGATATTGCCATATCAAACATTATCTCCATACCTGGACTGACATTTCTTCAAGTTTTAACTGGCTTGATTTTGCCGTATCAAACATTGTCTACCTTACATGAACTGGCATTTCATCAAGTTATACCTGGCTTGATTTGCCATATAATACATTTTCTACATATCTGGACTGGCATTTCATCAAGTTATTTCTGGCTTGTAATTGCCATTTTCTACAAATCTCGACTGGCATTTCATTAAGGTATACCTGGCTTGATATTGCCATATAAAACATTATCCACAATACCTGGACTGGCATTTCTTTAAGTTATGTCTGCCTTGATTTTGCCATATAAAACAATATTTACATTATCTGGACTGGCATTTCATCAAGTTTTATCTGGCTTGTTATTGCCAGATAAAACGTTACCTACATTACCTGGACTGGCATTTTATCAAGTTATGTCTGGCTTGATATTGCAATATAATACATTATCTACATATCTGGACTGGCATTTCATCAAGTTATATCTGGCTTGATAGTGCCATACTTAACATTATCTACAAATCTTGACTGGCATTTGATTAAGACACTTCTGGCTTGATATTGCCATATAAAACATTATCTACATTTCCTGGACTGGCATTTCATCAAGTAATATCTGGCTTGATATTGCAATATAATACATTATCCACATATCTGGACTGGCATTTCATCAAGTTATATCTGGCTTGATATTGCCATATCAAACATTATCTACATATCTGGACTGGCATTTCAGGAAGTTATTATTGGATTGATATTGCCATATAAAAAATTTCTGTAAATAACCTGAACTGGCATTTTATCAAGTTATATCTTCCTTGATATTGCCATATCAAACATTATCTACATTACATGGACTGGCATTTCATCAAGTTATATCTGGCTTTATATTTCCATATCAAACATTATCTACATATTTGGACTGGTATTTCATCAAATTATATCTGGTTTGATATTCCCAGATAAAACATTATAAACATATTTCGACTGGCATTTAAACAAGTTACATCTGGCTTGATATTGCCATATTAAACATTATCTACATATCTGGACTGGCATTTCTTCAAGTTATATCTGGTTTGATTTAACCATATAATACATTATCTACATACCTGGACTGGCATTTCAGCAAGTTTTATTTGGCTTGATATTGCCATATAAAAATTATCTACATTATCTGGACTGGCATTTCATCAAGTTATATCTGGTTTGATTTTGCCATATAAAACTTTATCTTCATTAACTGGACTTGCATTTCATCAAGTTATATCTGGCTTGACATTGCAATATAAAAGATTATCTACATATCTGGACTGGCATTTCTTCAAGTTATATCTGGCTTCATATTGCCGTATAAAACATTATCTACATTTACTGGGCCGGCATTTTATCAAGTAACATCTGGCTTGATATTGCCTTACTAAACATTATCTACAAATCTTGACTGGCATTTGATCAAGACACTTCTGGCTTGATATTGCCATATAAAACATTATCCACATATCTCGACTGTCCTTTCATCAAGTTATTTCTGGCTTGAAATTGCCAAATAAAACATTATCTACATATCTGGACTGGCATTTCTTCAAGTTATATCTGGCTTGATATTGCCATATAATACATTATCTACCTATCTGGACTGGCATTTCTTCAAGTTATATCTGGCTTGATATTGCCATATAATACATTATCTACATAATCTGGACTGGCTTTTCTCCAAGTTATATCTGGCTTGATATTGCCATATACTACATTATCTACATATCTCGACTGGCATTTCTTCATGTTACATCTGGCTTGATATTGCCAGAGAAAACATTATCTACATATCTCGACTGGCATTTTATCAAGTTATATCTGGCTTGATATTGCCATATAAAACATTTTCTACATTACCTGGACTGGCATTTCATCAAGTTATGTCTGGCTTGATATTGCCATATCAAACATTATCTACATTACATGGACTGGCATTTTATCAAGTTATTTCTGGCTTGATATTGCCATATCAAACATTATCTACATATCTGGACTGGCATTTTATGAAGTTATATCTGGTTTGATATTCCCAGATAAAACATTATCAAAAAATCTCGACTAGCATTTAAACAAGTTATATCTGGCTTGATATTGCCATATAAAGCATCATCTACATTTGTGGACTGGCATTTCATCAAGTTATATCTGGCTTGATATTGCCATATAAAACATTATTTATATTATCTAGACTGGCATAACATCAAGTTTTATCTTGCTCGATATTTCCATATTGCACTTTGTCTACATATCTGGACTGGCACGCCTTCAAGTAATACCTTGCTTGATATTGACGTATGAAACCTTATCTACAGTATCTGGACTAGCATTTCATCAAGTTATATCTGGCTTGATATTACCATATAAAACATTATCTACATTATCTGGACTGGCATTTCATCAAGTTAAAACTGGCTTGATATTGCCAAAAAAAAAATCAACATTATCTGCATATCTCGACTGGCATTTCGTCAAGTTATATCTGGCTTGATATTGCCATATAATACATTATCTACATATCTCAACTGCCATTTCATCAAGTTATACCTGGCTTGATCTTGCCATGTAAAACATTACCTGCATATCTTGACTGGCATTTCATCAATTAATATCTGGCTTGATATTGCCATATAAAATATTATATACATATCTGGACTGGCATTTTCTCAAGTTAAATCTGGCTTGATTTTGCCATATAAAACATTATCTACATATTTCGACCGGCATTTTATTATGTTACATCTGGCTTGATATTGCCATATTAAACATTATCTACATATCTGGACTGGCATTTCATTAAGTTATATCTGGCTTGATATTGCCGTATAAAACATTATCTACATATCTGGACCTGGCATTTCATCAAGTTATATCTGGCTTGATATGGCCATATAAAACTTGATAAAATGTATGAAGATACCTATATAGACAAAAAGATTGACACAAATTCAAAAATTATATCAGATTCTTTCAAAACCTTAATAGTGACTATGCTACACTACAGATGGGATTGTATGTTTGTTTCTGTTAAAAATATTTAGAAGCTTGGAATAGAGTCTTTTGATAAGACGTTTGAAGATCTTGGAAGTCCTGTGATGTCAAAAGATTAAGTGTTTTGCAGTATCTCGGCCAAATATTTAAGAAAGCATTATAATCAGAGAGCTCTATGCCTTTTATATATTTAAAGAGGATTTCAATCATATGTCGGAAGAAGAGACTCAGCGGGAATGAATTTCAATAATCAAAACCATAGGTCACAGTTACCAAAGAAGTTCAGTTTTGAGGCAAATGATAAGAAAGAGAAATTGTGTCTTCTTCCAACGAGGTACTTCTTCCGATCTCTTACTGTGTCACGGTGTTAGAGTAACGACTGCCGGGCAAGATACCTAGCTGAACTCTCTTAATAAAGAAGCTACTATAAGAATGAAGTACGTGAAGCAAATCGCCAATTTCTCATGTATGATTTACAAGCGCGGATGTAGACTTTCCAAAAGGGGGGGGGGGGGGGGGCGTTAACCTTAGAGAAAACGGGTGTAAGGGAGTTTCACAGCTAATTTTCTGTATGTTTAATTGTTGATTCGCTCGATTAAAATTATGATTGACTACGGGTTTAAGCAAAAATAAAAAAAAAAACAGGCAAGGGATTTTCCTTAATTTGAAATACAAAAACAAAATACAGTAACAATTCATTACAGCAGAATAAAAAGCAGGGGAGGGACACACAACTTCAAACGTTAAATAAGCTCTATATCCCGGCAATCACGATGTGTTCAAATCCTTCAGTTGCAAATTACCAAACGTTAAGTGGGCAATGCTAAAGATCAGCGTGTAAGTTACCTTTAGTTGTAGAAAATATCACAGTCATCGTATCTTCCTTCCAAAGCCGTTTAGCTTCTGCGTCAGCGAAGCCGGCCCAAAGGTCAACGACATTTTTTCCTTTGTAGTACACAGAAAATGCTGAACCAGCCTCTCGGTTGTCCCAATTTTCTTCATAGTTTTCTCTTTAATTGCGAAGAAAGGATAAGTTTGCTTTCAAGTTATTTCTTATAAAGGACTACTTAGGCTACTATATAAGTAAAAAAACAAATCTAATGATTCGAGGTTATATGTGCAAGTTAAAGTTTTAGATTAATGACCAACCGTTGATATGACTACAGCGGCACAAGAAATAATATTACGCATGCTCTTATCATTGAAATACCCCTGATATAACCTCATCATTCACTCTAAGAGCAAAGGACCTATAGTCCTTTTCTAATAAATTGAAGAATCTAAATTCACTATATACGAGTGTTACGGTAATTCATTCCAAGATAAGTGGAATCTACTCCTTAGCAGTAAAATTTCACTCATCAAGAATGCTGGGATCAACCCTTTTTTTTCGTTTTAGGGTGGCCCTGTGCGCACTCCGTCAAGAGTAAAACTTCGCTCTTTCGGAGTGAATGTTACTCTTTTGGAGTGAATTTCCCCCTCTTTGATGAACTGCATTGCTTTCACTCTTCAGACTTGTGAAACTGAACTCATTATAATTTGAGAGTAATGGGTAATTACTAATTCGGTTGAAACTTAAAATGTGATGAAGATGAAGTAACTCCACACAATTCGGTGAAACTTCCATTCAAACAGACTTTCCTAAAGATATCAGCAAATTAAAATTCCTAAAACTGACAAGGAAGTTTTTGCTTCCTAGCCATGAGTTTGGAGTTGTGTTGTTATGTTTTCCAAAGGGAAGTAACCTTTTCAAGAAAAAGAATGGTTTTAAATGTTGCAATGGATTTTAATGCAATTTTAAACCGTAGTCTAAGCTTAGACTGAGCCTATCTCTAACATACAAAAACAACATCAACAACAATTTAGATGTTATGTTGCATGTTGCAAAGTTAAGATTATACATATTAGACGATTGATTTAGATTTTATTTAGCATTTTAAGCACTGAGACATATTTAAGGAGTATATATTTTGGCTGATTCATTATTTTGTGCAAGTCAACTCGGCCCCTGGATGTAGTGAAAGATACACTAGTTTATTGTTAATGGTACAGTCCCACAAGGTACTGCAGATTGACCTATTGTTATGCATAATGTAAGAATGCTTAAATACTTTCCATGCATTGTTGTTTACAGGTGTGCATACCTCCTCTTACTGACTCTGGTCAGATCTTCTGAGTAGTG
The DNA here is from genome assembly GCA_037179385.1 of Holothuria scabra. NCBI lineage: Eukaryota > Metazoa > Echinodermata > Holothuroidea > Aspidochirotida > Holothuriidae > Holothuria > Holothuria scabra. Next base: position 7,293,642 of record CM074179.1, read on the forward strand.
TAGTACAGTGGCAGAGCTGCCATATGGTCAGGGGGAGGTCGCCCCCCCCCCCAACGGACCAAAATCATCTGTCGGCGCCCTTTTGGGGTTTTTAACATACTTCACTCTTGCACCATTATTGACAAAAGACCTTTTTTAGACTTCTTTTTGGGCTAGATAACAAAATGTTCGAACAGCCACCAGTAACTGTACTATCTGCACTTTATTCTGATGAAAAGGGTCATCTTCTGTAATATAGGGATCGGTTTTGCCGAAACGTATCTTCATGCTTTAAACCCACTAACGAATGTTGTCGCTGTGCTAAGTTCATTGCTTCCACACCAAGCGTGATTATAAGCTTACAAAATACACATGCTGACATTAAAATAACCCTCCTGGCCAATAAAAGATGTTGCAAAGGGCGCAACAGTTATTGTAGCGCAAATAGCCCTCTTGTTGTCGGGGATAATTGTCCAATTAACATAAACAATAAAAAGAGTTTTCAAAGGCTGAGTCTGTAAAGTCTGAAAAGCCGTGGTGGTTTCGGCGCTCATGCTGAGGCTCCTGCGTATCACGTTATTCCTGCGTTTGTGTTTATTCTGTGTCTTTCTACTTTGCGAAATGTAGAAATAGCAACGTTGTGTGTTGCATTCTGCGTACAGTATTTGGCATGAGTTCAAAGAGGTAACTTTATTTTTGTTTGTTTCTGATTTATTTTGGTGTTATATGTTTGTCTCGATAGTGCCATTTACTGTGGAATTTAGATATATACTAAAACTATATTTTTGTATTATTTTTGTATTGATAGTTTTAACGGAGAGGGACATGGAAAGATGAGTAACTTAGTGCGAATATATGCGTCCATCCCATCCAGTCGAGACTCTTGTAAAAATGGTTGCGTCTGCGTCGTGTGGTTTAAGGTATTTTGCGGGCATTCTGGGATTGTTACACTAGGTAAAGTCATTATGTTGACTGCACATTCGTTGGCAAAAATACTGAAAGCAGTAGTATGCAGCTCGGGTTTTATCCATGCGCCTTTAGTAACATTTCCCTGTTTTGCCATAGTCTCAAATAAGTACAAGAGCCTTGAGCTGAATCGCCGAGGAGTTAAGCTTTTTAAGTTTATAAAACAGACACGAAGTAACGAAAGAACTTCGTTACCACCAATACAAACCACCACAACACTTATGATCATGGAACAAAACATAAGCTATAAACAACACACGCCGAAGGCAACAACACACTTCGAAAGCAACATAACAGACACTACACTTCTCGACTCAGCACACGAGAAAGCATACTCAACGCAGAGGCAAATTAGGGGTCACTTAGGGATAACAGGGCATAGGCGTACGAAGCGGGGGCTTAGGGCGACAGTCCCCAGTGAAAAATGAGGTGGCGGCATGCCTCCACCTCCTCTTCCCGGGTCAGAAAACCAATTTTTTCTTTACAAATCTAAAAGGGCAGGAATTTTCCATTTGCCTACCGTACCCAAATGCTCTCATATATACGAATCCGATTAGCGCTTGTTTTTAGTGACTGCAGGCCGCAGTGGCGTAGCTAGGATTTTTTCCAGCGGGGCAAAGGTATGAAATTTCCCCCAAACTTTTCCCGGTCAATGTGTATGTGTTTCATACAAGATATGCAAACTTACAAGTATAACAATATTACCATGTCAGTTTGTAATATTACCTGCATTTTAATCTTAAAGCATAACATAGAGGAATCGGAAATAACAAAGTACACTATTTTGGTAAGAATATCTGGTTAATTTGTATGTACTAACGCAGTGGCATACGCAGGATTTCTTTGAAGGAGAAGGGGAGGGGTGTCCGGAAATTTTTTGACGTTTTCAAGAAGCCTACATGCAAAATGGTGCAAGATTTTCGACTTTGACAGGAACAGTGTTAAAAGTTGAACCGTGGTGGTTCATGAGGATAAAACTGAAACTTTTGTGCCCTGACATGCATTTCTTTATGCCATATATGCTACCGCACGAAGAAAAACTTGTCATTAAATTTGCACACTATTAGGAGTCAAAATAAAAGAGCATTGATCGGTATTTTTGGCTTCTCTTGGCCTAAAAATGTTATTTTGTAATAAAGATTATCTTAGTGGAGCGCTAAAATTGGTTGGCGCGGAGCGTAGAGAAAATTTGAAAAAAAAATCAGACCCCTCAGATGGCCGGAAATTGCATTTTCCATTCTAATACGAAGAATCTAATCAGTCGCTTTCTCCTTTTGTCTTTTGCAATAAAATGCTCACTTCAAAATATGTTCGCAAACTGCAAAGTGATTAGAGAGTACAGAGCTTATTTTACTCCAAATATGTCATTTTGCCAGAAAGACCGAGCGAAGCGCCACCTTTGATTGGCGCGGCGCGTAAGGAAAATTTCGAAAAATCAGACCCCTCAGATGGTCAAAATAGCGTATTTATGCTTGTAAAGAGAATCTAAACATGAATTTTTTTTATCGATGCCACCAGTGGGAAACAGATTCTACCTTTTTAAGTAAAAATTGGAATATGACAGAATTTGCCTAGGTCTATTTGTAGGAATTAAAAAAAAATTGGCATCCCTGAAAGACCTTGCAGAACAATCCTTCCTCTTTGAAAATTTTTGAAAAATTGGGTGTCCTCATAAGCAATCTGGTGCCACATGTGCTATCTTTTGAAGTAAAATCTGTGTTAATAACGTTAGACTACGTATTTTTAAGAACAAAGAAAAATTGACATCTGTGAGGGGGTATGACCCAATGGTCTTTCCTTCGCACGCCACTAAGGAGGCCTAATAGTGGCTCGATCACACAGGATATCCTGTAAGAAAAGCAGTCTGTTAAGTGTAGAAGTCTGCAAGGTACTCATTGTCCATTTATTGTAACACTCAAAGCCAGCAGCTTTTTTCCCGAACTAGCTTGTAAGCATCGTTATGTACACAGAGTAAAGTCGTACAGCTACTGCTAAGTTGTAGAAGAACATAACAACCTCGGGGGTCTACGGTAGTGACTTTTCAGTTTTCACATCCTTTAACTGAATTCCCAAAGCATCACCTGAATAACAGCTTCATGTACACTGAAATGCACTGATCATAACCCCCGTGCGTATACAAGCACAAGAGAACATTCAATCCGTTACGAGGACATTTCTGTGGAACGCGAACTGGCCGGTTCATGCGACACTGACGAAATCTGAGTTAATTTGTTGCATGAATGCATGAAAATACGAATTATATATGAGAAATGTCTCACAATTTCTTATTCTAACATAAATTTTGAGAATTTTTTGTGAATTTTTTTTAATAATAATAATAAGATTCATCAAATTTCCCCATTTTCATCAAATTTAAACAAAAAGTTTTTCCAGGTGGGCCACTTTCCCCCTGCCCCCCTTCCCAGTAGCTACGCCACTGACAGGCCGCCATTAGTGGGGTCCATCAGCCTAAAACCGTCTTTATTTATTGTTAATATGAATAAAACCCCCATTTTTAGTAAAATTGACGAATTTAAGATACAAATTAGTGTACAACCATCCATGATAGAGGTTAGCTAGGAAATCGAATGATTTAAAGGTGATGGACCCCGGCCAGTTATGGCCGACGAAAATCAGATCATCACTTGCTGTCCGGATTCGTGTATACAGTGCACCTATCACCATACACCTCTTAACCTTGTCAGTTGAGAAGTCTGTGTGTATGGATTCTTTCCGGTTAGGGTTAGGGTAAGGGGGTTAGAAGACGACATGGCCGATAGTGTAACGACTTGACCGATTTCATAACAACAGAAAACCGCAGGCAACTATAGGTGGTCACTGGGCCATGTCATCTGCAGCAATGTGGTTTTTTGTCAGTAATATAACAAGGACTTCAAGGACACTCAGTTTATTTTATGCTTATCCAACTTCAAGGGAGTGGGTTGTATGTAAGGAGTTTAATGGTTAAACAAATCATTTTAATAGGAGTGTCTCGGTCTTTTGGCTAAAATTATGTGTTTTATCTGTCCTTTTTATCCAGTCGAGAATGGAGCCATACATGACAGACCAACTTAATCTAAATGGTCCGAAGGCGGTGAGGTTGGTCATATTTTGTCCTTCGATGGACGTAATAGCTTCTTCGGGAAGCAGTTGAAGTTTGGTTTCGTCAAACGGTCCTTTGTCTTAGGGTCGGGAGGACTTTAGAAAAAAGAATTATTCCAATAGGAGTGGCAAACAGTATTAACGATTTCTAGAGGCGATCAATAGCTGCACCGTTGTAGAAATCTACTGGAAACTGAGGAAGTTCTCAAAATGAGACAAACGTGTTCAACATTGGCGTAACATTGATGATGTGGGGTTGGCTCCTTAATTTCCTACAAATGAAAGGCGAAATGTGCTCGAGGAGAATTAGAGAAACAAAGTGTCATTATTTGGTGCATTCAAAATAATTACTTAGGCTATTACCGAAGAGCTCCATGGTTACTTCCGTGTAATTCTTAAATCGAGTGAGACCTAGGTCTGTGCTTCACTATCTTCTACTTCTGTAATACTGTAAATGTATGCTTAAAATAACTAGTCAGAATGTTTCTGAACTTAATTTCAACACGGGAAAACCAATTCAGCATCGGACTGACGGACTCACCGGAACACATCCCTAACATGCTCAAATCCCGGAGCAACAGTGCCGAATACTTCAGGAACTGGATACGATGACTTGTAGAAGCTCGGAATAATAACCGAAACGATAATAGCTGTCCCAGCCACCAGTAAACCTTGCTTCAGGAACGACATATTTCAGAATATTAGAGAACGTTTGTGCATGTGCCATTGCAATAGCCAGGCTACACTAAGTTAAAAAAGCGATTTGTAGCGCCTGCCTTAGACCAAACTGTACTGTATTGTATACGCTTTATACACTATACTCCGTGTAATACTATAGCTGTGACCTTTGTAATAGATGGCGTTGATATAATTCAGAAATGTGTACAATGTTGTGGTTGAGTTATTGAATAACGCTAATAACCACACGGTAGCTATCTAGCTATGAACTAATTATAAATGTAGTAATTAGCTTAGCCTATAGCTCAGTTTACAGAGTATTAGCTTATACTTTAGCTTAATTTATTGGATAAGTTTCAAATAGCCTATGCTTCAAGAACTAAGCCTGTTAACTCCAAAATACAACTATGCTTACAAGGAAGTGTTGCAAACATATTTCTGAAACTAAAATTTATCATTAACAACTTGTAGTGTAGCCATGCCCAGAGTGAAGTGCTGCAGTAAATATTGATGGCACCTACATGCACTCCAGACCAGGACACAGCACCCACAGTTGGCCAGATAACCAGACAGAGTGTAAAAAAAAAAGGAAACAGAAATGACATGTTGTCAGGATCAGTGACAGAAACAGAATGAAATCAATTTATTCAGTATAAAAGGGATCACTGTATACAGGTTTGTACACAAAATAAGGTAACAGAAGCCATGAGGTGGAGTTTTAATCATTTGCATACAGGTGAGTGAGAGCTGTAACAGGTGGACCTATTCTTTAGTTAGACAAAATTATTGGGTAATAGGCTAATTTACATACAGGTGAGAGAGAGAGAGAGTGTTCTATTGTTATTATCAGGAAAACTCATGATGGAAGTTATGTACAGTAATAGCATTTACACACAGGTCCAATGGACACAGGTGAGTAGGTAAAAGGTGAAATAAACTTGTAAACAAGTGTTAGCAGAAGCTGTCTGCTACATCCCCCCTGTAGAAATGAAGAGAGTATAAATCATAAATCGCAAATGTTTAAGCATTGCAATAGCATACAGTTTTCTGGAAACATACTCAAGCACATAAAGTATAGTAGAGTACTTGCTTTTGAAAAATAACTTTCTTGTCATTAGTCGTAGAATGTAAGAGTGAAAAATAGCCAATAAGGAGTGGAGCAGATTTGTATGGCTCCATCCCCCTGGATAAAAGAATTAGTAGAACGGCTTTAACTGTGAAACATGTGCTACTCTGACATCATTTTTGTCTGTGGCTTTAACTTGATAATTGAGAAGGGAGAGCCTTCTTTGAATAATAAATGGTCCTTTCCATCTTTCAGCTATCTTGGAAGAAAAATTTTTCTTGGCATTTGAGAGCGGATAGCTCTGCAACAAAACATATTGACCAACACAGTAATCTGTTTGTTCATTTCGTGTTTGATCATAGGCTCTTTTATTTTTTTCAGCCATTCTTTCAGCATTTTCTCTAACTTTCAAGAGTGATAATCTTTCATCTTGTATGGGAGGTAAAATAAGAACTGCTTGGTCACCTGGACCAGTTAACTCTCTCCCTAAAAATATCTTAGCAGGAGTAAAACCTGTGGTTTACCTTGCTGCTTGGTTTACCTTGAATATCATCACTGAAGTCCTAAAATATTATGAAAGGTAATTTTAAAAAGAAATAAGTAGGAAATTGCGAAATATAGCGAACTCCTCTATACTAAGTTTAGGGCGATTACGGTACTTGTTGACCCGAAAATTATATTGAAGTAAATTGGAACACATGATATCGAAAGAGGTGTTCAGTGCTTCTTCACAACTTTTTCGAGATGATAACGGCTGAGAAACGGGTATATTGGTATAGTTTAAACGAAAGCCCAATTATACAGGATGTTCAATGCTGGACTTGCATCGAAGTATGCGGAACGCCCAAAAATTTCGGCGCGAATGCTTATCAAACTTGAGTAAAATTTGTTTTACCCGTAATTGGTCAAGTCATTTTTGTCTTCCTTTCAAATAGCCCCACGTTGCTAAAACAAATGACCGACATTGGCTATATACACGATTACCAGGCAGATAAAATTGCCCAAGTGTATGCTTCCAGATGAAAGCCCTGATAAAATCATTGAAACTGGAGGGACATATGTTGAAGAACGCCAGGCGAAATAATGATGCTGTCGAGGGGAAATAACTTCCAGAGGCAAGTGAATTTCTTAGAATGATGTTCTCTAGCCCTGTTTCTAACAACCCGGCTCTAGTCGAGTCTGCCGCCGCCTTTTTCCAGTTGGGACTCACGGGGTAGTTTTCCCTTCATTATTGCTTGGCTGAACCTGGCTGAACTACCTCAGCCCAAACTCCAGACCTCCCAACTGCGAGTCAAATGCTCTAACCGCTTGACCATGCACTCGGTCTTTCTGGGGTAAAGAAATTTGAAGGTCAAGAACAGTCCCCCAAACTATTTTAAAACCATGGCTAAGTATCGAAAGCAGCTAAGTACAAAAAATTCTTATTTTCTCTTCAAAATATTTTTATCATATTTAATGAGCTCAGTGTTGCAAATGCAAGGTAAACCAAGAAGTAACTTCTAGTAAATTTCACCTTTGAGGAAGAAAATGTTGTTGCATGACTCTCAACAGCTAATCATGAAACAGGGCAGTCTAACAAGGAATGACATTTTTCTTTTTTTGGTGCAAGGCAATGTATTTTTACTTTTCAGGAAACCTATAACCTTTCAAAATTCTTCTTCTACCAATGATCGGGGCTCATAAAAACGACATTAAATTGGCCCTTACTATACGAAACCCACACATTCCTTATTTTGCACTACGTTGTAGTCATACATTTCCCAGGTTCCCTGAGTATTTATGTACATTGCTCTAAAAAGCCATATGGCGGGTAATGCATTACCACCTGTATTCTTGGCACATTTACAAATCTTCCCATTTGAAATCGTTCCTGCATCAGCACTTCCCAAGAAGCTGAATTTCCCCAACATTGCGTCACATAGTCCTTTGTAATCCGTCGACAAATAGAAGACTGATAACACATACAGTTTTAGGCACGAAAATTTTTAATTTAACTTATTTTGCCCCCCCCCCCCTCCACCTTGTGGAAACCTTTTAATCCTAAATGTGTTAAGCAATTGAACGCTAAGTGGTTTGTAATTAAACTTGTCTAAAAGAAAAAAGCTTAGGAAAAAGTATCTGGCATCTAGTAAACATGTAACAAATGTAATAAAGAGCTTACCATGACTTTATGTTATCCTAATTTCTATTTAAAACAAAATGACTTTATTAGTATTTGTCTCAAGGAGTTAGTTTATAACCGTTCAAACGGCTTTTCTTCTGTCAGGAGAAATGGAACGAACGGAAATAAACATTGCAGGCGGAACGCCACCATCACTTGGCGAGGTTCAGTGTCCAAATGCTTGATCTACCAGGTGGCCGGGAACGGCACTTCCCGAGTGTTCTAAACTGCGTGTATCCTTTCCTTAAAGCATTAATATATCGGCGGAGGAAGGGAGGAAATTACATTTAGTTCCACTGTTTACATTTGGGGCTGAGTCTCCCCCCCCCCCCTCACCTCTGCTTAACGTAGTTATTGCGTTACATTCAAAGAGACTATAAGTCTCCTCTTCGAACTGCCAAGTTCTTCTGTTGCTTTTCATAATTTTCAAAGTGATACAACGAATTAGTGGCAAATAGAGGGAACAAAGTTTGTTAGTTGAAACAGGGAGGTCTAATCACACCTCCCTGATTGAAATACAGAAATGCGACAAATAATCTTTATCTCCCAGACCATCTGGTAAACCTCCCAAATCATTCTTCATTGGCTTTTAATCTTACGAACTGCCTTTTCTACACTGGTCTTAAGTATTCAAGGGTCCATCAGCTGTAGACCCATTGGTGACTGGTATCGAGTAACAAATCCATATCCAATTTTCCTGTTTGGATCAGCATAACCGTGCGATCTGTCCCCCAGCTCCAGGTGCTCCGAATAGATTCCCCTCCTGAAACAAGAAGGTATGTCAATATATGTTAATATAAATCAACAATGTGTCTTATGCCTTATTTTATTAAGGTCGTTAGCACGGATTTAACAAGCATAACCGATACCAGGGAGATGTTAACACCTTCCTGCTAATACGTAAGCCAGGTAAGTCCACACAAATCCGAATTATACTTCCCGCAGGCATAAAGTTACACTCATTAACACCGTCTTCCAGATGACTGCAATAAAAGACACCTTAAAGGGTAATTGTTTGATCATTTACAGGTTTATACATATTGAGGATAGTGAATGTTCATTCTCAATAAAAGCGTGAACTTTGCCACTCTCAAATAAAGTGAAAAAAATGAATTAAATCAATCAAGAGTTAATTTACTCCATGGAGAGTTCCAACAATCAACATTCTACGAGTGCTTACAGTGACCATTCCTTTTAAAAGTGATCGCTGTGGGCATTTCATCAAGAGTGAAACTTCGCCCTTTAAAAGGTAATTTTATTTTTCTTCGAGTGAAATTCACTAAACCTTGGAATGAAATAACACTCTAATGGACTGAATTCAAAGTTTTAACTTCACTAGAGAGTAATATCTGCGTGCTGTCATGACTTAATTGTGACAAAACTAAGTTGGCAAAACTGATGAATGTGTGAACTGAGAAATAATGTCTTGAACTGACTGAAGCCCAGGTCACACTACAGGGTTATCTGATTGGATTCACTCCGGTTTTTGTGAATTTCACGTAAAATCTCAGACATTGTCGGAAAGTACGTAAGAATTGGCACCCTATGTAAATATTTGGTTTGGACAAGAGGACCATAAGAATGGAATAAGGTTAATTATTTCGTGACGTCACGTTGACAATTACCTTTTATCGGACTACGCTTATCCGATAAAAGTTGTATGTGGATATGACGTCACGAAAGAATAAGCGTAAGTTTGATTTTCATAATCCTGCGATACAAATAATACATTTCTACAAGTTGTTTTTCCCGATCAAAGGTGGAGGAGACTTTTAGTAACTTAACTCTCGAAAATCGGCGCGTAGTCCGATCCAATATCGCTATAGTGTGACCTTCGCTTTACTAAACATGGGGAATTGATTATCATAAACACTGCTCATGGCGTAAATTTTTATTGGTTTCGATGAAAAGAGAAACCTATGCATTCATGATGGCGTGTGTGTGTATGTGCGTGTGTGTGTGCGTGTGTATGTGTGTGTATATCTATGTTTGTATGGGTGTGTGTATGTGTGTGTGCGTGGATGTGTGTGTGGATGTGTGTGTGTTTGTGACACACTGCTTGTTTACACGATATCTTGAGAAGGGAAGATCTGACAGTTCTCAAACTTGGTACACAGATACCCCATATTAAGAGGAGGAACCCTATTTATTTAGGTTGAGGTCAAAGGTCATCTTCGGTCACAGGGGGTCAAAACCGAAATCCTTGTTTACACGATATCTCATGGTAGGAAACTTGGATTAATTTCAAACCTGATATGTTGATGTGTTATGATGTAAGGAAGAACCCTATTGATTTTAGTTGAGTTCAAGGGTCATTTGGGGTCACATGGGGTCAAAACCCGAAAACCTTGTTTACACGATATATCATGGTAGGAAACTTGGATTAATTTCAAACTTGATATGTTGATGTGTTATGATGTAAGGAAGGCCCCTATTGATGTTGGTTGAGGTCAAGGGTCATTTGGGATCACATTAGGTCAAACCCCCAAATCCTTGTTTACACGATATCTCATGGTAGGAAACTTGGGATTACTTCAAACTTGATATGTTGATGCATTATGATGTAAGAAAAAAAAAACAGATTTATTTTCGTGGAGGTCAAAGGTCATTTGGGGTCACATGGGGTCAAATCCGAAATGCTTGTTTACATGATACATCATGGTAGGAAAGTTGGATTCATTTCAATCTTGATAGGTTGAGTCGTTGTGATGTACTGTAAGAAAGAACCTGATTAATTTTGGGGGAGGTCAAAGGTCATTTGGGCTCAAATGGGGAAAACCCAGAAATCCTGGTTTACACTTTATCTCAAGGTAGGAAACTTTGATTTATTTCAAACTTAATATGCTGAAGTGTTATGATGAAAGGAAAAACCCAATAAATGTGGTGGAGGTCAAACCCAGCTAACAGCGAACGTCCAGAAAACGTTTTGGTTTGGTTCTCAGTTTTTCCGTTTCGTCTTCGTCCAAAGTAACGTTTTTAGAACGTGTTCAAAACGTCCCGTATTTCCCACAAACTAAAGAGGACTGTCTAAAAACGTTTTTACTACGTAACAAAATAACGTTTGTAAAACGTTATAACTAGACGATTTTTAAACGTTTTTATGACGTTTTCTGGACGTTCATATTATATGAGCATTCACGAGGACTTCCCAAAGACGTTTAAGTACGTTAGAGGAAACGATGCTAGACCGCCATGGTTAAAACGTGTTCAAAACGTTTTCAAGACGTTTTCAAAACGTCATACTAGCTATAGAGTACATTCCCGATAAGTCTTAATATTAGCTTTAAATTGTTTAAAAATGTCCAATGGAGGGACAGGGACGTGCGATGAAATTCCTTCTTCTATGTACTAAAATGTACAAAAATCATGCACAAATATGAAAATCAAGGTGAGCAACTTGAGCAAGTACTGTAATTTAACGCTGTGCCAAAGATGTAACCTACATTTTAACACTGCCACATGATTGCTGCAGCGATGTCACACAGATAAAATTTCATAAAATGGAATAGCCTAGGGTAATCCTCTTGCTTTTCATGCTACCCCCCCCCCCTCCTCACGGTCCCCTCGAAAGAGCAAAACGTACGAATTTCCTTACGTGCACTCTGTGATATTTCGCAAATGCAACTCAGGTACAATGGGATAGCGGTATAGGCACTAACTGGCATCCCTACGAAAATATATGGAGAGAGCGATGGGGCGGGGGGGGGGGTGGAGGGGGCATATTTTTATTTGGGAACCATGATAAACCATAGCAAAATTGATGTCAGTTGCTTTCTAGGGAAAGCGACCCCCCCCCCCCTTGGCTATGTGAGCGAGGACCGCAGCAATACTGTTTTATGTCTTGGCTTTGCAGTTTAAAATGTTAGGAACTTGCGGAATTTCCTACCCTTTAAAACCTCTTACAGTACAACCACAGGGCTGCACCTCCTGCATGGGGTGAAAAATAAAATCAGGATCCACCCCGGTGTCAGTCAAATTCGATCCTCCTGCTCTCATTGGCATTGCATCCATAATTTCGGTTAGTGAGAAAGGCAAAGTTCGTCAGTGAATCGGCTAGACAACAACACTTTATGCAACGATCTTCTACTTGTGAACATTACCTTCCCTTTCTGTTGATGACTCTATTGGCGTTCCATAGATTGTAACAAAAGCAGTTACGGTCCAAATTTGAACGTTCCTGTCAGCAGCTCTCTTGAAAGTTCCCAGATATCTCAACTACTTGTTCCTGGAACATCTGTCACAATCACAGTAAGTCGTGAAATCTGTTTCAAATTCTTTAAAATCGTCTTGAAGGATGCTTTCGTATGTAAAATGATGAAAATTGTTCACTTGTTGAGTCATATGTTTGTGCAAGGCACAAGCCCCTAGCCTAACAGTTAAGTGCACACGGCAGGTACAAGCCTAATGTTAATGTTCGATAGATAGGCAGTTATACTGTCGAATTCGCGCCAAACTTTCCCAAAGGCTGTTCTATCGTTTCAAGATTTTTACACGAAATTTCAGTGCAGATGTGCACTCGACAGACCCGTGCAGTCAACGTTCAGCCCATTATATTTACTGCAGTACCTTGAGTCAGTCACTATTTCCACCATTGAAAATCTTAAAATTTAAAATTTCAAATACCAAAGTCTACAGTGAAAATGTTGCTTGGAAAGACATCAGCACAGCCAGCACCGAGTGATGCACAGAATAGCAAAAAACATCAATAATATTTGAAACTTTAGGCCTAGGAGAAAGTTTATAAAATCTTCATTTGACACAAGTACCACTGATTTCACATTCCATAACTTTATGCCCCCCAAAAAGATGTTTACTGCTAAAAATAAAAGGGACTGAAAATACCGTTTCTGAGGGCAGAAAGTAACCAGGGCAAAAACGAAGGTAATTCGGCTACGTGTACGTAAGTATGTATTAGTACACTAAAGTCTACAGTAAGAGTGTTGCTTGGAGCATGGTACTGTAGTTACGAGTGTTGCACTGAATAGTAAGAGACATCAATGATGTTTGAAACTTAAAGGAAAACTTGATGAAACCTTCATTTGACACAAGTGCTGTACCAATGATATCACATTCCAATCCATTACTTTCCACCCCCAAAAAGGATGTTTTCTGCTGAAAATAGAAGTGGTGAAAAGCACTGTTTTTGAAGGGCAGAAAGTAAAGAGGGTGGAAAATATTGTATTATTCAGGAGGGTACAGAAAAGAAATGAAGGAGAAATAAATACCTTTGGCTAGGCTTGAATGCAATGAGTGTATCACCGTGGACATTTCTGGGTTGCAGTTTGGCAAGCTAAATATGAAAAGTGAAAGTGAAGAGCTGCTGTACCTAGTGTGAAATTACAGTAAGACAACATTCTTCCATGTTGGAGCACCTAAATTGTTTCAAAATTTGTTGCTACAGCAGAACAAAAAAATGACTGAACACTAGACTCCCCTTTTGTTAGCCTTGTGTCGGTCTTTTTATGTTTCTTGACTTTATGTTTTTAAAGCCATTGTACAGTACTGTACATACAGTAAGGTTGACGTAGGTAGTGTCACAGTGTTGTAAATACAATAGACACTCAAAAGCAAGTGTCCTGGGACCTCTGGCATTTCTTTTCAAGAATCAAAGGAAAAGTTTAATGGTCTCTTAATGTCTTCATGAGTTTCGCTCTTTCATAAAAGTACAGTATTAGGCTAAGGCCTGTAAATTTCACCTTTGGTTGGTGGTGCATTTGTGAACTTTTTATGTCCAGACGATTTATTTTCTGGTGCCCTGTAAATTACTAAAAATTAGTTATAGATTTGAGTAGAGAAATACCTTGGATGCTGAATTACAGTATTGTTCAATTTTTTTCATCCCACAGGGAACTTTGAGGTAAAGATAATAATGAAACTGAAGGAACTCGAAAAATGTCAAAAAGTGATCCTTGGGATGTTGCATGCTGCTTCACAAGAAAGCATCCCGTAAGTTGATAATGATGCCTTGGATGAGCCACCAATAAAGTACTTACAGTAGAAAAGGACATTGTGCTTGACCCTGTTGCCATTGAATCCAGACACAATTTCAAGTAGCTCAGCAAGACTCTCATAAGCATGTTATGTTTTTCAAGTCCATCTTCACTTTTGGTGTAAACAATTTTAGTTGCTGTCAATAGCAGTGAACCTTACAGTTAGTGTGATACAGGTAGATAAATTGTGATTTCCAAATGGATGATGTCATGATACTGAACTTACAGTATTGTAGAGCATTCTGCAGGTTTTATAGTATTACAGAAGGCATCAACCTTAAAGCAATGTTTTCTGTTAGAAAAAATTAAACCAAACATCATTGTAATTTCAAGGCATAGAGTTTAATACTTAAGAGTTTACAACACAGTTTAGTGTTCTTTTGGTTTGATATCTTGTTTACAGTTAGGGGCCTGACATAAGGAAGGTCGTGATAGCCATGACTATTAGTGCTATCGGTCATTCTGTATGTTTATGCATGTGTGTAGAACATATGTATGAATGTGCAGTAGGTATGTTTTTTATCCACTTTTGCAAAATATTTTTTTAAATTATGTCTTTTCCCAGGAGACACCTGAATGACAACATGCGGAGGGTGGTACATCACCTTAGAACCAACTTCCTACAGTATGATCGATTGATCATTTGAATTTGTGTGCTACTGAACTGTAGAAGAGAGAAGAGGGGTCTGATGGCAAGCACCATTTTCAAGATCATTTTGAGTAAGTTCCTTCATTTCTTAAACTCCATTTTGAGATTAAAGTGATGATTTGAGAGCAGCTTATTTAGTAAAATCAAGCCAAAAGGTGAATTTCCTACCAACCAATTTCCTGTCCTTTGCTCGGTCTAGACCATGGTTTGTTTATTTCCCTGTTTTACAAACTCTGATTTGAATCTGTTGGCAAGTGTTTACAATGTACTCAGAGGTCACATGGTGTCCCATGGTGTCATAATACATTATAAATTAGTTAAGTGTTAGGAACAGAAATTGGTCTAAATTGTAAAGAAATGGTAAACATCTTGATGATCAATATGAATTAACACTAAAATGTTTCTACCTAATTGATTATATCTGGTGTCTTGAGAAAATTTTATATAGTATGTAGGAACTGAAGGAAAATTTCTCTTTAAAGTGTATCTCAAGTAAAAAAAATTGAAAATTTATATTAAATCGCATGAAATATGAAGGTTAACAGTCCAACTCCAATCTTTCTAAGATATTCCTTATCTGAGATATGAAATGTTGAAGTTTTTCTCCCTTAAACTGAAATGACACATTGTGCAATAATTTGTGATGTACAGTACAGTAATTGTTATACTACTCAAATTACAGTATTTTGTATTTTTGTTTTTTCTGAAAGTTACTGCACCTTATGCCAAGGTGTGCTGGTACTCTTACTCCTATGGGTTAATGTACAGTATTATTAATTAAGCCCTCTCCATGCAACATGCTGTGCAAGCGAACAGGAAATGTTCAAGGTCATAAAACATTTTTAATATTTAAGGGAAACAAAGAAGGTAATGTGAGTGGAACAACAAGAAAGTTGCACATTATTGCACAATGGACTACATTAATTTGCTTTAAAAAGTTTACAAATTACTTTCCACATTTTACATCTTGGTTCAAGAATGTCCTGTTGTATGAAGATAGGAGTTGAACTGTCAGAATTTTTTCATGCTGTTTAATACATATATTTTTGAATTTCTTTTTAGGTACACTTTAATGCCCTGGTGCCCAACCAGGGATACTAGTACCCCGTAGACTAGTAACCCTAGGAACAAATGCTTTTGTATTTCCAGAGATGCGCCTTAAGTACCAAGCTAAATGTCAGTGCACATTGTACTTTATTTAAGGTCATTTTCTGTGATCAAAAATATTGTGTCTATACTTCTTTCACTGAGAAATACATGTAATGTAATTATATTGTTGTTTTTGCAGATATTTATGGACCAGGACTCTGAACTAAATTATTTTCGAGTGACTATGGTATCATGTCTTATCTGAGACGCATCATCAGACCAACAGACTTTTCAGTTGCTACTGATAATTGATTTATGATGGAATGGTAATATTGTCACCATAGGTCTAGCCTGCGTAGCCGCTCTGGGGCAGCTGCCCCCTCAGACCCTGCCACTGATAGTAAAAAATCCTTTCAATGAGCCCAAACTTTGATGGCCTTAATATTCAAGAGCACTCACCACAATTGTTCTATTCCTGAGGTAGGTGTTGCTAAATGACTCTTAATCTTTGCATTGCAAAGTTGACCACAAAGTTGTTCAAACCAGAAACAAAACTGTAGGCTTATTATGTCTGCCAAGGCGATTCTATTGCAGATGGAAGTCTTCATCATGGGCAGCATGCTACTCTCATTTTAACCAAAGTCTTTGGTTAAAAAATATCGAACTGTCTATCCTCATGGCTGTGTGCTACAGTTAGTTGTTCGTATTAAGTGGCTGTACTGTGTGTGTATGTTTACATGATGGTACCATGGAGGATACAATACCAAATTACATTGACTCCTGTGACTGTGTACTGTACTGTTGTAGAATGATAGCAATGTATCTCATATGAATAAATATTTAATATTTGCTAAAACCAATTCACTTAGAGAAATGATGTTTGCATTGGATTTCTATGCACAATATACCAGAATTAAGTTACATAGAATTGGTGGTACACTTTAAAAATGTCTCTGGACTTTTCTTTAGTCTTGAAGTTCTGAGGAATTTTTCCGGACTGCGGAATTATGCTTTTTTAAGAGATTGTGTCAGGACCTTCAATTTTTTATGAAGGTTTTTCATCCTTGGTAATGCCTTTGGCAACTGTCTGTCTCTCAAACCTCCAACATTCTGTTAAAATTATAACATCATCATTGCTAAGATTATTGTTGGTACTTGCCAGGTGTATTTATACATCAAAATCTCAAGAGTAGATGGGATTTCCTAGCAAGCTCCTTATGGGTCAATTCAATTGACCCTTATTTGGAAAATAGTACATTGTTTGGTCTCTATTCGGTGTGATTTGTACAATATATATGTGCGTGAGTTGGCCATCTCTTCAATACTTTTAAGTTGTTGCAAATCATGATTCTTTTTGTACACCAGTCTTGCTTGAGAGTGTTATTAATGAATGTGTAACAATCTATTCAGTGTTGTAAGTCGTAAATCTTGATTTTTTGTTTGCACCAGTCTTACTTGAAAGTGTTGTAAATGAATCTTTACCAATCTATTCAATACTGTAAGAAGTTGTTAACCTTGATTCTTTGTTTACACCAGTCTTGCTTCGGAGTTTTAACCCTTTACCGTTGTTTGGGTCCTTTCGGACCCATGCGGAGAGCTCGGCTTTACTGTTTCGCGCAGAGCTCGAAACTGCGAGTAGCTACCCGAAAATTCGGCCACAACAACGAGAGAGACAATAGGGGTCAATGGCCTACGGGAGCCGATGCGGGGCGGGCTCCATCCGCTTTTCCACCCAGTCCCGAGGCATGCAAATATGCCTTGTTCGGAGCACAACGGTAAAGGGTTAAATAAATCTTTACGAGTTTATGTGTTCGATAAATTGTGATCTGTGCATATTAAGGAAAAAAGAAAGTAACAAACTTGACAAAATTCACTTTTACCTTTTGTTAAACAAGGATATTTATGTCCGAATGAATTCCCTGCCAATTACAGTATATAGCATTTGACCATGCAGGTCTTTGTTCAAGAGGAGCAGTTTTTAAGCGATCACTTTGTTGTTGTGATTTGATATCAGTTCCAAAGCATGTTAATTTGAGCTGTTCTTCCCAGTAAAGCCATTTGGCTCTAACTGAAACTCAGTTGGTTGTGTAAATGATTGATCTAAGAAAAAACTGTCAACATTTCAACTCGCCACTAAAATAAAGCTGCCATTATGAGTATACTGTAGTACCACCCGCTTTCATTTTGATATTGAAGTACAGTATCAAATGATATTTTGGTTCCTGTTGTATACCACCTTATATTTCACTGTACATGAGTATGGTTCAAGTTTTTCTCAGATTTTTTCTCAAGATTTTCCAAGCTATGTTTACTACAAACCATGCACATCTATGAAGTTTACTTAATTTTTTTCATTCCAAAGTTTCTAATGCTTACATTACTGCCTTTTCATTGGCTTTCCTGTTGCATGCAGTTGCAAAACTAAGCTGTAATACTTTTGTATCAAAAATCGCTGCTGATCTGTGCTCAGCATTTAACAGCCTCTGGCTTAAAATTTGTAGTTTTTGTCTGCAAGGCTTTATATAATATCTATATTGCTTTCATTTTTGAAATTCCTCTAAACCATTCTGTTATCAGTAATAATTTATACGTACAAAAGTAGGTCTAACTGCAGCACGAAACGACCATTTCTACAAATTAAGTATTATGCAATTTAGATTTCTCAAATATCAGCTTTGATAGGAATTTTATTGCTCTATAAGCATTAACTGTTATTAGCTTGGTTTTCTTTGTCGTCGCCCAGGCTCTATTTCTTTGTCATGCAGAGTGATGTACAGTATGTGTATACTGGATGTAAAATTCAACTGTACCATATATCATTAAGTGGTACCTTGTGCAAACATTAATCACAGCAATGATGCTTTCAGTGTGTATATGTGCAGATTCAGAGCTGTATGATCCTTTGACATACTTCCTTGCCAGCAATAAGAAGTTAAGAATGGTCTTTTTGTGATCACTTTATTAAAGATAGTATGATTACAGTAACATACAGTAGGTCAAGAAAATGAAAAACCATTTATATCTTTTTTTTATTTCATTAGCCTTATGTTTGTCTTTAAAGTTAAGTGAAATTTCCCTTCCTCTCCCAGCAAATTTCATTTGTTAGTACTTATGGTCCTAATCAGATGACCATAAAACAGCCCAACTTCACAATGGTCTATCTCATGGAGAGGTTGAGGGATACATAAGCAATATTCACCTTTCATTTATTTTGGTTTAGGTACGCAAATTTAAATCCGTAAGCACCTGAGATATTTTGACGTCATCGAAGTTTCCCTGACATTTTTTCCTAGGTACGATACACTTTATTCGCCTCTGAAACGTTCTAAAACGTCCCTAAAACGTTTCCAGAACGTCCTGTACCTTTTACTTACGTCCCAGACGTTTTCCGTACGGACCAGCAAAGGTTTTATAAACGTTTTCTACGTCTGAATAACGTTTTGAGAACGTCTCTAAAAAACGTTTTGAAAACGTATGAAAAGTCCACAAAAACACGTCTTTAAAACGTAGTTCTAGACGTTTGCGAAACGAAAGTGGTTACGTTTGAAGAACGTTCAGGAAACGTTTTGTTGTTAGCTGGGAAGGTCATTTGGGGTCACATGGGGTCCAACCCTGAAATCCTTGTGTACATGATACATCATGGTAGGAAAGTTGGATTCATTTCAGACTTTATATGTTGATCCATTATGATGTAAAAAAGAATCCTATTAATTTTGGTGGAGGTCAAAGGTCATTTGGGGTCAAATGGGGAAAACCCAGAAATCCTGGTTTACACTTTATCTCAAGGTAGGAAACTTTGATTTATTTCAA
This sequence comes from Holothuria scabra, assembly GCA_037179385.1. Lineage (NCBI taxonomy): Eukaryota > Metazoa > Echinodermata > Holothuroidea > Aspidochirotida > Holothuriidae > Holothuria > Holothuria scabra. Next base: position 7,313,132 of record CM074179.1, read on the forward strand.
ACTTAATATGTTGACGTGTTATGATGAAAGGAAAAACCCAATAAATTGTGGTGGAGGTCAAAGGTTATTTGGGGTCACATGGGGTCCAACCCTGAAATCCTTGTGGACGTGATACATCATGGTAGGAAAGTTGGATTCATTTCAGACTTTATATGTTGATCCATTATGATGTAAAAAAGGAATCCTATTAATTTTGGTGGAGGTCAAAGTTCATTTGGGGTCAGAAGGGGACAAATCCTGAAATTTTTTTAACACAATATCTCAAGATAGGAAGCTTGGATTGATTTCAAACTTGATATGTTGATGCGTTATGATGTAAGGAAGAACCCTTTTGATTTTGGTAGAGGTCAAAGGTCATTTGGGTTCATAGGGGGCACACTCAGAAACCCTTGTTTACACTATATCTCAAGGTAGGAAACTTGGATTCATTTTAAACTTGATATGTTGATGCGGTATGATGCAAGGCGCTTGTGTGCAGAATATCTTAAGGCACAGTATGAAATTTGGCTTTTTGAATGTGGAAATGTTTTGGTTAAAAGGAAAACCAGTTACTAACAGGTGGAGTCAAAGGTCACTTTGGGTTACCAGTTGTTACAAGAAATGTAGCATTTCATTGAAAAGAGCATGTATGTATCATCGAAACCTCAATGCATTTTTGCATTCTGGTTGAGAAAAAGATCAATTAGGATTGTTTACATTAATTTAACATTATCACTGCTATTTATAAAACTAGAAGATTTCTTGCTCGAAGTCCTTAAAGATTAGATGCTTTTTAGAGCTGTGCTTTCCTCTTCCCATAAAAAATCAGGAGCTTTGTACGATGAAATATGAAATCTTCAAGACATTTTTTTCATTTTGCATTTAACTTAGAAATGGTATGCATGCACATTGGAACACTAGAATATATCCAATAAGATATGGTTGAATTAAGGTCCAACTTCATTTATTATAAGGGTAAATCTTGTCAAGACACAGTTATTTATGACTGAGAAGCGTAAAGATCAAGAAAGATAACATTTTATTGTACTGAACTCACATTCTCTGCTTGGGGTATAACATCCATTCCATATTTCCATCTCATAAGAAGATCATACAGAACTAAGTCTGGAGTAGGACCTCTCTTGTCGGTCGCGTATTCGTCAATGATTCCTTTTGATAGTAATGTTTGGTTGCCTTGTTTGCCTCCATTAGCTGAAATACCGAACAGTTTAGCTAGAGCACTTGCAGTGGCCACGCCAGTCACTGAAGCAATCTCTGTCTTCCTAATGTCTGGATCTGCCCACCGTACATAATCCTTTAAAAATGGAGAGATGTTGGCAACATTGAACTATCTTTAGAAATACGACTTAAACCGATAAGTTTGAAAATGAGCCTTAAATCTAACTAACTCATTTAGGAGTACAACACAAAACGTACTGTCAGTCTTTGATCCTGCCGTAACTAACTGACTGTCTGTCTGCCTGACTGACTGGACTGACTGACTGACTGACTGACTGACTGACTGACTGACTGACTGACTGACTGACTGACTGACTGACTGACTGACTGACTGACTGACTGACTGACTGACTGACTGACTGACTGACTGACTGACTGACTGACTGACTGACTGACTGACTGACTGACTGACTGACTGACTGACTGACTGACTGACTGACTGACTGACTGACTGACTGACTGACTGACTGACTGACTGACTGACTGACTGACTGACTGACTGACTGACTGACTGACTGACTGACTGACTGACTGACTGACTGACTGACTGACTGACTGACTGACTGACTGACTGACTGACTGACTGACTGACTGACTGACTGACTGACTGACTGACTGACTGACTGACTGACTGACTGACTGACTGACTGACTGACTGACTGACTGACTGACTGACTGTCTGTCTGCCTGACTGACTGGACTGACTGACTGACTGACTGACCGACCGACTGACTGACTGACTGACTGACTGAATGACTGACTTACTGACTAACAAATTGATTATGTTTAATCAAATTAACTTCCGGTACGGTACACTGAAAAAAAATGTTATACAGCCTGTAAAAAACTGGCAGCTAAGATTTCGGATAGAGAGCTTATTTTTCAGTTTTGCATTAGACAGTTGTACCTTAGAATGAATGAACATTTTTAACCATTTTTTCCAAAATAGTAAGCTTGAAAGATATTCTAGTGTCCAGGGGTGCTCGCTTAGAAGCGTTGCTGGTAGGAGCTTTGATAGCACTTTATCAACCCTCTATGAATTCTTCTGCTAACAGCGCAGACGCGTTCATCCCTCTACCAACGCCATGCGCCTACAGTACTGAAAAGTCAATTTTTACAATAAAGAAACTTCGAAGTAAGAGGATTAGCTATCAGCACCGATAGTCTATTAGTAAAAGGCCGCACAGAAAGCATCACTATTGGTCATGTTTTTTTTCAATTCAATAGCAGTGATCAAGTCGTCAAATGATCAAGTGATTTAGTGATGTTGATAGCACAGTTAGAATGTGAATAAACAAAGACGTAGTAGGCAGAGTCAGATACTAACTTTTGAGATGATATTAGTATATTTCATCATGGTGAGAGATATGTAGCACTTTTTTGAATTATTTTTACATTTATTTAAGTTTTCTTATAACACTCAAATGGCGTTCAAATGGTGGTACGTGTTCCTGATATGAGTCACAAATCTCTGTCGCTTAATGACACAATGTCATTTTCAGCCTTCTATTTTTCTTAAGTACCAGAAGTCTCTGAATAACTGTATCATCCTTCAAGAAATGATCCCCCACGTTTCTTTCAAAAGTCTTTGATGTTATAATATACATTCATTCTGCATTCCTGAACTTCTCGTCACGTTATCTTAACCGATAAAAATCAAATTGTGCTACAATAACCACAGATGTCGAAACTATACACATATCAACACTCTAAAAGAGGTGTTTACGAATTAATCACTTTATTGTACACTTTCTTTCCCTCTTTATAAAAAAGTTTAGAGGCTTAATTCTCGTGTCTGACTCCTGAACATTTCGCGTTCATAAACCATTAACTACAGAATTCAGTGTCCAGTAGCTAGTAAACATGTTTAGATTTTAAACGTGTTTAGTAAGTGGGGGTGCAAAGAGTGAAATTGCTAAACACGTGTATAGAGTGAAGCTATCAGAACCAAATATCTTCATAAAACTCAGTTTACCTAACAAACATCAGTACAGTTATCCACAAGTTTCTCGAACAATTCTTTCGACTCTCCACCACAACCTGGAATCATGCTCAGCAACTTTTTCTTCATAAATGGCATGTGTTGAAAAGCATAAACAGTGTTCCCTGAAGGTTGATGCATCTAGCTGTGCGATGTGCAAGCTCCAACGGAACCCCGATATAGGCGTCTATGCCTACGAATAAAGAGTAATCTCAAGACACGTGGAACCAATAGTGAAATTAACGAAAGGTTTACACCGAGCGAGAAGAGTTTTATAGATTAAAAGGGACAGAGATAAAACCCTTTAAAATACAAAATATGCGAAACAAACAAATAAAATATTGCTCTAATATGAAATGTTCCCATAAAGAGTCATGTTGTTACCACATAATATATTTGACTCTTATTTAGACTGCCCAGCAGTTCGAGAAGAAGCAGCTTTCGGGAAAACAACACTTTCACCCGATAGGTGGATCTTTTTTGCCATGAGTGGCGCCATTTTCAAACATCTCCCAAAATACATTGCGATCCTACCGCGCAATTTCAGCGGAGACTGAGGTTCAAAACAACTTTGCAATTTTCATAGATTTTCGGAAGGAGCAATCGGGACAAATATTAAATCTTTGTTGTTACGCAGGTTTTGCAACCGCAAGTTTTGGTGCACTACTTGCCAGACATAACGGTGTAAAAGGGAGTCGTGTCAGCAGTCATGTTTGTAAACACGTAATTGAAGGTTCCTTGTGGTTTCGCTATTTGCGTCTAAACCATTTGAATACACACATATTTATTACATAAATGTGAAGAATTAGACACTAAGTCCTCATAAATATCCATACCGTTGAGGCAAACAAATGTTCCCGCGATCTGAAGATTACCCATTTTCCCTAGAAAGCGGTTACTATGTACCTAACAGCCCGATGGGTGATAAAACTCCCTGAATCTCAAAAGGAAGACCTCAAAGAATTGATGGGATAATTTTGGGTTGATTAAACTTCAACATCTTCTAGCTAAAATCTGAAAGGTCGTGTTATATGTATTTTTGTTGTGCTGAGATTGATAAGCTTCTCGGCTTTCATGTGAAGGGTCTCTTGAAATAGCTATAAACGTTTTGGCAAGGCCGTAGGGAAATTGATCGAAAAAAACATAACTTCCTATTCTGGTTAATGGGGAAATTATTGAACATATTAACCGTTACTGAAAAGGAACCAAAAATTTGCCAAATGTCTCTAACAGGGGTAACGGTAGTCTTAAGAATAGATCCAGTGGTGTAGTTGATTATATAGCAATAGTTCTTGTTGCTCAGCGATAAGTACTGGGGCAGAGGAAACAAGCCAGTGAGCCACAACTGGTAAAAGGCCTTGCCCGGTTTGACTTAGAACAAATTGGTTAAACACACTGAGCCGGTAGACTACATCTAACCTAGCCTAACCTTAATTATTATCTACCGATGCCTGTTCAAATGATAAAATCGCAGTAGGTTTAAATGATTAAAAGAAAATTTCATGTTTGCAGAATGTGGAAACATGTACAGGGGGTCTACAGTGAGAGAAGACTTGCTGCTTACAACAAAGGAGGATTGTTAAAGACTGCTCGTCCTAGCACCATTTCTCGGATATTTTGCAGTGATGTTGAACAATCGTCTTGTATGATACCAAATTAATAGGCATATGAAGTACTGTAATCTTTTGTCATTACTTGTTAGACTAATGTTTCAGTGAGAGAAAATCTTCGTTTGAAAATTAACTTCTTCTGCCGATCACAAAATTCAATCCTTCTTATAGATAAATGTGGGCAAGGCTGACTAGGCAATCATTTCCATGGACCTTGTGCATTCCCTTACTCTAAATCCATATATGGGCCATATTTGGGAATTTATATACGGCCCATATGGCCCAATATTTTTTGTGCATCTGGAAAAGCATTTCGCCACGTTAATATATTTGGCTTGAAATGGCTATATAAAACCTTTACTTCCATATCTGGACAAACATTTCATCAAGTTTTATCTGGCTTGCCATGGCGTTATAAAATTATACTTCCATATCAGGACAAACATTTCATCAAGTTATATCTGGCTTGATATGGGCATATAAAACTTTTTGGTGCATCTGTAAAGGCATTTCGCCACGTTAATATATCTGGCTTGATATGGCCATGTTAAACTTTATTCACATATCTGGAGGCGTTTCATCAAGTTATAATTGGCTTGTTATGGCCGTATATAACTTTATTTTCATATCTGGACTGTCATTTCATCAAGTTATGTTTGGCTTGATATTGCCATATAAATCTTGATTTACATATCTGCACTGGCATTTTATCAAGATATCTGGGTTGATATGGGCATATAATTTTTTTTTACATATGTGGACGCGTTTCATCAAGTTATAATTGGCTTGTTATGGCCGTATACAACTTTATTTTCATATCTGGACTGTCATTCCATCAAGTTATGTGAGGCTTGATATTGCCATATAAACCTTGATTTTACACATCTGCACTGGAATTTCATCAAGATATCTGGGTTGATATGGCCATATAAAAAGTTTGGGGGCATCTGGAAAGGCATTTCGCCACGGTAATGTATCTGGCTTGAAACGGCCTTGTAAAACTTTACTTGCATATCCGGATAGGTATTCACCAAGGCATATCCGGCTTGATACGGCCATATAAAACGTTATTTTCATATCTTGACTTTCCTTTCATCAGTTGTAGTTGGCTTTTTATGATCATTTAAACCTTCATTTACATATCTGGACAAACATTTCACCAAGTTATATCTGGCTTTATATGAGCATATACAACTTTATTTCCATATATGGACTGACATTTCATGAATATATCTGACTTGATATGGTCATAAAAACTTTATTTTTATATCGGGAATGGCATTCCATCAAATTATATCTCACTTGGTTTTGCAATATGAAACTTTATTTGCATATGTAGAGAGACATTTCTTCTAGTTAAATCTGGCTTGATATGGGCATATAAAACTTGATATAATGTATCAGGATACCTATATATGGCTTTATAGCTGGCTCTGTATGGCCATATAAAACTTCATAACAGCAAGATATTTCCAGATATAAGCCGCCAGATATAAATTTTAATAAGGGAGTTGGCGACGTCTTTTCCATGACTAGGTCCCGGCGTTCTTTGACGGACCTGACAGCAGTGCGGGAGAACTGGTCAAAAATAAGCCTGGAGAGGGGACCCAATAGGTTGACCAACGCTCCTGTGTCTTTCCTTGACACTTCTTCTTCCCCAGTTTGACGAAAGGACCTAGACAGGACCTCAGCAACTAGCAGGAGAGCAGAAGAGAATTTCATGCCAGCCCTGGCGGCCTTGTCTAATCCAGTAAAGGCGAGGTTCAACTTTCTTGCGGGGCCAGACTTGAATCTACCCTTTGCGTCCATAGCCCCAGCATTTTTGAGGTGTTCCATGGCCCCAACTGGGATTCTAGGGGACTTGAAACAGTCTTTCCATTCTTTTTCCTCTAACTTGAATTCAGAGCATTGTTTCCTTGGGAAAGGGGACCACTTTTCGACTCTGCGGCAGCCTTCAAGCGATCCAGGCATTCCGCGTCCACAGGAAGGAGGAGCTCCTTTACGGAGGCCTGTTGGTTGAGAGTCAACTTTGATCTCTTAGGGGGTGGGGCCTGGGTTACTTCCGGGTCTTTGTCAAAACCAAGCTGTCGACGCAGAACTTCGACGGCCTTATTGAATGCTTCCTTCGTTATGGCTGTCCCGAAAAGAGGAGGTTCGTCCTCATCATCTGACGCAGAGAAATCTGGATCGTACTCCGACGACTGATCGTGAGGTACATGAACAGCAGGGTGCAGGACTGGCATCGACTCCGACGGAGGTCCGGAACTCGGACCCGGGGTATTGAAGTCTTGAGCCGTAGCATGTAGGTCTTGAGGGGCCGAACCCGACCCGGGCTGGTTGAGGCTGGTTACCCTGCGTTACCTTAGTGAGGAGAGACAGAATTTGGGACAGGGCGTCCGACTGTTCGTTGCTTCTCCGCTCACGGAGTCTCCTCCTGCGACGGCCGTCATCAGACCCCGATGGTGGGGAGGATGAGGAAGACTCGTTGCGACGTGACGGCATACTGACGTCATCTGACGCAGACCAATGGAACACATTGCCATACTCATAAAAAATCGCCTTGCAAGTGTAGCAGACAATGCGCGTATTCGAGAGGTTGACAAATCAGGTGTCTGTATCTGTCTGTGTTGGTTAATTTTGAACCCAAAGGGGGAGGCGTACTTTTCGTTCTGTGACATCATATGCACAAGGTCTATTGGTATTAATGACGACAATGTAAATATTTTGTAAGAGCTTTCATTGTAAGGGGTATTTGTATGACGTAGTGTAGTATCTTTACTCCAAAGATGCATTAAATAGGCTACATGATTATCTTATTATAATAAAATGTGTATTTCTTGTCTTACCAAATGGTTTGGTGACTTCTTCATCAAAGAACTTGCCTATAGTACGCTTTTTGGGGTCCACCCTTCGGACTAAGGCATCTAAATAGGGTCCAATAGTTATGGCATGGTACCCATGCCTGGTCTCAGGTTCCCACATCGGTTTGGATTCAGCTAAGACCTTGTGTAAAGAAGGGTGATCTTCCAAGAGTTCGAAGCTCAGAGGTTCACTTGTAGCTACAAGACCTGCCTTGGAGGGATAGAAAAAATCACACGCGTTGGTCGTGAAACAGCGGGCTGGTCTGGTTTCATAAAACTGGCAACGTTGGGTATTTGATTAGAAAGCATTAAAAACCTAGAAAAAATGAGGGATAATTCTCACCAAAATCCATCAGGAATTGACCGTTTTTCAGGATGATTTCTGATTCAATCATAATAACGCATAACCCTGAGCTAAATAGGCTATTCAGATCTTGCGATGTTAAGAGAGGGGCAGGCTATATATGGCTAATGGTATCATTTGTTTTTGAACCTTCACTTCCGGGAAAATGGTGACGTTGCTATGTCCGGAGGGTTTTTTATTTTTTGGAAGCTTACAAAGTGTCCTTGACAACCGTTAGCATCACTACGCACATCGCAAAAGAGATAATCAACAATATGGTAAACATAACAGCACTGTACAGCAGTCCACATCATAGACATTCAAAGTTTGAATATGTATGTCACGATGTCTGCAGATGATATTGCAATAATTCCAACATATTTTGTCTTTGAAATTCTTACTGTTTAAAATTTCACGTAAAAATATGGCTTTTTGCTGACATGCATCAAACCTTTAGCACAAACAAATAGCAGGGGAAAACATGTTGCATGTCTGTGGTTCATGATAAACTTTGTCATGAAGCCTTTGAAGTATAAAAGAATTTTTTTGGTATAAAGTAAAGAAACAGAAACAGCTTCCCAAACTTACTTCGTGTTCCGTTAGCTGCTCAACGGTGATTTTCTCTTTTCCATACTGTCCGAACACTGGCCAGTAGTAAGCCACCGGTTTCTTCAAATCAAGATGGCCTCTATCGAGAAGCATGGCGACACATAATGCTGCTAGGCCTTTATGATAGTAAAATTAGAGGTTATGAGAACATAGTGCCACCGAGATCCTTATCTCCACTATTTTTTGTTTTCAATTTTGAGCAATGGAAAAGGCAATGAATATATCATATTTGTAAACATTTTTTATTTCTAAGACTGAATTTTAGAAAAATTTTAAATGCAGATCTTTCTTCATTTATGTGTCAGTTAGATAATTCCAGCTTCAAGTTCATCTACACTTGTTGTTACGTCGTTTGCGTTGTGGGAGTTGAAATTATCCTAACATTAATTGATATAAATCAGATGAATAGTTAAGTGATCGTTCCTCCCCACCTATTTTGGAGGAGGAAAAGTTTTGCCCCCGAAATTGAATTGGGCTTGAAGTTCCTTTGCTCCTCAAAACAACCTGTGTTACCCCAATATCTAAAAGATGCCGTGTCAATGGTGTCCATGAAGAAGTCGGAATTAATCAACAAGTAGAGCTCTAGCAACTCTCTGTCCGAATCAAGCCTTTAAACTGTAGGAATATGTTATTGTCTTAAAGTAACGGACTAGTAAGTGCGAACCTTGTACAAAATTTTCAGAAAATGAATGCAAACGTAAAATACAAAAATGTTTTAGGGTACAACTTTCCTTGGGTGGTGGATCATTTGGGGTTTTCAGGAATAATTGGTCTAAGGGCCAAAATTCCATTTTATGTAATTCTGCAAAATGTTTTCTTCTCCTGCAATTTCTCTTGTAAAACGTTTTATGATTGACAATTCCGTGGTGTCCCTTCATGGTGTTCTCAGAATTTTTTTTTTATCCAACATCCAAGATGAAAACAGTGGTCCAAATTGTGAAATATTGCAGAATTTGTTTGACCCTGTTGTAAATGTAAAATTTTGACGTTTGTCACTATGCTTGATTTTCGGGGTTGTATATATTTTTTCCTACATCTTTATTTTTTTCACCTTTTCCAGAATACCATGTGGGTTGTACGAAGTTTATGCATTCGTCTCCTACACTTTTGTCATATCAGCCTATTGTGAGAACTTTGTGTAAATAATTAAAATCTGTTCATTATGTTTTTGGAAGTTTGGTGCGATATCCCACATGTGTACTTTTTCATAATGATGAAGGTTTTTCATTTTGTAATTATGAAAATCCTTATGTTTCTGTTTGTAAATGATGTGTTTTGTGTTTATGACCAAGAGAAATAAAACTAAAAAGAACAACCAAAAATGTTTTAGCTTTCGACGGTGAAACTCCTCTATGTAAGCATCGAGTACCGTTAGTATATTACAAGTAGCGAGTGACATTATTGTGCTAGCGGCATACTTTGAAACTCATTTCTTGATGAGTAAGAGTGCAGTCACAGCCTCCTTTGTGGTGAAACAATGCTCTTTGACAGTAAGATAGGCTATGATCGGTCGACACTTCAAAGCAGTAATGTTTTATTTTAATGAACAATGAAAGCTACCAGCATTTAGGACACGTCTAACTGCATGCAGAAATTTCATCCTTACGTACTAGTCACATTTCGAGGACGCTTGTTGCGCTCATGTGACGCAAGTGAAGCATGTTGCGGAAATTATCAGGAAAGCAGGATTTGGGGACAAACGTGGAACTTCTCACCCCAAACTACAATTTTTGTAGCAGTCCGCAGATATTTTTAGTTGACACAGTTTGCTGATTGAGAGAGAGAGCAAGTTCAAAAAGCATAATACCAAAGGTGATGTTACAAAGCATGTATTGTCTTGAGACTGTTTTGTTCACGTTGGGAATCTTGTATACACCCTTGAAGCAATAAACTGAGATTGTGTCTGGAGTTGTAAAAGGGACATTAGTAGGTAGTTAAGGAGAAAGGATAAGGTCTTAAAGTGCCACCACTGCGCTGACATCTTACTACACTTAGACCTAATTTCTAAATAGGCGACCTTACCTATGAGTCATTATCTAATCTAATCTAATCTAATAAGAAAGTTTCGTTATGGCTGCACTTTTCGCAGCTGGAGGCTAATTTTGAAATTTTTGGTTACATTTTAGCAATGGGCAAAACTGATATACGTACAAATGGAATATTTACAATCCGTTATCAGGGGAATTCCCCCTCCCTAAACAAATAACCGCGTCAGTCTCCCTCGGCAAGAACTTTGGGTCGAATTTCCACTCCTTTGAACAGCGCCATATGCATGACAACCATCCATGTGGTGACACTACTGGGCTCAAGATGGCATTTGCCATGGTCTCACATTTTCCGTTCCCCAGTTTTTACCAAGTAAAGTCAGTCCGGAGTAAGTTTTACAGAAGAAAAATTAGTTATATATCTATCAAGATACTATTCTTCACACAGAGATGTGCTTAAGCCCTAGGGGTTTCAAGAACTTCATCTTCTAACCCCGTCGGGGCTTTGTAGGAGAAAGTGATCCGCGTTGGGTTTCCCTCTGGGCGTGAAACTTTTGTCCCCAACATTTTCTTTGGATTATATTTCCCTACCCTCAATATAGGCATCCTGGAGTCGCCACTGCATCCACTAAAAACATTCCGTGTTGTTTGTTTTCATAAAATTACCTTTGTTAGTTCTATCATATCGTTAGCTTTTAGGATTTAATATCTATTAACAGTCATTCGTCACCCCAAACTACAGTTTCAGTAAACATATATCAAAACTCCTAATTGGTACAACTCTTTGATTGGCATCACATTCAAGCAATGCACCATAGCTAAATTACACAGCATGGGCACTGGGAGTGTCTTCATTACACATTATGGACTTTTATGGCCACTGGGACAAGCCATGAAGCAATAAGCTAGGATTGTGTTTGGATAAAGATGAGTTTTAGATAAATGTGGGAGGGGCTAGAAGTTACTTAATTGGGAGAACTGGAAATGTTTGGGATGATAAAAATAAGCCTTTAAGGCTGCACAATTATCTGCAATGGAGAGTGTGGAGTAAAGATTTTTAACAGCCACGATCAAACACATTCTATGTTTTATAATGATCAAATGAAGACAGCTACAGTTTTTGCAAGCAAGATCAGGTTGTGGTTCAGCTAATTCAAATATGATTTTAAATTGGTCATAATCGTGGGCATGAGTTGCCGGAAAAATAATATCTGAATTGTTGGCTACATGTTGCAACACAACGTTTGGACGCAAGTTGGGGCATGTTTTGAACTGTACACACTGTCAACATTTTTGTTTACGCGCTTTGGCAACACATGTGCCCTGACTGTCATGCATACGTTGTACACAAGGCTAAAGAGTTGCATCTGAGGCGAACGTTCTGGTCTATCGATAATTAATATACAGCTATAAATCTTGGAAACTTTGAAACGGATTGCTCAACGAGCACGATATCGATGTACGTATACATTTATCGATAATTTTGTACGCTCTTCACATTTGTACCAACCAGTGTGAAGAGTAAAACGCAAAGAATTCACCTTGGAGAGGTGAGTCCCTCTTCTCGCGGGGAAAGCTAGGTCGGTCAGCTCCCTTGAAAAAATTAATGCCGACTGCACGCCCGTCTTACATGTTTTTCGCCTCAGATGCTGTTTTTGGGAAGTAAATTTAAAACTGTCATTTTATTTGAGGCAGCAAAATAATGTCTTTTCTCAGTGCCCCACCTAATTCAGTTATTTGAACTTCATGGGCTATGTTTGATAGTTTTGAGATGATTAATGATGATTGAGAGATGAGTTCCTTCAACTGTAGTACTTGGAAGACCCGAGGCCGTGGTCCACTTTGAACCGTAGAACCCCCCACCCCCTTCTCTGGCGTGACAGATGATCTTGATTTTGAGGACTTGCTCCCAAATTCCAATGGCAGTCACTACCATTTTTAAAGTCTTTGGGTAACTGAAACCTCCCGCATGAGAGGCGAATGCTCTACCGCTAGGCTACAGCCGGGATTCTGTACTTGTGGCTTATTTTGTTTGGTTTTATAATCAAAATATATTTTAGTTTTTGGAGAAACCTACTTTATTATTACTATTGGTTATGGTACATGCCGAATGGTAATACAGACGTTTCTTAACAGTTTTATTATTTTAAAATATTATTACCTTTGGTCGTTGAGAAAACCATGGTCATAGTGTCCTCCTTCCAAAGTCTCTTGGCTTTTAGATCAGCGTAGCCAGCCCAAAGGTCAACCACCTTTTCACCTTCGAAGTAGACAGAAAACGCCGAACCTGCTTCTCGGTTATCCCAATGATCATCATAATTTTTCCTGTCATCATTTAAAAACCATACAAACAATTACCGAAATAGGACTCTCTTTCCTTAGAGTATTTTGCTTATAACAAATCAGTTTCCATTTGACAATATACGTATAATGTGAAGATTGTACGACCCCCGTTGTCTTACTTCTTTTATTTCCTCACTCTCACCCGGATCTAAAACAGACCGACAATCATTTGGAAGAAAACTTACGACGAATGTTTTAACAATTATATGATCACCTACCCTCCTATCAACGACATCCATATATTCATGTCAATGATATGCAAGACTTTTACGTCAAAGGCCCTTATCCATGTGTAAATCTTCTTTTTGGTAACCAAATGCATGGCCTCGTTAACAGTGTTTCTTTAGACAGTTCTTTAGTTTATAATATAACCATGAATAAAGTACAATAAAGTATTAAAGACTCACTGAATATAAATTTCTCTCCAAGAATTTCATCATTACAATATTTAAACGACGCATCTGACTATAAACAGAGTTGTAACGAGTCCTTCGCTTGGCAATCTAGTCGACTGAATCATTTACTACTTTAAAGAGCTAACCCTCTAACCGCAAACTACACTTCTTGCAGGGGGTAATAGAAACTCTCAATTGGCTCAGCTTTTGATTGACTGTAAAGTAAAGCAATGCAGCGTACGAAAGCTGATATTACACAGCATGAACTGTACTGAGAGTTTTTGATTATACACATTGAGCTTTTATATACTCACCCTGAAGAAATACAAATCAAAAGCCAAAAGCTTCTAGGCTTACAATAGTCTCTTAAATACGCGAGCGTGACTGCCATCCTAATTTATCCCTCCCCCCGCAACACACTTTCTGAAACTTTCTATCGAAATAATGGGGAATGCATGCTCTTTACCAGTTTACGCGACTTCACAATGATACCAGTACGGTGTTCTGTGGTAAACAAATATTCGAAAGCTTCACTACATTTTTGGAAGTTGCAGTGATCAAAGTGGTTAGAGCCTGCTTTAAATTTTTTGACCTTTCAAAAGAAATCAAATGAACAAGTTAGTAGAGTTAGATGGAGTTTAAGGGCCCATTGCTCAAGTGATCAAAAACAGCGTGTCAGTGATTTCAACAAGAACCACGATTCCAAAAGTGAGGCAGAGGGAAACCTGAGGGCACACTGAGGGCACAGGAAAATGTTTGGGGCAATAATTAGTGTCACCCAAAGCACTTGCCTGCGTAGCAGACTATGGGTCATATTCCTTGATCAGTATTGATCAGTGTTATCCTAACAACATATATGGTTTGTGAAGGACTGAAGAGGCCGAGTCTGCTCCGTGAGGTTTTAAAGAACAAGCTCTTTAAGGCAGGGTCAATGGGACCGCCTTACAGCTCTGGTGAGGTTCAGTGGGGCCCAAATGCTCTTCGGGTTTTAGTACATCTGTGGCTGCAAAATAAAGCCTAAGCATATGTATGTTTTACTTTAGAAGATTGATCCATGAAACCACAAGGACCGCTGTTCCATTGGGAAAACTCTTGATGGGCTTGGGGTCTATTGGGCAATATGGTCCAGCTCCGAAGCTGTGAGGTTGCAGCATACGGCAAATGTCTGCGTGAAAAACAAACGGCAAGGTGCGTTTATTTTCCATTGGCTTACATGGGACTAAGCCACAGTGTAGAGCTAGAGGGAGTCCAAGCAGCACAGTTCCGGGGAGTTTGAGGTCTTAGTAGGGGTAGGCATACGGTGAAAAAGTCTCAGAAAATGTAGGCCTAATGTTAAGTTTTCACTATTTCGTTCCTGCACGTCTGAGTGAAGAGGGTCTGACTATGAGGGTAAATGCCCCCATGCCTGATGCCGCCACTGATATACTAGGCTGAAAAGAAATCAACTTTCGCCTAGCACACCGTGGTCAGTCGAAAACCAGCCTCCCGGTTGTCCGATAGGCCAAAGAGTATATGCCCTGTAGTAGAACGCCGAGACCTTACACGTCCCTTTTAACCTTAGGCCTAACATGCGTTAGCATTTAGCCCACACTCCAGGGTGGAGGGCTCGGATAGGGTACATCAGATATAACTCAACTAGCTGTTACAGGTATGGCCATAATTATACTGGTCATACTTGTTACACTTATCACCTATAATTTCTGTTCCAGTGTCGTTATAATTTTTCAACGAATGGAAATAGCCTAAACGTCATGCAAAGCGAAATAGCGACCACTGGCTCCTGGTCTGTGTTGGACATTTAAGCCTAAAAGTTTATATAGCTAAAAGCTCTAAGCTACACAGAAAACTTTGCACAAACAAAATTAAAATTAAAGACGCCAAGCCCCAAATTATGTGAGACGCAGTCTTGACTAGACTACATACTACAGTCTACATAACCTTACAGCGGTAGATAATCTGTACAGTACGTAATACACAGCCGTTTACGATGCTATGCCAGTGCAGTCAAGTGCCTGTGGAACACTCACGTCGGAACGTCGCGTCACCGACTTAGAAGCAAAGCAGGATCACGGTAGTATTTCCACATTTTTGAAAAGTATTTCCTCAATTTGTGCATTTAAGTTTCATAGCATGTAGTGACTTTTTGAATTGGCTGATTCAACGGTTTTAAAAGTATCAACTGTACCTTATTTACAAGGATATGTTGCTTTGTATCACCTAATATTTCCAAAATATTTTTTGAAAATGTTGGATTTATCTCAAACTTCACACTTAGCAAAATTTGGAAACACTGAAGTAGAAACACTGAAACACAGTTGAAACTAGTTCTGGTTGTAATAAAAGACAGTCCGCACTGTGACCAGGCTACTGGAATTGCGTTTTAAGTTGGGTTTGGTAACTCTCTGGGTTGTTGTTTTTCGTTTTTGTCACATATTTAACTGATCGACTTTTCTTGAACTTTAAACAGTTGTTTCTGGGGTAGCATAGTGTGTGCATATTATTGCAAATAAGCAGAACTCTGGCCCTATATACAAAGTGTCGCAATGATATTATCAGAGGGTGTAAAGAGAAAATCCGCATTTTCCTAATGTATTTTATTGTTTCATGACGTCACAGGTTTCCAAATTGGGTAGCGGCTGCATAAGCTTACTACTGTAAGCTAACTAGGATTGTGTCTGGATAAAGGTGAATTTCATACAATTGTGGGAGGAACTTTAGTAAGAAGGTAAGGAGAGTTGGTACTGTTTGGATTGAGAGGATTGAGCCTTTCATCTCTTAAAGTACTCGAGTAAACGGGAAGCTTCGATGGGGAAATTATTTCTCAATTACTCCCTTCATTCTATTTTTGCATTAAAAATGAGTAGCTCTAATCACGACTCGTTTCGACTTTGTCTTAAGATGGACGCTATAGCTAGTAGTTGGCAGCGCAATTTTAATCACCTGCTGTAATGTGGTTAAAGCGGTGAACACGCAGATTGAGGCCGGTTATTCCCGCGGTCATTTACAAGTGAAAATTTAGGCAGAGAATTTGGTTTTCCTTAGTCAAATTTCGTAGTTTTTAAGTGAGTTCATCTCAATTTATAGCCGATTCCGAAAAATATCTTTATGTCAGCCAATATTAAACTGATCACTGCTCATAATGAAGGATGTAATGTGCAGTAATGATGGAACACACGGTAAGCTTTGTCATTTTTTTTTTCTCAGGAAACTAGACTAGGGGACTATCATCACAGTTTGTAGTAGCATTAGATAACCTGGCGCCTACAATGGAACCAGATGTGGGGGATAATTTAACCACGTAGCAAGGTACCACATGTTAAGACCCTGTTAAGACTATGTTAAAATCCTGACGTCTCTGTCTCACAGAGACAACTGAATTCATTACTTTACCTCATGAGAGTAAAAACTAGCGATATCACACCTAGGTGCAAGCAGTACGGTAACTTTCAGAAAAATACAGACAGACAAAGGTTGTAATTTGAGTAGTACAACAATGACATCACAAATGATTGCGCAATAAAACACTTCAGTTGATTGAATAAACTGCAACATTTTATATCTCAGCTGAGGAATGTCCTATGAAGATGAGCGTTAGATGGTAAGAATTTATTTTTCATTTAAATCAATATAAATTTTTGATTTTCTTTTTACTTCAGGAACACTTGGAAACAGTTTCGTACGTACCCCTAGGTAAGTTAAATATTATGCTGTTAGGTTTACGTCGAACGTTATACACAAGACCTAATTTGGTGTTCTTCAAATTGCTTATCAATGATACAGTTTATCTGAATACCCATTACATTACAAGGTCATTTTCTATCATGCTAAAACGTCAGATAGGCCTAAAATTGCAGTAGCGACGTGATGTTTAATACCCCCATATAGGCATGAAGAAAAATATATGTTAACGTATTTATAAAGCTAATGTTATGATATGTTTGGAAAACATTTGGGAGGGAAATGAACTATCTGCATCATTCCGCGTGAGACAGGGGCGGCGCCAGGGTATTTTTATAGGTGCCCAGGCTAAGTATGAAATGAGTGTTGTTTTTTTTTCCTTTCCCTTCTTTTTCTTCTCTTTTCACAATTTAATTCTTGCGAAAAAAGGATGAGGTGGCTCCTGACATCCCTTGAAACCGCCCTAGTTGGGAAAGTAAAATAGCACTCGCTCCCAGGGCACTTGGACCTCATCAAGGAAGGAATCTTAGGCTCCCCCGGTGACCCTGGCGTTTGTTCGGGCATAGTCCCGCCCCTCCTCTACTTTAGGAAATATTTGAACATTGTTGCAATATTTTAATATCGTTAAAACTGCCATGGTCTTGCAAAGGTTCCACATAGTACCTCAATGAATTGTTGATCTGCATCGAGTCTACAAAATATCCTGCCAGTAGTGTAGAAACAGAGCGGACATAAATCTGTCTTCTTCGGAAAGTCTGTTTATTTATTCCGTTTCCATATAAGTATCGACCTGAACAACAAAGTGTGTAAAAATAAGCCAAGCTTAGTCTGTGATGATCACATACTAGCCTGCTTTGAGTGACACAGTGGTGTAGAAATGCTCTTTTGCGTAAAAAGTCACCGTCCCCGTTAAAAATATTGAAGCAATTGTATTCTTACATCCAATGTGTAATCATAGTTTTTATACCTTTCCATGGTTGGGAAACTCCTAACGCACACTGTGTATGCACAGACGTATACGCTGTATGTAGGTTAATAGTTTTTGTAAGATGCGTCCGTGACTGTCTGTAAAGGATGTTCAGCTCTTCAAAAAATTTCATCACGTGACTTTGAAGACACACACGATCGATCGGTAGCGATATGGCTCCATTGAGTGATGCACTGTTTCTGCTGGGAAGTGAAATTATAGTTGACGCAAGGGCTAAAAGGGAACTGCAAAAGGCCTCCAAATCAGTACGTTTTTTAAATTTTTGAATAAATGGAAAAATCCTATATTCTTCGGTTTCATTTTCTCTTTTTAAGCGTAAAATACTGGTTCCGAGGCCTGGCGATTGGAGTCCTTCGCTGAGGACATTCAGTAGGCCCTACAGGATTATCATACCGCAATCAGTGTGCTGTAAGGGTGAAGTAGACCTACTTCGTTACGCTAGGTTTGCATCCTAAAATTTTGTACGTCCATAGTTACTGATAAATATTGTATAATACCCTCTGATGAACCGTTACACTCGTTCTTTAAACGGTTTAATCCAACTTATCTAACGTTTTACCGTGCGATTGCTACGTGCTTCGCAATTTCGCGGAATTGTTGAGTGTGCTTACAAAGTAACTGTTGCTAGCCCAGCCTTCGATTGTCCCGCTATTTTAGTTTGGGTGCAGTTATTCCCGCTTTACGGCCGTTCCAATTTAAGACAGAAATCTTAATCAAACCTTTGGCAAAAATACACGCCCTAATTGAAGTCATTCATTTTGATAATTATTCGCAAAAGACTCTCGAAGAAATCAGTTTACCCTGTCTACCTATATACTACTTGTGTACTATCAATGTCACGTGACTGACGAAAACCGGACTCTTAGCATAAGCAATCAGTTCGCGGAGTTTCCCAGCCAGGGAAAGGTATAATAACTATGGTGTAATCGACCATAAACATATTTTTATGCCGTAGTCTTGGGATGGCCTGGACGAGCACCCAGCGAGCAACAACTACTTAATTGGCACACAGTTTTTTTTATCCTTGTCACATCGTTCTCTATACACAATTGTCAGCAAATATATGGCGGAAATAGTTTATCAAAGAGGTTAGATTCAAGCTTACCTAAACGCCTCCCTTACTTCTTCGAAACCTGGAGCTACGGTTCCATATATTTCAGGTACAGGATAGGATGGCTTGAGGTAGCTTGGAATGATGAAAGCTACAACTATTGCAGTCACAGCTACCAGCAGGGCTTGTCGTAATAGGCCGGACATATTGTGCGTGTAGAACGCTTTGACACTACGGAGTTGTGTGTAGGATCTCACAAATAGCCAATTTACAAATGCAGTTACATAGTTACCTTGTTGTAAACTATATCCATTGACAAAGGTCATGGCTTAATCTGTAAACCGTCTAAGTAGTGTTTATTTATTACAGAAAATGCCCGCTAAGACCTACAACGATGTTGTGATTACTCGAAACTGTTCGCAGCAAATTCTCTGACCGGTTCACACTACCAGCAAAAATATGCAATTGTTTTATCCAAGTATGTTTTTTTAAAGCCAGTAATTAACATCCGGTTATGCATATAAGTTACTTGTCAAGAATTTGCTCAGATCCAACGATATAGGACCACTTAGTAGTTTTTGTTTTGACCTGTCATTACAAAATATCGCTGCTTTCGATCCAAGGCCTGTTGCAGTGTCTTTTCATACGGTCAAAACGCTTGCTAATGTTGTAACAGAGCAATGCAAATCTATCCTCGCGGGTTAAAATAGTATACCAAATGGGTGCCTACTACGTACTGTATACGTATATACGAGAACGCTGTAAAGTATCGAAAGTGATATTACGTATATACTTTCATGACCCAGTAGTGATGTTATTACAAACACCACTGACTTTTTTAACATGATCCTGGATTTTAAACAGAACACTTCATGTCGAATATGTCACGGTAAAAATATACACTTGATTTCCTTCCTTGCCCAGTTACTCAATTTGATGATTGACTATAGTTATACTCCATGCAAAGACATTAAATCCAAGTCAAGAAACCCTAGGCACAGTATGCAGAGCACGCAGAGGGGCTTTTGACTACAATCCTGCCCATAGCACCTTGCAATTTTTTGCAACCTCAGTGGACTAGAAGCTCGGTGAAGTGATACTAATTGACCTCCAGCAGTGGGTTTGGAAACTTGATATACCTCACTTGAACAAAAGTTTACCGAGGTTAGAAATTTTTTTTTACCGTAATCGAAACAGCATGTTAATTTAAAACCCGCATCGTGTGGAACTGATAACTGAAAGAAAAGGTACAGACTGTACAGATAAAGTCACGAATTTTCTATAAAAAATCGCAGTAACGTTGTTATCAACACAGTGGCTTACTACGTATGGACTTACACCCTAGCATTTTAACACTAATTTGCGTGACGTTTGTAAACATGTTTAGATTTTTAATATGTTTAGCTTTTGAACATTGTAAGCACTGCATGTTTAGCAATAATGCTGTACGTGATTACAACGTAAGGTGACAAAATTGATTAGCCTCAATTCCCGAACATTTTTTGAGATTGTATGTCATTTCAAGATAGGGTTGCCCGACAATAACTTGTTTTATTCCTTTTCTTGTTAGTCCCCTAAGGGATTAAAATGATGTTACGAAGGCCTAGTCTCATTGAATTGTGGAATGGCAGTTCCACAAGTGTCACATTTAAACTGCACGAAAAATTACGGTTGGAAAAGTTAGTTCACTTTAACGAAAAGTGAAGACGGTTTAATTTCTTTGTCAAAGATTTGTGAAAGATTAATTAAATGACAAAATTTGCAATAAGCCAATCATCCATGCAGCTATCGGGGGGGGGGGGGTACTTATACAGTAAGGATCAAAGGGCCGGCCCCACGTCAGTGTCGAACTCAGCAATAAACCCAGTGTCAGTCCAGAGAAAAGAAAACAAACCTGAAGCTTTGTGTTTTTTTTTTCTTTTTCTTTTTTGCAATTTTATTGATATGAGGTTGAGACCTGTCATTTTTCACTTTGTATTCTTCCTTAACAAAGGTAAATATGCAAGTAATAAAATACGTATTTTCGAAGGCATGTCAGATAGATCATAATGTTTATTGTTGAATACTTTATATCACAATGATACGTTTTACTTGTTGAGATTTAAAGGCGACCATACCGTGATGACGGCCTTTCTGCCTCGTTAGTAATGTCACTCAACTTGAGCGGTTGCCATAGTTCAAGTTAAATAAATTTATGTTTGGTAAGGGAGATAGAGCAAAATCTGACCTTTCAAAGGAAACACTAACACCTTAAAATGAAAATGTTGGCCTTTCAACCTCAAAAAGGAAACCCATGAAATAAATTGAGGCAAGAGCGTCGATTTGATTTTCAAAGTGAAGGGGGAGGGGGCATCTGGACTTAATTTTCTTTCTGCCCTGGAAAGGTGTCTACAACGACGTAGCGAGACATTTTAATTTGCGGCGCGCGAAGCGCGCTGAAACTTTCGCCATTTTTAAACAAAGATTGTAAAACATGGAACTTGTATTGCAAAAAACTTTGGATTCTGGGTTTCCTGTCAAAAAGTTTGAAAAGTTGGGAAATTGATACTGGAAAATTTGCATTTCCTATTGGCAAGTCTGAGATTGAACGGCAACAAAAATATCTTTGTTGCTGCAATGTTATCCAACGCTACGAATTGAAGCTCTCCGACGACGTCCAGGCTTTAACTAATATTGGAAAAAATTTGGAAATTTACTAAAGAAAAAAAAATTAAAATAGCACTTTTGTTTCCGGTGTCTCTTGATGATCTAGTGCCACATATAGCAATTCCCGATTTTGTCACTTTTAGAGCTAGAAAAAGTTCACCAAACATGTGACGCTGTGATGTGGAAATTTAAATCTACCTTACTTTTTTATACTGAAATTGTAATTGGTTGAAGGTCGATATGGGCTTCCCTACATTTTAAGCCATTGCATAGTGCTTTAGTAGGTGGACGGGGCTACTGTAGTCTAAGAATGCCTAAGAATTTCTCAGATGGTCTGTTCAATAGATTGCCCGAGATGACCTTTGCTCGTTCATTTGTATCCGTCAACGTAATATGTATATTCTTGCATAAGAAATAAGATAACCGAAGTAGGGTGGAGAAGCCTTCTCCCAGGAGAATATCAGTCTTCTATGGGTGCTAAACCGAGTGTCAAGAACGTATACTGATGCGGTAGACAAGGTCCTAATATAAGTGTATTTTGGTGAAAAAGTAGCCTTGCAATAAAGTTTCTATGAAATGTTAGTGAGCAAGGGCGTCACTCTGAAGAGGTAAACAATTTTGCTTGGAGTTTCGCATGATCCCCTGTGGAGGGTCAGTCTACGTCGACGATTTACTAGTTCAAGGAGCCATCGTTGGATGGTAACAAATTTGTTTTCTTTACTTGGTTTTACTGTAATGATGTTCTCATTGTACATGAATTTTGTTGTAAGCAGGGCCTAAGGTATTTAATTGAGTTGTTTCTTCTGGTGTTGACTGCCATGCATACTACCGTGGTCATTCTGTACGTAATATGTTCATTGGGTGTTGTCCTGCTAGTTAAAATTATATGTCCAGTTAACGGAAGGTAAATTTCCATGAATTGACGGGACCGTTTGTTGACGTTTGCAACCACAACAAGTGGTGTAATTCTGAGATTCTGGAGGGGCTGATCGTAATTTTCCCAAACAGGCATGTGAATTTTTGATAATATTAATGTGAGCATATGTCCAGGATAGAAAGGTATACAATTGAAGTTATGTTTTTAATTCCAGGCTCGTGGTCTGGGCACGAGACGGGACGTTTTGGGCGTTAACCAGGTAGTTATCGGGCGAAACTTCCATCTACCGTCTGAAGTACACCGCTCTGTGGATGACTTTCTTCTCGTATACCAGGGCTTGATAGCATGACGTAAGAAAGGGTTTATCCCAAGAAGGTCCGAGAGTTAGTGATAGGCTTCTTAAATTAGGGTGGGTTTTTTTTAAAACCTATGTAGGAGAGTGACTGAATCCGGCCATGAGGATATAGCCCTACAACGTTTGCAATGTTTAATGAACGGAGGTGGTAACGCTACTCAATAGTGAAGAGATAGCTTTCCTGTGCAACCAGTGAATACTTGTTATATTTTTGTATTGATTATATGTGTATTTTGATATATTTCGTATTAACTTATTAAGGATTTTGATAGTTTTGCAGAAAGATATTTTGGGATTTTAAAAAAAAGGAGTTCATTGTTATATTGTGTACGTATAGTAGTCGAGTACCCCAGTTATTAGAAGTTAAACGAACTTGTGCATGGCCCCGGAGCCATTTGCGGTGACACGAGCGAGCACTACTCCATAAGGCAGCGCACGGCAAATTTTTCTCTCTTGAAACAAATAATGACAAATATGGCGCTTTGCTGGATATTGAATTTGAAATTTAACGAAAGAAGGGTTGGGAAAACAACACCGTAGTTGAGAAGCGTCACAAATGAAAAAATCCGAATCGTTCATTTTCAGAGCCCCTACCCCGGCCCTGTAGCTACTCCACTAAGTTACTAAGAGGATTTTACCCTGGTGCTGGTGCCTAATGCTTCAATATTTTGAGTTCTGATAGTATGGAAACTATTTGTTATGAAAATGGTCTAAAAAATCATGAGTTGATCCACAGCACACTTCAATCTACTGCGGGAAAGTAGCAGATCGAAGAATACCTGAGACACCGTTGCATACCGGTGAAAGATTGTTGATACAAAACTGCAAAAACGTCAAAATACATTCATTATCCCTTCGAATAACACCTCATCATACACTATCTGCAGATAGAGGATGGAGGTATACTCTACTTCCAATTTGAAGTCTCTTATCAACCAAACGTCAGTGTGATTTTTCTTTTCTGATAATTTTCTAAATACAAAATGGTCGAATCGTTGTACGAATCTGTGATGCCCGAATTTTGCATACAGAAATCAATTATTTTTGCATTCAGACGTCCACCGAGACATTTTCAGTTTTGTTAAAATGTGTTTGCCAATTTCAGCCTACAAGGATGGCTATTCACGCCGACGGTTCCTGCTTTGCTCCTTTATAACAACTCCTGCTGGCCCAGGTATAGAGGCTTTTACCATGACGTCATAATACTCTCCGGCGGCCATATTAGAGTACATGTAACCACGTAGTAAACCATACGGGACGCGCTTGCTCGTTGAATTTGTACACTCCGTGCATATCACAGTGCTCACTGTGCAATGCGTCCGGCACAAAGCCACGTGTATTTGGCATGAATGTCCTCCAACATGGCGGTTCCGTGACGCAATTGCAAAGCCCATATACGAACAATCGACATCATTATTGTGACCGATGAATAATGTGAGTATGTTTGAGATGCAGATGATAAGAAGAACATCAATGAAAATCAATGCGTGAAAATGCAGGAGATTTGCAAAATAAAATGCTGGAGAGAATGCCAAGCACAAGTATCGGCCGGTGCCATTATTGATACTAAGAATCGATCGTAGTCGATAGAAAATATGTTTCATAACTTACATGTAGAGCTTTTTGTAGTACCTAACTTTGAAACTTCAGGTCACAAAAGGTATGGAGGGACTTTCTTTTAAGTTAGTGTCCCTTTCACTCAAACAAGTGGGGGGACATGTCCCCCCTGCCCCCTCCAAATCGACGCCCATGACTTGAAGCAAATACCTGAACTCAGGGAAGGCATTCACTCTAAAATGATTTAACCAATATTTAACCAACTTTTTACCAACTTTGGGCACTCACGTCTATGTTCAGGCCAAAGTTGGACCAGAAAGTTGCTCTAGCAACTCTTGGTTGGTCAAATTTTGCTTAAACTTTTACCTAATGGTTGAATGAATGGCTTGAACAATACAATGAGCCTAAAATTTACCCCACCAGCACCTACCCCTAAGGTTGGTTGAATAGTTGTTAAAATCTTTATTGACCAAATATCAAGTTATATGAGGTACTTTATATACCCGTCCAATAAGTAATAATAGAATGTAGCTGCCCATGTCTTTCTCTTTATTGTCTTTTAAATTGAAAGGAATAACATAGACGTGGGAAATATATAAACCATTGATTTACACGGAGATTAAAAGGAAGTAATGCAGTTACCTGGTTCATGATAGGCTCTGAAGAGTCATGTGACAATATTTCCCTCAGTCCTCAAAAGTGAAATTTGCTAGAAGCAATTATTTACCTTGAATGTAAAATATTGGAGTTTAAAAAATGGAAGGTGACTGCACTTGCCTTTTATGGGTCCATAAGGTTGGTAGATTGCGTTGAAGTAAATATGAACACATGCCATTGGAGGCAATATTCGGTACTTGTTTACAATAATATGTTTAAGTTCTAAACGATTGTGAAACCGTAAAATCGCCACAAACTGACAAAACCAAAGCCCAATTTAACAGGAACTGTAATGCTTTCGTCGCATTGACGTATAAGGGACAGGTAATTTTAGGGGAAATTACCCAAGGATGAGTAAAAAGGTCTACCAATGATTGGTTGATTCATTTTACATTTTAGAAAAAGCCCCACGTTGGTTAAAGAAAATCCCATCATTTGTCATAAACACGATTACCCCCCCCCCCCCCAAAAAAAAATGGCAAGTGAATTGTTCTATGGGGTACAGATTGAAGAACGTTCTTATGAAATTGTAGAGCTTGTTCAAGGAAGCAAAGCAATTTGGTGTAGGTGGCCCAGGTGTAAAGTTAGTTAGTTTTTTCGGCTCAGTCTCTAACCTACATGTCGGAAAAAGTACCCTTAGAACAATCTCGTCAGGAACTGTTCTCAGTACTGATTATATGCCCATTTAAGCATTTAGAAATGACCATCAAGGTTGACATTTGATAGCACTTTATCTCAGAATTTGTCTCCCTTTTTGCCAGCACTTATTTCAGAATTTGTTTATAAATTGCCTTTTGAACCCAAAGTTGTTAGGCTTCTGCTGTACCAGAATGATAATCAAATCTGCTGCCCATTGAAGCAGATAATTGGAGTAATAAACCAGTGGTCGGATACTATAATTGGGAACCGGAGTTTTTCCCTAAAAACTGTGGTAACCATGACGGATCCACTTAAAAGCTGATATCCCGTAATGAGTAATTTCAGTCAGGCTGACCAAAGCTGTTTTCCAGGGGTGTCTCACTGACTTGTTTTCGCTGCTCCATTGCTTTGCCGCAGTACAAGGTACAATGACAATTCCCTTTGTAAAGTCTTCAGCTGCACATTGGATACTCTATCCACTTAGCAATACACTCAGTCTTCGTGAAGCAAAGAAATTTAAAGAGTGGAAAGATATTAAATAGCCCAACGAGGGATGACATTTTTTGTTAATCTGACGAAACCAGTTATAAGGATCTCTTCCTGAATGTTGTCTGGCATTGTGTCTGAAAATCCCACTTTTGGGGTACCTGAGCAACCATGGACGTCAATTTGTGGGACATGCCCACCATTTTTTTGGGGGGGGGGGGGGGTGGAAGGGACCCTAACATGAAAGTCCCCCTACACACACTTTTTGTGACCTAAAGCTTTAAAAAAAGCTTTTAAAGTTAGGTACTACCAAAAAGACTATATTTGTAGGTTATGAAGGTTTGCTCTACCGATTAAGATCGATTTTCTGTATCATTAATTCCACATGACGTAATAATTCACGCTTTCAAACCCATGTTTTGAAAACTTAAGAGTTTCCTAGTAAATCAATATATTGAAACATTCAGCACTATTTTGCATCTGGGAGTACTCTCTCAGCCACCCAATGGCATAGCTACTCTGAAAAATGAAAAAATCTGTAATTTGCCATTTTTGAAACCAGTCTGCTGTGTGGTTTTAACAACTCATGAAATTCCGAAATCCCGAATTCTCTCCATTAAAAGCTCTATCCATATTCGTCATTATTTGTTTCAAGAAATCAAAATTTCCGATGCTTCACGCGCCGCAAATTGCTGTTCCTAAGCAGAGGTGCTCGCACATACCTCCAGTTTGGTAAATTTTCCCGAGCCCTGGAAATGAAAAATCGGAACTTTGCCATAGGACGCTATGTGACACCACATCATCTAGTAACAACGGTAACTACAGTGCTCTTTATTATAGTACATTCTCTTTCAAAAAATTCAAAATTTCCTACAATATAAGCTCTTGACGCAAAACATTTCGTCGGAGAGCCTCATTTCGAAGACGATGGATAACATTATGTAGCAACAACGATCTTTGGTCGGCGCTCAATCTCAGATTTGCCATTAGGAAATGCAAACTCTTCAGTAATTCCCAAACGTTTCAAATTTTCCTACAGGAAACCTAGAATCAAGATTATTCTGCAATACATGCTTCATATTTTTAAATATTTTAAAAAGGGTAAAAATTTTATCGTCCTGTTGTGGGCAACAATTTAGTCTACTTTCATCGCACAGTTGTATTCACACTTAAAAATTCGTAAAATTGGGACCCCCCCCCCTTTGGCAAAATGTCTAGCTACGCTGCTGCTAACACCTTAAAAGCCTGAGGACAGGAGAAAAATTTAAAAAATATAATTAATAAATAAGGAATGTCCCCCACTTTGAGAGTCAAATCGACGCCCCCCATAACCATATTTCAAAAAAGGACAAACGAAAGTATAAACTCAAGTTTGCAAGATATTTCAGTGCGTGTTGATAATAGCAAATGGGTGATTGGCTACCGTACAAAACATCTACTGTTTACTATTCTTTTCCACAAAACTTTTCTTAAAATGCAATTTTGTTGTTCGTTACCAAGAGAACAATGAGCCGAATGTAAATTGGATACCGGTGGAACCTGTACCAGTCCAAACATTTGCTACATTTAGTGATCCTTGCATAGAAATTAAATAAAATTTTGTCCAGTAACGCCATATACCTACACCTTTGCCCTGAAAGTGTTGTCATAACGGAACATTTTGGCCCAAAACGATCATTGCTTTTTCACTGCTTGCTGCATCACGACAACCTTTTTTGTGGTTTTTACGCTTGACCGCACACACCACGGCAGCTCCGTATTCCCTATTGTAATTTGAGTCCATTTGAGAACAGTATGAAAATTTCTATTTTTTGCTCAATATTTGATGTAAAACGGTTCAAAGTATTCGTTTCTAGGCTCACTGCACAACACTGTTGATGTTCCATTAAAAAAAATTGTTTATATATTTGGGATCCCAATGCATCGCGCACATGATATTTTGAATACATATTTAAACCCCCTAACAATTTGCAATGGTACGTGCCAAATACCCACGCCTTAACTGCTATTCAATGCATTTTGAGGAATCCTAAATTTCCCCCGATTTTTCCACTGTCAATCCAGTTTTTCGAATCAAAAAATTTACGATTCCATTAAGGACAAATTCCTCAATCTGATGACTTTTTCTTAAGGAAAATGGTTAAGAATAAAATGGGATGAGGGCAATGAAAATGTAAAGCACTTCTTTGGGTCTGTGCAAGCGAAACGGCGTCACTTTGAATGCCTGCCTGTGACGTCACAGGATCGTTGACCAATTCGGACAAAGAACAAAGCAACGGCCCGATTTCCAAACCAAGATTTTTTTATATTTTTGAAAAAGGCGTAATATTCCCGTTAGTCACAGTGGATGATACTTGAGCACGATGATAATGAATATTCATACTTTTAGCACGCGCTTGAACTAGATTTTTAGGACCATCCTAACAAAAGTTAGGTGAATTTAAGTGGAGGAAAACCGTTCAAAAACGTGCTCTTTGGAAGAATCTCAATTGAAAAACATTGAGAATTATATTTTTCATTGAAAATTGACGTACCTTTCCACCCATTGTATCGAGATAATAGTTACATGAATAGAAAGAAAACATTCTAAACTTTCAAAACTCGTTTAAACTAGGTTGGTACCTTCCGATTTGATCATTTGGGAGACCAAAATGTTAAAATAACAACACGACACACAGTTAAGGAGACGGTGCTGCTGGAATGACCACGATGTTCCGTTATGAGTACATTCGATCATGAATTTTATACCGATCCAAGATACAGTATAAACCCTAATTAAAGAAGGAACGGTTGAAGAAAGACACCAGAGAGAAAAATTGAGCCGCACGGGGGAACGAACCCACCATCATCCGCTTTCCGGGTGAAGTCTATGACCACTATGCTATGACAGCTCGTGATTCACAGAAGCAAAAACAGGCTATAAATACCCCGCGTGAATCAACTTTCTCTCCTTGTTACCATAGTAATCCCAAGCGGGATGAATAATCAGTGCGTCGAAGTTGGTAGATCGAAGTTAGAATGTGTAGGTCGAAAGTGTTGTAGTAATACATTCGATCATGAATTTAATATCGATCCAAGGTAGAATATAAACCCTTATCAAACATCCACTTATCCAACATATCCACAAAAATTAACAGTTGCTCCGACACCCCCCATCACTGCTTTTAGTTGAGAAAAATTTAGCCAACCATTTAGTTCGGGCTTCCCACCAACAAACTTCTTTCGACGACACGGCTGGTACCTTTCCATGTAACCGTCCGAGGTGTAATACATGTCCAGTTGTTGGCAAACACGACCTCGTCAACATTTCAGGCCCTAACGACAATAGCTTTATTGTCAAACAAAGATTCTCCTGCATTTTCTCTAATGTAGTTTCTATTTTAGCTTGTGGGAGATTTAACTCGTTGTTTGAGGGAGAGACCAAGCACCGCCTCGCGGATCGAGTCACCGAGCACCTTAGGTCCATCAAACAGAAACTCCATGGATACCCGGTGGCTGCACATTTTAATCCCCCTTCATCTTGTTCTATACAGCATTATATACAGCATATAACTTTTAAAGTTAGGTACTACCAAAAAGACTATATTTGTAGGTTATGAAGGTTTGCTCTACCGATTAAGATCGATTTTCTGTATCATTAATTCCACATGACGTAATAATTCACACTTTCAAACCCATGTTTTGAAAACTTAAGAGTTTCCTAGTAAATCAATATATTGAAACATTCAGCACTATTTTGCATCTGGGAGTACTCTCTCAGCCACCCAATGGCATAGCTACTCTGAAAAATGAAAAAATCTGTAATTTGCCATTTTTGAAACCAGTCTGCTGTGTGGTTTTAACAACTCATGAAATTCCGAAATCCCGAATTCTCTCCATTAAAAGCTCTATCCATATTCGTCATTATTTGTTTCAAGAAATCAAAATTTCCGATGCTTCACGCGCCGCAAATTGCTGTTCCTAAGCAGAGGTGCTCGCACATACCTCCAGTTTGGTAAATTTTCCC
Source organism: Holothuria scabra (assembly GCA_037179385.1). Lineage (NCBI taxonomy): Eukaryota > Metazoa > Echinodermata > Holothuroidea > Aspidochirotida > Holothuriidae > Holothuria > Holothuria scabra. The sequence goes on from CM074179.1 coordinate 7,343,417, forward strand.
GAGCCCTGGAAATGAAAAAATCGGAACTTTGCCATAGGACGCTATGTGACACCACATCATCTAGTAACAACGGTAACTACAGTGCTCTTTATTATAGTACATTCTCTTTCAAAAATTCAAAATTTCCTACAATATAAGCTCTTGACGCAAAAAATTTCGTCGGAGAGCCTCATTTCGTAGGTGTTGGATAGCAGTATGTAGCAACAAAGATCTTTGGTCGGCGCTCAATCTCAGATTTGGAAATGCAAACTCTTCAGTAATCCCCCAACTTTTCAAATTTCCCTACAAGAAACCTAGAATCAAGATTTTTCTGCAATATAAGCTTCATATTTTCAAATATTATAAAAAGGGTAAAATGTTATCGTCCTGTTGTGCGCAACAAATTAGCCTACGTTCATAGCACAGTTGTATTCACACTTAAAAATTCGTAAAATCGGGATGCCCCCCCCCCCCCTTTGGCAAAATGTCTAGCTACGCTGCTGCTAACACCTTAAAAGCCTGAGGACAGGAGAAAAATTTAAAAAATATAATTAATAAATAAGGAATGTCCCTCCACTTTGAAAGTCAAATCGACGCCCCCATGACCATATTTCAGAAAAGGACAAACGAAAGTATAAACTCAAGTTTGCAAGATATTTCAGTTCGTGTTAATAATAGTGTGATTGACTACCGTATAAAACATCTAATGTTTATAATTAAGTTTGCCACAAAACTTATTTTAAAATGCAATTTTGTTCGTTACCACGATAACCACGATAAGCCGAATATTAATTGGATACCGGTGGAACTTGTACCCGTCCATACATTTTCTACATTTAGTGATCCTTGCTTAGAAATAAAATTAAATTTTGTCCAGCAACGCCATTTACCTACAACTTTGCCCTGAAAGTGTTGTCATAACGGAACATTTTGGCCCAAAACGATCATTGGTTTTTTACTGCTTGCTGCATCACTACCGTCTTTTTGAGATTTTTACGCTTGACCGCACACACCACGGCAGCTCCGTATTCCCTATTGTAATTTGAGTCCATTTGAGAACAGTATGAAAATTTCTATTTTTTGCTCAATATTTGATGTAAAACGGTTCAAAGTATTCGTTTCTAGGCTCACTGCACAACACTGTTGATGTTCCATTAAAAAAAATTGTTTATATATTTGGGATCCCAATGCATCGCGCACATGATATTTTGAATACATATTTAAACCCCTAACAATTTGCAATGGTACGTGCCAAATACCCACGCCTTAACTGCTATTCAATGCATTTTGAGGAATCCTAAATTTCCCCGATTTTTCCACTGTCAATCCAGTTTTTCGAATCAAAAATTTACGATTCCATTAAGGACAAATTCCTCAATCTGATGACTTTTTCTTAAGGAAAATGGTTAAGAATAAAATGGGATGAGGGCAATGAAAATGTAAAGCACTTCTTTGGGTCTGTGCAAGCGAAACGGCGTCACTTTGAATGCCTGCCTGTGACGTCACAGGATCGTTGACCAATTCGGACAAAGAACAAAGCAACGGCCCGATTTCCAAACCAAGATTTTTTATATTTTTGAAAAAGGCGTAATATTCCCGTTAGTCACAGTGGATGATACTTGAGCACGATGATAATGAATATTCATACTTTTAGCACGCGCTTGAACTAGATTTTTAGGACCATCCTAACAAAAGTTAGGTGAATTTAAGTGGAGGAAAACCGTTCAAAAACGTGCTCTTTGGAAGAATCTCAATTGAAAAACATTGAGAATTATATTTTTCATTGAAAATTGACGTACCTTTCCACCCATTGTATCGAGATAATAGTTACATGAATAGAAAGAAAACATTCTAAACTTTCAAAACTCGTTTAAACTAGGTTGGTACCTTCCGATTTGATCATTTGGGAGACCAAAATGTTAAAATAACAACACGACACACAGTTAAGGAGACGGTGCTGCTGGAATGACCACGATGTTCCGTTATGAGTACATTCGATCATGAATTTTATACCGATCCAAGATACAGTATAAACCCTAATTAAAGAAGGAACGGTTGAAGAAAGACACCAGAGAGAAAAATTGAGCCGCACGGGGGAACGAACCCACCATCATCCGCTTTCCGGGTGAAGTCTATGACCACTATGCTATGACAGCTCGTGATTCACAGAAGCAAAAACAGGCTATAAATACCCCGCGTGAATCAACTTTCTCTCCTTGTTACCATAGTAATCCCAAGCGGGATGAATAATCAGTGCGTCGAAGTTGGTAGATCGAAGTTAGAATGTGTAGGTCGAAAGTGTTGTAGTAATACATTCGATCATGAATTTAATATCGATCCAAGGTAGAATATAAACCCTTATCAAACATCCACTTATCCAACATATCCACAAAAATTAACAGTTGCTCCGACACCCCCCATCACTGCTTTTAGTTGAGAAAAATTTAGCCAACCATTTAGTTCGGGCTTCCCACCAACAAACTTCTTTCGACGACACGGCTGGTACCTTTCCATGTAACCGTCCGAGGTGTAATACATGTCCATTTGTTGGCAAACACGACCTCGTCAACATTTCAGGCCCTAACGACAATAGCTTTATTGTCAAACAAAGATTCTCCTGCATTTTCTCTAATGTAGTTTCTATTTTAGCTTGTGGGAGATTTAACTCGTTGTTTGAGGGAGAGACCAAGCACCGCCTCGCGGATCGAGTCACCGAGCACCTTAGGTCCATCAAACAGAAACTCCATGGATACCCGGTGGCTGCACATTTTAATCCCCCTTCATCTTGTTCTATACAGCATTATATACAGCATATAACTTTTAAAGTTAGGTACTACCAAAAAGACTATATTTGTAGGTTATGAAGGTTTGCTCTACCGATTAAGATCGATTTTCTGTATCATTAATTCCACATGACGTAATAATTCACACTTTCAAACCCATGTTTTGAAAACTTAAGAGTTTCCTAGTAAATCAATATATTGAAACATTCAGCACTATTTTGCATCTGGGAGTACTCTCTCAGCCACCCAATGGCATAGCTACTCTGAAAAATGAAAAAATCTGTAATTTGCCATTTTTGAAACCAGTCTGCTGTGTGGTTTTAACAACTCATGAAATTCCGAAATCCCGAATTCTCTCCATTAAAAGCTCTATCCATATTCGTCATTATTTGTTTCAAGAAATCAAAATTTCCGATGCTTCACGCGCCGCAAATTGCTGTTCCTAAGCAGAGGTGCTCGCACATACCTCCAGTTTGGTAAATTTTCCCGAGCCCTGGAAATGAAAAAATCGGAACTTTGCCATAGGACGCTATGTGACACCACATCATCTAGTAACAACGGTAACTACAGTGCTCTTTATTATAGTACATTCTCTTTCAAAAAATTCAAAATTTCCTACAATATAAGCTCTTGACGCAAAACATTTCGTCGGAGAGCCTCATTTCGAAGACGATGGATAACATTATGTAGCAACAACGATCTTTGGTCGGCGCTCAATCTCAGATTTGCCATTAGGAAATGCAAACTCTTCAGTAATTCCCAAACGTTTCAAATTTTCCTACAGGAAACCTAGAATCAAGATTATTCTGCAATACATGCTTCATATTTTTAAATATTTTAAAAAGGGTAAAAATTTTATCGTCCTGTTGTGGGCAACAATTTAGTCTACTTTCATCGCACAGTTGTATTCACACTTAAAAATTCGTAAAATTGGGACCCCCCCCCCTTCCGGCAAAATGTCTAACTACGCTGCTGCAAACACCTTAAAAGCCTGAGGACAAGAGAATAATTTTAAAAAATTAATAAATAAGGAATGTCCCCCACTTTGAGAGTCAAATCGACGCCCCCCATAACCATATTTCAAAAAAGGACAAACGAAAGTATAAACTCAAGTTTGCAAGATATTTCAGTGCGTGTTGATAATAGCAAATGGGTGATTGGCTACCGTACAAAACATCTACTGTTTACTATTCTTTTCCACAAAACTTTTCTTAAAATGCAATTTTGTTGTTCGTTACCAAGAGAACAATGAGCCGAATGTAAATTGGATACCGGTGGAACCTGTACCAGTCCAAACATTTGCTACATTTAGTGATCCTTGCATAGAAATTAAATAAAATTTTGTCCAGTAACGCCATATACCTACACCTTTGCCCTGAAAGTGTTGTCATAACGGAACATTTTGGCCCAAAACGATCATTGCTTTTTCACTGCTTGCTGCATCACGACAACCTTTTTTGTGGTTTTTACGCTTGACCGCACACACCACGGCAGCTCCGTATTCCCTATTGTAATTTGAGTCCATTTGAGAACAGTATGAAAATTTCTATTTTTTGCTCAATATTTGATGTAAAACGGTTCAAAGTATTCGTTTCTAGGCTCACTGCACAACACTGTTGATGTTCCATTAAAAAAATTGTTTATATATTTGGGATCCCAATGCATCGCGCACATGATATTTTGAATACATATTTAAACCCCTAACAATTTGCAATGGTACGTGCCAAATACCCACGCCTTAACTGCTATTCAATGCATTTTGAGGAATCCTAAATTTCCCCGATTTTTCCACTGTCAATCCAGTTTTTCGAATCAAAATTTACGATTCCATTAAGGACAAATTCCTCAATCTGATGACTTTTTCTTAAGGAAAATGGTTAAGAATAAAATGGGATGAGGGCAATGAAAATGTAAAGCACTTCTTTGGGTCTGTGCAAGCGAAACGGCGTCACTTTGAATGCCTGCCTGTGACGTCACAGGATCGTTGACCAATTCGGACAAAGAACAAAGCAACGGCCCGATTTCCAAACCAAGATTTTTTTATATTTTTGAAAAAGGCGTAATATTCCCGTTAGTCACAGTGGATGATACTTGAGCACGATGATAATGAATATTCATACTTTTAGCACGCGCTTGAACTAGATTTTTAGGACCATCCTAACAAAAGTTAGGTGAATTTAAGTGGAGGAAAACCGTTCAAAAACGTGCTCTTTGGAAGAATCTCAATTGAAAAACATTGAGAATTATATTTTTCATTGAAAATTGACGTACCTTTCCACCCATTGTATCGAGATAATAGTTACATGAATAGAAAGAAAACATTCTAAACTTTCAAAACTCGTTTAAACTAGGTTGGTACCTTCCGATTTGATCATTTGGGAGACCAAAATGTTAAAATAACAACACGACACACAGTTAAGGAGACGGTGCTGCTGGAATGACCACGATGTTCCGTTATGAGTACATTCGATCATGAATTTTATACCGATCCAAGATACAGTATAAACCCTAATTAAAGAAGGAACGGTTGAAGAAAGACACCAGAGAGAAAAATTGAGCCGCACGGGGGAACGAACCCACCATCATCCGCTTTCCGGGTGAAGTCTATGACCACTATGCTATGACAGCTCGTGATTCACAGAAGCAAAAACAGGCTATAAATACCCCGCGTGAATCAACTTTCTCTCCTTGTTACCATAGTAATCCCAAGCGGGATGAATAATCAGTGCGTCGAAGTTGGTAGATCGAAGTTAGAATGTGTAGGTCGAAAGTGTTGTAGTAATACATTCGATCATGAATTTAATATCGATCCAAGGTAGAATATAAACCCTTATCAAACATCCACTTATCCAACATATCCACAAAAATTAACAGTTGCTCCGACACCCCCCATCACTGCTTTTAGTTGAGAAAAATTTAGCCAACCATTTAGTTCGGGCTTCCCACCAACAAACTTCTTTCGACGACACGGCTGGTACCTTTCCATGTAACCGTCCGAGGTGTAATACATGTCCAGTTGTTGGCAAACACGACCTCGTCAACATTTCAGGCCCTAACGACAATAGCTTTATTGTCAAACAAAGATTCTCCTGCATTTTCTCTAATGTAGTTTCTATTTTAGCTTGTGGGAGATTTAACTCGTTGTTTGAGGGAGAGACCAAGCACCGCCTCGCGGATCGAGTCACCGAGCACCTTAGGTCCATCAAACAGAAACTCCATGGATACCCGGTGGCTGCACATTTTAATCCCCCTTCATCTTGTTCTATACAGCATTTAACTGTTACGGCAGCTGGTAATGTGCCGAGGCTCCGATCGTGACCGCCTCAGTGCTGAAAACCGACTGATCATGAGGCTAGGTACTCTCGCTCCACAAGGCCTTAACGTTAGAATTGACCTTTTGTAATATTCACCCCTTTTTGAGCCAGTTTTTACTCCTTTTACACTTACCAGTTCGTGATCATTTTTTACTGTGTAGCCCTATTATTATTATTATTTTTTCCGGACCTAGTTTTTGTCTACTTTTTTCCCCTTTTTCCAACCAAGTTCGATTTGTACGTGCTCTTTTTCATCCAGGAAGCTTTTTTCCTTTTTTGGTTTGTGTTTCATCCTTCGCACTCATGTCTTCTGACAGTCACTTTCGTTCGGTTCTGCTTTTACAGCGATCGCTTCGGATTTAATGTTTGTCGTATCCAATTATTACTAATGGTGGTTCAGTTTGGTTTTCTTCCACCTGATGAAACGTCGTGTTTTCCGCAAACTTTTAACCACCTTTTACTACCTCTTTTCGACCTATATATATATATATATATATATATATATATATATATATATACCTGTTTCAGATGGAACCTAATAAAAAAATCTTTGGATTAGTATTTGTCTACGGTGCTTGCATGGAACAATTAAAACAACCGATCAAAATGCCCTTACACTCCCAGGTACACTGAAAAGGATTACAAACCCACCACGTGACCGGAAAAAGCACTTCAAGAGTATCCAGAGCTGCATGTACTTAGCAGCCACACAAAAATTAAGGGGGGCTGAACATAGTGTACATTCAGCCTACCATTTTTAATTGGGGACCAAGTCTACCGACACCTCTCCCCTTGGACACCCGCCAATATAAAAGGGCGCTTTCAGCTCTATTTCGCTCTGCGCCCGGAAACTTTTACCCCGCAACGTTATCATTTGTCCACAGTTCGCCTCCTCTCCTCATTTTCTGGCGCCGCCACTGCTCCCAGTTCATGTATCTGTTTATTGCTTTTTAATTTTATTCACTGCCTTTTCTACACTGGCCTTAAGGTTCTGTATTCTAGGATCCAACATTTGCATACCCATTGGTGACATGTATCGAGTAACAAATCCATATCCAATTTTCCTGTTTGGATCAGCATAGCCAAACTGTCCCCCAGCTCCAGGTGCTCCAAACAGATTCCCCTCCTGAAAAAGAAAGCACAAAAGAAGTTAAGAATGTCATGAAGCATGTGAATATCAAAGTTGGGTCTAATGCCGCATTCTGTGGAAGTTGTACACAGGAAGTTTACGAGCATAACTATAATATAGGCCAAAGCAAGATAAGCCGGCAAGAGTTTGAATTATTTGTCCTACAGGAACAAAGTTACGCTCATGAACACCGTCTTCAAGAGTGCAATCACGAAAGATGGCAAAACGATTTCCTACTCCTAGTCATTTATATGTATATACATATTACAGATTTACTCCAAAAAACTAGAAACATTTTGTCACCTTTTAAACAAGTGAAAAGAGTGAATGCACTCCACTGAGAGTATTAATTAACTCCACAGAAAGCGCCAAAAACACTCGTAATCAATTACTCCTCGAGAAGAGTCGAATTATTTCAGAAATGACTCTGTGTCCTTTTTACAGTACAGACTAAAAACAGCTATTTAAGCAAACAAAAGGATAGTCAACTTTCTGGATGTTACACAGGATCTACAGAGCGGCACCCATAAGCCGTATAGAGTGAGCCGAATAACACGACACTCTTTGTTCACAAAAAATGCAACCACCCACCTGCCATCATTAAGCAAATACCAAATGCCATCAACAAACGCCTGTCCTGGCTATCCTACGACGAAATCGCGTTTAACGCACCCACACCCGTGTACCAGGAGGCCCTGAAGAAAAGCGGCTATGATCACGATCTGCAGTTTTCACCTAAACCCATCACACATGCACAGAGACCTAAAAGGAAGCGCAACATAACGTGGTACAACACCCCCTTCAGCAAAAACGTATCTACCAATGTCGGTCTAACTTTCCTCAAAATTATGGACAATGCATTCCCAAAGGACCACCCGCTCCACAAAATCTTCAAGCGTAACACCGTTAAAATCAGTTATGGATGCATGACCATGCAGCAGATATTAAGCGCTCATAATAAGTCCAAACTTGCCAACAACACCAAGAATGGCGAACCCAGTGGCTGCAGCTGCAGGGACCCCAGTTCCTGCCCCTTTCCCGGAAACTGTAAACTGAATCCATCATTTACCAGGCTACTGTGTCGAGCGACGACAATAACCCCCCTCAAACCTATATAGGACACTCTGAAAAGGACTTTCAAACCCAGATATAATCACAAATCATCATTTAAAGGGCCAAACCTCTCAACCCGAACTGCAATTTTGGCACCCGGGTACCGAAATTCTCAATTGGTTCAGCTCTTTGATTGACAGCTAATTCAAACAATGCAGAGTGGCAAAGCTTATATTACACAGCATGAACGGTAATGAGAGTGTTTTGATTATATAAATTGAGTTTCTCTGAACTCACCCTGAAACAATAAACTGAGATCGTGTCTGGATGAAGATGAATTTCAGACAATTGTGGGAGGGGCTTAAGTAAGAAGGTTAGGAGAATTGGTACTGTTTGGGGTGAGAGAACTGGGTCTTTAATTGTAAATCTAAGAAACACAGCACTAAACTAAGCGAGTACTTTACGTATAGCACCTTAATGACAATATTGTCAATTATGTGCGTATCTTGGAAGATCGTCAAAAAAGCAAAAGCTTTCCGACCAGCTTCCAACAGATGCAACCTGTGCAAGTGGGAAGAAAATCATTATGTGCATGCCCCACATGGCTAGCCTCAACAAGAGGAACGTGCTTTTGACTGCCTGCAGACACTTCAAGAAGTTTCTGCTAACGCGGTGTAAAACCGCTTTAGCCTGCATAATAGCCTAATCGCCACCAAGAAACTGGGCGAGTGCACTTTTAATCCTGCTGTGCTAATGTTTTCAGTATTTTTACAGTATCTTCACTTGCCGTATCTGCTCTGATGAGTGCAGTTCTCTGTATGAAACAAGTTTGTAAGCTAAATATGTCAGGTCAGTGTCATTGAACTCATTTCGATATATATATTTTGCTCTGTGCTCCCACACCTAGCGAGCACTCTCAGAATATGCCACCTGGACTTATCTTTTTCTGGACGGTATTACCGCTGATCTTCTGTAGAGCACTCTCCAATTGCATTGACCAAACCATGGATTAAATGAATTTTGAACAGTCGATGAAGAATACCCCCTACATCGGAGGACAGTTACTTGAGAAGATTAGTTGAGAAAACGGAACACCTCCTGAGAAGGATGAGATGGAAAGCATTTTTCCTCCTTAACCCAGAGACCAGGGTTGGTAATATTGGAACATACCGATTTGCAAATAAGAAAATGCCACCGTAGATACCTGAATTGGCAGCCTGCGAGGACAGTTTACTCAATATGATACAAAATATCAAGTTTAGAGGCTTAACTGCAAGTTTCAAAGACGGCTGGCCCGCAGCATCAGGGAAAACATTAAGCAATGCGACTCTTTATTAATGTCAGGTGACAAAACCACCAATTTCTACAAAATGCATCCCTTACCATACAGAACACTTTTAAGTAAGAACATTACAAAATCATACAGGAAAATAAGCTTCCAAGAAGGTTTTGCTACGGACTTGAAAGCAAAACGTATCCCCGAAAAACTCGACCTGGACGACAAAATCAATGTTACCGCCAAACGAGAAGCCTTCATTACCCTGAAAGACAATTAGGCCAACTTTCAGAACAATTAACCTACTTGCAGACTTATACTTTCCTGTCCGCTTTGATTTAGGTCGTGTCGATTTTTAATTGTGCTTGGGAGGTTTTGCGAATAACGTTTAACTTAATATTCTATACAAGGCTCGTCATGCCGTCCTCGAACTTTTAGTAATTATCTCTAACCTACACTTTAAGTCAACCGACTCGCATAATTACCTTTTGCACCCTTCCAACCACCCCAAATCTTGCACTAAATCTGTCCCTTATTCGTAGCTCTTGCGAGCCAGGAGAATTTTTTTGGATGATTCTGACTTCTCCACTGCCTCTGAAGAAATTTTGTCCTTTTGTGAAAAACGCCAGTACCCTGCCAGAATTCTCTCTAACGCCCTATGCAGAATTCAAGGAACCAGCAGGGAGGAAGCCTTGGAGAAAAAGAAAAAATCTGGTACCAATCTACGTATTCCTTTGGTTATTTCATATCACCCTTCGGTCCATCCTATTTTACGCGCTATCCACAAAAATGGAGAGTTGCTCCGACAACACCCCTCAACCCGTGATGTTTTCCCGGAACCCCCCATCACTGCTTTTAGAGTTGAGAAAAATTTAGCCAACCATTTAGTTCGGGCTTTCCAGCCACAAGCTTCTTTCGACGACACGGCTGGTACCTTTCCATGTAACCGTCCGAGGTGTAATACATTTCCAGTTGTTGGCAAACACGACCTCGTCAACACTTCAGGCCCCAACGGCAATAGCTTTATTGTCAAACAAAGATTCTGCATGTCCTCTAATGTAGTTTATATTTTAGCTTGTGGGAGATGTAACTCGTTTTATGTGGGAGAGACCAAGCGTCGCCTCGCGGATCGAGTCACCGAGCACCTTAGGTCCATCAAACAGAATCTCCATGGATACCCGGTGGCTGCACATTTCAATCCCCCTTCATCTTGTTCTATACAACAATTACCGTTACGACAGCTGTAAAGTGATGAGGCTCCGATCGTGACCGCCTTAGTATGCTGAAAACCGACAGATCGTGAGGCTAGGAACTCTCGCTCCACACGGCCTTAATGTTAGAATTGAAATTTTTTAATATTCACCTTTTTTTGAGCAAGTTTTTACTGCTTTTACACTTACCCGTTTGTGCTCATTTTTTAATGTGTAGGCCTATTTATTAAATTTTTTCCGGACCTAGTTTTGTCTACTATATATATATATATATATATTAATAGGAATCTTGGTATTCTTCAACGAAATTTAGTAAAACGCGGTTATCCCCCGATCTAATTTGCTTCACCCTGGACCTGAGACTAATTAGAAAAAAGGAGATGAGATTGTTGACCCTTTTGTTACTACCCGGAACCCACGTCTGCCTCCTCTGGCCCAGATCTTGAAAAAACATTTCCTGATTTTACAGATGTCTGAAACCTTTCGTAACAAATTCCCGAGACCCCCAGCTGTCATTTACAGACAGCCCCCAACCTCAAGTCCTTGCTAGTTAGAGCCAAGTTACACGACAATTCAACTAGTGAGATGAAGGGGTGTTTTAAGACACATTTAGTTCGGTGTGTCACTTGTGCTTCTCTCAAAGAAACCAAATGTATTCGGAGCTTCTCTACGGGTCAAAAGTTTGTTTCATTCAATTACTTGTTGTATTAAAGGCGAGGTATATTTGGTGAACTGTCTTGACTGTCAAAAGCAATACGTATATATACGTATATATATATATATATATATATATATATATATACACATATATATATATATACATATATATATAAATATATATATATATATATATATATATATATATATATATATATATATATATATATATATATATATATATATATATAGATGTGTATGGGTGTGCGTGTGAGTGTGTAAAAAACATCGCTCTTTTACAGAGTTATTTCTACGTTGTGCGTTCTGACATGTTTTTATTGTGACAAACGTAACCTTGTTAGAGTGCTGTAGATGTGGAAAATTAAGTAGTCGACATCTCTGGCGAATATTTTGATTCATACCCTTCTCCTTACGTATCTTTTGATTGAGAAATAGGAGAATTAGAATTGTTTACTTGTAGTTTAAGTTACCATTGCTATCTAGAATATTACAAGAATTCTTGCTAAAAATTCCATAAAGGATACTTAGCTGATTTCTATAGCTGTGCTTTACTCTTCACGTCCAGAAAAAAAAACAAAAAACCAAAAAGACATGCAAAAAAAAGAAAAAGAAACAAAATTACCAGTTCTTAGCGAGATGAAATATCAACTCTGGTAGGAAATGTTATTTTTTTCTTCCATGTAACTAAGAAGTGATATACATTCACATTTGACTAAGAATGGGTCAAATAACATCTGTATTCCTTGAAAAATCGGTTGAATGATAAGTCCTAACTTCGCGATTAAGGAGAATAAAGTTTAAGAAAGATAATATTTTATTGTATTGGACTCACATTTTCTGCTTGAGGTATAACATCCATTCCATATTTCCATCTGATTGGATGATCATAGAGAACTAAATCGGGGGTAGGACCTCTCTTGTCATTTGCGTATTCGTCAATGATTCCCCTCGATAGTAATGTTTGGTTGCCATGTTTGCCTCCATTAGCTAAAATACCGAATAGTTTAGCTAAAGCCCTCGCAGTAGCCACACCTGTAGCTGAAGCAAGCTCTATCTTTCTTATGTCTGGATCTGCCCACCGTTCATAATACTTCAAAATGAAAAGATGATACCAACATTTAACTGTCTTTAGAGATACGACTTACACCGATCAGTTAGAAAATGAGCCGTAAATCTAACTAACTCATTAAGAAGTACAACACAAATCGACCTGTCAGTTTTTGATCGTATTTCATCAAATAAATTTTCGGTACGGAACACTGTAAAAAGTTATACAGACTATGAAAAGAACTGGCAGCTAGGATTTCGGGTACAGACTTTCAGTTTTGCATTAGACAGTCATACCTTATTAAGACTGCACCCTTTTAACCATTTTTCCTAAAAAGTAAGCTTGAATGATATTCTAGTGTCCAGGGGCAGCACATAGAAGCGTTGCTGGTAGGAATGTTTTGATAGCACTATATCAATCCTCTGTTACTTCTTCTGCTAACAGCAACGGCCGCTCTAGGCTTTCATCCCTCTACCAACACTACTTACAGTACTAAAAAAACCAATTTTGAGAATACAGAAACTTTGATGAAGCAGGAGAATTAGCTGTCAGCACCGATATAGCCCAGCAGTAAAAGGCCGCAAAGAAACTATCACTTTTGGTGGTGTTTTATCAATTCCCTATCACTGATCAAGGCACCGCTGGTGGTATTGATAGCACACTTTGAATCTGTTCACACAAAGATGTATTGTGCAGAGGCAGATATTAACTTTGCAGATAATGATGGTAACATCATTGCAAATGAGAGATATTTAGCCCATTTTTGTCCAATTTTTACATTTATTTAAGTTATCATTTTACATTCATATTCCTGTGTTCCTGATATGACCGATTCAATCTCTGTCTTTTAATGACACAATGTGATTTTCAGGCTTTTGTTGTGCTTAAGTAAGACGTGTCAGAAAAAACTGTATGATCATCTTAAAGAAATAGTCACCCATGCTTTATTCAAAAGTTCGGTACGGTTTACTATACATTCATTCTACATTCCTGAACTTGTCCTGTTATCTACACCGATAAAAATCAAATTGGGCTTCCCAAGTTATACCACAGGTATAACAACTATAGGCCTACACATACCCACACTATAAAGAGGTGTTTAGGAATTAAACGCTCTTTTGATCCATTTCTTCCCCCCCCCCCTTTATAAATACGCTTAGATGCTAAACACTCGTGTCTGATTCCTGAACATTTCGCGTTTATATACGTTTAACTGCTAAGAATTCAGTGTCCAATAGCAAAACATGTTTAGATTTTAAACGTGTTAAATAAGTGGGGCAAAATAAGAGTTAAATTGCTAAACATATTTTTAGACAGCAACTTTCATAATCAAATGTCACAAAACCCCATTTACCTTACAAACATCAGCACAGTTATCCACAAGTTTCTTGTACATTTGACCCGACTCTCCACAGCAACCTGGAATCATGTTCATTAAAGTTTTTCTCATATATGGCACGTGTCGAAAAGCATAAATTGTGTGAGCGAGTGTTCCCTGAAGGTTGATGCCTCTAGCTGTACGATGTGCAAACTCCAACGGTGCCCCGATATAGGCGTCTATGCCTAAAAAGGAGTTCATTTTCATTTCATTTCATTTATTGTTTCTTTTCACAAAAATATGTCGTACATGTGAAAACGATCATTTGCATCATTTAAGAAAAAGTCGTGAAAAGGAAAGTGTGTTAAAAAACCTTTTAAGGGTTTGTCTAAAACACACTCCCCAGAAAGCATTAAACCAAAGTAAATGTTTTAATTTTAATTGCAAAAGTTACAAAAAAGTTTACTTATGTCGAACTTACTTTCAATACCAATCCACCCCCCGCCCCCCCCCCTTCCTCTTGCCTACCCAATTACTTTACCGCCTCCTTATCTAAGGACGTTACCAGAGTATACTTAGTAATGTAACGCCGTAAGACACTTCTTACAGATTTTAATGAAGGTCTACAGGCAAGAATAACCTGAAAGGCTGTTCCACAAACATCAATTAATAAGTAATTGTTCATGCAAAAGGTACCAAGGCTTCGACAAAAAAATTTACCAGGGGCACCGGTAGTCTTTAGAATAAATCAAGTGGTGTAGTTCATCATAGCTCTCCGATTCCTATTCAAATGACAGAATTGCAGTTAATGACTTAAAGAATAGCTAACGTTTCTGGATCTGTTAACCTCAGCAGAGGTCAGTGAGTGAAGATCTGCTGCTTTCGAAAATGGGGGATTGTTTAAAATTGCTCATTGTAGTGCCATTCCTCGGATTTTTGGCAGTTACATTGAACAAGTGTCTTGTAAAATACCGCAGTTACCAACTACCGTTGCCTACTCTTTTGCAGGGCTGTAGTCGAGTCCACACTCGTGATTTCAGAATTTGAAGGACTCGGCCAGGGGGGTTGATTTTTCCCCATCGAGTCCGGATTCTATTCCTTAAAAGTTGACAATTGCCGGACTCGTGACTCGGTTTCTCCAGCAGCAGCTGTGTTCTTTCGTTATTACTCGTTAGACTGATTTTCCATAGGTCGAACATCTTCGTTGGGGTATGTAAGTCAATTTCTTCCACCAGTTACAAAACTTAATCCTTTTGAAAGATAAATTTGGGCATGGCTGATTAGGAAATAATTTCCATTGGTATTAATAACGACATTAAGAATATTAATGTGAGAGCATTCATTGATGAAACAGGTGTTTGTCTGACGTAATGCAATATCTTTATTCCAAAGATGTATTGCCTTACCTAGCTGTCACAAAATGTAATTCTTGCCTTACCAAATGGTTTGCTGACTTCTTCATCAAAAAAATTTCCAATGGTGCGTTTTTTGGGGTCCACCCTTCGGACTAAGGCATCCAAATAGGGTCCAATCGTTACGCCATGGTACCCATGCCTGGTCCCAGGTTCCCACATCGGCTTGGACTCAGCTAAGACTTTGTCCAAGGAAGGATGATTTTCTAGGAGTTCATAGCTCCAAGGTTCACTTGTAGCTACAAGACCTGCCTTGGAGACATAAAAAGATCACACGCGTTGGTAGTCAAACAGGGAACTGGTCTTGTGACATGAAACTGAAACAGTTAGGCATTTGATGATAAAGCATGTAAAACCTAGAAAATGCACAAACGTTCTCACCAAAATTCATTGGAAACTGACCATTTTACAGGGTAATTACTGATTCAAACTAAACCATACATAAACATGAGCTACATTTTCAAATCCTGTCATGTAAAGAAAGGGCCAGGCCATATATTGCTAATGGTATCCTTTGTTTTTTGCTCAAGGACAGTTGTAACATAAGTTTGTTTTGTCGGTTTTATTTTGAAGCCTTAAAATGTGTCATTGAAAACCATTAATATCACTTCGCACACCGAAAACTATTTGATGGAAAACAAAGAGAAAACTTACAATATGGGTAACATTAAAAATAACAACACTGTACAGCAGTCCATGTGATAAATATTCAAAGTTTGAACAGGTGTATCTTAACAATTGCAAATGATACTGCACCTTAATTGCAACATAGTTTGCCTTTGAAATTCTTACTCTTTTAAATTTCACGTAGTCATGACTTTTTGCTGACAGGCATCAAACCTTTAGGACATGAGAAGTAACATGTTGCATGCTTGTGGTTCATGATATACTTTGTCATAAACCATCGAGGTATTAAGGATTTTTTCTATTTTAAGGTATTGAAACAATAACAGGTACCCAACCTTACTTCGTGTTCCGTAAGTTGCTCAACGGTGATTTTCTCTTTCCCATGCTGTCCAAACTCTGGCCAGTAGTGCGCCACCGGTTTCTTCAGATCAAGATGGCCTCTATCGACAAGCATGGCGATACATAATGCTGCTAGGCCTTTATGATAGTAAAATAAAAGGTTTTGAGAACAAAGAGTCACCTAGTGTCCTGTCTGCACAATTATTTTAGGTTTTTGAATCTCACAGTTCGCAGCAGAACAGACGTTACAAATGGGACTAAAGGAATGACGCAAATTAATAATTGCAACCACCATTTCAGTCTAAGACTAAATTTAGGTAGCTCCTTTAATATTTATGTGACAGTTAAAAAATTATTTGCACGAGTTGTTACGTAATTTAAGAATTGGAATTGATGTAATAACCGAATATAAACTGATGTTAAATCTGACGTATATTAAACGTTTTGAGGGATCGTTCCTCCCCTCCTATTTTGGAAGAAGGCAAAATTTTGTTCCCAGAACTGAATTGGGCTTGACGTTTTTTGCTCTTGTAAACAACGTGTGTTACTAAAAATGTCTGAGCAATACCATTTTCACGGGGTCCCTTAAGAATTCGGAATTCGTCAACAAGTAGAGCTCTAACAACTCTGTATGGATGAAGCCAGGAACTTTTAGGGATAGCTCTCTAGAAGAGTCTATTGTCTACAAGTCAAGAACTAAGTGCGTGCCTTGTACAGAATTTTCAGAAAATGGATGCAAACGTAAGGTACAAAAAATGTTTTAGCCTGCGACAATTGGTCTTTGCTCTGTAAGCTTAGAGTACAATATTTTACAAGTGGGGACGATATATGAATGTTATTCGTATGTACAAGACATGATACCTTCCAACTCATTTCTTGTTAAGTTAGAAAACAGTCGAAGCCTAATTTTACTCAAAGATAGACTATGTATGAGTTACCGCTTCAGAATGTCATTTTAATGAGCGATGAAAGGCGTGTGTAGACTACCAACATTGAGCTACAGGACACGTGTCGACACAGGTCACCCATACAACTGCATGCAGAAATTTTATCCTTGTGTACACTTGTCACATTTCGAGCATGGAACTGTTTGGGGGTGATGGGATTAGGCCTTTAAGTGCCGCGACTCCGATGACCTCCCGCATGGCCTGTTGGCCCAGACCTAATTTTTAAATAGGTGGCCCAATGAATAGTTTATTATCTTAAATGAGATTTTAGTTAGGGTCATTTTTTTTCAGCTGGTGGCAAACGACTTATTTAGAAGTTACCTGGTTATATCATACCAATAGGAGCGGACAGGTATAACCGAAAAAAGGATATTTGCAATCTGTTATCAGGGCAATTTACCTCGTGCAAATAACCCGTATAGGTTCCCCCTATGCAAGTACTTTGGGTCAAATTTCCCCTCCTCTAAACAGCGCCCTACGGCAACCACCACTCAGTGGTGACCCTATAGGACTTGAGTTGGCATTTCCCCCCTCCGATTGTCCCTTTCCCCAGTTTCCACCAAGTATGGTTATCAGGGCAATATACCTCGTGAAAATAACCCGTATAGGTTCCCCCTATGCAAGTACTTTGGGTCAAATTTCCCCTCTCCTAAACAGCGCCCTACGGCAACCACCACTTAGTGGTGGCGCTATAGGACTCGAGTTGGCATTTCCCCCCTCCGATTGTCCCTTTCCCCAGTTTCCACCAAGTATTGGTTAGTAGGGAGTGAAGTTAACCGGGAAAAATAGGTAACATACCTCTCATGAAACTTAATTCTTCACTCAGAGATATGCTAAAATCCAAGATGTTTGAAGGGTTTCGTTATCTAAACCCCATAGTGGTTTTGCCACTGAACCCCATCCGTATCAGAGCGCGCTTCGTGTTGGGTTTCGCTCTGGGCGTGAAAATTTTTCCCCACCGTTTCCTATTTCCTCATCCTCAATTCTGACATTATGGAGCCGTCACTGCACCCACTAACACCCCCCCCCCCTTCCCCGTTGATTCTTGTAGAGGCCTTTATTCTGTCGTATCTATGGCGTTGAAGATTTGTTATCTGTAAACTTAACGCTGCACAAATATCTACAATGGAACGTGTGGAGAAAATGTTTTTTTTTCACAACCATGGTCCAACATATTCCATGTATTATAATGATCACATAAAGACAAGCCACAGTCTAAGAATTAAGATCAGGCGTTTGTTCAGCTGATTCATATATTGAATTTTGATTGGTTAAATTGTGGGCATAAGTGGACAGAGAAAAATCTGAATTGTTGGATACATGTTGCGAAAAATGTCGGGACACAGGCTGGCTTTTGCTTTTAATGTGCACACACTGCCAACATTTTCGGGCACATTTGTTTGGGAAACACATGTGTCCTGCCTGACATGCATCCGTTAAACAAAGTGCTAAAGAGGTGTGTCTGCAGCGAACGTTCTTGTATGGTTAAACAATGTCAGGCGCGGATCCAGACATTTCAAAAAGGGGGCGGGGCTGAACTTAGAAAGCAGGTAATAGGAACGTACGGTGATTCTCTGTCTGAATATCTCTGTAGCGTATGTTATGTGCAAGGAATGTTACAATAATTTGCCTGAGAGGCTGTAGTATGTTTTGTTAGGTTGTATAAATTTGAAAGGCTTAGTTTACATTCTTCGTTATATTGTTTTCATTCAGCTGGCATGACACCATTTAATGATATGCTAATTTATTTGTGTTGTATTATGCGTGCAAGACCTGCTATTGTGTAAGCCCTCCTGTCTGACGAAGTGCCTGCCTTATAGTTAACTGCTGATGGTGTGGCTCGCTCTCTCCTCCTTTGGACTCCGATCAGACATGTCTTGGTACAGACGTCCTCTATAAGTTATTTTCACCAGCCAAGAAGTCTTCTGTTTCCAGACCTTCCGTTATGTTCCTGCACCAGTGACAGAACTTTTCACTTATATCCCGTTTTCCGTTCAACCGACTGTTTTCCGTTTCTGCATGATCTGTCCCTCCCCTGTCTGCGACACCTCACCACACCCCAGCCTCCGCCCGACAACACTCGCGTGACAGCCGACTGAAGCTCGCACGGGGACTCCACATCGCCTTCATCAGCCACCACTCCCACCAGACGACAGGAGACGCTACGTTATTGGATCCGCCTACCGGAGGTACCTCCATGCGCGCCTAAGTTAAGTTTTACTCATTTATAAGTACCGGTACCTTTTATTATGTTGTAAAATGCTATTCAGTTAAGTTGTTTCAAGACCCGAAGGAGTTAAATTACATTTCTTTGAAACCAAGACTCACTATCTTCTTCATTACAGTCTGCTCCCTAAAATTTCTGAAACTATGTTGGGGTTTCTCTTACATCTGAACTCCAGTCGTTTAATTTCCTTTCGTTTCTATGTGAACTTCGTAACACGTAGGAAACAATAAGAAAGTGGGAGGGGAGATGGAACAATTTTGGATCGTTAACCTCTCCCTACCCCATTGACCAAAAGATACATTTTTACGCTAAATTTTTTGCTTCTTTTCTACGAGGAAGAACATTTTTTTAATTTAAAAAAATCTGATTTCTTCTTAAGTTTAAACATTACTGTACTGCTCAAGTCGGAAATTTGGGTCCTTTTACACATTTGTAAATATGGAGCTTTAATTGCAAGAAATAGTTTAGACTCAGGGTTCCCTGTGAGGATTTTTTTTTTTTTTTTTTTTTTTGGGGGGGGGGGGGGCGGGGGATGAATCGAAGAATCTGCGTTTCCTGTTAGCATTTATCTCAGATAGCATGTCGCCTGAAGATCGTTGTTGTTACATAATGTTATCTAAGGAGTGCGGAATGAGGATTTTCGGCGACATTCAAAAAGCTCCCGTAATTTTATCTTTTTGGAAGAAAATTTTAGGGAAAAGGCACATAGCGGCTCGGAAAAGTTTACCACTGAGCTACCACTTACTGAATAAAGAGTTGTAGGTTTGGGCGCGCGGAGCGCGCGGAAAAATTTGCCTTTTTAAAACTAATAATTACAAATATGAAGCTTTTCTTACGAAGAATTCGGAATTTTATGTATGAAAGAAAAGTTCACTGAAGAAAAACCGCACTGTATTTGACTGGTGTCTCAAATGGATAATTTCCGAAATTTTCACTTTTTCGATTCAGTAAAAGTCGCTCCTCCTTTATGTTGCTTCATCACTGCTCTGCTACATCGATCATTGGTAACACTTTGAAACTGAAATAACTGAAGAATCCCCGCGTTTTTTTTTTTTTTTTTGAGATCTGGGAAATGAAAAAGGGGGTACCTGTTCCGGGAAGTAGGGGACGAAAACATGCATGTTTTTGAAGAAAACTACAATATCACTACTATTGGATATTGCACATGTCGGATGCTAGTAAAAGCTTTTAATAACAATCTGATTATTTCAAAATAATTTTACCTTTGGTCGTTGAGAAAATCAAGGTCAAAGTGTCCTCCTTCCAAAGTCTCTTGGCTTCTAGATCAGCGTAGCCAGCCCAAAGGTCAACGACCTTTTTACCCTCGAAGTATACAGAAAATGCCGAACCTGCTTCTCGGTTATCCCA
Source organism: Holothuria scabra (assembly GCA_037179385.1). Lineage (NCBI taxonomy): Eukaryota > Metazoa > Echinodermata > Holothuroidea > Aspidochirotida > Holothuriidae > Holothuria > Holothuria scabra. The sequence goes on from CM074179.1 coordinate 7,364,126, forward strand.
ATGATTTTCATAATTTTTCCTGCCAATGTACATAGATTTAAGGTTACCAATTGTCGTCCATTATTGAGTTGTTATTTTATTTCCGGACTAAAGTAGTCTATTATTTAACGTTGCAATATTGCTTGATATTATTAACCTTAATCTTTTCTGTCTGAAGATTTCGAACGTAGAATAAAATAAGAATGAATTAGATGTTTTATGCAAAAGCGATCATTTGCGAAATCCATCTACAGTACAAAAAAAAACTACTTTGAAAGGCCCAAAATAGAAACTCGTTTTTATAGGCATCATTCATTAAGTTTCTTTCGGTAACTGTTTATTTGATGGTATTGCAGGATCTCCTAAAGTTTACCCCTTTTTTTGTTTTAAAGGACCGATCCTCTCTCCTCATACTACGAGTCTTGAGGGGTTTACCAAAATTCTCAATTGGCTCAGCTCTTTGATTGACAGTTAATTCAAACAATGCAGAGTACCAGAGCTAATATTACAGAGCATGAGCCGTACTGAGAGTGCGTTGATCATGCACATTAAGCAAGAAACTGAGATTGTTTCTGAATGAGCATGAATTCGAGACAATTGCGGAAGAGGCTTAAGGGAGAAGGTTAGGACAATTGGTGTTACTTGGGGTATGAGAATTTGACCTTTAAGCCACGACGCACATGACTTTACAGATATAACGAATCCTTCCTTCGATTCGCAATCGATTCGAGTCATTCAACTCCAATGTGACTCAAGTCAGTAACTAAAGTTTACGTGTTGTTTCTATGGGGAGATTGTTTAACAATTTCTCGTCAACTTCTCCTCAAATAGGCCTAGCTGGTCACTCGAATCATGGCTCGTTTCAACTTCAGTTTGTCTTAAGGTGGACGCTATTGCTAATGACTCGCAGCGCAATTTGAATCAGCTACTAGATGTAATGTGTTTATCAAGGGATTGCGGATGGTTATAGAGGCATTGAAGCGAAAAACGATTTATAAAATGGGGGTTCTTCCTGTTATCAATTACAAATAGTAAGAATATAGGAATTTATGCAGAAAACTTGTTGCCGTCAGTGTGATTTCGTATTTTGTAAGTGAATTCATCTCAATTTATACATAGCTGATGAAATAGAAAGATGATTTTCTATGTCATAAAATTTTAAACTGATCACTGCTCATATGAAGGATTAAATATTTAGTTATGACTTTGGCACTTTGGCCAACTCCCTGGTCTGACCGTAGTCCTTGTGTCGCCGTTTGCAAATCGACGTCGGCAAAGACTGCCATGGAACGTTATTTGAGCTGAAACCCAACGTTTCAACATCAATTCAACGTCATTCCGACGTCAGCAAGGGGCTAGAATTAATATTTTCAGACTTTCATCTGACGTATTCAAAGGGAAAAGGTAATAGCCCCAGTTTGAGTTAGTGAAGTATGCTATACCGTATCATTATTTCCATGATTAGCTCTTGTCAGACTGGCTCTTGAGAATCATGTCTCAATGTTCTTCCCCATTAAATGTAAAATTTACGAGGCTCTAGTCCTGGATTTACTCTTGATCTTGAAATAAATATTTGAGTCATAACTCAGAAAGATACTAAGAAGAGAAATGAGCAGATTTTTTTTGACATCTGGCTGTTCAATCAGTTTTGAATGACTGCTTATGCCTCAAAAAAGTTGTTCCTTTGACCGACGTTAGTCCGACGTGAGGCGTAGGTCAACCACTCACCACTACCGGGCATCAATCCAACCAGTTAGATATAAAACCGACATCCTACCGACGGCAAAATGTGCACACGGTATACGCTTTTATCCTAACTTTCACTCACATCCACGTTTATTCAAGTTTCTATTCAAGACCCCTGCAGAACGTCTTTCAGAATCAAGACACTCACAGCCATGATTGTGTTACGATCTATGTTTATGGGTCATTTAGCCAAGGAATGTAGGCTACTTATAGTTTTCAGTACATGCAAAGTAGATTTACATTTAAAATGGAATGAAAACTATGGCTGCGCATGACTATGACTCTGAGTTGTTCGGTCATTTGCATAGCCTGTGTAAAGGTATAGAATTGTGTTAAAGCATAGAGTTTCAGCTCCCTATCAGTGGCGTAGCTAGGATTTTTTCAGAGGGGGGCAAAGGTATGAAATTTCCCCAAAACCTTTCCTCGTCAAAGTGTATGTATGTCATATAAAATATACAAATTTACAAGTATAACAACATTACCATGTGACTATGTAATATTACATGCATTTTAATCTTAAACTATAACATAGAGCAACTGGAAAAAACAACTCTTAGTATATTATTTTGGTCAACAATATCTGGTTTATTTGTGTGTACTAACGCAGTGACGTACGCAGGATTTCTCGGAAGGGGCAGGGCATACAGTATGATCTAAGGGGAGGGGTGTCGGGAAATTTTTGACGTTTTCAAGGAACCTAGATGCAAAATGGTACAGGATTTTCGACAGGTTCGACAGTGTTGAAAATTGAATTTTGGTGGTTCATAAGGATGAAACTGAAACTTTTGTGTCTAAATGCATTCTTATGCCATATATGCTACCTTACGAAGTAAAACTTGACATTAAATTTGCCCACTTTTAGGAGTCAAAATAAAAGGGCATTGATCGATATAGGATTTGTGGTTTTTCTTGGCCACAAAACGTCATTTTGACATTAAGACAACCTAAGCCGTGCGCCACCATTGGTTGACGCGGAGCGTAGATAAAATTTCGAAAAATCAGACCCTTCAGAGGGTCAGAAATAGCATTTTCCAGACTTACACGAAGAATCTAACCAGCCACTATCTTCGTTTGTCGTTTGCAATATAATGCTTTCTTCAAAATATGTTGACAAACTGCAAAGTGATCAGAGAGTTAAGAGCTAATTTGACCCCCAAAATGTAATTTTGGACAAAAAACTGAGCGAAGCGCCACCATTAGTTGGCGCGGTTCGTAAAGAAAATTTCGAAAAATAAGAGTCCTCACATGGTCAAAATAGCGTATTCATGCTTGTAAAGAGAATCTAAACACAAAGTGTTTATTTCTATCGATGCCACCAGTGGGATACAGAGTCTACAGTACCTTTTCAAGTAAAAATTGGAATTCGACAGAATTTTCCTATTTGTAGGAATTAAAAAAATTGGCAACACTGAAAGACCTTGCAGAGACAATCCTTCCCCTTTGAAAATTTTTGAAAAAATTGGGTGTCATTATACCTGTGTGCAATCTGGTGCCACATATGCTATCTTTTGAAGTAAAATCTGTGTTACTAAAGTTTGACTACGTATTTGTAAGAACAAAGAAAAAATGGCATCTGTGAGGGGGGCACTTACACCCTACCTGTAAGTGAGCAGAAAGCTATTTTCCCGAACTAGCCTGTAAGCCTCCAAGGATTAGGATAAGAAACAAAATCTAAGTGGTAAATTTACAGACTCTTTCAAGTAAATTTGTGAAACGTTTTTAATTTGCAAGTGCATGAGCGCCTGTGGCGATGAGTTGACATCAGTATACCAATTGTCAGTGCTCTGAAATTAGGGCCTTACAATTTTTTTACTTAAAAATGTGTGACAAAACACCAGTTGTATGATATTTATAACTAAGAACGTAAAAACTAGGTGCGCTTTTATAATAAATGTAAGTTAATTTCCAAATAGGACCATAAATTTTCCAAAAGTGTTTTTTTTTTAAACTGAAACTTCGCAAAACGATGCATGTTATATACTGGAAATTTTCTGGCTATTTCTTATTTGTTTGTTTGGACTTGTTTTTGTTTCCTTTCAGTTTAAAAAAATGAATGTTTGTTAAAGGACAGTATATTTATGTGAAATCAGAAAAATACAAAATACTGTTAAAATTTCTGTAAATTTACAGAAAATTCTTACAAAGCAGTAAAATTTGGTTAAAAAAGCAGACAGAAATGGTTTTTCAAATAAACAGAAAATACATGTTAAACAACCTTTTTTTATTGTAGCAATACAAAGTGTCTGTAAAGATACAGAAAATCTCTATTAAAAGTAAAATACAAAAAGTTTAAGTTAAAAAAAGTCTGTAAATTTACAGAAATTTTTAATAGTGTATGCCTATATGGATTCCCCTCATTCTAATGTCTAGACTAACGTTATTGTTTATCGTAGGCCATGGATTTTTTCAGGCTTCAGTCACATCCATGGTTATGTACACAAAGTAAAATCGGTATAGTTTAATTAACCACCCCCGCTACTACAATGCCAGCTCTGGGGTCTACTTTAGTGACTTTTCATTTTTCACATCCTTGCGCTGAAGTCCCAAAGTGTACAACGCAGAGACTGTGTACAATGTGGTTTAAAGCCTTTCAGTGTTAGTTGTACTGTATCAGCTGTTGTAAAATTCCTGAATAACAGCTTCCTGTGCACTGGACTGCACTGATCATAACACCCCCCGTATACAAGAGAACATTCAATCACATTTCTGTGGAAGGCGAGTCGGGCCCGTTCATGCGACACTGGCGAAATCTGGGTTAATTTGTTGCATGAAGATACGAATTATGTATGAGAAATGTCTCACATTTTTCTTATTCTAACAAAAATTTTCTGAAATGGAAAAAGGGTACATCAGTTCATCAAATTTCCCCAATTTCATCGAATTTCCCCCTGCCCCCCTGCCCCAGTAGCTACAGTACGCCACTGCTCCCTGGCTAATGTATCACTCGATTGGGCCAGTCAGTTATAAATTAGTATTCCTGCAGGAAGTAACAGCCAGAATGAATCGTATAAAAAACCTAAGGTCAGGAAAAAGTGTGTGTGTGTGGGGAGGGGGGGGGGAAGAAGTGTCCTCGTAATCAGCCCGATGCCACATGTTAAGACCCTAAACCTTAGAGCTTACAATTTTATTTCCATGGGATGTGAGCACAGAAGAGAAAATTATTTTTCATTCATCAATACTTTTTGAAAGAAAAGAGTTAATTCGATCACGGCCGTCCAAGACGGTTTAAAGACCCAGTTCTCTCCCCCCAAACAGTACCAATTTTCCTAACCTTCTTACTTAAGACCTTCCCACAATTGTCTGAAATTCATTCTCATCCAGATACAATATCAGTTTGTTGCTTCAAAGTGAGTATAGAAAAACTCAATGCATGTAATCAAAACACTCTCAGTACCATTCATGCTGTGTAATATAAGCTTTAGTACTCTGCATTGTTTGAATTAGCTCTCGATCAAAGAACTGAGCCAATTGAGAATTACACCCGTACCAAAGTTGTAGTTAGGCGTGAGCGGTTTGGCCCTTTAAGCTGTGGACACTGTTTCACACCACGCGGTCAGTCAGATCATGATTATGCTTTTAAGTTTACGTTTTGCATAATGCACAATAGACTTAATGTAGTTAATGTTCTTCAACTTTGCCTACCAATCATGCAGTTTATCTGAATATTTATTGCATTGCAAGGTCATCCTCCATCACCTGGCAAGGATGTTAAAAAGGCCTATTTTCTGGTACCGAAATCATGTCATATGCCCCTAATATTTTTGGCGTGAGGAAATATAGGCTATATGTAAACGTACATACCATGCCAATTTCGTGGTATGTTTTAAAAACATTTGGGAGGGAAATATACCGTCTACGTCATTTAGCCTGAGTCAGGGGCGGCGCCAGGGTATTTTTGTAGGGGCCTAAGCATGAGTTAAGTGCTCTTTTTTCTTTTTTCCCTCGTGCTTCTTTCCCTTCTCTTTTCACATTTTTAACCTTGCGAATAAAGGGAGAGTTAGACCCTCAGCACACTCCCTCAGGCTGACACCCCTGTTGAGAGAGTATCACAGCATTTGCTCCGATCCCATGGCCCTTGTACCTCATCAAGGAATCTTATGCTACCCCCGATGGCTATATGGCGTTTGTTCTTTTACAGAGCACCCCTCCCCGACGTATGGAAATATTTGAAAATTGTCGCAGGTTTAAAACTAACATGGTCTTGCAAAGGTTCCACATATAGTATCTCACTGAATTGCAAGTTGACTTGGATTGAGTCTATAAATCATGCCAGTAGTGTGTAGAAACAGAGCGGACCTGAATCAGCCTAGAGTTTTACACTTTCTTCGGGAACGCTGTTTATTTATTCAGTGGCGTACCTACTGGGGGGGTAGGGGGAAAGTTGCCCCCCCCCCCAAGATAATTTGGGGAAATTTGATGAAATTGGGGAAATTTGAGAATTTTTTTATTCTAACAAAAATTTCCCCAATTTTTTGTTAGAAAAGAAATTGTGAGACATTGCTCATACATAATTCGTATTTTCATGCAACAAATTAACCCAGATTTCGTCAGTGTCGCATGAACCGGCCCTACTCGCGTTACACAGAAATGTCCTCGCGGCGTAGCAGATTGAATGTTCTCTTGTATACGCGCGGATGTTATGATCAATGCATTTCAGTGCACAGGAAGCTGTTATTCAGGAATTTCACAAAACCTGATACAGTACAACTAACACTGAAAGGCCGTAAACCCGAACTTATCCCCTTGTACTCAGTCTCTGCTTTGTACACTTCGGGAATTCAGTAAAAGGATGTGAAAACTGACAAGTCACTAACGTAGACCCCCGAGGTTATTATATTGTCCTACAAGCTAGTAGTAGCTATACCGACTTTACTCTGTGTACATAACGATGGATGGGGCTGAAACAATCCATGGCCAACGATAAACTTGAAGTTAGTCTACAAATTAGAATGAACGGGATCCATTGGCTACTTATGTTTTGTTACTTAGCCTAATCCTAGGAGGCTTACAGGCTAATTCGGGAAAATGGCTTTCTGCTCACTTGGGGTGTAACAATAAACGGGTCCATGAGTACACTCTTAAAACACTGGGCAATATTTTCGTTGGGTAAAACGCTTTGGTTAAATGTTGGTCAAACTTTGCTCATATAATGGTAAAAACGTTTCTTCGATTCACGTTTATTCCACTATCCAATCATTGGGCAAACTGTTAACAAGCTTACACTCAACGGTTGGGCATATATTTGGTCTATCTACTTGTTGGGTAATTAATTGCTAATTAGCATAATGTTTGCCCATTGGTTGGGCAATAAACTTTGCGCGTTCCGCATACGTAAACGTGATAAAAGCATTGGACACAATGAACATGTGAAAGTTAAGAACAGGCGTACGTACGTATTTCTCAGTGGTTCAAAGTCATTAGCAGCTCATCGAACGACAACTATCTCGCTGATTAATGTCTCAGATTACCTTGAGGAATGGAGCTTGGGGGTTCTTGAGTGTGTTTGAGGCTAAATACGAGTACAAGGAGTTGTGTGGAGTATTTAATGTTTATATCGAAGATATAATCAACACGATTTAGGAAGAAACTGGTGCTGCTACGGAGCCATGGCCGAAACGTTCGCCTGCTCATCCAGGCTAGGCTAACATAGCCTAAACACTATGTTTGGGTTCTGTAATGTGTCAATGTGAGTTTGATTAGCCTACAGACTAGGCTAGCCTACATCCTTTGGCTTACTATGGCAGCATCACGGTTTCCTAATCGTTTGATTCTATCATTGGATACTTCTCTCCTTGCCATGTGCTCATATTTATTTCAACACAATCTTCAAGTCTTCATGATGCCTTTTTGTCGGATAATCTGAGTCTGATTTATAAATGGCCACATTTACTAGGGCAATGCACTAGGGATTAGCCCAACAGTTGGTTAAAGAATATGCCCAACTGATGTTGAAAAAGCACCCACGGTTATGGAAAAGATGATTAACGTTTAACCAACGGTTGGTGAATGCATTTGCCCAACATCTTAATAAAAGACGTGCCCAACAAGTGGGTATGTTTTAAATGCTCATTTACCAAACAGTTGGGTAGTTTCCTGCCCAACAGTTAGGTTCAAACTTTACCAAATTTGGTTGGTTAAAGTTTTGCCCAACTGTTTAGGTTGTTGAATAGATGCCCAGTGTTGGTCAAAAAGTTGGGCAAATTTTGCCCATTTTTTTTAAGAGTGTACCTTGTAGCCGTCTACACTTAACAGACTGCTGTTCTAACAAGATATCCTGTATGATCGAGCCACTATTAGGCCTCCTTTTAGTGGCGTACGAAGGGGGGACCATTGGGCCATTCCCCCTCACAGATGCCATTTTTTTATTTGTTCTTAAAAATACGTAGTCAAACTTTAGTAACGCAGATTTTACTTCAAAAGATAGCATATGTGGCACCAGATTGCATATAAGGACACAATTTTTCAAAAATTTTCAAAGGGGAAAGATTGTCTCTGCAAGGTTCTTCAGTGCTGCCAATTTTTTTAATTCCTACAAATAGGCAAATTCTGTCAAATTCCAATTTTTACTTAAAAAGGTAGACTGTATCCCACTTATGGCATCGATAAAAATAAAGACTTCATGTTTAGATACTCTCTACGAGCATGAATACGCCTTTTTTGACCATCTGATGGGTCTGATTTTTCGAAATTTTCTTTACTTTCCGCGCCAACCAAAGGTGGCGCTTCGCTCATTTTGGGGGCAAAATTACATTTTTGTGGTCAAATTAGCTTTTAACTCTGATTACTTTGCAGTTTGCCAACATATTTTGAAGGGAGCATTTTATTGCAAGCGACAAAAGAATATAGCAATTCGTTAGATTCTTCGGATAAGTCCGGAAAATGCTATTTCCTTCCATCTGAGGGTTCTGATTTTTCGAAATTTTCTCTACGCTCCGCGCAAACCAATGGTGGCGCTCAGCTTAGATAATCTTTAAGACAAAGTAACGTTTTGTGGCAAGAAAAATCAAAATCCATTTGCTCTATGTTATACTTTAAGATTAAAGTGCAGGCAATATTACATAATGACATGGTAATGTTGTTATACTTGTAAATTTGCATATTTCGTAGGAAATACAGGTATAAAATTTCCCCAAAACGTTTCCCGGTCAATGCATTGACCGGGAAACGTTTTGGGGAAATTTAATACCTTTAATTTGCCCCCTCTGGAAAAATCCTACCTACGCCACTGTATTTATTCCGTTTCCATAGGCAACAACTTGAACGATGTCGTGTGTGAAAACTAAGCCATCACTTATATACTACATATGATGATCACACTAGCCTGCTTAGAGTGGCATGTAGAAATGCTCTTTAGTGTTATTACTTATCAGTCACCGTCCCTGTTAATTACTGAAACAATTGTATTCTTACGTCCAATGTGTATTCGACCATAATGATCTTATTAGGCCGTAGTATTGGTCTGTACGAACACCCAAAGTGCAACAATGACTTATTGGCACACAATCTTTTTGGTCCTTGTCCTTGTTACATAGTTCTCGATTTACACGCAATTGTACTAAGTGCCAGTCAGTAAATTTATGGCGCAAATAGTTTGTCAAACCGGTTATAGATTTAAGTTTTAACCTTACCTAAACGTCTCCCTTACTTCTTCGAAACCTGGAGCTACGGTTCCAAATATTTCAGGTACTGGATAGGAAGGCTTTAGGTAGCTTGGAATGATGAAAGCTACAACTATTGCAGTCACAGCTACCAGTAAGGCTTGTCGTAGAATAGACATATTGTACGTGAAGAACGTATAATACTACGGAATTGTGTGAAGGTCTCACAAATAGCGAAGTTTCACCCGCAGTGACACCAATAGTTCAAGTTACCGTGGTATAAACTGCCCGGGTGGCAGAGACAATTTAAAGGTCGCGACCTAATCTATGTAGTGTTTATTTATTAGAGACAGACCCTCTTAGAACTAAAACGATGTTTTTGATTTATCGGAAACTTTTCTTAGCAAATATTCTTACCGGTTCCTACCAGCAAAACTATGTGATTGTTTCATCCGATGGAAAGACTTCATGTTATTTAGAAAGCCAAGTAGGCCTAATTATCTTCCGTTTGTGCATACAATTTCATTGTCAAGTATTTGCTCAGATCCAACGATATAGGCCTACTTAGTGTTTTGGGCCTGACATGACAAAATATCGCTGCTATTGATGAAAGGCGTATTGCAAAGTCTTTCCACGCGCGTGGGGTCGGAATTACGCTCTAATGTTGTAACAGTGCAGTGCTAGTACTAGTAGCCTCCTACGTATACTGTATACGCGAACGCACTTTATGAATTGAAAGTGATATTTCTTTCAAGACCCAGACAGATGTGATGTTGTTAATGGTTTCATTGACAAAGGTCGTAACATTATCTCTTAAATGTCTCTATGTAATATTTACTTATTTCTCATACACCTAGCTACTTTCCCGTAACAAATTTTATTACCGGCTCATACTCCAGCAAAAAAAAAAAAAAGAAAAAAAAAAGGGGGGGGGGACATCTTTATCCTATTTAAAAATTTTAAAATGCTATTTGTAAATGCAGTAATTAACTTCAAGTTCAGTGTATACTTTCAGTGTATAATTTACGTGTCAAGTATTTGCTCAACTCCAACAATAGGCATATGGGTTATGAGGTGGAACTGCCATGAAGGACAAAGTATCGTTGCATAGTTAAACGCATAGTCGTTTGCTACGGTCGTAACGCTCGCTTCGGTTGTATTGATACAATGCTAGACTATATCATGTTTAAAAACGTACTGAACGGATGCCATACTGTGTAAGAAAATGCAATCAAGAATCTAAAGAGATATTGTTTTCCGATTAGAAAGTGATGTACAGTATATACGGTACATCACTTCCGAATCGGAAAATAATATCTCTCTATTCTTCATTGCATTTTCTTACATAGTATGGCATCCGTTAAGTATAGTGTTTGCAAACACCAATTTCTAAAATGATCCTGGATTTATAATAGAACACCTAATTTGAAACTTGAACCGTATGTGGAACTGATAACTGGCAGTTATTTTGACTTTTTTCATGAAGTGGAAATTTCCCCTATTTCCCCGATTTCACCAACTTGACGGCTTTCGAATGGAATAATCAGCCTATTTGAGGCAAAAAAGGAAGTCTTCTTTTCGAAGGACGATAAGTCGTTACGCAGTTCTTTTGACTTCCTTTATATAGACTACTTTCATCACTCATAAAATAATCCCAGACTTGAACGTGGCTACGCAGACAAACGCTCGTACACCATCGAAAATCCCCGCTTGCTTAACACGCTCGTCAACCGCTACAAGTCCGTTGGCACGTTTCGGCTTAATCTGCGCATGTGCAAACGTCGAATCTGAGGTAGAAACATCTTATAATAGCCCATCTTTTGTCTGCGTGAGACCAGCAGGCATCAGATTCCTGACACAATGGTTAAAGTTGTGTTGGCTGCAGAACATTTTTCTCTGAGAATATGAGCATGGTAGGCGGTTTGTTCATTTTTGTACAACACTTAATATTTACTCGATCGAGACGTGGAATCAAGTGGTGCAATATTGGACTTTTTCGTTTCGTTTTAGACCATTTTCAGTGGCTTCGGTCAGTACTTGCCTGCAAGTACAAACCGTCTAGTCTTAAAATCGTCTTTAGATGACAGGAAAAGATTCATTAGGAAAAAGTTCTAAGAGATTTTGTTATGGGTGTGTTAGATCGGGTCATATACTGCTAAAGAGTGCAACGACAGAATTCTTTGTGCCACATGTTTCTTCAACTTTGTAAATTCATCTTAGTATACAATATTCCAGTTAATGAGAAGTGTGGTTGATGAGGAAAATGGTAGAATTCATTACACTTAAACAACCATGAATTATTGAAGGTGATAACTGAAGAGAATAGGTCCAGTTTTCCCCATCCTGTCACATTTTCCCCCTTTTATTGCTGGCCTTAATAAACAAACTGTTCGCAAAAAAAAAAAAAAAAAAAAAAAACTTTCCATATCAGTGAATGTTGCACTGTTCAGGAATCATTGGTTTTTAAAGACATCTTACTAAATTTTCAGATGTTGTTTTTCCTTCATCATTAACTTAACATGTTGTTTTCCTCGTACTAGACCTAAACCACTTCCACAAAACTTTAATCATTTTTAACGAATTAGTAATAAAATTATACGTACCCCCAAAAATACAAAATGTTCAAGTTCCGCTTCGGAAGAATAAAAGTTCTTTCATTCGGGTTAAGACTTTAAACACGTTGACGGATGGGGCGTTATTTTTAAATAGTTTTTGCTTTAACATTTCCCAGAGTAAATGTTAAATATATGAGATTTGACCATTTTGCAAATATTTTAGAAAAGGCTAATTTTGAATCGAGTCCTATACCTTGCTTGGAAAGTATTAGCCATCACGCCTAATAGAAAAGTATTCGTCACTGAATGTAACGGATTGTGCTTTATTTCTATGGGTTTATTCATTCGAAGTCCTTTGCGCATGAACTACGTGGGATTTTTTAACTAGTAGTAAACACATTCTGTATTATGTAAATTTCAGTATCTCCACCGGAAAGGATTTTTAGTCGGTGACATATACACCATCCAAGTTATTAAGGCTTCTGACCCGCTTTATACAAAAGTAGGGCACTAAGACTAAGTGTGCAGACATATGTGGTTCAGATGTTGCCGGCATATAAAATCTCTATATGGGACATCTATGCAACAAATTTGTCCCTTATAAAATTTGAGCCATATCAAATTTTATATGGGCCATATATTTTTTTATGTTGTATCAAGTTACATCTGCCAAACTTTAGTTAAAGCCAGATAAAAATTCCACATCTGGACCAAATATGGGCCAGATATGAAATTCCACATGAGGCCCATATGCAGATTGTGAGTAGGAGGGTGATTAGCAAGCAGCAAAATATGTTTACAAAAAGAGGGTAAAAAGGTCCGTAATACATATTTCAGAGAGAACATGACTTTATGTTATCCCCATTGTAATTTAAAATAAAATAACTTTATGAGATTATTATTTGGCTAAGGTACATGGTATAACAACCGTCCGAACCGCTCTTCCAACGTCAGGGACGCTTCAAACGGATTACAAACCCACCAGGCGACCGGAATAGCTTTTACCGAGCTGCATGTATCCACTACTTGACACCACACTTTGCAAATATTAAGAGGGGGACAAACTTTCAGCCCAAAATTTTCATAGGGGGCTGAGTCCCTCAGTACCTTGCTTCTGGTTCTGAAACCACTGTTAACCGTAACAATTGATACATTCATGAAAAGTATAGGTCTTACGGGTTGCCAAGATCTTATGTTGTTATCCATAATGTTCAAATGATGTAACGAACTAGTGCTGCATAAAAGAAACAAACAGCGTCAGTAAAGATGCAGAAATGTAACAAATAGTTACTTCCCAGAAGATGGCGACGCTACAGTGAGGGGGAACAAAGAGGGGCATTCAAAATCCCAGATTTTGGCCCTGCCCCCCCCCCTCCCCTTTCTCCCCAACTTAAATCAATAAGGAGTTAACCGAGATTAACTGTAAAATGATGTATCTCTCTAGAGACTTAATGTTTCATCAAGAGATATGCTTAAACCTCCAAGCTCCCCAGTGCTTCGTTCCTTAAATCCACCAAAAGAAACGGGCGATTTGTGCTCGGTTTTTCTCTGCGCCCGGAATTTTCTGCCCCCAAATTATTTTCTCTTTGTGCCCCCACCCCCCTTTTGATCCCACATCATCTGACGTACCTTCCGTATTATTTTCATTGATTTTTAATTTTATTCACTGCCTTTTCTACACTGGCCTTAAGGTTCTGTATTCTAGGATCCATCATCTGTAGACCCATTGGTGACATGTATCGAGTAACAAATCCATATCCAATTTTCCTGTTTGGATCAGCATAGCCAAACTGCCCCCCAGCTCCAGGTGCTCCAAACAGATTCCCCTCCTGAAACAAGAAAAATAAGATATGTCATGAATCCTGTGAATATTGAAGTTGGGCGGATCGGTATGCCGCTTGTATGGAGGTTGTACACACGGAGATTAAAAGCAACTTACAATCTAGGCCAAAGCCAGATATGTCGACACAAATTTGAATTATCTGTCTGGCAGGCACAAAGCTACGATCATGAACACCGTCAGTCTCCAAGCCTGCAATGAAAGGCGGCATAAAGAGTACTTGCCCTTAGTCATTTACACGTTTAAATTTAAACAAAAAAAAAAGAAGAAGAAGAAAACAAAAAATCGTGAACTAAGTCTTTTCTCCAATCAAGTGAAAAGTGTGAATGCATTCAGTTTTGACTGTTAATTTACTACATGGAGAGCGCCAAAAATCACTCTTCAAACAGTGTTTGGACTAACCGATTTCAGGGGTAATCTATTTGCACCCGATCGGGAGAATATTTTGCTATGGGAGGCGCCATTTTCAAAGATCTCCTATTAGGCACTGCGATCTCACAGCGCAAATTCAACCGAGATGACCGTTCAAAAAAAAAACTTGCAGTTATCGATTTTAGGATAGAGACATCGGCCATATTCAAAAGCCTTGTTGATAAGTCAATGAAAGAGCTGATAGATAATGAAAAGCTTTGTCATGTCCGGTTGTCCACCACGCCGATTTTGAGATATCCAGAAATTTTCGTGTACGTTCTTTGTCCTAAGATGAATTTACAGGCTTTATAGAGCCGGATGTTGTGGGAACTAATTAAAGGAAGTTAGATGTAGTTTCTCGACCCAGTTTCCAACCAACTGGCTCAAGCCAAGCCGGTCACGGCCCTTTTTTCCAGATATGGGTCACTGGATCGTTTCCCCTACTCCATTGCTTATGCTGAACACCAAGCACAATGGCAGTACGTTCCTCTTTTGGAGTCTTGGGTACTCACTTGACCCGGGAATCGAACCCGGGCTCTACCGTAGGACCAAACACGCGGTCATACTTTCTGCATAAAAGTGTGCAAGTCATCATGACAGCACTTGTGTTGTGAGAAGGTATTTTGTGGTTTCGCCCTTTCTGCCTCAACTGTAATTTATCATTTATATACACGCACATTTACCAAGCAAATCCACGACCGTGAAGAGGTTGACACTTAGTGTAGGCAATCATACCGCTGGGACAGGCAAATTTTTCCCTCGTTCTTGGGAGAACTCATTTCCCCCCGAAAGCGGTTTTCTCCCAGACTGTTAACGTCTTAAAGAGTACCTACAGCGACCACTCCTTTTTTATAGCGATCGCTGTGGAAATTTCCTCCAGAGTGAAATTTTTCTACTTTCGAGTGAATTTTATTTTTCTTGGACTGTTGGAGTGATTTGACAGTATTCACTACATCTGAGATTTTATCCAAAAAGACAAAAGATTCAAGTACTTTGCACGATGAAATATCGACTTTGTTGGGCAAGATTTTTCTCCTTCCATGTTACTTAGAAAAAATGGTTGATTAACAAGTCCCAACTTTATTCATTTTAAGAATAAATCTTGTTTAGACAGAGTTGTTCGCAATTGAGAATAGTTAAGTTTGAGGAATATTCTACTGAACTCACATTTTCTGCTTGAGGTATAACATCCATTCCATATTTCCATCTCATTGGATGATCAAAGAGAACTAAATCGGGGGTAGGACCTCTCTTTTCGTTCGCGTATTCGTCAATGATTCCTTTTGATAGTAACGTTTGGTTGCCTTGTTTGCCTCCACTAGCTAAAATACCAAATAATTTAGCTAGAGCACTTGCAGTAGCCACACCAGTAACTGAAGCAAACTCTATCTTTCTTATGTCTGGATCTTCCCACCGTTCATAATCCTTTAAAGAAGAAAGATGTCAAGCTTTAACCTCTCTAGAAATACGACAACTTGAACCAAGTGATTAGAAGCTGATCAGGAAAACTCCATCTACCCAACTCATTTAGAGGTACACACATATTCTGCTGTCATTCACTGATCCTATTTTATCGATTGATTACGTGTAAGGAAGACTTTCCAGTCACCTTTTTGGTTCCACGTAATAAATCAAAATTTGACTTCATACTTTTTACTGATATTGCCTCATGTACCCTTCATAAAAATATAATATAATCCATACAAGTGAGAGATATTTAACACACATTTTTTAGTTTTTAAATTTATTTTAAGTTATCATATAACATTCATATTTCGTTTAAATGGGGGTGTTCCTGACATGACAGTTACAAATCTCTGACGTTTAATGACATACTGTGATTTTCAAACTTATGTTCTGCTTAAGTAAGATCTGCCTGAATAACCGTGTGCTAGTCAGTTAGTTAGATGACGTTTCCAACCCACTGGTTCAAGTAAAGCCAGCCACGGCCTTTTTTCCACTTGTGGCGCACTGGTTTGTTTTCCCTACTCCATTGCTTATGCCTATTATCAAGCACAACGGCAGTAGGTTCCATGTTTAGAGTCTTTGGTATGACTCGACCTGGGAATCGAACCTGGACCTTCCGTGTGATCAGTTTCAAGAAATAGTCATCCATGTTTCATTCAAAATTCCAGGTTGGTTGAATAAACGTTCTTTTTACATTCCTGACCTCTTTATGTTATCTACAACGGTAATCTAATTGCTTACACAAATACAGCTATAGAAATTTCTTTGTAAACATATCCACACTCTAAAAAAGATTTATAGGAATGTATCGCTTTTCTCCTCTTTATAAACACTTTTAGATGCTAAATGAACATTCCTGAACATTTCTCTTATAAACTCGATTAAGGGTTGAGCGTTAAATGTTTAATTGCTAAACATATTAGGATTTTAAGCGTGTTTACAAAGTGGGGGCAAACTAAGAATTAACTGCTTAACCCTTTACCGTTGTGCTTCGATCGGGGCATTTTGCGCGCCTCGGGAGTGGACGGAAAAGCGAACGTAGCCCGCCCGGCATCGGTTTTCGTAGGTCATTGACCCAGTGACCTTAAACTATTGTCTCTCTCGTTGTTGTGGCCGAATTTTCGGGTAGCTACTCGCAGTTTCGAGCTCCGCGTGGAACAGTAAAGACGGGAGACAGCCGAGCTCTCCGCATGGGTCCAATTTTCATAATCTAAAGTCACAAACCCCAATTTACCTTACAAACCTCACCACAAGTATCCATAAGTTTCTTGAACAATTCACCCAATTCTCCACAGCAACCTGGAATCATGCTCAACAAAGCTTTTCTCATAAATGGCACGTGTCGAAATGCATAAATATAGTGAGAGAGTGTTCCGTCAAGATTGAGGCATCTAGCTGTGCGATGTGCAAGCTCCAACGGGACCCCAATATAGGCGTCTATGCCTAAAAGGAATAATTACAATATATAGTGGAACAAATATATATGTACGTAGTCGGCTTTATTAACGGCTTATAACGTGTGAGTAGAGGAATATAGAAGATTGACAGAAATAAAACCCTCTAAATGCAAAAAAAAAGAATCTTCCTTTGATTGTTAGTGAACATGCAAATTTGTTCTGAAACGTTTTCGTTAATTTTCACTACTTTTTGTTCCTGTTATATGAAATGTTTCCCTTCGTGTCTTTTTAAGTGAAAAGTATTACACACTGATTAACACCAAATTTTGTACTTTGTCATGATAGATACCTGCCCCCGGAGTGTTATAACACTCCCTGAATCTCAAAAAAAGAAAAAGAATATTTTTTAGAATAGTTTGTTTTAAAAGAAAAAATCATATAAAAAGTGATTATTTACATTGACGTGGATAGCTAGTTAGTTGGTTAGTTTGTAAGTTAGTTACGACCAGTTTTCAACCAATTGGTTCAAGTCGAGACGTCCTCGGCCTTTCTCAACGTTGTTTCTCACTGCGTTGTTTATGCTGAACACCAAGCACAATAGCAGTAGGTTCCATGTTAAAGTCTTTGGAATTTCGCCCGGCCAGGACTCCAACTCTCGATCTCCTGCACTGTTAAAAATTTCTGTAAATTTACAGACTTTTTTTAACTTAAACTTTTTGTATTTTACTTTTAATAGAGATTTTCTGTATCTTTACAGACACTTTGTATTGCTACAATAAAAAAGGTTGTTTAACATGTTTTTTCTGTTTATTTGAAAAACCATTTATGTCTGCTTTTTTAACCAAATTTTACTGCTTTGTAAAACTTTTTCTGTAAATTTACAGAAATTTTTACAGTATTTCGTATTTTTCTGCTTTGACATAAATACGTATACTGTCATTTAACAAACATTCATTTTGTTTTTAAGCTGAAAAAGAAACAAAAATAAGCCCAAACAAACAAATAAGAAATAGCCAGAAAATTTTCAATAAATAACATGCATAGTTCTGCGAAGTTTCAGTTTAAAAAAAAAAAACATTTTTGGCAAATTTATGGCCCTATTTGAAAATTAACTTACATTTATTATAAAAGCATACTTAGTTATTACGTTCTTAGTTATAAATATCATACAACTGGTGTTTTGTCACACATTTTTAAGTAAAAAGAAATTGTAAGGCCCTAATTTCAGAGCACGGACAATTGGTATACTGATATCAACTCATCGCCACAGGCGCTCATGCACTTGAGCGGAGCAAATTAAAAACGTTTCACAAATTTACTTGAAAGAGTCTGTAAATTTACCACTTTATGACGTAAATCCTGTTTTGCATAAATGGGTGAAGCTTATTTTGTAGGCATTTTCCTAACAAAAGGATTGCTGTTGCTTTGAATAATATCTTCTTTGGCGTTTTTTAATCAGGAAGTGATAAACTTATTGTTTACCTTGTCTTGAAATGTTTGCAACCAATGCATTTGCATTCTTTGTCATATTTATTTTAAAAACAATTATTATATTGTACAAAAAATGTGACTTTCCAATTACAAAGTTCCTAGAGATAGCAGTCTACTTGACAACAATATGACAACAAAGCATCCTCAACGTGTTTTGATTGAAAACAACTTCGTAACGACACATTACGTTGATAAGCAAATACCTGATCTACGTAATGGTGAAGTATATGTTACGTAATAACATATGAAAGGTAAAAAAGCGATATTATAATAAATATTAAAACGTCGGGAATGAAAACAGTAGGCTGTAAATTGACATAAAATTACGGTAAACAAAACAGAACAATTCTGTAATTCGATTTTACAGTAGACTTTTGTAAACTAATTTACATGCAAAAACTGTAAAGAAAAAACAAGCCCTTCATGTTTTTTCATGATTACAGTCTGGCTGTAAAAAAAACATTATTTGGTTGGAAAAAAATTTGCCATAAAAATTATGTAAATTTACAGAGAAATTTTTTAACAGTGTGACTGTCGGAGACAACAAGGGGTCTGAGGTGTGCTATTTTAAAACTTTAGCATCTTCTAGGTGAAACCTAAAAGGTCGTGGTGTATAGACGGATCCAGTCGGCTACAACTGGGGTCTGTATTACCTTTTTATCAGTCAATTTTCTTCCTTGGTACCTGTACCATGGATGGTTATACACTCACTTGTGTCTTGCTTCTTTCGATTTTACTGAATGTGAAGGTTTGAAATTCATGTAGACAATAAACGAAAACGTTTTAAGGGCTCATAGACCCCACGAATGGCTGCCTACAATCAGTAAGCAGGGAGCTGCTATTAGAAGGAGTTAATACGGCATCTCTTTCCTATGTATCCGCCTTCTTGCCGCCAAGGACACTTGTTTTGTCTAGCACTTGAAGTTTGAATGGAATTAAAAGAATCTAGCAAAGGGTTCATGTCGTCTGCTACGATTAGAAATGTTTTAATTAATTTCGTCCATTGCTTTAACGTTGCCAGTCGCTTTGTTTTGAAATTGATTCTCATCTTCCAATGCGACGCAACCCTTATGGCACCATTCAAGCTTTCTTGCCGGTAACATTATGAGTATAAATATACATTTCTCGTTTTGCGAAAATTTGCGGAAAATCAAAAAATACTGAAGCAATATATAGTCTTACAACTCTCTTTAGTCAATTACACATTGTGTCAGCGCTGTAGTCTTTCCTTACAGGTTAAACTTTTTAGACTTCTTAGGGATCTTCAGCCGTTTTGATTCATTAGACATTACTTCTTCATTAACTGTCGGCAAAAAGGCTTGGATCAGAGCATTGTTATTTTTAATCCTATTCAAAAGGTGTAAGTAGGTCTAAATTAGACTAACCGGGTACCATTGTGTAAACTGAAAAGGAACAGACATAGGAACCAGGTTTTCTAAACTTAAATAATCCCTTACGAATAAACACTCTACTTATCGATGAGTTGACGTAATTGGATTACCATAAATTAAAGTTTTCGATGTATCTCCCTCTAATACTACCCTTACAAAAAAAAGGTGTGGAAATTGGTTCCAAATTCGCAGGTTTTCACAGGTTTTTTCCAGGGGTTATCACACAGGTTTTTGCATGAAAACCTGTGATTTCGCTTGACATTGACACAGGTTGATCATTTGCCACAGGTTCGACACAGGTTTGCCACGGGTTTGACACAGGTTTTATGTGCATAAAAACTAGGGATAACAAAGAATTATTCCACAAAACCTGTGGCTTGATATTAAAGGCAAGGAAATGTGTGCAAAACCTGTGTCAAACCTGTGAGTAGAAGGTTCCAAAAACGCAGGTTTGTCACCCAAGAACAGGCGTGATTTCCTTTGTTTTTCCACGCGTGATCACACATGGTGCAGAAACAGGTTGACGCACCATTTTTGTAAGGGTAGCTCCCTGCACTAAGCACAAGCGTTGATCGGATTCGGCTATCCATTGAACTTTTTGTGTTTCGATTGACAAGCTTCTGACCTTTTATGTGAAAGGTCTCTTGAAAGAGCATAAACCCTGACAAGGTTGCAGGGAGACCAAAAAAAAAGCTAACTTCTTGTTTAAAAGCTATTGTGTGTGTGAGGCCGTACGACAAAATCAATTGCTAAGGTAAAATAAATGTTCATTCAAAGGGTACTAAGACTTTCATCAACTCTCTTTAGCAGAGGTACCGGTAGGCTTTAGAATAATTCCCGTGGTGTAGTTTATTACAGTGCACCGATTCCTATCCTTTAGCGTATTTGCCCAGGGATGGACAGGGCGAAAAGCCCCTCCCCGACCGGGAAAGTCAGGTCCATCCAGTGGTTGAAAATTCAGCAAAGAAGAAATTGAGAAAAAGGAGAAAAGGAAAAGAATAAGAGTGAAAGGGAAAGAGATTATTTACGTTCAGACAGGCTTCCACAAATTCTTTTTCGTTACTTGTTCATCGGGCTAGCTGTTTTTAAGGTCTCCTTGTGCTGATGATCTATTTGTTCACTTCTAATATGTCTTTGTGGAGACTTTCCCAAGATACTTGCTCGGCGGGTCATATGACATTGAGTATTGTACTTGCCCGAGTAAGTTCTCAATTGTCTCGGACTGTGGGGAGTAGCCGGCTTGCTTCAGATAAGGGAGAACTGAGAAGTTCTGACTCTCTTCTTAAAACC
This sequence comes from Holothuria scabra, assembly GCA_037179385.1. Lineage (NCBI taxonomy): Eukaryota > Metazoa > Echinodermata > Holothuroidea > Aspidochirotida > Holothuriidae > Holothuria > Holothuria scabra. The sequence continues at coordinate 7,385,291 of CM074179.1, forward strand.
CGTGGAAGTTTTAAGTGTAATTACACAAATTAAAGCAGAGACAAGTTCTTAACAGCTGTGTTTAGCAATTATTATCGTTTTATGATCTGTAACATAACATGCCGATGATACCGTATGTCTAGCATGATATCGTACTCCAGAGAATCAGTAGTTATATTCGCATTTGGAAACGGAAGTTACTAGGCTGATTTTCGACTTGATATTCGGACAAGGCCTGGAAAAAACTGGGCAGCCACTTTTGAGCCGTAAAAAAATCTGTCATGCTTTTTATTACACTGGAAACTACCAAGGGTGCCCAAAACCTTTCAAAAATTTGTCTGAACAAAACAACGCATTAAAGTAACTGTAAAATTTTCACGAAGAATTAAACGATTAGAAAAAATGCGATTCATTGTGGCAGCTTTTAAAAAAATTATTCCTCAGCCTCACTTCATAGTCTTCTTCAAATCTTTGCCCGAAATGGTAGAAGATTTGGACCAAACTTGCACAAATGTTCTGAGATAATCTGAAAGTCAAAATCTTCTGCCAATCATAAAACTTAATGGTCATGGCTGATTAGGCAATCATTTCCATTGATATAAAAGACGACATTATGAATATTAATGTAAGAGCATGCTTTGTAACGGTTATTTTTCATGAAGCAGTGTAGTACCTGTATTCAAGAGCTGCATTATACACTTGGTTTATCTAGTTAAAAAATAAAATGTATATCTTGCCTTACCAAATGGTTTGCTAACTTCTTCATCAAAGAACTTTCCAATGGTTCGTTTTTTAGGGTCCACCCTTCGGATTAAGGCATCTAAATAGGGTCCAATCGTAATGCCATGGTAACCGTGCTTCGTCCCAGGTTCCCAAATCGGCTTGGACTCAGCTAAGACTTTGTCCAAAGAAGGATGATCTTCCAAGAGTTCATAGCTCAGATTTTCACCGGTAATTACGAGACCTGCCTTGAAGAAACAAAACAACCGCATGCGTTGGTCGTGATACAAGGAGCTGGCTTAGAAAGGTCTGGTGGTAGGAAAATCATATATATTTGATGATAAAGCATTGAAAACCTAAAAAATGCACAAAGGTTTCCATCAAAATCTATCAGAAATTGACCATTTCACAGGATGATTTCAGATTTGAACTTAATTATATGCATTAACATGAGCTATAACTATACATAATTATGTCAAGGGACAAACCACACATGGCTCAATTGATCGTTAGTTTTTGCAACATTCATTTTAGGGACAGTTGTGCCATTAGTATATCCTGATGATTTAATTTTGGAAGTTTAAATTGTCCTGTTGAAAGTCATAAGTATCACTTTGCACATCGTAAATTATCTGGTGTTTATTTATGAGATAATTAACAATACAGTTGCCTTAACGATTTTAATCACAAGCATGTTTTGTCATAAAATATTTTGTCTTTGCAACTTACTGTTACCTTTTAAATGTAAATTAAAAAGAGGGCAATCCGCGGAGTTGCTGATCTCATCTCTAGTAAACGCGGGACTTAATTCTATCAAGCTCCTTTGGGGATTTTAGGTACAAAAACCTCATGTCAAATTTGATGTGCTAGAAACGCGTTCCAGAAGTGAAATAAAATGTCAGCGTGTTTTAATTTGGCTTACAGGATGTTACTGCTCAAACGCCGCAGTAGGTATGTTACCGATACGCGCGCACGATAGAACCTTAGCAGCAATTGTTGCACAATGTACGCCTGGATAAAAAAAAATAGAAAAACGCACAACGCAGTGACGTCGGTACATGATCTCTGTGAGGAGCTTGCACCAAAGGTCAAAAGGTCAAATTCAGCGGACGCACTAGTTGTTCTAAAATACATCCCGTCACGCACCACATTTCTTTACTTAGCTTACATGTGTGTTGTTTGTCCCCAGAAGGTGGTTGCGTTAGTTGGCTTTTACACGCGTGTAAGCTCCCTAGAGTAAGGCCGAGACGAACAAAAACGCGTATCATTGCATGTTACACCAACAAATTCAGTCAGCTGATTAACCAATCAGATACGCGCGCTTAGCCTACAACACGCGCATTACGACGTCTACTGCGTGCGACCACACGCGTCATTAGGGAGATTTAGATTACACGACATTGCCAGGACGGCGCGGCGTTTTATCCCACAGTTCACGTCCTCGAGCTGACGTCAGCGCCCTGAAAATATTGCGCTTTAGATTTTTACGACGCGGCATGAAAGTGGCGTGGTGATATTCGAACTTCGTTTGAGTAGCGGACGCGCAAACCGCTCGAGCTGTTAATGGAAAAGTATTTATACGCCGTGGGCCAGAGGGGAATATTATGCCTAAAAATTGACTTTCGTGCAACACAATCTGGCACAACTCAAAAACACATCATGGTTGTAGAACAGACGGCCGACCCTTCTGCATCAGAAACCATCGATCCACACGCACAAATCCGGTACATTGGAAATCTGTGGGCTGTTGAAAATCATGTGTCATATCATTAATGGTTGAGAATTTGTGCTGTTTTATCGCATACTCCCTGTGGCACAAGTGCTCTTCTCGTATTTTAGGGAACCTATCCCGGCCTTTATAATGAGTTTTTTTTTTATAAGTGACACTTATATATCTATCCTAATAACAGTGATAAGTGAGACTTATATAACGCCGAATGGATTCAGATTCCAGTACATTTAAATAAATTAAGACACCCCCCCCCCCTTATTTTGAGTCTTCCAGATGTCCTCGGGATTCAATGTTACCAAGCAGCTGGTTCGATGTTCCCCGTCTTCATATTATTTAAATAATTGGCGATGATTTCAAGATGATCTCAGGTTAAGACATGTTCCCAGCAGGTGTGAGCCCATGCCATATGTTCCCGGAGTTTTGAAGTGTGAGAAGGGGTGTATGGGGAGGAGTGTCCTCCTCCTCTCTGGAGGAACAAATAGTATTTTAGGTCTCCAGATTCGAAATGGTACAATATTTGTGCCTCAAATTTAATAAGTCTACACGGATCACTTTTTTGCCTTTTTGCTTTTCAAGCGTGGATCATAGGGGGTTCAACTCCCAGAACTTCTACCAGCCCTTTGACTGTACTTCTGGTTCCCAGAAATGTCTATAGATGTGTCCAAGTTTCAATATTCCCAGGGTTTGATGTATGGCTTAAGCTCGGCTAGTTTATGGAGTTAGAGTTAGACCCTGGGAACATCAAACCCAGCTAGGCTTAGTGGGAATAATGGGTACGAAACTATGACTCAACTCATCAACATCAAAACAATGACATGAAATTTTTTTTTATGGTTTGCATCCACCAGTTTATTTAAATCCACTTACTAAAAAAATATAAAGAGTAGAAATAATTTTTAAGAGAGAGTGGAGCACAGTTGATCAGATTTTTCCGAATTAAGCATACCCCTTTAATGGACAGGCACATATCATTCTTACTTTACATTTGATAGATGTAGTGTACGTGTACCAAAGATTAGCAAAACTTCTCTTTGTTTATTTTGTAGTTATTGGTTATAAAAAGAGTGATATCCACTGTGCCCTACTAAACGTTACACAGAGCACACTGGATCACACTCCCTATTCACTTAATTTGATGCTTCTTCCGGAATAAAGCGGAGACCCCAGATGATTCATTTCACTTCAACATAAGACTCAGAGGTGGGTGGAGCACAGTGGATCACCGGGGCAGAGTGGATCAATTGAACAATCAGTTATATATTTCTTTGTAGCGGAGAGCCATTTGTATAGGCCTGCCTCTGTAGTAAGATGACAACATACCTGGTGTGCCATCCAACTGAGATTTAAAATTTTTCCAAAAAATAGATTTTCTGTGGTCAGAGTATTGCACTACCAGCTACAGTAGTTTCATACGATTTGAATTTTTATGACGAGAGAAGGCAGCAATTGGTATTCTCTTCGAATGACGAAATCACCTCATCTCACAAACACACAGTGGTCAATGATGTATGTTGTAGGCCTCATGCACTTGGAGGCTGAACATCGGTCCTGGTGATCCATCCATAGTCCTCTCTGCTGCAACTGTCAGGTGTGACTGTAAGCCTTAATAAAGCCTAACAAGTGCACTGGTAACATGTCCACCTCATAGCTAGATTGATTTGCCAAACTTTTATGTTTTATACTTTTTATGTTTTATACATTATGTGGATCTGAAAGGTTTTGCTTAAGTTTACCAAGTTTCTTATGGTTTTATCTTCAAACAGTCTTTAGATAATACAATACAAGATCAACTTCATCGAACCCCACTGGGCTAACTGAGTGCTTGCATAAAAACCAAAAACATAAAAATGGAATAAACATATAAAACAGAAAACATTGCACAAGTACAAATTGCAAGGTAAGAAACAGGTAAAAACAAACAATCAAAGGGTTAAAAGGGTCAAAAAGGCCCCAGAGGCAGGCTTTAAGAATGTTTAAAATTCAAAATGTGAAGATTAATACATTGTGATATAAATGATGAGGGGTGTCTATTTGTATTAGCCAAAGGCAGCCTCATCCTACCACATTGAGGTATATTATATCACTGCCCTATATATCAAGGTATATAAGAAGCGGGTGATCACCATTTTGCAGGATACTCTTGAGTTTGACCCCAAGAAGCTATTTCTAGAATGTGGCCAGGGATGGTTGACCAATACCAATTACACGACTTGCTTGCCTTATCCTTATCATTGCATACATATGTTGTTCATCTTCTTATCTAACATTATCACCCCACGATACCAAATTATAATGCCAAACCTCACAGATAACAGATTTATAAAACATGGCAAGAATTTTGCTTTCAACATTAAACCTGTCCATTGCAAGAAAGACAGTACATCCTTGAATTAAGTTTTTTTTATCACGATGTCAATGTGATCATGCCAGGAAAGACGACTATCTAAAATAACCCCGAGATATATATAATTGTCTATCCTTCCAACAACACTACTCTTAATAATAAATCATGTGGAACATTATGAATTTATCCAGTTCGGGAGATAACCTCTTTCGGGGGAAATCAATTTTCACCCGATTGGGGGATTATTTTGCCATGGGTGGCGCCATTTTCAAATTTCTCCCACGATGCATTGCGATCCTACCGCGCAAATTCAACGGAGATAATGTTCATAACAGCCTTGCAATTTTTATCGATTTAATGAAAGAGAAATTCGTGCATTTTAAAAAACTCTGTTGATAGGGGAATAAAAAAGCTTCGCCATGTTTGGTTGTTTACCATGCTGATTTTGAGAAATCAAGCAATTTTGCTACGTTCTTTATCCTAAGCTTAGTTTATAGACTCCACGCAGCCGCAAGTTTTGTACACCATTTTTCACTTAAAGGTGTGCAAGTGGGTCGTGCCAACACATATGTTTGTGAATACTTAGTTGAAGGTCCATGGTAATTTCGTTTTTTATGTCTAAACTATTACCTAACAATTGAATATTCACACATTTATTAAACAATTCGACGACTGTGAAGAGGTAGACACTAAGTGCTCATAAATATACATACCATTGAGACTAGCAAATTTTCCCCCAATCGGGGTAATAATCATTTTCTCCCGAAAGCGGTTATATCCCGAACTGTTTATGGGACTTATGAAAATCAATTACCATTTCTTTTGTCTTGCAAACATTAAAGACCCAATTCTCTCATCCCAAACAGTACCAAATTCTCCTAACCCTTTTACTTATGCCCCTTTCACAATTGTAGAAAAGTTATCCTCATTCAAACACAACCTCAGTTTATTGCTTAAGGTGAGTATAGAAAAGCTCAATGAATCGAAATCTCACACTTCAGCTCATGCTGTGTAATATAAGCTTTGGTATAATTTTGCATTGTTTGAATTAGCAGTCAATCAAAGAGCTGAGCCAATTGAGAGTTTCCCTTACCCCATACAAGTAGTTTAGTTTGGGGTGAGAGCGACTCATCAAAAAGCGACTCATCTCAGGGATTCCAGTATTTTGAGAAAAAGAACTGGAAGTAGGATTGGGTGTCACTCTGACTGGAAGAATTAATCTTACTCCTCGAGATGGTAAAGAACTTCTTTCAAGTTCCAACTTCAAGTTAACAAATAGAGGTCAGCAAATATGAGCAGTCCCTCAAAACTGGTATCCTCAAAAAAAAAAAAAAAAAAAAAAAAAAAAAAAAAAAAACTGGTCCTCAGTTCTTGTTAATGGTTATCCTTCACAATGTTTCCAAGTGGAACGTGGGTGTCGACAGGGAGATCCTCTTTCTCCGCATTTGTTTATTCTATGTACGGAGGTGTTGAACATTTTGATTAAAAGCAATAATTCCATTCGGGGCATTTCAATGAACAATTATGAGCATAAGATGGTACAGTATGCTGATGATACTACCTTTTTCTGTGATGGTAGTGCAGCTTCGTTTCATGGTTTAATGGACACACTGACTGATTTCAAAAATATGTGTGGACTTAGTATAAATTTCAGGAAATCATTGCTTATTGGTATCGGTTCCCTTAAGAATTGTTATGATCTTTTTTGTGAAAATTATGGGATCCCGTGGAATCGTGGGGATGATTTTGTCCTACTTGGTATTTCCTTTAATGTTAACATTTCTAGAATGGTTACAATTAATTATGACAAAGCCTTGTTAAAAATAAAGAGTTTAATTAACTCATGGTCAAAATGCAACATAAGTACGTTGGGCCGAATAACTGTTCTTAAATCTCTTATAATTCCTCATATAAACTATCCTCTACTGACGTTACCGTCGCCTAGTGATGAGTTTTTGTTTAATCTTAATTCTTAATTCTACAATTTTGTGTGGAATGCCAAGCCAGACCGAATTAGTAGGAACCAAGTTATTCAGGACTATGTAGATGGGGGTCTCAAAATGGTGGATGTTAGAAATCATGCCATTGCCTTAAAAGTGACTTGTATTAAACGTATTCTTAGTAATAGTTGCAATGTTGTCCCGCTTTGTTTTCATTTTGATGATATGCTTAAATTTGGTAATGTTTATTTTAGTGGTCTTTCTGACCGTACTTCAAACTTGTTTTGGAAAGACGTTTTTGCAAGTATTTATATTTATTTGAAAAATTACAATGACATGGTGGAGGAACCACAACTAATTGCAAGCCAATTTATTTGGAATAATAGTCATATCAATATTTCAAATTGTCCCATTATTTACAAAAAGTGGATTGATCGAGGTGTATGTAATGTTAATGACTTACTCAACAATGATGGAACTTTCCTTTCTTTCGACGATTTTAGTAGAATTTATCAAGTCAAGACTAACTTTCTTCAGTACGCTGGGGTTATTAATGCAATAAAAACTTCTTGGGGTAATGTTTTTAAAAATGATTTTGAAAAAATTTGCAGACCAATAAACAATTTTTATTTTTCCTGTGCGCACGTGGTCATTTCGATTCCAAATCAGTGTACTCTTGCTTAGTCACGAATTACCGTCAAAATAACAAAGCACTTTTAAAGTTGCAAGCTGAGCTTCATACTGAGTTGTTGGAGATATGGAATTTTTATTGCTTGGTACCTTTCAGGTGTACATCTGATATGAAAGTGAGATGGTTCCAATTTAAAATTTTACATCGTTTTTTCCCCACAAATTCTTTGCTGTTTAAAATGAATATTAGCGAAACTGACACCTCCTTTTTCTGTGACAATAGTGTAGAATCGATTGAACATTTGTTTTTCTCTTGTCCTTTGGTTCAACCTCTTTGGAGATACTTAAAAAATACCCTTATAAATAGAGGTATCGAGCTTTTCAATCTAAACAATATCACGATTTTATTTGGTGTTAAGGGCGACAAAACTTTCAATCTTATATTAATTTTAGTTAAGTATTATATTTTCCTTTCAAAACTGAATAAAACAAGATTGTCGGTAACTCATTTAAATTATTTCCTCAAAAAGTACTTTGATATTCAGAAATTTATTTTAACATTAAAGATGAAAAGAGGGATCTGGGAAAGATATTGGCTGCCGTGGTTTAATTTGCTTCAGTTAGAATTTATATGATTGCTTTTTGGTTCATATTTAAGTTAAATACTTTTGACGAATATTTTTTTTCCTATTCGTTTATGTAAACTACGAGGTCCTTGTTTTGTGCTGTTTTGTTATTTGTAGTCTAGAATTTTTCTTTGAATTGTTCTGTGCTTTATCTGTTTATAGAGAGAGAAATAAACAATAAATGCGAAAAAAAAAACTGGTATCCTTACAACAGTGACCTTGTCAGATGGAATGGAGGCAGTCCAGATAATGTAACCTGCAGCAAGATCACAAAATGCAGCATCGGTATTCTCTGACCTCTCAGTGCTCGGTGGAACGAAAACACCTGAAAAAACAATTGTTATAATGAATTTATTCAACTGATAGATTCTTTTTATGGAGGTTTAAACTTTATTTGTTATTTATTGAGCAGTGGTAGCAGTCTATCCCTCACCACAATGGGCCATGCAATTTTGATCATGGTAAAAAGTTGATTTTCTAACCTCACTTTTCTATTGTTCAAGTGGGGTATATATCAAGTTCCCAAACCCACTGTTGATGGTCTATTGTTATCACTTCACCGAGTTTTTATTTCGCTTAGATTGAAAAAAATTACACGGTACTTTGGGCAGGATTGAATTAAACCTCCTCTACATACACTGCATGCTGTGGCTAGGGTTTCATGGCCTGGATTAAATTTCTGTGTTTGGGGTATTACACAGTCTGCCAATCATCAAACTGTGTAATTTAGAAAGGAAGGAAATCAAGTGTTTATTTTTACCCTAACCAGTTCATTCTAAAATATCTATAACGATTTCTTCAGTCTGAAATTTGCAACAGAAACTACTTTTTTAACCCTTAAATGTGAAATCAGCCACAAGTTCTTCACTAATACAAACCGATTTCTCCCTTCTTCATCCTCTCTCTCGCACTACATGAAATATCACCATAATATGCATCACCATAGATTAGCTACTATAGAGTACTCATTATCCTCACTGCAGTACAATTCTTGGATTCCGGCAAATAAATATAAAATTCATCAATTCGAAGCATCCCACATAGAAGTTGATGGGCCATCTAAAGGGCAAGATTCAACATGTGGGTGCAACATATATCATAAAAACGATACTGGGATTACAGTTTCAGACAGAATAAAATCAAAGGTAGGAGTTACCTTAATTACATGGGCAGGAATCCCAACGCCATCATATTCCAAGAGTACTGGATGCTTTAGTCCTTGTCAACATGTGCACTATCCACAGACATCACTATAGATCAAGGTACTTTCCTCGTAATATATTGGGCAGTCTGTTCCACCCCTGTCAGATCACAAAATGCAGCAAGAAATGATTTTTTTCTGACCTTTCATCAGTGGAATAAAGGCACCTGAAAGAATAATAGCTACAATAAATAAATACAACTGTAATTTCTGTTCCTTTTCAAGGAGTTTTCAATTTTTTTAATTGTAATTTAGCTTTCCTTGCTAAATTCTGATGTAGGCCTAACAGGCCTAGCTACTAAAGTACTAGTATATGGCTATAATTGTGGAACTACTAACTTTAATCTGTATATCAGTTTTTAACACTTATAGCATCCTATCCATCACCACAATGATGGATGTATCTGAAAATGTATGTATTTACAGCCTTAAAGGTCAAGAGCAGTCCGCCAAACTTTTTTTTGAAGCAACAGCTAAATATCACAATTCTCGTCTCATTTCTGTTCAAAAAATCTTTCATAATATTTTATTACTTCTATATACCATAGGCCTATGAAAGGTAAGCCATGCAGTAACTTCCAGTAAATTTCACATTTGAGGAGTTAAAATGTTGGCACATGACCCTCAACAGCCAATCATGACACTGGAAAATCTATCTACTACACTGCTTCAAGTTCAAGTTTGGGTGACTGCTCCTGCCCTTTAAATTTTCAAAGTAATGAAATTTTGACAATACCTACATACACCCAGATATAGGAATAATAAGATGCAACAAGAATAAGATTCAACATTTGGATGCAGTTTAGGCAATTCACCCATAATAATACTGTGATTAGGCATATCCTAGGGCCTACAGCTGTTTAAAAAGTGGTTGTTGAAGTTACCTTAATAGGCCTCTAGGCCTAACGTTAGGCCTGAGTAAGTTACACTTCTAACGTTAAGACTAAGTTAGGATAGCAAGGCTAGGTCCGTCAATGTATAATAAGTTACAAGCAGTAGGCAGTAACGTTACTGGGATGATCATGAGTCGATCGCTTCAAGGCCCTAACGTTATATCGTAATTTGTAGTTGGTGGCTCACGAGGATTTGCAAAAGATCTTGCAAGGGCATTTTCCTTCCTAGTTACTTCTGGGGAATCACAGAACCTCTTGTACCACTCTTCGTGATATCCAAGGTTCAGCCCAACGTTGGTTGCCGGGGCAGTGGCGGAATTCCATTTCAAGCCCAGCCAACTAACGGTAACGTTAGGCCTAACGTTAGGTTTAACGTTAAGCCTATTTTCTCTTTCTTTTGACTCGAATTTCTGCCACTCGACAGCGAATGTTGAAAATCTGCCCTAAGTGCCTTCCCTGAACCTGATTAGTTTGCTCTTTGTTAACGGACTAATTACATGCATCGAGCAGAAATCAGGCAACACCTGATGACCTGGGTCCGTAGTCAAGTAAGTCGCCAGAATGCTAGTTTCAAATATGGAACTCAGTGTACGTACCTGATGTAACGAGCAATCTGATTGGCTGAAAGTAGTCAACTCTCATTTTCCTCTTGCTAATCTCATCACTGATTGGTTGGATTTCGTAAAAAAAATGTGTTAAAATTTGCCATTTTTTTGCTTTTTTCTCACCAAAGTACCAGTTTCGCACGTGTGGATCAATGAGTCATGGATCTATAAATATTTTAGCACCGAGCTGTGTGCGAATTGTGTTGTGCCGGATTCTGTTGCACGAAAGTGCAGAAAAATCGGCATTGGCCCACGGCCTATTAGCGGAAACATGTAAGTCAAACTAACTGATTATGTAGGCCTGCGTTGGAGAGTGGAAAACCATTGAGTTCGTGAAGCAATTGCAGTGGTTATTGAACTGATATCATGGACGACGATGAATTTATGAATTTCAGCTATTAACAGCATTTTATGTAGTGCGTTTTTAGTATAAGCACATTGTCCAATAGAACGACGCGCAAGTCAAATTGTCACTTCCGCGTGCACCGATGTTTGTGAATCCACGAGGCGTTATTTTCCGTCTTATGAAACGGTATCAAATATTGACTCACAACACTTTCAAACCCCATAAAATTATAGAAGATTTCAATACGAAAGGCAATTATGGGAAAGGTTTGCTACACCTTGGACTTGGCTCTACGAGACACATTTTCTCAGTTTTTGGGCACATCTTCACCACCTTTAAACAAAAGCCAACAACCAGCAGTTTTTGAAGTAAAACCGTACATTTGACCTCCTGCTACCCGACTTCAAACCTGAGTTGCCATGGCAACGAAATATTTTGGCAGAACATGTCACTCCTATTATAGGTTTCATGTTTCATATCGGTGCAATGTTTCCCCTGGAATTATGTACAAAAAACGATTTTGACTCAATTTGACCTTTGACCGTCACTTCCAGAGTATTTTGTCATGGCAACCATATATTTCGGTAGTTCTAGTCATTCTCATGACATATGCGAAGTTTCATGTCACTAAGATGTTTCATTACCGAAATAGAGACAAAAGTATAATTTCACCTAAATTTGACCTTTGACCTCTAACCTTTGACCTTCACTTCCGGGAATCTGCGAGACACAAGTTCCAATCATGGGGTGTCTTCCCACTAAGTTTGAAAAGGATCGGTCTAGCCCACTAGGAGGAGTTCGAGTAAAAAGTTTTTGCTTTTTTCACTTGAAAATAGCCACTTCCACTTCCATCACGTGACCTAAAATGTCTGTTTCCATGGTAACCATGCATTTTGGTAGTTCTAGATATCCTCATGACACGTGCAAAGTTTCACTTCAATGCCATGTTCCTTTACAGAAATACGGTAAAAGACCAGAAATACAGCCAAAAACTCCCCCAAAATGATTTTTATCGAATAAGACCTCTGACCTTTGACCTTCGCTTCCAGAAATCTGCGAGACACAAGTTCCAACCGTCGGGTATCTTCCCACTAAGTTTGAAAATAATTCGTCCAGCCCACTAGGAGGAGGTCCAGTTAAAAGTATCTGCTTTTTTCACTTGAAAATAGCCACTTCCACTTCCATCACGTGACCTTAAATGTCTGTTGCCATGGTAACCATGCATTTTTGGTAGTTCTAGATATCCTCATGACACGTGCAAAGTTTCACGTCAAATCCATGTTCCTTTACAGAAATACGGTAAAAGACCAGAAATAGAGCCAAAAAATCCCACAAAATGATTATAATCGAAATATGACCTCTGACCTTCACTTCCAGAAATCTGCGAGACACAACTTCTAAACCTGGAGTACCTTCCCACCAAGTTTGAAAAAGATCCGTCCAGCCCACTAGGAGGACTTAGAGTCACAAATCTCCTCTTTTTTCGCTAAAAAAGAGACACTTCCCCTTCCATCACGTGAACTTCGATACCTGTTGCCATGGTTACCATATACTTTGGTTGTTCTGTGTACTCTCATTACATGTGCAAAGTTTCATGTCAGTGCGATGTTCCACTATTGAAATATAGTAAATTATATGATTTTCACCAAATTTGACCTTTGACCTCTGACCTTTGACCTTTACTTCCGGTTATTTAATATGTACAGTAGTTCCACCTAGGGTACCGTCCTACAAAATTTGAAGAAAATCGGCTGAGCAGTTTAGGAGATATTAGCAAAATAAAAATTCACGCACACACACACACACACACACATACACACTCACACACTCACCAACCCACCAACACACACACACACGGACACATTTTGACCCCTCACACAGAATTGGAGTTTTGGTTACCTTGGGGGACCCCACCTTAGGTTAGACCCTTGGACTAGTAACTTGGGGGCACCAACCATTACCATGGCAACAGTGCCAATTTCAGCTGGCATTCCCATTTATAGCTCTACGGGCAAAGTGATTACAATACCTCATCCTCCTCAAGGAGCGATGAGATAACAAGTAATTCAGTCAGGACTTTTATTGGTATGTCACCATACGTTCAAGAACAAACCGATATCAGGGGATCATATCATGTTGCATGCTTGTGGTTCATCATATGCTTTGTAATGAAACCGTGGACGTATAAAAAGAATTCTAGTATGAAATGACGAAATAATATCAGGTTCCAGACTTACTTCGTGCTCCGTTAGCTGCTCAACGGTGATTTTCTCCTTTCCATGCTGTCCGAATTCTGGCCAGTAGTACGCCACCGATTTCTTTAAATCGAGATGGCCTCTGTCGACCAGCATTGCGACACATAATGCTGATAAGCCTTTATAATAGAAAAACTAAAGTTGGTGAGAACATGGTATCAAACAAAATGTCACACCTTCATGCCTCCACATTAACTTTAGGTTTTTTTTTTAATCTAATCAGTGATAAAACAGACATTGAAAGAATTTGAGGCCAAAAATAAATATCTACTTATTGTATCCTTGTTACGTTTGGGACTGTAACATTGAATCAAATTCACATTCGCATCCGTTTCTCATGTAGAAGATAGAATTGAACTGTTTAGAAAATATCGTAACATTTACAATAAAACTGTAAATAAATTGTTTATTTGAAAATAATATTACCTTTGGTCGTTGAGAAAATTATTGTCATGGTGTCTTCCTTCCAAAGTCTCTTGGCTTCTAGATCAGCGTAGCCAGCCCAAAGGTCAATGACCTTTTCACCTTCGAAGTAGACAGAAAATGCCGAACCGGCTTCTCGGTGATCCCAATGATCTTCATAGTTTTTTCTGCCAATAGTAATTAAAGGTCACCAATTGTGTGGTCCAGCCGATATTCATAAGGTTTTTTATTCATAGGTGCCAATGTTCGCAAGGTTCTTTACTCATAAAGTTCATACGTTGCCGATTGTGGATAGCGAATCCCTCTTTGTATTATGAATAGCGAACCTTATTTGCCACGATGAAAAGTGAACCTTTTTCTTAATTATGAATAACGAACCCAGTTTTTGATGATGAACATTGATCCTTTTTTTGAGTATATGAACGAACCTTCTTTTCATTGATGATTTATAGCGAACCTTATGAATGATGAACATTTTTTATCTTTAATTTTGATGGATAACCAACCTCATGAACAATGGACCTTATGGGTAAAAACCCTCATGAATATCGAGTTGTCCCCAAAGTTTCATCAGGTTTATATCCTTGTTTGAGTTTTTTTTATTTCACGACTAAAATATTATTTAACGTGACAATATTGCTTGATATTATAACCTTACTGTTTTCTGAGAGATGATGACGAACGCAGAATAAGATAGGAATGAATAAGATGTTTATTGCAAACGCAATCACCTACAAGACCATTGCAAACGCGATCCCCTACAGAACCATCAATGCAAAAAAAAAAAAAAAAAAGAAAAAAGGAAGCCATGCAGTAATCCTGAACTTTAAGATCTGAAAGAAAACTACTCTTCAAAGTTTTTAATTTCGTTTGGATCAAGTCGTATTAGATCAAGTCGAGCCGGCTAAGGCCTTTTTTCCAGCTGTGGCTCACTGGCTTGTTTTCCCTACTCCACTGTTTTTGGGAACATCACGCACAACGGCAGAAGGTTCCATTTTTTGAGTCTTTGGTATGACTCGACATGGGAACAGAACCCTGGCCCTCCGCGTGAAAGGCGGATGCTGTTTCCATCAGACCAAACACGCGGTCTGTAGCACGAATAGGAGCCTTTAAGGTAATTGACCAACATATATGTCATGTGTAAATCCCGGCTTTTCTACAACCACACCCTGGTTTGCACGTCACTGCTTTCATGAGACAGTTAATTGGTTTATTATTTACGCAGGTACAATAAGCGTTCACTGAATTAAAACGTCTTTTTTCGAATTTCATCATTTCAATATTTTAAACAACGACGTACCTGAATACAGCTTTGTGAGAGTCATTCAATTTTGCAGTCGAGTCTATTTATTTAATACTTTTAATGTGACTCGAGTCCAATCGGTAAATCGTGTAACTCTGTTATCTCTAAAATTATGTTACAATTCCTTTAATTTGTAGATGATTAGCCGTATCCTTATAGGCAGGACCCAAACAATGATTGTAATGTAGCAATGACTTGGGTTCCAGAAGGAAGGAGAAAAAGGAGAAGTCCGAAGACCACCTGGAGGCGAACTGTAGAGAAGGAAAGAAGGGAAGCTGGATGGAGGACCTGGAATGAGGTGCGAGCCGTGTCAACCGACAGGGAGGGGTAAAAACGCTCTGTGAAGGCCTTATGAGACAACAGTCGCGAAGAAGATAGGTAACAGGTAAAAGGGAATAAATCTGTGGAACCTTGACTCTTTTAACTATGCATTACGATGGACTTCGTCGCCATACCCTGGTTCAGAGAGTTAGCCTGTTTATGTTTATTCCTGTCCCAGAAGCAGCAACTCGAACAACCAAGTGTGTGGATGTTAAGATGGATGGTAAGACATGTTTGTCGACGCCCATTGTTTAATAAGAACTATGATAATCATTTACTAGCCTGATTTGAGTGACACTGTGGCAAAAAAAGCAAAGTTGGCTAGTTAACTGGTCCATCCGAAGGTGCTTCAGTCCGGCGCGCAACCGACTTCTTCGGCTGGGCAACTCATTTTAGTGGCAGGCTTAAGCCTATGCCAAGTGGGAGGAAAGCCGGAGTACCCGGAGAAACACCCACGTACATCGTACGTACATCATGCACATGTGAGACACATTGGTACACAGCAGCTGGAATAGACCACTCTGCCACTCGACGAACTCTGAACACTGTGGTGCCCTTTTATAATTACCTGTCACGTCATTCCCTGTCCAAAATATTGAAACAACAGTATTCTTACATACAATGTGCATTCGACCGTAACGATGTTATGCCGTAGTATTTGAATGGCCTGGGAGAACACCTAGCGTGCAACAATTTTGAGCATATTGGCTTTTCTGTTGGTTCTCGTCACATGGTTGTGGTAACAATTACACAACTGCCAGTCAGTACCCTTTTAGTGCATATAGTTTATCAAAGAAGTTAGATTCAAGCTTACCTGAACACCTCTCTGACTTCTTCGAACCCTGGAGCTACGGTCCCAAATATTTCAGGTACTGGGTAGGATGGCTTGAGGTAGCTTGGAATCACGAAAGCTACAACTATTGCAGTCGTAGCTACCAGCAGGGCTTGTCGTATTAGAGACATGTTGTATGTGCAGAACGTATGGCACTACAGAATTGTGTGACGATCTTTTACAAATGCTTAAAATAGCAAAGTTAAAACCTGACACCAAGTTACCATATTGTAAACGGTGTCATTGACAAAGGTCGTAACGTTATCTGTTAAAGGCGTCTATGTAATATTTATTTATCCCTGATAGACCCAGCTACTTTTCCCAGCAAATTTTATTACCGGTTCATACTCTAGCAAAAAATATCGGCCTGTAACTGTTTTATTCGATTTGAAAATTTAATGTCACCCATAACAAGTTCCAGTTTCAAAATGTATTTCCAAATTCCATGTCTTTCACCATTTTTATAAAATATGTTTGTTTTCTTTTGGGCTCATGTCGACAAAACCCAGAGAGAACGCCACTTTGGCAGTATTCCTTGACTTCTTGTCACGTGTACGACAAGTTTAGTTAAGGTCGTTCATCCCAACGACTTGTCGCACCTGCGACAAGGAGTCTTTTCTTGTCTGAGAGAATGTTTTTTTGAAATATTTTCCGATTCCTTGTCGCATGTGTGACAAGGAGTTGGTCCTTTTTCCACGGACTACAGTATGAGGATATCGTATTAGGCTATAATTTTGTCAAAACAGGCAAAAAGTTCTGCAAAAGGAGCTGTCCAGATTAAAGTAGAAAATCCATTTTGAAAGAAGAACTTGTTTAACAATTAACTTCCAGTTCAGTATATAATTTACTTGTCAAGTGTTTGCCCAGATCCAATGATAGGCCCTATGTGTTGTTTTTTGGAACTGACATGTACACAAAGAATCGTTGCGTTTGATCAAAGGAACAATGGCATAGTCGTTTCCTACCGTTGGAAAACTTGCTTAGGTTGCATCAATACAATGCAGACTAGGTCAGGGTTAAAAATATACTAAACGGATGCCTTCCGTATACGAAAATGAAATCATTACTTTCGTCATTCGAAACACATTTAAATTGAGAGCAAACACCAGTTTCTAAATTTTGATCCAGAATTTATGATAGGATACCTCATTTTAACCTCAAAACGTATGTGAAACTGATATCAGAAAGAAAAAAAGACTATGCAGCTGAAGTCAGAATTATTTGATCGACAAAATCGTTCGCAGTATCTCTTGTTATCTTATCATTTGATGGTTTACCTCAGGAACTTCTCGCAATAGACAGATTTACATGTTTTAAATTTACATTTAAAAAGTTTTTAGCATTTTAACAACTACTTTGCACCCACTTCGGTTTGTAAACACATTTAAATCTGTCATTTTTTTAGCTTTCCAACACAACATGTTTAGAAACTAATCGTGTCTGGAAGCGAAATGTTTTGAAATAAAAAACGCGTACTTAGCATCTAACGTGTGTACAAAGTGAGGGCGAAAATGTTTAGATAAACGTTTAATTAAGTTGAAAAAAATTTTGAGAGTGTAGGTTATGGCATTTCAAATTAAGGTTGTCCGACGATTACTTGTTTTATTCCTTATTTAATTTGTTGTTTCCCTAAGGAACAAAAATGATGCCGGGCCTTCTCATTTAATTGCGGAATGGCAATTCCACAAGTGTCCTCAAATTTTCCATATAAGTGCACGTAAAAACCAAAAACTTTTTTGCGTTTCGAAAGGTTAGCTTAAACTGAAATGAGTGAAAGTTGTTAAGGATGATTCGTGAAAGGCCAAAATTTCAATACATCAATCATCCATGCAATTATCTGGGATTTAAATTGCTATTAGAGGTCGATATGAACTTGAAAACATTGTAAGGACTCTGCAAGCTTTAATATAATTTCAGGGCTTTATTTTACATGAAGATAACATCCCCTTGTCCAATGGGCCACAGAATTTCCGATAGGGTGTCAGGGGACTCTTTTCCAAGTAGCCATTCTGTGGCGTCATAAGAATACTTGGTACATTCATCTCAGTATATTCCATAGAATGGCTATGTAGTTGATGTGACATGTGAGGAATATTTAAACTGAAACAATTCATTAGGCTAACTTCTCCGATGCTCCAAAAGCCCTGATTTTGAGGCCTTTTTCAGGGTACAGGTATTTCCACTTCATTCATTGTGCATTAAGATAAAGACTCCCTGGCCCAGTGGACCATGAAATTGCAGATAGGGTGCCAGAAAATTCTTCTCCATAAAGACATAGTGTGACTACATGAGGAAGCTTTGTGCTGTTATCTCAGTGTAGTCAGTCAATGAGCAGAGTGGTCAGTGGGAGCTGAGAGCATTATTTACATTTCACCTAAGCAACCGTGAAGGTGCTATATGGAGAGCATCGAGCTGGATTTCATCATGGAAGGTGTTAACTGTGCAGGATCAGTCCAGTTTTCCCAAGCTGTCACGCTTCCCCCTTTTATTGCTGACCGCAATGTTTGCCAAGAAATCGTTGATAAAAAACTTTCCATATTAGAGAAAGTGGTACTGTTCATGGCCCTGTGTGTTCCTTTCAATCATTTTTTTACTTGGAAATCGTATCTTCTGTAAATTTTTTAAAGACATCTTAAAAATGTCGAAGTTGCTTTTCCTTCATTATCTATTTTCTATGTTGGTTTTCCTCATGTCTTGTTATTCAGCACGGCAGATAAAATTAAAGATTCGTTAACACCGAGTGGGCTGTTACCGCCTCAGCCCTCTCTTCGTAGCAACATCAACAATAAAACATATGGGAAATTATGAGTGCAACTCCTTCACACCACTGCTTTCTCTTAAGTAAGCCCTCTGGCCCCTTTCTGGAATGTTTGGATCCGAGCCAGGTCACGTCATGTAATCATGTGATAGTAATGAAATCATACATCCATACATCTTTTTAAATATACCAAATGTTTCAATTTTTGAAGAATAAAATTTCATTTATGAGTTATATTAATTTAGGAGTAAAACTCCTAATAATTCCCTTAATATGTCGCTTTCAAACAAGTTTTAATTGTTAAAATTTAATGTGCAATTACTTGAAATGTTTAGAATTGTTAATATAATGGTGGGATAAGTGTTTATTGCTAAAACATTTTCTACAATGTATGTTCTCAATATGAAATTTGACCATATTGAAAAATTTCAGGAATGTCTGGTTTGTAAACGCGGGGTATCTCGCATAGAAATTACTAGCCTACATGCCTGATAGAAAAGAGTTCGTTAATGAATGTAAAGGATTGTGTGTTACTTCTCTGGGTTTATTCATCCGAAGTCCTTTACGCAGTGTACTGCGTGAAATATTTCAACTAATAAGCAGCAGTATTTAAATTTCAGTATCTCCATGGGAAGGCATTTTTAGTCGAGTGACATTGAAGCTCCGAAAAATCTCAACATTTTCAGATCCATTTTTGGAGTTGGTACGGCTAAGTATAATCCCAGCATTATAGTCTCAGTATGGTAGAGAAACAGACATATACAAACTTTGATCATTTGGAAAAATGAAACACGTTAAACATCAATTTTGCACAACTTAAAGGTACTGTATATAAGCCTATTGTGGTCCCATTTCACATATTTTCAAACGGGTAGAAAGTGGAGAAAGCCCAGCTTTTTGGGGGTCTTAGATATGTACCCCCCACCCACGTGACGTAGAACTACATAGAATACAAGAAAAAATCATCAATGCATCATTTTCATCGCAATTTGCAAAGATACCCGTCATGACGTTTCCATATTGCCATCAATAGCTGCCTGGGCATTTTTGAAACGCTGTGTGTGATTATGACATCTTACGTCAGGTTGTCTTGTATATGAACGACAGGCACAAATTGAGCTATATTAACTTGATTGCAACTTGGTTATGTAGATTTTAACATGTGCTCGGCACAAACAGGCTATGATACGAATTGATTGTTTTGAGAACCGTCCCCTTCACTCCAGAACTTGATTTGTATACACTTAAAAATTTTTTATTTTATGAAATCTTTCATGTATTTTCCCCTCTCACCATACCTGTTAAATCTTATGTAGAATTTAACGAACCATTCTTACCGTATATATTGCATTGCTTGACTAGCTAAGTACCGCGTAAACGGCTCTCCAATGGTCATGCTTTTCTATTTCGTATCAAACTGTTATCAAAAATTATGGTTCCTTATAAAATGAGGGCGAAAGTTTCGTACGGGTACAAAGAAAAATATTTCACACGACGTATGCATCAAAGAATCTTCAATCAATGAAAACATTATATATTCAAAAATTCCTCTCTCGGAGAGTCCTTTAGTGTACCTATTTTACTCCATTTTCTTATCCCTGTTTAATCTTTTTAACTGCCTTTTCTACACTGGCCTTAAGGTTGTGTATTCTAGGATCCATCAGCTGTAGACCCATTGGTGACATGTATCGAGTAACAAATCCGTATCCAATTTTCCTGCTTGGATCAGCGTATCCGATCTGTCCCCCAGCTCCAGGTGCTCCAAATAGATTCCCCTCCTACGAAAAAGGATGCAGTTCGTTGTAGATAGGCCATTACAGAAATTATTTGAGCCAAAAACAAGATGGTTCTTCGATTACAAGTATGTTGTACTTGGTCAAATCATTCTGGAGTATAGTCCCGTTTCGTATTGTATATTTCAGTTTTGACAATTCAGAAACAAGCTAGTTTTTTTGAATAAAAGTAATTGAGAATTTGAATGAATAAAAGCCAAGCGCATTGTCTGAACCATATTGCTCATGACGTATATGACCGTTTCGTTAAAACAGAGCAAAGAAAATGTTCATCAATGACTGCTATACTATTTGATTCGATCACATTGAAGATTGAAATATAAACTTTGTAGACATGTTGTTCCATTTAACTTAGAATTGCTTCCAACCCAAAAATACATCAGTTCAAGTATGAATCTGATTTATGACGTGTATAGATTTGAGCAAATTAATTTATCTCAATCAAAAAATGGGATTAATCAGAGGTATTACAATCATAATCTTGATGATAAATGTCGTCATCAAACGTAATTCGAGAACCAGAGCAGTGATATGTAAAAAGAAGAGGGTAAATCTAGAACATTTAACTTACATTTTCTCCTTGAGGTATGACATCCATTCCATATTTCCATCTGATTGGGTGGCC
Source organism: Holothuria scabra (assembly GCA_037179385.1). NCBI lineage: Eukaryota > Metazoa > Echinodermata > Holothuroidea > Aspidochirotida > Holothuriidae > Holothuria > Holothuria scabra. Next base: position 7,406,617 of record CM074179.1, read on the forward strand.
AAAAATCAATAAATCAGGAGTAGGGCCTCTCTTATCGTTTGCGTATTCGTCAATAACTCCTTTTGACAGTAATGTTTGGTTGCCATGTTTGCCTCCATTAGCTAAAATACCGAATAGTTTAGCTAAAGCCCTTGCAGTAGCCACACCGGTAGCTGAAGCAAGCTCTATCTTTCTTATGTCTGGATCTGCCGTACGTTCAAACTATTGCAAAAATAAAAACATTTTAATTTACTATAACCTCAGTGTTTGTTGGTAAGTATGATTCTGATGAAGGTTTCTCATATTGTTTTACCAATGAATGTTTTCACACAATAAGACGCGTAAAATTTTCATGCCATGTTTTATATTTACAAGTTGCTGAATTTGTGTAACAATTGAATACAGAATGCTCAAATTTATTCATAAAAAGCACATGTTCCAAATTCTTTGCATTAACCAAAATTATCATAAAAATCACCTTATCTTTCCGATGGGAACTCCCTTAACTTGAATGAATTGGCGGTGTTCACGGACTTCCTATACATGGACGGAACATACTGCACGGCACATTGTCGCTTCCGTACGTGTGAGAAAAGGCGTAGCAAGATGGCTGTCTGCTCTGGTTTGTGTGAAAGTTTGGACTTGCCCAAGTAAATCAACACATTTTGCAAGAGAGTTGAAAAATTTCAAAATAATGCAAGGTAAGGTCCAAATCACCACATGTATTGCAGGAATATGATATTTTTTCCCATTGAAGTTTAACTTTTAATAAAAATATTACATAGTCTTCGTCAAATAATACAAATTACAGCTTCAAGGGGGTCATCTTGGTGCGCCTTTTTTTGTCCCAGTCGGTGGCGACAATCTGCAGAAAGGACTTTCTCGTTACATGCTTTGCCAATGTATATAGGAAGTCCCTGACGATGTTATTAACCTGGAAATTGTCATTTTGCGCTTTTATTTTGCAAGAAAAACTGTTTGCATAATTTTTTATGCCAGAAAACGTCATTTATTTTACATTCAAAATAATTGTGGCTATACAAACATTCCGTTGCCATTCAAAAGCCTCCGACAATTTTTTTCATACAACTGTAAAAATCAAGATGGGTTACACAAACTACCATATCTGGAAAATGTTTCGGTTTTGTATATCAAACAAAAAACATTTTTTAAAACTAAAAGTCACAAAACACGCTTACCTCACATATATCACCACAACTTTCCATAAATTTCTGGTTGATATCTCCATACTCTCCACCCAAACCAGGAATCATACTCAGTAAGGATTTTTTCATAGCTGGTATGTGTCGTATGGCATATATAGTGTGAGCGATCGTTGCTTGAACATTAGTGCATCTGCCTGTGCGATGTGCAAGCTCTAAAGGCACACCAACGTAGGCGTCTATGTCTGAAAGAAAATTTCAATAAGTAGCATTATTAACCCACTCTTTCTCTAAAGATTGTACCAAGTGAATCTTGAATGAAACTTTCTGAAAATAACGCAAATTCGTATTGTAGGCTCCACAGTAATTTATTATTCTTAGTTATTGAGTTGGTATTACTTAAAATCTTGGAAATCAAACCTAATGTATGTGCAATCATAAGTCTGGTGACAAGAAAGTGATAAACAACGGTATTTGATGATGTAGAGAGCATTACAAACTTAACAAAGCCAAAATTCACCTTGAAATGTATTGAAAGTTGACCAATTCACATGGTAATTGCCGTTCTGCACTTAATCTTATTTAAATACGAGCTAACCAAGAACATTCTGTGATGATGTGATAGGGCCTGGCCATAAGTAGTTAATATCGTTTTGTTTTGCAATCTACATTTGAAGGACAGTTTGTAACATAGGATTGTTTGCCATTGTTTTATCTAAGTTGCTGAAGTTGTCTAAGTTATTTGAAATGTCTAATTGAAAATCATTGATTCGAGCATTTCTTCTATTGGTAAACTCAGGTTCGTAGCCAAGCGGGGAAAGAGAGCTGGGAGAAAAACTTGCCTTCTAGAGAGTTTGAAGTTTTCCATAGGATTAATACAATTTGAAACATTTGCCCACTAAAGAAATTTTTCCCCTGGAAAATCCAGTTTGCAAGAATATACCGTCAGAACCTCATCTATCTTCGGGTCTGCTTAAACTTCAAACCTCCTAAAGGGTCCAATGAAGTAGCACCACGTCGATAATTACTAAATTTGCTGATTGTGGTGTCTTTGCATCAAATCAGTGAACTGTTACGGCTCCCTGATCAAATGAAGGCTTGCACGTAGTGTAAAATAAAATTACGTTTGGGTCTCAAATTTTGGCATGATGTATGGCCCGTTACCATAGCAAGAGTCATACACATGTACCTGTATAACTGTTAAATACATTAGTATTTCTCATCTATGGCAATGATTTACTTCCTTTCTTTTCAAGGACGACATGATGTCTATTTTTTTTTTTAAATTGCCTGAGCTGTTCGTGTGTTAGTGCATTTTTCTAAATTACGAAGGGCACCGTGAAATTACTTGTCCTGAATTATTTCTAATAAAGTGATATTAAATCCCTACCAAATGGTTTTCTGACTTCCTCATCGAAAAATTTGCCAATGGTCCGTTTTTTAGGGTCCACTCTTCGTACTAAGGCGTCCACATAGGGTCCAATCGTTATGCCATGGTACCCGTGCCTGGTTCCAGGTTCCCACATCGGCCTGGACTCTGCTAAGACTTTATCTAAAGCAGGGTGATCTTCGAGAAGTTTATAACTAAGAGGTTCACCAGTAGCTGCGAGACCTGCCTAGGAGAGAGAGATAATCGTGGGCAGAGAGCAAACTAATGAGTGGATCTAGTTAGTTCGGTTGGTCGGTTGGTCAGTTGGTTAGTTAATTAGTTAATAAGTAAGTTGGTTAGTTATTTAGTTAGATGGAGTTTTACGGCCCAGTCCCCAACCAATTGTTTCAAGTTGAGCTGGCTAGGGTCTTCCTTCCGATGTGTGAGTGTGATCAATACTTGGGTAGTTTACGCTATGAATATTTATAAAGTTTACGATGCATACGAAAGTTGGATGATGTAAAAATCATTGCTACCAAGCCACAAAACCCCAATTTTACATGTAGCATTTGCACAAAATAAGTTTTCAATGTGTATGAATTCATACATTTTTGTTTACTCCTGACTATCTTATGAAATTGCAATCTAAAGAATAGTTAATTCATCCATTTTGAGACCTGTCCAGATTTTGTAGAACGGAATTCGTAAAATTATTCGACAACGGCGTTATGTTACAGGCAAGCTGCATCGTAAGGGTTTTAGAGGCATGCGAAATTACTAATCGAAGTTTGTATATCTAGCTTGTAACTTACTCAAATATACGAATAGTTAACTGCATACGCTATTCTTAACATTTTAACCCCAAATAGTCTTAATAAGATACAAACATATCCAGAAAAAATGCTCTGCTGAATAATACATGTTACAAAATTTAGGGTGATCTTCCAATTAGAATTAATGACCATCTAGCGAAACTTACAAAGGTAAAGTGAATATTCTTTGATAGGAAAGTAGTGTGAATGAACTCTACATCAATTTGAATCTCCCTTCTTACCTTCTTTTCGAATCTTCGGTAACAAGACAAGGTACGAAAGGGGGCCAAAAGCATGAGGGGCGAAAAATTTTGTTCGGTGGAGCGAATGTGTACAAATGCATTTGGTCAATTGCAAAGCTCAAAGTATCTTGGGGCAAAATACGTCAGGGGGTCTGCCCCGGCCCCACTTGTCTAGGAACCTGTTTGAGTTTAACGTGTTTTGTGGTTTTGTATTTCTGTTAATTTTTCCCTCTCCTAAATGCCCCTAGCTGGAATAAACATGTTGTTTTGAACTAGTTTCCGGCGTTCTAGTTATAACTTCGCATTTACCATGCCATTGTACCTTGTTCGATAAGTGAGTGAGTCCGTCAGTCAGTGAGTCAGTCAGTGAGTCAGTCAGTCAGTCAGTCAGTTTGATTGGTTAGTTTGATGGAGTTTTATGGCCCAGTTTTCAACCCGAGGCCGAGCCGGCCACGCATGAGAAAATCTGTCCGCTTGAAGAACGGCGGAACGAACTGGCCGATCAGGGAACGAGCTGACCGATTTTTGACGTCATTTAACCATACGAGATTGTTTGCTTAGTCTGCGCAAATGTTTACCCTGCACGAAAGACAAGAACACACCATTGTTCTGTTACAGTTTTGGTGCTAAAAATTTTCTATAATTCCACCAAACCTGGACCGATTTTTCTGGTTTAAAATTCGCTTTAATGTCAACTTATCCATGAAGTTCACTTTTAGCGAATAATTCTCTACAATTTCGAAAATTACGTCATTATGCTTAGAGCCGCATTTTGTCCACTGCAAGTGAGTTAACCGCAAAAATGTGGCATCTGGAGACATGAACTCTAAAGCAGGCGAAGGAAATTTTGTCTTTCCTTCAAGGGGACGAAATCTGTAATGGGTTTTTCCAGTTGTGACTCACTGGCTTGTTTTCCCTACTCCATTGCTCATGCTCAGCACCAAGCACAATGGCAGTAGGTTCTGTTTATAAAGTCTTCGGTTTGGTCCGGCTAGGACTCGAACACCCAACCTCCCGACTGCACGTCTGATGCTAACTTTGTCGGATAAGCTTTGCATGCATGTATGTGTGCATTTACGGATGGAATAAGTACGAACTGATCTAAACTAAGAAGATAGATCATAGCTTACTTCGTGTTCCAATAGTTGCTCAACAGTGATTTTTTCCTTCCCATTCTGCCCAAATTCCGGCCAGTAGTACGCCACCGGCTTCTTCAGATCGAGATGCCCTCTGTCGGCGAGCATGGCTACACACAACGCTGCAAGGCCTTTGTCAAAATAAAATAAAATAACAAAGTCATTTAAACATATTAGTGATTTTCGGGTTTTTCATTGTAATGAGAGACATGAGAACAATTTATAAAAAAGTATAAATATGTGCTTTCTCTACAAACATAACGTATTACTTTCAAGAAAGGGAACACCTTAGATTATTTTGTAATCATTTTGTACAGTATTTAATAGACCTATGAGATCGTTGAAATGGAGTTACTTTCAAGTTTATTATCTGTGAGCTAAAATATTTTAGCAATCACTTCCTTGCTAGAACACAATAGTGGGTCCAAATCGGGCCAAATTGGTCTCCCGATTGTGTTATAAACAAACAGAGCTGACAACATACCGTAGCCCACGTCGTTCCCTTGTTATCGTTATAATACGTGCATATAACACTGAGCGTCTAACCCTCGAACGAAAATATGGGCCTCAGTGCTACATTCCGGTAGATTAAAATGTGAACTTTTACACCAAAAAGCCAATTTAGACACACACCAAAAAGCCACTTTAGACACAACCCGGTACACCAAACCACTCGTTATGTTATGGATGGATAAAGAAAGAATGATTTCACGGAATTTTCATGTCAACTCAAATTTTGGAATACGTGTTGAAGTTGCGGGATTGGTTTGTTTATCCCGAAGATTTGAAGTATGTGTGCATGTGCATAACCCCCAAAACGGATTACCGAATTGGCTTATTGGGCTACCTTAGTCGAAATAAGCCCTACTGGGTCCCATTGCGGCCCTGGGGAGTTTGGAGCATCTTTACCATCTCTCGGGCAAGCTCAATTGAGACCCAAGTGGGACCTCAATGCCAATACCAACCTAGCACAGCCCAAACCCAATTAGGCCCAAACTTCTCAACTAAAACCCAATTTGGGCCTAGTTTGACTTGCTTGCTGGGCTTAGCTGTGCGGTTTGTTTAAAAGTTGGCGTTATGAACAGTGGCGTCGCTAGGAATTTTTGTCGTGGGGGCTATGGGGGAGCTGGATACTTTTGTAGAGGGTTGGAGTTTACTATCTAAGGATAGCGTCACCATCAGTTGGCGCGGAGCGTACAAAGAAAATTTTGGAATTTTGGAAGACACTGATCAGCCTAGTTTATTACTTCACTGGACTATGTATCCTAGGAATCCAGGAATCCTGCTGAATACTGCAAGCAGCTGTAACAGTACATTGCTGAGTAAAGTATTTTCATAGGCGTAGGGGAGTATATCAGTTTGGGGCATAAGAATTGTGCCCGAAAAATGTTATTTTTCCCGTAAGGCAGTAGCGCAGCGTCACCACTTGACTTACTTCTTCAGTTTTATTGCGACTTTACAACGTTTCTGTACTTTTTGGGGGCATATCTTTTTAAGATTTCGGTCACATTTAGGAATTTTCTGAAACAAAAACCATCCCGTTTTATCAAAATTTTACACCTGTCCGATTTTTTCCCAAATTCCTGCCCGATGTTAGATTTTGGGAAAATAGTACGCCACTGGGTATATCCACTTCACCCAAGAGCTAAGTGAGGTCCTGTGAGGTAGTAGTGGTAAGGTTGCGACCCTTGTGACTGCATTGACCCAACATGGGTTTGGTTGTTGCATTGGCCAATGACTGGCAGCAATAGAAGTGCAAAGTGCAAACTCCCTCCAACCGTATTTAACTCAAATATGCTACCCACTACACCAAGTGTGATTTTGGAACAAATTTATGTAATTGAAAAAAACTTCAGGAGATAGAAACAGGCCAAATTCTAGGATCATCAAGGTAGCCAATTTGAGCCCCCCCCAAATCTGTTACAAAATTTTCCATCCAGAAACCCGACGAGTAAAAAGCCAAGAGATTCCGAAGATATGAAGCTTGTCACAGTCTACTTGAATTTATTCCGAAATTCAGGGCCACGATTGCAGAAAACCATGCAACTACGTAGATCTATCGCAAGTGTATCTAGGTCATAGTTACGGGATTGCACGGACTGATTATTATCATCGGCCAGCATGAATATAATTTTTTGCCAAAGTCACCATGGGGGGGGGGCTGCTGGGGGTTCAAGCCACCAACCCCCCCCCCCTCCCCGTAGCTACGCCACTGGTAATGAGGGCTAAAAATTGGCGTTATTTAAGAACGGTTAATGACGTGGATTACGGTTCCTGTAATTGATGTTAGGCACAGCCGTTTGTCCAAACTATGTTATACAACCGGAAATTTCACGGTCATATTTCCTTTACATTTAATTCCTTTTCCTGTGAGGTTGATTCAACACAATACACAGTCTTATAGTTTGATTAAAACCAATCCCCTTTAAGTCTATCTTAATCATGAATCTGTTGCCTGGTTTTATTCTTTCATTTTAACGTTTTTTCCTCCATATGCGCTTGTTGCCCCAAATGCCGAACCTTAGAAATAGGTTCCAGTTGTCACCCCAGTACGCCCGATAGGATGGAACCACCAAATTTTTCGTTCCCAATAGAGGGAATGATTAGGCGCTGGAGCCACAGCTGAGACAATTTTCAGTCCTGTGGCAGCGCTTTACCATCATGTTATTTAATGAACTTTGCAAAATAGCTTGCCGGTTGAAAAACTTCACCTTGTTACATTAGGCTACGGTAGAACAGATAAGTTCTTACGCGTCAACATGTTACATCTTCTGCTTTAATCTAGGGACGCCCACAGCCTTTTGTTTCCAGTTTGGGGGAACTGGATTGTTATTGCACCACACTGCGAACCATCAACAACAACGGCGGCCGGATCCATTTTTCTTAAGTCTTTGGTATGAACTGGTCTGGTAATTGGACATTCCGAGACAGAGTCGAAGGAATACCAACTGGACCACACACTCCTAATGCACCTAGGCGGGGGGTTACACCTTGGATATTGGTACCACATTAATTTCTTGATTTCAAATACTTTACTGGTTTTACCTTTGGTCGTAGAGAAAACTATTGTCATGGTGTCCTCCTTCCAAAGTCGCTTGGCTTCTACATCAGCGTAGCCAGCCCAAAGGTCAACGACCTTTTCCCCTTCGAAGTAGACAGAAAATGCCGAACCGGCTTCTCGGTTATCCCAATGATCTTCATAATTTTTTCTGCCAACATTAAAAAAATTGTGGTCATCAATTGTCATTACCGTTTGAGTTTGTTTGAATTCATTACTGTTATGATTATACTGTTATGTGATACTAAGTGATATAATTGCTTGGTTTCACTGCCTTATTGTTAATTGCCTTCTCTTACAAAGATTAACGGAGAAATTAATCAACAATGGAAATGCATTGGATTTTCCTTTCTTTTTATTATACGAACCGTTATTCTATCGGTAGTCAAGTTCTGAGAATTTCGGTTTGTGAATGCCCAAAGTCCTCAATATTTTGATATTCGTTTGGTTTTACTCTGATTGTTCCCCACCAGGTCTGTAGCAAAGGTGATGGTGGCAGGGAGAAGACATCTGATTTTTTTGGGGGGGGGATGCTTAACACCCAATTCGAAAAATCCCTTATTGGAGATCACTCGATAAAATAAAATATTGGGAAATAGACTTTGCTTTCATAATTTTTATTTGATGCTGAGTCCCCCCACCCCCAACCCAGAGGTCCCAACACTCCAATGTAAAAAGATGTGTTAAAGAGGTGATTAAAGCGAACTTTTGCTGAGTACATTACTACAACTCTGAATACTAAAAAGACAGACCATTTATGTTGGCCATTGATATATTTTATATTCGCAGGTAAATTAGTTTTTTCAGTGGGTTAAAGCAGTACTGTAATAGTCCGTTAAATATTTTGATAAAATTGTTCTAGTCCCAACAGCTTCTTTTCGCAGCTTAGTTTTTACTTTGATTGTTTTTAAGTTTTTCTTTGAATCTTCGTACCAAGACACAAGGTGTCTGGTATTCCCCTTCTATGATTTCAGGCATAAATATACTCCAACGCACCGTTTCTTCATAATGGTTGAAAGGCATTTCCTGGTTGCGTGGCTGTTTATTAGGATCTCGTAAAAAGAATTTAACAGACTAGTCTAGACCATACCTTCCAAACCAATATAAAAAACCCTTTTTCTTACTCAAAATAACTCATTTAATATAAAGATTGTTAATTCTTTTAAAAATACCTTTACTTTTAAATAAGGCAATTAAATTATTTATAATGGAGACACGTTGCCTCGGATTCCTTTTGTGTTTCTTCATGATATAAACGAACAATTAGGATTCGTTTTTACAACATTTCCACGAAATTAATTCTGCACCACAATCATGCAACGAGTTAAATCCATGCAATAAAACTTATTTTTCAACATGGTTTGAGGTTGCAGTTGGTTACCGTATGGATAAGGCTGACTAATCTGGCATCTGTGTAGATTTTGTACCCGAAAGATATTACGAGATTTCTCTTTCAACAGTATTTAAACAGATAAATGTTTCTTCTTACTTGAAATCCATCTTCGATGCCTTTTGATTTTGGTAAGTAATCAGTTGAGAAAGGAAAAGTGCAAAAGGTTGATTTGCTACCAGTACCTCATTGAGCTTTTCATGTCCTGTTTTGAAATTTGCTATAATTGGAATATTTGAATATCTGCATGTCTCGCAAATGTTGACCAATATCAGCTAAAGTCTTAAGTAAATTGAGTGAAATATCTAATTATTGTGCATTTGAGATGCAGTTTTTACACATAAAGAGAGGTTTTCTCTTCGTTTTGAACTCAGTGAAGTTTGTCCATGGTATATCTCTTAATGAAGAATTGTTATTGAAGCTTACCTGAATACCTCTCTAACTTCTTCGAACCCTGGAGCTACGGTACCAAATATTTCCGGTACTGGATAGGATGGCTTGAGGTAGCTTGGAATGATGAAAGCTACAACGATAGCAGTCACAGCTACGAGCAGGGCTTGTCGTAGTAGGGACATATTGAACAGCTTATGTTACACTTAAAACATCAAGGGAGTTGCAAGGAGTTAGATTGTCTGTTAGTGCTATAGTATAGTTGTAGTGACTAAGCAAGTTTCATTCACAAAGGTCGTTACTTTATTTATTTAAGCAGGAAACTGTTTACCGATTTCTGATAGATTACTGATAGACCTGTCGAAGGTGTTTAACAGTCTTCTAGGCCTAGCATTTACAGAATTGAAAGCCTGGATCTTCGAGGAGATACAAATAGCAGAAGGCTAGAACTTAAATAAATTAAACATCCAAATGATTGGAAGTAGAGCTTTCGAAGAATAATGGTTTCACCTCTATTGTGACAGGATTAAACCTTCTTAAGGCAATTGAGCAGGTTGATTGACCGGGAGGGTCTTTTCGGATAACTCGGGTGTAACTCATCAACACTAGAATCCTCTTCAAAGCAATTAGAGAAATTGTTAGACCGAAGAGACCTAATCGGATTATTTTGGTTTGTATCATCAGCAAGCTGGTAAGCTGCTTCTGATGTTCAAACCGAAAGGCGATGTGGTTTTGAGATTGAGTTCCCAGAAATTTTCTTTAGCTTTTCGAGCCTTGTCGGTCCATGTATCGTTTTGGTCGATAGCAATGACCCGTAAATTTTTGATAGAATGATGAGCCAAATTGAAATGGTTTGCAACAGGTTGTTTAACCTTTTTGGTTTTAATTGCTGACCTGTGCTGTGTCATTCTCATTCGACGAGTATTTTTAGATTCTCCGACATACTGCACACCACATAAATTGCAGTATATGGGATACATGACATTTTTCGAAAGACAATTCATTTCTTGTCTAATTTTCAAAGTGCGAGCATTTTCCTTATAAAAAAACTTACATAATCCCCACATAATTCCTGTAGGAAAATGAAAACTTCCTAAAGGAATTTGCAATTTCCTATAGGAAGTTACAACTTCCTACAGGAATTATGTGGGATAATATTCAGCCTGTGCGATTTTCCCACATCAAAAAGTTGAATTCCCACATGAGAATTGAAATTCCCATATGGAAAGTTGAAATCCCCATATGGGAAGTGAACTCTACATGTGGGAAGTCATCTTTTGGTATGGGAAGTTGAACTTTCCATATGGGAAGTAAAATTCCCCATATGGGAAGGCACAAAATGGCTGTGTAGATTGTGCAGTGAAAAGCTTTAAAGGAAGTCTGTTGTGATTGGCTTATTCAAAGGCTCTGTCACAACAAAGCCCTTTTCAAAGGAGTCTTTGTATGGTACATGCACAGTGTTGAGCTGTGTAGAAAAGCAACTGAGTAGTGTACCAGTTTAACATTGTGTTGTATACAGCAGTCAGCAGTTAATAGTTAGCAAGCAGTGAGAGTGGATGCACACTGTGCAGTTGTAAATTTGAGTGGAGGCTGTGGACTATGTGCTGAATACTGTTAAGTAAGTGACTAAGTCTGAGTGCTGTTTTGTTGCATGGACTGAGATATTTTTATAAGCTGTAGTCTCAGCAATTGGACTCTCATATTCAAAACACATGCCGGCAATTGGATGTGCTGTAAAAGGAATCAGTTATTGTGTTGCATACAGACTTGGACAAATTTCAAACATATCATTTAACCTTTAAACAAGTTACATCTAGTGGACTTTTCTTATGGACATTCATCAGGATTTTGCACATGCCTTTGTCACAAATTATTCTGAAGAAGAGACTGCATTAGAACACATGCAAGCAATGCGATCCCTTATAATAATAATAAAAAAAAACACATAATTCCCACATATTTCCTGTAGGAAAATGAAAACTTCCTATAGGAATATGCAATTTCCTATAGGAAGTTACAACTTCCTTCAGGAATTATGTGGGATACTTTTCACCCTGTGCGAGTTTCCCGCATCAAAAAGTTGAATTCCAACATGAGAATTGAAATTCCCATATGGAAAGTTAAAATCCCCATATGGGAAGTTCAGTTCCCCATATAAGAAGTCAACTCTTCATATGGGAAGAAATCTTTTGGTAAGGGAAGTTGAACTTCCCATATGGGAAGTTAAATTCCCCATATGGGAAGGCACAAAATGGCTGTGTGGATTGTGCAGTGAACAGCATTGAAGGAATTCTATTGTGATTGGCTTATTGAAAGGCTCTGTCACAACAAAGTCCTTTTCAAATGAGTCTTTGTATGGTACATGAACAGTGTTGAGCTGTATAGAAAAGCAAGTAGTGTACCAGTTTAACATTGTGTTGTATACAGCATTCAGCAGTTAATAGTTAGCAAGCAGTGAGAGTGGATGCACACTGTGCAGTTGTAAATTTGAGTGGAGGCTGTGGACTATGTGCTGAATACTGTTAAGTAAGTAACTAAGTCTGAGTACTGTTTTGTTGCATGGACTGAGATATTTTTTAAGGTGTAGCCTCAGCAAATGGACTCTCATATTCAAAACACAGGCAGACAATGGGATGTGCTGTAAAAGGAATCAGTTATTGTGTGGCATACAAACATATCATTTAACTCTTAAACGAGTTGCATCTAGTGGACTTTTCTTATGGACATTCATCAGGATTTTGCACATGCCTTTGTCACAAATTATTCTGAAGAGAGACTGCATCAGAACACATGCGGGCAATGTGACGTACTTTAAAAGGAATCAGTAATTGTGTTGCAAACAAACTTGGACTAATTTCAAACATATTGATTAACCCTCAAACCAGTTGCATCTAGTGGACTTTTATTTTGCACATGCCTTCACAAAATATTCTGAAGAAGAAACAATCGTCATGGGCGTCCGCAGGTAAGGGCAAGGGCACTTGCCCCCCCCCCCCCCCCAGAAAATCAAAAATTTGAAAAACATAAAAATCAAAGCAAAAACCCGAACAGAACGTGTTTTCCAAGTTTCTATACCAAAAATAGGCTTTAGAAATGCCATTTCCGGCGATCTGGGAGGCATTTGGGGCTGAAATTTTCGCACGCTTCAAGTCAATTTATGGTGACTCGGAGGTTTTGCCCCCCCCCCCCTAGAAATTTTGCCCCCCCCCTTGACTTTTTTCTGCGGACGCTCATGACAATCGTGTATCCAGTTTGGCAAGAACTTTTAGGTGAACGTTTCATTTGAAATCAGCCGTAATACTCTTTTGGATACACTTTAATTCATAGGAACATTATACTGTGACCATATACTGCACATGTATACAGCAGTGTGCCTGCAGAGGATGATGAATGGAAAATAATGACGAAGACCTGAGTACATTGAAAAATCCCTCTTCAAGAAAATGGTAGAACCCGGTATGGGAAGGGATGACCAGCATGTGGGATTTATGTGGGAATGTTTCCCACATTCACGTGGGAATTAAGTAGGAATTTTTTCCCACATGCCCCCAAACCCACATAAATCCCACATGCTGATTCCTGTAGGAATTATGTGGGATTTTTTTTTTTATAAGGGATGTACTTTAAAAGGAATCAGTAATTGTGTTGCAAACAAACTTGGACGAATTTCGTAGACATTGATTAACCCTCAAACCAGTTGCATCTAGTGGACTTTTATTTTGCACATGCCTTCACAAAATATTTTGCAGAAGAAACGATCGTGTATCCAGTTTGGCAAGAACTTTAAGGTGAACGTTTCATTTAAAATCAGCCATAATACTCTTTTGGACACACTTTAATTTATAGGAACATTATACTGTGACCATATACTGCACATGTATACAGTAGTGTGCCTGCATAGGATGTTGAATGGAAAATAATGCTGAAGACATGAGTACATTGAAAAATCCCCCTTCAAGGAAATGGTAGAACCCGGTATAAGAAGGGATGACCAGCATGTGGGATTTATGTGGGAATTTTTCCCACATTCATGTGGGAATTATGTGGGAATTTTTCCCACATTCCTGTAGGAATTGTGTGGGATTTTTTTTTATAAGGGTTTGATTGCTCTGGAAGCCTTTTATGGAATCAAACAGGGCGCACGTTTGGCACTCTGTCGGAATTGCGCTGACGAGTTTTGTACGTCAGAGTTTGCGAGCGAGGGGTTTCTTTTGCCTTTTGGATGGCATTTTCAATTGAACACCGAAAATACTGCCGGTCACGGAGATAACCAGATAGTTCCGTTGCCCGAGTGTCAAAATCTGTTTCAGAGAAACAGATGCGTTTTATGCGGAATGCTTGACTGTACGGAATGTTTTTGGTGCAGTGCGGAGGATGGCAACTGCTGGGTAGTTGTGCTTGTCCGTTGGTTTGTTGAACAAGTCTGTTTTGAGTGAACCATTTTCTATCGTTACAGTGGTGTCCAGGGAGTGGACACTGGACCTGGAATGGTCGGCCGTAAATTTGATGGTGGGATGGAACGAATTGATACTCTCAATAAAAAAATTTTAGACCGTCTTCACCGTGGGGCCAGATCATGAATATGTCGTCTATGAAACGTAACCAAATTTGTGGTTTCAAATTTTGTCGAGACAAAAATTTTTGCTCGAAGTTGCCCATAAACAAGTTAGCAAATGAGGGAGCCATTTTGGTTCCCATGGCTGTACCATGAATTTGGAAGAAGTGGTCATCACCAAAGTTGAGATTGTTGTTGGTCAGAATCAGATGCATGAGTTCGCCTAGGTCTTTCTTGGAGGGAGTTTTACCCCGAATCGGATTGAAGGCGTTGGTGCAAGCGGAGATGCCTTCCTTATTTGGTATGTTTGTGTACAACGAGAACACGTCAAGAGTGGCCAGAATTGTGTCCGACGGGAGATTTTTGATCTTCCCCATTTTGCGGATGAAGTCCGTGGTGTCCTGAACGTAGGAGGGGAGGGTTGGAACCAGGGGTTGGATAAGCAGGTCAACAAATTTTAAATTTTTTTCCGTGGCAGTCCCGTTGCCGGAAATAATGGGTCTGCCCGTGAATTTTGTGAATTTTGGGCAGAAAATAGAAACGGCCTGGTGTAGGATCTACCTGGAGGAGATTCGGGCCGGTTTCAGAGTCAATAGAGCCGTTGCGAACCATATTTTTGAGGGCCGCCTCCACTTTTTTTCGCAATTTCCGAAGTGGGATCTGAGTCCAGACGTCTGTAAGTGGTCGGGATTGCTAAGTAATCTGAGGGCTTCCCCCTGTAAAATTGAGTTTCCATTGCAACAATCGCAGAACCTTTGTCCGCCGGCTTGATAACAATATCATCACGATGCCGTAGACTTCGAATGGTCTGGCGTTCACTTTTTGTGAGTTTGTTGGGGAAATCTGGGAAAGGGGTGTGGTGTGGTGCACATCCACTTCAATGGCCGAAATAAATGATTCCAGTTACGGACAATGCCCCTTTGGTGGGTTCCAGGTGCTTTTTGGTTTAAATTGATACGATATATCGTTGTCCCGTAGAGAATTTAGACTGTCTTCGTCAGCAAAATACTCCCGAAGCAAGCGTCGGAAAAACGCTTTCATGTCTAGCGATAATTTCTTCGTGTCAGTCTGCCTTGATTTTGGGCAGAAATTGAGCCCCTTCAAGATAACTAAAGTTTCTCCTTCATAAAGCTGACACGATATGGTTACAAACGCGGTGGTGGCGGTGAAAGGCTCGGTACCCGGTTTACGAATAAATCTGCGAGACCTACTTTTCTGAAAATTTGAAATCACTTGATTTGAAGTGACAGTCACTTGGTTTGAAGTGACATGATCTCTTTGAAACTTGCGTTGTTGCCTAGAATTTAGAGTTCGAGAGAGTCGGAGACAGCCCCTATACAGACCTGGAATTGAGGGTAGCTAAATGAGGATTAAAGATTATAAAATACTTCTCCCATAAGCACAAATTTCATCGTTGAGTTGAGACATTATTTTTTTCAAAAATTTCCAAGTGATTGTATACAATCGGTGACTGCCATCGTATTCTTCTAGTATTGGATTCCAGTTAATTTCAATATTTTCGTATTGCATTTCCAAGTCGTGATTTAGCTAGGTTGATGAGCCTAAAGGACGGTTTTGCGGTAAAGTTTGTTTATGATCTTTTTGAGTTAAATAGTCTTCCTTTTGGCTGACACATCGATTCGGTCGGAAAGTTCGAGATGAGTTGCGATTCTTCTAGCATCCACATTAATTGCATTAGCAGTGTTACTATCGGATGCCTTATACGTAAAGGGTAAGTTGTCCGTTAAGAGTTTATTATACGTATTTGGTGAAATTGGTAAAAATTGGTAGTCTTATCGGCTGGTATAATGAAATTGTCGCTCTTTTTAAACGGCGGTGGCATCGTTGGTGAGCTTATCTTAAAATTCACTTTTAACAATTTTGAATATGACATTGCTAATAAGCTTGAGCAATTAAGTCGTCCTCAAACTAAGGTGATAGTTGTTTAATTTGTAGG
The DNA here is from genome assembly GCA_037179385.1 of Holothuria scabra. Classification (NCBI taxonomy): domain Eukaryota; kingdom Metazoa; phylum Echinodermata; class Holothuroidea; order Aspidochirotida; family Holothuriidae; genus Holothuria; species Holothuria scabra. Next base: position 7,422,668 of record CM074179.1, read on the forward strand.
GTGGCTCCTTCTAGACCTAAATCCATAATTCTCCATACCTTGTGGTTTTTTTTTTCAGGGTTCAGGTAGAAGTAGGCCCTCCAAAGCATTCGCTTGATGAAACCCTCGGTCTTTTCGAAAAGCGTTTTCATGTAATCGCTCCGTTGCGGTATCATGATGTTCTTAGTCGAATAACCGTAATTCATCTGATCCATGTTGGGGCAAAGATAACGAGAGTGCTCTACAATCCTACAATAGAGGAGCTAAAAGATATACTCAGAAGTAAAATTGTCATCGGATGCCTCAATGAGAGTGGTGGTCGAAACATTTTGTTGAGCATTATGACAAAATAAAGCGGGCCAGTTAGAAATTCATTATGGCTTTTCCTCCCTGTCCCGAGTTTCGTGGCTGGAAATAAACCACTCGTCAGGCGATTCACTGTAAAACTGACAACGAGCATTGTACATACACATGATAAATAAATGAACATACCTTAAGGGTGCGAATATTACATACTTAACTTGCTCAGCGAGGATATCTTAGAATGCCTACAGGTGGAAACCAAATCAGACCTGGAATTGAGGGTAGCTAAATGAGGATTACAGACATTATTAAATACTTCTCCCAAAAGCACATATTACATCGTTGAGTTGAGACATTACAGACACTAAGCCTTTTTTGAAAAATTTCCAAGTGATTGTATACGGGACAGAGGTACTAAACTACAGAAGCAGAGTTCAAAGTTAACGAAAGTAAAACCTGAATGACCCATGACGTTTACTGTAGCTTACACTTTTGTAGCAATTCACTTCTTCTCTTTTGTTGTGTTCTAAGGAAAAAACGTACAATGCTGAGCAAACCAATAGCCCATTTTTATTGGTTGGAAGGGAGTCAATATTTGATGAAGCTTAAATCTACCGAACAAAAGTAAATTTCATTTGAGAAATATGACTTGGAGCAGAATATTAATTCACCACATTCGCGTATACATCGGTTGTTAAGAAGGTCAGATTTATTGTTTCTGAATCTGATTTTAAATTTTGCAGCTGTAGATCCAATGTATTGCTTCGGACATTTCTTACAACAAGCTAATAAAAATAGATTACACATTTACTACTACGTGATAGGTTTCATAGCTGTTCATTGATTGATAGTACTAGGTATACAAATATACACAAAGAGGCACGTGACATTTGGGTTTGGCTCGCAGAACAGTCAAGTGTGTTAATTGGTTATAATTGCTTTTCACGGAGTGTGAACACAATGAAAGCATATCTCATTCGAGGGCACTGATCACGTATAAAGTCCGATACACACCGCCATTGATCTCACGGTAGATCTATGTTCAAGTCTTAAGAAGCAAAGTCACGCCATGTACATATCAAGTTGCATATGGCCATATCCACAATCCGGATACATAAATACTGCACCAGAAACAAACATAAAGTTTGATGTGACCTTTATAAACGAGCATGTCAGATATTTATACAGAAGAAAATTATTTGACTAAATCAAGCCTGATACAACTTACAACACCATACCAGACCCAAACATGTAAAGTTTCAAATGGCCACATTATATTGCCCACTTCTCTATATATGCTGGACACTTATATGAAGCATATGGAAGTATCAAGCTACATATATCGTAAGGAACGGTCATGCTAGATACACATAAAGTTTTGTACGGCAAAATCATGCCGGATGAAACTTAGTAAAGCACAATGCCAGATATACATATAGAACCAGATGCACATATAAAGCAAGAAACACATATGAAGCCAGATTTGCATATAAAGCCAGATATACATATGAAGCCAGATATACATATACAGCCAGGTATTAATGTAAAGCCAAATATACGTATGAAGCCAAATATAAAGCCAGATACACCTGTAAACCAGATATGCATATTACGCCAGATATACACAGAAAGCCAGAGATGCATATAAAGTTTGATGTGAAAATATCTAGCTGAATGTTTATTAAGGAATGAACTAGACATTTAAGTTTCATAAGGCTATCACTGAAAACAAAAACTTGTCAGGAGGGTACTTCTACTGACTTTTGACTGACTAAAATGTAAATTAGTACGAGGACTAGCCACTGATCACAAAGTAGTCAGCTGACTTAGTCGGGAACACATGGACTAATCCACTGACTAGTTTCATTTTCATTTTATTACATTCATTTGTTTTTCACATCATCATACTGTAGGGTTCTAGTATGACAAGTACTCTCGAAAAATGTTAATCCTACTATCATGCAAAGACGGCGGGTCGTCGGTTATAAGAAATAGCATTGAGGGGAGAGAATACAGTCAGTACGGAGCACTTGCATACACTGTGTCGTGTTGTGTTTTCATGCTTTCTTGTTCGACTCAACAAACAATACAAACAGGGAGCTGTTACGGAAGGAGATAAAGTACTTCATCCAATTTCATCTAATTAAACAATATCTTTTGAGACTACTTTAATCTTTTTTATGACAAACCTTTGGTTGTCAGGTCTTTTAGTACTTCTTGTAAGTTTGTTTCCCTTAGCTCTCCAAATGAGAAATCAACCCTTTCATACTAGCCTAATCCTCAAACAAAGAACAAATATTGAAAATGCTTGGAAGCTATCAGCAGTGCCGAAAAGTGTGACATCTCCATCAGCCTTTTAGACAAAATGACTTTACTGCACTTTTAAGTGATCAGATTCTTTTATTATTCTATTTTTTCATGGGTCACTGACATCGCTTTTCAGCAATGAATGCAGAGTCTAACATTTGTATAAGAATTTTGAAAAGGTTCCGGATTCTTCCTGAAACAGATAAAAATATGATGATGTTCTAAAACTTAATTGAAACTCAACTGAACCTATTAAAAAGTTAACACTGGCGTAAGAGAAACAGACTAATATTTTATTTCTGTGACGACTGGCAATATTATGGCAAGGGTTGAAATCATGCCACAAGTATATGAGATCTAGCAGTAGTCAGGCTTGGTCAAGATCCTTGTACTAGTTAATAATACTGTACAATATTTATCAACTACTTTTTTGAGTACGCCCTCTATTACCTTCAGAAATTCTCAGTTATTACTGAAGCCAATCTCCCTGCAAAATGGTCAAGTTTAAAGCCCGCCTTTTTTAAATTTTTGTGAGAAATAATGTGCAATAACGTCTTGACCAAGACGTTTCTAGCAGACGATGAGAACTATTGCTTTCACCTTCCAACTCCCTTTTGTACTTCGTCTTAAATTTTCGAGAGTATACTGATAGCTTTGAAGGAAAGGTTAGTTTTATCTCCTTCCGTAACCGCTCCACACTACAAGTATGCAAACATATAATATAATTTTAAAAAACTATACAGTTTACAGTATACAGTATACAGTTTACAGTATACAGTATAATTCAACCCATATTAATGTGAAGGAAGTAGAGCAAAACACCATCACATGCTTGGCAAAGTGTTCTACTCCCCCAAGGGACACACAAGAAACAAAAACTTAACAAGACTCTTCATTACCCCCCCCCCCCCTTTTTACACCAACTCCCTCCCCCCTCCCCGAACACACCATAATCAGTTGTACCAGTATGTAAATTTGCACCCAATATCCATAAGGAGCCCATATATGGAACTGTCCATATAACCTGTGTGGGATATGTGGTACATGTGGACAACTGGTTTGCGGGTTAAACATACTGAATAACCAAGTGTTTTCCCATACGGTATCTATTTTGGCCAACCCCGTAAAGATCGAAGAGCAGTGGCCCAGGTTTGCATTTTGGCCCTTCATACCCCAGCTTGTCAGTGAATGTCCAGGCCTACGTACCCGTTGCCAACAGACCCAATGATGATTCGTACTTCCAGTTCTTGAACTAAGTTTCTTTATCATCGGGGCCTGTTTTTTTGCCGTGAGACCCCTGGGTCATCTTATGTGATGGAAATCCGAAAAAACCCTTTGTCCTCTTTAGTGGATTTAATGCAATGTACCATCGAGATTTCCTATCGGATAAAACTTGTCGTAGCTGCAACATCAACTCGTTGGACCCTTTGTATTGACAGGGACTATTACGATTCGATACCCACATGGGTCCTTTCGGTACATGACCGTATACATTTAGTACGAGATCGTATGAATCAGTACAAATACGTATTCAATCATTCATGTACGTATGGAAAAGTACGGTACATGAACGTATGGAATTAGCACATGTTCGCAAGCAATCAGTGTATATCATGGTAAGCAGTTAGAACATGTACGTGTATTTTTACTACATCACGTGTAGATGATTAACGTATGTCGGTGAGCCTTTCGTCGGATTTCGTGCACGTCGAAAGTCTCACTTAGCATGGCATGCGAAGGGACAATAATAACATGATGATCATACGTTTTTACATGAACGACGTGTGCTTTTTCACGTTTAACATGGTGAATAATCGTTTTAGTATAGTGTAAATTTACACCAAGATCGTATGACATTAGTACATAATCGTGTATGTTTGGCACATGAACGTGTAATTCTAGTACATGAACGTGTAATTCTAGTACATGAACGTGTAATTCTAGTACATGAACGTGTAATTCTAGTACATGAACGTGTATATTTAGATTGTCATGCGTTGTCTACCCCTTCTCTTCCATTTTAAATGTTCATTAAACTTGGATTTGCAAAAACATTACATCAAGAGAGGTGTAAATTTTCCATAGAATCTAAATTTGTTGATAAGATTAGTGCCAAATGCATCGTTTTGAAGAAAATACTGTATCAAAATACACCCAGTACAGGCAACATTTCGAAGTCCATAAAAAACCGATGTTGTCGTATAGCTATAGGTATCGTGCATAAAAGAGAAAGGTGCCAATATCTTTTGGGGTGCGGGATACTCCACAAGGCAAATTCGGCAATAGTAAGACTGAGACGAGACTAAAAGCAACGAAACTCACCAAACGCAACCAAAAGGTACTGGAATTACGTTGAAAGGTGACAGGATATTGAGATTTTGTTAATTTCAGTAACATCATCCATTACAATAATTCTAGCTTGGTGGATTGGACACCTTTAATGACCATCTTCCAGTAAACCTTTTGAGACAGTTGGCCATTCCTGTGGTTTTTTATTTACGACATTTACAAAAAATACTACTGCATTCCAGTGCAGTGGCTTAGGGTAATAACAAGGTCGCCTTGAATGCCTGCGGTCAAATTTTATGGGGATGGAACGGGCGATCGCCCGGTCAGACTTCTGATATCCCAAGCGTCCCAAAACTGTAATGCACAACCACCATAAGACATTGGAACGAAACAACAACAGAATTCATTAAACAGTAGAAATTGATAAAGGACGAACAAGAAGAAGAGGGAATTCATTTTTTAACTAAGGAAAGCAATCAAATACATAAAGAGATTAAATAAAACAAGATAGGATAAAAAGTGGTTTGAACGATATACATCCATTGCCTCTCGTTCCAAAAACTCACAGGCGTTATAAACTATGCGAATTGCCATTTGGTAAGAGCAATTAACTTCCAATAAGATTTTGTTTTTGAGCAGGTCTATTGATAGTTTCTATGGTCCCCCAGTCTCATTACTCCCCCGTCTCATTGGACCTCAATCTCATTACTTCCCATTGTCATTGGTCCTCAATTATCCTTCGATTCGTCTCATTACTCCCTTCGTGTCATTGGTCCACCAGGTTTACAACATGTGAGTTATGAGGTCATCATTGTTCGTCAAGTTCACTGTAAGAATTATATTATTTTCTGGATCGCAAATTAATACATATTTCAAAATGAAGTTTTTCATACAGTTTACGCATGCCCATGGCCAAGTGGGAAAATGGCGGAACCCCCCCCCCTTCCCCCGCAAATTGCCACCTTCCAAATGGTTTCGGACCTGAGCCTAAGATATTGAATTTGTTGAACTTGGTGGTTATTAGCATTCCTTCACAATCACTTGATTCAGGCTGATTTTCTTATGAAGGATTCTTGCACGTCTTGTAATCAATTCGGTTATTTGTTCTCCTGAAATGGTGACAGACGTTCGTGTTTCAAACGCATTCAGTGGGCCCGAGCGTGGGGCAGTACGAAACACATAATGTGAAAACACCACCTCAGTTGCACCTTAAAGACTGTGTATTAAGTTCACGCATTCCTAAGACTTTGGTAAGTTTCATTATTTACAAGCGCGCAATACGAGCAAAAATTATGCCAGTGGTATCAGCAAAAGATTTGCGAACTTAAAGGTATATGAAACAATCTGCCGTAGAGCATGGTTACATGAATGTATAACTTGGTCGAAATCCACTTCTGCCACCCTTAATGCACTTGCGGCTTTTAACAAATCAGACCTTTCATTGGAAATGCATTCTATGCCCCGGCGGTGCTTGGTCTGAAGGCAACGTTGATTTTGGAAGGCTTGCATCAGCCACAACTGTCCACAGTTATGTGGAACCTATAGGCCCACTACTTTGTAAAAAACAAGACTGTACAGTATATTTGTTAACGTTCAATGTCATAGTCTATAAGGGATCTTGTCGAGATAGCATATGACTGTTTATTACGTCTTAGTACCAGCACAAAATCAAATGCGACATGAAACGTTCATATGGCCTTGGAAATTTAAAAGTCGCTGTACAAGGGAAGGCCTGATAGAGAATACAGACAGAGCTTTACACTGGCTTTTAGAGTCAGGTCTCCCTATATACCAGTCATAACGTGTTCTCCTGACTGCACTTAAATTTCAGTGGCGACACCAGGATGTCAGAATGTGAGAGGCAAGCTAGAGGCGAAGGAAATGTTGGGGAAAACCTTTCGAGCTTAGAGCGAAACCGAAAGCAAAGCGTGAGTCCCTGCGGGTGGGGTTTTAAGGCAAGAATAGGTGGGGTCCCGGGGACACCGTCCGCGGAAGCGCTGAAGTTCTTTAGCATAGCTCCGGGTGAAAACTTAAGGTCTTCGGAGAGATATTAATTTTTGTTTGCCCTGACTCATAACTAACCTAACTTGGGCGTAAGGTAACTGGGGACAAGGGAAAATCTGATAAATATCCCTTCATGCCCTCGTAGGGGCGCCTTTGCATAATGTGCATGACCTTTCAGTCTTGCATTCGAGATCAGCCTAGCCCTCGGACTCCCTCGAACGGCCTTCAAGCCCGGATTCCTAGTTCCATATAGCGCTACATGTTTATATGCAAACCGGCCTCGGCGTAGTCTATTTTAAATTGTGTAGATACCCCTTGGGTATTTTGTATCTCAACTCAGGATTGACGTGTGGGGATGGGATAGAATATAGTCCTTTGGATTCACATTTGACAAGCTCAGTGTAACATTGTACATTGATTGTTAATACTTCGGGTACACTTACATGTTTTGCAAAAGTTTTCAATACGATTTTGTGCCTGCACAAAATGCGTAGTTGCCAAGCAACACTGATCGGCTTGAATATGTTCGTTGAGTGGTATCAGTTGTGTCGAAACCTATATAAATATACCTTTGACACAATAGTCAAACGTGGTTAGATTGCTGATGAAGCGTCGCGTACAATATCATTTATAGCTGGTAATATTTATGTACATTGGAAAATTATTCATCAAATTTTATCAAAATGTCATTCTTAAAACAAGGGCTACTCGTGGCTGTGACGGCAATTGTCGTTGCTGTTATTATTCCAAGCTACTTCAAGCCTTCTCACCCCGTCCCTGAAATATTTGGTACCGTTGAACCAGGATTTGAAGGGGTCCGAGATGTCTTCAGGTAAGTCAGTCAAAACGAAATATTTCAGTTTCAAAACAAGAACTACACTGCAAAAATTTGTTGAGGAAACTTGTTGTATACGGCCGGTTTTACTTTCCTTCACTAAGTTTCTGCTTATAATGAGATTCATAATCGAAGACTCTTACTTAACTGATTTTAAAGAGGTCCATTCAGTAAGTTACTTCACTGCATGCATAGTTAATTCCAATTTGGTTTCATTATTTCTATCAAAGGCATCATACAAAATGAATGTGCTGGTGCTTTACTCACAGAAATATGCACTTGTATTAAAGTTGAAGCAAAATACTTCTTTCATCCAAGGACAGAACATTTTTTCATCTTTACCCGGTGCATTTTGATGTGAATTGAGAAAGATACTCAATAGGTCAAACAAAACGAAGTCATAAGATAAAAAAAAACTCGGTTTGATTTAGATAGTCTTCCTTTCCAGTCAATCATTAATAAACTTAATCCTTTTGGTAGATAAAAATGAAAATGGTTGATGAGGCAATTATTGTCTGACTTCCTCCATGCACCATCACAAGATCACAAGTATTTTTTCCCTTTTCTTTCTTTTTTTTATTACTGTGCTTTTCAGAAGACAACGCCAAAGACACCCCACTATGTCAAATGTAGCGTGGGGGGTGTAGTAGGTATGGGGTGTAACTCGTATCTTAGCTTGTTACACGATCTTGGCCCTAGAGGGGTATATGTTTTCATTGTGTTCACGCTGAGAGTAGAGCAATTTACACATACATTTACGTCAAACTTAATGCTTGGCAGGCAGAAATACCATTATACCAAAAATTTACGTAACATTAGGGGTAGTTGGTTGGCTAATCAAGCACATGCTAATTGAAAGGAAAGCGTATATACGTCACTTCAGGGCACAGATCTTGTCACAAATTTGGATACCATGCAGTTAGCCCACATCCTCTTAAATATCATGCCGTGTCTTTGATCGCCGGCTCAACTTGAACCAATTGGTTGGAAACTGGGCCGTAAAACTCCATCTAACTAACCGTGTCTTTGATCAGTTCCAAAGAAGCAAAGTAACAGCATAATCATGCTTCTTTGCTACAACTGCAAGTAACAACTTTTTTACACATTCCCTATTACTTCATAAAATAGTCGTTCCTCTCCCACAGGCAGAACTTTGAAGGCGACTGGGACAGCAGAGAATCAGGATCCTCATTTTCCGTTTACTATGAAGGCAATAAAGTTGTTGATATCTGGGCAGGCTACGCAGATCAGGAGGCAAAAAGACTTTGGAAAGAAGATACAATGATAGCTTTGTATTCAACGACGAAAGGTAATTGTTAACCTTTGAAAACTGATATTTGTAGTTGCCTAATATCCAATCACGATTGCGCGTAACGGGCAGTATTGCGCCTTATGTATTCTTTTTGCTAATTAAAATATTGTTTTCAATAATGATTTCAAAGGAATGGTAGACGTAGATCGTAGCTTTTTGGTGTATCAGCATCTCCATTAATTGTGTTAACACCTTTCCGACGATTGCAATTTAGATTTCATAATGGTGTTTCCGACCCGCAAAATGTTTTCGAGTAGGAAAAGTAAGAATATCATCAACATTTTCTTTTCAGTTGAGTTAGTTAATTTGGTTCGTTTAATTAGTTTACTTAGTTAAGTGACTGAGTTTAGTCAGGGAGCTGATTTAGTTAATTTGGTTAGAATACTTTAGTCAGTGAAGTATAGTTTAGTTTAGTCGTTTTAGTTTAGTGAGTTCATTTTAATTTAGTCGTTTCATTTTGTCAGTTAGGTCAATTTGGTCAGTTAGGTCACTGAGGTCAGTTTGTGAGTTATTCAGTGAACCAGTAAGTAGGTCAGTAAGTTAGTCAGTAAGACAGTTACACTGTTAATTAGTGAGTTTGTCAGTTACGTAGTACGGTCCAGTTTCTAACTAACTGGTTTAAGTCGAGCCGGCCGAGGGGGTTTTTTCAGTTGTGGCTCACTGAATGTAAATGAATGCACATTGCTCATATTTTAGTCATAGACTCCGTTGCATATATTAGCTTCATAACATCCCAAATGAGCATATATGGGTCATATAGACTGGTCGATTTGGGTCTCTTACCATAATTGTGGATCAAATTAATGTGGACACCGTATCGACCAGCAAATCAGTTATATAATGATCCCATATGGGTGTGTTTTCTGAGACACAAGGTAATATGTCATAATTTTGATTCTTTTGCATAATCCGAAGGTCTTGCTGCCCTGTGTGCCGCGATTTTGGTTGATAGGGGCCATCTTGACTTCAAGAAACCTGTTGCTTTCTACTGGCCGGAGTTTGCTGATAAAGGGAAAGAGAAAATAACCGTCGAACAGCTTCTGGAACACAAGGTTCTTGTTACTTTTACATACACTTGGTTACATTTCATTCGGAAAAAGCTGGATGGTCTTGAATGGTTGTTACATTTAGAGTGTTTGTCTGAACACTTTCGTTTAAACTGAGATGAACCCATTCGACACTATCCAAGTTGACCATTCAGAACTTTTGTATGAGTTTTAAACAGAACCATTAACGGCCAGCGGTCCTTTTCAAGTGTGGATGTCTAGGCATGTATGTACCCGTTATCAGACATGGAATCGCAATTTTCAGTTGTTTTTCTTGGAAATTATCATAATATAGACTAAACCTTGTAGAACAATTTAGTTCTAAGAGTGAAATGCAAGGGTATTTTAACAAAATTTCTTATGGTTTAGTTCACTCAGAGGGATCCACGTATCATTTTATTATATGTTGCTAACATCATTCAAGGGCCGCTATAAACACGTACCTACAGCTAGTTCCATTTCTCATAGCATGGAGAAATTTTCAGATACTTGTTTTCCAAATGAGCAATTCGTACTTGCTTTTAAATTGATAAAATGTAATAAAATATAGCACATACCTTGAGTTCCAGCATATTTTTTTAGTGATAAATCATTAAGTTGTCAGACTACAGACAACTCAAGCTTGTAACCTGTAACCAGTAGCGATAATACTTTCTTAAATGTTGCAAGGCATGACCGCTGAAGTCAATAACTCTTTTCTTCAAATTAGGGTGACGTGTCCCCTGGCTTCCCCGTTTTGAAGTTTACACCCATCCATTGCATTCTCACATTTTTGACAATTGGGTCGATTTGATCCTTTCAAGTACTTGTACAGAATTCGATATTCATCATTCCGTTCAGGGTGGACTCTATATGACAGACGAGCCATTCAGCTTTGATCTATTGAAGGACCGCGAGGCTTTGGATAAAATGTTAGCCGAGAATACCTTAAAATGGGAGCCTGGAACAAAACAAGGATACCATGGAATGACGTTTGGCTTTTATGTTGATGCTCTCATTAGACGGGTGGACCCGAATAGTCGAAGTGTTGGTCAATTCTTTGATGAAGAAGTCCGAAAACCTTTTGGTAAGGTGGAAGAAATACTGTACAAGTGTTGAAACAATCAGATCACTGACTGTGAGTCGAATATTTTGACTTAACTTGATCCTCAACCAAAAACGAATTGTCCTGTTTTGGGTCTGTTATCATAAATGACTTGACTCTACTCACCATCTTAAAACGACCTGACTTGACTCTGACTTCTAGGCTCTAGTTCAACTGAAGACTTTATTTAGGGAAAATGACGCTACGCCCCGACCCCTTCAATGCATATGTAGCACCAGGAAATTTGAAAAACGGTGTGATTTGATTCCCGCATAAATAGTTATACCAATACCTACATACAGCATAAGCAGCAGAGTAGAGAAAACAAGCCAGTGAGCAAAAACTGGAAAAAAAGGTCGTGTCCGAATCTACGTACTTTACGGAACCAATATGTTGAAAACTGTGCCGTAAAACTCCATCTAACTAACTAACCTACCTACATTCTGTTCGTTAAATTGTAATTATCTATCATGAGCACACGGGGATGTCAATTTTGCTACGTTTTAGCATAGGTCATGCGAACTGATAGAAAAAAAGTTTAAAGATGATCCCATCACCAATTTCGAATGTCAATCAGGCCCATAGAGTCAAGTCACGGTTTCTGCAATTTAATGTTATTCGTTATGAAAAGTTATAGTAGGTCTACACGGAATAAAATTTTGAATTCTAAAATATTATTTGAACGAGCACAAAAAACCTTTCATCATCACTGATTCACTGTGCTGTTTTACAACAAAAACTTTCCATTATTTAACATTGCAGATTTTAAGCAGAAAAGACTATTTAATATTATCGTGTAATTTCTCTGGTCTTGCTTTCTTTCGCTCGTTTGTAAATTATTAAAATATTTACTTAGTAAGTTAGCAAGTTAGTAAGTGAATGGGTGAGTGGGTGAGTGGGTGAGTGACGTTCAAACATTTTATCTTTTCTAAATTACTTTGTCAAGACGCAAAAAATAGGGGGGTGAAAAAAATCAGGGGTGGGGGAGCTAGGCCCCAGCACCTCCCCCCTCCCCGTGGCTACGCCACTGACTGCCTTACACACCTGTATACATTAAACTGAGCGCCGCAGCCAATTTCGGTCTCCAGGAAAAAAATAATATTCGATCATCTGCTTAAAAATATGAATGAAAATAGGACAAAAATAAAATCAAGGTGGATATTTTAAAAAGTGAAAAGAAATGATAAATCAGAGGGGTCATCCTTTCTCCTTATATTGCACAGGCATTGATGCATATATAGGCTTACCACTGGAAGTTTTTCATCGTGTTGGTAGAAACATTTTTGTACAACCAACGTGGAAAGACATAGTACATGGACTGTTTACGTCCGTTTGGTTCAGAACCGCTGCTATTAATATGATATTTGGACAAGATGAATTTACTAATAAATACGTGCAGAGCTGGGGAGAACTCATACAAGTAAGTGATATCCTTTTCATTCCGCTCACAGCTTAAGGGCAGTTCACCTGGAAATAATTTTCAGAGTTATTATTTGTTAAAAATATTAATTTGTTAAAAAAGGAAGAAAAAACCGACTTTGGTGGATAAGAATTTCGGGAAGTCTAGAAACGGAAAATTTCAGTTTTTACTCACTCTGTCGCATGATTTTTTAATCGACGTCAGCACATGTTTAGAGTAAGTACACGCTAAAAGGGGTGTTAAGAAGTAACACGTTTTTGTAAGGAAAAAATCCGCACTTCGTAAAAACATTTATATGATCAGCAAACGTAATATATTAATACATATTTTGCTTTTAAACAATTTAAATTGAAAAACATGCTGTGTTTAACAGCTAAACATGTTTGCAAGGTGGGGGCAAAATAAGTCATTAATATCCAAACACTTATTTTAGAGCGTATATGATCTACAGTTATGATGTAATATAATTTAAAATTTTACACTCTTAGAATCCAGGCTGTCGTCGCCTGGACAGCAACGTATTAAAATTAGTATTTATTCAACTTTAAAAATGACAAACCTACGAATGGTATTCGTTTATAAAGGTTGACACATTTCTGTGCAAAGCAAAGTAACTACGTTAGGACAATGAGCAATATAGTATTCGTCTTGTCGTTTTAAACAAAATTCCGGGAAACATTCCCGTATGGGACCTTTAGGTGCCCCATATTTTGGCCCTATCAGGTTTCATCTAGTTTTGCACCCTCAGTAGGGGCACTTACGGGCCCGCCCACATGACAGATATGGGATATTTCTAAGTTCCATCTTCATAACTCATCTGTGGGTAAAATATGAGTACGACGCATATTATTCTACGTGCGGGCTAACCATCTGACCATGTAAGCTCCATATTAACGCCGAGTATCAAATGTAGTTGGCCTGCATAGGAGACCATAGGGTATATATACCTGGAATGAAGTTACGGCGGGAGTTTTGCGTTCCTGGGGAAGATATATACTTTCCACGTATTGTGTTGCGTTGAAAATTAACATTTGTCTTTTTTAAAATTTGTCTGCAGCTTTACCGTTTTGCTGATCCCGACATATTAAACATGGAAATTCCATCGGGAAATGGTGTGGCAACTGCCAGAGGACTCGCAAAGTTGTATGGAATTCTAGCAAATGGCGGTAAACAAGGAGACCAAACCTTGCTTTCTAGAGAAATTATTTATAATTTGGTCAACGACACAGTACCTCCAGCTCCAGACATTGTGATGTATGGTATAAAATTCAGATGGAAATATGGTTTTCATGTCATTCCTCAATCCGATGGAGTGAGTATACCGGTCATGTCTTTGTAAAATTCATGTCAAGATGATTCCACAGAACTCATGGTCCACCACACAGTTGGCAATGAATCGGGATTTGTCCTATGATTCCCTCGTCTTTATGGGTTTATCAAAGTTGGCTTGAAGTGGGTGTAGTGTGACACTAGGGTTACCTAAAAATATCGCATTAAATACTAATGTTATCGAAAATTTCAGATTTTATAGAAAATGGCAGCTTTCGTGACGTACTGTAAATTTTATCAAGTTCAAACCCACCAAACGTTAAGGATAAAAATTCAATAGATATCGCAAAAATTTTTGCGCCTGTTGCAACAGATTTATGACACAACAGGTTTACCGCTGATGACTTTTATTAGACTGTTAAACTGTGCGTTCTGTGGAACCAAATTTTCATATTGCCACAAAAAATAAGGTCTGACGGTTGTATACTGTTCGGCTGTTCTGTTAGATATAGCCCTAAGCCATCTCATTTGCAGTTCTTTTAATTGTACGCTCCTATTTCGTCTTACTTATCTAACATATTTTGAGGTGTTTGTTTATTTCTACAATTGTTTAGGTATTAATTTTTTCGAATCAATTTATATTATTTGTATTTGCTCTCCAATTCAGGGAGGAAATATCTTTGGATCTCCTGGACTTGGTGGACAATTTGCTTACGCTGATCCAGACAGGAAACTGAGTTATTGCTTTTTGGGCCGATATTTTTCACCCATGCTAGTGACAGCAGATCCAAGATTCCAACGTTTGCAAGACAGTGTTCTGGAGGCAGTTCATAGGTTACAAAGTGACGAGTAGTTTGGGAAAAATAATTGTGAACTAAAGTCTGTTCTAAAGAAACCTTTTTGACTTTGTTGAGGTAGGGAAATACATAACTGACAGGGGAGTTTTGTCCAGTACAGTACGTATTTTGTCCAGTACGTATTTTGTCCAGTACGTATTTTGTCCAGTACGTATTTTGTCCAGTACGTAGTTGTAATATTTAGCACGTGATAAGAAAATATTCGCATTCAAAAATGACAAAGGATTGGGCGTCGTAAATCACTTGGGGGGGGGGGGGGTGATTGCATGGATATTTCGAATCACCAGCGGATCCTCCCTTAATAATTAGACCAAGGATTATCACATACCAGTAAAAATGTTGGCAATTTCAAAGGTTCTGAAATGAAATTTCCTACACCATGAATATGAAAATGAAAAATTTTCGACCATGAAAATTGGTTGGGAATTGAACACTATTTAGCACTGGAATAAAGAAGTCGTTTCATCTTAGTTTAGCGGGAGGGAGCTTAAATGATTTCCCTCCCCCGGATCTTCACTGGGAGAAACTACAAGAGCCTTTCAACCCGTTCCTGTCCGCCTTACATTCTGTTCAAAAACCCAACCTTTTAGATCTTAACAATGAAATTTCTAAATGGTGAAAACTTTGACCGATTGCTATGATGAAACTCACCCTGTTTGTACTTTTGATTAGGCTCTACCAGATGCAATCAATAGAACATACAGCAATTAACCACCCACTACAGACCATAAATGTCATTCCAAGATATTTTGGGGCACTAGTTTTGGTATGACACTTTTTGATGGATGAAAATGTAAGCTAATGATTGTGCGGCAAAAATTTATAGGGAACTTTTCGCATGAAATCACTGACCAATGATCATAGGCGTACGGGAGTAATTTTCTATGAGGGGGCAAGTGCATTTTTTTACCCGAATAATGTCACCGTGTATCATGGCTTGCCCATGCTTTGCCCGAATAGACCAACTTTTTTTGCCCAAATTGGAAGGGCGAGTGCCCCCTGCACCCCCGCCTCGTACGCCTTTGCCAATGATGATTTCGGGACGTTCCTTAGTAATGTACAGTTTTCACTCACCGACTTAGTGTAATGTCAAATATAATGTACCAATTTCACCTATTTTACTTAAATCATATCCAAGGTGTAAATATTAAGAATTCGTTTGTAGCGTGTATTTAGTTAAGCACCCATGGTCTATCTAGTAAGTCTTTTAAGGTGGAAGTGTGTGCACATATGCAATGTAGGGGGCAGTGAGTAACCAAGTAATCAAGATAATGACGCAGTATGAAGTTCTTGAAACCATTCGGTCTCATGGATAATTCAACCTAGATGTAAACATTTGGATTATGATTACATCATAAAATTTCGATACCATCGATTCTTAATCATCAAAATGAGGGAGCTGTTTATAGACTTGTTTTTTTTTATTATTATTCCTAAGGGCAGACTGTAAAATTCAAAACATATGTAGCAATTTGTCGTTGCTTGCGCTTACATACCTAAGCAGTTTACGGAACACTCAAGAGTTTGACAGAAAATGTTAATCGTTTTTTCTAGCACCTCGTTTCTTCCTCCAAGAATTATGGTTGCCTGCCATCATAATACAAAAACATTTACGAGGAGTTTCAGGTTCGGAGAAACGTTGATTTGTGTTGAATGAGAATTTCTGAATACTTCATCCTCTTCCTGGTGTGCTGACGAATCTCAAACTTTGGCATAGAAACGAACCTGAAAATTTGGCAATTTTGTCATTATGACGAATGCAATTTCTTCCCAAATCTCTTTATTTGATGATTGCAAATTGGGACGAATTTGCAATGTATATTATTTTCTACATTTCAGAGATAAATCCACAAACACAAACCGATGAAAATCCTCCAATTCAGATAACATTACAAATGTGCTGCCAGTGGCGTACGTAGCCAGGATTGTGTCATGGAGGGGGTGGTGTCATGGGGTCGTGGGGTATCACATGAGGGAAAAGTCTAGGGATAGAGAGAAAAAAATCCCGCTGTTTTAGTTCTTTGCATTGCAAGGTTGGGTCATGGGGGATTCTAACCCCCACCCCCCACCCCCCACCCCCACCGTAGCTACGCCACTGTGTGGTGCACAATGGAAGATGTAAAAAATTGTTAAAACAAACTCTCGAGCAGCTTACCCAAGGGGCATTAATTTGATTTTGAAAGTGGTGGTGGGGGTCTGGCCTAAAACTTCTCCATATCCTGATTAGAGCGGCTGTGATGCAAAAGAGGGGAAAATGTTTAAATATTGAGACCTCTTCGAAATCAAATCAAAGCTGTAACAAAATGACTGCTTTGAAAATAATAACATGGTTCCGAAAATACATAGGTCAAAGTATAATTTTCTGCGATACGTTTGATCTAAATTTAAGTGTTAGATATAGTCTACGGTACAAATACAGGTAGTCGAAATCACAATAACAACCGTTCACAGATTTCAAAGCTACCCTAGACAATCACGGCAACCAATTAGAAAGAAATTTCAGTACCTAGTGAAAATGGAACGATATTGGGACATTTGCTAGTGGGAAGATTTGGGGCGACGTTTTTTCTCGCAACTTACGGTTCCGCTCCCCCCCCCCCCCCCCCGGAAAATTATGGTATGAAACGAACAGAACTCCTCCAAAATCTTCCAAAATCGTCCAATTTTATCCGGGCATGATTAACTCATTTTGCTCTCACATACAACTTGTAGGACTATTCGGTCGATTCAAAGCCAAATGGTACCGGTAAGGTCTATAAATCTTCTAAATTGCAGTTAATGCAGTTTTAGTAATCATTCCCTGAGGCCCAAGATTTAATCAAGGTGCAATTGCAGGGGAGTCGATTCAGTTGGATGTGTAGGCAATTGCCCCCGGATATATACGTGGGGGCAAACATACCTATTCATGCCCCCAATAACTTCGGGCAAATTGAAAAAAAAAAAACCTATAGGATTAACAAAATATTAAATTGTGGTACACAGATAACTTCAAGGCTGCAAAGAAACGTCAATTTGAGACTGTTGAAGTAACAACAAACAATAATAATACTGCAGTTGTAATGCGCCATCCATCTATGTTGTCTGTGTGTGTGCAGTGTATAACTGTGCACCAGGGTTCGTGTAGATGGGTTGCTTAATTATAGACTTAGTCTAGTACGTGACACAATCCAGGGGCTCCCGGCTGTTGTTGGAAAATTTTTGCCCCCTTTCAGTCCACAAACCAAATCGACACACCTGACTGTTAGGAAGGCGACACAATTATGCGAAAATGTGTCAAAAATTTAGGCTTTTAACAAAGCTTGCAGCAGAAAACTCCACCGTGGCCAATTGGTATTGATACAAAGGAAATAATGTACCTAAATTATTATTGCCAGCCGTTTAGGTAAAAGTTAAGAGTAGAGTTGAAGTTGACCTTTCCGTAACGAATCAGGGAAAACTATGTTTTTCAAGCACTTATTTATGACGTATATGGCAGTGCTGTACTCAGTACGTGTTGCCTTCTATACAGTGCGCGGCTGATACAATGCGCATTTAAATCTATTATGTTAGACACCTGGACACCGCTGTATACTGTAGACATACCCCACTGCTTGCAGCAAAGTCGTGACCTATGAGCAAAAGAATACAATCCGAACAGTGATAATATTTTTGAAAGAAAATTACACGTGCAACGGGATGTGGACTTTGAATGATATGGTGTACAAATAAACGTCCCTAGCCTACGTTACACTCGGTGCACATGCCAGTTGTTCGTCTTGCATCGATAAACGTGCTCCATTAAACATGTCGTTTTTGAAACAAGCTTCACTGGTAGTTGCTACTGCCTTCATTGTTGCTGTTGTGATCCCGAACTACTTCAAGCCGACGTATCCAGTACCAGAGATATTTGGTACAGTGTCCCCGGGCTTTGAAGAAGTGGTGGCGGTATTCAGGTAAATACGAGTTAACGTACATACATTTTGATTAAGATTCAAATAAAAGGCTGATTCCTAAATGCACGACCAAGATCATGATCTTGTTCGCGCAATGCACTGCCAAAAGTAAATCATCAATATTTCATGGAGATTAACAAAATAAAAGAATTATGCACCTCCCGCAGTATTTACTATGGGTCTGAGTGAGGGAGATCTGTGATTTTCAATGACTTTTATACTGACGGGGAATGCAGCAAATTATGGTCCTTTATTCCTGGTCGTTTGAAGTGTTCGGACTGAGGTTAGCGGCATGCAGTCAGGTTGAAATAAGTAATTATTAAATGGTTGTCCATGGATTCAGCTGAAGTAGTCAAGTGCGTGGGTCGATATTCTTTCAGGTGTGGGTATAGTTATCAAATAAGTCTACAGTAAAGAAAAGATATGTAACACAGGATTTAAGGTGAAATTTGGCAGCATTCCTTTTTTCAAAAAATAACTTTATTGATGTTTCACGTGACTGTACTTTGTTTGCTCTCTTCAAGAGTGGCGTTCCCACCTTTGACATGTTAAGGGAAAACACCCACGTCACTATCTCTCTCCATAAGCCTTTTGCTTGTACAAACTAGTATGGTATCACGGGACAAAGTTCTACTCAGGACCATTCGGGAAAACGGTTCTTCAATGGTTCATTTGCATTTTGAACACATTTTCATACGAATCGGGAAATATTGATAACCCCTCTAGAATTGTAGTTGGCAATAATGACTATTCGAAACCACTTGAAGGAATTTTAAATTAGAACTGTTCACAACCACGCACCGTCAACCAGTGGCGGCGCCTGGGGGGTATGAGGCATAAGGTGATATTTACCCCCTTAATTTTTCTTCTTCCCCGTTGCCTCCTCCTCTCAGTTTTGTCAGTCAGGATAGGCCTAATATAATATACCTCTGCTGGGACTAAACATTTTCGGTTTCGCTCTGCGGGGGAAAATTTTGGCACCCAACATTTTCCGTTCCCCCAATCCCCGGCCCCCCCCCCCCCCTTCAAAAAACAAAACAAAACATGGATTCCCTTTTCGAGCCGCAAGGGGTGACCTCCTCGCCCTTTTTAATCAGCCACGATTTGTAAAATTTTAGCTTCCTTGGAAGCAGCCTACATACCAGATGATTGTACATATCCACGTACTATTTTGAAATAAGTTAAAGTCAATAACAATACTTGCAGACAAAACTACGAAGATGAATGGGACAACCGAGAGGCAGGATCTGCGTTTTCTGTCTACCACGAAGGCGAAAAGGTCGTTGACCTTTGGGCAGGCTATGCTGACATAGAAGCGAAAAGACTGTGGAAGGAAGATAGCCTTACCATTATATTCTCAACAACGAAAGGTTTGTTGCTCAGTGGCGTAGCCAGAATGCGATTTTTTTTTTTGGGGGGGGGGGGGGGCTAGGTAACAAGTGGGGGGGGGGCTGGTACCTCCGAGGGTCAGGCACGGCAAGACTATCTAAGCGGAGCCCCACCATCGGTTGGCGAGGAGCGTACAAGAAAATTTTGGACTTTAAAACCCCTCCAGATGGCCGAAAACGGCACTTCCCATGTGTTTTAAGCTGGATGTATCCAGCCTTGAAATACGAATTTCATGTCTGCGACTTCTCAAATAATGAGAATAAAAAATCAATCTATGAAAAATGGTAATGCATACACTTTTCAGGGCCCCCGAAACTGGGCACTCCTGATCTGTGGCCTGGGGGATGAGACTGGAAGGAACCGGTATCTCCCTTTCCCTTGGGAAAATTGTAAATTTCTAGACGTAGATCGCAAATGCGGCAATATTTGAATCTAAGCGGAGCGCCACCATCGGTTGGCGCGGAGCGTAGAAGAAAATTTTGGGCTTTAAAACCCCTCCAGATGGCCGGAAACGGCACTTCCCACGTGTTTTAAACTGGATGTACCCAGCCGCAAATGCGCCAATATCTGAATGGATTTCAGCTTACCTCAGGCAGTACCTTACCCTTTAACAGGAAAACCAAAAGTAGTTGTGTCCCCCTCTGAGAAACTTTCTTTATAGATGCAAAATGGTGCTATGTTTGGCAAAACTTTGAACTGATTACAGGCCTAAGTTTTAGGATTTTCCCTTTTTGGGAAGCATGAAAAATATCAAACTATTTTTAGTTTTTGTAGAGATTTTACAAGAGACATACATACTGCCAAAGAAACAATTTGCAAAATAGTGCAGTATTTGTTCATCGGTACATTACATAGTCAAAATTAAAATACTACGACTAAATCTCTCAGAATAATTGAACCGCAAAGCAGAAGGAAACACATGAAATCCGGACCTTGTGGACATTTTACAAATCCCCCGGACGCCAGTGCCAACTAGTAAAAAGAGGACTTGTCGAAAAAATCGTCCTACAGTGGCACTTGTCATGGGCAGGAGTGAGGCACGACGTAGGCCTACATGTTAAGGATGGAAGGAAAGAATTATCCGAAGGCAGTACCGTACCCTTACCTGCTTACGGCATATTTTGTGTATGATAAAGTATAGGAATGGTCGTGTAAGAGTGGTCTCCAGTGTATGATTGCCTTATTTTCAGTAAATCAATCAGCAATCCGAAAGGCAGAAAGGGTCTTAACCTAACAAAGTCGCATTAAAGTTTATCGTCGAGACTTTCGTTTCATCTTCGAAGTGAAATGCAATAAACTACAGTGCAGATCACAAACGGTATCCAATTTAGTGAAAGTAGGCATTTTGAAGTTATTACTTGATTTCATACGTGCGCACAAAATGTGTTTTACACACATTCATCCATGTTTTTTTTTTTAATTTTAACACATTTTATTTATTTACTGTTTTGAAGGATATACTTCAAAGTTTATTTCCGTTCAAACATTTTATTTTTTTTTCAATTACTTTATCAGGACGCAAAAAATCTGGGGGGGGGGGGGGCTGAAGAAAATATGGGGGGGCTAGGCCCCCAGCCGCCCCCGCCCCCATGGCTACGCCACTGTTGTTGCTTATCAAACATTCGACTTGAATTCGATAGACGTATTTTCGGCATCATTTAATATGTATATGACTTCGTGAGTTTATGCCTGATTGAAATTAGTAAAATTTAAGAAAAGAAAAACGAATCATTTGCTGCATTATTGGTCGAGGGGAAATGGCTTTACAGTTTGTGGCGCCGAGGTTCACAAAAACTGTAAAACGGGTCTGAAAGGTTATATGAACTACAACTTGTCGTCAGGTGGCTATCCCCAGATCAACCTTGTAAAAATGTGTAAGTATTGGCTAGTTGGCTTTTTCAAATTGCTCATTGGGAGATATGGCATTGCCTATCTGTCTAAGCGGGGTTCTCTGTTTAATAGGTAATACGTTAGATGAAGTTTTTGACCAATTGGATTAAGTAGGGCCGGCAGCGGCCGTTTTTCTAGTTGTGACTCACCGGCTAATTGCTTTCCCTACTCCGTCGCTTTGTGCTGAACACCAAGAACAATGACATTCAAATTTAAAGTCTTCGGTATAACAAAGCGCAGATGATGATTTATACTCACATAGAAACAAAAGTTACTCATTTTATTAGATATGTGACACGTTTTTTCACCTATTTCCCATATTTAGTTATATGAGCTTCAGATTCAAGGATTTTTTAAGAGTGAATTTTAACATCGATCAGAACAACTCTGTTCCCATATAGTCGCCTAAATTACTTTTAATATTTAGCTTAAATATCGAAACCATTTTCAAACAGTCAATGGCATATGTATATGGCTGTTATACGTTACACTATAGGTATTGCAGCACTCTGCATGGCAATCCTGGCTGACAGGAACCAACTTGATTTCAAGAAAGCGGTGGCGTACTATTGGCCCGAGTTTGCTCAGAAGGGAAAAGAAAACATTACTGTTGAACAACTTCTTGCACACGAGGTAACTTTACTTCAATAATATTATTAATGTTTTAAGATTCGTTTAGTGTGAACACAAGAGTGATATTGTTTTTTTATCTTAATGCTACGAATTTTAGTAATAATGTAAAGTAAGGGGCAATGGGGCCCAGTGGCGTAGCCAGGATGGGATTTTTTTTGGGGGGGGGCCTAGGTAACAAGTTGGGGGCCTGGTACCTCCGAGGGTCAGGCACGGCAAGACTATCTAAGCGGAGCGCCACCATCGGTTGGCGCTGAGCGTACAAGAAAATTTGGGGCTTTAAAACCCCTCCAGATGGCCGGAAACGGCACTTCCCATGTGTTTTAAGCTGGATGTACCCAGCCTTGAAATACGAATCTCATGTCTGCGATGTCTCAAATAATGAGAATAAAAAATCAATCTATGAAAAATGGTAATACATACACTTTTTAGAGACCTCAAAACTGGGCACTTCTGATCTGTGGCCTGGGGGATGAGACTAAAGGGAGCCGGTATCTCCCTTTCCCTTGGGAAAAATTGTAAACTTCATAAGCACGTAGATCGCAAATGCGGCAATATTTGAATCTAAGCGGAGCGCCACCATCAGTTGGCGCGGAGCGTACAAGAAAAATTTGGGCTTTAAAACCCCTCCAGATGGCCGGAAACGGCACTTCCCATGTGTTTTAAGCTGGATGTACCCAGCCTTGAAATACGAATCTCATGTCTGCGATGTCTCAAATAATGAGAATAAAAAATCAATCTATGAAAAATGGTAATACATACACTTTTTAGAGACCTCAAAACTGGGCACTTCTGATCTGTGGCCTGGGGGATGAGACTAAAGGGAGCCGGTATCTCCCTTTCCCTTGGGAAAAATTGTAAACTTCATAAGCACGTAGATCGCAAATGCGGCAATATTTGAATCTAAGCGGAGCGCCACCATCAGTTGGCGCGGAGCGTACAAGAAAAATTTGGGCTTTAAAACCCCTCCAGATGGCCGGAAACGGCAAATTCCCATGTGTTTTAAACTGGAGGTACCCAGCCGCAAATTCGGCAATATTTGAATGGATTACAGCTTACCTAAGGCAGTACCTCACCCTTTAACAGGAAAACCAAAAGTAGTTGTGTCCCCCTCTGAGAAACTTTCTTTGCGTTAGATTTCTTAGATGCAAAATGGTGCTATGTTTGGCAAAACTTTGAACTGATTATAGGCCTGAGTTTTCTAATTTTTCCTTTTTGGGGAGCATGAAAAATATAAAAATATTTTTAGTTTTTGTAGAGATTTTACAAGAGACATACATACTACCAAAGAAACAATGTGCAAAATGGTGCAGTATTTGTTCATCCGATCGGTACATTACGTGGTCAAAGTTAAAATACTACGAATAAATCCCTCAAAATAATTGAACCTCAAAGCAGAAGTATGGATCATGTGGGAAACACATGAAATCCGGACCTTGTGGACATTTTACGAATCCCCCGGACGCCAGTGCCAACTACTAAAAAGAGGACTTGTCGAAAAAAATCGTTTTACAGTGGCACTTGCCATGGGCAGGAGTGAGGCACGACATAGGCCTACTTGTTAAGGATGGAAGGGAAGAATTATCCGAAGGCAGTACCTTACCCTTATCTGCTTACGGCATATTTTGTGTATAATTAAGTAAAGGAAGGGTCGTGTAAGAGTGGTCTCCAGTGTACGATTGCCTTATTTTCAGTAAATCAATCAGCCATCCGAAAGGGAGAAAGGGTCTTAACCTAACAAAGTCGCATTAAAGTTTGTCGTCGAGACTTTCGTTTCATCTTCGAAGAGAAATGCAATAAACTACAGTGCAGATCACAAACGGTATCTAATTTAGTGAAAGTAGGCATTTTGAAGTTATTGCTTGATTCCATACGTGCGGACAAAATGTGTTTTACACACATTCATCCATTTTTTTTCTAATTTTTACACATTTTTTTATTTTTATTTTTTTTCAATTACTTTATCAGGACGCAAAAAATCTGGGGGGGGGGGGTGAAGAAAATCTGGGGGGCCTAGGCCCCCCCGGCCCCCCCCCCCCCGGCTACGCCACTGAATGGGACGTCCCCCACTTGGCCTTTAGGAATTTTGTCAAATAGTATTCACTTTTTAATCTTGTTGCTACACCCGACGCTGCGGACTTCGGGAAATTGCACTGCAAAAATCGTTTCCGATTTTTCACTTTCCACAACAAAAAACCAAATATTTTCAATCTTCTTTTAAAAGAATCCCAAATTTCGCATCCCAAACTGGTTTTCGTCTAGCATCCTCTAGATTCAAGGGCTCAGGCTATATATTGGGGCTTTGGGTTGGTCCTCTTGGTTGCTAGTTTTCTAGCGGCAGCGTAGTCTCCTCATCAAATATGTAGCTTTATATCCTTTATAACCTCTTGCTCACACTCTAAGATCAAAAAAGTGAACTTAGTCACTCTTTGATAGAGTGAAAAGTGTAAATTCATTCCATTAGAGTGATAATTCACTCCAAGAGGAGTGAAACTCACTCCAAAAAGAGTGAAATTCAATAGTGGAAGAGGGAAAATTCACTCTTCCACGAGTGCCTTCAATGATCACTCTTTATTTAAGAGTGATCACTGTAGGCACTCCATCAAGAGTGAAACTTCGCTCGTTTTAAGGGAATTTCACTCTTTTTGGAGTGAATTTCAATCTTCTTGGAGTGAATTATTACTCCAATTGAGTGAATTCACACTTTTCACTCTATCAAAGAGTGACTAAATTTACTCAAAACATAACATAACATAAAGAGTGACTTAATTTACTGAAAACATAACATTCCAAAGTCTGTTGAACGATTTAATAGCTGTATATAGTGAAGCTATGGAAAGGTCCAAAAGATAAGCCTATTTCCAAGAATTTTCAGTATTTTATTGAGTGTTCTTTAAGAGTGTACGGTACAAATGATTTTAGCAAATCGTGTTGTACTTTATGGACAAAAAGCAGTAATTATAAATACAAATCATCCGTATTACACTCTCCAAACGTGTTAACATTTTTTGTAAGTTTTTCTAAACATTCTTTTCCCACTTTGTAAATACGTTTAGATGCTAAACATAAGTTTTTGATTCCTAAACACTTCGCTTTTAAATATGTTGTACTGCTAAACATAAGGGTTTGGTAGCTAAATATGTTTAGAATCTAAAAGTGTTTACAAACTTAGGGCAAATTAAGTGTTTAATAGCTAAATATCTTTTTAAGAGTGCAGTTATGATCAAACAAATTCCCTTCAGCGAAAATAAAGTTACGGCCCCAACTTTAATTAATAAAGTCTTTCCTGTTTGATGGATGAATCTTGAGTTTCTTGCAACAGTACTGTTTTTCGATCCTAAATTGTCAAATTTATTTGAAGTAACTGCTGCGTATGTCTGAGACTTGCAATATGAACTTACCAAAATAATATTATGCAGGAAAGATACTTTGAAAAGAAATAAGGAAATTGTGAGGTTTGGCTAATGTTTGAAGATGAGTTTGGGACGACTGCTCTTTAGATAACAAATGAAGTTGAAGTGCATAAAGGAGTTGTGTTCAGTTTGTATGTTGTTAGACTTTGGTCTTGTTTCAAAACATAGAATTCGCCTTAATGTGAAAGTTGGTCACCCATATACAGTAACAGCAACGCAATTACAGTCTTTCAGGTTTGGGAAAAACTTCCAGTTGAATGTCCTGAGTTGACCTTTCATTAATCCATTTAACTATTTAAAGGAATACATTCCCCAATCGTCCAATTAGAGTGTTTTCACGTTACGTCACAATTGGTAAGCCACGCCCACTGCCGGGCAAAAATCAAGTGTTTAAATATGCAGCAGTCACACGTGGCTCGTCAGCTGCTTTAACCGAGCTAGATTAAATGCGTATGCCAGTTAGAAGGGACGGGACTTGTGACGTAGATGAAAACACTCCAAAATTTTATATAGAGGGTATCGTTGGAATTATATTATTGCAGACACAACTTGCTGTGGAATTGTATCTTTCAGGCTGGACTCTACGTTACAGACGAACCCTTCACCTTTGACCTCCTAAGAAATCACAGGGCTTTGGACAAAGCTTTAGCTGAAGCAACCCTAAAGTGGAAACCTGGAACAAAACGCGGATATCACGGATTGACTATTGGACCATACATAGATGCCCTCGTCCGCAGAATAGATCCTAAAAAGAGAACTGTCGGGCAATTCTTTGATGAAGAAGTCAGCAAACCGTTTGGTATGTAATGACCTTCAACTGTATGTTCTTCAAACTGAACACAGGTATATTATAAATTAACATGACTGTCACAGTTGATGCGTTTTTTTTTTTTTTTTTTTTTTTAGTATCATTATTGTTGGAGGCTAGTATAGTATGACCATGGTTTGGTATTCGGTTCGCTGTAAATGACTGGTGTTTTGCAGCGATTAAAGCTGCACTGACCCAGGGTGAAAAGGGTCATTGTGTTGGGCTTATTGGTATGAAGCGTGTTTGCATTGTTTAGAGAATTGTCAAGATGTTTGTGTGTGAGAGTAAGCCCACGCTTATGTAGTTGGGTGTTTCACTACAGTGACGCAGATAACAAGATAGACTCCGAGGGAGAAAAACGTGTTTGCTGAAGGGACTAGGCAACCGCCTTGAATGCAGTCGTAGGTTTCCAGCCACGAAATTCGGTGAAAAGCCAGTCGCAAAAATTATTTGCAAGTTGTATACTTCTCAACTGTGTTAGGGCTGTCTGAGCCATTTAAAAGGTGATTTATCGAGAAATATGATGTCGAATAGATGACAAGGTGTTCGAGTGGTGATCGATTAATCAAACCGTAAGTTGAGTTTTACATTAGTATTAATATGCAGGTGTTATGCAGTAGAAGCGATAGTTTCGTTAGAGAAACGAATATTAGAATGAGGTGGAAGTTCTAGGATATGAAAAGAAGTTTATAAACAAAATTCTGAGGTGAAATGAGAAGTGTTAGGATTGTTTTGTTTGTTAAATCAAAGACGTTGGTGTTCATTATTTAGTCTCTGAAATCCTTAACAATGACTTGAATTCGTGTCTTCCATGCAGGTAATCTTAGGCGAATCTATGTAAATATGTTCTTTTCGGTTATACCATACACACACGCTGTATACACTCTTCAATTAAAGCGTACCCCCACTTTTAATACCTCTAAGAATCACTCTTTTTTAAAGACCGACCAACTTAATTTGAAGTGTAAAATTTCCATTAAATAATGATTCTTCTCATTCCTTTAGGGTGAGTCTTAAAGTTAAGTCCGTCCCTAATTTTATGCTTTTGAATTTAGCAAATAGAAAACGTATGATAAAATTCGGACTTTTTGACCCATCCTCCTCAGTCTCTGCCTTATTACATTTTATCTCCTCAGGAAGGAAATGAAGCACAAGCACTATACACTTGATACAGACAGCTTTCACATCTGACTAATTAATTGACAGTAGCAGATATACCAAAATAAGTCACGTGCCACAGGAAGGTTAGTTAGCAAACCTCCCAAGTATGTATAAATTGGCAAAAATTGCTTTCCACGCAGTGTGGACAACGTACAATTATGTCAGCATCACTTGAGGTAACAGCTTATGTATAACAAAGTCGGATATCAGTTATACCCAACACTGCCTTTGATCGTATGGGATGTCTTTGTTCAATTCTTAAAAAAAAACAAAGTCACAGCAAGTGTTTTCTATATAGCAAAATGTCAAATCTTCTATTTATTCTTAATTACAGGTATTGATGCATACGTAGGTTTACCGCCCCACCTTTACCACCGAGTCGGGAGAAATATTCTTGTCGGCTCCAGATGGAGAGATATTGTGTATGCAGTGTGGAATTTCCCATTTGCCAGAAATTCCATGATTGCCAAGATATTTGGGTCAAAAATACTAAAAGAATATACCGAAAATTTTGGTGAAATCACACAAGTAAGATACTGAACCTAACTTGGGTTACATCTTGGGTATTTTTTTAATACGAAGTGAAATCTGTTTTGGAGTATTTATCAAAGGCTGTTGATGAGTAAGTCAGATAAAATAAGGTGTAAATTGCTCTCAGACTGGATTAAATACACAAAATGGAACTAATAGATCAAAGACAAAACTATCTTGTGTATGTTAATGATTATTCATCTGCTCTGTAAAGAATTGAGATGCAGGAATATAGAAACTTTTTCAGCTTTCTCACTTTTATTTCAGATCTTATTTTCATCCTCTTAGTCTTTTACATTATGATAAAATAATATCCTATTAATATAAGACAGTCTTCAAAAGGCAAGAGGATTTACCCATAATAATTTTGAAGCAACAGCTAAATCTTACAATGTTTTTTCCTGTCCTTTTTGTGGTATTTCGTAATATATATTTTAGGACATCATCATTGCACATTCCTGAGGTAGGCATACAGTAGGCCTATTTGCTTAACAGTAACTCCAAGTAAATTTCTCCTTTGAGGATAAGATATATTGTCACATGACTGTTAAGAGCCAATCGTGAAACAGGACAGTGTACTACAATTCTCTAAGTTGGGGTGACTACATTTTTTTTAAACAAAAAATAGTTTTGACATGATAGCGGCGTTTCTATGGCTGTATGTCCTTTAATAAAAACCAAAACTCTCTTTACAAACGTTTTATTGACTTTAAATAAATTATACCATTGCTTGCATAATTGTTGTGTTATTTTCTAAATATTTTAAATAGTACAATAGGTTCACCGATCCAGATATTCTACAGATTGAGATTGCATCTGTGACTGGTATTGCTACTGCCAGAGGAGTAGCAAAGATGTTTGGTATCTTGGCAAATGGCGGCAAATATGAGAACAAAACGTTGCTCTCTAGAACAATTATCGATGAATATGTTAATGACGATATGCCTCCAGCACCAGACTATTTACTCTATGGGCATCTTATGAGATGGAAATATGCCATGGATATCATACCGCAAGGAAACAAAGTGAGTTAAATGTTTTGAAAAACGATTCGGTGGCTTACACAAACTTTCATATTTTATTACCAAGCCCTAACATTGGCATACCCGTTTCTACAATTTCATTTTTCTGTAAGATATTAATGTGTACCTTCCAAATTGTATTAAACCGAGCAGGGAACTTGTAGGACAACGACTTATCACCACTTATCACCGAATAATTGATACTTTTAATTTTTTTTTATCTCGAACATCTCAACCGGCAATTTTCATGCTGGTCCTTCACCTTTTCTCTTTATTTGTTTGTTTGTTTGTTTGTTTTTTCAGGCAGGGAATATGTTTGGCGCCCCTGGTTACGGTGGACAAGTAGGATACGCTGATCCAAACTTAAAGCTCGGATACGGATTTGTTAGTCTTTATGATGCACCAATGGGGCTTCAAATGAATGATCCAAGATTTCAACGTCTACAAGAGAGCGTTATAAAGGCAGTCAAGAGGAAGAAGGGTCTTGATTAATATGAAAAAAAAAGGACTAATGTCAGAACCGAGAAAATGACAGTCACATGGTGCTTGCAAAATAGCTAATCACGTATACAGGCTAACTATGAGTGAAATGTTTCAGGAGCTATAACGTTTTAAATTCTGGATTTCCATTATTAATGTATTTATGTGCACCATGGAGTTAGAAAACACATATAATTCTACTGTTGAAGACTGGTATGATGTAAAAACATGTGTTTTTACAGTGCGCAGTTATATAAAGGTTGATTAGAACAACAGATGCACGGGTGCATGTTCCCATCCGTTTTTAGACATTCTAAAAATGAAAAATAATTTAAGAAATAACGAAAGGTAAAGAGAGCAGAGAAATTATAAGTTTTGAAATTTTGGAAAATAAGCAGTCTGAAGTAAAAGAAAATGCTATAAAACTACGAATATTTAAAGTAAAGAAAGTTTTTTGCTCGTTTCGTGCGCTAGCCACAATAACATGCAGTACTACAAATGGGTGGTGGCAGGAACAGTATGCTTGCTGCAATGTTGTTCCGTACTACCATGATATAGATTTCTTTCATGAATGTCGATGTCGGAGGCGTGTCCTCTAACTTGTTCTGGGTGGAGGGTGGAGGGAACGACGACACGTCCACTTGCCTTCCTCTCACTTTATAACGAAAAATGATGCATTCCAACGGCTTCTCACCACCTTCCCCAAATTCACCACACCTTTTGTGCTCCTCGCGCACCTTTTTAGTCAAGGGGTCTAAAAAGCAAAGTCGGCTAGTTAACTGGTCCACCCGAAGGTGCTTCAGTCCGACGCGCAACCGACTTCGTCGGCTGGGCAACCGATTTTAGTGGCAAGCAAGTGGGAGGAAAGTCGGAGTACCGGGAAAAAAACCCACTCACATCGAGCGGGACTTTAACCCATGCACATTTGAGACACATTGGTACACAGCAGCTGGAATAGACCACTCTGTCACTCGACGACCCTTTATTGTGTTGGTCTTAAATACACATTAATCACAAATAGTTTTCAAACTATGAGTTTTTCTTTTTTCGCAAATATTTTGCAAACTGTCAGAATTTCCCTGCGTTACTCTTGATTCTGGCCGTTTGTCAACTTGACAAAATGTATATTGATTAATTGAACGTAGTCCCCAGAAATTATTCCTAAACTAAATTTTCGAAAACATATAGGCCTACTATTGCTTCTAAAAGCAACCATAAACATATAAGTTCGATGTAAAAAACTCAAACATTTAAAGATCCTGCTCCAGTTTCATCTGGGCCTCTCCAGTGGGTCACCAAGTCTATGGAAGAAAATTTGAATCAGGTGGCCCCATTTTCAAAATCGAATATGATATTAGAATTGTTGAAATGATTTCTTGCATGACATAGACTCCTTCTCTGTCTTTTTTTTTACATAAGCCTAAGAGGCAGGAAGCTGCAATGGGAGAGACTCTTGCCCGAAATTACAGCAATATTTGAAATTCGGTCAAGAATGTGAGAAGAATTCGGTCATTTATTTGGGTTTTAAAAAATCGACGTAGGTTTAATTACCCGGAAAACTAGTAAGGGTGCCAAAAATTAAAAAATGAGCTTGAAAAAGAAAAAACAGTTTATCGTCGATAAACGTATTCGGATAGTTCAAAAATATTATTTGTGATATTTCCTTCACATTTTTGCATACAATGCCTCACAAAGGTCGAATATCCGATTTCTTACAAACAGTTGCCCAAGAAATTACAATAGCCTCATAAGTCTTCATGAAATATGGACCATTTTAACCCATTTGGGAAGCATATGGCTCAAAAGCAAAAAAATCATTTTCAGTCTGTTTTTAAATCTTCTGCAAAACAGCCCCCTGAATTCTTTCCAAAATTTTGTATGAAAGAAACGCTATTTTCAGAGTAAAATGTTGATGGAAAATAAAAATGTGAACAAAGGTTTGCGACACATTCGGACAGCTTATTAAAAAAATTTTCCCAGACAACTTCATACCAAGTCTTGCAAAAATTTTGCCCGAAATGGCAAAATGTTCGGGATGAGGTTGAAAAAGTTCTGGAATATTTCTAATTGCCAAATTACATGGATGCATGGGGTGACCGTGTAAGAGTGTTCAGAATCATGGGATATTTCCATCAGTTTGACATCTACGTATACACTGCCTCCACAGCCAAATTCGGTCAACTTTAATTAATTTCAGGTAAGCTGCTGCTTTTTACACATTATTGGGACTGTGATAGTCGAAAGAGTGAGAATGTCCTCATAAGTCCGAATTCATTCGAACCAATCTTTTCACAACGTGACGTATTTTCAAAAGGCGATGTAATTGGGGTTCGGCCAGTCACATAGAAAATTTCATCAATTCAGACCTTGCAATTGAATCAGGAAGTTGTAAGAGACTCACTGATTAAATTCAGCCAAGAGTCGTAATAGAGTAAAAACGCCAGCATGTTTAATATTCCGCTGTAAACCTGAAAACAGGTAATATACCTCTCAAGAGACTTCAGCATGTTTAATATTCCGCTGTAAAGTTGTTTCCTCCGAAAGGTACTACACCATTACATCTATTGGCAGTGGCTACAGGGGCCAAGAGGGGCATTCCCCCAGCTTTTGTCCTTGCCCCCCGTACCCCCCCCCCCCCCATCTCAGGAAGTTATGTCAGTCAGGAGTTTGTTAACCAATGAAAACAGGTAATATACCTCTCAAGAGACTTCATTTTCCATCTAGAGATGATATGTTAAACCTCATAGCTTCTGGGGGTTTTGTCCCTTGAACCCCCATCACAAGGAACAGGTGCCTTGGGCTCGGTTTTGCTCTGACCCCGCAAATTTTGCCCCCAACATATTATCATTTGCCCCTAGTTCTCTCCCCTCAGTTTTGACATTCTGGCGCCACCATTATCTATTGGTAGTGGTGACATTTTACCCGGGCCTCCTAAATATACAGCTAATGGAGGAAATCCGCCAAAAGCGAGATCGTGTTTCTTTCGAACAGATTAGTAATTAATTAACAGAATAATACAGGCTTGGACATCATGCTTTTTCGTTTGGGGTCAATAGTAGGAATTATTACTAATTAATAACATGAAAATATTATGGTAGTGGCCATGGTACGTTAGCTAGTAAGGTGGACTTTTTAACGACCCCTTTTCTAACCAACTGCTTTAAATCAGGCCGGCCATCAGGGACCTTTCGCCAGTTCAATGGCAGTATGTTCAATTTCTCTCCCAGGGTCTGTTATTTTATTCAGGTATACTTCGAAAAGTAAATGGGAAAACATACACTTGCAGTTACCTCACTCTGGATTAGTGTAGTAGTTACCCTCGTGTCATGATTGCCTCTTGAGTTTGTCTTTTTCTTACGATTGTGGAATTTACCAGGAGGAGCGTTAACTCATTGTTTCCCTTGAATATGCAATGTTAAAGTATCATCAGTGGAATATCATGAAAGATAGGCTTATAAAAGGAAGGGAAAAAGAATAAAACTTTAAGGTATAGCTGCTGTTTTAAAATAAGTTTTGTCGGGAGCTTCAGGTCACCCTTTCTAATTGCATGTCTAAGCTAGGTAAAACGATCAGCTACAAATTCTACAGTTTAGTAAATTATTATCGCATGATTTTCGAGAGCCATCCATGACACAGGGAACGGGTAGACTAGTACTAATTCAAATTCAGGCTTTGATCCACTCAGGAGTTTGAGGAATTAGGAAGGGGGAGTGTACACACACCTGTTTGCCAGGAAAGCGTCGGACAAGCGAGCGCCGACTGAATGCGCACCCATGATTGCACGATAAGGGAGGGTGTTGGGGCTCTCAACGAAGAAACTTTGAATTCTAGATGGGATAAAATGCGTTTAGTCACAATAAGATAAGTCTCAAAAGAAATAAAAAATCCGTACGTTGGTCATGGAAAATGCGGTTATCTTGACAATCGACGGAAGGGGAAGGGGATGCGCATTGCACGTGTGCGCGCCTCATCTGGATCCGCGGATGAAACTGTATGTATATCTCCTTTAAGCCTCCCATGTGAAGTTTAATCATGATTAGTTTTACTTAAAGTTACTGGCAAAAAATCTGGCATGATTACTTTGCATTGACAAGGAAATTCTCAACTTACAGGTAAGGATGGAGATCGAGGACAACATGGCCCAGATCGACTCTAAAATAACGTACGTTACTACTTCAAAGCGTCCGTCAGAGGATCAATGATAAAGTAGATTTTTAATTCACTTACCAATGGTACTAGTCTACTTCTTCTTCTTCTTCTTCTTCAATAAAGGTGACACATCCAAAGGACATTCTTTCACCACGCATGCGTCGAGAGGCTAAATATGCCCAGTAATATAGGTGATAGGGTCCTTATGGACAGAGGCAACCCTCATTACATTCAGGGGGAGATGATTCCAATCCTTAATGGTTCGAGGCAGGAAGCTAAATTTATAACAGTTAGTACTAGTATGTGGGAGACAGACATGAAGGTCATGCATTAAACGGGTTCTACGAGTAGGCCGCTGGAGACAATCAACAGGTAATTGAGCCAGGCCAAACATACCTTTGGAAAAAGGGATCAATCTACTTTTCCTCCGCCTTTCAGTTAAGGGCAGAGGGTTTAGTTCCTTAAGGAGCCTGGTCATTGAGCCTGGCTCCCTTGAATAGTCAGAGGCAATAAATCTAGCAGACCGTTTTTGTATACTCTCAAGCTTGTCGCGCATGTAAACCTGGTGGGGGTCCCAAACACTACCGGCGTACTCCAGCACAGGCCGAAGGATTCCTTTATAAGCCATTAACTTGACATCACCAGGGCAGGAAGATAGATTTCTATACAAAATACCAAGAATCTTATTTCCCTTGTTACAGATGTTTTGAATATGCTTCTCCCAGTTCAGATCTTTAGTGATGGTAATTCCATGATACTTAATACTATCTACCCTCGGGAGCTCAATCCTATTTAGAACATACCTAAAAAGTATGGGACTTTTTTCCGAGCAAAAGTAATAACGCTACACTTAGTGGGCTGACTATCTCATTCCCCGCGTGGAAGCCCACAGCCCCAACTGCTTGATATCATTCTGAAGTTTATGACAATCCTCATCGGACTCAATAATACGGTAACAGACACAATCATCTGCAAAAAGGCGAACCTTGGAGGAAACACCATCGACGATATCATTGATATGAACCAAGAAGAGAATCGGTCCTAGGACAGACCCCTGGGGAACTCCAAACAGAACTTGCATCGGGGGAGACCGGGTTCCATTGACAACAACAGATTGTTTACGATCAACAAGAAAGTCATCAACCCAACGAAGAATCTGATTTGAAACACCAAAGCCGTGTTCCCATTTGATCCAGGGAGGTGGATCTTGATCTACCGAGGTGGATCAACATCAGTTACCTTGATCGAGATCCGCGTTCCCATTTGAGTGAGCGCGGTAGATCAAACGTGTTTTATGAACACATTGGGCAAGCGCGAAAAAGGTCACCAATGTTTACAAGTCGGCCTGCTATGCATTTCGTATCGATGTATCACAAAAACATACATGAGTGTAACCGGAGATCCAGGGTCACTTGATCTACCGATGTGTTCCCATTACAAACTTTGATCCAGCGCGGTGGATCTGATCTACCCCGAACGGTCGATCAAAATCGGTGGATCTTGATCTTGAGTGAGTGTTGTTGATCTGCGTTCCCATTAGTGTTTGATCCACCTCGGTAGATCAAGATCCACCTCCCTGGATGAAATGGGAACACGGCTCAAGTGTATACAGCTTCATGAGGAACAGTATCGAAGGCCTTCTCAAAATCCAAGATAAACACATCGATTTGTTTATGGGCATCAAGGGAGGAAGCCCAGTCCTCAATTATCGACACAAGTTGTGTTTCGCAACTATGAGACTTACGAAAGGCGTGTTGGGTGGGAGAGAGTAAGTTATGTATTTCAAAATGGTTCATAAGGTTTGAGGCAATAA
Organism: Holothuria scabra; assembly: GCA_037179385.1. Classification (NCBI taxonomy): domain Eukaryota; kingdom Metazoa; phylum Echinodermata; class Holothuroidea; order Aspidochirotida; family Holothuriidae; genus Holothuria; species Holothuria scabra. Next base: position 7,458,591 of record CM074179.1, read on the forward strand.
TATGTTCTAACAATTTACAGCAGACACATGTAAGAGAAACAGGCCTGTAATTACAAGGTAGGGAACTGTCACCTTTTTTGAAAATAGGGCAAACATTTGCAGTCTTCCAATCCTCTGGAATGCATCCTTTTGTAAGGGATTGCTGAAAGAGATGGCTTAGAACAGGTGCAAAATCAGTGGCAATCTCTCTCAGGACCCAGGGATGGATGCCATCTGGTCCCATGGCCTTATTGATTTTAAGACCATGCAGAAGCTTTTCAACGCCAAAGGTGGATATAGTTATATCACTCATTCTCTTACACGTGGGTCTGATGAGGGGAACAGTATGAAACACTGTTTTAGTAAATACACTACAGAACTGGTTATTGAGAGCACGAACTTTGTCCAAGACAGTGACAGCTAGCTTATCATCGTTCTTAAGAGGGGGGAGAATATGCCTATCTTTCTTCTGACCATTAATATATCTCCAGAAGGGTTTGGCATCGGCTTTGATATCGCCGATCATTCCATTGATGTACTTTTTATGGGAGGTGTGAATCTCTCTTTTGATACCTACTTGAAGAACCACCCTAACTTCGGGCAGGTTTGTCGTGAGAAGCGTGTTTATCAGATTTCTGTATAATGAAATTCTCTTCTAAAATGTAGACATATCCTTCTCGAAACATTGAAACTCTTCAGTACAAATACTTTTTAACTTTTATCAATAGCGCCGCTATTCACATTTCAGCCTGCAAAACAGACGAGTTACCTTCTCAATTTTATGACTACCTTTAAAGTGGAAACCATTTGCACGGCTTGTTACGCAGCACTGTGTTCGGCTCAGCGAAGGTAAATTTCAGCCGAGAGATTGAGACTTTATTGAACTGATTTTCAGTTTTATTCGTTACAATTTTCATGCCAACCTTTTCAACCTGTCAAACAGGTAAAACAAAATTATTAAAGCAGTAGGCGGTGCCACGTTTTGGTTTGTACAATCATAACTTAAGGCCTGGACTAAGTTTGAGTACTTACTGGTTCCACGAAATTTATAAAATTTTAGTTGTCAGGTTAAAGGCAGTCATTCGTCACCCTAAACTACAGTTTCAGTATGCATGTATCAAAACTCTCAATTGGTACAGCTCTTTGATTGGCATCACATTCAAACAATGCATCATAGCTAAATTACACAGCATGGGCACTGAGAGTGTCTTGATTACACATTATATGGACTTGTATGGCCACTGGGAGAAGCCATAAAGCAATAAGCTAGGATTGTGTCTGGATAAAGATGAGTTTTAGATAAATGTGGGAGGGGCTAGCAGTAAGTAGGTTGGGAGAATTGGAACTGTTTGGGCGGATGATGAAAATATGCCTTTAAAGCCCTATTGTTTGTTGTTGGACTTGCTATTTTAAATAGTTTAGACTTCTTTACAGTGCATATATTTATTTTTTACTAGGCTACTCATTTATCTGTTAAATTTGGGATCGGCTTAATGGATCCCTATTGTAGGCTGGGTTGTTCCTGTATTCGTAAGTCAAATTGGCTATGATGGATTCGGCAAGGCTGGTGGAAGCATGTTTGTGTCATCCATCACCAGGGTTCATTCTACTGATATAAAGAAATGCTGGCCTAGCTTGGCTAAGGTTTTGAGCCAGATTGAAGTGAGCACTAAACTTGCCAAGTTCCATTTTTCAGAAAAGTTTGTGGTTGCTTTCCAGCAGGCCTTGAATTTTAGATTTTACAGGTCACCAGGTGTGCTACAGGTCACACCGGAAAGTACATTTGCCATACACCAAAGAATCATCCCAAGGTCAGGTGGAAGTGTCACACCAGTTGTTGCAATTGTATGCCAACTATTGTAATTTTTCCTGTAGCAGCTGGGTACGCCATATGCCAAATTTGTTGGCGTACATTTCTGTATGCCAATTCTTTCTGTGAAAGGCCCTACTTTCCAGTGGGCTAGGTCACATTCCTCAGAAAAATAAGGAACAGGTGTACCATGTTATCCCTTTCATATATTAACCTGTGTTCCCGTTATTTTATCTAGCCTAGGTGTGCTAAAATCACACCTCTCACAGTGATTTGAGGGGAGTAATATGGTGTGCCATCACACTGACTCGCTTCAAAATTATTGAAGGACTGCTTCAGGCAACCATTTCACTATTTTAGTTGTCCAGAAGGATGTCTGATACATACAGTATTGGATTCCTTGCTGAAGGCAGGCAAGGATAAATGCAGTGGTGATGTTGTGCATGTGTGTGTGTGTATTTAATTATGTGTGTGTGACACTTGCTTGTAAAAACAATATCTCAAGAAGGGTACAGTATGTGTGACTATAATCTCATATTTGATGTGTACACTGGACCATACTGAGTAAATGATCCCTATTGTTTTTGGTGGAGGTCAAAGGTTATTTGGGGTCATGAGTGGTCAAATGGTAAAATTTTTAAAAATTTAAAAAAGTGTGACTATACATATTTGGTATGTGGGTTGGCCATTTTGAATAGATGATCCTTTTCCATTTTGGTGGAAGTCAAAGGTCATTTGGGGTCAAAAGAGGTTAAATGCTAAGTTCCTCCGAAATTTCTTGAAAACGTGTTATCTCAAGAAGGGTAATTTCCCGTTCAACCAATCATGTTGTTTTGTTGCTGGGTAGCACAGTAGTGTGTTTTCATGTACTAGTCTTGTATGATGAATTCAGATATGTGATGACAAAAGTTGAATTAGCTCATACTTTTTTGGTTCTGCATATGGAATTTTTAATTGTCCTGGACAACCACAACAATCAAGCCCTGCTTGCAGACTGTTGTATAAAGATCAAATCTCAAGACCAGCAGCTGGCACAGAATTCAATGATGTCAAATTTCATGGAAATGTTTGAATATTCATGGAATTATTGCTATTTTAACAAAATGACCCACATTTACAGCATTTGATAAAAAAGAGTCATTCCTCAGTAACACACCAGCAGCAAAACTTTCTGAAAGTCCATAATCCTTCTAACCCCCCACCAGCAGTTTTGTACTCTAGTTCTCCTGTACAATGGTACAGTTATCCTGTCAGAGGGTAACAGCACACACTGATTTTGCACACTACACTGACAAAACATTAAGATACAGCCACATATAGCTCTGCTAGAACTCTGGTCCTGACATGCAGCTGTAGCCATTAGAGTGTGTTAAATGTTGATAACCCAGTTTTTCTTTAATTTGCAGCCCTTAGGCTTGATTTTCTTTATAGCAGTGAAAAAGAAAAAAACTGGAAACAAGTACTAGAAGTTCTACATCTATCTAGATTAGTGTACTGTGAAGATTGACAGTGTACATCTACACACAGTAATGGCTCTTGTGAAACAAGCACTGCTAGTAGCTGTGACGGCTGTCGTTGTTGGTGTTATCATTCCGATGTATTTGAAGCCTTCCTATCCAATACCCGAGATATTTGGTACAGTGGCGCCGGGGTTTGAAGAAGTCAGGGAAGTATTCAGGTGTGTTAAACATGAATTTAAATGACCTACAGTACATGTTGTAAAGTGGAAGTGGTTTCAATGTTAAATGGAAAAAAATTACAGGCCTTGAGATTAAAATTATTCAGGTGTGCTATTAATCACACTCCTCAGGAAACTGAGTGTGGAAGGTGTGTTGTTTTATTCAATTTTAATAGATGTGAGTCCCATTCTTTATCTAAGTGTGCAAAAAATCACTCTCCTCGCAGTAATTTGTGGCGAATGATACTATAGAATCACACCAGCACACTTCAAAAGGCTGGTATTTACAATGTTGATTTTGAAATATCACTTCTGGTGCCTTCCAATCCCCCTACCAAGAGTCTGTTCAACTGTTAAACTTTTGACATAGTGCAATTGCAGAAGGCCTACATGTCAGTTTCAATCTTCTAACTTGTCTCTCAGCACATGCGTGACGTCATAGCCTGTTCGAATCTGATGTAGAGATAGGGGCACCATATATTGACTTTATTCCCTAATTGTGGTCTTGTATACTCACCCTGAAGCAAGAAACTGAGATTGTGTCTGGATGAGGATGTAGAATAGACAGTTGTGGAAGAGGTTTAAGTAAGTAGGTTAGGAGATTTGAAACTATTTGGGACAGATGAAAGAAATGCTGTTCTGGAGAAGGTCTAGTCATCACCTTCCCCTTGGAGATAATTTTGGATGGGATTTCGGCATGTTGCGTTACGTTTTAGATTTTCTTGGTGTAGTTACATGCACAATGTCAGTAAAGGTCAATTATTCATTACTATTTAATAAATGTGCCTCTAATTTGGCATTCTCATTTTCCATATTGCAAATTGTTTTTGGGCAGTACATACTGTAAGTGCTGAGTGCAAGTAGGAAATGCTGGGCAGTCTCTCACTGTGTGTTCAATGTAGCTTTTGAACCCTTGGTCTTGCTCAGATTACTGATTATTTGTAGAGCTAACAAGTCCCTAAATTACGTTTTTCAGGCAAAATTATGAAGAAGGTTGGGACAACAGAGAAGCAGGATCCGCACTGTCAGTATTTCATGAAGGTGAAATGGTCGTTGACCTCTGGGCTGGCTATGCTGATGTAGAAGCCAAGAGACTGTGGAAGGAAGATACCCTAGCACTTATGTATTCATCAACAAAAGGTATGCTAATGTAGAAATAAACTTCTGCTTTGAGAAGGCCTATACAATGTCATGAGCAAGGCTTTATTCAAATGGCAGTAAAGAAAGTCATTTTGGTCTCCAAGAATCCCAGATTATTGCCACATACAGTACGCAGGAATTTTACAAGTATGTAGTAGGCTACCTAGTGGACTCTTGGAGCAGACCTTCCTTGCTATAGTTGTAGTCATAATGTGTGTAATAGTTCCTCTGCATACATGTGCAAGACTGTTGGGACTTAACTATGCCACTGAATCCACTTCTAGGGGTGTCAATGTTTCCATGGTACAAGGTTCTCAGGGCTTATTACTGATATTTTGGTGTCCACAGGGGGCAGTTGGCACTAAAAGCAAAAATGGCTACCTTTTAAAAATAGTTGCTGCCCAGGAAAAAATTATAGGGCCTAGCAACCCCTGTGAAAACAGACCCTCAAATTTATTTCACCTAAATATTTTTTAGGAATTAAATAACTGTATAGTAGTACAGTATGTACACTCTGCTTCTATCTGAAGTATCAGAGTAAGAATTTTAGCAGAAGTATCCTGCAGTTAAGCCATACCTAACAAGGCTGACATCATTCATGGTATTGATCTCCAAGTTTTTGAAGAGGGAGGGACACAACCTCCCTTCAAATCCCTCTCCCTTGTGATGCCCCTACCATCTTTAATATGCTTCTCAAGTGATGGCTACCCTCCTGGTTTTGTAAAGGGGAAAGTGCTGTCAACATAGCAAAAAAATGAATTACAGTACAGAGGATTTAGAGATGAATTTGTTAAATTATAAAATATTGGTCTGTGGTGCTTACATTTTACTTCTCTACAATAGATATAGGAGGGCACAGGTGCACAGTTGTGATAAAAGGATCAGCATGTTTTCAACTCTGCAACTCAACAAGGTAGAACCATCGTAAACAAATCAATCATGTCAATCCAGGATTGTCCCTTACCTTCAACTAGTTGACCAACTTGACCCATTCTTCATTCTGTTACCCTTGTTGTGTTTTCCAGAGGAATTTCTTTTGTATCATTTATGATGGAGTATTTTGCGATTTTAGTTCTTCCCTTTAGCAGAGGGTTAATCTTGTTATACAGACCATTTGTTGGCCCTGTGGTTAGAAGTAGCCATGGATATAAGAATGAAGTTTAAACAATATACCTGACTTCAAAAGGAATCAGTCCCACCATGCAATGAGAGGGGCTAACTAAGTTGAATTGAGTTGAAATTTCTAAAGATTCAACTAGTTCAAGTTGATCAAACAGCTCTGAGTGGTCAAGTTAGTAAGTGTGTGCTGATCTTTTTGACAGTACTGTACCCACTTTTTGGTAGGTATTAAAGGTTGTCATTAAAGGACTAGTATCTCATTAAAAGAGAAGGGAAGGCAAGGTTGTGTATTATTCATGTCTTGTTTGTGTGAGTTAAATCTTGTTTTGAGAGTTTTCTTTTGTCATAGGGTTTAGTACTGTAGTGCAACAACACCCTGTGTTGTGAGCCTTCATGAATAATCAATTGTATTTTCTCTTCTATGCATATTCATTAGGTCTTGGTGCTCTCTGTATTGCAATGCTGGTTGACAGAGGACACTTGGACTTCAACAAACCTGTGGCATATTATTGGCCAGAGTTTGCTCAGAAAGGAAAGGACAAAATCACTGTTGACCAACTCCTTGCACATGAAGTATGTTTGTAATCTTTGTAATTATCTGCCTTTACCTCAGATGCACATTTCTCTCTTAAATACTTCCAGGTGCACTAATAGAATTGATATGCATATATCCCATGGACTTCATATATACATGAACAGTGCCTGCATTATTTACTATCCGTAGATTGTTGCCACCGACTGGGACAAAGAAGGCGCACCAAGATGGCCGACGTAAAGCTATAATTTTTATGATTTGATGATGATCCTGTAATATTTCAAATAAAAGTTTAATTTGAATGAGAGTCAATATCATATTCCTGCAATTCCATGTAGTGATTTTGACCTTACTTTGTATTATTTTGAAAATGTTTCAGCTTTCTTGCAAAGTCTACTGATTTACTTGAAGCAAGTCCAAACTTTTACAAAACCATAGCAGACAGCCATCTTGCTACGCCTAAACTCACTCGTACGGTAGCTAGCGACAGTGTGTGATGTGCTGTATGCTCTGTCCATGTGTAGGAAGTCTGTGGTATATCCCCATTCCTTCAAAAGATGAGCATAGTCATACTGCATTGTTTGCTCTGTGGGCAGGATGGAAACTGTTTGTCATGCAGCAAATTGTTCTACTGCTTCTCAGCCTTTTGGCCAAGATCACACTAGGTAGTACTGTATCCGTTCTTTTTGTCCAGTCTAGAACAGAGCCACACATGACAGACCAGTGATATACAGTAAATGGTTTGAAGACCCTAAACTTGACTAATCAGTTACAGTGTTGTCTCTTAGGAGGAGTTTACGAGTTTGTTTAATGTCTCCTCCAAAAAGAATCAGGAGTACTAAGAAAAATCAAGTTCTTCTATTCTTACTTACCTCAGAAGTATCTGTGCTCTATGTTTGTGTATAGTCGCTGCTTGGTACTGCAGTATATAAAGTTGATTGTTATATTGTGCATTGTTTATTGTCATTTTAAATAGTTTTGTACTTGTGTTTTTTTCTTCTCAGATCTAGTTTTTGCCAGGATTTTGCTTCTTTGTCTCCATTTCAAAGCAAGTGAAAAGCAGAAAATCCCCTGTCAGGTTTGATTCTCAAATACTGGCAGTCACCAATTCTCTCAAACTAGTTCATGTTTGTTCTCATTAAATGAGCATGTAAAATTGCTAGAGAGAAATTTATTTGAATTTGTGCTTAACAAATTCAAATTCAAGCAAAACAAAAGGTTTTGCACATATTTAGCAAATGAATCCTGTCATTTTGGTAGCTCTAGGTCAATATCAATGATGATTACCAGTGGCCAGAATGGTTGAACAAACCACAATATCTTTAGAGGTGTAACAGTGAGAGATTTCATAAAAATACTGTATTGTAGCATGTGTATTGCCCATATTGAGAAGACAAACACATACTGTGCTCTTCCCATTGTGCATGATGTTCTGCATAAGGAATGGAGCAGGGAAAACAAGCCATTGAGCCACAACTGGAAAAAAAGCCATGGGGGGCTTGACTTGAACCAGTAGGCTAGAAACTGGGCCATAAAACTCCATCTAACTAAATATCTTTTTACTGATAATTTATAAAAACAGCCAATTTGAGAAAAAGACTTTCATTTCACCAGCAAGGAATTTCTGGTTTTTGGTTCTGCTTATGTTAAAAAGGATCTTGTAATTTGAAGAAAAAACTTGTGATATTATATGCAAAAGATTTGACTGATTAAATGAAGAAGAATTGGAATAATGCACTTAGCAATTATTAGGCACTCCCCCTGTTCGCCCAGGGAAAGTCGGTCAATGCTATTAGAAGCTTTATACATTGCAAGTCATTGATGCACCCTTCCATCACACAATTGACCAAATATTTCATGGACTTTGCCGTATGTTTCCTGTATGATGTGATACACAGCCCGTATGAAAGACCCCATGTTTGGTCTAGCAGTAGAGCATCCGCCTCCCACGCGGAAGGCCCAGGTTCAATTCCCAGGTCGAGTCATACCAAAGACTCTAAAAATGGAACCTACTGCCATTGTGTGTGATGCTCCGCATGATCAGTGGAGTAGGGAAAACAAGCCAGTGAGCACAACTGGAAAAAAGGCCCAGGCTGACTGAACTTGAACCAATAGGTTGAAAACTGGGCTGTAAAACTCCATCTAACTAAACTGCAAGACCTATAAAGTTGCTTTGAAGCAAGATATGGATCACTTGGACTTATCCCTTGGTCACAACTGTGACCAGCGTGATGTACATTGGACTCACTCTGGGGTGTTAGGGTGCATAAAATTGAAAACATAATTTGAATGTAAATTTTGTTCTGTATTTCATAGGCTGGGCTACATATAACAGATGAACCCTTGTCCTATGAACTCGTGAAAGATAAGAAAGCTGTTGACAAAATTTTAGCTGAAACATCACTGAAGTGGGAACCTGGAACAAACCGTGGCTATCATGGCATGACAGTTGGTCTGTATATGGATGCACTTATCCGTAGGGTCGATCCTAAGAAGCGATCTGTGGGCAGATTCTTTGAGGAAGAAGTCAATAAACCCTTCGGTATGTTGTGAGCTTGCTTTCCTTTTGTTTAAGGCAGTGGTTCTCAAAGTGGTCCCTACCGCCCCTGGGGGGGGGCGTTGAAAAGTTTCAAGGGGGCGCTGAGGAGTTTGCAAGCAATAGGGGGGCATTGGCATTGACTAGGGGGTCCCTGGAGGTTTTCATACATTCGTGCAATAAAGGAACCTAGGAGGTTGCAGAGTGGTTGACACAGACTGTCTTCTCCAAAACATTTATCAACTACTGACAAAAATTTACCCAATATAAAACTTATCTGGGTCATTTTGGGGGTTGGAAATTAAAAGTCGAAAGCTCAAAGTCAAAGACTTACAAAAATATGATGGCATGTTGGGTGGGAGGGGGGCATTGGATCAGTCATGGATGCCTTATAGGGGAGGTATTTTGAAAAAGTTTGAGAACCACTGGTTTAAGGGGAGGGGTGATTTTGTAGCCTGTTGTTAACCAGTGTAGCTGCTTTCCATCAGCCCTATAAAACAAACCATGTAATAGCCTTTTATTTAAGGTTGGGTGGGTTTGCAGTGGCCATCCAGTGTAGCTGCTTTCCATCAGCCCTATAAAACAAACCATGTAATAGCCTTTTATTGAAGGTTGGGTTGGTTTGCAGTGGCCATCCAGTGTAGCTGCTTTCCATCAGCCCTATAGAAAAAACCATGTAACAGCCTTTTGTTGAAGGTTGGGTTGGTTTTCAGTAGCCATCCAGTGTAGCTGTTCCCCATCCTTATTTCCTGAAAGTTGCTTCCATCCTTTGAAATTTTTCAGTGCAATGTGGGTCTTTTTGTAAATGCTGAAGAATCTTCCCTGACAATTCCATTTTTTCAAGATAATTTTCAGAGTAGGGAATATTAAAGTATTGTTTGGCATATGCATGGGACTTGCCATCCTTCAAGGATTGGCAGTTGTGCAAATATTTACTCGATGTTTACCAAATATTTGATTAATAGATCAAAGGTTAACCCCTTTTGCTAGGCGTGGTTTTACTGCGAAACCATAGCACTAAGCTGCATTCTGGCATAGCTACTTATAATTCTATGGTGTGTAATTGTGTTTTAATTTGGTCATGGAATAGGCTTGAACAGGAGATGTGTAACACATATGCATCCTCTTGGGGCATAGTGAGGGCAAATATGGTGGCATCCTTACACATAGCAGAGTACATTTTTCAGTATGGCGGGATGGACCCCCTTCTGTAGTGAGAGGGTTAACTAGAGGTTAGCTGGATGAAAGGTTCATTAGGTTGAACATTTCCCATCGATTGAGGGTTAGACATAGATTATGGTTAGGATTAGATTAAGAATCTTATGATGTTCGATGTAGGGAACCTGCAGTCTCTACAGTAAGCCTGTAGTCTAATGGAGCTTGGATTTAGTGAACCTTTGGACTGGTTGCCTTCAGCCTAGTGAACCTTTAATTCAGTGAACCTGCAATCTAGAAAACCTGCCATAAATGAACCTTCATTGTTGTGAACCTTCAATCCAGTGAATCTAAAACTAGTGAACCTTCAATAAATGAACCTTCATTGTAGTGAACCATCAATCCAGTTAATCTAAAACTAGAGAACCTTCAATAAATGAACCTTCATTGTAGTGAACCTTCAATCTAGTGAATCTAAAACTAGTGAACCTGCAATAAATGAACCTTCATTGTAGTGAACCTTCAATCCAGTGAATCTAAAACTAGTGAACTTGCAATAGATGAACCTTCATTGTAGTGAACCTTCAATCCAGTGAATCTAAAACTAGTGAACCTTCAATAAATGAACCTTCATTGTAGTGAACCTTCAATCCACTGAACCAGCAACTAATGCACCTTTATTATATTGAACCTTTAATCCAGTAAACCTGCAATCTAGTGAACCTGCAATAAATGAGACTTCAGCCTAGAGAACCTTTGTTCTGGTTGCCTTCCATCCAGGGAACCTTTGGTTGAATGGACCTGTTGTTTAGTGAAAGTTTGATCTAGAGAACCCTCACTCAATGGTTAGGGTCATGTTCATGCATTACATTGGGCACTTGTTCAAGATACTCCTTAGGTCACAAAGTAACATTTTAAATGTGGATTATCAGTTATTTCTTCTTGGATTGTTGGCTGCTGACCAAGATTAACATGTGAAATTCTTTGATTTAGTGTTGATGAAGGACCAAAACAATCCTCCTATTATCCATACAGGGAAATGGGGTCCAGGGAAGACACCTTGATTGACCCTTAAACAATTAGTCAAACAAATCAGCCTGTACACATTTACATACACAGAGTATCCATTCAATTTAAGAATGTATAGAGGTGTACTTTAGTCTTTTGGCTTCTACTTTTCAAGTATACCATTAGAAACACACAAAAAAAGGGGGGGGATTATTATTAGGGTTCAAGGGGATAAAAACTTGCTCCTAGACCCCTCAAAGGTACAATTTTGAAAAGATATTTGGAAGCAAAATAAGAAGAAAACCATAAGATCTTGTTGTTGCATTGAAATAAATTTCAAGGACTCTTTCTCACAGGGCCTGGGGGGGGGGGACACTTTTTGCCTGACTCCACATCTTACCCCACTGCCTAATCTCTGTCCGGCTGAAGCACTGAAGTCTGCCTGATTCAGCAAGGTTTTGACCAAATGGGAGGAGGGGGGGGGGATGCAGTTGCCCATGCCCTACCTGTTCCATACGGCCATGTCAGTACAGGTCCAGAGTTGTGTAACCTTGTTCATTCATGACAATAAATGTAAGCTTAAAAGACAGAAGAATTTTTTTTAACAAAGAAGCACCTCAAAGTAGCCCAAGCCTAGCAAAACAAAGAATCTCGCTGAATGAATATTCCATTAAAGTGAGTTTATTGCAAGATAATGCATGGTCACCTGACCATTATTGACCAATAAAAGTTGAGGATATTACAAAGTATCATGATGAAATGGTCATGGTAAAAATATACACTTGATTTCCTTCCTAGCCCAATTGCACAATTTGATGATTGACAGACAGTGTTAATACTCCATTCAAAGACATTTAATCCATGTCAAGAAACCCTAGCCACAGTATGCAGAGCACACAGAGGGGGTTTTGATTACAATCCTGCCCAAAGTACTGTGTAATTTTTTGCAACCTAAGTGGACTAGAAGCCTGGTGAAGTGATGATAATAGACCTCCAGCAGTGGGTTTGGACACCTGATATACCTCAGTTGAACAATAGATTACTGAGGTTAGAAAATCAACTTTTTTACCGCAATGGAAACAGCATGATTAATTATACATGATACAAACCCATGATACATACATGATACATATCATGATACATACATGATACATACCCATGATACATACCCTTTCCACTTACTTGGCAACTGTGTCCTCTAATAATGTTGCAGAGAACTGTATGTAGCCTATGACACCTCAAGACCTCATGAAATGGAATGGCACATTTTATTTACACATATGGTCATTATGTACTGTACACATTTAGGAATTGAACTGGTTAAGACGTACCTTTCTAAGGTGACATGACTTGTTTGTTATTATCTGCTATTACTGATGTGCCAAACTTGCCATGTTAAGTTCAGACTCTATGCAAATCAAAAATAACATTTTTGTGCAAACTCCTTAATTCTTGATGTCAAAATGATTGTGGTTGTAAGAATTCTTGTATCAGTTTAGCTAAAACTTGTACCCCTCCATCGATCGAGTCTTTTGCAGAAGAATACAAAACAGTTTATTTGCATTATTCCTTACACAGAAATTGATGCATACATTGGTCTACCCCTAGAGCTGTATCACCGTGCTTCTCGGAATATTGCAGTAGATCCAACATTGAGGGATATACTGTATGGGCTGTGGAATATTCCACTTGTGAGGAAGTCTGTGAGAGCAATGTTGTTTGGATCAGATGTTTTCGATAAATACATTGCCCACTTTGGAGATATCATAGAGGTATGTACAACTAAGTAACTGGAAACAAAAGATGGTATAAATTAAAATGTCCTTTATCTTTGTATCTGCTTAGTTCTTCAAGTGATTTAGAGAAAGATCCTTGTCACTCCAAACTACATTTTTAACTTAGGGTTTGCAAAAATTATCGCCTGGTTATGCTTTTTCATTGACATCAAGTAAAAAGTACATGTAATCAATTTTTTCGAAACAAACATACCACCCAGTTTCTAATTTGAAGTTGTTTGCAAAGTGAAACATAGCCTGGGCTAAATCTGTTACTATAGAAACCACATGATTGTCTGTTAACACAATCATGATGTGTGCGGCTCGGTTACTTGCCGTTTGGTCTACCCCCGGAAAATAAAACGATATTCGGGGTGTCACATGATAAACGAAGACATCTGCTTTCGCTATCTCCAAAAACACAAAATCAAGACACCAACTCACGTGATTTTGTGTTTTCAGAGATAGGGAAGGCACGTTTGGTGTCTTTGTTGATCACGTAACACCCGGAATATCGTTTCATTTTCCGGGGGTAGACCAAATGACAGGTAACCGAGCTGCACGCGTAACAATAGGCCCTTTGGGATGGTCAGCTCATTCTTGTCATCACTGGGTCTAAGGAGGAAGGTGAACCAAGCATGCATGAAATGCAAGTATCAACAAACTAGTTAGCCAAATAGTCCCTGTCATTGAGCAGGACCCTCACAAAGAAGGTAAAGTACCTGGCCAGTGGGAAGATCCATAATGTATTTGTAGATTTTAACGACACAATTGCAGAGTACAGTGGCATGTAAAACAACATACATATACAGCATGCATAGAAAGTGTTCTGGCTACACATTAAGGTCTTTTGTACCCAAGAAGATGCTCTTTAGCCTGGTACACACCTCCACGACCACTGAAGACTGAGCTGTGGACTAGCTATTTGCATTAATCGAAGACACTTCTTTGGTTGTTGTGGCTGTGTGACCAAGAATAAAAATTCACCAATTGCATCCAACTACTATTGAACATGTTCAATATGACCAACGGCTTACGACACGGCAGAACTCTAGTGGTGAAACTGGTCACACCCTCAGGACTACAGCAGGCACAACGTCTTGTCGCTTGGTTCGGTTAGTTGTCATTGTAGTGTGTACCGGGCTTTAATAAACAAGGGTTGTATCTGATGGTATTTAAGATGTGGAAGGAAGGCTGAGAGGATTGAAGTTGGCTGGGTTGACAGGTTGCTGTCTTTGAAGGCATATTTCAGCTTTTCACTGGGGTCTGGTAAAAAAGACAAAAATATTCCACACCATGCCTACCAAACCACATCACAATATCTCACTTTAAAGATGGTTTTTGTTTTGAGTTTTTGATAAAAATAATTTCACTTTCAACAAAGTCACAGAAAGTTATGCAATGTGGGCATGTTGCCTCAGATCCTTTATATTTTTGCTTTATAATCAAATTGACTTTGAAATTTGATACTGTTGGGATGATTGAATATCTTTTTCGGTAGATCTAGCATGACCCTACACCATGTGTAGGGTGTAGAAAACGATGTGATTCTCCGCACTGGCATCAAAATTATAAATCAATTGATTGCAGTTTCAAAAGTCTAAGGAAGATTTGAATTCCAATTAATTAGGTGAAACAAAATTGTATCCCAGTTTAAATTAGTACCCAACTGCTGTACATTGAACATCAAAAAAAAAAAGACAAACTCTAATTTCCCCAGATACATTTTTGAAAGGGTGCATCAAATTCTTTCTTAATGACTGCTTTTAATTGACATTCCAGTTCAAATGATGCTACAGGCTGCAGGTTCACCATGCAAAAAGGGAATTGTGATTAGTTATTTGGGGGTTCATACTCATCTGGATACTTTCTCAAGTAAGAAACTAGGTTTGTGTCTGCAGAAGAAGCATGAATACAGCTAGCAGTTAATTATGGGAGATGACCGATAGGAGTGATTTAGTCATCTGAGGAACGGAAACTGTTTGGAATGAGAGGATTTTATGTTGCACAAGTATTGATGTGTTGCTCCTGGTAATGTTATGTTAACTGCTGAATGATGGTAATGATCCAGGAATGTTTTAGATAGTGTTGTTGTAAAAGAATATTAAATATGCTGTTCTCAAGCAGACGTATTTAGTTGGTGCTGCATTGAAGGGTACTACAGGGCAGGTACCATATGACAATGCTTATTATCAGCATAATTAATTTTAGCTTCTAATAGCTACACATGTAAGAACTTTAAATTTTTGATATTGTTTTTATCCTTGCTTGTATTGGTTTTAAGCATCATTTGAAAAAAGTACCTGTCACAATTTTTTAGGAAGCAAATCGAATGGTTGAATCCCCACTTATAAAATGAATGGATTTGGGGATTGTCTTTAATAGTTTTCTCTCTTGTCATTTGTATGTGAAGAAAACCTAAGTTAGACGTTAAGAAAGATGCTATGAATTTTAAGAACCAATTCAATATGCATCTTTCATCCTAAGTTCCAGTTAATTGTATGACCTCATGTTTTTTCAGTGCTGTGAAAACAGCTTAAGTTAAAGCCTTATTGTATCTGATTGAAGTGTACTACCTAAAGTCTACATTTTGAAACAATGTATAACAGTGCATGAGAGATGACTTCAAACAGTCCAACTCCAAGCTTTACAGAACATCCCTGAACTGCAATATAAAATGTTGAAGTTTATTCCGTCATTTTTAAATGGTACATTGTACAATAGTTTCTGATGTCATTGTTATGTTACTTGAAACTCAAAGTACAGTCTTTGTATTTCTTTAAATTATTGAATGCTGATACAGTTTTTTCACAGTATGTGACAGTGATCTTACTATTATGGGGTGATGTGTTTAAAGCGGCTCATTTAGTTGGTTCATGGAATTCAACAAATTTTTCCAAACCTGTTAAGTTTTCTTCACATATCAATGACAAAAGGTCAAACTTATACAATCCCCACATCCTACATACTGTACAGATAACTGTTTTATGAGTGAGTACTTAACAGTTAAATTCTGTTTTCAAAAATTCGTGACCAGACACTTTTTCAAATTATGCATAAAACTGTTGCAAGTCAGGAAACCACAAAATTCAGAATTTTAACTTTTCCCGTGAGTATTGGACATGAAACTTGACTGGCTACTCTAACTATGAGCAATGTAATGCGGTAGTGACCATTTTAAACTTTCATTAAGTTATCGATATCAACTCAATGAGCCCCTTTTATAAAAGCTGTCTAGTCTGCACAACATGCTATACAAGAAAACAAAGTTTTCAAGGTCATGCAGTAGAAACATTTTTAATTTCAAAGGGAAACAAAGCAGGTAATGTGAGTTGCAGTGAGATAGTTAGTTAGGTGAGATTTAATGACACACCAACATGAATGTTATATATAGTGCTATATAAAATGAAAGGTGTTAGTCCTTCCTTTTAGTTGCCTTTTACAACAGGCAAGAAATACCCTGGGAATATTAACGTGGGCAATGTGAGTTGTACAACAACAAAGTAACAAATTATTGTGCAATACACTATTCTGATTTAGGTAAGTTTCAACATTAACTATAGAACAAGCTATGCCAGTGGGAGTTGAATGGATGAGATTCATTTTGCAACTTCTACAATGTATATTTTTACAACTCTATGATTGAGGTACACTTTGATGCACAGTACAGTAATTGCTCTTTGATGGTGAAGAAGAATCCAAAAATATGTATCTCCCTGCATGTAAATTTGGAGAGTATTTTGCAGGCTTGCACTTCAGAAACATGTCAATATCTTATGTATGATTGTATTTTATCTCCCTCTTTATCTGCAGTTTCCTAGATTTGCTGATCCTGATATTCTGAACATTGAAATGGTATCAGGGAGTGGCATGGCCACTGCCAGAGGTCAGGCAAAGCTTTATGGGATTCTAGCCAATGGTGGCAAGTTAGGCAGCAAAACACTTCTCTCAAAAAAAATTATTGATGAATATGTAAATGACAGAGAGCCCCGTCGTCCTGACTATGTGTTGTTTGGGTCTCCCACGAGATGGAAATATGCAATGGACATCATACCACAGGCAAATAATGTAAGTATTGATTTAGTATTTTTTTTTTGTTTTGTTGTTAGTGAGAAAGATATGCCTGCAATGGAAACTTGGTTTTATTGACAAGGAGACAAGAAGGAATGTGCCTTTTGTACCAGAGGTTGTGAATGCATGTCTTATGCCCGAGGTTCAGTTCTTTGGCAAGGATTTTGAATTTGGGTGTTTTAGTACGTTATGTACTTAAAAGATGCATGAAAATTACTTTTCACCATATCGTAGTACCTTTAGCACGCATATTTAGAGTGCTTCAGTTCTCACATTTTAGGGAATTACATTGTGACATTCCCATGGTGCACAATATGGCTTTACAAAGCATAACATCTTATGTGTTTTAATTTTGGCAAGTTGGAGAGGGAGGATTCATGCTCTTATTGTTCTACGCTATTTGGATCAATGACAATCAAGTGTTTGTTTTATTTATTGGAATGTACAGTACTGTCACATGACTAAATATATAATTTGTTCATCAAAGTGGAGGGATATTACTTGGATTTGTTCTAATTTTTGAGGAAATATTTTAAAGAGCTGAGTAGTTAATTCTTGTTAAAATGGCACATAGTAATGAATTTTAGCCATCAATGGATTGAATTAGCAAATAGAATACGGTACAAGGAGGCAAATATTTGTTCTATCATGTTGTGTGAAATGGTAAAATCTATGGGAATTATTTGCTGAGATCAAATTGCACTGAGTAAAATTCAGCAGTTGGATTGGCATCAATCACATTACCCTACCCATGCCTATTTACCTAAATTACCTAAATTACTTGTTTGAGAGACAACATTGTATCCAGTGTGATTGTGCTGTCACAGTCAGTCACATTCTCGTAGACTGCTAAGCATACTCCCATATTCTTCAAGAGTACAGTAAATACACTTTTTCAAATCTGAAAACATTATTCGAGCAAGTAGATCTTTCTCTTATTTTGGGCTTTTTCAAGCAGATTAACCTTGAAAGAAATTCTGACATAGCTCCACTGTTTGCTCTCGTCCAAAAATTTTGTATTATTTTACCCAATCTTTATGTTTTTAAAGTTTGTTTTTAACCCACCATGATTGCATTTATTGTTCTCCTGGAAGACTTTATTCAACACACCAACGAATGATATGTATCATGTTCTTTTTTAGTCAGGAAATATTTTTGGTGCATCTGGCTACGGCGGACAAGTTGGATATGCTGACCCAAACCATAAGCTTGGCTACGGGTTTCTCAGTCGTTACAATTCACCTATGGGATTTCAGATATATGATCCAAGATTTCAGCGTCTCCAAGAAAGTGTTGTCAAAGCAGTTAAAAAGAAAAAGGACACCAAATAGAAAATGAAAGGAGTATATGTATCTATAATGAAAGACCAGCAAAGTTAACATAGTCTCTCCCAATGTGGATTGAATTTAGTTTTTAGATCGGAACACCAATGAGGACATGGATTTTCAGGATGTGGGGGATTCTTTTATGGGTAAGCCAGGGAATGGGAACCATTGAACAACTTATTTTTTTACCCCCCTTTATGAGCCATGCAAGGCTATCAACCCAGCAATTTTTTATACCAAAATCATTGATTGCAAGCAAAATTAGGGTGTATCAAGAGTTATATTTTACTTCTACTAAAAATGCTTAGACTATTTTGAGGTCACTGATGTTCATTGGAGGTAAAACTATTATTTGATTATTGTTTGTTTTTCCATGAGATTCTGAAAGATGTAGCTTAGGAGAACATCAAGTGCTAGAAATTTTTTAAGTCCATTTACAATCATCTCTTGAGGATCATTTCAGGTGAAACATTGAAAAATTGTTAACCAAAGTCAGAGATTAGCATTAACAAACATATTTAAGTTGTGTCCAGAGTTACAGAGGAACAGTTGGGGTCATCTTGTCCAGACTTACAGAAAGTCTAATTTGATACATTCATTTTAGGTAGGGTTTTATTTGTTTTTGCTTTGGGTTTAGGGCAATACATATAACAAACATATAACATTTCAGAAACAGTATTGGCCTGGATTGATCTTTAACAGATGTAAACGTCTATTCCATTGTGCCTTATCTTTAAGTCACAGCCTAGCAAGCAATTTTTAAAACTGTATAATTTTAATGACTACAAAATTCTCATGATTGCCTGCAATAGTGTGTCAACTGCGGTCGTCTTTATTATAACAGCGAACATCGTTTACCAGCTACTATTAAGAATTTAGAACAGTTTTAAAATTTGGAATCTCCCTACCTTCACTCCCCCCCAACCACCCCCCCCCCCCCCCCCACCCTCCTCTTAATGGCAAGTTGAAAAATGAAAATTCATAAAACTCATGTTCCCTTTATATCACTTTTTTCACAAAATTTTGTGCTTATTCCTCTAAAGTATTAATTATTTAGTGTCATTATGTCTACTGAAATCCTGTACGGCCTTAATTCATCAGTACTAATTAGCAGTTTTTGTGTTATGCATATATTGTATATTTAGTATTTGTAAGTCTTTGGTATAATTTAAAAATTGATGATGTCCAAATCTTGCCACTTGTTGTGGGTTGTACCATTTTCATTGTTAATATTAATGTCCATGACTCTTGGGGTCATGATTTACATGACCAATCCCTTTATGATAGGAAAAGAGGCCACCATGAGTTCGTACCAGAAGAGTATTGCAAGTTTGCCTGAAATTAGAAGATGGTCAGAAAGACAGTACAGATTTGCCACAGACTGGTAGAAAATTAGTAGTGGTTATGTGAAATGAACCCTCATGGAGACATCAGATGTGATAAACAAGTTCATGTATAGCTGAAAGTGAGTCTGGTTAAATTTTGGAACTTTATTATGATCTTGAAAATCATGGTTTATGGAATGTTTGGCATTTTGTCTGGAAAAACTGTCATAAAGTCATGAAATTTAAGACCTCATACAATTTCAGTGCATGTGACTATGTTTAGATGTGTCGGTCCTGGGGAAATGCTTAAAGGAAGGGATATCTTCTACAAAATTCTTTTTTTTTTTGGTATTGAATCTTTCTTTCCATTTTAGCATTCAAAATGCTTGGAAAATGTCTCAAATATTCAGTATTTTTGAAGTGAGGGAATATTGGGTAAATTTCTATCATTAAATGGAAGATGGCAAAATCTTAAGCAGTGTTTAGTTGATGAATTGAGAAATGCTTGTACACCCTTGAGCATATATGCAAATGTGTAGACCAAATAAAGATTCATCATGACATTTTGTGGTCAGACTGTTTTCTTTCAAATGACTGCATTGTGTCAGTTATTTAAATTCTTTATTAAAACATGTCAGGGAACAACTGTTTAGGTTTTTTATAACATATTAATGGGAAAGTTTTTCAAATTATCACTTCATTGATGTCATTGGTGTCTTTACTGCTTCATCTATTCTGGAAGGCATCATCTCTTCAAAGGAGGTATATGAAAGGAGGGCACATGCTGTCATTTCTAAAGTTGAACCTTACACAAATTAGCTTAGAAATCCTCAAAATTGTCATTTTTGATTTCATGTGACAGATTTAATCAACAGATTATCATGCTGAATAAATCAGTTCAGGGCACTCTCCATTTTCTTCAACAAAGTCCTGAAGTTATGTAAACCTCTTATCCAAAGTCCTCCCAACCCTCAGGCAAAGGACCATCCAACAAACCCAAACTATAGACTGCTTACCAAAGAAGCTGTACTTCCACTGAAGGACAACACTTGACCAATGTCACAGCCCTCAGACCATTTACATCATTGGTCTGACATGTATGGCTCCATTCTCAGACTGGATGAAAAGGGCAGATACTACACATGATGTTATTCAAATGGCCAAGAAGCAATACTCTTTTTAACCTCAGGGTGTGGAAATTCATCCTTCTATGGTAATGAAAGCAGTTACATACATTCATCCACAATATGCAAAGTGATATGAGCTAAAAAGGCAAATTGTGAGCACTCTTTAGCTTTAGATAAAGTAGTTTGAATGTTTATATAAAAAGGCCCTCATTGACACATGTTAACATGCTGTTAGAATGTCCATTCCTGGAACACTGCACCCTACCGAAGACCAGGTCACTTCCCACAAGATAGGGTATAAACTTGCCGAGCTGAAGAAATGGTTGACAGCCAATCATAACAGACAATAGAGTATGCTGACTAATGAATATGCATGCAACTTTATGATGTAATCAACTTTTTTGGTACAAAGGTATCGTGGTTGTAAGTGTAACTCAAACTTCGAGGTATTCCAACTTTAAAGGGTAATCGGGGTTTGGCAGCAGGTATCATCCTTTTGTGCTGCCACTTCATGTTGTTTTTTTTCAACTAATTATTTGCCAGAACAAACAGACATTGAAAAGGTCTTTCCAGTGAGAAAGAAACTTTGTTGATTCTGTACTAATTGCTGTTGAGTGCAGATCATGTCACAAAATTCCACACTGATGCAACACCACACAGCATCAACCATACGGTGGCCAATCACAACATCAGACTTTGATTACGGATCACTTTTCTTTTTGTTCGTTTAACTCTATATAAAATTGTGGCGCAGAATTGAAGCCATGGAAACTTGTTAAAACATACTCTGATTGCTCCTTTAACTGGAAAATGAGAGAAAAAGTGAACACAAGAAACGTCTTTCAATTAATAATGTAACAAAGATAAATAAGAATTAATTTTGTGATAAACAAAAGAGAAAAAGAAAACAAGCTGTTGGATTTCACAGGAGCAATTTTTCCCCATTGCTTGGTGGTCCTGCAGTGGTGATGAAATCACAGTCTTAAATTGGTTACCCCAAATATATTCCTTTAAGAAAATTGACAAAAGTGAGGTTTCAATGGTTACCATGGTGAAAATGGGTTCAGATGCTTTAGATCCAACAGCTTGGAAAAATATTAAAAAATGACCTATAAAATATGATCATATACAAAACAGTACAAAAAGGCATAACTGCAATCTTGGACAAAACTGTTGGAACACCTCACGTCATTGTGTTGTTTATGGTGCCGAGTACTATTTCCACAACCTCTGTCCCCCTTTGAAAAATTATGTCCTACAGAGAATAGCGGTTATCGAAACCCCCGTCCCCCAGTACAATATTGGGTCCCAAGGAAAATGGTGCGTCCCAAATTGGCTTTATTAACTCCAACATTGCACGGGGGAGTGGGGGTGTTCCAACTAGTTTTGTCCAAGAGTGTGGTTTATCAGCAAAATGCCACAGAGGTGGAGGACGGATTGGAGTAACCTATAGCATTGGGATTGTGATATCTTTTCTGCATTATAGCCAGTGTCACAAGCAACTGGTGCTCAGAGAATATTACTGTATATTACATCTGATTCAATTTAAAAGCCCTGACAAAGGCAAGGAAAAGCCCAAATGACAGGGAATGTAAAATTTGTCAAAACTTTTTCTAATTTTTAACAAATATTGCTAAGCATGGAATATTTTTTGTGACACATTACACTTCTGGTAATTACTGTTAAATAGTAACATCTACAGAACAGTACTTGAAAGTGTAAACCATCTGTAACAAAACTAACAGAATAATTGTACATGAACTTTAAGTCAGCTTGTTGGATTGAAACTGAATTCACCTGATTTGAGTAGCTACATAGAACTAGCATCTTTTGACTCAGAAACTTATTTCAATTAAATCACTGAACTGACTACAATGACTACATGAATCTGAAAAAACAATTTATATACTTTAAACCTAATGGAATCAGGGGCTAAGCAGCCAGCTTACCAGCTATCCTTTACATGGCCTTTTTTCCAAAATGACAGCAAAACACCCCAACCCCCCCCCTCCCTAAAATGATAGCTGTTTGAATCAGTAGACAACCCTTCTCTCTACAAACTGTTATGAACTTGTATTACATGATGATACCACAACATCTGGCATTTTCTCAAATCCTGGACAAGTATGTTTCTTTTTATGTTTTCACATATACATACATATATATGAAGAATAAATCAAACTGAAAACCTGCCTTGCCAAAAAATTGAACGTCTCCACTGGCACTCAAACCCAGACCTTCTGCTCTATGTGCTCTTGTATATATATATATAATACATTACTACAACACTTTTCACCTACACATTCTAACTTCAATCTACACATTCTAACTTCAATCTACACATTCTAACTTCAATCTACCAACTTCCACTTATATATAATATATGTATATGTATTTTTTGCTTAGAAAAAAAATACTTTGAACAAGTTATCTCAGCAAAAACCTGCACATCTTTTTGTTTTAAGAAAAAAAAAAAGTGCTAGAATTTTAGTACCAGCAAAATAAATAAGGATTGGTATAAAACACTGAATACTTGAGCTGATGAACTCAATTTTGACTGGGTGCAAAACAGCTTTACAAGATACCTGGAATGTATAAAAAGAAGTACTTTCCAAACATCTATACCGGTGATTTAACTTAATTCCAGTAAAGCCCCCACAACTTCAACTCCACCTGTTTCCTTACACCAGAAGGTCAATGTTATTAAACTCCCTCACCATTTCCGACTTCACAAACATGCAAAGATCTCATGGATGTTTAGATCACCTTGCTCTTGGTGATTTCCAAGTTTTACAGATTCTTCACCTCTGGTAACATACTGCCTC
This sequence comes from Holothuria scabra, assembly GCA_037179385.1. Taxonomy (NCBI): domain Eukaryota; kingdom Metazoa; phylum Echinodermata; class Holothuroidea; order Aspidochirotida; family Holothuriidae; genus Holothuria; species Holothuria scabra. Next base: position 7,481,999 of record CM074179.1, read on the forward strand.
GAGCCTTTCTCATTCCAAGAAACAAAATGGTCCATTTTGCTGCAATGGCTTTGCAAAAATTTAAATCTGTGGTCCTCTGCAAACATAAAGTGGGTACTGCTATGACAAAGGGACCTTTGCAAAGCATACTGTCTAGATGGCTCCACCACTAAAGCACATTGCATTTTCTTCAGTTTTCACCCTTCTTTTGGCAAAGTTCATTTGAAGACATGTAGTCTCCCACTAGAATTTGCACCAGCGATGATGTCCCTTGTTGGGTGAAATTCATTGAGACTGCAGACCGATCCTAGCCACTCCTCTGAAATGTATTCATGGACAATTTGCAGCTTATCATTGAATAATTCAATCTGTAAACACAAGAGATTATAGAAAATACATATACCTTTGTAAAAGTTCAGGACAAAATTAATTTTTTTTTAGTTTTTTTTTTTTTTCCACATGGGGATAGCATGAGCTTCTCAGTAACATGGGCATCAATATTTAAGGGCATCACCTCTGGCAACATTTTGGAAATAAGCCCAATGCCTTTAGATTTTTTCACAGCAAATTTAAGATGGACCCCATGTCAAGTTAAGATTGATGCTACCACTGATCAAAGTTTATATGCTTCCTCTGTGGATAAAAATGTTAAGCGCTTGACACAAAGAATAAATCAAGAAATTGAACTCTTTTTGAAATAACAGAAGTAAGAGATTTTTTGAATGGAGGTGTATGTCATGCTTTTCTCCCCCTTCTCTAATAAAAACTTAAAACAAAAAACCAAGGGATACAAAGTAAAACAATACAACAAAGTTTTACATGCTCTTAGAAAAGAAAACAATATGAAAGCTGTTGCAAAATGTTTATTAATGACTGCATTCAACAACCAATAAAGGTTGTATTCAAAGCATAAAAAGTGTTGTCTTGTCAAGGGTCACTCCACCCAGCTCTTCCCTAGAACCAATGCAATTTAGTCTAGGGAGTATAAGACTTACCCTTCTAGGTCGTGCCATGCTCCCTACCACAAAAATTTCTTCACATCTTGGGTGCCAAGTTGCTCTAAATTTTGTCAGCCATCTGCCTGTGTGGTTGTTGTGGCTCTTACTAGCAAAAACTGTTGCACCCTTAATAATATCACCACTCTCTTCTAAATGGCATATTCTGTGTAATAACATGAAAAAGATGTTTTTTCAAGGGATTCATCTTCAAAGTTTCTAATATCATTTACCTTCATGAAAGTATTAACTTAAACCATCATAGGTTCTCATATGCAAAATGCCAACGTTTGTGCCGAAGGATCACCACACTTTATCATTTAATTTTGTTTTAGGTTTTTTAGATAAGAGGTTCAAATCTAAACTTGTCATCTGCATAGATGAAGTACCAACATTTGTGACAAACAGATGTTCCTCTCAGTAAAGTGTAAGTCTAGTCAAAAACTACAAACATATATTTTAAACGGTATGAAAAATAAACTAACAGTCCAACTCCCATTTTTATAGGACATTCTTGAGCCAAGATATAAAATGCTGAAATTCATACACTCAAATTAAAATGGTACATTGTGCAATAATTTGTGATGTCATTGTTGTACTACTCAAATTACAATCTTTGTATTTCATTGTTTTTCTGAGTTACTGCACCTCCTAACAAGGTGGGATAGCACTTTCACTCTAATGGGGCAATGTAATTGATTAAGTCCACTCTGTTCAAAATGCTGTGCAAGCAAAGAGAGAGTGTTCAAGATCATAAACACATTTTAAATTTTAAAGGGAAACAAAACAGGTTGTGTGAGTTGTACAACAAGAAAGTCACAAATTATTGGGCAATGGACTTATTTGTTTTAAGTGAATTTCAACATTTTATATTTTTGGCTTACAAATGTCACATGAAGATGCGAGTTGGACTGCTAAAGTTAATTTCTCATGCTGCTTAACATATATATTTGAAATTTTTGACTTGAGGTACACTTTTTCAAGTCTAATTTCCATAAAAATTGATAACTCACCTCAACCTGTCATCTGCACAGGTTGAAAGTATTTTTGTTCCTGTTATTGGTGAAAAGTATGCCGAGTTCAAGCCTTTGCCATGTGTAAGGCGGCATATGCTTTTACTAGAACCTGAAGAATTTAGCTTCCTGATATCCCATAATGCCATTGTGCTGTGGAAGGAAAGGAAGAAAAAGAACTTCAAAGGAAGTTTAAAAGTGAAAGTTTTGTTCTGAAAGAGGGACAGAATCTGTGAAATATCACATACTATAGGTGAAATATCACATACTATAGGTGAAATATCACATACTATATAGGTATCAACAAAGTAAGTTACTATATACATTAAAGTCACACTCTTGTGAATTAATTCCTGAAGTGGTTCAGTAACATCTGACTCCTGAATAAAGCCACACAATAGTTTGTCAAGCTGAGTAAACTGCAAACTACACTTGCCTCAGTTGGTGGAGCAGCATTGTTTTAGGGTTTTAAGTAACTAGGTTAGGAGAATTACCTAGTTTGGTAATTCATGGGCTCATGTAATTTTGGGGCACACTTTTTGATGCACATACCAAGCTCAGCACAAAGTGTGTTCAAGCTCAGCACATTCCCTTGTTCTTAGGCAGGCGTACAACACTTACCATAAATCTGAATAGCCAAGCCAAACAAAAATAGGGACTCCAATCTATTTCACAGCAACGCATATTTTCACACCAAAAAGGCAATCAAGACAAAGTCCACTGCAAGGAACCACACTTATGATTCCTTTTTATGTTACTGTTGGATTATGAATAAATGATTTCACCAAATATTCATGTAAACCCTAATTTTGGAGCATGTATTGTCAATGAGAAGTTGGTTTGGACTTCATACTAAAACACAAAGAGATGGAAGCAGCTGTACAAAAATTACAAATCCCTACTAATTATGCAGATTGTAAACAAATGATCACATGCCTATAGAAGTTATTTAAGAAGTTCATCAAGACTTTTGGCCACCATCACATGAAATAGCCTTTGTCAAATCACCTTCCACTAAATAGACTCAAGGCATGAACTGACCTCTAGACTGACCTCTAGGCATGTCCGAAGTTGATTTCATACCTACAATCACTCCAATGCTTGTTGAATTTTACCATATTTTATTGATTTTGCAAAAGTCATACCCTAGCTGTCTCACTGGTCTCTCAACTCATCCAGACTAGGTTAGGTTTAAGTTTAGGGGATAGGGTTAAGTTTAGGGAATAGGGTTAGGGGACACAACCACCTGTAAACCTAGGGGACCCATGTTAGATGAGTTGTAACGATTCAGTTTCTAACAAACTGGCAGAAGTTGGACTGGCTACTGCCTTGTTTTCACTACTTGATTGACTATGCTTAGTTGCTCAACATATGTTCATGTAAAGGTCTTAAGTATGTACCAAACCCAATGAGATGGGGGAATGATTAAATGTGAGACCAATGAGACAGAGTCCCAATGAGATGGGGAAAGAGTGAAACCAAGACCACAAACATTTATCCTGTGAACAACTTACCTGTCTGTTGAAGCTGTGACAAAATACTGCTGTTTCATAGGATGGACTGAAACTGTGCGGATATTCTTCTCATGAAGTTTGTACAATTTTTCTCCGATTTTCCTGTACAAAAAAGATGAAAAACTTTATAACCAAAAAATTTTGAAACAAATAATTGCAAACTATTTCAATAAAGTTTACTAGCATTATTTCAATAAAGGTGACATTTGCATATACCCTTTTTTGAAAGGAAAAAATCGGCAACATTGACTACTTTCTATTGACCTCAATGCTAAAGACAGTTGATTCTAACTCCTAATGATAAGAAAACAAAAACCTAGGAGAGTGGAAGGACAGAAGCACAAGGAAGACACAAACAGTCAGACAGACAGGTTTAAAGAGAGATGAGAAGACACAGAGAGGAAGGCAGGCAGACACACAAACAGACAAGTAGAAATACTGACAGAAAGCAGACAGACACACCAACACACAGGTAGAAATACTGACAGAAAGCAGGTAGACACACAAACAGACAGAAAAAAGACTGGCAAAAAGCAGGCAGACACACAAACAGACAAGTAGAAATACTGAGAGAAAGCAGGTAGACACTCAAACAGAAAGGTAGAAATACTGACAGAAAACAGACAGACACACCAACACACAGGTAGAAATACTGACAGAAAGCAGGTAGACACACAAACAGACAGAAAAAAGACTGGCAAAAAGCAGGCAAACACACAAACAGACAAGTAGAAATACTGAGAGAAAGCAGGTAGACACTCAAACAGAAAGGTAGAAATACTGACAGAAAGCAGACAGACACACCAACACACAGGTAGAAATACTGACAGAAAGGAGGTAGACACACAAACAGACAGAAAAAAGACTGGCAAAAAGCAGGCAGACACACAAACAGACAAGTAGAAATACTGAGAGAAAGCAGGTAGACACACAAACAGAAAGGTAGAAATACTGACAGAAAGCAGACAGACACACCAACACACAGGTAGAAATACTGACAGAAAGCGGGTAGACACACAAACAGACAGAAAAAAGACTGGCAAAAAGCAGGCAAACACACAAACAGACAAGTAGAAATACTGAGAGAAAGCAGGTAGACACTCAAACAGAAAGGTAGAAATACTGACAGAAAGCAGACAGACACACCAACACACAGGTAGAAATACTGACAGAAAGCAGGTAGACACACAAACAGACAGAAAAAAGACTGGCAAAAAGCAGGCAAACACACAAACAGACAAGTAGAAATACTGAGAGAAAGCAGGTAGACACTCAAACAGAAAGGTAGAAATACTGACAGAAAGCAGACAGACACACCAACACACAGGTAGAAATACTGACAGAAAGCAGGTAGACACACAAACAGACAGAAAAAAGACTGGCAAAAAGCAGGCAAACACACAAACAGACAAGTAGAAATACTGAGAGAAAGCAGGTAGACACTCAAACAGAAAGGTAGAAATACTGACAGAAAGCAGACAGACACACCAACACACAGGTAGAAATACTGACAGAAGGCAGGTAGACACACAAACAGACAGAAAAAAGACTGGCAAAAAGCAGGCAGACACACAAACAGACAAGTAGAAATACTGAGAGAAAGCAGGTAGACACTCAAACAGAAAGGTAGAAATACTGACAGAAAGCAGACAGACACACCAACACACAGGTAGAAATACTGACAGAAAGCAGGTAGACACACAAACAGACAGAAAAAGACTGGCAAAAAGCAGGCAGACACACAAACAGACAAGTAGAAATACTGAGAGAAAGCAGGTAGACACTCAAACAGAAAGGTAGAAATACTGACAGAAAGCAGACAGACACACCAACACACAGGTAGAAATACTGACAGAAAGCAGGTAGACACACAAACAGACAGAAAAAAGACTGGCAAAAAGCAGGCAAACACACAAACAGACAAGTAGAAATACTGAGAGAAAGCAGGTAGACACTCAAACAGAAAGGTAGAAATGCTGACAGAAAGCAGACAGACACACCAACACACAGGTAGAAATACTGACAGAAAGCAGGTAGACACACAAACAGACAGAAAAAAGACTGGCAAAAAGCAGGCAAACACACAAACAGACAAGTAGAAATACTGAGAGAAAGCAGGTAGACACTCAAACAAAAAGGTAGAAATACTGACAGAAAGCAGACAGACACACCAACACACAGGTAGAAATACTGACAGAAAGCAGGTAGACACACAAACAGACAGAAAAAGACTGGCAAAAAGCAGGCAGACACACAAACAGACAAGTAGAAATACTGAGAGAAAGCAGGTAGACACTCAAACAGAAAGGTAGAAATACTGACAGAAAGCAGACAGACACACCAACACACAGGTAGAAATACTGACAGAAAGCAGGTAGACACACAAACAGACAGAAAAAAGACTGGCAAAAAGCAGGCAGACACACAAACAGACAAGTAGAAATACTGAGAGAAAGCAGGTAGACACTCAAACAGAAAGGTAGAAATACTGACAGAAAGCAGACAGACACACCAACACACAGGTAGAAATACTGACAGAAAGCAGGTAGACACACAAACAGACAGAAAAAAGACTGGCAAAAAGCAGGCAAACACACAAACAGACAAGTAGAAATACTGAGAGAAAGCAGGTAGACACTCAAACAGAAAGGTAGAAATGCTGACAGAAAGCAGACAGACACACCAACACACAGGTAGAAATACTGACAGAAAGCAGGTAGACACACAAACAGACAGAAAAAAAGACTGGCAAAAAGCAGGCAGACACACAAACAGACAAGTAGAAATACTGAGAGAAAGCAGGTAGACACTCAAACAGAAAGGTAGAAATACTGACAGAAAGCAGACAGACACACCAACACACAGGTAGAAATACTGACAGAAAGCAGGTAGACACACAAACAGACAGAAAAAAGACTGGCAAAAAGCAGGCAAACACACAAACAGACAAGTAGAAATACTGAGAGAAAGCAGGTAGACACTCAAACAGAAAGGTAGAAATGCTGACAGAAAGCAGACAGACACACCAACACACAGGTAGAAATACTGACAGAAAGCAGGTAGACACACAAACAGAAAGGTAGAAATACTGACAGAAAGCAGACAGACACACCAACACACAGGTAGAAATACTGACAGAAAGCAGGTAGACACACAAACAGACAGAAAAAGACTGGCAAAAAGCAGGCAGACACACAAACAGACAAGTAGAAATACTGAGAGAAAGCAGGTAGACACTCAAACAGAAAGGTAGAAATACTGACAGAAAGCAGACAGACACACCAACACACAGGTAGAAATACTGACAGAAAGCAGGTAGACACACAAACAGACAGAAAAAAGACTGGCAAAAAGCAGGCAAACACACAAACAGACAAGTAGAAATACTGAGAGAAAGCAGGTAGACACTCAAACAGAAAGGTAGAAATGCTGACAGAAAGCAGACAGACACACCAACACACAGGTAGAAATACTGACAGAAAGCAGGTAGACACACAAACAGAAAGGTAGAAATACTGACAGAAAGCAGACAGACACACCAACACACAGGTAGAAATACTGACAGAAAGCAGGTAGACACACAAACAGACAGAAAAAAGACTGGCAAAAAGCAGGCAGACACACAAACAGACAAGTAGAAATACTGAGAGAAAGCAGGTAGACACTCAAACAGAAAGGTAGAAATACTGACAGAAAGCAGACAGACACACCAACACACAGGTAGAAATACTGACAGAAAGCAGGTAGACACACAAACAGACAGAAAAAAGACTGGCAAAAAGCAGGCAAACACACAAACAGACAAGTAGAAATACTGAGAGAAAGCAGGTAGACACTCAAACAGAAAGGTAGAAACACTGACAGAAAGCAGACAGACACACCAACACACAGGTAGAAATACTGACAGAAAGCAGGTAGACACACAAACAGACAGAAAAAAGACTGGCAAAAAGCAGGCAAACACACAAACAGACAAGTAGAAATACTGAGAGAAAGCAGGTAGACACTCAAACAGAAAGGTAGAAATACTGACAGAAAGCAGACAGACACACCAACACACAGGTAGAAATACTGACAGAAGGCAGGTAGACACACAAACAGACAGAAAAAAGACTGGCAAAAAGCAGGCAGACACACAAACAGACAAGTAGAAATACTGAGAGAAAGCAGGTAGACACTCAAACAGAAAGGTAGAAATACTGACAGAAAGCAGACAGACACACCAACACACAGGTAGAAATACTGACAGAAAGGAGGTAGACACACAAACAGACAGAAAAAAGACTGGCAAAAAGCAGGCAGACACACAAACAGACAAGTAGAAATACTGAGAGAAAGCAGGTAGACACTCAAACAGAAAGGTAGAAATACTGACAGAAAACAGACAGACACACCAACACACAGGTAGAAATACTGACAGAAAGCAGGTAGACACACAAACAGACAGAAAAAAGACTGGCAAAAAGCAGGCAGACACACAAACAGACAAGTAGAAATACTGAGAGAAAGCAGGTAGACACTCAAACAGAAAGGTAGAAATGCTGACAGAAAGCAGACAGACACACCAACACACAGGTAGAAATACTGACAGAAAGCAGGTAGACACACAAACAGACAGAAAAAGACTGGCAAAAAGCAGGCAGACACACAAACAGACAAGTAGAAATACTGAGAGAAAGCAGGTAGACACTCAAACAGAAAGGTAGAAATGCTGACAGAAAGCAGACAGACACACCAACACACAGGTAGAAATACTGACAGAAAGCAGGTAGACACACAAACAGACAGAAAAAAGACTGGCAAAAAGCAGGCAGACACACAAACAGACAAGTAGAAATACTGAGAGAAAGCAGGTAGACACTCAAACAGAAAGGTAGAAATGCTGACAGAAAGCAGACAGACACACCAACACACAGGTAGAAATACTGACAGAAAGCAGGTAGACACACAAACAGACAGAAAAAAGACTGGCAAAAAGCAGGCAGACACACAAACAGACAAGTAGAAATACTGAGAGAAAGCAGGTAGACACTCAAACAGAAAGGTAGAAATGCTGACAGAAAGCAGACAGACACACCAACACACAGGTAGAAATACTGACAGAAAGCAGGTAGACACACAAACAACCAGAAAAAAGACTGGCAAAAAGCAGGCAGACACACAAACAGACAAGTAGAAATACTGAGAGAAAGCAGGTAGACACTCAAACAGAAAGGTAGAAATGCTGACAGAAAGCAGACAGACACACCAACACACAGGTAGAAATACTGACAGAAAGCAGGTAGACACACAAACAGACAGAAAAAAGACTGGCAAAAAGCAGGCAGACACACAAACAGACAAGTAGAAATACTGAGAGAAAGCAGGTAGACACTCAAACAGAAAGGTAGAAATGCTGACAGAAAGCAGACGGACACACCAACACACAGGTAGAAATACTGACAGAAAGCAGGTAGACACACAAACAGACAGAAAAAAGACTGGCAAAAAGCAGGCAGACACACAAACAGACAAGTAGAAATACTGAGAGAAAGCAGGTAGACACTCAAACAGAAAGGTAGAAATACTGACAGAAAGCAGACGGACACACCAACACACAGGTAGAAATACTGACAGAAAGCAGGTAGACACACAAACAGACAGAAAAAAGACTGGCAAAAAGCAGGCAAACACACAAACAGACAAGTAGAAATACTGAGAGAAAGCAGGTAGACACTCAAACAGAAAGGTAGAAATACTGACAGAAAGCAGACAGACACACCACCACACAGGTAGGAAGACTGGCAAAAAGCAGGCAGACACACAAACAGACAAGTAGGAAGACTGGCAAAAAGCAGGCAGACACACAAACAGACAAGTAGGAAGACTGGCAAAAAGCAGGCAGACACACAAACAGACAAGTAGGAAGACTGGCAAAAAGCAGGCAGACACACAAACAGACAAGTAGAAATACTGAGAGAAAGCAGGTAGACACTCAAACAGAAAGGTAGAAATACTGACAGAAAGCAGACAGACACACCAACACACAGGTAGAAATACTGACAGAAAGCAGGTAGACACACAAACAGACAGAAAAAAGACTGGCAAAAAGCAGGCAGACACACAAACAGACAAGTAGAAATACTGAGAGAAAGCAGGTAGACACTCAAACAGAAAGGTAGAAATACTGACAGAAAGCAGACAGACACACCAACACACAGGTAGAAATACTGACAGAAAGCAGGTAGACACACAAACAGACAGAAAAAAGACTGGCAAAAAGCAGGCAGACACACAAACAGACAAGTAGAAATACTGAGAGAAAGCAGGTAGACACTCAAACAGAAAGGTAGAAATACTGACAGAAAGCAGACAGACACACCAACACACAGGTAGAAATACTGACAGAAAGCAGGTAGACACACAAACAGACAGAAAAAAGACTGGCAAAGAGCAGGCAGACACACAAACAGACAGGTAGAAATACTGAGAGAAAGCAGGTAGACACACAAAGAGAAAGGTAGAAATGCTGACAGAAAGCAGGTGGAATACAAACAGACAGGTAACCAGAAAGCCAAAAGGCTAAGTGATTCCTTGCTGCTGAAATGTAAGGCCTTTTTTCACATTAACATTGCTTTAAAATGTTTTTCAATTAACAGAGCTCCATAATGTGCCTACAGAGTACACATGCAAGGCATCTAATCTTCCCACATTGAGGTCCCCCTCGCCCGTTATGAAACCAAATGACATTTGACCTTCATCAAAAACTTCTGGGACCATTTATTCACTATGCACCATCTACATAACAACTTACAGGACCCTACAAGTGACCTTTTTTGTAAAATTGTGCAGGAAAGCTTGTCAGGCTTTGACCATGCTGACTCCAAATGACCTTTAGGAAAATCGAATGGGATCATCTTCTCAACACAATCAACCTACACACCACATATGAGCTTTGTCAAATAAACCGTTCTTTAGGAATCATGTTTTCAAGGTTCTGGCCTTTTGACCTCACATGAACCCAAATGATGTTTGAACTCCACCAAAAAACAACAGAGATCATCTACTCAATATGGCCAACCCACACACCACATATAAACATAGTCACATGTACCATTCTCGAGATATCGTGTTTACAAGGTTTTGATCTTTTGACCTCTCGTGACCCCAAATGACATTTGACCTTCATCAAAAACAATAGGGACCATTTATTCACTATGCACCATCTACATGACAAGTTACAGGACCCTAGAAATGACCTTTCTTGTAAAATTGTGCAGGAAAGCTTGTCAGGCTTTGACCATGCTGACTCCAAATGACCTTTAGGAAAATCGAATGGGATCATCTTCTCAACACAATCAACCTACACACCACGTTTGAGCTTTGTCAAATATACCATTCTTGAGACATCATGTTTTCAAGGTTTTGGCCTTTTGACCTCACATGAACCCAAATGACGTTTGAACTCCACCAAAAAACAACAGAGATCATCTACTCAATATGGCCAACCCACACACCACATATGAACATAGTCACATGTACCATTCTCGAGATATCGTGTTTACAAGGTTTTACTCTTTTGACCTCTAGTGACACCAAATGACCTTTGACCACCAACAAAAACAATAGGGATCATCTACACAATATGGTCGATCCACACACCCAAATATGAGAAAAGTCACTCTTACCTTTCTGAAGATACTGTGTTTACAAGCAATTTCTGAGGAATTTACCATTTGACCCCTTGTGACCCCAAATGAACCCTGACCTCCACCAAAATCGATAGGGATCATCTACTCAGTATGACCAATCCACACACTACATGAGCATTGTAACATGTACCAATCTTGAGATATTGTGTTTACGAAGTTTTGACCTTTTGACCTCTCGTGACCCCAAATGACCTTTGACCTACACCAAAAACAATAGGGACCATCATGTCCTTATGGCCAACGCACACACCAAATATGAGATTAGTCACACTTACTTTTCTTGAGATACCGTGTTTACAAGCAATTTTTAAGGAATTTACCTTCTCGTGACCCCAAATGACCTTTGACCTCCACCAAAATTGATAGGTATCACCTACTCAATATGACCAACCCACTCACTAAATATGAGCATAGTCACATGTACCGTTCTCAAGATATCGTTTTTACAAGGTTTTGACCTTTTGACCACTCATGACCCCAAATGACCTTTGATCTCCACCAAAAACAATAGGGATCATCTACTCAATATGACCAACCCACACACCAAATATGAGGTCAGTCAAACTTACTCTTCTTCAGATATTGTGTTTACAAGCCAGAGCGTCACATACACACACACATACACACGACATCACCATCACATAGATTCCTTGCCTGCCTTCAGCAAGGAATCAAAAAGACTGACAGAAAGCAGGTAGCTAGACACACAAACAGACAGACAGAAAGACTGGCAGAAAGCAGGCAGACACACAGACAGACAGGTAGAAAGACTGACAAAAAGCTGGTAGACACTCAGAGAGAAAGGTAGAAATACTGACATAAAGCAGGCAGACACCTACTGAAGACAGTCAGACAAACATTCAGAGAGACATTTGGACACACATAGTTCAGCAGGCAGACATAGTTCAAACACTTACCCAGCAGATCTTGTATCTTCCATGGTTACATAACCTCCTCTTTGATTTTGAGCCAAAATAAGTTTGGTCCCTGAACTGTCCAGGAAATCAAAACTGTGAACCCAGACGTTGTCATCATCATCTGTAGCATATATCTGTTATAAAATAATATACTCTGTATAAAGCAGTGGCTTACAGGTACATCTATTGTAAAAATTATGCATAGTGTATGTGTTCTGGCATTCTGCACTGCTTCAATTCTTGTCCAGGTGGTCTGAGTGTAAAGTGAACTATGCTGTCTATAAATACTGACAGTAAGTATTTCTATGAAAAATGTTTGCTAAAAGACATAATCATTCTCACCATAAACTTCTTTTTGGTTAGTTACTTTTCTAATTGTTATTTTTCAATGTTTGCACTGTAACTGTTGCTGTTTGACTTGTTTCAAGTTTAAAATTGGTAATTACTGTCCGGGGGCTCAACTTTTTGTCTGGGTGCTGGACACCTTTTTTAAATTCTATCTGCATGCAGCACCCTAACAAAACAGATAGCGTATGATATGTAACATAGATGAGGTTTACCTTAGCTTGAGCTGGCTATGGCCTTTTATCCAGTTGTGGCTCACTGGCTTGTTTTCCCTACTTCACGCTTATGTGGAAACGAAGCACAGTAGCAGTACTAGCAGGTTTAATTTTTTAATTCTTCCCAGAGAGCCAGTTAGGAGTGGAACCACATATTCTCTTGCTGCAAGTCAGCTGCTCTAACCGCTCGACCATGCAGTCAGGGGGAGAAAAGCAGCTAGTGGGGAACATAACTACCAACAGATACATCAGTAACCACTTACATCAGCATACAGGAAATGTTGATATCACAGAAGACAGTCTTAAAAATTAAATAAAACCCATCAGCCTTAAATCTTTAGGTGTTATTTTTATGAAAATATAGTCCAACAGGTGTTAAGTTACATTCCTGTTCTCCCCCTCACCCCTGAAGTTGTACAATTAAAGAGGGCTGTGACAAAATTTATATCAAGAAATCAGATTTGTCAATATTTTTGACATAATCAGGAACGTGTTGGTGCTCCTTGTAACTGAAGGTCTCTTTGGTAATAACTTGGCTGTTAGTCTAAGTACAAGGAGAACTTAAAAATAAAACCATAAATCATAAAACTGTTCACCTCTTACATTGGAACACACTGAATATTGCATAAGACACAATCCAAGAAACCCATTATTTTGGACAGACAAACAACAGAAAGAGAAACCAAACAGCAAAGATGTTCTAGTAACTTTTCAGTATGTGAAAATTTGGGATAATGTCTATAATTGTTCTGATATCTCAGTCATTTCTCTAGCTTTTGTCAAATCTCTAATAAGATGGGTGTATGAAAGGGGGCCTGAGCTAAACCTCAGTGGGAGACCAACGAAAAGAGAGACTACAGAGCAGACCCTTTGAATTCAAGTTTTGAAGATTCAAGTTTGCAAAGTGTCAGGCCTACGATGTCAACTATTTCTTTGAATGTATAAGATGACATTATAAATGGGACTTTGGACAAAATTCAGCTCAATTCAGCCCACTTACCTCATCAAAGACTCCTTTCTCAAAGTCACCACACCTTACTGTCCCATCATAACTACATGTGTAGATCTTGGAAGGTTGGCTTGGACAAAATCGAAGACAGTTGATGGGGCGGACATGAGGGCTAAAAAGAAAGACCCCATCATCTCCCTCTGAGGAATCCTGGGTAATGAAGACAATAAAATTGGATAAATTAATACGAACAAAAACGAATACCCAGGTACAAGTTTCTGTGTGTAGTGTTATTTCTGTAATTAGGTACTGCTGTATGTAACTCCTACACTCTCTCTTTATGCACAGGTAATACAGTCTGATTGTGAAAGAGCCTCCATCATGATTAATTGCTAACCTGACACAACTTTTGCAGTTAAATATGTAATTGCTTTGCTACGCTGTAACATTTACAGCACCACACAAATCAGAAGGGAAATGTAAGCCATGTTAGACAATCAACTCAAAAAAAAAAAAAAAAATAATAAGTGTACAGTCCTTGATATGTGAGTTATAGTTAGATACAATTTAATGATATGCCAACATGGATGTGGTATGTAGTCAACTAAATAAAAAAGGTTGAGTTTAAATACAGTTTAAAATATTCAAGTTCAAGTTTAGTTTTAAAAAAAGTTCAAATGTAGCACCTGAAGTCCTTCCCTCTAGTTGCCTCTGACAACAGACAGGTGGAACTACAGTGGGCTAATTCAACAGCCCTCTGCTCACTGGGATCTATTTTGCTTGGACCTTGGTGGGCTTTGGTGAGAATGTTAACCTTGATTCTCATGTGACTAAATACCCCACCAACCAAGCAGAGACTTGCAGCCAAATTTTAGCAAGAGGGTATTAAGTGCCAGATTGTTGCTGGTTTATGAAATGTGTTCATAACAGGCATTCACCATTACTTACTCTTACCAGATCTGCCAATGGCAACTCAGACAAAAAGATTAGGCCATTTTATTGGCTTGTTAAGGAAGTGTCTCCTACTGACTCGGCACAGTTTTTAGTGTGTAATGCATTGGTGCTTTCAATGATACAATTTATCAGAAGTCAAGATGAGATTCATGTCTGCCCAGATATTGAGCTGTACAGGGTTGGGAGGATGGTTGGAGCTGTGGTTAGATTTTTTTCTGTACTCAGGCCAATGGGACACTTCTGATGTTCTCCACTTTGGGAAAATTTCTATGGAGGGGGGGGGGGGGGGAGATGAGAAGCATTAGATTCAAATGATTATGACATTTGTGCCTCACACACAAGTGAAATAGAGTATCCTTGGCAACATTTCAGTTTCAATGGCAGAAAATCTGTGCCAGGCTTTTCACAACATTCAATCACAAATGCAGTCACTGCAAAAAGAAAAAAGGAGTGTTGGGCACACTGCAAAAAAATGAGGAGTGTTGGGTGACCCTGATCACAACTCACCATATCCCAGAAACCAAGCATTCCCCACTTATCACCAGCAGCAACTATGGTCCTTGTTTCAGAAGGATGGAATCCAACAGAGAAGACCCTGTTGCGTACAACCTTTGCCACACAGCGCTCTGATATTTTCAGATTCTGTAGTCTCCTCAGCAAGCTGTTGAACAAAGGACAAATTTTCATGTGAAAAGTCTCAACTGGATGAGGGACAAAATTTCAGTTGAGTTGTCTCAAAATATTTATGGGAGGTTTAATGTTTCTGCTGGATAAAAGACAAAACTAGATGTGAAGTATCTCTGTTGCTCTACATGCCATGACATTGCTTCAAGAATGCAGCAAAGTCAAAACAAGTAAATGAAAGACAGTGTAGGTTGTAACTGGTTTTAAATTTGGTTACATGATCAGTGCTCTTAAGTGACCTATGCTTTCATTGTGTTCACAAAGCATACTTACTGCAGGTAAGTAGGGATTACATACGTAAATAAGAGGTAATGAGGGGGGATGTAGATTGACCTGCTTTCATTGTGCTGGAACAGCATAAAAAGCAATAGAGATGTATTTAACTGGCCAGTTTCTTTACTCCCCAAGGCAATAAGATGTAATCAGGCAGCAAAGGGGAGGATGTCATTTTTTTTTTTTTTTCTTTAACAATGTATTGACAGCCAGAGCGCTTTTTTTATGATGAGTGCAGTGGAGTCTGAGTGTGCTGATTATTCTGAATAAAACACACAGAAATGTATTATGCACATAGTACACGTTGCTCAAGTATGCTCAAACAATTCTTTTAAACTATATCATTTTCAGTAATGAGAGCATTCACCCCTGCCATCCCCTCATAGACCCAAAGTTTTAGCTTTTTCCAATTTCCAACAAAATACCAAAAACTAACAATGTCAGCCTCATTCTTATTTTACCAGAATGCAATCTTTTGAGCTGTTTGCTAATTTTTCAAGCTTGCTATTTATTTCCCATTTAATCTAAGATATCACTTCGGAGTGAGTGTCCTAACTATTATATTACCTGTTGGATTCGGCACTCAGTTTTGCAGGTTTCTCCTTTTTGACAGCCTTGGTTTCCATGGCAATACCCTTGATAAAGTCTTCACCCTCTTCTTTAGTCTCTTTTTTCACATTGGTACAGTCCATTTTCAGGGGACCTGCTGGGTGCCTCTCCTGTGAAATAAACAACAAACATGTTGACTTTCTAATTAGTAAGTAGGGCTGTGAACGTTTAGCAAAATAACTCAAAAATTTGTGATCATTTAGCGATTAATCGCGATTACCTTATCACAAAAAAAATTATTTCAGTACGTAGTGACTGATACTGTAATGCAGAAATAATAAATAGTTGTTATCTTGAATGGTAAAATCAAATTATTCTGAAACTTTGAAGCCTACAAGGTCCAAATATACCCAGGATGTTCCATTTAACTAAAACCAGGGATCATCAGAGTACACAAACGGATAAACAAGAGCCCAATGGGCACTGTGGTTCCTTGCTGGATATTATAAGAACTGTACAGCCAGTCTCCAAAATAGAGCTAAGCAAAAGTTCATACTCAATGTTTGTAACAGCGTCACATGGGGTATTTTAGTACTTATATTACATGAAATCAAAGATTAAATTTCTGTGGCCTTACTTACATTCAACTTTTATAATGCTTGGTGATCCTTCAAAAACACTACCTCATTTCCATATGTATTTATGCTTATAATCAAACTTGATATTATCACCAGTAAACAATACACAATGTGGTCAGAGAGAGAAAAACACCCCTTGTATTTCTCTCACATGTTATTTTTACCTGCTCTCAAATAAACTTGCTATTACTTTAAAACAACCATTTGTCCTGTTTGCTACCTCTACACAGAAAACAGGGTTTATTCAGCAGTTAAGGAGAGAGCAAGTGATTAATGGGGTGTGATAATAGAATGAGGATTAGGTTACCCCACAGAGCACAGCAGTATTAAAGAGACATACTGTATAATCCATGCATTGCTTCCACTCACTGGCAGAGAGACCAGTTTAATGCAGAGTGACCTGTGCCCAGTGAAATCTATAGATTTCAGTTATTGACTTCTTAAAACTTTGAATGATCCAAAATATGTGAACAACTCGAAGGAACCATTACAGAACGAACGTGAAGGCCAAATTTCTAAGGTGTTTGGGTGCGTAAGCATGCAAAACCAGGTGAGATAAAAAAAATCTATTGAAGCTTTCTTTATTTAGCTTACAAGATTTTCTAAATAACATTTCCAGCGGTTGACCTCCAGCGACCTTGATGCATTTTGACCTTAACCAAACACAGATTGATTTGAAATCTGTCCTTTCTACCTTAAAATACTGAGTTAAAATGTTTTTCAGTGTTTGACCCCTGGTGACCCTAGATGACCCCTTGACCTTCACCAAACATATTCAATTTCATCCGTACACCATAACACATCCACACACCAAGTATGACATCTATCCAAGTTTCCTACCTAGAAATATCATGTTGAGAAGGTTTTAAGTTTTTGACCTCTGGTGACCCCAAATGACCTTTGACCTTCACCAAAAACAATAGGGCACACCTTCTCCCTATGACGAATCTATGTACCAAATCCAAGTTCCATCCAACCTTCCCTTGTTGAGTTAGAGCATACCGAAACAAATGTCACAGACACACACACCCACATACACACACACACACACGCCAAGCTGACTAAATAGGTTCCTTTGCTACCGCAAGGAACCAACAACTCTCAAAAAAAGGTTTTGCCATTAACTGCTTGTAGCTTTGTACTAAACGTTTATTCCACATGCGATCATTTAGGGATTAATCGCTACACGTTCACAGCCCTATTAGTAAGTTCTTTGCTTCTGTTAGCAAACAGCAGATCTAGGAATTTGAATTAAAGCATAGTGCTGTAGTTAATAGGGGCATGCAGAAAAGAGCAAATCTAGGACAATTTCCTCATGAGCAGAAGAAAACATTCAATATTGTTACCATATATTCTGTTGAAATGCTAGTCTGGGAAAAATAACCAATGTTGTGAAAAATTTCTGCCCATCAGCACTGGTGTTTGAAAACACAACATTTCATAGTTGACAAACTGTTGTTAAAGGCCCACTATAGTCCCCCCCCCCCCTTCTTCTCTTTTGACCCCAAATAGTCCTTTTCATCTGTTTCCTCTCTCTCAGGATTAGGAGCTAAAATCAGGATTTAGGGTCAGGATTTAAGGATAAAAGTTTAGAGTTAGGGGTAAAGGAGATACACAGGACCTAGGAGATGAGGGGCAATCCAACCTTAGTTTTTTTGATTCATAACCAGTGTGCTGCAAACACACTCCTCAGAAAAAGAGCGAAGGGGTGAGCTGTTTCATTAAAAGTAAATAGATTTATGTAAGCGCCAAACCTTCATTTGGGTGTGCAAAATATCACAATCCTCACCAGTGTTTATGCTTAGTGGCTTCAACATGATTTTGATGCAATGGCCAATTGTCAGTTTGATGCACTGAAGTTTGTGAGGAAAGATGAAAAAAGAGGGTTTAATTTTTTTAACTGTGTACAGTTCCTTAAAGCTGAAATTTCCAATGAGTCAAATTTTCTCATACTGAGTGTATTGACTGACTGTATTATTTCTTGGATGAGACAGTGCTCCTCACAGTGATTTGAGGTAAGGGATGGTGCAAAATGTCACTTGCATGACTCAAAATTCAAGGTCTGGGCAACAGCCATTTCATGAACTTCTGTTGCAATATCAGCAATGATGTGATTGTACAAATTGTGGTTTGATCCAGATTTAAACCAGAGCAGGGAATACCTGATTAGGCTGAGTCATATAAAACTGTAATGTACATGACAAAATAAGGAGTGAGTGGTCAGCTAAGTAATCATATGACTTACAGATTCTCTCTCGCTTATAAGTGATTCTGTTGTGAAGAACGTTGTTTGGTATCCTTCAAATCCTGGGATCTCATTTCCATCTGGTGTCTTACCCTGCAATCTGAGAGAGGGCGCCCTTCGTGGAAGGGGTTCAGGCTTGGATTTGTCACTTTAGAAATAAGAACATGTGAAACTTTGCTTAGATGAACGAATTCTTTCATACTGTAATGGTAAAGAAGAAATACCTCCATACCCTCCATATATAAAGGCAAGGTACTCTATGTATTACTGTATGAAGTATGAACCAATCAGCAGCGGTAAGGAGCTAGCAGTGCAGGGTCTGGCCCTAGCAGTGTGAGGTTTGGGGTGCGTGGGGTTTGGGGTGAGTGGTGTTTAGGGGCAGTGATATGGGTGGGGGTATATATATCACACATACAACCACAGGATGTTTTTAAACTATAGACTTCTTGAATGCACACAATTATGTCAAAATCATGATTGAAATAGAGGACAATGTCAAAATTTTGGTGCACAGATATGCCTGCTAATGAAAACATTTAGTGAAGAATTTTCTCTAACAGAAGCGATTACTGGTACCAGGCTTCAATAATTTCCAAGCCAGACAATCCAGGACTTGTTCCACACTTCAACGAATTAGGCTCTAGAAGTCGAATGAAGAGAAGGAAAACATTACTGGGGCAAGCCTTGTGCACAGCTCAAAAGAATAGTCTACTGAGCAAGAACCATAGGAAGGTCTCCTGAGGCTAAACACATTAGGCAAAAAAATATGTTTGACCTAGACCAGCTGCCCCTAGTTTTCCACCTACCCCAATCACAGTTTTTAATTTTTTTTCTTCAGAAAAATCTATGATTTTCTCCTCTTTTCTCCCAATCCCTTTGCATTAAAAGTAACAATTTCAATGCACTTAATACTGTACCTCTGCAGTATATTTGTCTATGCATCAAATGACTGACTTGGGTGAGACAGCTCCTAGACTTGATTGAGACAGGCCTTGTTTGCAGACAGGGCAGTTTGAAGGCAAATCTAGGCTTATTGGCTAATCAGTCAAAAAGAGTCTTCTTGAGCTAAAAACCAATTCCAACCCTACAAAGAAGTTTCCCTAAATCTGAGGTTCACTTCACAGGGCTGAAATTAAGCACTCCTCAGATAGTCTGTGAAAATTGAATTGGACAACCACTCTCTCTCTCTTTGAGGTTATCAGATGAACAAGTAAATTTTATTTTTAATTGAATAGTTCCCTACATTAGCAAGAAACCATGTTATAAAAATTCTGTTTAGACCAACACTAGAAGCACTCTTGTTACAATGGTATGGACTACAATTCATTACTGAAACACTCAGTTTAATACAGTGCTAATTCAAAAATATACAATAAAACATAAATTTTGCTTTCTATGGGAGGGATATTAAATGATAATTGTTACTCTATCTTTTCTCACTTTAATCTGGACAACCTCAATTATTTTGGACAACCTTAATGTAGGACAACAATCTGAAAATATCCTGCTTCACCAAAGATTGCAATCTCCCCTCTGATGAGTACTGAGATGAGGATCACAGGATGACATTTACAACTCAACATTTGTAACAACCACCTAAGAATTTTCCTATTTATAGTTCTTCAGTTTCACAAATTCAAAAATCGGGATTTCCATTTATCTAAGTTATGAAAACAGGAAAGGGGAATTTCTCTCTCATTGCCTAAATTACCCTCCATATGCAAAAATTTCACAGGAAGGAGCCTCCCAGCTTCCCAACGTTTCTCATCCATAGGACGGAGTAACAGTGACAATTACAACTCCAAACACCAGGCAGCCTTCCTGACCACAGAGACTAGCCTCTGTAATCAAGAGTACTCAGGTACTCGGGTCAGGTCCAACAGCTGCCTAACTAAAGCCCACTGGCTACAATAGCATTGAGTAAAGTAGGCTACAAACTTGCAGTGAAAGTTCAGTGCAAAATAATGATGGAAAAAGAAGAGAACAGCTCATAAGTGGTAAATAATACTCCCAGTTAAACACAAGCAAGGGTGCTTGTATAAATCGAATATTTCAACATGGAAGTTAGGGAAATTAAAGACAAAAAATAAGGTGAATTTTCTTACGCTTTGAGTCCTCTGGTCACTGTCTTGCGGTTTTTACTAGATGTGGAAGCAGCAAGATCATCTTTGGCCTGTTCAAATAAAATAATAAAGATTTTACTAGTTTCTTATAGTATCAGTGACTGCATGGTAGAGTGGTTAGAGCATCTGACTTGCAGTCAGGAGGTCAGGAGTTCAAGTCCTGGCAGGGTCAGGGTTCTCATTAACCTGACCTCCAGGGTCTGTGACGCAGGAGTTTGACACAAACGCTTGAAACAAAATCCTGTGCGTACCTGGGATGCACAGGATTTGCTTGCAAAATGCATGTAAAATTTTGGCAAGGAGGCATAGAAAGTTTTGTGTTGAAATGTTCACTGTCGATGTCACTTCACAAAATCCATGAAGGAAATCTGCCTACAGAAGTTTCTTACCACCACAGTTTCTTATTTGACTCGACCAGAAAACTTTCTCCAATAAGACTGATATTAGTAATGTGGCCCAGTTCTGCGATATCACCGGTGCTATGTCCGTCCGTACTAGATCATCTGCAGCGCTGTTGTCCAGCTTTGTCAGAGTAACATCACTTGTCAATGCCAGACCAGTTTTACGCAGCGGCGTGTTGCAAGTATCACAGCAGAACATCTGAATGGAAATTGTGGAGCGTCACTGATAATTTTCCGGGAGAGATGCTTCATCTTGGAACCCTTCCAAAAACCATTGGCCCCTCAAAATCTGATGGGACTCTTGGAAAAAAAAAAGTTGAGGGTTCAGGGACTCTTGGGTTTAGGGGCCTAATGAGAACACTGAGGGTCATACTGAAGATTTTAAAAACGTAACCTACTGCCATTGTGCTTTGTGCTCAGCATAAGCAACATGGAGTAGGGACAACAAACTAATGAGCCACAACTTGATGAAAGGCCATGACCATGGCTGGCTCAATTATTTCGAAACTGCCATAAAACTCCACCTAACCTAACCTAACCTTGACCTTTTTACAGAGATCAAATATGACATTACCACTGATACCTGAAATATTCCAAGAGATGCAAAAAATTTGGCATTTTCTTCGATGTTCTTCAACCTCATAGCCTCATAAGTTGACATACCATTTGGTGGAATCTGTGGAAGAAAAGAACAGTAAATATGATCTGACTGATATCAATGCAGTTCAACTAATGAGTCTGAAGGACATTAGCAATAAATTGGTATCTATTTCCAACCACTCCACAGGATCACTGCAACCAAAACAAAATTTGCACAAAGTCTAAATATACACATCTTGTTCCAAACATCCAAGTGATCAGCTGTTTTGAAACATAATGTAAGGATACTCAGTACATACAGAATAACTTTCAATTTTGCTGACAAAATTAATAGACTCCTTTTTGTTTTAAGGGCCAAACCTCTAACCCCAAACTACAATTTTGGTACGGGGGTACCAAAATTCTCAATTGGCTCAGCTCTTTGATTGACAGCTAATTCAAACAATGCAGAGTACTGGAGCTTATATTACGCAGCATGAACGGTACTGAGATTGTTTTGATTATATAAATTTAGTTTTTCTTTACGCACCTTGAAGCAATAAACTCAGATTGTATCTGGATGAGCATGAATTTCAGACAGTTGTGGGAGGGGCACCTCTAAGATGGTTCTAAAGGAGAATTGGCTTTAAGGTCACAAGTTGAAATATATGAACAGAACACAGGGTTGTCCCTCTGTTATGATCAGGGGTGGCATTGGGATTGGGGGTAGCATGAGAGCAAAAGCTCCCTTTACAGTATTTTCAACAAAATGTGAAAAGAGAAAGAAAAGATGGGAAATAAGGAAAGTAGTCACTAAACTCATGCTTTGCCCCCTATCAAATACCCTAGCGCCACCCCTGTTTATGATATTCAGTGAGATATCAAAACACACGGTTTTCTCTCTTATGCAGTAAATGCAATCTGGTCACTGTGGCTACCATGATAATGTTTGTGATTGTCCACGCTCATGATTGCAATGGTGGTGGAAGCTTAGCCATCACAATAATAATGGCAGATAGGCTTTCACAATTATTCCATAAATGATAATCCATAAAATCAGATCCCTATAGTCAAAATTGAATTATTATCAGTTTTTTCCCCTGATTCTTTACTGTACTTGCTTAATGCAACCCATTTTAGCATTACCAAACAGTGTGCACACTGACCTATAGTGTACAGTATACACGTAGTATATGATCTCCAAATCAGGTACTATCTGTCACAAAATCTTTAGCTTTTTAGGACATTGTTACATCCTCACTATAAAATGATAAAAAAAAATAGTTAAAACCCCAGTAAAAATTCCAGTTGAACCCAGGTGGTTTGTTTCAAATCCCATGTAAAACCAACTGGGTTTATACCAGCTTTCAACTGGATTGTCTACATTTAACCCAGTTGAATTTGTTCCAATTCCCCATATCAGATTAACTGGGTTTAACTGGTTTTCAACTGGTTTCTAAAGTTCTGGGTTCTAACTGGATCCAGTTGAACCCAGTTTAACTGGGTTCAACTGGAATTTTGACCAGGGAAAACATCACTTTTCATTAATTATGATTAAGTCATGGGCTACCTGCATGAGTCACATAAATGTTCCCCAAATTTGTTTGAACTTCCACCATTTCTTCAATTATTACTTTATTTCACCATCACTTCGAATTTCACAATTATTTCGATTTTTCAATTTTCTTGTCATACCATAGTCATATCAAATCAAAAGTGGTTAAACAGGATATGGATATAATAATTGGTTTGTCATGAAAGCTAAATTTGGCAGAGTTACAAGACCACTGATTGAGTGCAGTCCTTGAATTTTGAGACGTGTGAATGCTATCATACACCACACCATCACTCAACTCAAACCAAATTGGGATGCAATTTTTGCACACCTAAATGAAAAATGTTAGAACATGTAAATCTATTGAAACAACACACCTTCAGTACAGTACTACACTCCTTGCTTTAGCCTACTGAGTATGATTTGTAGCACACTGAAAAATTTGAAAACTCAGGGCCTACTGTACCACTGGTACTTTAGAGATTTGTTGGTTTGCTGGAAGTTGACAAAGCAATACACTCTACCAAGACCTGATCTGTCTGCAGTGGACCATTCAGAGATTACACAGAATGGAGTACACTGTACCTTAAGAGGAACATATTTCTGCATAAAAGTGCAATATTCTAAATTTCAAACAAGATTCAAGAATGCTATCCTTAATCCAGAATAGAGCCATAACTCTGAAATTAGCAGCCCCCCCCCCCCACCACCTTAGCATAATGCCAGCACAGTTTTCATTTCAGAAAAAAACCCTGCTTTTGACTTGGAAAACAATCAGTATCCTCCCTCAGGAAAAAAAAAACCCACAACAACCTCTTCAGAATGAAGACATTTTGGAATTGTACCGGTAGTCTATTTGAAGTAACAGATTAAGGATCTTTTCTTCTTCCACCATCTATCCGTGTTCAGAATGATACCCCTGCTGGATGATATCCTTGATTCAGAATTAACACCTTACAGGATCAATGTCCTTCAGAATAGGGAATGAATGGCAATATTTTCAATATGTTATATGTCAGACTACTACAGTACAAAACTCTTTCAGATTTACTCACCTGGATCTCCTCATTTATGCTTTCATCTGGATCACTCTTTTCAACTTTAACACTGACCGAGTTTTTGTTTTCTTCTTTGATTATATTTGCTGTCCTCTGAATACTCTTTCTTTTTGCAGCTCGTGGTATCTTCTGACGAGATGTCTTCACATTTTCATCATTTGTCCCTTCAGCAACCTGTGTACACATTATTGAACAGAAAGATGGTAGTCACAGTTTCTTTGTACAACATTCCTATTTACAGGCTGGCTACATTAGTGAGGACAAATCATGCACAGAGACTGTAAGGCAAAATTTCAAGAGGTTGGTCATTAACTCACCGATAACCCACTGAAGTTGATGGGGTCTTGAACACTGGAGCAGGCAGCCATTTTTGGCTTACATAAAGCCCCTGTTTTTCTGTCAAAATTGGGTCAATTTGATTTTTAATCTATTGGCACTTTCTTTTCATCATTTGATGTCTAACTTAGCTCAGGAATGTGGGAGTTGAACTGCTAGAATTCATTTTTCACGCTTATTTTGAATTTTTTAACTTGAGGTACAGAAACCCAATTAGGCCCTAGCCTAGCTAGACCTAGTAGCCTACCGCTTTTTTTTTTAATATTTTAAGGGGCAGGGTTCCATTTTGGTGGTTGTCCGATCGTCCGGGACAACTAAAATTCCATACCGACAACCAAAAGTTGGAAGTTGGTTGTCCGATGGACAACCACTTTTCTCTCAAAATGAATAACTTTCATGCAGCTTGCTTTTTTGCTGATTGAAGAAGTATACACTGGCACATTCCACCCACATTGCACTCTTAATTGAAAGAAAAAATATGACTTCAAAGTAATATTATTTCTTTTAAAAGCACATAAATTTTCAGATTACTACCTGAAACACTTCTGGATAACATATTTCATCATGAAACATTGTCTGATAGAGAAAGGATATTTATTATTATGAATTATTAATTGGCTGTGACGGACGGTTACCGCCCGCGAGACCGAAGGCCCGCGAGACCGAAGGCCCACGAGACCGAAGGTCCGCGAGACCGACGGTACCAAAGTACATTTTTTATCGGCGCCAAAGTACAATTTTTGACGTCGGCGCCAAAGTACATTTTTTACATCGGCACCAGAGTACATTTTTTTTTTACATCGGCGCCAAGTACATTTTTTTACATCGGCGCCAAAGTACATTTTTTACATCGGCGCCAAAGTACAATTTTTTACATCGGCGCCAAAGTACATTTTTTGTTGTCGGCGCCAAAGTACATTTTCTTACATCGGCGCCAAAGTACATTTTTTACATCGGCGCTAAAGTACATTTTTAACGTCGGCGCCAAAGTACTTTTTTTTACATCTGCACCAAAGTACATTTTTTTACATCGGCGCCAAAGTACATTTTTACATCGGCGCCAAAGTACATTTATTTAGAACGGCGCCAAAGTACATTTTTTTTACATCGGCGCCTAAGTACATTTTTTACATCCACGCCTAAGTACATTTTTTTTTCATCGGCGCCAAAGTACATTTTTTTTACATCGGCGCCAAAGTACATTTTTTACATCGGCGCCGAAGTACATTTTTTACATCGGCGCCAAAGTACATTTTTTACATCAGCGCCAAAGTACATTTTTTACATCGGCGCCAAAGTACATTTTCTTACATCGGCGCCAAAGTACATTTTTTTACATCGGCGCCAAAGTACAATTTTTTCCATGTTACCAAGGGCCTAAAAAAAAAAAAATTAAATTTCGGTTTCTTTTTCAACACTTAGTACACGGGGCTGTCTGAAACTAGAGCTAGGGTAGCGAAGGGTAAGTAGCCATATGTAGTAAACAAAATTTCCTGATGCAAAATGTCTGTCTTAATCGAATGACGGTATCTTTTTCAATAGCATGTACCGTTATAGAGTTATCCATGTTTAACCGAAAAATTGATAATCGAAGCCGACAAATTTTGCCGGTGTTTTCGTAATAACTCAAGAAAAAAAAGCTATTGATTTGAAAATTGCGCCTTCATATTTCTCGGGCCAAAATCTACAAAGTCATTTTGAGATAATTAATGCTTTTAGTTATTTATATATAATGAATTTCTAATTGTTTTGATTACTGAGATTGATTAGCAGCCATTTTGTCTACAGATATTGCAGACACTTGAAACTTGGTACAAAGAAGTATGATATTCTAATCCTCTACAAATAAAAGAATTAAGGGTCAAGCTGCTCTATTTTCTCAAAATTACATTAACGTTTTTCTTTCGGTTTATGCAAATAAGACACAACAGCACCTAGCACATCATATATGTTGTGCATGAGATACCCAAAAGCATTTTGACAAAATACAGAGTTTTTCTGCCCCATGTTATTCCTTATTGGCTTCTAAAAACCGGAAATGACGTCATAAGAATAAAAATTGCACTAATTGATATGTATTGCCGTAGGTGATGTGTTTATTAAATTTCAAATGGAACGAATATTAAACGACAGAGGATTCTGAGTGTTGCCTTATAGGGTTGGCTAAGGTTAGCAAAAAATTGGACTCGCCCCTATTTTGGATTTCGGAAAGCCAATGTCCTCAACTTTCATGTGCTGCATTTCCCCTCCATACGCTTCACCTCGTAAAATTTATCGAATTTTGTGACAAATTTTAATTTTGACCTCAATTTGACGATTGAAATCGACCTCCGATTTTGGAAATTTTTGCATGCGGTTAAAGGTGAAGTCAAGTACTACCCTAATTTTTATTGAACTTAACAGGAATTGCGAAATGGAAGCTTTGAGACACCGTAACACAGCGGTCTTGAATGGTAGGTCAGTCCTTTAGTATGCTGGTTCCCTATGATCATGGTACATGCCATGAAAATTTCAACGTCATAGGATCTTTCTACACCTATTTTTGTTTTATTTTTCCGAATTGTCAAAAAAATGAAAACGTCTCAGAATTCAAGACCCTATAGGCCTGTATAGAGTTCTACTCCATTTTTCGTTAAAACTATAGATAGGGAGGGGATAGTGAGGGTGGGGAGTGTGGTGTC
The DNA here is from genome assembly GCA_037179385.1 of Holothuria scabra. Classification (NCBI taxonomy): domain Eukaryota; kingdom Metazoa; phylum Echinodermata; class Holothuroidea; order Aspidochirotida; family Holothuriidae; genus Holothuria; species Holothuria scabra. The sequence continues at coordinate 7,509,693 of CM074179.1, forward strand.
CGATATTTGACGCCTAATGATGCTAGAGGACACTCGTGACCATTGACCAGACCCTTCCCATATTGTACGCTCTTCAGGGACTTTGGAACCTACACGGCATGCGACTCATTTTGTTAATATGTATTAATTTCTTTTTTTTTTTTTTCAAACCTCTTCCCGAAGTCCGATTTTAAAAATTCTTGTACCGTTGAACTTGTCTTGTCGAAGACATCACACAATAGGTTCTAACATTTTTGGGAAAAAAGTGTAAGTAATAACTCAGTCGTTTCATGTTCGATCGATACCATGTTTACGTCATTGATCCGACCTGTCATGATCCTTAAATTTCATACATGTTTGAAAGCACGGATACCCGGACTCCTCCTCCCACACCCACTAGGACAAAATCGAATATCACGAAAACGATTGAAAATAGCATAAAACGTACTTAGGATGGATATGGTTACGATTACAAATTTGATGTTTATTTTGGCACGGGGTGGTAGATATTGAGATATGGTGCATTGAAAATACTCCAAACATTGAAAAATGGGGGGGGGGGTTAATGGCAATGAGATATGCAAATTTTAACCTCAGATTCGTGGCGGGGGTGGTCGAATTACCCTTTCTGCAAAGTTTGGTGCGATTCGGTGACATTCGATGCCTTTGGTTGTACAACCCATCGACGTTTTTCTTTTTTTTCAACCGGGGGTGGCATCTTCCAGATCTGCCGAAACTTTGCACACATATTCTGAAGAGGAATTTTTAATTGCAAATCTCTCTTATCTGGTAAGTGGGGCATCGGAGATGGTGTTTCGGAGATCCAGATAAAGTGCTGTGGTGCTGTGAACTAGACCCCCTCATTTGAAAAAAATTGTTATAGCGCCCTTACACGCACGACGAAGATAACATTCACTAATTTGTTGTGCATGTCGACTTTCCTCCATTGAAGGGCCATCGTGTCAAAAGGGAAGGGGGCGTGGCCAAAGTTGATAGATATGTTGTATAAGACACATGCAAGGATAATATCATGGTGTTGGCGGGGTAGCCTTCTACTGCCACGAATTGCAATGAGGGCCAAAAGTTGACAAGCGGCCTACCCCACCCATTTCAGTTACACTACTTTGGTGGCCCATTTCGACTTACCTCCGTAGGTCCACCGCGGTCCATGGGAAAGAGCCATGGCAACAGTTGAGTTTGTTTGTTTATGTGTTATTTACAAGCTCAAACTAGCTCAAAGAGCTGTTTTAGTTACTGTGATCTTCCACAGTCACTCTGTCTATCCGTCTATCTATCATGTCTGTTCACAATTGCCTTTAGTGCTCTCACAGGCACATTTAACATAACATAACATAACAGGTTCAAGGGCAAAGGAGGGCTGTAAAGGCCCCATAAGATGCCCTGTAATCCAAAAACCCCCCAAAACAAAGCAAACCACCAACACCTAAAGAGCCCAGAAAGATTAGATTCTACCACAGTCATGGAAAAACTTGTCAATATTAACCTTAAAACGGTGCACTGATGTGGAGTTAACAACCCACTCAGGCAGGCTATTCCACTCACTAACAACCCTATGAGAGAAACTGAACTTCCTAATGTCAAGTCTAGCAAAAGACTTTTCAAGCTTTTTGCAATGGCCTCTAACCCGAGGATTACTCTGGACCTTTAAATAACTGCAAGCTAACAAAGGATTCCCTTCAGATAGAAATTTGTATACCTGGAGCATGTCCCCCTAATCCTTCTCAGCTCCAAAGTGGTAAGCCCAAGCAGCTTAAGCCTTTGGGAATAAGGTAGATTTTTAACCTCAGGCATGAGTCGGGTAGCTCTCTTCTGAACTTGCTCTAAAAGCAATTTGTCCTTTTCAAAGAAGGGACTCCAGGCCTGTGCAGCATAGTCGAGATGGGGTCGAACCAGCTGCTTATACAAATTTAGCACAATTTCTTTACTAAAACTCTTAAAATTCCTCCTGATCAACCCAAGCACCCTATTTGCCCTTGCAGCAGTAGCTGCACATTGCCTAGATGACTTCAAATCTCTTGTAATAACTACACCAAGGTCTTTCTCAGAAGACACTTTGTTCAAATTAGTACCATTCATAGTATAATCATGGTGGGGATTCTTAGAACCAAAGTGGAGGACTTTGCACTTATCAGCATTAAAAGACATTTGCCAAGTCTGAGACCATGAAAATAACCTATCCAGATCTTTCTGAAGCAATAAAGAATCATCCTTTCCTCCAACCTTCCTATAGAGCTTTGTATCATCAGCAAACTTACTTATACTGGAAGTGATAGAGCTATCAATATCATTTATGAAAATTAAGAAAAGAAGTGGGCCAAGAACAGAACCTTGTGGTACACCACTTGAGACTTCTTTCCAGGAAGAAAAATTTCCATTGACAACAACTCTCTGAGACCTACCATTGAGCCACGAATTGATCCACTGAGCGCACTTGCCCATGATGCCTAACCTATGCAATTTTACCATGAGTCTACCTAGAGGTACTTTGTCAAAAGCTTTTTGGAAGTCAAGGTAAATGACGTCCACACTGGAACCTGAATCGAGAGACAAAGAAACATCCTCAAGAAAGCTTAGCAAATTTGTAACACAAGATCTACTGGGTAGGAAACCATGCTGAGTTAGATTGAGTAACCCATTATCTAAGAGATGCTTTAGCAAACAGTCCTTGATTAAGGATTCCATAATTTTGCACACAACACTAGTTAAACTGACTGGCCTGTAATTACAAGGTGAACTCCGATCCCCCTTTTTAAAAATTGGAGTGACATTAGCAACCCGCCAGTCAGTAGGAACAAAATTTGAGTCAAGACATTTCTGAAAAATAATTGATAGTGGAACTGATAAAACCTCAGAGCATTCATGAAGGATGGCGGGATGGATCCCATCTGGCCCAGGAGCCTTACTTGCCTTCAAACTCTTTAATTTTTTCAGAACCAGCTCCTCAGAGAACACAATGTCACTCATTGAAGAAGGGATATCAGAACCCCTACAAATCCCCATGACAGATGACTCCTTGGTAAAAACAGATACAAAATAATCATTTAACAAATTAGCCATATCCTGATGATCACTCACTAACATTTGTCAATGACTTGTAACGTAACTTGTACACATCGGTCATTGGACTCAGGGCTACATGTTGTGTTCAAAAAGTTGAGGTCAAAGGTCATGAAGGGGACATTACTGGCTGTTTTGTGAATATTTTTTAAGTGCCACTTCTCCCACAAATAGTGTCTGAAGTTCTGAAAGTTGTCCATAGTATAACGCTTTGTGTGGTTGTTGAATCTTGCACTTTTCTTGTTTATCCGAGGTCATGGAGGTCATGGGCGTAAATATTTTGAAACGCTATTTTCTCCTACATGCATTGCATATTTGTTTTCAAAATTGTTCCGATGGGTGGATGGAATGAGACAAGTACAATTTTTTGTATGTTTTTAGATAAATAATATGCAACACCTTTCTGGCCAGTTTAGTTTCATTCCCTTATTTGTACTAGTCTCACAACTTCAGTGTTTCCCATTGAACTTAACTCCCTTTAAAACTGTCTAGGTACAACATTGTCAATCATTTGAGGTTGATTAGGTTAGTGTGAAGGGAACATTAGTTTTATTGTGAGTGCATGAACAGGCTTTGTAGACATACTCAACGTTAGGAGGATTAATTAAGGGTCGAGTCATCTTGCACTGTTTCTAAACTAAACTTGCCTGAGGTGAGGATGAAGAGTCTCATTTTTTTTTCTTGTGCCCAGAGAAGAAGTCCTCCCTTACTAATTGTTATCATAGCTCATTAAACTTGCTGACTTCCTTAATAACTAGACTTCCTGATTTCTGTAAAAACAGAAAGCAAGGTAACAGAGGCTTCTCTCTTTAAAGCAACACCTTAGAGAAAGTTAATCATTCTAAAAAGTATTAAGTTCCTTGTCATTTTACCTGGGAGAAAATAAAACATTCTAAACTGTGGGTATATCTGTTCAGGAAATAATAGCCATGCATGACGGTACAGTCCCTGTACCCATTGCATGGGGAATGATTTTCTTGGCACTGTGCACTAATTCCGTCAATAGGTTTGAATCATCAGCACCCATGGTGCTCTAGTTTATTTATTGGTCGGTCGGTAGATCAGTCTGTCTGTATGTCTAGCTATCTGACTTTCCAATAGCAGCTGCGCAATTCTAAGTATTATAGTCCAATAGGGCTATTTTTTAGCTATCTGGTGATACCTCATTTACCATCATAACCCTCACACAGCTAAAGTTATGAATATGATTTTGTTTGTAACCATTTAATGGGCGGGAGTTTTTCGTGGGCCTTATGTGGTTTGTGGAATAGGCCTAGCCCAGCAAACACAGTACGTCTAGAAAACGTTTTTAAAACTTAGTTTACATATTAATACTTTTTTAAAACGTTTTCGAAACATGTCGGACGTTTTAAAAACGTTTTTTGGACGTGTGTTTTAGGGGGGCGCTGTAGCGTATATGGAAAACTGAATGTGTAATAATTCCATAAACTGAGATTTTCGCCGATAAACTTGGTTTTTCGATGGAAAAACTCTGCTTATCGACCAAAAAACACACTTTTTCGGTAAACTCAGTTTATCGAGCAAAACTCCCTTTTTCGATACACACGCCGGTTTTTCTATAAACTCAGGTTATCAATCACGTGTTTGATGAAATATGTTTACCAATTACGTGTTTCCCTGTCAGCGTATGGAACGCGAAAAGTGCAAATATTGTCAACAGCGGTTACGGGGTGATTTGTATATATGCATTTCTTAAGTAGTAACGGCATCTTTTAGTAGTGAAGATGGGGTTTGAAGTAGTAACCCTCTCGCAGCGTATTATTATTACCATCTGCCCAGTTTGTCTTCATCCATGGACACTCTGTTTCATGTTTTGCCGTCAGCTAAAATTGTCTCCACGATAACGGTTCCAAGGTCCATACATACTATGGCAAGCAGTGCCACACCCAGTATTTCTCTGAAGGGGGAGGGCCATGCAGTATGTTACGTGATGGTACATTTTGAAGTAAATATTGTGTTAAAATATTTAGGTATTGTTAGGAACCAAAGAAAAAGTTGGCATCCGTGAGGTGGGACATGGACCACTCCGCTGTTTATGCCACTGTAGTTCCCGTTAAAGATCCAGCAACCCTAGGCTGACCAGCATCGGTCTTTGAAAATTTCTGACAAATAAGGTCACCTACCTGGTGCTATTTATTATACATTTTGAAGTATAATTGGTGTTAAAATACTTACGTATTTTTAGCCTGAGGAACTAACTAAGAATAAAATTGGCATCGGTGAGAGGGGTCTAAGGGAGGGGATCCATTGTGCTTCACCATGTGACTGATTTAGACACCACATTGATATAGTGACATACAGAACCCCGCTTTAAAGGACACTCAAGGGGCCAGATAAAGTGTTCTGCCAATTAAGTGGGGTTGTCATTTTAAGTGACTCAACTAAACATTACGTTTTTGTTTTGGGGACTTCACAAGGTGGCCTTCTAGATGAGTGTCCTTTAAAGCGGGGTTGCACTGTGCATACTTATACAGTGATGACGAATCCTGAGGTTTGGGGGCTCAGAACGGGTGTCTACAAAACTAAGACCTAAGATCTAAGACCTAAGACCCTACAAAACTAAGACCCCAGCAACTACAAAACTAAGACCCTACCAACTACAAAACTAAGACCCTACCAACTACAAAACTAAGACCCTACCAACTACAAAACTAAGACCCTACCAACTACAAAACTAAGACCCTACCAACTACAAAACTAAGACCCTACCAACTACAAAACTAAGACCCTACCAACTACAAAACTAAGACCCCACCAACTACAAAACTAAGACCCTACCAACTACAAAACTAAGACCCTACCAACTACAAAACTAAAACCCTACCAACTACAAAACTAAGACCCTACCAACTACAAAACTAAGACCCCACCAACTACAAAACTAAGACCCCACCATGCTTTGATTGACATTCTCTCCAACAATTATGTATGACTGAATGTAATCGGATACCTTTTGCAGTCAAGGGCGGTGATCTGTGGGCATCCATAGGCATATGGGAGCAGGCTTACACTTACAGCTCCACTTGAAGCAAATGCTGCTCCATGTATGTTAAATTATTGATGAATGATACTTCTTAGATTTAAAATGATTCAAAATAACAAGTTTTTACATTACTAAAAATGATTGATTAATTTGACTTTGAAAATGATTGAACAGTGGTCAGCACTCATGCCCCTATACTTTTGAGTCACCACACTTGTAGGTTTGTTTATTTTCGGCCTCTACTGAAACAGGAGGTCGAGCAGTTCTGCAATATTCAGACTTAAAAGACATCTTTTCCCAAATTTCCTTGTAACAAAAGAAAAGAAATAAAGGACAGGAAACCTACTTTCTAGCCAGTGGCAGATTCAAGATTTTCCAGAAGGGGGCCCTGGTCAGTTTGTGGCATAATGGAAAACATGGGGGTTGAGTTACAGCAGAACTATCTAAGTGGAGTGCCATAATTAGTTGGCATGGAGTGTACAGGAAAATTGTCTTGATTTACACACTGCAGTCTCCAGATGGTCGGAAACGGCACTTGTCGAAAGAAAAAATGAAACATGGTACAATTTTTTTGTTTTGTAGATGCAATGGCTAAATAAAAATGGCACATTTTGAGACTAGCTTTTTCAACTGTCACTTAGATTTAAAGGCAAAAATGTCCCTGAAGTCTATCACATATTAATGTGACACAGATCATCAAATTTATATTGAGAATTTTGCCATTAGTAATTATCTCAATACATAACATGTGTTGGGATATTATCACACTAGCTAGTTGATACTGTAGCTGTAGCTGAAATCCTTTTTCAACATGGCCATGTTTGGTAGGTTTTACATTTGTATCATATCTTGTAGTTTATACCATATTGTATAATTATTCAAGCAGTCAGAATTTTAACTTGCTAACCGGATAGGCTAATAACTTAGTTAAAGAAGTCAAAAAGTTGTACAAAAGAAAAGTGTCATTTCAACCCATATATACTCCTTTTTTCCCCATAATGCAATTGTGTATTCAGTTTGCTATTTTGTCTTTGGCTTCAAGCCTCTGCCAAATCAAGCTGAAAATAACTATGAAGATGATCTTGTCTGGGCTGACCAAGATGTTTGCTCATCCATTGTCTTGTGACAGAGTTTATTCACAGTTAATTTTCTAAACAGGATTTTAGAGAATGGATCTCAACCTTCAAAAGTTGTGCTCTTCACCAACAGGTTTCAATGAGATAATAAGAGATGGGAGGTTGATGTTAGGAAAACTAGGTAGGAAAGTAGTAGGTAGGAAAACTGGTTTTGTTGGGACTGGTTAGAAACATTTTTGTTATAAGACTGATCTCCATGCATCTAGCTGTTTAATTGCTCGTGCTTTGTAGTTTCCACGCTTTACAATAATTATTTTTAGTGTAACAGTATCGTTATTGAGTTTTTTGTTTTAATATTTGATAACCATTTCAATTTTTCAGCATAAAATGTACAGTTCCAGGATATTATACATCTCTGCTAAATATATTTGAATGAGTGCACATTACTGTAGCAATGCTAAGAGGAACATATCCTAAGGATGCTTAGGATATGTTCCTCTTGAACATGGGTGAAGTTGGCACATTTGCTATAAAAAGTGAACTTGAAGCAAGCAGGTGTGACGTCATGGATTCACCTTGTTGTCCAGTGTTTTGTTTTTCTTTATTTTTCATCATATTTGTTTGACCTTGAGCTGATTAGGAATGCTATCTTGCCCCTTCGGCATATAAAGTTTTTAAAATTCCATTGCTCAGGATGCACCTATGGTACTGTGTCAATATATCACAGTTTAGTTGCATAAAATAAGTGGTAAATTATAACTAAAAAACATTGACCAACGATGTGAATCCATGACATCATGTCCCTTGTGTAGAAATGTTGACTCATTCAACAGCTAATATCTTGAGAACTGCATGAACATGGAAAATGAATAAAAATTTGACCAGGATGCTTAGGATATGTTCGTCTCTAACATATCAAAAATAAATTGGGCTGTGGACTATTCTTTTAACACGTTTTCTCCAGATAGAAACATCTGATAGTTTTCAAACTTGGTTCATAGATGCCCCATATTATGAGGAAGAATTACTCCAATGTTTATGGTGGAGGTCAAAGGTTATCTGAGATAAACATCACAAGAAACATAACAGATCTGAAATAATTGTCAACACAATATTTCAAGGCAGGGGACTTGAATAGATTTCATACTTGGTGTGTTGATGTATTATGGTGAGAAGATGGCCACTTTTGTTTTTGTTGGAGGTCCATCTGGGATCACCAGGGGTCAGAGTCTGAAAACTTTGATAACAGTAATCCCAAGGTATGAAGTTTGGAAAGATTTCAGACCTTGTATGTGGATGTGTTACGGTATGGTGGGAAAATGGTCCCTATCGTAATTTTTAGTGGATGTCAAAGTTCATAACAGGCCACCAGGGGTCAAAGTCGTAAAGAATTTGTTGACACGATATCTCAAGGTAGGTACTGTAACAAGTCTTGGATAAAAATTCAGATATCCTTTTTAAAACATTATCTCAAGGTAAGAAACTTGGATATATTTCATATTTGGTACATGGATATACGGTGCGGGGATAGTCTCTTTCTTTTTTGGTGAACGTCAAAGGTCATTTGGGGTCACACAAAATTATTTCTTCCCTTCATGTTACTTTATCATTTGAAAGAGAAGATGTGAGCCATCATGGTATTTTTTGGAATAGAATATGTATTGATCATCGAAACTTCAATGCATTTGTACATTCTGGTTTAAAGGGTTGAAATGCAAAATGGTGCTAAATTTGAAGCATTCGTAAGCACATTTTTACTTGCAGTATACAATCAAAAGGTCATGGTTACTTTGCTTCCAAGTTGATTTCCCAAAATGGTGGATATCTGTGAATACTTTAGAGGTGGGGATGGTTTATCCTCCCCACCCCCCTCCCTTGGACAAGTTACTGCATCACCACACATCAAGACTAAGCTTATTTATTGCAACTCAGATTTTGTGTAAAAAAATGTGAATTTTCTGGGGAATGAAGGTAATCCGTGTTTATGTTAATGTGATGCATTAGGTGTGCGGGAACGACTACATGGGCAGCGATTATTCGTTGGAAACGGATCGTTTCCAGAAATTTTCAAAAGGGTTGACCCAGTTTGTTGGTGCCTAGAAGAGATATTTCTGTTAACAATGCCAAGGGGTTGTTTGCAATTGGCTTACTTATATTTCTCGTAGTACTGTTTTTGCGAAGTCCGCGTGCTATTTTTGCTCATTTAGTATTTCTAGTCGTAGTTACAAAGTGACATCTAGTGGTCATATGGGTTCTACCTGCTTCGACTCAAAACTCTCCAAATTTCATGAGTTCTTCTACGCAAACTTAGCGTTTGAGAATTTCCTTTTTTTAATCTGCCGCATACTAGGCTATTTTGTCGGACTGGAAGGGAACGATATGATTTCACCCAAAATTTTCGCGGGTAAATGCACTTGAAAACGATGGGATGAGTCCACTCCCTTTCTCTTGCCCTGGCCCCTAGACTATGGGTCTACTTACATGATGGCATGATCGATGAAGTAGGCTGAAGTACCCAGTTGCGGAGCTAGGGATTTCAGTCAGAGGGGGCGAAAATGGTCTGCAGGGCGCTTCAAAGGAGTAAATACACTGAGCCTCAGCACGATCGAAGCCACGGCTTTTCAGACTTTCCATTTGATTTTCCGCACCTGGTAGAAGACTAGTTTGCCATTTCTCCTCCCGAAATTTTTCTATTAAAACATGTTTAAATTTTCTATCCATGGCTTCCGCAGAAGAAAATTCGAGGGAGGGGGACAAATTTTTTTGGCAAAATTCTTTTAGGGGGAAAAGCTCCGCGCCACCATGAGTTGGCTCGGTGCGCAGGGAAATTTTGGCCCACAGTTCCTCTTAGATCGCTGGAAATGGCATTTCTAAAGCTTCTTTACCGAATATTGATAGGGAAAACACTGAGTGAACTGTTAAAAAATGTTGATGTTTTTTTTCTTCATCTTTTTCTTTATGTCTTTTTTGTTTTTTCAGGTTTTTTTTTTTTCAGGGAAAGGCAAGTTCCCCCCCCCCCACCTGCGGACGCCCATGTTTCTATCGCTTTCTTTCACATTCTAGTATGAAGTCGGTCATTATATTTTGTAGTATTGTCAGGTCTCGATTAAAGATTCTAATGTAATAATGAGCTACTTTGTGGAGATGAAGATTAAACCTGTCAGAGCCAAATAGCAAGCAATCTTACAGGGGAAAAGGTTATGGAAGTAAATCACCATTAGGTGTACATTTTTGGAATCTGGAAATCAAGATACGTACAAGAAGGAACATTAATTGACGTAATTTACATCATGTGACCACTCTGAAATAGCCATTAATTAAGTACATTGCAAGAAATAGCCAACACAAATGGTCTGCTTGGCTCTCTAGATACGGAATTCATACTAAAAAAAATAATGGTGCAAGAGTAAAGTGTTCTAAAAACCTAAAAAGGGCTCCGACAGACGATTTTGGTCCGTCGGGGGGGGGGGGGGTCGGACGACCCCCCCCCCGGCCATATGGCAGCTCCACCACTGGCAGTACCATGCTAAAAGTAAACTAGGAGACAAAATGAGTGAATATTTACGTCTAGCTGTCTGAATCCCTCATTCGTTAACTCAATATTGTATTGGTCCGGTAATTAAAGGCAAGTTTGTTTGTTGAACATGCCCTGCATGGACGCCTTCTTGCACAGAAAAGCCCATTGCGGGTTGTTCTATGATATACTACACGTAAGGGTGGTCTACGTAACGGTTCCTTGCAGATTTTCAATACATTGATCATATTTGCACTTTTTCTACTACACTCATTTTTTTTGTAATTTTATCAAGGTCATGGTTTACACGAAGTGAATTTTAATGCATGACGCTGACCACATTTTAGGCCACCTAGGATTGCTCATTGCATTGCTTGTTGGTGACGCATTGCTCATATATATACTTACTTGAATTTTATTCTGTTTCTTACTGACAAAAAGAGTGATGACAATTTTCTCAATATAATGTAAAGATTTGGTTGATGTATTGTCACAATTCTTCACCGCCCTTCGAGTGGGTATAAAGAGGGATGTTTGCTCTACCCTGTTTGAAATTGCTAGCTGTCTCTAAGGACTTAGATGCTAAATGGTGCTACATTTTGTTTCTTTTTATGCTCAATCCTTATGCTGAAAATGTCCGGATCAGTCCCTCTGTCAGTGAAAAGTTATTCCCCATTTTAAAGAAAAAAAAAACCTGAAAACCTACATTGTTCTGTTATGTCATAGATTTCAGTTCTTGATGTCACAAATTTAAGATAATACCCGTGGACCAAGTGTTCCACAATTGGCGAGTTTGGTGATTAATTCATTGCCGCATGGAATTACGGGAACAGCATGGGACCAGCAAACTGAGCTCAGCACATACCGGTAGCATACATCGTTGCCTTATTTCGTCAGTATGTGCATACAACACTATATTAGTGTCTAGCGAACTCAAATGAAAAAAAGGGGTGTCAGTCCTACTGTACGGCAGATTAAAATTTTATTACTACCATTACCGCCCCCACTTCCCGGGTCAGAAAAAACCCTTTTTAATTTTTCCAGATCTCAAAAAAGCCAAATTTCCGGCGCGCGAAACGCGCTGCAGAATGCAATATAAAAGGCATTAGTTCTCGCTCATAAATCAGTTTGGTATACTTTTCCGGGCTCTGGAAATGGCAAAATCGGATAATTACCATATGCGACACCACATAATCAAGAAACACCAGCAGCTATATTGCTATTTTGTAAACTGTATTTCATAGAATTCCAAACTTTCTGCAATGAAAGCTCTCGATTTTGAAATATATTGTCTAAAAAGGACAACAAAGTTTGGGAAACTTGAAATGTCATCGGACAGTGTCAGTTTGTAGGCCTTAGATAACATTATGTAGCAAAAACGATTCAGTCATACAGTAGTGCAATCTAGCTCCTTCGGGAAGCTGTATATAGTTTGGTTTCGCTGAACGGCCATGCAGAGAGTCGGGAGGACTTTAGAAAAAGCAATCATTCTCAGATTTGCCACCAATATATGAAGATGAAGGAAGTGCAGATTCTTCAGTAATCCCCGACGCTTTAAATTTCCTTACAGGAAACCCAGAATCCAAAGCTTCCTGCAATACAAGCTCCATATTTACATATATTTGTTTAATAGAGGCAAAACTTTCGGCGCGCTTCGTGCCCCGCAATACGTCCCTGGTACAGTGGTGTTACAGTAGCTTAGCTACGACTTGCAAGCCCGAGACATGCCATTTCCGGCTGTCTGAGGGGTGGAGCTCCGCGCCAATTGAAGAGAGTGTATTGAGCAAGACTTCATATTCCAGGCAGGGAACCATTGGCCTGCTCAAATGCTCTCAGTATACCCCTATCATCAGATACCTTTCAACCCTGTCAGTTGAGTAGTCTGTGTAGATGGATTCTTAAGTTACTGAAGTGTCAAAATGTTATCAATGTTCAACGTTGCAGAGCAGTGACGTAGCTACAGGAGGCATGGGCCGAGAAAGTGAAAAATTCGGAAATTTGCCATTTGAGACATCAGTCAAATACAGTGCGGTTTTCCCAACTTTTCCTTCATAAAATTCCAAATTCTTCCTTATTAAAGCTCCATATTTGTAATCATTAGTTTTAAAAAGGCGCAATTTTCTGCGCGCTTCGCGCGCCCTAACTTGCAAGCCTGAATGCAGAAAGTAGTCGCTCATAAAGTAGTCAGTGGTAAACTGTTCCGTGCAGGCCCTGCAGTGCCGTTTCCCTAAAATTTTCTTCCATAGTCCCCCAAATATTCAAATTTCCTTACAGGAAACCCTGATTACAAGCTCCATATTTACAAATGTGTAAAAGAACCAAATTTTCAGCACGCTCTGCGCACCGCAAATTACGTTCCTAACACTGTAGTGTTCACACTTAAGAAAAAATTAGATTTTTTTTTATTTAAAAAAAAATGTTCTTGCTCGTAGAAAAAGCGAAAAAATTTAGCATATAAATGTACCTTTTGGTCAATGAGGTTGGGTGAGGTGCATGGCCTAAAATTGTTCCGCCCTGACCCCCCCTCCCCCGGCCCCACTTTCATATTGCTTCCTACGCCACTGGGTGAAATGGTCATGTATCATCTCATGAGAAAACTATGACGGAATTGAAATATATGTTTGTGTATGCGACGCTGCAATCCAAATTCAAGGTCAAATTTTTTTGCCAAGGAGACTCAGAAGGGGCTCAGTTTAAACCGATGAAAGGGTCCGTTGCGGGTCCACAGCACTGTAAGCTATTTTGGCACTTTTGATCCAATCTTCAGATTGAAACTGCAACAGCCCACCCAACTGACCACATTCTGCCCAAACACCCTGTCACTCTCAGCCTTCTTGTGACTATACGTATTGTCATTCAATTATATTACACGTCTCACGATTGCCTGTGATTGATCTTTAGGGAAAATTTTGGGCACGTTCCCGTCTGTGAATGGACTCTGGCAATGGAAAACATTCGCCCGAGATTCTGCCATTTCAGGTGAGTTGTTGAGCAGGAATCTATAAGCCTGGCTGAAGAAATAATCTGACCACTTGTGTCTATAATTTTTAAAATCTTTTTTATTCTTCATAAAAATTGCCATGCTTGCATTATGATGCTTCTTGTTTCACTGCCAAATATATTAAAGGATTTGTTTATTCGGTTTCCAAACTCCGGAAAATCGTGCGCAAGACTAGAGTCTGTGGAATTACTTTTTTATAAGCTTCCCCAATATGTTGCGAATTTTTGTAACCTTTTCGATTTTTCGTGAAACTCTTTTCTTGACTGTGTTTCTTTGTTATTTCCGGGTAAATTATGAAAAGAATTCGGAGCTAGGCTATTCAGCCACTTCCGAAAAATGCTGGGGACAACGTGGAAAAGAGAATGATGACTTTTATTTGAGCTGTTCAATTATGTCACAAATTATTGTATTCTTTAGTTTCCATGAAAAAAAAAAAATCAGCGTGACTATGACGGCTCTTTTGTCAGGCAAATTTTTTAGAGAATGCGGGCGAAGTTACGAGTTTACTGTATTGTGAAAACACACACTTAAAAATGTGTTCAGATATCAGCCGTTCTCCACACGGTTTTTACCGCTTTATTTACACGTTTAGATGCTACACACACCCGTCAAGTTTAATTCCAAGACATTTCCGAGTCCGTTTTAAACACATTTAATTGCTAAACGTTTAGTGTTTAATTGCTAAACATGTTTAGAGTTAAAAGGTGTTTACAAAGTGGGGAAAAGGGGAGTGATTAAACACATTTTTGGAGTGCATGCCAGATTTTTGAGATTGAAATGTGCGAGCCGACTTTTTCCATACCCATGTCCGACTTTTAGATCCTTTGCTAAATTTCTGAGGCTAGCCTGCCCCATCAGTGCTCGGCTTCCCCGCCTTGTACGTCTTTGCCAACCACTATGACCGGGGTCGGCCAGTTGTCCCCAGCCTATTGCTACAAAAGTATTCTGGATAAGGACCAGTACTTCCTGCTTATCAATTCCGTAATTGAGCTTGGGTAAGCAAATTTCGCATCTCCTGACAAGTGTGCTGCGATATTACCAATCCCCACGTATAAAAACTATTCAAAACCCCTTCTTCACTGTCACACGCCCAACGTAACTAGACTTTTTTTCCAGCAGGGCAAGCACCAAAATTTTCCGATTTTTCATAAAATGTGAACACAATTTTATTAAGAAAGTAATTTGCGTCGAGCGGAGGGTGCCGAAAATTTGTGTTCTTCCAAACAAATATTTGTGAATATGGAGCTTGTTTTGTTGTATTCCAGACACTCTTCTAAATATAAACAGAGAGTTACCATCCCTTCTCAGCGCTTTATATAGTGACGAGTTATGAATACGCAGCATTACACAGTGTGCATACAGTAACGGTTGCGTGAGCTGCACCTCTTTGGTATAAACAAGCACACAATACTTTTACACTGGTTTCTCATAATATAGCACTGATTTTACAACAGTCATTGCTGACCACTGCTGAAGAGAAGGTTATTAGGCAGACAGAAATGTTTTGATTTGGGTTTCAAATAACATGAATGAAAACTCCCTGACCAGACACACAGTTGTGAACTGGGCAACCAAGGACAAGCAAAGGAGATGTAGTTTGGTAATTAGCTGGTTGGCCTCAGGGTGAGCCAAGGACACATGCATGATCCTTGGCTTTTATAGCTTTTGTCATCTCTGTAGTGAGCTCAGTTTACCAAGTGGGTTTCCTCGATCAAAATGAGGAGGAGCTTCAAAAACTTTTCAGTGGTGGAAGTTTGTTTCATATTTCATTTTTATGCATCTTACTGTGCATGATACTGTACCTGATCATCAAAAGGGTGTTTGCACTTTTCTGTAGTATAAACACATCATTCCATTACTTCATGATAACCATTGATCATGCAAGAAAATACTGAGATTCTGCAGCATAGCTGCTCTACTTTCTGTGTATGTCGATGTCAGAGCCTGGTGTGAACAGTCATAGGCGTATGGGTGCAGTGAATCAAATTAAAGAAATTAAGTTTGGCTTGAAGGTTTTAGAAACCTTACAGAGCAGTACTTCAAAGTATCTGCCGTCTTTAACCGCACCCCACAGCACAAAGATGCTACCTGTCTAATTACAAGACAGAATATCCATTAAAAATGCATAAAATTCAAAACTTGAAACAGGGGACTGCATACGTAGTATCAGATAATGCCACCGCAGACACAGAAGCAGAGACAGAAAGTGTAAGATCAAAAGAGAATAATTAAAGCAATCAAAGATGGGAATATTTTCCCAGTGGGTGAAAAGGAACAACTGAAGCCAGGGTGAATGGAAAAGACACACTGACATGAGGAGTTTAACGACAGGGTATAAACAGAGCCCTCTTCACAGTGCTTTTGTACTTGACTTGGTGGGGTCTTAGTTTGAAATTCGTGTTGGTGGGGTCTTAGTTTTGTAGTTGGTGGGGTCTTAGTTTTGTAGTTGGTGGGGTCTTAGTTTTGATGTTGGTAGGGTCTAAGTTTTGTAGTTGGTGGGGTCTTAGTTTTGTAGTTGGTGGGGTCTTAGTTTTGTAGTTGGTGGGTCTTAGTTTTGTAGATGGTGGGGTCTTAGTTTTGTAGTTGGTAGGGTCTTAGTTTTGTAGTTGGTGGGGTCTTAGTTTTGTAGTTGGTGGGGTCTTAGTTTTGTAGTTGGTTGGGTCTTAGTTTTGTAGTTGGTGGGGTCTTAGTTTTGTAGTTGTGGGGTCTTAGTTTTGTAGATGGTAGGGTCTTAGTTTTGTAGGGTCTTAGGTCTTAGATCTTAGGTCTTAGGTCTTAGTTTTGTAGACACCCGGCTCAGAACCCCAATGAGAAAAGTGAGTAGGCTAAGGCTATCTTCAGACCCCAAGTGCAGAAAAGAGATCCATATTTAAAGGCTTGGTACATGCAGAGCTTGTAACGACAAAATTTTTCTTCTACGCTGCGCGCCAATCGATGGCGGAGCTCCGCTTAGCTTCCTGACAAATATTTCACAATCATTTTTGTGCACATAACTTTTGAAATCCTGGCTACGCAACTGAAAACCTACTTATGTCAGCAATAGAATAAGCCTTGAAGATGAGAGCTTCATGAATAGGATTTATTTTCAAATCTCTAAAATATATATTGCTATTTTTGAATAAGGTACACTTTAACCATACCCGCAAACACATTGCCGAGGTTGGCAGCCTATATTCAAAATGTTACGTACTGTTTATTAGTCACACAAAGGGCGAGCACATTGGGTCGTCGCCTAATTTGCAAAGGCTTCTTTAGTTGCCAATTCATTAAAAGATGAGATGCCTTTGGGTTGACGACACCTGTACACGGCCACCTTAAAAAAATGTACTTTGGCGCCGATGTAAAAAAAATGTACTTTGGCGCTGATGTAAAAAAATGTACTTTGGCGCCGACGTAAAAAAATGTTCTTTGGCACCGATGTAAAAAAATGTACTTTGGCGCCGATGTAAAAAAATGTACTTTGGCGCCGATGTAAGAAAATGTACTTTGGTGCCGATGTAAGAAAATGTACTTTGGCGCCGATGTAAAAAAATGTTCTTTGGCGCCGATGTAAGAAAATGTACTTTGGCGCCGATGTAAAAAAAAATGTACTTTGGCGCCGACGAAAAAAAATGTACTTTGGCGCCGACGAAAAAATGTACTTTGGCGCCGATGTAAGAAAATGTACTTTGGCGCCGATGTAAAAAAAAAGTACTTTGGCGCCGATTTTAAAAATGTACTTTGGCGCCGATGTAAAAAATGTACTTTGGCGCCGATGTAAGAAAATGTACTTTGGCGCCGATGTAAAAAAAAAAGTACTTTGGCGCCGATGTAAAAAAATGTACTTTGGCGCCGATGTAAAAAATGTACTTTGGCGCCGATGTAAGAAAATGTACTTTGGCGCCGATGTAAAAAAAAAGTACTTTGGCGCCGATGTAAAAAAATGTACTTTGGCGCCGATGTAAGAAAATGTACTTTGGCGCCGATGTAAAAAAAATGTACTTTGGCGCTGATGTAAAAAAATGTACTTTGGCGCCGACGTAAAAAAATGTTCTTTGGCACCGATGTAAAAAAATGTACTTTGGCGCCGATGTAAAAAAATGTACTTTGGCGCCGATGTAAGAAAATGTACTTTGGTGCCGATGTAAGAAAATGTACTTTGGCGCCGATGTAAAAAAATGTTCTTTGGCGCCGATGTAAGAAAATGTACTTTAGCGCGCCGATGTAAAAAAATGTACTTTAGCGCCGACGAAAAAAATGTACTTTAGCGCCGACGAAAAAATCTACTTTGCCCCCGATGTAAGAAAATGTACTTTGGCGCCGATGTAAAAAAAAAGTACTTTGGCGCCGATTTTAAAAATGTACTTTGGCGCCGATGTAAAAAATGTACTTTGGCGCCGATGTAAGAAAATGTACTTTGGCGCCGATGTAAAAAAAAAAGTACTTTGGCGCCGATGTAAAAAAATGTACTTTGGCGCCGATGTAAAAAATGTACTTTGGCGCCGATGTAAGAAAATGTACTTTGGCGCCGATGTAAAAAAAAAGTACTTTGGCGCCGATGTAAAAAAATGTACTTTGGCGCCGATGTAAGAAAATGTACTTTGGCGCCGATGTAAGAAAATGTACTTTGGTGCCGACGAAAAAAAATGTATTTGGCACCGACGAAAAAAATGTACTTTGGCGCCGATGTAAAAAAAAAATGTACTCTGGCGCCGATTTTAAAAATGTACTTTGGCGCCGATGTAAAAAAAAATGTACTCTGGCGCCGATTTTAAAAATGTACTTTGGTGCCGATGTAAAAAAAATGTACTCTGGCGCCGATTTTAAAAATGTACTTTGGCGCCGATGAAAAATGTACTTTGGTACCGTCGGTCTCGCAGACCTTCGGTGTCGCGGGACTTCGGTCTCGCGGGCCTTCGGTCTCGCGGGAAACCCCCGTGACAGACTCTTTAAAAAAAGTGCACAAAATTCGCATTTTACTGTACATTTGTTCAATTCCTGTGACGTTTTTCAGCTAAGTTACTTGATTCTGTAGTTATATTAAGCTCATAACTGTTCGAAAGGAAGAACCTAAAATGGTTTTTAATTTAGGCTAAGGTCATGAAAAATACTGAATATGATATAAAGAAAGTCAGCGTGACGGACTCTTAGTGACGGACTCTTAGCTTGAAACCTAGCAAAAATGCATTGCATTCAAGGTGATTTTTCCTAAAGATTTCTGGTGATGCTGCTGTATTATGTTGCTGAAAATAAGAGAGAAGTTGCTTTAATGAGTATAATCTAACAAGCAATTTTGAAATATAGACTATTCTGTTAGTTTTAGAAATTAATGGTTGTAGAGTATTAAAGGGCCAAACCTCTCACCCCAAACTACAATTTTGGCACCCGGGTACCGAAATTCTCAATTGGCTCAGCTCTTTAACTGACAGCTAATTCAAACAATGCAGAGTGCCAAAGCTTATATTACACAGCATGAACGGTACTGAGAACGTGGTGATTATATAAATTGTGTTTTTCTATACTCACCTTGAAGCAATAAACTGAGATTGCGTCTGGATGAGGATGAATTTCAGACAATTGTGGGAGGGGCTTCAGTAAGAAGGTTAGGAGAATTGGTACTGTTTGGGGTGAGAGAACTGGGCCTTTAAAAGTATCAACACAGAGTCCCTAGAAGAGCAAAATGTATACCAAATGAGGGTGGAATCTTGGCTGATATCTACAATGAATTAATCTTTCATGATGAAAATATGAACTCCACGGTATGTTTTAACTATCTGATTCTACCACAGATAGGCCAAGCGCCTTTTAACAATCAAAGCTGATATGCCTGCAGTAGTATTATAGTGATCTCTGATTTGCAGAAGAACTGGTACATTAGGAGACTACACACACAAAAATAAAATCGTGACGGACTCTTACATCTTCAAGGTGTTTTTTAATGCACTAATGCTGAATGAAAATGACCAAAAGCATGATATCATATGTTAAACTAATAGAATCAAAGGACCATATATTTAAATGGTAAAATTTTTTCAACTTTTTGAGAAAACCCCCAAAAACCCATGTTTTTGTGTGACGGACTCTTAATTAGATGCCTTAATTCTAAATACATAACCACAAAACCTTATTTGCATAGATAAAATAAACTTTTTCATACAAATATGAATTTTTCCACTTATGCTTATTTAAATGCCATAACATTTTTCCTGAACATATTTTTTGTGTTTTTGAAAAAAATTACATAAAAAATCCACTTTTTTCATATTATAGATTTAAAAAACAGTTAGACCAATGTTCACTGAACCATAACTTAATGCAAATGAGTTTAAACATGATTTTTTATGTTGTTTCTAAAAATTCAATGTCTTGGCTTTAATTTGAAATATAACTTAACTGATTTCTATAATGTTGAAAAAATGCAAAATATTTCATTTGTCATGGAATAGGCCCACTGCTGATGGATCAATGTTCTTTCAACTGGCTCTAATTTAGAATTAGGGTCCGGAACTTACGCCATACGTCATACGTGGATACCGTACGTACGCATAGTAATAGGGTTAGGGTTAAGGTTAGGGATATAACACACGTACCAATATATGCGCACGTACATGCATACCCATACGTATGCATAGGTAGAGGGTAAGGGTGGGCTATGTGTAGGTGTATGCACACATGGGAATATATATACCGTTGTACGTTTAAATATATGCACTAACGTATATGTATGTGTAAGCTCTAGGGAAACGTATATATGCTTGTATATATGCATAGGCCTATACGTACACATACGTATATATGTCGTTATTGTATGTGGTACTGTTAGACAGTACTTGTATTATTTGAAGACCCACCACCAGCAACAGGGCTCGTAGCGCAGTCGGCAAGCGCGCTGGTCTATATGCTATACAGTGTATAAAGGTATGTCAGGGGGTCAAATCCATATTTAACCATTGCTTTTCTTTCTTCCACAGCATTAAACATTCACTTCTTTCCACAGCAAATTCATCATACTGCTCTTCTCGAGTGAAGAAAAAAAAAAGGAACACATTTTGGAGGGTGCGTGGCTACATCGAGCTGTCAAGTTGTCAAGGAGGCGACTTCTAAGTTATTTTGAGAACGACTCATCATTGCCCTCATTGACTTGTACGGTGTAATACTAATAATGTTGGGAATGATTGCAAAAATGTTCTAAGTCCAAGACATTTATCTCGAGTGGCTACACCGGCTCCGCCGGCAACATCGTGGTTTGTACACCCTTTACCATAGTCATTTATGCCCCAAAAATGTTCTAAGTCCAAGACATTTATCTCGAGTGGCTACACCGGCTCCGCCGGCAACATCGTGGTTTGTACACCCTTTACCATAGTCATTTATGCCCCCAAAATGTTCTAAGTCCAAGACATTTATCTCGAGTGGCTACACCGGCTCCGCCGGCAACATCGTGGCTTGTACACCCTTTACCATAGCCATTTATGCCCAAAAAATGTTCTTAGTCCAAGACATTTATCTCGAGTGGCTACACCGGCTCTGCCGGCAACATCGTGGTTTGTACACCCTTTACCATAGTCATTTATACCCCAAAAATGTTCTAAGTCCATCGTGGTTTAGATTTTTTTATAACTCGCAAGATTAAGAACTCTCTGTTTATTTCACTATGTGCTTATTGTATTTGAGCTCTCTGTTTATTTCACTATAGGGGCCTACTGTACTTATTGTATTTGAACGTGCCAGTGTGACGCTGTAGCCGGCTACACCGTGGACTTTTTTATTGGCGGGGTATTCTATAGTTGTACCCACATTTTACTGGAAAATAAAAAAATAACTTTGTTTTTCTCTGGAAAAAAATAGAGTTTCAGCGCCCTCTTTTAAGTTGGGAGTTGTTTAAAATGATGTCATTTCCGGGCACTGATTCTAAATTAGTACCTTTCAACTTTTTCCATCATACAATTTCAGACTTCAAGTGTTTTTGTCTTGCAAAAATCATAGGCCTATGCTTTTATTCTTCGAAACCAATGATATGTACACACAATTAGGCCCTACTGTTTTGTACTGAAATTGTGCACAAATGTTTCGGATAACCAAATTTTCTTCTGGACAACTAAAAATACTGAAATGGTTGCCCAAGGACAACCATAAGTTTTTCTGAAAATCGAGGCCTGATTTTAAGGGGCCTAGGCTAGCCTAATTTAGGCCCCCAGGTTTTTTTTTTAGTTTTTTTTAAATGACCTAGGGCCTATTTAAGGGTTCAATTTTGCACTGCCAAATATCAGCTGTAGTACCAGGCTTTAGGCCTAGCCTAAGTTAGTCCTAGGCCTAACCTGAGGCTATGTGCTCAGCTAAGCCTGATGTTAATTTGATGTTAAATTTTAGGTTAGGCTTGCAGTAGCTGGCCTAGCCAGCCTTAGGCCTACCCCTAACGTTAGGCATAACAGGTCTAGGCCTACTTCTACTGTAGGCTGACCCTAACGTTAACTCTTTAAATTATAGACTAGCCTAAGTTTGGCCAAGGCTAGGCCTAGCAGTAGTTGTAACTTTACTTAGCCTAGGCCTAGGCCTAGGCCCTAGGTTAGGCTAGGCCCACCTTCCTCTTCCCAGCTGGCATTTTTGGTTTGTTTTCCATGATTTCTGACTTCTCTTCTATCCTTTTCAGACTACCGGCGCAATATTTTTTGTTGGCTTCAATCGTACTTTTATAAAAGTCAACCGCCTTCAGTACAGTGAAGTTTGGGCTGTTGATAGTGCTCATGGCCCCTAAATTGTGACAAGAAATGTGCAGTAGACCTAACTGGAATAACACCAATCAATCTTGTTCTAACGTTAGGGCACAAGGCCTAGCCTAGGTTCAACTTTTCATTGACAACTTAGCCTGCCTCTATAGCCTGTGTTACGTAAATTGTTATGAAGCTAACGTTACGTGATCGTGCCGTCATTTAGTTACGCAATGCTGCTTGGTTCCCGCGTTTTCACGGTTATGAGCAATAGGCTCTTTCAAAGTTATTTTAAACTTTGTGCCTGTAGCATAATTTCCCACCACCTAATAAAATTCACAAAAATTTGAGATGTATCAAATCTCTCTTTCTATTGCATTAAATGTTAATTTGTACATAGCTATTTAGTTTTAATAGATTATTTATTATCTTAAATCATACATATCAAAAGAGTTCTCAAGAAGGGGAATCCCCAAAATACGGAAGCAGTTGTCGAAAGTACACACAATGCATACACAAACGATCGAGGTCACAAACTGAACAAATCTGTGAGCTGAGGTGTGTGATCACGTTGAAGATGATGTGAAGGAACTGAAAACTAAGTCTGTCATTTACTCCAGGCCTGGAGCTTTATACTAAGCGTAACCTAAGGAGCCTACTTACTAAGCCTACTTTAACTTGTTTGTTAAACTTGTAGTTGTATAATACTTGTACTTGTAGTTGTAGTACGTACGTAAGCTAGACCCTAACGTCTGACCTAGACTACTTCGTTAGTCTGTATCAGCTTTTCTGAAACAGCATTAGGGCCTAGGCCAGGCCCTGGGCCCTAATATTAGGCAAAGCTCTTAAGATCCGAGAGGCTATAGATGCGGCTCCTAGTGATCTGTATGTTGGTGGAGCGCAGGCCTCGGCGTGGGAAGCTTGTACATCTCGCGTGGCGTTCTGGCCATATAATAATAATAATAATAATCTGGCCTTGAAGGGCATTTGTTTTACGACGCTAAGCGACCACGAGTGTGGGAAAAGCCATTGGCATTATGAATTACAACTTTACGTCGGGTGCCAACCAACTCAACAATGTGGATCAAATTTGGTAATTTGATGAAAACACATCGTCAAGAACTCTCAAGACAGTCTTTGTCGAATGTTCCTTTGATAGGAAACTCTGAGACAAGCCCTGCCTCTAACTCACGTGGGTATTCATTTCCACTATTCAACCCATTGTTGCAGGATGTTATTAAGCTGTTCACATAGTGACCAGAATATATTCCATACCAGCAGCAAAGGTTAGCCAATAGCTGCATGCCTCCAATAACGAAGATAGATGCCCACTTCTAGAGTTACAGGTGGGGCTAAAAGTTTTTGGCAACGCCTATATGTTTTCATTGCTAGGATGCCATGCGAAATGTTCGAAGATATTCGAAATCACCTGCAGCTTGGTGCTGAACCGCCGATGAAACACCAAGTTGACATTTGCAAACTGTGCCGTTACCACCCCAAAATTTACCTCAGAAATAACGATTAAATATTGTGATTAAGAGCGGTTTTAATCATTGCACATTTGTGAGTATCTGCATAATAAAATTTTGGCAAATCTCTCAGTACAATATTTTTCAAGGTTACCGCAAAAAGATTCAGTGACTGTAGTGAACTTTTTTGGCGGTAACCTAGCGAAATGGTGTTGACTGTTTTGCAAAAAAAGATCCACCATTTTGCGTTTAGACATATCTAAAATTCAAAAATTTTCGAAAAGGGGAGGGGACACCCCCCTTACACCCCTCCCCTAGGCCAGCGATCCACCAATGGGCAGATCAGTAGGACCTGCATTTAGCCTCTCAGAACTTGAGAGCTATGCAATAGCAATAGCAATGTTTTGACAGCTGACTAGTCCATATGTACCCAGGACTATATGCATTGAATAGCAGGGTGAGCAGTTGAATGTGCTGTGAGATATGATTTACTGAATTTGTTTGTCAGTTTGTGTGGTTCTCTAACTAAAAATACTTCCGAGATCTGAAATGCAGGTTTTTCAGAGGGCAGGGAAGGTTAGCAGTACGGTTTTGTGTGTTAAAATGTAGGTCAAACCTACAAAATGCGGGTCACTCGGTTGGTATAGGTTAGGCCTTTCATTTACAGGCCTAAAACCACTAGCAAAAATGGACAATTCGCTTAGATTTGTGTTTGCTTCAAAATTATTCCAAACTTACTGTATGAGAGAAATTAAAGATAATAACATAACATAACAGGTTGAAGGCCACAGCTCATTCCATGTAAAGCCCATGCCGAAGATGCGCCAAGGTTTTTGTGCTTGTATGCCGGGCAATATGCAGGCTTGCGCACATATATGTACAATACATGTACACGATCATAGTACAGTACATTGGCAATGCATGTACAAGTACTGCATACGGATTGTATATACACCAGAGTGAAGATTGCTGGTAATTTGAATTTGTTTTTAGGAAACATCCCTTTGGAATTAGGACATGGTAGTAGGTTATCTAATAGAAATTTAAAGCTTAAAGTTTGCAAGATTACATGCTCATATTTGATTAGAGTAAAATCTGAATAAGTGTGTTTGTTGATTATAAAATGTTAAGACCAATTTTGCAACAACTGTTATTTTTCCAAAATTCTGAAATGCCACTTGTCCCTTATTATAGTGGTTTTGCCCCCACAGTATGTTCTATGGAAAGTAACGTTAAAACGTTGTGCTAATTTGAAGCTAGGATGTCGGCTGCAGTTCATGAAAATGCAGTTGAAAATGAGCTAGGCCTATACTAACTTTAGAATGATGCCCTTTACAAGTTACTGCAATGGTGTTTTTCTCTGTTGAATGCACTGCAGATTGCAAGAAAAGAGTTCCTCTATGTGGACTAAACTTGAAACCCTAGAGGAGATCCCAACATACTTAATCTATATTAATTTGTCCATCTGCTATGGCCATTTCACACCTACTACCCTATATCCCTTTTGCAGAGATGTTTTTGTAGTTTTCTACCAGAGCCATAGCCAGAGCATATGACTTTGAAGCCAGCAGATGCCAGTGTTGTAGCTGCAGTATCTTTCAGATTCAGATCCAGTCACGGTGGACTCAATGAGTAAGCAACAAGATGAGAACAGACTGAAAGAGAATGACTAAAACTAAAAAATTGCTAGGAAAGAGTTCCACAACTCGCAGCAGGAGTACTTCCATAAAATATGGAAAGTCTTGCCGGCAGAAACAAGTCAAAGAAGAGGTGGAGAAGTCGGGCCCTTCCCGTAAATCAAAGTAAGTCAGTAACGGCCCAAGGGCCCAATTGCCCTGCACTACTGTAGCTAGTGTTTATGGGCAATACATCAAAAGTTGTAAAGATGGCCATAATACTTGCTCATTCAGAGTTACATTCCGCTTGACAGAAACCATTCGAAACCATTTACTACCATTTAAAGCCAGTTAGAGAACCAGTTGAGATAACCATTTGCATGTTTATGATTAGTTTGCTAGTTTGCACCATTCATAAACCACTTAACACCATTCAAGACCATTCAAGAACAGTAGGCTTTTTTTTTTTTTTTTACAAATGGTCCTGAAGGGAAATTAACCCATACCATGGTGATACAATAGTAAGAAATGAAACAAGATGACACATTTCTTGTGAAAAAAATTGACATAGTTTAATATGCTGTACATACTTGGTATTTTTCTTCTTTTGACAGGACTTCTTTTTATCTGTTTATAATTTGCAATTTTCTGCCGTTCACTTATCTTACATTAATAAAAGCAACTGCATTTTGTCACCATTTTGTTGTCACTTTTTCAGCAACCTTGCTGCATTGCCATGGTAATGGAGTCACACAACATGACTAAGTGTTCGATTAACTATAGATCGTTATTTGGAGTCAGAGCAGTTGCACATGTACTGTATACACTGGGAAAACTTGTAGACAGCAGGCACAGACTAGACTGGCAAAAACACCACAATGATATTTTTTGAACTCTTGAAATTGGAATCCCCCCTCCAATGTACACTGTACACTAATCCTGATTCCCACACCTGGTCTGTAATCACATGTTTACCAATGCTGCAGTGGAATACTTTCTGTATACTCCCACCCAGCTGTACAGAAGCACTATCAATTCACTGCACCCCTGTGTGATGACATTTGTTTTTTGTAGCTTTTTGCAGTCGATTGTCTGAGGGAAAGTGGACTAGCACTGGAAGTACTGCCAAAATTTTCTTTCGTGTTATATAATTACTTCTATACCTATAATGACTTCTCTCTCCATTCAGTGTAGAAGAAAGTAACATGAAACTTGTTTTAGTAAAATTATCTCCCCAAGTTTTGTTGCAATATTTTTGCACTTGATTATCATGGGGGTAAAAATGATTATTACCCAATTCAACCTATAGGATAAGACCAAGAAGTGAAAATAATAGCCTACAACATCAACCTTCAGTTTCAGCTGGTAGGCTTAGGCTGCTACACATCACCATGCTGAGAGATAATGGTACATTATTCAAGATACATACTTAAACTGTTTCTCTTTGGTATATTACTGTGACAGGGCTATATGTCAATGTTCCCAAGGTTTATTGTTCCTGAGGTTCAATGTTCCTGAATCTCGGGAGCATTAGTACTTCCAAGAACTTCAAACCTCGGGAATAGCAAACCTTGTAATCATTGCCAAATCATCGAAATACATACGTAAACCAGGAACATCAAACCTTGGGAACATTGAACCCTGGGAACATCAGGTAGACCTCACTGTGACAAGCACATCTTATTTTTTAGATCCAGTTTTGTTGCACGAATGGGGAAGCTTACTCTCTCACCTGTGGTCACTCACAAGAAAAAAGAGGGCAGAAGAGGAGCAGCTAATGCAGCGTTACATTTTCTAGCAACTGAGGGCGCTCTTCCATTTTCTTCAGGACTGCCAGTTTATGCCCAGGTAAGAGCCTTGAATGAAATACTATATATACAGGGTTTCAAAGATAATTAAAGGCCCATTTCTCTCACCCCAAACAGTACCAGTTCTCCTAACCTTCTTACTGAAGCCCCTCCCACAATTGTCTGAAATGCATCCTCATCCAGACACAATCTCAGTTTATTGCTTCAGGGTGAGTATAGAAATACTCAATTTATACTATGAAAACACTCTCAGTACCGTTCATGCTGTGTAATATAAGCTTTGGCACTCTGCATTGTTTGAATTAGCTGTCAATCAAAGAGCTGAGCCAATTGAGAATTTCGGTACCCGGGTTCCAAAATTGTAGTTTGGGATGAGAGATTTGGCCCTTTAAGGAACAATGTACATACTGTAATATTGGGGGGAGGGACTACAACCTGATAAAGAGTGTCTTCTGAAAATAATTTGTATACATGTCTTATTCATAACTCCTGCCTACTTTCCCCATTTTTAGTACATAACATGTTATTGCAATATTATCCCAATAGCCAGTGCATGCAGTTTCTTAAGAGCAAGGGAAATTTGACTTGATCAGTGGTCAATGTTTTTGAGAATTTGAGAGCATGCTCTTTGGGTTGGAGGCAGAAGACTAAGTTTTTCACATTAAAAATGTGGTGGTTGCCAGGTGTTGCTAAGTTCTTTTGGCAAATTTTACTACTGTATAATACTCTTCAGTTGCACTGGCGGTGGAAGCGGGGGGGCCGGGGGGGGGACACGTCCCCCCCTAAATTTCTTAGCGAGGGGACGTCCCCCCCTAAAATTCTTAACGAGGGGACTTCCCCCCAAAAATCAGAGAAGAAGTAAAAGAAACTTGGGAGCCTTGAACCAATTCAAAGTTGAGACTATAGTTAACCCACCACCGAACAGAGTAGCCGAAATTGACTTAGCCTATGTTCTACCATTGTTTGGCTGATTCTTGTCACGGTCCCCTGCGACTATGCTCTATGCCTGTGGCCTAGTTTTTGGCTACAAATCATTACAAGAATCTGGTAACCTCGCCCGGTCCGCAAACCAGGTGCATGTAGTATATCACTTGTCCAGTGAAACCGAACCTTTACTGTTCTAGTATTTTCCCTCCGCGAGAAGTGAAGCATTGCCATTGCCATCACGCAAACAAACAGTTGACCATTATTCACTCATCCATAGGCGTACACGGCGGTGGTGGGGGGGGGCAGGGGGGCAGACTGCCCCCCCCCCCCCAAATTTTCTCAAGACCTTAAATTCGGGCAGGGATCTGGAAAAATTCGGGCAGCCGTTTGAGTCTTAAAACCTGGTTTGTGTCTACTTACACAGAAAACTCCTAGGCGTGCCCGAATTCCTTCAAACACTTGGCCGAAAAAATAATAAAAAAGCATCATAGTCACGGTACAATTTTCATGAAAACTCCAAAAGATACCAAAATTTGCGACACATTCGGACAGCTTATGAAAAAACAATTTTTCGTCACCCTCACTTCATATTCTTGTGTAAACCTTCGCCCGAAATTACACAATGTTCGGGCAAAAGTTGCAAAAAAGTTCTGGGATATTTTTAATTGCCAGATAACAAGGGGAGAGAGGATGTATACAGTCCCCAAAATTTGTGACGCACCATATTACTAAATGGCAATCGTCAATAGTCACCAGAAGGATGAAACGTACTTGGTCGAGAGGTATTTGGGCAACATATGAATGAGATGACGATTTTGCACTTTTCAAAATGATCCTCTTAAAATTGTGCGAAACTTTTTAACCTGCAGTGCTGTGGAACCGAAATTTGGGCAATGGTGAACAAATCAGCGTAGCTTGTTTGTTCACTCATACGAATTAAGTGTGAACAAATCTGCAAGTAAGTCTGCCCACAAATTCATGTAAAAATATCTAGCAACTTGACAAGCAGGGTTTTCTCAAACGGCGTTAGTAGAAAAATCATTTATATATAGTCGGGGGTTCGGGTCGGGTCATATAGACAGTTGTATCAATTCAGTGGAACTGGAATTCGGGCAAGAGTCGCAACAGAGTCACAGACATACGGTACTCATGTTTTTAATTCCGTTCTACAGTTTTCCACGGAAATTAGATTCAAGACCAGGTAATGTTTTATACATTCCCAGGTGCGGTATATCATTATCTTATGAAGCCTTGGGATTTTCGAGGGTTTCTGAAGTTTTTCAATTTTCAAAATTATATTGATGATAATCTCATGCTGCATAACGTAAAATAGTTTGTAGAACGCGCAAACAAACTCATTTTCCAATGATTAAAGCTTAATGTAGTCATCCAATGGTTAGTGGTACATTTCATCTGAAAGTTTTCTGATCTTTTTGTAGATTTGCTCATTTTTGGTGAAAATTTTATTGCAAACGAAAGTTCAAAATATCAACGGCTTTGATTCTGTTTATAAGCCTGGGAAAGGCTATTTCCGGCTGTCTGAGGGGTTGTGATTTTTCAAAATTTTCTGTACGCTCCGCGCCAACCGATGGTGGCGCTCGGCTTAGATAGTCTTTCGGGCAGAATTACATTTTTCAGGCAGAGGATCCTCTACCCCCCAAACTGAAATGCTCCCGTTCGCCTATGCACTCATCATAGGTGAGTCATTCACTTACAGTAGGCTATTTCCACTACATTTTTTCATCACATGTAATGTTGCGTAATTGATGACACACGCTTAGGCTTATGTCGTTGCGTTATAACTCGTTCTGTGACAATCAGGTTAAGCTAGGTGAACTCGGACATTATTTGGCCTAGCCTGTACGTTGGCCTACGTTAAAATCTGCGTCGGTCAGGAAATAGCCTGTAGGATATCTGTGAACGCAAATATTTCGCACATTTTTGTTCATTGAATTCACCATAAAATGTTCCAAAAACGGCTTAGATTGCACAAGAGAGCTTGTAGAATGTCAGAGCTTCCAGGGCCCTAAGGCAGGCCCTGGACCCACGCCATTGGGACTTCGCACTCGTGATGTGCGCTACGCACACATAGGGTTCATTTCACCAGTTCAACCATTCCATCTTGTTCACTGATTGTCCCCCTCTAAATTTTTATGCTTCCGCCGCCTCTGTTCAGTTGTCATGGAAACTTCAAGGAAGCTGTCATTTCTTTGCACACAGCACTTTGGTTGTGGGCACAGCTACCTGCTGACTGAGAATATTTACATTTTTGTAGTTAAACTTTCAGATGTTAGAGGCTTGGTTTCACACCTTTACTAAATCAAGCATGAAGTAACTGTCAGATAATCTTGCTTAGTCTAACCATAAACAAAGGCTCTGTAAGCAGATATTTTCCGAGTAGTTATCTTGAGAGGAATAAGCTTATTTACAATTTATCATGCACGATTTCCTGTCACCTTTTACAAATGCAGCAAGGAAAATGTTTGCCTGGGGTAAAATTCTTGAACTGTCCTTTGCATTTGAGAGCATCCCACAAAATGGGTAAGGTGGACAAAAATCATTTTTTTTAATGTTTTGAACCCAAGTGCCAACACTGAAATTGACCTGTTGTTTCTCTGTTGTAGTAGGAACATAATTTGATGGAAAAGTACTCTTTAATTCAATTCCTTTTGGATTGTTCATATTTTGCTGTATCCATTAACCTGCCCCCCCCCCCCCATAAAAAAATAAGTTTGAGTTATAGTGTAACGTATAAATTTTTCTGATTTTCCTTGTTACACTCTGTACAGATGAGCAAGAAATCCAAGAAAGCAGAAGTTGACCAGTCAACTTCAAATGGACCAACAAGAACAGACCAAAAGGTGCAATATCAACACAGCAATCCTATTAGTACTTTCATGGAGTATGGACAACGCTGTCAACAGAAGCCAATCCTGGATGTGGTCGGACAGTCTGGCCCCTCCCACAAACCCATGTAAGTCGGAACTTTCATAAATGATTGATTTTTTCACTGGTGGTCCTCGTAGCATTGAATTTTTCATGTGGGGTTCCATTATAACTTTGAGGTTCCTAAGCCTGGTCTTTCATCTAAAGCCCTTTACGGAGAAGCAACATCTTGCGGGTTAGTTGAAATACTTATCAACATAAAATTCAGAGGCACCCTTTGCACTGGAGAATGCAGTTTTGCTGATCAAGTTACCATTAGCAACACCCATCAATTTACACACCCCAGCCTGGCCTTTTTCCTTTTCCTGATGCAGCTCATATCACTGCACATCCAAACAGTATCCATCGCTTTACAATTTCAGGAGCCCCAGTCTAATTCAAACAATGCCAGTCTTAATAATGGGGCAATCAGACATTGACACAGAGTGTTCACCTTTTTGCTTTCAGCACCTGGATTTACCTTCTGAACTGATTATTTACAAGAATATAGGAACATTGTGTTTTTACTGTTGATCGAAAGTTTCTGAATATATGACGTTTAAAATATTTCATCGCAGATGCAAGGCTAGATATAGCCTCCACCACTCTGTAACCAATCATTACACAGCAGTGATCACGGGTCATTGTTTGATTAGATTTTAGTCAATGTACAAATGTGGTTAATATGTTAAGTTACAAAAAAATTGTAAAAACACACTTTTATTGCTGCTTTACAACTTGTGTACAAAGTAATATATCCTTGCATCATGCATACTGCATGACCTTTAAAAGTGTTTCCTGCTTTGTTTGTATTCCAAAATTTTAATCTGAACCTGTAAAAATTCCCTCACCTGTACAAACAGACCTTGAGTTTTAGATTTTCCAGACCTGTTAGTGACAAATCACATTATTCAGGAAATTAAAACAGTGTGGGAAGTGTGCTGTACATTTATCAAACTTGGATACAATAACCTTAGATGTACTTCATCTAGTGGTGCAAAAAATTGCTCTTCTCATAGTGATTGGAGGTGACTGATTGTATATAATTTCACTTGGCATATGTCTACTCATGACAAATGGTTGAGCTCAGACAGTTCTCACATCCCTACAAGGAAGGATGTCTATGAGATACCTTCTAGTCCACAATATGTTTCAGCAAGCATAAATATGTATTGCTTTCAGTACACAATACATAAGCAGTATTTATGTTCTTGGGATATGTTAATTGGAACCCCTGCTTTGAAAAATTTTTCTTTTCAATTTTTAGGTTCACTATTGTAGCTCGCATTGGGCAACGTTCATTTCCTCCCGTTGTCAGTCATACCAAGAGAGAAGGCAGAAAAGAGGCTGCTGAGGTAGCATTACGTACATTAGCTGCGGAGGGAGCTCTCCAGCCTTCTCCCGGACTTGCCATTAATTCTCAGGTGAGAAAAAGCATTCTCATGTAACTAGAGAACCCATTGGCCCGGTATTGCCCTGTTTTGCTCCTCTGCTGCTCGCTCTTTGTATCCCCACGGTTGTTTTCTCTTATTAAATCTCTTTACCAAACAAGTTCCTCTGGCACACAATTTTCCTTGCAAAAAGTTCACAGAAATGTGCCTCATTCACAACAGCAACCAGAAATGATATTTTTGACCCTGTTGTTGGATACTAGACATACTGGGTAAAATGGCTGAAGCCCCCTGTCTAGCAAGTCTCAATGTCTTATTGGTCCCCGAGATACTCAGATGGTCATTCCCTAAAGCTTAATCTCTAAACCTATCCCTTTCCCCTAACTATTCTAGGACAAAATTCCCATTGAACAGGCAATTGGAGTGATGAAAGTAAATCGCTCTCAACGGGAGGTAACTCTGAAGAAGGTAACATGTTCCTATTGGTTCATGTTATAATCCTGTTGATATTGGTTCCAATTATTGTACCAAGTAACTTTTGTACCTGTCAAATTATCTTTTAAAACCTGTTCATCAGGTTTCAACCGGAATTTGTTCCTGAGCAGGGATTCTGCCAGAAACTCAAAAAAGTGGGGATTATTTACTTCTATAAACCCCCAAGTCCAAATTAATGCTGTCCTAGGCTAAAGTAACAAGTGCATTCTAGAGGACAAAAGCTTGCTTCAAGGCCCCTGTAAGATGCAATTTGAAGGGTTTTAAATGACATTTACTTGTTTAAGTTCAAAAATTGCTGAAAAGTGTCCTCTTTTTAAAAAGATACTGTCTGTCTGTCTGTCTGTCCAAAATTTGATCAGAATGCTTTTATTCCTGCATGCTTTCATGGATTTGTTTGAAACTTGGACATAATGTTTTGTGGGTAGTAGGCTATCTGGGGAGTTCAGGAATTTTGGTCCCAAGGTCCCGTGTGGGCCATATGGCCCATTTTATGAAATTCGACAAAAATCCCTCTTCTCCCACAGAAAATGTTGTACACTATTGATGGTTTGTCATAATGGCACTCTGGTAGTGGTCCTTTTGGGGTTTTTTTGATTTTTGGATCTGAGGCCCATGGTCCAAGGGTCAATTTTGTGGAATATTACAAAATGCCTAAGCCTGCCTTTCAGTTATTGTTAAATGAGTTGACAGTCTGTAATAAGGATGCTTGGTTAGTGATCTCTTATTGGTATGTTGGAATTTTAGGTCCAATGCCCTATTTGGGCCCTTTGGCCCTTTTTATGAAAATTTGAAAAATGCCCCACCTCCTACTAGTTGTTTTGTACAACTTTGAATGTTTGTCTATATTGACACTCAGTTGTTGGTACCTTCATTATGCACAGGAAGTTTGGGTCCATGACCCAAAATGTGGCCCTGAAGTCCATTTTAATAAATAAAAGAGAAATATCACAAAATATTTGAAGCCTGCCTTTGAATTATTATTATTAAATGAGTTGGCAGGATGCTTGGATCTCTTAATGGTATGCTGGAATTTTAGGTCCAAGTCCCCATTTGGGCCCTTTGGCCCTTTGTATGAAATTCTGCAAAATACTCCACCTCCTTAAAGTTGTCTTGTACAACTTAAATGCTTGTGTAGCTATATTGACACTCAGTTGTTGGTAACTTTATTTTCATTATGCACAGGAAGTTTGGGTCCAAGGCCCAAAATGTGGCCCTGAGGTTCATTTTGTTAAATAAAAGAGACATACTAAAAAGTGTTTAAGCATGCCTTTGAATTATTGTTAAAAGAGTTGACAGTCATATCAAAGACTTAAAATGGAAGTCTGGAATATTGGTAATTATTTCTACTTTAGGATGCTAATCATTTGTTTGATGTAAATAATTAGTGCAGGCTATTATCAATGATTATTAAGGTGTTATTATCTGATACTTTATTCCCTATTGTAGTTTTAATTCTCATTTTAACTCTGATGGCAGTGGAATAAATTTACCCTGAAGGAAGTGTGGAACATTTTGGTGACATTCGTTAGGTTGCTTTTAGGATGAAAGAGTATAATTAATTTGTGGTTATATGTCAGTTGATGTCATTTCAACTAGTATAGACAGCCTAGGGACTCTTTGAAGATATGGGCTTCTGCACCATTGGTGCTCTAGTTATGGAAATGAAAAGGGGAGGGGGGGGGGGATTTCACCCACTTTCTTTTGGAAAGGGGGAAAAATCCCCCTTGCCCCTCTGCAGAAACACTGCTGGGTAATTGTAAACAATGGCCTATCACTTAACCTCAGTCCTAATGAATTGGGTACCAATGATACAGGACTATAGACAGGTGTGTATCCAGACATTCCAAAAAGGGGTGCTGACTAAAGAGAAAGCAGGGGTGTGAGGGAGTTGCAATGCTAATTTCTCGTTTGTATTGTTGATGTGGCAAAAGAGGGAGGGCTGAGGCCGTAAAAGCCCCCCTTGGATCTGTGCCTGAAAGAGCAAACTGTCATAGATGCAAAGCCTTAATTCCTGCTGCATTCATGCATGCAATGCATCAGAATATGCATAAAGTGATCTAATGTTGCTTTTAGTGTGTATGCATATCATTTAACTCTCCCAGGGATTTGCAGAGTGTTACTCTAAACAGTTGCAGGGACTTGGAGTGCAGTTATTCAAAGGAACAAAAGGGAGCTTCAATGTGGCATTGTGTCATTTTTTTTTCAGTCTGTTCTTACTGAAAACATTGTGTCAGTGAAAAGTAAAAGCTTGAAGAAATCCGTAGCCAGACAGGGAAAGCAAAAGAAAGGATCTATTCAAACAGCAGAGAACCAGTTGCCCGAGAAGAATGTCTCACCCAATAGCCTTGAATATCTACAAAATGAGAAGCAGATAGATACAATTGATGTGAAGTTGAAAAAGGGAAAGGTGCAATATCTATCTTATAACCCGATCAGTGCTTTCATGGAATATGGACAATCCTGTCAGCAGAAACCAGTTTTGGAAGTTGTAGGACAGTCCGGCCCTGCCCATAAACCCAAGTAAGTGTAAACAGATGTCTTAACATGTCTTACTCCACCAGCTGCATCCTTCTAGGAAATTATATGTTCCATGGGAATTGCCTGAAAGAAAGAATTATTTGTTTTTTGGGAGATGTGACAACTGAAAGACACTCCTTTGTCATCATATTTGTTTGTGCTTACATAGTATAGAAATAATTGTATCATTTCTATATCAGGATAATATCTATAGTCCAATCTCACTAGTGCCCAGTCTCAGTGGCCCCCTATCTCTTTGGCCACCTGTGTCTTTTGCCCCTTATCTCATGTATCTCCCATGTTTTCTGGTGATTGTGTCCCCTAACCCTTAAATCTAACCCATAACCCCAAATCTTACCCTAACCTTAACTCACAATCCTAACCCCTACCCTAATTCTAAATAATGAAAAAAGGAGTAATGATTCAAATTAAGCTAATTAGGAGACCATTGAGAGGAAATCAATGAGTTGGGGAACCAATGAGAGTAAGGGACCAATGAGATGGGGAACCAATGAGATGGGGAACCAATGAGATTGGGAGACTACAGAGAGGACCCTGCTGTATCTTACTTGTGACTTCTTGTTCTAATTGTTAGCTACAGCACTGTAGCTTGGTGTGAAAATGCACATCTGGGTAAGAACTTTATTGCATAGTGTAAACAGTGTGACAGGAATCATGCATGCAGTCAGTTATGAAAAGTACATGAGGCCTTTGGAAACAAGAATTTTAGTGTAATTTGTCTTCTAGGACTCTAAATATTGGATAAGGGTACAGAGCCACAATAAACTTGACAATATGGCTTTAGAGGTCTATGTTATATAGTAGGAAATTGCTCAGGGCACCATGGTCATCAATGAAGGCCAAACACTGAGTCATGGCTGTCAGTGTTATCGGGTATTCCAAGCCATTCCCTCTTGCGTACTACAAATAAAAGTTGTTTCAATGGTGACTTGTTTTTCTGTCTTCAGATTCACCATTGTTGCTCGAATTGGACAGCGAGTATTTCAAGAGGTGGTCAGTAATAACAAGAAAGATGGCAGAAGAGAAGCTGCTGAGATGGCATTACGTGTGTTAGCTGCTGAGAGCAATTCACAACTGACCAGTGAAAAGGTTAGAGCACTATAACCTGGTATTTTAACCCCTTTGCTTTGCATGGTTTAGCTGGGAAACCATAATTTACCATTACTCTGTGCATGTGGTTTTGCTGTGAAATGATAGCACTCATTATAACCCTATGGTGTATTATCCTGTTTTGGACATGGAATAGGCTTGAAGAGGAAATACTTTATACATATGTATCCTCATTCATGGTGTATAGCCAGCGCAAATATGGAGGCATCTATACAAAAACTTATTATTTCGCCGAATACATATGTACCTATTGTGTACGTTATAAATTACATAGCTCAGTATGGCAGGATGGACCCTTCCGTAGCGAGAGAAACCTGATTTCAGTTTCAGTGGTATTAATGCCATAGCTAATATTAGCTAGGGACATAGCCATGTGGGAGTCATAAGGGTAACCATAGGGAGCAACAGGGCTATGTTAATGTTTCCGGGGTTGGCTGTTCCAGAGGTTCAATGTTCCCAAACATTGGGAACATTCACACTTTTGGGAACATCAAACTCGGGAATAGCAAACCTTAAAATCATCGATGAATCATCGAGATATAAGAAAACAGGGAACAACAAACCGTGGGAACATTGAACCCTGGGAATATCAGGTAAACCCCAGGAGCAACTGCTCCCCACTTAAGTAAGTGTCAACATTATTTTTTTTTTACTTTTTGAACTTTTTCCACATGTTGTTCCAACAGAAAAAATCTGCTGATAATGTCATATGTAATGATAATGAAACTGGCAAACCATAGCACCAAAGTGCATCTTAGGGCCTACAATCCCCCCCCCCCCCTCCCATTCCCAATATTAAGCCCAGATGTGAACCCCCGCCCCATGCAAGTTCCTCGCTATGTTACAAATATTTGCAGAAGAGCAAGATGGCCTAATAATGTTGTATACTGTGTGATTGCAGCTTTGACTGTGACAGGTACATGTGTAGTCTTGTGATGTTGTTAGTTTGTTATTCAAAACCAAATGAATTATGTTTTCAAAGGCAAATTATTTAAAGTTCACCAAGCATGACAGTATGGCATGAATGTTTATACCACTCACCATAATACTTGATATGGTCTGAAGTTCCATTTTTTCTGGTATTGTCTTATTCTTATTTGCATCATGACCCATGTACTAGTTGCAAACAGGTTAAATCAAAGCAAAATTTCTTTTAAGGCTCTTTAGATCTTTGTGTTCGATATAGACTGCAGTTATGGTATTAATTGTCTAAATTGACATTCATTGTTTCAATGATACTGCCATGCAAGCAGGCACACTGTGTATATGATTGGTGCTAACCTGTAATCCAAATTGCACATCCTCACATTAATGACCAGTCTTTCATTTTTCTAGAAAATGTACTACCAATTTTCTCCTCAAAAGAATGTGATTGCAAAAGGGGCATAAGAACTCTACCAACTTTGCATTTCCCAGTGGCGGTTCCTATCCATATTAGCTTCAAGATCAACACAAGGGTCTAAAAAAACAAACGGAAACAAAAGCATT
This sequence comes from Holothuria scabra, assembly GCA_037179385.1. Taxonomy (NCBI): domain Eukaryota; kingdom Metazoa; phylum Echinodermata; class Holothuroidea; order Aspidochirotida; family Holothuriidae; genus Holothuria; species Holothuria scabra. The sequence continues at coordinate 7,547,799 of CM074179.1, forward strand.
CCTTGTCAATGTGAGGAAGTGACATAACCCCCGCTGCCCGCAAACTCACTTTGAAACACATCTATTGACTTCATTTACCAATAGTTCGAGATAAACATGTGCAGTTTGAATCGAAGTTTCAAGTTCTGTGGAGATTTGGTTCCTTGATGTCTTTCACACATCAAAATTAAATATTTGCTTATACTGCCCCTTTGAAGATTTTAGAAGCATGTACCTATGATAACCACTCTCAAAAATAAAGTATCATTCTATAAACATATTTACATTCTTTTTCTCAGACTGTTGTCTCAAAAAGCTCAGTACCTGCAGCAAGTAAAAAACAAAAGAAATCAGAAAATCCAAATATGAAGAGAAGGAGGAACAGAAAGAAGGGTTTGGCACAAAAAGTGGTTAAGGACCAAGGTTCTGCAAATGGCACTTTGTCCAGCAACAATAGCTTAAAAAAGTCCCAAATTGGACAACATTCCAGTTCCATTCCAGTTTCTGTACCTAAACGAAGAAAAGGAAAAGGGAAATCAAAGCCTTACAACCCTGTCAGTGCCTTTATAGAGTATGGACAGTCCTGTCAGCAGAAATCAGTCGTGGAGGTTGTTGGGCAGTCTGGCCCTGCCCACAAACCAAAGTAAGTGAAACCCATGTGCACCATGTCATATCCATTGGCAGGGTTCTAGCAAGAGAATATTCATGGCTGGTGTCCCCCATTAGCTCCTCTTACTTACCAGACCTGCCAAGGGCAACTGGCGTAAAAGGATCAGGCCACCTTGTTGATATGTTGGGGGAGGGCCTTCTGTTAGCCCAGTACAGCTTTTCACTTGGTGACTTTCAACAATACAAGTTTTGTGGAGTCAAGATGAGATTCATGTATGCCTGGAAATTAACTGTACTGAGTTAACAGGTGGCTGATGGGCATTTCCTCTAATGGTAATGTTGGGAAGCAGTTTATGAAGTGCAGTCCTGAGGATGGAACTACAAAACTTTTAACTTTTACGGGTAAACCATTTGGAATTTTTACCTAGTAGCATGCATAACTGCATTGAATCTCTTAGATGCGTAAAAATAAATATTTTGTTTTGCCTACCTTTTCTCATTTTGCAAAATGATAACATGTTTGCAGTGCATTTTCGTTGTGGATTCACATTAGTTTATCATTGTCATTGTAACTCATCTTTTCAATTTTCAGGTTCACTGTAGTTGCTAGAATTGGGCAATGTTCATTCCCACCGATAGTAAGTGAAAACGAGAAAGATGGCAGGAGAGAGGCTGCTGAGGCCGCTTTGCGAGTCTTAGCTGCTGAGGGTGCTTCGGTAGTTTCAAGTAATCCAAAGGTAAGTGCACAGGAAATATTTGGCCGTATGAATTGAATCATACATATTGTACTTAAGTCATCTTGACCTAAATTAAGTTCTCAGTGTTAGGCAATGAGTTAGTTAGTTAGTTAGATGGAGTTTTATGGCTCAGTTTCCAACCTTTTGGTTCAAGTCCAGCTGGCCACAGCCTTTTTTCCAGTTGTGGCTCACTGGCTTGTTTTCCCTACTCCATTGGTTATGCCAAGCATCATGCACAGCCACAGTAGGTTCCATTTTTAGAGTTCTTGGTATGACTTGACGTGGGAATCGAACCAGGTAATGAGAGCACTAAAGGAAACCGTTCAGGCATAGCTGCAGTTTGGTAGCATGTTGTCTAGTAGAGTGTTTAGGTCTTTACAGCCATTGATATGCCTCACACACTCTCACCATCTTTTAGATGGCCAAAATGTAACATACGCAATCAAACTGCTGCTTCAGAGATGAGCAAGAGAAAAGAGACAGTTAATTAAAAGACTGGTAGAAATTAAATGGGCATAAGACACACTGCATGCCCTGTAGACTACACAACAGTTACTGGTAAAATGAGTAAATTTACTTCTGAATGTGCCAAAAGTGATAGAACTTGTATATCAGCCAATAAATGAATCCCTTGATCTATTATTTTGCATTTTTGGGGATTCAGGGCTTTGTGCTTGTGCTCATCAGATCTCTGAGAGTGGTAATACAGAATGCAAGTTTGTTGATATCAACGGACTTCCCAAAATTAAATCAATGGCTAAAGGCCTTCCTATACCCCTCATATCACTTGTTAATATTATTTGCTTGTGGTGCATTTTAGTGGGGGGAGGGTTACAGGTTTTCATTCCCAAGAAACTCCAAAACAAATCTGAAATTCCATTTCATGTGAACCTGTGAATGAGCATTAAAATAAAAATGATGGCTTTGGTGTTTTAGTTGGGTCTCAAAACCAAAGAGACTTGGGAACCCAGACATTTTTTTTCAAAAGTCAAAGAAAAATAGAAGGGTCTCATAGTTTTTTCAAGAGTCCAATAAAACTATAAGGTATATGAAGGTGTAGATACATTTAATATAGAAATTAACATAATCTGAAAGGTTCTGTTTTCCACGAAATGGGTGCTGAACAGCTCCTCGGCCTTTGGCTAAGGTTATGTGTATAGTACAGTATTTGATCGTTTCATTCAGGGATGTAGCCACATATGGCAGACAAATGATGTTAATGAACTGAAGACCGTGAAGTTGCTTGGTGATGATGTGTTGTCCTTTGAGGTCAAACTCAAAGCTTCTTTGGAAGCTTAAAGCGACTCATTGAGTTGGTTCATGAAATTCAACAATTTCTTCCAAACCTATTGAGTTTTCTTCACATACCAGTGACAAATGGTCTGTCTAAGACAATCCCTATACCCTGCACACAAATAACTGTTTTATGAGTGAGTGCTTAACCGTTCAAGTTGGTTTTCAAACATTTGTGCCAGACACTTTTTCAAATTATGTACAAAACCATTGTAAGTCAGGACACAAGAAAAATCAAAATTTGAGCGTTTTCTCTGACTTTTGGACTTGAACCCTGACATTTTGTGCTAACTATAGGCATTGTTATGTGATAGTGACCCTTTGAGACTCTCATTAAGTTATTGATATCAACTCAATGAGCCTCTTTAACTAGGAAAATCCTTTGGGAGTGAACGTTTAATTTCACACAACTGCTCTTTGCCAGACAGTCAGGAGGACTTTAGATATTAGGCTAGCACTTGACTAACTTCACTTTTGGCCAGTAGTGCACTTGTGAATTCCAAGAAGATTTTGAGCAACATATGTGAACAGCTGAGCTGAAGCTTGTGGGCTTAGTTGCAGCACAGATTTTATTTCTCAAGTGTCCAAGAGGAATTTTGTGTGTCTGAGACCTGAGAACCTAGGGGTTCTCAGGTCTTGAAAATCTTAGACAGATTCACTAAATGCAGCTATGTAAAAAATTATTTGTTGTATAACCTCCAGAAGCCTCTAAATTTATTCAATATTCTAGTACGTGTAAAAATGTTGTGTGAAAAAAGAATGTAAAAATGACAGGCTGAAATGTTTTGTGATATTTTTGGACCTCAACCCTTAATAAATTTTAGAATTAAGCTTACAAAAACTGCCAATAGGTCATGGGATTTTACCAATTTTACACAAAAGAGTTTTGACCTTAATAAAAGTTAAAGGCCATAGGTAATCACAAGATAAATGTATGGTATTTTAAGTTAAGAGTTGTTGAACTAGCTGTTAATAAAGCTGCCGAAGGTTTTTATCACACACTTGTATTACATATGTTATCAAAATTGCACGTGGAAGGCAAAATGGATGGTTGCATTCTCAATATCCCTCTTTTCAGCCTGTTCAATCAAAACGTCTTGTGCATGTGATCAGCACAAAATCAAAGAAAGTTGTAACTCATGGCTTGAGTAGAAAGAAGAAGAAGATGAAGATTGCTGCACACAAAGTGAAGGTTAAACTTGATGGGAGGAGTAAATTGCCTGAAGGTCCAAGGTTGGAATGTAAAGAGAGTGGACAGCATCCCAGTGGAGGTGATGTAAAAGGAATGTCAGACACTGTGCAAGTACAGCATGGAAACCCTATCAGGGCTTTCATGGAGTATGGACAATCCTGTCAGCAAAAACCAGTTTTAGAAGTTGTAGAACAGTCTGGCCCTGCCCATAAACCCAAGTAAGTGCAAGGTACTAGTTTTAATCTGTTTGTGAGGATTAAAAAAAGAAGTTTGTGAGAATCGATTCAAAGGCTGATTCATGATATTTCTTAGTGAAGAGGTAAGGGATGGGAGGAGGAAGATTTACAACATGCAATTGTCCCATGATTGATGCATACATAAAATATCTGTGATTGTTAAATAAACGTAGCTTATAATTTGTCGCTCAGAATGTGTTGCATGAAATATTGCTCAATCTTGCTATCATTTTACTCTGCCTTTCAGGTTTTTAACGCTCTTCAAATTGGTGGAAAGTCCCAAAAGAGCACTCATTATTTTGTATGTTGGGAAAATAGTCTTTAAAATTGATGAAAATTGCCCTCCTAAATAATCACCAAAAGTAATTAGGTGCAACTTTACCAATTATTTCCTTAAGGTGATGATTCATTAAGCTTAATACACTATTGCAAGTGTGTTAATTTCACATGACTTTGTGACAAATGTTTTGAACATGATTTAATGTGTAAGTTTTTGAAAGAAACTTCATGCTGAATTTCACAGTTAAAGTTGGTAGAGTTGGTACTGATAGTTTAATGAAAGTGTTCACAGATAATACCACATGAAAATGCTTACAATAAACATAATTAGTCAAGTTTCATAGTTACAGAAACAGTTAACATTTTGAACTTTATGGTTTTTTGACTTGTGCAGTAACGGTTTGATGCATAATTTAAAAAAGTGTCAGGTCATGAATTTTTGAAAACTGAATGTAGCCGTTAAGTACTCACTCATATATGGGGTTTGTTCAAATTTGACCATGAAATGTGGGAAGTATTAGTCCATTAGACTAGTATTAGAACATATAAGGGACATTTGCAAAATTTCTTGGTGAAATGTTTTGACTGGTATGGTACAAAATTATTATCAATTGAATGTTTCCTGTTTATATTTTAATGTTTAAAAATACAAGGAATTTATCAAATGCATATAGTGTTTACATTTCAGTATTGTTTGTTATTGCATTATTTAAGAGAGGATTTTCACCTTGCAGTTGGGTACCATGCATTTTCTGGGATACTTTGGTCTTTGCATGGTTAGTGGTAATGTACCAGTACAGGTACATACCGGTTCTTACAGAAATACTGGTAGAAAGTGAAATGTTAAAGGTAGTGCAGTACGCTATGTGCTGAACTCGGTTTGTGTATCCCAATGTGCTTCAGCCTATGGACGAATCTGATTAGCGCTTGTTCTTAGTGACTGCAGGCAGCCATTAGTGGGTCCATCAGCCTTTAGTCGTCTTCATTTATTGTCTATGTGAATTTCAAATCCTCATATTCCGTGAAATTGAGAAAATCAAGATACACTTTAGTGTACAACCATTCATGGAAGAGGAAAGGAAGGAAATTTAAAGATTGAAGGTGATGGACCCCAGTAATGGCCGACTAAAATCAGACCATCACAATCTGTCTGGATTCGTCTATATGGTTACAAATTGACAAACAATATTGCAAGATGGGGACATGATGGCATATTGATGCTGAGGGTATAATCTAGCAAATCAAAATTGGTTATCTGTTTGTGAAAGTTCTTCCGCGAAGGAAGTTAATTTTTCCTTTCTTACAATATTGAAAAGCTTTTGAGCAGGCAACCTCTATGTCCCTCCCAATGTATGGAGAGAGGGCATTGGCTGATAATTTGAAACTATGGTGGTCCATGGTCAGGATCAGGAATGTTCTTCCCAGCTACCCTAGAAGACCCTACCTGATTTACTCTGAGCAAAGACCTTTGCAATAGGTTTGGACCTTGCCTGTCTTCCCACTATTGTCATCTCACGCCTAGCCAAAAAAACTTAAATTAGTTTCCATTGTAAAACATATGTCTCGTTTACAGGTTCACTGTTGTTGCTCGAATTGGACAGCGTTCATTTCCACCAGTTGTCAGTGGTAACAAAAAAGATGGCAGGAGAGAGGCTGCTGAGGCAGCGTTACGTATTCTAGTTTCTGAGGGCGCTTTCCAACATTCTTCAAAGGTCTCAAGCAACTTTCAGGTGAGAGCACTGTAAACTTGTAGGCTTAATTTCATGTAGAAAACAAAATCAATAACATGTACTGTAAGGTCTATGGCCATGATGAGGAAAACTAACCTGATGATTTCTAAAATCACCTTTATGGTTGACTAAGTCCAGTATAAGTAATTTTCACATATCCCACTGTTCATCAATCTACTATAGTGCAGGTAAGTGGCAGTGCGTAAAAATGGAAAAAACAACTCCCACCACCATACCTGAAAAAGTCAGCATGACAACCTGTCTAAGTGTTTTAGAGTGATATTTTTATCGAATGTAGTACCACATCAGGAGCTCCCCTCCTTAGAAATCAATGCTCTTACCACCACGTGTTTAGTATGACGGTAGAGCATCCGCCTCTCATGGGGCAGAAAGCCTGGGTTCGCTTCCCAGGTCGAGTCATACCAAAGACTCTAAAAAAGGAACCTACTGCCGTTGTGCGTGATGCTCAGCAAAAGCAATGGAGTGGGGAAAACAAGCCAGTGAACCATAACTGGAAAAGAGTCTGTAGCCAGCTCAACGTGAACCTATTGGTTGGAAACTGGGCTGTAAAACTCTATCGAACTAACTAACTGAATTCTCTTACCTGATCTCACAATGGGGAGTTTGGGTGTAGTAAAGTCCTTTTTTCCAATTGGTTACACAACAGATAAACTGTTTTTATTTTCTCTCATTGCACAGATGCATTTTTTTATGGATGTTAGCAACAGGAAGTCTAATACCAAGTTAAATTGGGTTAGGTATAAGAGAAACAGTGTAAATATGGTTATACAAATAGTTTCTTGATTTTTAAGCAGAGGAGTGCCTGATGAGCTATAGTACATATTTTGAAGTTCTATGTTGCAAAATTTCCTACAGCATAAGAATATAAAGAAGGTTTTCATTGCATTGGATAAAAATTCCAAATAGATTACTGATCTCCGGCCCGTACAATTTGTTATTTTTGTAAAAAAGGATAATTTGGCCTTCTAGACTGTCATTACTTGTGTTTCATGCATGCTTGGATTATCTCCCTCCTTAGACCTTAGAGTGAGCTGACCATCATCTCAAAGGGTCTGTTGTGCCAATTGAGTATACATGTCTTGTGGTTTTTACTTCATTAGTTACCCAAGATGTCTAGTAACAGATTCAGCCTGGACTTTGTTTAATTATGCAAACAACTTCAAATTAGAAACTCGACAGAACCTTAAATTCTTCAGAAGAAATAAATGTTATTTGAAAGTGATATTGTTTTGTTCTATTTCAGATAAACCAAGCAAAGAGTGCTAGTAGTTTGATTGGCCATATGTCAAAAAGTGAACAAGTGAGTGGAAACAAAAAGAAGAATTCTGTACCAAAAGTGAAGGATCAACTTCCTGCTGAGCCTCTTTCTCCAAGTGATGGAGACGTGCAATATTTGCAAACACGACGTCAGTCCAGTACAAGAAAGGTGCAATATGGGCCTATTAAATTGCTGAACCAGAATCCCATCAGTGCTTTCATGGAGTATGGACAGTCTCATCAACTGGACCCAGTCTTGGAGTTGGTTGGGAAGGCAGGTACCACTCATGAACCCAAGTTAGTATAACAGAAGGGCAAAATTTGTAGTACTTTTGTGGGCTTTTGGAAAGATTAAAGCAGATCTAATGGGTGCATTTTCACTAGATTTGTATCTGAATGTGTGCAAGGTCAGATCTGCTGTTCAAGATCAAATTTGTAGTATAAGCACAGGTCATCCTGATCTGATTGGTCAAATTTGATGCTTAGGGGGGATCAAACCCTCTAAATGCTCTAAATAGTGGCTTGTAATCATTTGTAATACATTTGGAGGTCACTAAATATACAAAGACTTTAATAATGGAATGTACTGTCATTGCATGTGCCAAGCCAGTGAGCCATCAATGGGAAAAAACTGTTGGTAGCTAGCCACCTTGACTTGACCCTTTTTGCTACTGAATAAGGCCCATCCTCCCCCCCCCCCCCCCCCCCCCGACATTACTGAGCTATATATTATATTCTTTGTACACAGTAAGTATGCATAGGTTCTGTGAAAACTAAATTCTGCCGGCATTAGCATTGCTGGGTTTCAAGTTTGCAAATTATCTTCAAATCATATTTTAATAATCAATAATTTTTGCTTTTTTTTTATCTATGACTCTTCCTTGTAGATAGGCTAAGTTCAGAACCTACCTGTTTAATGAAGCATTTAATACCTAGTAGATTTTATTTTTATTGTAAAGTGCCTCAGAAAACCTGTGGTTGTGTAGTGCTTTCAAGTGTAATGTTATTGTTATTGTTATAGTCATCGTCATCATGGTCATCCTCATCATCTTCATCATCCTCAGTGTCATCATCACTGTCATCATGATTGTTGTGATGGTGTCATTATCCTAATCATTATTGTCTTTATCTTCACTGTCCAGGTCTTATTCAGAGCTGCACTTGCTTCACACAGATTACTGTACATCCCATTGTTTTGTTATGAAAGCTGTCATGTTTGCATTTAAGAGGGTGTGCATGTGTAAAAAAAAGTCTCCTCAAGCCTATTCCACATCCAAAACATAGTTATTACACACCATATATGGGGCTTTTCTAGGATGCAGTAACTAGTACAATGGTTTTTCTGTGAAACGGTAACTATCTAGCCGTGGTCAATTACTATAATTCCGCAGCAAAGCCATGTGAATGGAAGTGGTTAAACCATGCATTATGACTTCACTTGATTAAGAATAAGGACACTCTGAGCAGACTTCACAAATGGGAGGTTGGGTGAAATACAATCTTCCTTTAATATCTGTTCATTTATTTGTTGTAAGAAACCATTTCCACTTCTAGAACAGCACTTAACCCCTGGCCTGTGAGGACCCTTACTCCAAATCCAGATATGGATTGATATCTGGATATATCTGGTTAAAAAAAGCCTTTATATGGCCATATCAAGCCAGATATACAGCCAGATTTAGATGCCTTGATATAATATATCAAGTTTTATATGGCCATATCAAGCCGGGCCAGATATAACTTGATGAAATGCCTTCCCAGATGTGCAAATAAAAATTGATATGGCCATATCAAGCCAGATATAAATTGAAAGTTTTATATGGCCATATCAAGCCAGATATAACTGATTAAAATACCATTACAGAATTACATATAAACTTTTACATAGCCATATTAATACTTTTTGGTTTAATTTGTGTACCTGTCCTACATAAAGACCTTCTCTGGAAGCTGAACAAGTATCAGCAAACCAAAATGAGAACATTCAAAGCATATTCAGCCATTGTATAATAACATATGCAAATGACTTTCCAATGTGGGCGTGGTCAAGAATTAAGGGCCCTGATTTTCTTTTTATTGTAATTAAGGAAGTAATGTGTGAAAAATCATGAAACCTTCAACAAAATTTTTGTTGGGATATTGCCCCATATGATAATTTAAACCAACAATGTGGTGTAAACATTTAAAAATAGGAATTTCAAAGCAGTTTTTTTCTTCACTATTAAGTAATTTAGCAACTTCAAATACTTAAGTCAATGTTATACAATGTGCATTCATCTTTGTTGTAGATGTTCAGATAGCCCTTAACATTATGCTACCTTGGAAAGCCTTTTGGCTAAGATCATGTGTAGTATCTGTTCTTTTCATCCAGTCAAGAATGGAGCCATACATGACAGACCAATGATGAAAATGGTCTGAAGGCCGTGAGGTTGGTCGTTAAGTGTTGTCCTTCAGTGGACGTAATAGCTTCTTCGGGAAGCAGTATCGAGGTTGGTTTCGCCGAACGGCCCTTTGCCAGAGGGTCGAGAGGACTTTAGAAAAAGTACCTCGGAAAGCCTTTTGGCTAAGATCATGTGTAGTATCTGTTCTTTTCATCCAGTCAAGAATGGAGCCATACATGACAGACCAATGATGAAAGTGGTCTGAAGGCCGTGAGGTTGGTCGTTAAGTGTTGTCCTTCAGTGGACGTAATAGCTTCTTCGGGAAGCAGTATCAAGTTTGGTTTCGCCGAACGGCCCTTTGCCAGAGGGTCGGGAGGACTTTAGAAAAAGCTTCCTCGGAAAGCACACTGAAGTTTGGTTTGGTTTCGCCGAACGGCCCTTTGTGGCCAGGTTGTGGCTTCTGTTCTATTCAGCCAGTCTAGAGCAGGATCACTCAGTGTTTGCCCTTTGGAGGGCGTACTTGTCCATTTGGGACATTAAGCTCCTTAAGGGAGCAGAACTCCTCCGGGAGTAATCGTTTGGTTTTCGCCCCTTGGCTCTTTGCCAGAGAGTCGTGGGGACTTTTAGAAAAAAAGCTGGCTCAGAAGGCTTCTGATGTTGTCCTGGGCATGACATTAAACTGCATCCAGGTTGTGGCTTCTGTTCTATTCAGCCAGTCTAGAGCAGGACCACTCAGTGTTTGCCCTTTTGAGGGCGTACTTGTCCATTTGGGACGTTAAGCTCCGTAAAGGAGCAGAACTCCTCCGGGAGTAATCGTTTGGTTTTCGCCCCTTGGCTCTTCGGCAGAGAGTCGTGGGGACTTTTAGCAAAAAGGCTCAGAAGGCTTCTGATACACTTTACACAAAGGTAGTGCTCTAATGAATTTTGGTCCAGTCATATATGGTCCAGATATGGGACATACAGTATATGCACCAAATTTGTCTCCTTAATATGGGATCAATACAGTAAATCTTTATATAAACCAGATATGGCATTTCTTTATATGGGATCAGTATGGAATAGTTTTATATAAACCATATATGGTATTGCGTTATATGGTTCGTATCTGTTCCAGATAAAGACCTGATCCAGATAAAATTTTATCTGGCCCATATATGGATTAGATCTGGTTCTGGCACAGATCAAGGTTATATCTGCCCAATTTTTTATCTGGCCCAGATATAAATCCCATATCTGCAGCAGATATGGGCCAGATATGAAATCCATATCTGGCCCATATATGGAATTCCATATCTGGCCCATATCTGGATTTGGAGTAAGGGGAACTTTTCCAGTTGATTACACAGCCTATTTACGCAGCAGATAAGCTGCTGAAGTGTCCAGTGATTGCAGAGTTAAATCTTTTGTTTAGATTATGAATTGGATCAAAGCCCTTAATTACCCAAAGAAGGGTTCATATGTCACTCAGAATAAATCAGCCATGTACACAGAAACCAAATTTGATTGGATTTGGTGAACAAATACACAATTTATGACTCCAAAACCAGAGTTTGGGTCTTTAAACCGATTAGTTCGTAATGTGCATTTTGTTTAATAGAAACTGAGCTGTGTAATGTCATCTTAATAAAAACTTTAATGGTCATATTTTTGTTTGTGTGTGTGTTTCTTAGGTTTGTTTTTATTGCCCAAATGAAGAATCGTGTTTTCCCACCAGTAGTCAGTAATAACAAGAAAGATGGCAGAAGAGAAGCTGCTGATGCAGCGTTACGCATCTTAGCCTCGGAGAGAGCTTTCCAGTTAACCTCAGTAGTTTCCAGTGGACTTTCCAGTACTTCTCAGGTTAGAGCATTTCAAATATTGTACATTAAACCTCAGTTCAATATATTTAGTATAATAAGCAAGTTTGGTTATTCAATTTGGGCATTTACACATGAGCATAATTATCCACCAATCAGATGAAAAAAATTGCTCCTTCATGTACAACACATCCTCAAAATTTCAGTTAACTTGAAAAATTTGCCCAAATGTGATTTTGTAATCTGTTGTTGGGCCATAAAATTTTTTGCTTTACGTAGACTTTATTTAAATTGTGTTTTTAGTATTGAAATTTTCATTTCAATCATCCTTAAAAAGTACGGTAGAGAGTAGACTCCTTGTTCTGTTGCACTATACAGTTATACAGTTATTCTTAGGGCTGTATGCAAGTACTGCACAGAAACAAGGGAACATAGTACACTGTGTCCTGTATACATTTTGTGTATTTGGCTGTATGCCCCACAATTCTATGCAGGAATGAATTACCAAACTAGTGTTTAAAAAGCATTTTTGAAAAGGGCTACTTAATAATTTTAACAGAGCAGTTTATATTGGGCAAAAAAAGTAAAATACTTTAAAATGTTGGAAATGAAATCTTTGCTGTCTTTTTATTAAGTGGAGTTGTTTTAGGTGGAGGTCAGAGTGGTTATCTGGAGTCAATGGGTGTTAGAAACTGAAAACCTAGTGAAACAAGATACATGTCAAGATTGGAAACTTGGTGGATGTAGGCAACATTCAGTTCCAACAATTTTCAAGGCCATGGAGGGGCCAAACTTCACAAAATTAAATTTGATGACATACTAATGGAGTAATGGCTCAGTTCTAATGCACACAGCTAGGAACTAGAGTGCCCACTGAGCTCTTGTTCTTTGAAGATAAATCAGTAAATTAAAAACTGCTGGGAGAAGATTAAATAAAGCAACTGAGTAGAAGACTCAGAAATGAAAATTACGTGCAAGTGCAAGTTTGGACAATTTCTTTACAGAACTGTAATTAATTATTGGGCATACCTTGATGAATCCAAGTTGCATGTGTTGTTTTTTACCCTGGGTTTTTTTTTTTGGTACTCAGCCTAGTGTCAAGGTTGCTAACTTTCATGACCAGATTGCATCACTGTCACATCAAACTTTTAGCAACTTGGTTGTTGATATCCCAGAATGCTTCAGTGGGAAGAAAGTGATATCTGCCCTCATTCTAAAGATGGATGACATGGACTGTGGACGTGTGATTGCACTGGGAACTGGTGAGACCATACCTCTGTTTTAATCATACTGTGATTATTTCTGAAGGTCTTTTGAAACATCCATATGTACATATGTAATTGTTTGCTCACACTCTATACAAAAGCAGCTTACCTTTCTTCTCACATACAGGGTCACAAAGGGAGCAGAACAAGTTACAAGTTACAAATGTCCTAGATACCAGTGCAATTTAAGGGCCTGAAAATTAGCTAATGGAGGAATGTATGCAAACATATGGAAGAATTTGGGAATGACAGGATGGCAGTTGTATAATTTTATAGTTAATTTGTTGATGTAGCCGATAGTTATTAACAACCTTGCAATCCTGGTTCACATTCATAAAGTGAGGTTTGGAGATCAACATTTTAAGAAGGATTGATTCAGCTTGTAAAAAGGACCACTGTATGGCCCAATTTCTGAATTTTGCTGTTTTTGTTCACTCAGGAAACCGGTGTGTCACTGGAGATAAATTGAGTTTAGAGGGACAGACTGTACAGGACTCTCATGCTGAGGTGATTACAAGGAGAGCATTTATGAGGTAATATCACAATTTGGCTGAAGTTTTAGAATCTTAAAAAATGTAAAAATATTTAAGCTACATATACTGTTTTCTAATTTGCATTGGAGAAGACAATCTTTGTCAATTACGCCAAACCTTTCTTCCACCAGCTTGTTAAAACTAGTTTTAAAACTAGTGTTTGCTCTACTGGCATGTAATCAGACAGGTTGCTTAAAAATGCATAATTAATCTGACTCAGTGCACTTAGTGTCTTTCATATCCCCCTTTGAGATGAGGTGTGTAGAATATGTCCATGGCATTACCCACCCATCTTAGAGGGGACTAAAGAGAAGGACTTGAATTGCAAGGTACTTGGACTGAACTTGGACCTAACCATTTTGAAGCAGTATTTAAACTTAACCTTTTATCTAGAAGACACTATATGACACTATATAACACATTCTGTGTTGGTGTGTAGGTAAATCTCATCTAACTAACAAATACATGTCTCATAAAATTATAGTCAACCCAGGAAACTTTCTTGAACTCCAAATATTTTGGGATACTGGCCTGCTGCTGGGTTTAAAAGTGAATTCATATTAAGTAAACAAGCAAAACAACTACAGATAGGCTGCTACAAGTTCCAGGACATAGACCTATTTCCAAATAGCAATTACAAAGGATTGTGGGATAGAGTTTTGGTGTTTGTCATTTTTGTCAATGGCATTTTACTGTGGTTAAAATTGACGCACACTCAAAACTATATCCCACAATTCATTGTAATTGCACAAACTTAACCAAATGTAAAGATAGAATGCAAGTTCATTTGGAAGACAAGAAAGATGTGCTCTGAAAAACATCTAATTATATTGAGTTACTTACTTAAGGCATCAGAAAATGGAAGTGTCACTGTAATTGGAAGAAACAAGGGGATGGGGAACTATGCAGGGCTACAAAAACCAAAATATGGTTTACATTTCTTTTCTGTCCAGTGTCTGTCAGAAAACCGTCTGCTTCTTCTTGAGCGTTGAAAATATCGAACTTATACTTGAAAGGTCTTGACTTCTATTGTCTCCAAAACAGAGCTAGGAATGTTTTAGATATTGTTTGTGATTTCCTCTCTGCAGATATTTATATCGGCAGTTGAAGATGTACAGAACAAATCCAGAAAAGACCATCCTTTGCCCTGGTCAATCAGGAAAGCTGACTCTAAAAGAAGGATGCTCCCTTCATCTGTATATCAGCACGGCCCCTTGTGGAGATGGGGCCCAATTTTCATGGACAGACAGTCAGGGAAACCAAGAGGGACCATCTGGGGACTTGGACTTCTCAGGGTATGCAAATCATTGTCCAACAATTGAAAAAAATATTCAGGGACTCCTAAGAACTAAAATGGAATTAGGTAAGTGGCAAACAGATTATTTGATTACACATTAGGGTCTTGTATGCTCACCAGGGTATGCCCTGAATCAGTAAACTGGAATTGTGTCTGGGTATGAATGAGTTTTAGACAGTTGTGGGTGGGGCTTGAAGTAGGTAGGTTGAGAGAATTGGAACTGTCTGGGGTGATGAATGACTATCTTTAAAGTAAATGCTGTTTGGGTAGCTGACCTCCTTTTATCAATATATAAACTTATATAACTGGGGCTGGCTTAATTAGCTACCTTTACTCCAGGGTATATTCTGTAGCTCTGGCACTGCCTTTATAAGTCTGGTTAACATCAACTGTCTAACAATTACAACAGTCAATTTTAGGATATGTTCTTCAATGGACTGGATTGGCTATCTTGAGATTAGGAGATCCTTTTTAAAAGGAAGGAGCTTTCAATTTTTGTCAGGACTCCTGGTAGTGTACCGTATGCCTCACTGGTTTACAGCATTAGTTTTCTTCGCTGCAAGCAATCACTGCATATTTCTGTAAGAGCAAGACTAACTTTACTCATGCTAAGAAGCTTTAGGCATTTGGATTGACTTCTCATTTGTAACACCTTGAACACAGCTGAGGCATGGAGTTTCTGACACAAAATAGTTGTGTATCCTTGTTAAGAAATCTGTGTTTAGAAGTAGGCCAATTGGATACCTAGAGAGGTTCTAAGATATGTGTTTGTAAGAAATAAAGTAGCTGAGACAAAGAAGAAACACAGTAGAGCAGTAGTAAAGTATAACTGTATTGGTGATCTTTATTGTAGAGAGTCATGTATGGTAGCCCTGGGAGCTCTTTATCCTCCCTTGGCTCTACTGGTACAAGTTGCATGTGTATGTCAGTTTCCAAGAAGCCACATTCATTATGGAAACTTCTAGAAACAGGAAATTACATCATTTAATGTATGTTATTTGTCAATGCAAAACATCAGAACCACTAGAAAGAAACATAAATGTTGGCAAAGCTATAGGGTTATAACTTTAAGGAACTTTAAGTTAAAAATGTGGTCAGTGACACTAAACCTATATTTGAAAGTCAGTTGGCCAAGGAGTTTTAAGGGAAATCCAAAACCTTTTCATGCTTTTAAGTGAGGTCTAAGCAAAAAATGGCAATTTAACCAAAGTTCTTTGCAAATTTATGGAGTCTTTAATTAAAGATTACTTACTTAAGTTTCTTTTAGATAATGGCTTGCTTAATCAGCATGGCTTCCAAGCCAATCTTGTGTTTCTAATTTATTGAGCTGTCTTGAAGCTCTCTTGATTGTCTGATGATTCTGGCCAAAGTGTTGATGTCATTTATCATGAGTTTTTCAAATCTGACCTGAGTTAAAGTCCCATTAGATAGACTAATAGTTTGGCATGTAGATATGTTCTGGTCAGAAGATGGTCCATATTGTTTTCGGTGGAGGTCAAAGGTCATATGGGGTCACCAGGGGTCAAATTCTGTAAACCTTGTTAACACGATATCTCAAGTTAGGAAAATTGGATAAATTTTCATATTTGGGTATGTGGATATGTAACACTGCCAAGATGGTCCCTCCCAGCTGAAAATTCCCTTTGGAACCCTTTGGGGTAATATCCTTTGAACCCAAAGGGTTTCAAATGGTACCCTTTCGAAAAACCCTTTGCTTTGAAAGGGTTCCTTTTGGTTGTTGATGGAAATTGGACAAATCTCAAAGGAATTTACAAAATTACCCTTTGCATAAACCAAACCCATTTGAAAACCCTTAAGAACCATTAGGAACACATTGAAACCCTTTGGTGAATGGAATTTGGACAAAGGGTCTCAAAGGGAATTTTCTGCTGGGCTATCTTTGTTGGTGGAGGTCAAAGATCATCTGGAGTAACACAAAATTATTTTTCCATTATGTACTGTAAGTTTAACATTTGACAGAGGGGATATATGGGACATCATGGCATTATTTGATGTAGAACATATTGATTATTGAAACCTCAATGTATTTTTGCATTCTGGTTCATGATGATGTGATGTAGAGCAAAATGTTCTTATCATTCACTGTTAGATTTTCCTCAAAGATGTTGTAAAGCCATTAAATGCATTTTTTCCCTGCATTTTCAATTCTGCAGGTGAAGGTACCATTCCCATACAAGAAGAAAATCCAGTTCAAACCTGGGATGCCATTATGCAGAACCAACAGAGGCTGCGAACCATGTCCTGTAGTGACAAAGTCTGTCGATGGAACATCTTGGGTCTCCAGGGTTCACTGCTAACTCACTTTGTGGAACCAATCTATCTCAGTTCACTAACATTAGGTTTGTATTTGTTCCTTTGTTCGTTTATTCGTTTGACCCTCCCTCCATCCTCCTGTCTGTCTGTCCATCCGTCAGTCCATCCATCCATCTGTCGATTCTGTTCATTCATTTTGTGAGGATTTAAGTTGGGTTAGGTGTTAGGTATCAGGTCTTGTTCTGTGGAGGCTGACTTTGCCTATGACAGGTATAGTTCATTAGGTTCGCATGAGTGTAGAATTTTGTATTGCATCAATGGTGTATGAGTAGGTCCTGTTAAGAGAGAATGGTATATGTGTAGGTCCTGTTTAAGGAAGAATGTTAAGTTATAATTGAATCAAGTTAGCATGATAGCAGCAACCCTTTGTCCCGCTAATATACCCTGCCATAAGCAGTAATGATTGGTCCTTTCTTTGACAGGCACCCTGTATCATCATGGCCATTTGTCAAGGGCTGTTTGCTGTCGCTTGACTCACTGTCTGAAATCATTAACGGGAGCGGTAGGAGAATTACCACCAGGATACCGCATTAATCACCCACAGCTAGGCCATGTGACCTCACCAGAGCCACCCAGGGGAACAGAAAAGACCAAAGAATTTAGTGTGAATTGGTATGCAGGATGTGACAATGCTGAAGTCACAGATGGCACGGTTGGAAGGTTTGTGATAATTATCTTTTCATCATACTTAAGTATTCTGAATCATTGTTTCAAGTTGAGAGACATGCTCAAATTAGGGTGTTCATGCTTATGTCACTGGTTGGCATTGCTTGGCATCGAGCAATCACGCAGTGCTTTCATGTTATGGTTGTGCATATCAACGCTTGCACGACTTCATGCAGAATAAAAACCAGTTAGAATGTAAATTTCATTGTTAGGACAGTGTAAGCATACCTCACCAACTCTTTCGATGACATCATTTGTTTGAAAACACTGAATGAATCTAGAGGTGAATCATCATAATACTGACTGAAATCAATGCAGTCTTAAAAAATTTGTTCAAACTATGAAAAGAAAAGAGTTGATTTTTTTTCAGGGAGATTGCATTCCTTTAATAAATGTGTTAAACACATATTCAGCATAGCCTTTCATTATCATTGTTGATCTCCCAATCTCATAGTGGAACCAAACCTCTAAATTTTCCTACTCTGCACATCTGCCGTTCTCCCATTTGAGTGAGTTACCTAGTCAGTTCCTTTTTTAATTTTCGGTATGACCGAACCAGGACTCGAACTCCCAAGTTTCCCGACCTCCTAACTGCAAGTCTGATGCCCTAACCACTTGACCATGCAGTCAGTCCCCATTTGTGTGAGTTAAATGGACCTTGATCTGCCAAGGTAGATCAAACTCTAATGAGAACACAGATCAGCAAATCTTACTCAAAATCATGATCCACCAGCTTTAATGGGCCTACATGGGCAGATCGGATCAAAAGTGCTGAATCAAAGTTTGTAATTTGTTCAAAATTGAGTATTGTGCTCATACAGCATGTTAATATACCATGCTTATGCAAAAGTGAATGGGCTCCTGGATTAATTTAATTAATTATTGAGGTATTAGAACCATGATTCACTGTTTTTTCTCAAATGGAAAAATGTGCATCATGTTAAAACAATGCATGCATTTGAGTTTAACAGCTAGACTTCTCTGTAGAGATATATACAATAAGCAAGCATCTGTTGCAAGGCCCGTTTTATTGTCACGTAAGGAGATTTCCTGACCAGGCAGTGCTATTTGACAAATTGACAGGTAGGTTTACGGTTGATTTAGCAGCAAACTCAAGTAAACTGTGAAAAAAGAGTTCTCTTCTGTTACATGACACGAAAGTCTTTTTAGCCCAGAGCCTTGTAGGATCAGAGCCTTGTAGGATCAGAGCCTTGTAGGATCAGAGCCTTGTAGGATCAGAGCCTTGTAGGATCAGAGCCTTGTAGGATCAGAGCCTTGTAGGATCTGACCGCAGTTATCACTTGTATCAAAACACAAGGTAATAATTCACAGCTCTACCATGCATTGCTAGTAGTCCCAGTGTGTGCACTACTTCTTAGGCAGGACCATATGTCCTGATTGAGCACAGTTGTGACAATACAGCTCACTTGACTAAAACCACAGAATGTGAGAGTTACTGACTATCACTAATATGGCTTTTCCAAGCTTTTTGGCACTACTCAAGATTAAACACATTTTGTTAGCATGTAAAAATTTCTCTTGAATATTCATGATAGAAACTCATTAAGTAATTTTTCCATATTTTACAGGATCAAAGGGGTACTACCATCACGATTGTGCAAGATGAACCTGCTGAAAGAGTTTATAGAAGTGTGCACCCTTTATGACAGTCCTATCTTACAGCAAGAACTTGATACATACAGCAATATCAAACTAACTGCTGAGGAATTCCAGAAAGCTAAAGCATTTATGAAAAATTTATTTCGTAAAGGAAAGTATGGAACGTGGGTAGAGAAACCTGTAGAAGTGGAAATGTTCTCTTCATAGGCACAGTTGTCATGGAGACAAGAGAGGAGTATACATGCCTTTTCTGGGGAGAAGAAGAAGTCAGGTCAGAGAAAATGATATGTAACCTATGCAAATCAATATTATCTTTGCAATGTGGTCTGGGTAAGGTATTGATCAGCGTACCCTCAGGCGCAGCTCTAAGTTTTCTATTATTGTTATTGCTCATGTTTTTTTCCCAATTATATCCAAAATCAAAAACAGAGCATAGCAACATCATCAGTCAAAATAACAAGAACTCTCTTGTCAAATATCATGTGCTATATTCACCTTTAATGCTGTTGTAGATAAAAAAGAAAATTTAACTAATATTTATACTCCTGTTTTCACCTTAAATTTTGAAACTCTTTTGTTTTATTTGCAACTGGTTTAAAAATTACTCAGTGAAAGTTCTTATTGTAGCATCTTGTGTTATGTATGACAGAAATAAGTGCAGTAGACTTCAGCAGACTAAACACTAGTGTAATACATAATTATTCAAGGAGAAAAAGAAGTGTATAATAATAGCCGTCATTTTATTTTTTCATGAAATAACCCAGTTTTTCAGCTGTAATTTGGTGGGGTAAGCTATATTGGGTATGATATTACTGCATGGGAAAGTAGTGTTTCATAAGTTCACATGTAGCTTAGGTTAAACATGAAGTTTGGCTAAGATCATATGGGGTTTGGCTATGATCATTCACAATTTGGCTTAGATTTTGTGTTTCATAGCTAAGATTTGCATAGTTGACATAAAGGGTAAGCACAGTCACCCCAACTTGAAGTAGTGCAGTAGACAGTCCTATTTCATGATTGGCTGTTGAGAATGTGACAATTCTTTCTCATCAAATGTGAAATTTACTAGAAGTAAGTGCTTGGTGTATCTTGAATTTGAAATATCTTGAATTTGAAATGTTGAAGTCATAAAATATGATGAAAGATACTTTGAAGAGAAATAAGAAGAAAATTGTGATATTTAGCTGTTGCTTCAAAACAAGCATGGGGTGACTGTTCTTTAAGTTATGTTTTAGAAAAATTATGTATTTTATGTGAAGGACAAAGAGGATTTGTTATCCCTTGGGAGTAGCACTCCTTTGAAGTAGGGAAGTTCTTTTTGTCTGCAGTGGGATTTAGCCAATAGGAATAAATTGTAGTGTTGATAGATGATTGAATTTCATGGAGAATATTGAATGCCATTTTGCTCAATAAAATGAGAATTTTTTTGCCTCTCTCACAATGTTTTAGAGAGGGCGTGGGTCTTTGGCTAAAGCGTTAGACTTGCTATCCAAGGTTTGCTAGTTAAAGTCTTGCCAGATTCATTTAATTGTATTCTTTCTTATTTGGTGACACTATATATAACACATTCGTGTTGATGTGTTGTTAAACCCCATCTAACTAACTAACTAACTTTATTGTATTCTTGGACAAGATATCTTATCTCAATTGCTTCTATCCATCCAGGAGCTAAATGGGTACCTGTAAAGTAACTTGTATCATTTGGTGCTGATTAAGCTGCAGCCATTTAGAGGGATTTTCTCTAGGATGGGTTACTGATGACCAGGGTTACATTTGTGTGAAGTGCTTTGAGCACTGATCCAGGTGAAAAGTGCTGTGTGAAAGCCTGATATGATTATTATTTCTGTAGTATGTGCTCCTTAAGCACAAACCTCCTATACTCACTATTACTGTGGGGAGACATTCAACAGCTAACTTATCGACATGTAGATAATTGAGACTCAAGTTTGCTTAGACAATTAATTTTTAATAAAAAGTTTTCTTTTAGATTTTGTAAAGCCATCGATTTTATAAGCTTATGACATCTGTAGAAACTTTGATTTGTTAACTAACTTCTTTCTCATGGAGGAAGTAGGTCACAAACCACCTGTGAAGTACAACAATCAGATGGGTATTAGTCATGGGAAGGGATGAGGCATTATAAGTTGACAGATGAACTCTAACAATCAGAGTTAGGTTTTACAATTTTTTTCACAACTTTAATTCAAATTTTTCATCACCACAAACTAACAAAAATGATCCATCATATTCTGGTAAACAATCAGTTTAGAAGAGAAAATGAGGTGCTAGAACAAAAGCTAGAGTAATATTCTCTGTCAAACTCTTAGCATTGTCCCTTGTTGTGCCTGTTGTGGTTAATTCTGCTACAGGCTGAGAGTGCAAGACCTTGTGCATCTTCACCATGTCTATGACATGGCACTCATAACAGTGAGTAGCGATGGCAAAATTAGCCCACAACAAGGAAATAGTAGTAGGTAGGTCATTGTTCACCATCACCGTGGTCAAGTGTCTATGCTAATTTGATGCATGTTATTTTTTCTGTTCTGCCAATGATGAAAATGTGTAAGGATCCCCTGACTGGACATGCAATGCAGAGGGCTAATCATTTTTATTGTGTACTCCCTCCCATTGGGAATCATGTATGATACTGTACGTGCAAGAGTTACCCTACAAAGTAAGCTCTACTCTTATTGATTTTTAATATTTGGTTTTATAAGTAGTATTTTAATTCATTATATACACCATACGTTTATGTTCAAGTGCAATATGCCATGGGTAGAAGTCTTTCGTTTGCTACAAATGCAATATTATGCAATAAAATCCATGAATTCAGTAGAGTCAATGAAAACAGGAATGCAGGGAAGTTGGAGAGAGAGAGAGAATAGTGGGGGCAGTGTTGACAAAGAGATACAAATGATAAAGAACAGAACATGGGCAATATTAGGGGGGAAATCTGAAAATCTTTTTCTCTACTTCACTAGTATAGGATATTCCCTTTCTGCTTCCACCCCTGTATTGGGTAAAGAAACTTGAGTCAATAAGCTGACCAAACTGAGCTGAGATAACTTCCCTGGGATAACGTTTTAAATCCGAGGGAGGACTGTTCAACTCCATCAGCTCTCTATCTTTGCAAGACTATAATGCAACTGAGAGGCAAACTACAAACTGCAGACATGGCCACCTTTATAGGTGCTTTCCCCTTACTGTAATTCCCTTAGTGTTGGATTGCAAGTCAAAATATCTCTTTCAGGATCATGATGAATTTTCAGGATTTCAGTATTTTTGAGCAGGCTTCCAATTCACTCATTGTCAATTCTAATGACCATCAGTTCCATGGAATCATGATAGCATGAAATGTTTATTAATTAGACACCTACTAATACTATACACTCCAGGCTGTACAGAATATGCCATCTTTCTTCGTTAAACTTGTATGCTCATCTCAACTGGGGTAGTCTATGCTTACACAAAGTATCACCAAAAAAGAAGTATTTTGTTACACTTTTCAATCACAACATTTTGACGTTTTACAATCATTATTGAACCATTTGGTAAAATTTTGTTTTAATTAGTTGCAGCTTGCCAAAATTTTCTCAGTTATGTTCACCTTGATGTATTGAAATAAAAACATCTTTATGGTGATTTTAAAATCACAAAAATTAAAGCAAGAAAGAATTAACATATTTGTTGGTTTCATCTTTCACTTTCAAGACACGTTCCTGACTAGTCACTTCTCATTTCATGACTAGTCACTTCTCATTTCATGACTAGTCACTCATTTCATGACTAGTCACTTCTCATTTCATGACTAGTCACTTCTCATTTCATGACTAGTCACTCATTTCATGACTAGTCACTTCTCATTTCATGACTAGTCACTTCTCATTTCATGACTAGTCACTTCTCATTTCATGACTAGTCACTCATTTCATGACTAGTCACTCATTTCATGACTAGTCACTCATTTCATGGCTAGTCACTCATTTCATGACTAGTCACTCATTTCATGACTAGTCACTCATTTCATGACTAGTCACTCATTTCATGACTAGTCACTCATTTCATGACTAGTCACTTCTCATTTCATGACTAGTCACTTCTCATTTCATGACTAGTCACTTCTCATTTCATGACTAGTCACTTCTCATTTCATGACTAGTCACTTCTCATTTCATGACTAGTCACTTCTCATTTCATGACTAGTCACTTCTCATTTCATGACGAACTTTGAGTGGGTTTACTTGATGAATCAGCAATTTTCAGAGGTAATCAGTTGCTCTGATGACCCTGGGTTTGTTTTACAGACTTATCTTTTCTTTTTAAGTCATGACCCATGCTTTAAAGTTTGGGGTACATCATTGGCATACATCATGTGTAGCCTTTTTTTATTATTATTAGCTCAACCCACTAGCAGTGGGTAGAACTTATGTTATACTGTATATGGGGTCAAAATGTCTGTCTCCTACTTGAAAAAGTTTCACTGCCTTCAAATCTGGTCAGATTTGTCTGATTTTTGGAGTGGAGGATCGGCATAAGCATGGCAACAGGTCTATCGTTTTTGGAATGGTTTGGTGTAAAGAGTTTGAAGAAATCATTACTTTTCTGTATTTTCCCCTCAAATGTCTCAGACTGTTACATAATCAAAATAGCCTGCAAAGCAGTGATCTATTTGTCAGCTAATTCCTTCAGCAATTTTGATGTCTATTACCAAGGAGCTGGTATGAAACAGGTCTCTCTTTGCTGTGTGAGAACACTTCCACAGTGTGTGGTCACTGTAATGCTGTTTGGCTTGTCACCAAGTTTGTTTATCTGGTCAAGCTGGAGTAAAAGTGGCTATATGATACTTGTTACAATTTGGAATAATGTCAACTTGAATGGACCAGAAGTACTTCCATGAATGGACACAAATCAGCAGTATCAGCCTTCAGATGAATGGTGCATTGAAGTTTCTTCCATGCAGTACTTCACTTTTTGTGTACAATTGTCACAGAGGGGTGAACTTGGGAGGTGGAAGGAAGAGGAAAACATATTGAAATGGTGGGAAGGGAGAGAGGGACTGAGGAAGGAGGGAGAATTGAGGGAGGGAGAGAAAAAATATTTGGTTATCTTATCTTTCCTTATTGCTTATCCCACTGTCTTGCACAAACTGGTCATTTGTACTATGACTTATTGTAAGTTTCTAATTCCTGCCTCCATAGTCAGCACTATCTTAAAGGGTACCTCAAGTAAAAAAAAAAATCTTGATCTAAATCTTTATAGGTATGAAAGCATGAAAAATAGGTGCTTACAGACCAATCTCATCTTCATAGGGCATTCCTGAGCTGAGATATAAAATATTGAAGTTTATTTACTCACTTTAAAATGGTACATAGGACAATAATTTGTGATGTCATTGTTAAACTGTAAGTTAAAATTACTATCTTTGTCTTTCTCTGTTTTTCTGCACCTTATACCAAGAGGTGTGATAGCACTCCTACTCTGGTATGCGGTAATGTTATTAATTTAGTCCTCTCTGTACAACATGCCATGGAAGTTAACAGGAGTGTTCAGGTCATAAAAATATTTTTTAACTTTCAAAGGAAACAAAATATCTTTTGTGAGTTTTACAACTAGAAAGTCACAGCTTACAGTATTGAGCAATAGATCAATTTGTTTCAAGTGAATAAGCTTCAACATTTTATGTCTCAGCTCAGTAATGTTGTGGGAACTGGACTGATAGCATTCACTTTTCATGCTCTTTAATATATTTTTGAGTGAAATATTTGACTTAAAGGTCCATTTCTCTCACCCCAAACAGTACCAATTCTCCTAACCTTCTTACTGAAGCCCCTCCCACAATGATCTGAAATTCATCCTCATCCAGACACAATCTCAGTTTATTGCTTCAGGGTGAATATAGAAAAACTCAATTTATGTAATTAAAACACTCGCAGTACAGCTCATGCTGTGTAATATAAACTTTGGCACTCTGCATTGTTTGAATTAGCTGTCAATCAAAGAGCTGAGCCAATTGAGAATTTTGGTACCAGGGTACCAAAACTGTAGTTTGGGGTGAGATGTTTGGCCCTTTAAGGTACACTGTTAGAGGATGGACTAGCTATGAAGAGATTTATCCCTGAAACAGTTCAACTGCTAAGTGAACAGTGTTCACATGCTGGTCTGCCCACCTGGAGTTGTCTGAGTATGTGTTAAGTGTTCACAATAAATTTATTCAAGATAAATAAAAAAAAAAAAAAAAACCCGGATAACATAAGAAGGGTTGAGCGACAGTAGCTTTGCTACTCTGGTTAATCCTGCAGTATAACAGGCTTCTAGGCCAATAATCTGTTTGAATGTTAATACTACCGACCATCCACAAATGCCCTGTGGACTTTTGACAGATAAGTTAGAAAATAAGGTCAAATACACTGGATTGGGGAGCCTTAAGGTACAAATGGAGACAAAAAAAAAACTTTTGGAAGGGGCTGGAAGAAGCTATAAGGGTTAGACCAGATTATTTATTTTTCTGGAATGAGGCAAAATATATCTAAATGCAATGTTATTTTTGCTTAAATATCACAATTAAAGGAAAAATGTTCAAATTTAATAAAGATTTTTCAAATGCATTCTTTCTTCTGAATATTTTTGCAAACAGGAATGCTTCATTAGATTCAGTCCAGTACTGTAATGTGTTTAGCTCATTTTATGAAACCTAGCAATAACAATTATTGCTGTTTCTGCAAAAATTTAACTCACAGAAAAAGTAGCAAACCTTTATCTCCTTTTGAAGCTATATCATCTGGCATTTGTCTTCCTATACCCCTGTGAAATGACCTTTGCCTACCAGGGGGTTTAATCCCTTTCCTCTCTGGATGGAAAACAGTCTCAAACTCCCTACCTATGCATACATATGCTTTTAAAGCTAATATAACAAGTTATTTCATGACTGTGTTAGAAACTATAGCACTGGATTGTTTTCAGTAGGTATGGTATTTGTTAAAGGCATATTCTGGAGACAAAATTCTTTGGCTTCAAAATAAGCAGAAAAATTTTCTTTTGCAGAAGGTGAAAACGGCATCTCGATAGCTCATAGCATTCAGAAGATACAAATTTTTAAAGTATTGCAAATTTTTCTTACGACTTGATGCATCTTGGGAAATCTGTGATGTCATTGTGGCACATTAATTTAACATTGCATTCAATTTACTTACAATTATGATGCTGCTGCAGGCAATATAAAGCAATATTGTTAGTTGTACCCTATGTATGGTGAAGGGTAATGCTAGAACTACAGGAAAGCATATTCAAACATTCCAACAGTATCAAATTTCAAGGACAAACAGGACCTTCAGTTATAAAGAAAAACAAAAGGAAGCAATGTGTCCACATAACTTTTTGTGGCTTTGTTGAAAAACAGAGGTACAGTATTTCTTAACAAAAATAACCAATCTTTAAAGTGAGATATCTTGAGTTAGGAAAATGGTATTGCAATAGGGTTTGAAGGACATTGTGTGAAATATTTTTGTTTTTCTTATAAGACAGAGGCAAAAACCCACCAGAACATCCCTTAGAGCTATCTGCTTTTAGGATATGGACAACAGGGTAACTAATAAGCCCTCCTTTCTTTGTTTTTAAGTGTACCTCAAGTAAAGAAATCATATATATATTAAACAGCATGAAAAATGAATTCTAACAGTCCAATTCCCATGTTCATAGGACAGTCTTGAGCCAAGATATGAAATGTTGAAATTTATTCACTTAAAACAAATTAGTCCATTATGCAATAAATTGTGACTTTCTCGTTACACGTACAAATCACATTACCTGCTTTGTTACCCTTTAAAATTAGAAATCTCTTTATGACCTTGAACACTTCCTGTTTGCTTGCATATCATGTTGCACACAGAGGGCTAAATTAATAGATCACCCCATAAGAGTAAGAGTGCTATCACACCTTGGTACAAGGTGCAGTAACTTGCGGATAAACAAAGAAATACAAAGATTGTAATTTGAGTAGTACAACAATGACATCACAAATTATTGCACAATGTACCATTTTGAGAGAATAAACTTCAACATTTTATAACTCAGTTAAAGAATGTCCTATGAAGATGGGAGTTGGACTGTTAGAATTTATTTTTCATTTTAACATATGGTTTTGAATTTTTTGACTTGAGGTACACTTTAAACCTGTTCTGTTATATGATTACTTTTACAAGATCAAAAAGACATCATATTAATGGACAGGAAAGATTAAAATAGTCTGTGTCAATAAATCATGTATTAACATATCGATAAATCAACTCGAAATATAAACATAGATTTCATTTGATCCTGGTGCATCAGTGTAAAGTAACCAACATGAGAAACTGTAGACAAAGTGTCCATAAAAACATTAAAGATGCATTAATGTATTTTAAATGTGTTTAAAAATTAACAGAGTATAAGGAAATAGTTGTCTTTAGGGAAATCAGTCATGGCTACAGAAATTGAAATAACTGACAACTGGTTTATTACTCCAATTAGGCCGGGGTTGCCATATTTTTTTTGCTGGAAGAAGGAGAAGAATATGGGGAAGGGTCTAAGGGGAGGGGTGTCCCTTTGCCAAAATTTGCATTTTGGTACATGCCTTGCTAGAAGACCAAATGTTGCAATCTTTGTACTAGATTTCACTTGTTTCAAGTTGTTTGACTAATAGGTCATTGGGCAATATCAGAGATGTGCTAATGCACTAATTAAGTTCAATCAGCTGTTCTGACCCATGGAAAAGGCATTGTTGTCCTGCAGCTTGGCCAGCTGATATTCATTTTGGGAAAAATCTGGACAATTAGCCTTACTGGCTGGGCAGTCAATTTTTCCTTTAAAAAAAGGGACAATCTTGATTAAAAAAAACACATGGTACGTAACCCTCTCTCCAATTAACTGCTTAAATGAGCAGCCTGCTTTAATGGTCATTCTGGTATACCAGAGGCTCAAAAACTTAGGGGTTCAGACAGGGTGCTGTTATTTGGATGAGACAAAACGGAAGTTTTAATTTATGCTAATGCTCTTAAGATCCTCTAAATGGAATAACTACAAGTTGTATAACTCCCCAAAGGATACAGTAGTTTCTTCCTTTACTGGCCACACTGCTTCAATATTATTCCTGGAACACCATCTCATTCATATGGCAACTAATCTTTACAAAAGTGGTTCTTTCAGAACAATACTTTAATAAAAAAGGTCACTAGGTCTGTACCACCAACAGTTTAAGAGCAGATACAATCAAACACAAAAACGATTGTTAACTGAAATAAATTAATTCATTTAGCCTGTCCCTTTACAAGGCATATGACATGCAAAAAAGCTATAGAGGAAGAAGTCAAACTTTTTGACAATGAGATGAATAGTGTCCCAAAATAGCCAGATATAAATTCTTGTTCATTTTTCAACATACTGTGCAACCCAACCAATATTTTTCATACACGTCATGAGGCATCAAAGACTAAATATACTACTTTAATTTCCTTGACGACTGGCAATGCTGTGACTGCGCAGAACACCCGTCAGCTCTACTGTGACAGTAGCAGATGAAATATACCCTTTGTGTTTGCTTCCTAGGTAATCCTGTCAGCCTAATAGAAATGCCAAGAACGATACATGAGAGAGCTAGATTACTGCCAGCACAAACCTCATCTCAAAGTGTTGAATCTCAATCAAATTAACAAGCTCCCTGGTGAAAATAATAACTGAAAACAAATTTAAAAATAGGTACTTGCAAAAAAAGGTTCAAATCACGCAAAATGCATTAAAGGGTTAGATCTCCTTTCAGATTAATCTAAGATAACTGTAAATCTTACTAAATGCTTGAATAAGCATGCGATTTGTATTGATAACAACTTTTGACAAGATTAGCTGCAGGATGAGTTTCACCAAATGATTGTCAAATTAGTATTGAAATACTACAGTTTGCATGAATAGTCTTTCATAACCAAGATGGCTGTCTTCAAAACAATCTCATATTGTTTTATGTACAGGGAAAAATGATTGCCTTTATTTTGATCTTTTTCTCATATGCAATGTAAAGACGTCATATGAGCAAAAATCATCTGAAGTTTGGGACAATGGTGGATTTCAAGGTTTTCATCATTCACAATATCATCTCTAATTCAACTTTTTTTTCTATTCTTAAATCAATTCACCCCATACTGTGTTTTCACCAAACAACGAAGTATTGGAAACAATATGAGTATAAGCAAATATATGAATCACTGAATGTTGACTCCTACCTTAAAGCAATTTTTATACAATTTAAAAATTCAAAACCCAAAATTTCAAAACAAAACTCTGATACAATTCCCCTATTTTCCTCCAAGCAGCCATGAACTTTAATGGACAGTGCATTGTTGCAACAATGATACGTAGGGATTCCATTTAATTACACTTAGGCAGTCTCAAAAGGCCCCAATGATAACAGATGGGCTCATTAGAGAAAATGCCCATTGGCCAGAATTAAGAAAAACTCAAGCCACAACTGATCCTCTTACTGTACGGTGCAGCTCAACTTCCTGGTAGACATGAACCTCATTTTGATT
Organism: Holothuria scabra; assembly: GCA_037179385.1. Lineage (NCBI taxonomy): Eukaryota > Metazoa > Echinodermata > Holothuroidea > Aspidochirotida > Holothuriidae > Holothuria > Holothuria scabra. Next base: position 7,577,577 of record CM074179.1, read on the forward strand.
TCAGAAAAGTATATTGCTGAAAGTCACCCATACATGACACACTGAAAACCTGTGCTGGGCCAATAGGAGGTCCCCAAACATATAAGTAAGGTAGCCTGATCCTTCTTCCCCAAGCTGCCATTGGCAGATTCAGTAAAAGTAGGTAATGGGGAAAAGCTATCATGCTATAGCATGGGTAAAATCCCTCTCTACTGTACGTAGAGCACAACCATTACATAGCATGTTGTATTTATGATTTGGTAATCTTGGCATGGCCATAATCCTTAATTTGCTGGCTTCAAGAGCTGACATTATTAATTGAGCTTCTAAACCATCCTTGACTTACAAATACAGAATATATTCACATCAAATTCATGAAAATGCTGAACGATTTACAGGACTGTACATTTTCACCTGTCAGTTACAATGTAATGCGATTATAAAATATTCTCCTTCTCAACTCTGAACTGACTTCTCCTTTCTTTGTTGAACAATCTTTTGGTTTCTTTCTATTGTCATCTAAAATATAGTTGGTGATAATTGCCTAAACCTAACACAAAAATATGTATGTATATCATATAACGGCCTTTTGTGACATCTCCGTTGGCAAATGTAATTTCATAAAAGTTACCTGGTGACATATTTTTTTATAAATCTTCTGCTGCAGGGGGTTACAGAATGTTGGCTATACTCTTGACGACTTTGTGATCTTTCTTATCCCATTGTGTTTTGTGTACTAAGACATACAGAAGCACAAAATTTTGAGAACCAAAGTAACACAAAAAGAAATGATTCCATAAAGTTGGGTTGGTTTGATAATTTTGTAAAACATTTAATAGCTTCATCAGAAAAGTGTGAGGCTGATCTTTGTCCACTTGAGACAACCCGTGACCTGGTTTCCTCCTTTTATCACCAGTACATTCATTCCTCTCTTTGTTTCCATGGTAAATTAACCTACGGTGGGAACATTTCCACTTCAACTGGTTTATCAACCCATGTTCCATACTTTCCTTTACGAAATAAATGTTTCATAAATGTTTTAGCTTTTTGGAATTCCTCAGCTGTGAGTTTAATATTGTTGTATGTATCAAGTTCTCGATGTAAGATAGGACTGTTATAAAGGGTGCACACTTCTATAAACTCTTTCAGCAGGTTCATCTTGCACAATCGTGATGGTACTACCCCTTTAATCCTGTATAACAATAAAAAGGAAGGTTTCATTTAAAGGATAAATACTGTTTGCTTTACTTGCAAATCAATAACAACACTGAGTGCAAAAAAATGTTGTCTTCATTTCACCACATATTCTGTTTTCACATATACATACTTATAATTTTAGACATCAGTAGACGACAAGATGTGCTACAGATTTTTTACCTTAAAATAAAGCCAGGAGGCTACCTTCCTGAAAAGGTTATGCAACATTCTAACTCAATGCATTGCTACTTTGTACTCTAGATGTGAATCAGATTAATGACATCATCAGCAATTACTGGGGGCCATCGGCTGTAATCTAATTCTGTTGATTACCTCTGCTAAGGATGTTGATGAAAAATCCAAAACCCAAACATGAGTAGGTTTCATACTTAGTAAATCTAACACAGTACTGGTGAATGAAAGAAATGAGAAAATACAGTAGATCCATGATGGCCCCCAGTAATGGCAGATCATTCTAACCACTATGTGAATGTTAGGATTCACAAATACATGTCAGTGAACAAAGTTAACAGTCTTCTTGATGACTTGAGATGACCCAAATTATCAACGAACAACCAAAACTTTTAAAAATAGTATTAAAGCTGGTTGTCTGACAGGAATACCTCAACCTCAAAAGAAAAGAAAAAAAAAAACAGAAAATCTGTGGTCCACCTCTAAGAGAACATTGGAGGGGATGTAGTAGGCAACACTCTTGCCTTCAAGGGGTGACTATGGTCAGCAATTTCATATTTCTGTTGGTATCATAAATATTCTAATAAAACTTAGCTTCTTCAATAGGCTGGAGACAACTTTCTGTAATATCTTAACTTAGGAGAAGAAAATGCCACATACCCCATCCCCATTAAAGTTAGTGTGCCTTGAATAAAATCAGGAATGGTTTCTTTTGGTTACAACATTTGTGTTAATTAATTCACAGAGAAAAACTCAGTGGTCTACCTTTTGCTATCAAAAATATAATAAACATTTTTAAAGATAATTGTAAGGTTAGAGGATTTTTTTTTTTTTTTTTGAGTTTTCTGATCCAGAGCTAAACATTAACAATTGCCCCATTACACGGGACGAGTGGTTTCTTACCCTGGCTTGCCTCATTTGGCAAGTGACGGATCCTGGATGGCTGAATACACATAAATGAGAGCGCAACACACTGAAAGCACATTTGCTGACTGTTACATATTTTTGCATTGTCTTAAAGTGATTTAGCGAGCCTGATTCCACATGAGACTAAAAAACAAGACCATGGTCAAAGATGTTTAAGAATATTACTACTGTAAGGAAAAAAATTTCAGATTTCCAACTCCCCAAAATAAATGCCCCTGCAATCACATTGCTGATGTATGATTTAACCTGATTATGTAGGTTCTACAAAACTTAGAAAGATCTTTGTTTAATTCTCTGCCATTTCATGGCAAGTACAAATTAATCAAGGCAAGAAAAATATTTATCAGGGCAATTCTGAAAGCTGCTTATGATACTGAGAAAGTTGTTTATAAGTTAACATTCATGCAACCCTGGGATCCTCAGTTTCCTTTTAGCAAATTTTAACTTTCCAGTCTATTGTCTTTAACAAAATATCTATGACTGCAGCTGCTTTACCAAAATATCTCAAAAGAGGCCAATGAAATGAGCATCTTGCTATTTTTCAATCCTGGCTTGCACTGTGCAACAATTGTTATTAAGGTGCTGTAGTGCACACATATTGGTAACACACTTACTGTGCATGATCAGTTCCATCCAGTCTGCCAAATTGAAATGTGTTGTCATAACACATGAATCATCTCTATATACCAGATCATTCACATATAGCCATTTTGATTTGGAGTGGTCTTAATTGCCACTGATGACAACAATACAATCTATTTCACAGCAGGGGGTCATAGCCCTACAGGTGTGCTGTCCTCCTGGGGACTCCTGTAAGTGAATGAATGCAGCTTAAGTCATGTGGAAGCCAAGCCATATGTAGATTGCAAATGCAGGTTTTGTAATTTGTAGCAAACATGTAGCAAACATGTAGCAAACATGTAGCAAACATGTAGCAAACATGTAGCAAACATGTAGCAAACATGTAGCAAACATGTAGCAAACATGTAGCAAACATGTAGCAAACATGTAGCCCATCTGCATAAAACTTGTGCCTATTTAATTTTACATGTCCTTTTTTTTACTGCTGTCTTTTTACTGAAATCTCTGAAGCTGTACCTGGCAATTTTGGCCAGCTACATTTAGTTTGGGCTGTCTCCAAAAATGGGGAGTCATATTGCCGACTAAAGGACCTACTTTAAACTGGTAACACCAAATTCCAGAATAAGGGTGTAGGAAACAATTATCACAAACCTTCCAACTGTACCATCCGTGACTTCGGCATTGTCACATCCTGCATACCAGTTCACACTAAACTCTTTGGTCTTTTCTGTTCCCCTGGGTGGCTCTGGTGAGGTCACATGACCTAGCTGTGGGTGATTAATGCGGTATCCTGGTGGTAACCCCTCAGCCCCTTCCTCTATTGATTTAAGACAGTGCGTCAAGCGACAGCAGACAGCCCTTGAGAGATGGCCATGATGATAGAGGGTGCCTGTCAAACAAACAACCAATAGTAATCACAATTTTGATCATTACTCTATTTGGCAAAGTATATTTGGTGGTCAAAAAGGTTACTGTTATCATGTATTAGGCTTAATTCCCTGATACTGCAGAAACACTGATTTGATTTTGGGGCCTTTCAGGGTATTCCTAGTTCATTAGTTGCACATCAAGATAAGGTGTCCCTGGCCTGGTGCTCAGCATAAGCAATGGAGTAGGGAAAACAAGCCATTGAGCCACAACTGGAAGAAAGGCCATGGTCGGCTCGACTTGAACCAATAGGTTGGAAGCTGTATTATGATTATGGAAACCAAAAATATCTTGCCTGTTGTTACTCTCAGTATTGCCAATCAACAAGTAACAAGGTCAATAAGATATTTTTAGCATCATTTACATTGGTTTAAAAAAAACCATGAAGGTGCAATAAGCAAAGCATTCCACAAGTTTTCGTCATGTTATGTTGATTCAATTTTAACTTAACATTTGCTTTTAACACAATCTACATATACCCAATAAAAACTGACAGACTATACACAATTTGCAAGGTACTACTGCATTGAAAAAATTCATTTGTAGCTCACAACCAAGGTTGGTACCACGCCAGGCGGCACCAGGGGGTGCTCCCCAGCTCTTAAAATCTTCACCTGGTACTTGCCATCACTATCAGCATCACCACCCGGTACAAACTTCTTACCCTAACTGAATAAAATTCTAAGATTTCTCTACATTTGAGTGAAAATTCCTGCCAACAAATTTTTAAGGGGAGGTGGGTCACTGACTCCCCTTACACCCCTCCCTCAGGATGGTGATCACAAATTACCCAGCTCTCAAAATGGTCTGGTGACATCTCTGCTCACAGCACAATGAAAAATTAGTTTGTTAAAAAAAAATACCACATTATGGTAAAGTTCTTTCTTGCCATTTCTGGTTGTTTCCCTAGGAATTGATGATTTTAAGTCCTGGGAGGCTTTGACAGAGCTAGATGCTCAAAAAATTACTGAATAAAGGAGAGAAAACAAACCTAACGTTAGTGAACTGAGATAGATTGGTTCCACAAAGTGAGTGAGCAAAGAACCCTGGAGACCCAAGATGTTCCATCGACAGACTTTGTCACTACAGGACATGGTTCTTAACCTCTGTTGGTTCTGCATAATGGCATCCCAGGTTTGAACTGGATTTTTCTCCTGTATGGGTATTGTACCTTCACCTGATGAATGAAAAAGTGCAACAACATAATACTGGCTTCCAAACATAGTATTCCTAACTTTGGTTAGGTTTAAATGTGCTGTGGGTTCATAATTTCATGGTTCATTGTTCTGGCTGTGATTTGGTGATACGCTGATTATATATAAACTACATTAAACATATTTTTCTTTTGTCTCCTTTACTTGATTGGCTGTAAACGAAGTGCTTGTTACGGAAACACCAAACAAGGTAGCAAACTATATACACGCACCAAAAATCTAATCAATCATGTTATTTGATGTGAATTGTTTCTCAACATGTTGCCATTAACGTTACTAGCAACGTTAACGTTGCTATTAACGTGTCTGTAACAGGCTTTCAAGCAGACCCAGACAAAAAATTAGGATAAAAGAAGGACCAATATTTTGCAATAAGTAGGAGAAAAGTAGGAGTTAGGAAATAAAAAGTAGGATAAAAGTAGGACATGTGTGAGCTTCCAGGAGTACTGTTTAGTCTAAGATCAGTGCTCTTCCATTAAACACATGAACAGTAACACAGACCCTAAACAATCAAATAAAGTACTATGTAGGAACCAGACAATATCCAACATGTATGTGAAAACCATTCCAAAATTTAACCTTTTTATGCACAATCACAGTTTGGCTAACTAGCATGTGCATTTAATTGAAAGCATTTCATGGAATACAATATCAAAAAGCCTTTTGTAGTGCAGTTATTCTCCACAAAAAGTAATGACAAAATGAACGTGATGGCCTCCACCCCTTATAGCCATCCGATCCACCTACTTTATTTATCAAAGCAGCTTTAAAAAAAGAATTAACACTGCTGCCAGAGTAATAATCAAAATCTATGTTAAACAAGAGCCCAAGGGCACTATGGTTCCTTGCATTTTAGATAATTTTGTATTTAGGGAGTAGCAAGGTAAGGCATAATTTGCACCTTCAACCCCAATGACTTTTGGCCATCACCCCAAAACACAGGGGCACATTTAACTTTCAAAATCATACAAACACTTGCAGTTTGGGAGAAATTGAACACTTGGATTTTTCAAGTTATCACAATACATACCTCCCATTTCCATGTGACAAATACATACACTCATCTCCTTTCACTAAAATGTCATTTACTTGAGTTTGGGGCAGTATAGGAGGGTAGTTAATTGCCTTTTTGGTCCAAGACCAAGAAACTAACATGGTTCTGTAATTTTATCTAATAAATGACTTTTAACTTGACCTTTTAACCTGATGAAGGTGTTCAAAAAGCCACAGTAGTCCCTAGTGTGAAAGAAGAGGTAAAAAAGGGAAACTGCTTTCATATTTTAGTATTGTGATATGTATACAATATCATAAAAATTGTAGCCAAAACTTGCATCTTAGATGTTGAAATGTGTACTACTATAAGTAATTATGCAACAACATTTTAACATTTTTACCACTGATTCAAACAATTAACAAAAACTGTCTTATTATAAATGATCAATGCCACCCAATGCTTGAATGGATATCTTTAGATGACATCTTTTACATTTTGGCCAATCACACTTTCAGGACTTCCTAATTTACACTGAGAATTTATAAAAACCTAAAAGGAATACCATTTTTTCTAGAGTATGTGTATTGCATTACTGGTTCATAAAAATTTTCATATAACATAAACACTGAGAAGTGAGTATTCAGCCAAAGAGTTCACATTAAAACATCTCCTGTCAACCAGGAAACAAAGTAACATCACAAATAAATAACTCATAAGAACTTTGAACACATTATCAAATGCAAACATGGACCCTATTTAAAACAAGGTTATTTCAGGAGTTTTTTATTCCTTTAAAACTACAACAAGGACAGGTTTCCTTGACCCATAAAAATAATCTGAATCCTGAACTAAAATGTTAATGATTTTTGGGGACAACATTGTATTATTTAGAGAATTTTAAAAGCAGCATACTGTACAGGTACAGAGCATATCCATAAAGTCATTCCAACTGAAGGCTGGAAATCAGTCACCTTCAACTTTTTGCAAATATTCCAAACATTTGGCACAAGGTCACCAATGACCCCCACAAAATCCAAAAACAATACAAGGTTTACAATCTAAGACAAATATAAACAAAATGTGGCTTCGGCCAATTTTTCCAAAAAAAATTAAGTTCAAGGCAATAAGAACAGTAAAATATTAAGACAGTCAATTTACACAACCTTAAATTTTTGCCAGATTTTAGATATAATGAAACTGATCATGTTCAATACAACATATTTTAATATGGATTGTAAGTGGAGGGCATGAATTGCTTCAAGATAAAAAGGAGTACCTGCATTTCACTTTCAGGTCATGCTATCCAAAACAGCAGATGGGTTGACATTGAAATGTGAGCAAAACAATTTAGCAATCTCACAGTACACCCCATTAACAAATGCTGGTATTGTACTTGACATTTTTTTGGAAGTGACTGGCCTTTGGAAACAATTAGAGATGAAAGAGAGTGTCACAGAAAGTTTGGGGTTGTTTCACAAAAAAGTACGAAAATGTTGGTAAAAAGTAAGAGAAAGTAGGATTTTAAGCAAAAAAATAGGAAAAGTAGGACTGCTTGAAAGCCTGCTGTAAACTAGTTTCCTAAATGTTAGAGTGCAGACCAGAGTACCAGACCTACAAAAAGAGTCACACATGCACCTTAATTTAGGAGAGAGTAATTTATCTAACTGGGCAGTATGGGTGGTTGGGCACAGGAAATATATAAGTGATTTGGCAATAGCTGCTAGTCAGAAAAATGACTCTGCCCTTACAGGGTTCTTGGCAGTATGACCTGGCCAGGACTCAAACTCCCAACTGCAAGTCTGATGCTTTCACTACTTGAACATGCAGAAAACCCCTGAGATTACGCAAAAGGTAATCATTAACCTGTTCGTGAAACACACACTGATGAAACACTTACCTAACTCCATTTTAGTTCTTAGGAGTCCCTGAATATTTTTTTCAATTGTTGGACAATGATTTGCATACCCTGAGAAGTTCAAGTCCCCAGATGGTCCCTCTTGGTTTCCCTGACTGTCTGTCCATGAAAACTGGGCCCCATCTCCACAAGGGGCTGTGCTGATATACAGATGAAGGGAGCATCCTTCTTTCAGAGTCAGCTTTCCTGATTGACCAGGGCAGAGGATGGTCTTTTCTGGATTTGTTCTGTACATCTTCAACTGCCGATATAAATATCTGTGAATGAAGGTAAGTTTTCAGCAGAAGTTTTCAGTGAAAGGTTTTAGCATGTCATTAACGTATAAATTTCTTCATTACCATAATAACTTTTCTAAGAACTCAAACAATAACATGAATAGAAATTTCTAACTATGCTTGCAAAAGCACAATTTTGATGAAAATTTGGTTGGGACACCACACAGCTCCTCAGCAAATTTAGTACCAGCCATAAGCAGACATTTGTGCAGGGAATCAAATTCAAAGACTTTTTTGAGTGTGAGTGCATCCAATGCAGGCACGGAATCTGCTAAGGTAATGTCAAGCTACCACTACAATAAGTGTAAGAAGATGAATACAAAGAGCCACTATGGCTGCAAAGTTTTAGCTTCTTACTGCTTGTGTGAATTTTTTTTTTTTAAATGAACTAAGGATAGATGTATCTCATGAGTACATAATGAAAGGTCATAATACAGTGGGTCCTTCAAATGACTTCATGGCCAGGGTTCTCGTTAGCCAAATTTTAAGTGGGTGCAACACTTGGTTTGAATTTAGGTTTTGCTGTGTAGAGCCCCACTTGAAAGTTCAGTACCTGGTTTGAAAAGCGAGTGCCTGTGTTGGAAATTGCAATGGATTAACAACCCCACACATGCATAATTACTATAACCATCCCAGAAAATGGAACATGTAACAGGTGATCCACACTGCTAACTTCACATTCACAACCTCTGGCATTCTGCATTTTTAGTATATATTGGCAACACTTACTTTTAGTTTATTGTTACAGTAACACTAAAAGCTAGAAAAATGGAATGTTCTGATTTTTATCGGTTTCAAAACTCAGAAACGGAAAAATTCCACTTGAAACAGAACAGTTGGCAAGTATGTAGTACTATGTACATGTGCAACATGTGCAATATTAATTTTGTCACCAGTTCATTGTACATAAATTCTTGATCAATCAACTGAAGATATTCCATGTTAGTTTACGCATTGCACAGTTTCATTTTTGTCCAGTTTCAGTTTACAAAATCTTGCAGTACAAAAGAGTGTCACACATACATTACTACATATGGCAAAATGTTTCAGTAATTACAAAACAAGTGTTCAGCAACTCAAATTGCCAATGGATTTGTTTGTGCTTATAGTAGTAGTGCTGGAATTGCAGAGCTTTGCAGAACTTCATCCCCTTAATCTCAACCCCACTGGACCCCCATATGGATCCTTAAGCAGGCCCCTTAACCCTGTAAGGCCATCCCTTTGTCATTGTGACCAATGCTTCTGGCCTCGTAAATTCCTGCCTCTGACCAATTTGACAAAAAAGATGACGGAGAACCTAGTAGATAACTGCAAATGTTAAATTTACATGTCTATAATAAAATTCCAACACGCAACTATTATTACGTGTAGATTATTTAAGGAGATAACTGCTAAAAGTTTAAAAATAAAAATAAATAAATAATAATAAAATATTTGCCTACTTTTAAGGGATGTAAATTTTGCAAAGCATGTGGTACTTTTCCCAACTAATCACTAACAATTTAAAGATTCATAAGACCTTGACAAGGCTAGAGTTTTTTCAGTTTTTACTTACTAGATGAGACTCCTATGTACAACATAACTGAAATAAGGACAATATCTTTATTCCGTAATAAGTATGAAGATGGCTCTCAAATCCTTCACCCCCCCCCCTTCCCTGGACAATTTCTACAAATCCAGACCTAGTGAAACCTTTTCCTAGGCAACCCACTTCCATCAGACTATACACAGCCCACTTCCATCTGGCAATGCACACCCAGTTAACCTTGCCCCCCACCCCCATCTCCAAGGCACAGTATATTTTTTGTTACCTCATAAATGCTCTCCTTGTAATCACCTCTGCGTGAGAGTCCTGTACAGTCTGTCCTTCCAAACTCAATTTATCCCCAGTGACACATCGGTTTCCTGCAAAATAAAAGCAACAGCTCAAATTAGGACAAAATTTTTTTTACAAGAAAAATTTGTTTTTAATTAGCAAAAATGCAGCAGTCACTGTGTCTAAGAGAGTCTTGACACTAACAGACTTCCACATGTCAGAAAGCACACCAAACAAATTTTAGAGATCACTTTGTTTGCAGATAACTGAATTCTCCTTGTAAATAAATAAATACAAAAATTATTTCTGATGGACAACGAAAAAGTTTCCAACGACTGAGACATATTGCAATCATGGCAACATTATTGGTAAATTTATCATGCAGTGACGTCACTCCTTAAGAATGCAACAAAGACACCCAAGTATTTCAAGTTAGTTACGTACAGTAGTAGGTTAGTATAGTGTTTTACAGCCCAGTTTCCCTCCTATTGGTTCAAGTCGAGCCGGCCACAGCCTTTTTTCCAGTTGTGGTTCACTGGCTTGTTTTCCCTACTCCATTGCTTATGTAGAGCATCATAAACAATGGCAGTAGGTTCCTTTGCCACAGCCCTTTTTCCAGTTGTGGCTCATTGGCTTGGTGGTATGGGATGTAACTGGTATCTGAGTTTGTTACATGATCTTTGCCCTCAAGTGAGCTATGCTTTCATTGTCTCCATGCAGTACCAAGCGAAAAGCAATTATTGCCAATTAATACACTTGACTGCTCTGCTAGCTAACCCCAAATGTAATGTAACTATTTGTGTATTTTAACTATGTTGTACTTCCTGTCAACCAATTATCTGTGTGAGTGGAACCTGACTATTTCAAGTGTGTGTTTGTGAAGTGTGCTTCATTCCCTGGCCGAGGGGATAAGATGCAATCAGGCAGAGGAGGAAGATGTCTCAAAAAGTATGAGGGAAAGTTACATCATGTGTATCTATACCTATCAGATCCTACTTAAAGGGAAATATTGCGTTTGTTTTACGAGGAAATTTCATCCTTCTTAAACCATTATTTATAGGAAAAGAGTGATAAATAATTACACATAAGGCAGTATGGTAGCCTTCTTTTCAAGAAATAAGTTTCCCTCAGATAGAAATTCAGTTGTTTGTTGCTCAAGAATAATTTGTTCACCCAAACTTTCAACATTTCAAAAGGTGCAACTTCCATAACTTTTCTTGTGCATAATACTTTGAGGAGATGAAGCTATTGCTGGGGTATATTGTTGAGGCCAAAGGATTAAATCAAAACTGAATTGTGAAACATTTCCCAAAAGGACAATAAAAGGCTTATTCCAGAGACAAAATTCATTAACCTCAAGATATGCAGAAAAATCTTCTTTTTTAGGAGGTGAAAAATTTATCTCAATAGCATGTAGCGTTCGGAAGATACAAATTTATAAAGTAATGCAACTTTTTTTCTTTTGATTTGGTGCATACTGTAATGTAAATCTGTGATGTCATCGCAGCTCATTTATTTTTTTATAATTTTGATGTCCCTGCAGGAAATATTAACCAACAGTGGTGGTTGTACTCGGAGGGTGAAGAGTAATGTTTGATCTACAGGCAAAGATATTTAAACATTCCCACAGGTTAGAAACATATATAAAATTTCAAGGACAAAAGAACTTACCGTATTAAGAAAAACAAAAGGAATCAGAGACAATGTGTCCACAATACATAATTTTTGTGGCTTTGTTGAAAAGCAGCGGTATGTTTTAACAAAAATATCCAATCTTTAAAATGAGATATCTTGAGTTTGGAAAAGGTATTGCGACAGGGGTTGCAGGACACAGTGTGGACATTTTTTTTATGAAACAAAACCCTGGTGAAAAGCCACCAGAAGGCTGCCCTTTAAATAAATGCTGAGGAAATGATCCCTTCCCCCAAAGTGCTAACACACCCTGTATCCCTTTCTTCTGTAAGCTTTCTCTCAACTTCTGTACTGTACGTTCTAAATCTTTTTTGAAACTCGATAGATGCCTATTACGTAACTCAATGCCCAATAAAGGTCGGAAACATTTTTAAGGAAGTAAAAATATTTCTCTATTCAAAAGTTGCTGTTCCTCAAAGGTTTGAACTACGAAGTAAAATCTGTCATCATAAAATGTATAAAACAAATCAAAAAGAATAAAAAGTGTTTGGGTTTTTTCTTCAATTGCAAACAATACTATTTTTGTAGAAACAGAGCACACAATTGCCCAGGTTAGAAATGGTCTCGTCTGGCTGAGTCATCAAAACCAATTTTGGATAAAGCCAGTCATTGTCTTCAGACAGTGAACAATTATGTAGTCACATAGAACTTGTGCACCAACGTTAAGAACGTAGATGAGCTATAGTATACGCCAACACTAAAATGCACAATCCTACACATGTTTTGCAAAAGTCTTGTCTGCAATGAGTCCAAAGGTTTTCCCTTTCACAAAACCAAAAATGACTCTAGAGAGCTATTTACTTTTAATGCTATATTGGAACATTTTAAATGCAATATTTCCCTTTAAATTTTGCAAGTCTGTGATTTCAGCTGAGACATACAGTACTTACCAGTGCCCAGGGCAATGACACGTCCATTGTCAGACTGCTCTATCTTCAGAATGAGGGCAGCAATCACTTTCTTACCACTGAAGCATTCTGGGATATTTACAACTAAGTTATTAAAAGCTTGGTGTGAGAGAGATGCAATTCGGTCATAAAAGCTGTCACCACCAAAACCAGGCTGAAATGATGAAAAAAAAACATTAAATTGCTTTAATTTGAAATATCTTCTGAATATATTATCTTTCTATTGAATTAATTTGCTATGTCTTTTCATATTTGTATCCTTTTATGGCATTAATTTGTAATGTCTCAGAGAGTTACATTGTTTAATTGAATTAAATAGTGACGTTTGTATCTTTTGTAATTTAAAATGGCTTCTTAACTTGTATAATTTTTATTCAGTTCATTAGAAATATATTTGCCAAACCAAGCATACCAAAAGTCCTTGTCAGTAGCAGTTTAACATGTTAGCTTAGGGTAGATGGAGCTTTACAGTCCAGTTTTTAAACAATTGGTTTAGCAGGGGCTGGCCATGACCATTTTCCCGTTCTAGCATGTTTTCTGAAGTACTCCACTGCTGAGCATTGAGCACCAACCACAATCATGACACATGCGGCTTGGTTACTTGCCCCCGGAAAATATAACAATAATCTGGGTGTAATGTGATCAACGAAGACACCAAATCTGCCTTCGCTATCTCCGGAAACACAAAATCAATTAACACTCACATGCCACACAGTGCATTTCACACCTTTTGTTTGTCTGGCAAGTCACTTCCTTGACCAGTGGGTAATTTAATCTGTGATGGTGACACAGTTATCAGATGAGCACTGAGCAAATTTCTGTAACCAAGGTGTACACATAATGATGGCAGTAGGTACCATTCCTAAAGTCTTCGGTATAACCAAGTTGGATGCTCTAACAACTTTACAATAAGTTTCACACATGTTGGAAGTGAACTAAATCTGAACAAAACTGTCTTGCTTTGCATTCTTACCTGGGAATTATTTGAGAGACCTGGAGAAAACTGAAAAGCACCCTCAGCAGCTAGGATGCGTAATGCCGCCTCAGCAGCTTCTCTCCTGCCCTCCTTCTTGTTATGTGTAACAACTGGTGGAAAAGCACGTCTCCCAATTCGAGCAATAAATTTGAATCTGAAAAAGGAAAACGTACACCATGAAAACATTGGAAGAATTTGTGGAGTATGAGTCAGTTGAAACTCCAGATAAAAGTTAGTTTTAAAGAAGTATGTATTAACAAAGAAAACATCTATAATGGCTTTCTGTGTCTGACCAGTACTAAATGATAGCAAAAGCAAACTTCTTTTGTATTTGAATGATGGAAAATATGTTTGTAGTTGTCAATTCTTTTTTTTAATTTCCTTCATTTGAAAACTCAAGACATATCTGGAGGGCAAAGTCATCCCCATAGAAGTACTGAACTCAGTGTGTATGTACATACATTCCCATAAGACATTATGTCAGACTGAAGATTTCAGATTGTCTTCAGGTATACAGTCTGACATTTTTCTAGGAAGGGTGCAGAGAGCAAGATACCCATAATGAAAAGCACTTTGTAATACTCCAGCACCATTGTCAATATACAAAAGGAATGCCATTTCTTTGTCCAACTTCTAAAACTTTAAAAAGGTAATCAATTCTTGAGTTTCACAGAACTGTACCCTGTATGTTTTGTGTTTGAAAATATTCTGTACTTTACACCGAAAGGTAATGTTTGGTGAAGAGTTGAGGGATTCTTAGCTGATTAAAATCTTCCAAAAATGAAATGGGAGGAATGGACTCTTTACTCCAAAATAAAAATAAAAATAAATAAGTACTGCCCATTTAGTTCTGCTCCATTCCCCACAAAACTTGGAGCAAAGTAATCATCTCTGGCGAGCAGAAAAGAACACATTCTACCAAGTGACTTTTCCATGTAATTGGTCCAGAAATAGGCAAAGTCAAAAATTTACCTTGGAACTGTGTTGCAGCTCTTGTGCACCTGTGAGTAGTTGCACTAAAGAAGGCAATAGTACAGATTAAATGATGCAACAACCACAATAAGAGTGCCTATCAGCAGCCACTCACCAAACTTAAATTTGAAAATGCCCCCTCCCTACCCCCTTCACATAGCAAAGACTGGAGGAAGAAAATGTATGCTTACTTGGGTTTATGGGAGGGGCCAGTCTGCCCAACCATCTCAAGGGTTGGTTGTTGTTGAACTGACTGTCCAAATTCCATGAATGCACTAATGGGATTCTTGTTTAACAATTTCATTGTCTCTGATACATCGCTGGATGATGCTACCCTGGTAGCTGAAGGTATTGGCAAGCTCTGAAAATTAGTGGAGTGAGATGATCCCAGAGATGACGGGAAGGAGGAAGGAAGTGAATGAAGGTGCTGAGTAACAGAGGAAGGGGGTGGGGGAATATTCAACACTTCGTTCGGGGGTGCAGCAAATGGTAGTGTCAACGATGACAATACCGCATCCCCCGAGTCAGAGGATTTCCCCTTTTTAAGAGCACACCACATTGGAGGTTGGGCTTGAGTCTTCCTAACACTTCCAGTTTTTTCCAGTTTGTATAGGGTGGGGTTCACATCACTTGATGTTGCCCCTTTGCCAAGTACAGCTCTGGCTATGTCTACGGTTGAAAATGGCTGACCTGTGGACAGTCGCTGCATAATTCTTTCTTCCAGGCTAGATGGAGATGCATCTCCTGCGGCATCTCTCAGTAGCTGCAATGGAGGTTGGGGTTGCCTGTGTGGTGCTGTAGACTGAATCATCCTTCCCATACCACGTCCCATACCAGGAACAGATATTCCCTCCATCAAGGATGGTGCTGGTGGCAAATGTTCACTTTTAGACTTTCTTAAAACTTCATGGGGAAACTTTGGTAGAACAGAATGACTGCTACTTTCATCTGTATCTTCCAATGTCACAAAAGCTTCCATCGGAGATGATGAATGACTCCCTGGTTCTTCGCAATCTGCCAATTCTGACCATCTGCCAGCTTCTCCTTCCATGCCCACTTTTCCAGGGGGACATTCTTGCCCAGCATGTTTTCCCCTACCAAATCCACGAGCTCCCCAAGGTTCCATTGGATTTATCCCCGAGAGGGTAGAATTACTTTCCTCTGGTGGTAGAGTGTCCATAGGCTCTGGGACATTTGACGGTGAAGGACTTCCTTGTTCTTCAAGATCTATATATGGTGATGTCCCAGGGGGTTTGGCTTTTTCATTCCTATCCCTTTTGACTTCAGCTTTCTTCTCATCTTTCTGATTTCCATGGTGTCCTCTCTTCTCATCCTCCCATTTGGACCCCACCCTAAAACCACTTTGCCCCCAGCCATTAGAACCCAGCATATCATTCCACATCTCACTGTGGTTAGCCCTCATTCTATTCCTGCCCCCTCCCTGGTGTGAAAATCCTCCTGATCTAGGTTGAGATCGTCCTTTATCTTTCCTGCCTCTGGAGCTAACAGCACCAACTTGCTGCCCTCCACTTCGAGTATATTTTAATCCAAGACCATTTGGCAAAATAATCCACTTAGGAGGTTGATTGGTCACCTTCCTTACCCAACCGTTCTTTTCCATGCTATACAGGCTGCGATTAACATCCTTCTTTTGCAGTTTTTTGCCAACCTTAGCCAAGAGACTTTTTGTTAAGACAGGTTCTTGACTTGAATCAAGAATGCTAAGGATTTTTTGCTCCAGATCTCCTACTTGCATACTTTGTTTCTGATGAGGGGGTAAAGGTAATGTAAAGCTCTGTCCAGATGAAGCACTATCTTCTTCATCTGTGCTTCTATCCTCATCTATGGAAGTCATGTTGATTCTTCAATACAGTACAACACTGAAATGATAAAGCAGAGTGGTTGACGAGGTTTTCTTTCATGGGAAATAAGTGTCTGTAAAACCTTTGAGCTGAGTTGCAGTTAAAGTCAAAGCTGAAGGGAAAAAAAGGAAATAAAAAATCTCCAATTTAATCATTGATACATAGACAAGCAGTGAACATAGCAATGTACATAGCTTATCAGTTTTGTTAATAATGTACTTGGAACATAAATATAGCTTTGAAATATTAACCAAATTTAAAGGGCCAAACCTCTCACCCCAAACTACAGTTTTGGTACCCGGGTACCAAATTCTCAATTGGCTCAGCTCTTTGGTTGACAGCTAATTCAAACAATGCACAGTGCCAAAGCTTATATTGCACAGCATGTATGGTACTGAGAGTGCTTTGATTATATAAATTGAGTTTTTCTATACTCACCCTGAAGCAATAAACTGAGATTGTGTCTGGGTGAGGATGAATTTCAAAAAATTGTGAAAGGAGCTTCAGTAAGAAGGTTAGGAGAATTGGTACTGTTTGGGGTGAGAGAACAGGGCCTTTAAATCTTCTAGAATGAATCTAAGCTGGAAAATTAGACATTTCTCTTAAAATTCATCCTCTTTGCAGCTCTGCCAAACAGCATCTCTTTTGAGCTCAACTTAACATGAAGGTTTCGACATCAAGGATCACACAATATGGTACAGTACAGTCTGTGACCATACTTTATCATCATGTACATCATCTTAACCCACTTCATATTGAGTTGATATCAGATAGGGAATTGGTGTAAATTATCCATTATCCACTGTGACACAACTTTTTGAATATTTAGAAGAAATCACACATTTGTGACACATCAAGTCCTTTAGTTACGGCTATAAATGACAACTTGTCTGGGATAGGAAATAATTCTTTAGAACTCTGAATCTGAAATAGGATGGATTGCTGTCCAACATACTGTAGGTGATGTGAGGGTCTGTTTTAAGATATTAGTCCTGCCCACTGCCAATGAATGGAACTATTGATCACATCTTTTGAAGTTCAACTCAAAAGGAAGATAGAACTCACTATCTTTACACCATCTGAACACCAGCAAAAATAATGGTTGTGGCATGCGACAAGCATTTTGCCAATCCCAAGATGTAGAAAAATAAACCATCTCAAATTAACTTCAAGGGCAGGAGCAGTCATCCCAAATTGAAGTAGTGTAGTAGACTGTCCAGTTTCATGATTGGCTGTTGGGAGTCATGTGACAACATTTTTTCCTCTTCAAATGTGAAATTTACTGGAAATAACTGCTTGGTTTACCTTAAATATGCAATAGTAAAATCATAAAATATTATTGAAAGATACTTTGAAGAAAATAAGATGAAAATTGTGCTATTTAGCTTTTGCTCAAAATAAATTTGGGGGACTGCTCTTTACCTTGCATGTCAAGGTGCCCACAAGCGATTGCACACCAAGGCTTAAAGTGAAAGGTCTGGCCCTGAGGTACTGTAGCATACAGTATAAACTGCACCCAAAGTCACATGTAAGTTGTGTCTTTATTTGATAACTTTAGCTGATGTCTGCCATATAATGACCTAGCTAATTAGTAGGCCTATGCCTTCCAAAAATTTCAGCGATCTTGCCAATGACAAATTTGTGAGATCTACACTGTAGCAGTGTGTGTGCTTGCTATTGATATTGCACAGAACGAGTGCACTGTCAGATTACAGAACATTTGAACATTACAATACATTACAGACATAAACAAAAACCCACTACCGTACATACAAAACTCTCTAAGCATAAACTGCTACAGTACTTGAATACTGTAGCTAAATGAATGTACATACGTAAACGGTGCACTGGGCATAGCATTTGTTTGCATCTTCGAATGGCCTATGCACAAACAACCTAGGACTATACTCAGGTTGGTGCAACTTTTGGCTAAGACCTATAATTGTAGTAAGAAACATTGCCCATGCCATCAGAATTGTTGCCCAATGACATGAAAAAGGAGGAAAATCTTACAAAAAATTTCAGCGATCTTGCCAATGACAAATTTGTGAGATCTGCACTGTAGCATTATGCATGCTTGCTATTGATATCACACAGAATGAGTGCACTGTCAGATTACAGAACATTTGAACATTACAATACATTACAGACACAAACAAAAACCCACTACCGTACATACAAAACTCTCTAAGCATAAACTGCTACAGTACTTGAATACTGTAGCTAAATATGAATGTACATACGTAAACGGTGCCCTGTGCACAGCATTTGTTTGCATCTTCGAATGGCCTATACACAAACAACCTAGGACTATACTTGAATTAGTGCAACTTTAGGCTAAGGCCTATGTAGTAAGAAACATTATCCATGCCATCGAAATTGTTGCCCAATGACATGAAAAAGGAGGAAAATCTTACATTAAATCCTTGCTGGGATAGGGGAGAAGGTTTCTGACACAGTGAGGCAGCATACATGTAGGCTTAGACTACAGGTATAAACATGTACAGTAAGGCCCTATAGCTATACATTTTTGGTACAAGGGGCACATCCTAACCTAACATTCGTCATTGATTAGTATCATGAAAATATGGTACCCAATTGCGTACAGACAGCATTCAGTATACAATGACTGCATCTTGCTGGTGTGGTTGATAAAAGCTCAAAAGCAGCTGATGTACATGAATATTCATAGACTGCCTATGACTGCCTACACAGAAAAAGTTCTAACTGCATATTTGTTCAAGTAACTGTAACTCTTTTTAAATGTTATTTTTATACTATTCATTGAACTCTTTTCCGCCAGAAAGCTTACTCATACCTCCCAAATGACCTATATTTTGTGGCTTTGATCCCCATTTAAACACCCAAACCTGCAGACCCACCTAGCCCTCTGAAAAACCCGCATCTAAAATCTCTGTAGTATCCATAGAGAACCATGCAAATTTACAAATACAAGTTACTGGTAAAGTTAGTTGTATCTGACAGCACATTCAACAGCTCGCGCTGCTACACAATGTATAGGCCTAGGTACGTATGTACCTATGTTTACTGTCGCAACATGCCATGGCTATTGGCTAACCTTCCCAGCAGGTATGGAATGTACTCCTGTCCCTGCGTAAATAGTGTAAGAATGGTTAAAAGTGCAATGCAGCATTCAATAGTAATGAATGCCCACTTTGCAAGTTAGGCGGGGCTTGCCTCAGTTTCCCAACAAATAAATGTTCTTGACAGTCCGGACAGCTCTTGACATTCTTGACTGTGCTTTCATGGCTACAATGCCATATGAGATGTACAGTACCAAGATCTATAGGCCTAGGCTAGTGGAAATCCCATGTGGATTGGTCCGACGGTCAGTGACATATGGAGTTGACCTTGAACTTCGCAAAAAAAACGGAGTGACCTGCCTCTGACAAACTGAAACAGTACCGCACCAAAAATTATTCATGATTGAATTGTGATTAGGAGAGGTTTTAGTAAAATTGTGCCATTGTATCTGTCTAACCTAGGCCTGGGCCCTAATATTATTTCGGCAAATCTATTAAGACCCACAATTTTTCTAGACCTTACTGAAAAAAAATTAGTAGGCCTACCATACTTAATGTTTTTGGTGGTAACCTGGCAAAATTGTGCTGACTGATATGCCAAAAAAGTGCCACAATTTTGCATGCAGACACTTCTAACATTCAAAGTTTTTCAAAAAGCCCTCACCTTATACCCCTCCCAAGGCCAACAATCCACCAACAGATAGATCAGAGTTGACCTGCATCTAGCCTCTCGGAACTTGGGAGCTATAGGCCTATCACCTACAACTTGCTGCGAAGATCTAAGGCCTAGGCTAACACTTGCTGCGAAGGTTAGCCAATGGCAATAACGATGCACCAACCAACGCCACGGACATATCAGACTAGTTAACCCATGCACATCTAGCCCTTCGGACTGGGGCCACACTGGAAAGGACATTTGCTGTAGCTCTACGCCATAGAATCACGCCAAGGTGGAGGTGCCAACTGTTGTAATTTTCCCTGTAGCAGCCTGGTACGTCGTATGCCAAATTTGTTGGCGTACATTTCCGTACGCCAGAGATCTTTCAGGTGAAAGGCCCTACTTTCCAGTATGGGACTGGGGAGCTATGCTTACTCCTCTTTAGTGTGAATAACATGATGAAACAAAGCTTGTTCTTTGCCCTTGGCTGCTGTCAAAGATCTCGTAAGTAGTAGGCCTAGCCTAGGCTAGTTCCACTTAGGGCCTTAGTAAATTCAGGTGTGCACTCGATAGCCTGCACACTCAACATTCACCACATCATAGTTAGGCCTAGTCACTGAACGTGACCGTATAATCCGCTCCTTGTAGTCACTCCTTACTACGGTCACTGGCCTACATGTACAAAGGTAACAACGTTTTAAGCCAAAACAACAAATCGAGCTCTAATTACGATGGAATGGTTCATAGAACAGATTTGAGTTAATATAATGATTTTGAGCATTCTTAAATACCACTTATACCTTCTGGAATGTTTAATACCAGTAAATTCATAGCAA
This sequence comes from Holothuria scabra, assembly GCA_037179385.1. Lineage (NCBI taxonomy): Eukaryota > Metazoa > Echinodermata > Holothuroidea > Aspidochirotida > Holothuriidae > Holothuria > Holothuria scabra. The sequence goes on from CM074179.1 coordinate 7,598,543, forward strand.
AAGGCAGGAAAAATGTGGTGCCATCCTTCGCATTAACATCGACATCTTGATCGTCTGCTACTGTGTTGCATGATGGGAAGGACTTCCGCTAGACAAGCTGTCGAAGACCAATTAGTAAGCGCGGCTAGTCAATACTTGTACTTCATATTGTAAGCTCTCTGTACATTACGAAAATGTACAGTCACTGCGTAGGTTTCTCCGTTTTAAATGAGATCACATGACAAACACTGACTTCTTCGACTGAAAAAATAATCTGCACAGGCTTAACGTTACTCGCAGAATTACCCAGCCAAAATTTCCCTCTTAAAGGTCTTATTTCGTTAACAGACTTATGTGGAAGGTGAATGTGATGACAAAGATCATCTGTGGAAAGTTTGGTGAGAAAAGGTATCTTTTTGGGGACGTGAGGGATGCCTACTCACGCGTGAGTAGGCAAGTGAGCTGTGTTTTTGTGTATACCGGGCAAGGGCCCAGAAATGAAGTGTATAGCATAGGAACGTAATGCTGGGTCCTGTTCAAGGGCTAAGTTAGGCCCTGTTCAAGTTTGATGGCATTGGCATATGATCTGTAACAGCTACAGCTTGGCATTAGCAATGAGCCAGCACCTGCTGGACTTGACACTCATTTCGTAGCCTAGTAAAATGCTAATGTAAACTGTAACGTTAGTGTGTACAGTAACTGCCTAGCTAGCCTAACGTTAGACCAAAGTTAGGGATTTGCCACAACCTTAGCCTAGGCTAGTATTACTGTATTATATTAGGCTAACGTTACACCAAACACCATGTACCAAGACACAAACAGGCTTAACCTTCATAACGATGAATTCATTGTTCTTGCCACTACATGATCTGAAGGTGCAGAATGCATCCACACTTTACTCAACGGCATGTGATCGGTATTAGCGTCCCTTGTCGCCCACGCTAGGTTCCTAATCGTAATTGAGTCGGAAGTGTGCAGATAACAGCACAGTACAGTAAAGGGAATTCCAGGCCCAAAATAGCGTTACTGGAAGACCTGGGATTCCCCTCGGAGGAAACAATAGAGTAATAGATAAATTTAAAAAAAAGTACTTTGAAAAAACATTATTCTATATCTAAAAAAACTTTTCATATTTATTTCGTACGCAAAAAATTATTTTAAGTACAAAAATAAGCCTACTTGGGACATAAAAATGTATTGAAAGCAACAAATTTAAAACAACTTGAAAGAGCCTAACATCTTCGATGTGTTCTTTTCTAGTAGCGACCTTCAAGTTTCCCAGGGACTGCGAAGGTCGAAATGGGGACCACAAACAGTGCCACGGCAGCCGTGCATGAACAGGAATATACCTTTTTGATGAGCGGGGCCTATATGCAGATCTGAAATGTCGTTTGCACTGACTTTAACAATAAAAATAGCAAGTGGCGTAGGGGCCGGGGGTGGACAGGGGACAGGGTTGGGGTTGGGGTGGTGGGGACGGGGTTGGGGTTGGGTGGTGGGGACGGGGGTGGGGTGGGGACGAGGGTGGGGAAGGGGTTTGGTGGCCGAAAAATTTTGGACCATGCACCTCACCCTACCCCATTAACCAAAAGCTACAGCTTTGGGTGCTAATTTTTTTTCGCTTTTTTCTACTGGATAGAACATCTTTTTGTAAATCTGATTTTTTTTTCTTAAAAGTGCGAGTACTTTAGGTTATTATAGGGACGTAATTTGCTGCGCGCCAAGCACGCCTGGTGAAAATTTAAGTCCTTTTACACGCTTGTAAATATGGAGTTTGTATGTCAGAAAGTAGTTTACATTCAGGGTTTACTGTAAGGAAATTTGAATATTTGGGGGACTATGGAAGAATCTGCCGGGTCTCTTGATGATGTGGTGTTACATATGGTAAATATCCGATTTTGTCATTTCCAGAGCTCGGAAGAGTTAACCAAAGTGATTTATGAGCGAGAACTAATGTATTTGAGTTTCGGAAAAATGAAAAAGAAAAGGTTTCTTCTGATCAGGGAAGTAGGGGGGGGGGGTGAAGCATGCTTCCGTTCCCGCTTCCAACGCCTATGAAATAAGGCACTAATATGTTCGTTTTTCTTTAAGCGTTTTCAAGGCCGCGTGTTTTAACCATTGGTTACTTTGGGACTAATAGACAAATTCGGACAGCAAGAGATGGTCGGATTTCAGTCATAACTGGGGCCTATCTGGCACCTTTTAATCCTTTAATTCCTTCGCTTGCCTGTACAATGGATGGTTATATACTCAGTTTCAGTTTCATTTATTCTCTATTTCACCTCGAAGAGGTATAAGAGACTTTCAAATAGACATAAAGAATATAACAAATGGAAGTGATACAACAAAATGCATCAAAGTACAAAAAAGAACGGTTTAAAGAACAAAGCAAAAGTAGAGAAAAAAGAAAAAAAAAGGAAAAATAATAACAAACATAATGATAGTACCATCTAACACTGCTTTTAACAAACTAAGACTATTCAGACACCAGTCACCTATAGATTTAAGATTACAATTAACCTGAGAATTTATTCATAATTATCTTACAAAACTTAAACAAGTTGGACACGATCTTCGTATTTCTACTCTGAAAAAGTTCCTTCAATTTAACAGTTGTGGGCCGTCTTCTAAAATATGGCTTAAGTAATAATTTACGTTCTGTGGTAAAGTAAGGGCACTGCAAAATATAGTGGAATTCATCCCCTAGGGCCTCCCCATCACACAAGTCACAGATTCTTTCATGATAAATAATACCCTCAAATTTACCTGTAACCACCGGTAGCTTACTATTCCCACATCTAAATTTACAGAATGAGTTACCCAGAAAGTGATCAAAATTAAGCAGATAGGGTTCAAATACTAACCTAGCTTTAAATATCCTGTAATTCTTACACTGGGAGTTTGTATTTACTTCAGCAATCCATTCCTCTTCATAAATATCGTTTAAACGTTGATTTAACGCTGCTCTCAACCAGTTACTAGATACTTCTTCACTATTGATCCATACAAATGACATTCCCGATTTGTCTAATATATCTTTCACTTTAATAATCCAGGGTGAGCTATATACTTTGGTTACATACATAATTCTAAGAAACTTATAAATTAAATGTGCTAGATTATGACCTATACCAGATGATATGGCACACCAAAATAAGACCATCCTCATTTCAACAGACTTACAGATTTTATGTCGCCCTAGCTCCCCATACACCATACAATTTGGCGTATACTTACTAAGCTTCAGAATTTTCTTACAAAATTTAGTGTGAAAGACTTCAATTTGATTGATATTTTGGAAACCCCATACCTCACATCCATACAAAAGAACCGGAAGGACAAGCTGATCGAACAATTTTATCTGGATATCGGGTGGAAGACAAAGGTTATAGGACTTATGCATCATACTGAACAGAGCTCGTCTACCCTGATTTACTTGTGCATTCACAAATGCCGCACTGAGTTGCAGCCAAATTGTCGCGCCTTTGTGTACTCGGACCTGGTTTGGGCGGATGTCTACTATCTATAGATGGATTTGGGATGGAAGCAGGGTAAATCGGACCCATAAACTCCATTTGCGTGGCCCCCGTTATAAATTTCGCAACACTTTGAGTTTGATTTGAAATGTCCAAGTGTTGTTTGGTTTTCGTCCCTTGGCTCTTCGTCAGAGAATCGAGGGGACTTTTAGAAAAAAGAAAAAAGCAGTGTTGTCCTTAAGTGGATGTATAGCTTCTTCGGGAAGCATTATCAAGTTTGGTTTCACCGAACGGCCCTTTGCCAGAGGTGGGGAAGACTTTGGAAAAAGTATAATGTCCAAACTCTTACATTTTGGGCAGAAAATTGGTACTGCAACTTGAACCAAGTTATGATAGTTGTTACATTTTGGGCAGAGAATTGTTAGTTGGACCAAATTGGTACATATTGGCCAGTTGTTTCAAAATGAGTTTTAACAAGGCCCCGTCGGGGAGAAAATTGAATTTTGTCGGGGAGTCTTCATCCATACGATAAAAGACCATGGTATGCCTGACCAATTAAAATTTAGCCTCGCCCTCCCTTCCCCGGGAATCTCTAGATTTTGCTTACGAGAAGACAATATTTATCAAGAAAACTCTCAAAATTCCCAATTTCCTTCAAGTAATTCTATTTTGCTCACTATAAGCTCCAGATTTTTAAACATTCTGAATTGAAAGTAAAAAGAAAAATACCTTACGACGAGACTTGATAGGCATACAGGCTCAACAGCAGCTCCGTACGACAAGACATGATAGGCATACAGGCTCAACAGGGAGCCGCCACTGACAGCTCCCTGCTTATAAGCAGACAAGTTCTGGAGCGGGGGAAATTTTCCAGGTCGAGCAAAAATATTTGCAGGTGAGCAAATGTGTAAAATTGTATTAACTGATTAAGTCAATGGCAAACTTCAAACTTTCTGAAGTTTTGAAGTTTTAAATTTTTGAAGGTTGCTCCATCCCTTCGCCCGGTCCTTCTTGGCTACCGGTATGATCAGAACAGTATCTGGGGTCCTTCCTCTGAGTTTTAGGCTAACGAACAACAAGAACCAATAAGCAAGGCCCCGTATTTGTCGAGATTCCATTTAGAGTGTAAAACCGCCGGTGGTCAGTAAATGGAGTGTATCCCTCTTCCCATCACATACCGGTTATATAGAATACCGGTACACTCTAAAAAGTGTTGTGTACAATTTACACAACATTGTGTGAAGAGTCCAGCAATCAACAAATGTGTTAAAATAACACATGTTTGTGTAATAAATTTACACAACATGTGTAATTAATACACATGTTGTGTAAATTTATTACACTAACATGTGTACTTTCTACACATTTGTTGATTGGTGGTCGGACTAGTCACACAATGTTGTGTAAATTCTACACAACATTTTTAGAGTGTAACTGTTTGAAGCTTATATGCAAGAAAATCGCCATCCACTCAATGATATTTAGAAAACTGCAATCCTTCATAGGAGTGCCAAAATGAGATAACCATCATTGCCCTATTCCATTCAAGGGTGGGCTCAAGATTTCCCCACAGAAAAGGGGGAGGATAAGCTTTTGTAAAGGCAGGATTTCGAAGCCCCGTCAAAGGCGACGAGTTAGCATGGGTGGGCATGACTTTGTAGAATATGAGACAATTGTAGCGCGCCGAAACATTTGGCTTTCTTTTTCAAGTAAAAACTTTAAAAAAATTTTGGGGCTCGTTTGGATGAAAATTTGAAAATGATTTTTTTTTTTACTAAGCTTTGAGGACATTTAAAAAAAATCGGTGTGTTTAGTTTTTACCCGAAAAATTTGTCCTGCTCGAAAGACTATCTAAGTGAAGGCGCGGAAAGTACCGAAAAATTTTGAAAAATTGAGAACACCCAGACAGCCGGAATGGCATGAATGGCAAGAATAATGACTTTCAAAAGTGGAAGTACTGTAGACTGGCATAGTGGTAAAGAAGACAACATTTCCTGACTGTTATCTCCTGTGTGTTGTACCTTCCTTGAAGTTGTGAGGCAAGGCAGATCTAGTCTGGCAAATATGCATGGCCGAAGGGTTAAGAACGGAGTCAGAGGCGTATCAGGAGTCACTTGTATAAAGGGAAGGGCAAGTGCGTGTATTAACCCTTTACCATTGTTTGGGTCCTTTTGGACCCATACCATACGGAGAGCGCGGCTGTCACCCATCTTTACTGTTTCACGCGGAGCCCGAAACTGCGAGTAGCTACCCGATAATTCGGCCACAACGACGAGAGAGACAATAGTTTAAGGTCACGGGGTCAATAGCCTACGGAAGCTGATGCGGGGCGTGCTACGTCCGCTTTTCCGCCCACTCCCGAGGCGCGCAAATATGCCCCGGGCCGATTGGAGCACAACGGTAAAAAGTTAACCCGGTAAAACTTCCCTTTCTCCACCTTGTACAGCTCCCCCCCCCCCCCCCCCCACCGTTCTAAAAGACCTTACATCATTTCCAAGGGCCGAGTGTTATTGACAGAACTTTTTGGTAAGAAACTAAACGTGACGCTAGACGAAAGGCGTATGGGAGCATTTCAGTTTTGGGCCAATAGATTTTTCCGCCTTAGACATATAATTCTGTAAGACTATTTAAGTGGAGCGTCACCATCATTTAGCGCGGAGCGTACAGGAATTTTTGAAAAATGGCGACCCCTAAGACAGTAAGACGTCCGGAAATGGCTTTTGTAGGCGCTTGCAAATAGAATCCAAGCAATAGTTACTTCGAGTTTTTGTTTGCAGTAACATGCTTACTTCAACAAAAATATAGCAAATTAGCCATCAAAATGGTCAGAGGATTACCGCATAAAATGTACCACTACCACTTTTAGGGCAAAACTTTTAGCACTTCTATATACACCTGTGTACTCCCGTCTTCTAGTAATCTGGATATTGAAAACATATCAAAACCTGTTTTGCAAGTTTCTCCAGAATCTTCGACCATTTCAAGCAAAGTGTTGACTAACACTATGGAGTGAGGCAGGAATTATTGTTTATAAGCTTCCCGAATGAGTCTCGATTTTTGAAATCGTTTCGTTTTTTCATGGAAATTTAACTGTGACTTAAGTGCTCTGTTTTTTCAGACAATTTTTGAAACTAGGATTGGAGCACTCGAATGAGTGTTCAGTAAAAGACCTGCTAAGTGTTTTGAGACTCAAAAATGGCTGCCGGAAGTTTTCCAGACCCTTGCCAGAAATTCGATCAGGTCTGCCCTGCGAAAGTTAGCTTAGTAACTCTTGTTTCGAAAATTGGGCGACTATAACAACTGAATCTCTGGAGTGCGGTATCAGTTCTATGCATACGGTATTAACGGTATGTTATGATACAGATAAAAACGATAGGAATTGTTAAAACAAACTGTTAAGAACTTTTCTCTACTTTTAATCTGATGAACATTCATGCGACATTTCACTTCAACTTCCAATGTTTTAATAAAAGGATCAGAACTTGTCCAGCTCTCAGTTCTCTTTTATCTGAAGCAAATCCTATCTTATACAGTACAGTCTGGGACAAGTAAGAAATTACTGTGGCAAGTAGGCCTACATGTACACTCAGTCTGCTCAATTTCGCCGCCGCCTTTTGCCCGCCGGACAAGTTTAATACAAAAGAAAAATATAGTTCATTAAGAAAAAACGAACAGTTCATGATACAGTAATTAATAGAGTAACTTCAGTCGTATACATTCGTGTTTATGCCCCCTGAAGGAAATTGCCGTCCTTCCCCGGCGGAAGAGAAGGCAGGAATGAGGTATATCGGAGCTAAGAAGGAGTGATTGAAAATCGATTTCGATATGTATTAAAATAGCGTTTCAAAACAAAAAAATATGTCCAAGACCACCCATCCAGTAACTTCAGTCCTTGTAGGTTTTTTCCTTTTTGTCTTTTTTATTATTATTTTAGGTCTCCCTGACGAAACCGCCGACTTTCCCCGACGGGTAGGGGGGAATGGTCCCCGGCCTCCCGTTGGCCCACCCCTGATTTTAACGGCTAAAATTTTGAAATAACGTACGTCTTAGGATCTTTTCCTGGGAAATATTGTAACTGTTGGTAAAATCCTGCCATTTTTTGGCATGTCACGATATTTACTCTTGCTGTTTGGTTGTTATTCGTTGTGTGGTCACGGTAGCGATCCCTTCTCCTGAAATTTCCCCCCTTTGGAATTATTGAGCCAAGTATAAATCACATCACATTAAGGGCCTCAGGGAATATAAAGCAAAAATTTAAATATTAGTGGTGACAGAAGAATCAAATGTTCATAGTGTGGTGAAATTTCTATTCAAATCGGACATGTTTTTCTCGAGATAATAGTTAATGAAGTCCCTAAATTTGTACGGTTCAAAAGTGATCTTGAGGCCAGCAGAGGAAGTTGGTCACTCTCTCACATTGACAAGGAATGCTCTACCATTTGTTTTTCATATTTTTGTCATGACCTTGAAGTTAATTGGAATTAATAGGGCCAGTGGCGGATCGAAGGAGTAAATACCCCGAGCCTTAGCACGATCGAAGACACGTTTTTTCAGACTTTCCTTTTGATTTTCCGCACCTGGTAAAAGACTACTTTGCCTTTTCTCCTCAGCAAGTTTTTCTATTAAAACTGTAAAACATGGACCCCGCCGAAGAGAATTCGGGGAGGGACAAAATTCTTTTGGGGGCGGAGTGCAAGAAAATTTTGACCCAAAATGCCTCTGATGTCACTGGAAATGGCATTTCTAAAGCCTATTTACCGCATATAGATAAGGAAAACACTGAGTGAACTGTTAGGACATGTCTATGTAAATTTTTAGGGTACAATTTTGTCATCTGGAAATCAAGCTAAGTACACGAAGAAACATTAGGCCTAATTGACGTAGTTTACAACATGTGACCACTCTGAAAAAGCCATTTCTTAAGTACAGTACATTGCAAGGAATGCCAAGACAAAGGGTCTGCTTGGCTCTCTAGATACCGAATTCATGATAAATAAAAGTAGCCTAGATCTAGGCTTATTAGATGCAATTTTCTGGCTTTTGAGACCAAGAAAGTACAAAAATTAGGATTTTTATGGGATTATCGTGCAGTACGTCAGAAATAGCCATTTATCATGAGAATGGTCACTTGAAGAAAAGCAAAATGGACACTGCTCATTAAAACTCTTAAACCATTACCACTATGATAACAGTTTTATTTTAGTTTAACCTGAATGTTCTCTTCAAATGATTTCAAAAAATGTTGTGGAAGCTATTTTGGTATCTTTATAAACTCTTTTTAAAATTATCCGCGGCAACAAGAGGGCTATTTGTGTTACAATAATTGTTGCGCCCTTCGCAACGACATCTTTTGTTGGCCGGGAGGGTGAATTTAATGTCAGTCTGTGTATTTTGTAAGCTTATCATCATTCTTGGTGTGGAAGCAATAAACTTAGCACAGCGACATCATTCATCAGTGCGTATAAAGCAAAGAGATACGCTTCGGCAAAATCTATCCCTTTATTACAGAAGATGACCCTTTTCATTAATAAAGTGCAGGATAGTACAGTTACTGTTGGCTGTTTGCGCATTTTGTTATCTGGGACTTAAAACAACGCTATTACATGTATTTTTCCAATAATGGTGCAAGAGTAAATATGTTTAAACCCTAAAAAGGGCGCCGACAGACGATTTTGGTTGTGGGGGGGGGGGGACCGCCCCTGACCAAATGGCAGCTCCGCCACTGAATAGGTCCTTCCTGTGGGGAATGAAAAATTTGTTAAGTTCTCATGTCATTTATCTAGCCATTCCGATAGTATGTGCTTGTTGAGGAGAAAAATAGGCTGTCAAGTTTAAAGAAAAACATAACACTGTCCATTAACTTACAGGGATATGATAACATATTGCTTAAATTTCACCTTTTTGTTGAATATGTAACAACTTTACCTGTTCATATATTGACTGAGAACCACACATCGGATTTCAATGCAAATAAGTCTTCAAATGGCTTAGAATATACAGCCCTCTAACATGTAAAAGCTGGGTGTGAATTTAAACCCTTCTTTTAAGATGTTTTCTTATCATCAAGATGCAATTTTTTTAAGGCCTATCTCGTTTTTCATCATTGGGTTAAAGGGGGACTTTAAACACTGATTTGAAGTGTACCTTTTAGGCAGTGGCGGAGATGCCATATGGTCAGGGGACGGTCGCCTCCCCCCCCCCCCCCGACGGACCAAAATCGTCTGTCGGCGCCCTTTTTAGGTTTTTAACATACTTTCCTCTTGCACCATTATCAGCAAAAGACATAATTTTAATAGCGTTGTTTTAAGACCCAGATAACAAAATGCTCAATCAACCACCAATAACTGTACTATATGCACTTTATTCTGATTAAAAGGGTAATTTTCTGTAATATTGCCGATACGTATCCTCATGCTTTATACGCACTAATGAATGTTGTCGCTCTGCTAAGTTAGTTGCTTCCACACCAAGCGCGATTTTAAGCTTGCAACATACACAAACTGACATTAAATTCACAGTCCCGACCAATAAAAGATGTTGCAAAGGGAGCAACAATATTTGTATAGCAAATAGCCCTCTTATTGTTGGGGATAATTGTCAACATAGACAATAAAAAGGGTTTATAAAGATCATAAACAGCTTCCACGGCATTTTCAATATCATTTGAAGAGAATATGCGGAGGTCGATGGATAGAAAATTTAAACATGTTTTAATAGAAAAACTTGCTGAGGAGAAATGGCAAAGTAGTCTTCTACCAGGTGCGGGAAATCAAATGGAAAATCTGAAAAGCCGTGACTTTGATCGTGCTGAGGCTCAGGGTATTAACTCCTTCGAAGCGCCCCTGCAGACCATTTTCGCCCCCTCTGGCCGGAATCCCTAGCTCCGCCACTGCTTTTAGGCACATAATGTGGGCCCAGTGGACTGGTCACTGCCCATTTGGGCTATAAGCTTTGTGTATAGGCCTATGAGCAGTTTGTTTTACATCATATGCGTCCCGGCCCTCAGTCGATCTCGTAAAGTGATTTGGCTCCCCTGTGTTGGACATCAGGACGTTGAGTCCATAGGTGTCGTGTATATACATGCAGTTAGCGGTAGGAACCTGTAAAGTATCAAACTAAAATGAAATATGCGTAGTGACAAGCATGGCTCCCATCACGGACTGTATTTAGCCTACCCTAGCCGCCCTAGCTTCTCCAGAGTTCTAACTCAAACATCTGGTGAGAAAATTTATCACCGTTTTCCTAGGCTACCAACTGTAAAATCTGCACGCACTGTCAGATCTCTTTTTCCTATTTTCCGTTATTTTTCTTCTCTTTTTGTGACAGCTATTATCTGTTCATGTCTGTATAGTAACAATTACAAAATCTGTGAGCACAGCAAACACAACACCCAAGCACTGTCGTGATTGAGCTGACCCGTTAAAGCTCAGTGAACTGCTATTGTTTGCTTTGAAGTTAGTCCCTCAACAGTTTACCAACTCTTCCACGACGAAAGCCAGTATAGATCTACCATACTTTGAGTAACTGTAATCGACCGATAAGAACCATACAATAGTAACGGTGTTTGACGGTCGATAAGCTACTTACAGGCAGCTGATGGTCATAGAAGTGTTTTGATCAGGTGAACGCAAACAGTCGACGAGTTTATGGGATCATCCGCGTACTTACATTGGCTAATGCATAGCACAGATTTGACTAAAATCTTTTCAGTTGGACCTTCCCACTATCATCATATAGTCCTACTTTACTGGAAAACCTACGTCAACCGTTTCACATAGACCGTGCCGTACCAAGGTCAGTCCGAAGAACTGCCTATATCTTGCCGTAAGCTTCATGCCGTAATTTTTAATAAAAAGCGGTGATCAATTCTTCCACATTGGTTTTATCTTTTAAAACTTACCTACTGATCAACAAAAATTATTTTACGTACAGGATCGAAAAGTAGACCAGTGATTTATACATTTTTGGCATATCTTTTAAGTGTTGAAGCTGTAGTACTCATGTTGGACTGAACAAACAGGGCCTCATCTAAGATTTGTTTTCATTTGGTCATTAGCAATATTCGCCATGTATGCGTAAGCAATGGTCACGGATCACCAACGCTCATGCGAGATAGATGGCATGTAACAACTACAAAACCACTACACAAGGCAATCCAGACCAAAACCTGATCCAGTACCACAGACTCTGTTAATGGCTCAAGCTATGCAATCTGAATTTGTTTTCGTTTTTAAATCTGTTTATCTGGATGCTACTTTCAAATAACTTGAACTTTAAACTGTAAACAGGGTTCTTCAAGTATTTTTCCGAGTCAATATTTACCTATTTGACCAGTTGAATCTAAATGCGAAAAGACCATTGAAGGGACAGGGTCTTTAACTTTCGGACACTGAAAGCTACTCCCCCAGAACATTACAGATCTCGAGGACCCCAAGCAATTCAAGAGCGCAGCCTTGAGGATCCTCAGACGGGACGACTAACTACATGCACACACTCAACCCTGCACGTTTGACTCCACCAGGAGTGTTGTGCAGTATTTTTCCAGATCCAGATCCAGAACCTCAGCAATAATTATCTCTAGAAACATTTTTGTCACCTGCAGGACCGAGAGAAAAGTGATGAAATTGGTCGACACGTATGTGACGGTATGAGAGGCACGTACAGACTGTGACATCTAACTGGAAGCTACTGCACACAAGTATCCTACAAAGTGTGTTCGTACCCTTTATTTAACTGTATTCATCTTTGAGGACGTCCTATACATTCTCCAAGTAAGGGAGGAATGGGGTGAATGATCTAAGGTAAGTATATTTGCGCACATTAACTAAGTTTATATGCCAACAACCATTGGCATATAGGGCTCGCAAGACAATTACCTATTTCGTGCAAAGAGTCCACAGCTCTCATAAGCTTACAATATAGTTCAAACATCTAATCTTCTGTTTAATTAGAGCTTCAAGTTCAAGAAAAGACATCGTTCCTATATTCCCCGTTTTGTTCGAAGTTGAACATGTGTAATCCAAAGAAATTCGTGCAAGTGTTACTATTTTTCGGGCAGGTACGACCTTATCCCCCGCCCCTCAAGCATAAGCGTATGAAGCGGGTTGCAGGGACACTTGCACTCCCAATTCGGGCAAAAGCAGTTGGTCTATTCGGGCAGAACATGGGAAAAACATGATGAACGGTGACATTATTCGGGCTAAAAATGCTCTTGCCCCCTCATAGAAAGTTACCCCCTTACTCCTAAAACTCCTAAAACTCGAACGAGTAGCTCTCGGTCTTCTAAACACTTACATCAAGTTCTTTTATTTCTGTATATCCCAAATGGTTACCCCCCAAAACTTAAGGGGTGAAATTCTTCAAAACGATTGACAGCGATTGACTGCAATGAACACTCTCTGATGCGAGTGACATTATGATTTCTTTCTCCGTCGAGTGGGGTTTTCCCTCATTAAGGGTTAAATGCGCTCTAATTGGAGTGGAAAGTTCAGTCGATTTCCACTACATTAAAGAGTTTTCACTGTATAGTAATAGCTAAAGATGGAATTTCAGTACATTTTAATGTAGTCTGGGTAAAATATCATTTTGGAGCATGGGGACTAAAGCACATTCCCCCAATATTTGAGTCTTGACTTGGATTTTTCACAGTCACAATAATAATTTGAAAATATGGATTATGTCCCCTCCTCCAAATGTTAAGAATAAATCGCTTCCTTGCTTCGTTAGGCAAAGAAATAATATCATCATTGGGATCAGGGAGTCTGTTGCAACTCCCTGTTGGGATGGTAATTGATGGCCGTTTCCGCCAGTCACATCCAATGTTCACAGTAATTTCTCCAAATGTCTCTCTTTGCGGCATTAATTTTAGCCTTACTACCGGGTACAGTCACAGTCTAGAGTCGTCGAGTAGCAGAATGGTTTGTTTCAGTGATCGGTCTTGTTTCGAACTTGTAGGCCTATAGACCGGTTCAGCTAACCTCTCACTTGATATTCGGCTACATTGCCGCTGCCCATCTGTCACTGAGGTAGTCGAGTCCGGAGACTTCAAGTTCTAGCCACGAGTCCGGTATTATTTAACTTTCCAGAAATCGAGTCCCAGTACTTTCTCGATGGGGAAAAGTTCAAATCCTCTGGCCAAGCCCTTCATATTCTGATATCACGTGTTCCTGTCAGGACTCGACTACATCACTGCCATATGCCCATGAAACCCTTACGGTATTTGAAAAAAGAGGTAAATACCTATACATTCAAAGTCGGTTGCGCGCCGGACTAAAAAAAGGGGAGGGGGTGGATTTAGCCGACTAGCCAAGATGTGCGTGCGGAATTCTTTTTTTAAATTTATCCCATTTTGGTGTACTAGCTTAAGATAGTCAACAATCCCGGCGCGCTTCGGCGCATATGACGTCCCCATTCACTCTTTTAACGCCTGATTGCCATCTGAATTGTGAACTAGAGCAAGATGTGCTCTCACCGTAATATAAGAAACCCAGAATCTAACATTTTCTGCAATACAGGTCATGTATTTTGAAATTATTGTTTGAAATAAACCATTTTGATACATTACCCATGACAACATGATGTTTCATTTTAAAAAGTAATATTTCATGATTGACTGTATCAAGCACCGTTGATAAGCAGTGGTGGCTCAACGGGGAAAGGGGGTTCTCCTTGCCCCTCACTTGCCCCTCCCCTCAGTTAGGTCATTTAGGAGTTAGGTTAACCAAAAAAGATTAATACTATATCCCTCCAGAGAATTCATTTTTCATTCAGAAATATGCTCAGTAAAACCTCGTAGCTTCAAGGCCTCTCGCCCTGGATTCCACTCGTGAGACGGGCGCTTTGGGCTCCGTTTCTTTCTGCGTTCGAAAATGTTTGCCCCCGACATTATTCTTTCCCATTCATTTTACCCTCCAAACTATTGATAAGTCTGAAAAAACCCAAACCATACGTTACTGTTTGTAACCGAATGATGTGGTGACCCTGTTAACTAAATCAATAACAGCCATATAAGTTGAATAATTTGAAGGAAATCCAGACTGACCTGAAAAGAAAATATAATATGTTTTGTAAGCTTATTCAAACTATTAAATACAAAAAGTTCAATCACTTTTAGAAAAGAGACAGAAATTGACACGTGGGTCTTTTTTAATAACAGGCTGGCAGGTGGCTACTTTCTTTAAAAATATCCTTGAATATATCTTAGCAATAAACTATAATGTTTCATAATGAAGTAAACGGTCAATTATCTCCTTGAATGACAGTTTGAGGTAGGTCAAAATATGAAACATGCGGGCGAAAACGTGATGTTATTTAAGACTTCCGCCCGAGGTGAAGGTAAGATTCGACATAGCGCTTTACGGAATAAAATTGAGAAGTTTTCAGCAGCCCACCACATGTCTTCGTACGATATCAATTTGGCATAAATTGAGACAAAGGTAGACATTATGCCCTGACGTTAAATGACGTCATAATCTCGATTGACTTCCACCAGCGCAAAGTAGTCTTTTGGCATACCCCACCTCTACACAAATCCTTTGTCTACATTGATTTTGGTGTATTCTGTAAAACTAACACATGTTCACCTCCTGGCGAGCATACATTTAGAGTACTTTCACGTGACATCACAATTGTTAAGCCATGCCCACTGTCGGGCAAAATTCAATAATGTTTTAATGCACCAGCCATATGTGAGTCGTCTATGGCAAGCGAAATGTCCAATAATTAGAAAAACCAAGTTTTTCGATCGAAAAACCAAGTTTATCGGTCGAAAAACCAAGATTATCGGTCGAAAAACCAAGATTATCGGTCGAAAAACCAAGTTTATCGGTCGAAAAACCAAGATTATCTCCATATCTTGGTCTTTCGGTCGAAAAACTTGGATTTTCAAAATAACTTGGCTTATCGGTCGAAAAACTTGGATTTTCAGTCGAAAATCCAAGTTTTTCGATCTATCTGGTATATCGAAAGATAAACTTGGTTTTTCGAAGCCGAATGTCCAATTATTAGAAAAACCAAGTTTTTCGATCGAAAAACCAAGTTTATCGGTCGAAAAAACCAAGTTTATCGGTCGAAAAACCAAGATTATCGGTCGAAAAACCAAGTTTATCGGTCGAAAAACCAAGATTATCGGTCGAAAAACCAAGTTTATCGGTCGAAAAACCAAGTTTGTCAATGCGAAACGTCCAATAATTAGGAAAACCAAGTTCATCGGTAGAAAAACCAAGTTTTTCGATCGAAAAACCAAGTTTTTCGATTGTTTCGAAAAACCCGGTTTTTCGATTACCATGGTGATTTGCAGGTTCTACTTTCTGTTACCACGACATGCGACTCCTTCAAATTGATGGGCTATGTAACAACATGCATGCAGCTCAGTACGTACGTACAGTACATATCACATTGCATAGCTAACGTTGGTAACTTCTAAAGAGGACATCGTCAAGAAACAAAAATGGAATTTAGGTTGGCCAAAATAATATTCTTGTTTGTGATTATCAACACTGTTTCAGCACCATTACCTAACAGACAAGAAAGATCGTCAGAACCTAAAGTTGCTTCATTCCTTAGTCGACTGCCATATCTTCGCTCTATTCAACGGTGAGTAGCCTGCCCCCACCCCGACACAAAAAAACGGAAATGGAAGGAATGGAAGAAGAGAAAAGGAAAAAGAGGAAAAGGAGGGGAAGGAAAGGAAAGAAAGGCAGAAGAAAAAAGGAAAACGGAAAAAGAAGGGGAAGGAAAGAAATGGGAAAGGAAAAAAAGAGAAAATTGAGAAAAGAGAGAAAGTGGACCAACTATAACATCAATAGCAAGGATGATCTGCATCCGTGGAACACTGTTTTGGTCAATATATGAACATTCATTTAGAAAAATATATGAACATTCATTTAGTCGCCTAAAGTTAATATAATAATAATATCTGAGGTCCACTTTATCAGAGGAAAGACTTTCCTATCGTGCTCTCCTCATTATACAGAAAGCGACATTTCTGCGAGTATTGACTTTGATCCAGTCATCAATACATTCAGTATATGACCATCTGACGAATGGAACTTATCTATAGGACAATACAGTCCACATTTAAAGACCGTTCATGCAAGAAGACCAAGAACATAAAGCGTTTTTTCCTTTTTCGTTTAAAAAATGTTTATTTGGATGTAATATAGCAGATATATTTTCATGTTGACATATGAATGGTTAAACTTGAGTTCGTGTATATTTTTTGGTTTTACCTGAAGACACCAAGTCATGTAAGTGTTGACCATATTGAATAAAATTTGCTCGCATTTGGGATGTGAAAAGTAATCTTTTTTTTAAAGTCATCCCGACTCTCTGTCAAAGGGCCTTGAGGTGAAAAGTAATCAAAATTATATTCAGATGGTGGTGTTTGAGGAGGGGAGCGGTCCACAACCCCACCATAGGCGTAGAAAGCGGGGACTGGGGACGGTGACCACCCCCCCCCCCCGTGAAAAATGAAGCAGCGGAACCATGCTTCCGCCCCTCCCGGGTAATAGATCCCCTTTTTTCATTGTTCCAAATCTCAAAAGGAGCTGCAACTAAACTGCAATGTGAGGTGCATTTGTTGTCGCACATAAATCAGTTTGACAAACTTTTCCGAGCTCTGGAAATGACAAAATCGGATATTTAGCACATGTGACACTACATCATCAAGAGACACCGCAGCTATATTGCCATTTTTGTACACTGTCTTTCATAGAATTCCAAATTTTCTTCACTGAAAGCTCTTGATTTTGAAATATTTTGTCTAAATAGTTCGAGAAACTTTTGATATGTAATCGTAAAGTGCCAATTCGTAGGCATTAGATAACATTAGGTAGCATCAACGACTGAGTAATCGTGCAATCTAGCTTCTTCTGGCAGCAGTTTATACTTTGGTTTCGCCGAATGGCTTTTTGCCAGACAGTCGGGAGGACTTTAGAATGCAATCATTCTCAGATTTGCCACCAATATTTGAAGGAGGTACAGATTCGTCAGTAATCCCCCAATTCTTTAAACTTCCTCATGGGAAACCCAGAAAGCTTTCTGCAATACAAGCTCCATGTTTACAAATGTGTTTAAGGACCCAAATTTTCGGTATGTACCTAATATAGTAGTGTTCACACCAAAGAAAAAAATCAGAATTACTTAAAAAAAGTTGTTCTTGCTCGTAGAAAAGGCAAAAAATTTAGTATAAAAATGTACCTTTTGATCAATGGGGTATAATGAGTTGCATGGTCCAAAATTGTACTCCCCCCCCCCCGCCCCCACTTCAATATTGCCTCCAACGCCACTTAACACAACACTTCCCTTGAGGCCCTAAGACACACACAAACTAAAACAGTGTACATCATCTCAACAGCTCAACTAGTACAAAATCGGGAAACCTCTATGCTATTGCCCCCCCCCCCTCCACCCCCACCCGGACAGTCAGGTCTGGTTACGCCACTGATTTTGGCCATTCCATTTTTGTTTCTTGATGATGTTCTTTTTAGAAGTTACAGACCTAAGCTATGCAATATGATATGTATCAATCATTTTGAAGGAGCCGCCATCGAGCATGTCGTGGTCGCAGAAAGTAGTACCGGCAAATCACCATGGTAATCGAAAAACCAAGTTTTTCGAAATAATCGATAAACTTGGTTTTTCGACCGATAGACTTGGTTTTTCGACCGATAATCTTGGTTTTTCGACACAGTTTGTCCAGTGATTCGAAAAACCAAGTTTTTCGGCCGATATTACATGTTGTTTGTTCAATAATTAGAAAAACCAAGATTATCAGTCGAAAAACCAAGTTTATCGATCGAAAAACCAAGTTTATCGGTCGAAAAACCAAGTTTATCGGTCGAAAAACCAAGTTTATCGGTCGAAAAACCAAGATTATCGGTCGAAAAACCAAGATTTTCGGTCGAAAAACCAAGTTTATCGGTCGAAAAACCAAGTTTATCGGCGAAACACATGGTTTTGATCGATAATCTTGGTTTTTCGACCGATAATCTTGGTTTTTCGACCGATAAACTTGGTTTTTCGACCGATAAACTTGGTTTTTCGATCGAAAAACTTGGTTTTTCTAATTATTGGACATTTCGCTTGCCATAGTCGTCAGCTGCCCCTCTGCTATCTACACGAGCTAGCTGTGGTATACTAAAGCCGCGGTCACACAACAACGAATTCGGATATAGGATTCCGATCCGATTTTTGTGGGTTTATGTTAAAATCTTCTCAATCTCTGGTCGGAAAGACGTCAGTCACGTTGATAGACAGATTTTATCGGACTACGTAGTCCGATAAAAATGTATGCCGGTGTGATGTCACGACAAAAGTCAGTTGGCATTTTATTTTCATAGATATTAGATGCAGTCTTTAATCTTCAGTCAAAACTCGAAAAGAACAAGAAAGCCATCACAGAGTGTACAGTTACCAGTTAAAAGAAGCCAACTAAAGGGGGACTCAACCAAAACCAAAAAAGCGCAACCGGAGCTAAATATATCGGGACAAAATCACAAAGCAACAAGTGCAAGTAAAAATCAATGACAAAAGGGTCCTAAAGAGTTGACTGGGTGAGGACCCATGTGTTTGTAGATGGGTCTTGACTCTGATCCAACTTAAGTGGAAGATGCAGTTAGAGGTCGCAGTACGAAAGGACGAAACAGACGGCATAATTTTGATTACATAGGGTATTGTATTCCAAAGGCGAGCACTTCTTAAGAACTGGTACTAGAATGTCTCAGAATGGAGGGCCTGTATATGACTATAACAGTTTGCATGCTCGACAAAAGGGGTAATAACAGGAGGGAATGGAATGTTCACAAGGTTGTTATTAATTTTGCAAAACACTCATATATCAGCTGCCCTTGCGGCCCTACGATGTTGCAAGGATTGCCACTTTAAGTCTGGGAGATTTTGTAGAAAGATCAGCACTTGAACTTTTATCGCAATAATTAAGTACAAACCGTGCTGCGCGTCTCTGAACTGCTTCAGTTTTATCTATATTCAATTTAATGTAAGGGTTACAACACGTGGAAGCATAATACAGACGAGGACGGATAATATAGCAAAGTTAACAGTAGTTTTGATTTCCCTAGAACATACATATGAAGATTAGGGGCTGCAAATTCAAAAGCTTAGTGGCCTTATTTGTGATCTCTTCAATGTGCTTGCCTATCGAAACTCAGCTTGTTGTCTAGAATGACACCAAGATACCTGTTTGAATTGACTTCTTTCAGATCACAGAATTCAAAGGCTGTCAAAGGGATACAAATATTATTCTGTGCAAATGCAAGCAAATCCCTGGAGACATAGGAATAAAGGAAGAAGCATTATGGTGGTACATTCTGTAGGTTAAATAACATCTACAAGATTTACGGTATGTTATACGCAGTAGTCTACACTTGAAAACTTTACAAATAAGAGATTTACCCTGGTTGACAAATATCAAAACCCTATCCCGTGATCCTTTGTAAGTGTTATTGGAAAAGGGCATATTGCTGTTTTTATAAATCAGATGAATCATCAGACATGGGTTATCTCGAAAGCCGCCTGACGACATTGCTATTTTGCAGTGAGGTTGACTTACTGTGGTACGGTTTGATCTAGTGGTAAAACATTCACTTCTCACTCGGGAGATCCAAGCTCGATTTTTTGATCGCCTTTTTTTTTTTCTTCTTTTTTTTTTCAATGGCACCAATAGCTGAAAAATCGCACATTGACTTTTTTGTTTCACACTTTTTTTTTCTTTGGGGAGGGGGAGGGAGTGGGGAATAAGATAATGATTCCGCCAACAATAAAATCAAGTGGCTGTCACTGGCACAGCTATTAGCCGTATATTCTGACACCTGATGATTTTATGTTACAACAATCCTATATTCACATTCGACAAACCCATTTGGTTCCAGCACTCCTTTTTTCCAATACAGGGGTGGCGCAAGGATTTGACTGACAGGGGCCAAGCTCACCGATAGGGGGCAGCATTTCGAGTCCCCGGCAAAAAGATGAGTTAGTCCCTGTAAGACGTGACTTAGCAGGATTTGAGACGCCCAAAGCGCACCGAAATTTTTGGCTTTTCTTTAAACAAATATTTAAAAATCAGGAGTTTATTTTGAAGAAAAATCTTGAAATAAACTTAGCTTTTCATAAGGGTCATTAAAAGTTAAGGTGATTATCGAAGAATCTGTCCTTCACATGAGCAAAGTAAAAAGCGTTTTATGGACGACAGCTGAAATTGTTTTGGGGTTATGTATCTTCATCATACTAGGCCTACATACTAAGGCTCTCAGGCTAAACTAGAAATTTGCCCGAAAATTTTTTCCCTTGTTTGAGCAAAGTTTGAAAATTACTTATTTTATTGGAGAAATTTGGAATTTAATGAAAGATAATTTGGTTTTTTGAAAATGTTATGATAAACAATGTTTTTTTCTTATTAAGTGATATGCCTTTCAAGAGCAAAACAAGGTAGAATGTCGAGATGATTGACAGAAGTCGGCTTTGGTTTTTTATTTTACGAAGTATCCTTTGAAATTGGAAAATTTTGCATTTTTAACAAATATTTGGAAATCGGAAGTTTACATTGAAGAAAAATTGTAATTTTATGACAGAGTTGGGGGTTTATGGAAGAATCTGACCTTCTTACTGTATGAGAAAAGTCAAGTAGCGGGCGTTTTGCAGTTTTGTTGGATTTACTGAATATCATCATGCAGATTAAGGCCCTCGAACCATATTTGAAAATTTCGCCGCAGTAAAAATTTGGCTTCGCATACATTAGAGGCTTGATAGTATATTGACATAGGCGTACGGGAGTCTTTAAGTTTGGGGGCTGGCAGAAGATTTTTTTGTCAGTCCGAAAAATGTAATTCTGCCCGAAACACTATATGAGCGGAAAAAACAGAAAATTTTTGAAAAATTGAGAATCTCCAAATAGCCGGAAATGGCATTTCCCTATGGCACGCCAAAAGGCTCACCAAATATGATGATGTTCTAAAAATACACGTTCATGTACTAAAAGTACACGTCCATGTACTAAAATTACACGTTCATGTACCTTAAATATACGATGATGTACTAACTTCATACGATCATGATGTAAATTTACACCATCATGTACTAAAATGTTACGTTGTACATGTAAAATCACACGTTGTACATCTTAAAACACACGTTGTACATGTAAAAACGTAAGATCATCATGTTATTATTGTCTCTTCCGCACGCCATACAGAGTGAGCCTTTCGGCGTACCAGAAGTCCGCCAAAAGGCTCACCGAATTTGATGTAGTAAAAGTACACGTTCATGTACTAACTGCTTACGATCATGTACAGATTTCATACGTTCATGTACTGTTTGCTTACGTTCATGTACTGATTTCATACGATCATGTACTGATTTCTTACGATCATGTACTGACATTTAGTACATGATCGTATGAAATCAGTACATGAACGTAAGCAAACAGTACATGAACGTATGAAATCTGTACATGATCGTAAGCAGTTAGTACATGAACGTGTACTTTTACTACATCAAATTCGGTGAGCCTTTTGGCGGACTTCTGGTACGCCGAAAGGCTCACTCTGTATGGCGTGCGGAAGAGACAATAATAACATGATGATCTTACGTTTTTACATGTACAACGTGTGTTTTAAGATGTACAACGTGTGATTTTACATGTACAACGTAACATTTTAGTACATGATGGTGTAAATTTACATCATGATCGTATGAAGTTAGTACATCATCGTATATTTTAGGTACATGAACGTGTAATTTTAGTACATGAACGTGTACTTTTAGTACATGAACGTGTATTTTTAGAACATCATCATATTTGGTGAGCCTTTTGGCGTGCCATATTCCCCAGGCTTGCAACTAGAAACAATTCAATTCAATTCAATTCAATTTATTTCTCATATGTACAACAATCATCAACAGAGGTATCATTTAAAAAATACTAACAACAAAGTACATAGGATGGACACTAGAAAAACAATACAGTTTATCAAGGCCAGTGACCATACAAACATAGGCAGGATGATGACAAAAAGAAAAGAGAAAAACTTGACAGAGTAAAGAGAATTGAGACTAATAACTAATTTTTGCTAATGGTTACTACTTATAAGGAAAGATTTCAAATTCCTTTGAAAAGAATGGAGTGAAAGGCTTGATCTAACACTAGGGGAAAGTTTGTGCCAGACATTATAACAATAATTTTGGAGAACTAACTTGCCGTGTAAAGTTTTGTGATTGGTTACTGAAAAGAAGCAATTGTGGCGGGTCTGCATTGGGAACTGGGCTACATTAGGTGGCTTTATTACATTAGATAATACCTTCGGTAGCATATCATTACAATATTTAAAAACAATTACACCCATGCAATACCTGTGGATATCCTTGATTTTTAATATGTTATAATCAAAGTACAACTGATTTGTACTGAACCGTCTCGGTTTCTTTAAGAGAAGCTTAAGTATTCTATTTTGAAATGCCTGGAGAGGTTTAAGGACAGTAGCACAGGTTGTACCATAGACTTCAATAGCATTTAAGTAAGTTTAGAATAAATAAAAGAGTAGTAAATCTGAAGTGCAGTATCAACTGGAAGAATGTCACCAATATGATAAAAAAATACCAAACATATTTAAAGAGGGAATTGCGTAAGTCATTCACATGCTGTTTCCATTTTAAATTTTCGTCAATAACTAAACCTAAATACTTTGTAAAATTCGATTTCCTAATCCTAGTACCATTGAAGCAAAAGCTATCAATGCAAGCATTACAGTTTTTTCTCGAACGAAAGATTGTAAAGGAGATTTTATGGACATGGAGGGTAAGTTTATTTGACTCCAACCATATTTTTAGTTGACTTAGTGTATCGGTAACCATTTCAATCAAATGTGAACAGTCTTTACTGGCTAGAAAAACGCTTGTATCGTCGGCAAAGAGACGAGTTGATATATTGGGGGCAGCATGGTGAATATCATTAACATAAATGAGAAAAAGTAGAGGTCCTAAAACAGAACCTTGGGGTATTCCAGTGGTAATATCTGCATAGTGTGAATAGGAATTATTAACAAAAGTACATTGCTTTCTATTCGATAAGTAACTAGAGAGAATATCGCAAGCTTTGCCACGAATACCGTAGTGTAGGAGTTTTTGCAATAGTATTATGTGGTCAACAGTGTCAAAAGCTTTCTTAAGATCTAAATACAACCCTAGAACATTATAACCCTTATCTAAATTTACGCGAATGTTGTCTACAACTTCTAATAAAGCATGAGATGTTGAATGCCCCTCCCGAAAACCAAACTGAAATTTATAAAAAAAAACATCGTGTCTATTAAGAAAATATCGCACTCTTTTTTCAATTACACTTTCAAGAATCTTATCGAAACATGGAAGTAAACTAATGGGCCGATAATTTTCAGGTAACGAGGGATCACCCTTTTTGAATAATGGAATAACCTTTGCAATTTCAAGGGCATCGGGATATACACCAGAGGTAAAGATGTTATTAAAGATATATGTGAGTATGTGTGCTAATACATTAGAGATAGATTTCACGAGCTTAACAGGGATTCCGTCGATTGCTGGGGCTTTACCATCTTTTAGTCCGTTGAAAGTCAAAGGCCGTCAGAGACCATCTGCAGGTCATAACCCTTTCAACTTGAGAACAATGCGATCGTTATTTGGGGTTTTCTTTCCCAATAAAATTTTCACTTCATAATTTTGCCCCAAAACAAGGAATAATATGCAAGCATGCGATGTTCAGTAACTTCAGTCCTTCTAGGTTTTTTTTTATTATTTTTATCTCATCGCTCCGTGAGGAGGATGAGATATTGTAGTCACTTTGCCTATTGGGCTGTATATGGCAATGCCAGCTTAAATCGCAATGGTTGCCATGGTAACGGTAAATTTTCCCAGGTTACTAGTCTCGAGGTCTAACCCATGGTGAGGTACCCCGGGGTGACTGAAGGTCCATGGCTGAGAGAGGGGTCAAAACCTGTCCGTGTGTGTGTGTGTGTGTGTGTGTTGGTGGGTGAGTGTGTTTGTGTGTGCGTGTGTGTGTGGGTGTGTGTGTGTGTGTGTGTGTGTGTCCAATTTTGTTTTCCTAATATCTTGTAAACGGCTGGGCCGATTTTCTTCAAACTTGGTAAGATGGTACCTCAGGTGGAACAATTGCATTTTTAATACACAACCGGAAGTGAAGGTCAAAGGTTACAGGTCAAAGGTCAAATTAAGTGAAATCACATTTTCTGCTATATTTCCAAAACGAAACGTTCTCCTGACACGAAACTTTACACATATGATGATTGCATCTAGACCTACCAAAATATGTGGTTGCCATAGCAACAGAGGTCAAAGGTCAAGTGGTAGAGTGGAACAAAAAATTCCAGGTGATAATTTGTTCGTAAAACAACGTTTTTGACCCTCAAACTCCTCCTAGTGGGCTGGACCGATTCTTTTCAAAATTGGTAGGTGGGTACCCCAGGGTGGGAACTTGTGTCTCCCAGACCCTGGGAAGAAAAGGTCAAAGGTCAGAGGTCAAAGGTCACATTTTGCAGAAAAACCCTTTTTTTCCTATTTTGTACTAAAACTTCAAAAGAAAACCTTCATTTTACATGAAACTTCACAAGTATAATAGGGTAGACTAGTTCTACCAAAATATGTAGTTTCCATGGCAACCAAGGTCAAAGGTCACGTGACAGGGGGTCTAATACTTTTTTTTGTATTCACTTTAACTCTTAACGGACGCATCCCACAAATCTGAAAGTTTAAGTGTAATAGCCTAGGCATGATACTGTTAGTTGTACCGATATGTGTGGTTGTCATGGCAACCAAGGACATAGTTCACGTTACAGATTGTCAAAGGTTAAAGTGGGCATGACACGGCCACAAAAACTTTTGTGTAGGCTATTGCAAAATTAGATACAGTATTTTACAAATATCATCTCACACCCCATTACAAACCCGTACAATTCGGCATAAATGGTATTCGAAGGAAAACTGCGTTCGAAATCCAATTTCGAAAAATGCTGCAACAGCTCGCCTAACTTTTATGACGCAATTTGCGGCACAAACCCTGCCCTACGGCGCGCATCTAGATGTAGAACTAATGTAACGCTCGGTAAAGTTATCTTATCTTAGCAACCTCATAAAAACGATTACATCACAATACAGAGTCCAACATACAGAGCGAAAAGCGCCGACCATGGTGGGGATTCGGAGCAAATCATTGGCCAAAGTGTTCGCGTGTGCATGCGCGCGGGTAAAAATAGTTCTGTTTTTGTGCAAGGAAGACGCGGTTCGGTTGCTATAAAGAACAGCTATGAATATGTATGAGCAGACCACACTTAAGCGCGTCCCCACTACGAGCGCGTCTTTACTGTATGAGCTGTTTGATGAAGATGCTATTGCGAATACTAAACAGTCACCGCGCAATGCACAATTCACAATGTACGCTCACTGCTATCGGAGCACCGGTGTTTGCAATTATGTTTGCGCTAACACGCGTTACCATGCACATGATTCGATGATTGTGAGCTCTCTGGTACAGTGTTGCTAACCGTGCCTCCAATGACTTCACCATTTTGAGACGCGTTCACATACGTTTTTTCGCTTTCGAATTTCAAATGGTCTGAGTCTGGCCTGTAACTGGGAATTCAAAACGTCGTATTTCGGTATTTATGGACATAATTTATTAGGGAAATCATTCACTTTATGTCAAGGTGTACCCAAAGAACAGTTACCTAGGAACTTACTTTGGCCGTGTCATCCCCACTTTAATGTTTTGTAACTAGCCTATTTTTCATCAATTAATATAAATAAGCTAGACGCCTAGGTTAGTACTTCGTAGTAACAGTCTCAAATTCTTTTTTTTACTAGCTTGTATGCTGCAGTGAGATTTTTAAGTTCCTACTGGCACGTCACTCTGATGGCCCTTATATCTATCTAGAGTGTTCTCATATGGTGTATGCAGACAGTTGTTTTCACTCCAAAGTTGCTATAACTGTTAGGCCTAGTAGTATGAAAGTTGAAGACAAACCTAGGGCTAGACTTGAAATCTCAAGCTGGTTAACAGTATGTAGGCTAGGTCTGGGGCTAAACGTACGCCATTCATACGCTTGAGTTATAACCCAAGATATGAAACTGTGGGTGACTAACATTAGGTTAGGCATAGGGCCTCTATCTTACAAATTGGTGCCCTTAAAACTTGGCGGTTCTGGAGCATCGCCAAAAAAAAAAAAACGTACGTGACAATTTCCTTGCCACGGGCAATCCTTGCTTGGATTGGTCACAGGCCAGTACGCAGAAAAGGTTTGTGCGTCGCCCGGAAATCTTCTAACGCCACACGTTCAACATCGCGCACACGCCCAGTTTTTTAATTGAGACGCACTTGATGTGCATATCAGCTCGACACACATGAAGTTTGCCGTCGCGTCAAAATGGAGAATACGCCTAGCTTGCGAGTGAATAATAACAATTACGCACTTGTCTAAAGCGTCCCCAAAAGCGTCTTACTTTTATTATCGTTGCCATATCTAATCGTATCAGTTTAGGTAGCGGGCCACTAATTATAAGTCCCATTGACTTACACACTAAATTAGGCTACTTCCGTGCCCCCTAGCTCCCAGTTTTCAACCAGGACATGCTACCCCTCTGATCGAAGCCCACAATCTCGGCTTTCATGGCACTTTCAAATTTCCATACCATGACCATTGAAATTTTGAGCTAGAGAGCCTTGAAAGATAGGGATGTGTTTCCCGCCATAATAGCTACTCAAAGCGGAGTAATACAATAAAAAAAATGGCACTAAAATTGGTCAGGTTGCCTTGAATTTTGCACAGTATGTATTTCAACTCATTGTCTACAAAATCCAAATGCAAAAATGATCATATTTTGTAAGTAACACAGTCAGAAACAACATTCCATAATTTTTTTATGGCGCTTTGTCTGTCAGTAAACATTTTCCCGCACATGAGTATCGGAGTTAGTGGTCCGCTACCTTAAGTGTAACAGCCAAGCTCGTTGTTTTTTTTCTTCATAGTTTTGCAAGGGGATAACAGCATCTTAAAAAATAAATTTGTTCCAAACTCTTAGATAGTCCTACTGGATTAAAAGGGCAAGCATTACAAAGATTGGGTAGCCTATCTCTCCAGTTCTTATATAATCCAGTGTCAGAATTTAAATATCCAAATGATGTTTTTTGAATAAGTTGCGCCTGTTCAAGAACTTGATTTGTCTGTGCCATATTCTTTCCCCTCGCTATCTTACGAAAAAAACTTCCGTCCCCTGGAACGAAAAAAAATCGCTTCCCTTGGACTTCAAGATTGTGGCATGGAGTTTTAGTAGGTAATATTTGTCAATGACATTCTACTGTAGCATAAAATTCAGCAAAGATAAAACTTCTAGCTCATACATAGTTCAAGTTCTGTAACCAACTTGCGCACATGTTAGCGATGAGATCCAGAAATGTTGGAACAAAGGGTGCCCGGAATACAAAATAGTCAGTCAGGCTGTCTTGGTACTTGCCATATTGCAACTCAAGTCAAAGGCCGTCAGAGACCATCTGCAGGTCATAACCCTTTCAACTTGAGAACATCTTGAGTGCTACTTTCTGACCACCAATATGATTCATGAGGCGAACAATTTTGTCCACATTGACATACACCTTCCAGCCTTCAGGTTACAAGAGATGAAAATAAGGTGGCGTGCATGGAATAAAAATGTCAGTCCTGCATTTCAAGAGTAAACTCCATAACTCTGTTATGCCTTAGCTAGCGCTGTTAAATGCGTCGTGGCATTAATGAGCGACAAGTATTTAGGCATGCATGCATGCAAATGTCATGTTGGTACCGACATGGGCGTCGATTTGGGAGGACGTGGTACCCCACAACAACTGGCTTTAGAACTGTACACAGAAAACAGAAAACAAGCTGATATTTTTTATTATCCATATGCAAAGGTAGCTTCAGCAGTTAATGAAACACAATCTTTCTTCGCCCGAACAGAGAGAACTGTCGGACCTCAACGTAGGCTTCCGTGTTTTCAGTTTACTCCAAATAACAAGTCCCTGGTTCACTGCGTCCTTCTAATATTTGTATTAATCCTTGCTGGTACTGGCCGGTGAGAGCATATTTAGTCTCTGAAAAATACTACGTCACGATCAAACCTTGTGGCAAACAATGTGATCTGACTCACACATTTTGGTCAATGAGTTGTTAATTATTTCATTCACGTGTCAAGTTTCATATGGAAACTTTGGTTTCTGGATTAAAAATAGTATCGTTCGTTCGTTCGTTCTTTCGTTTGTTGGTCCGTTCGTTGGTAATTGGTTGGTTCGTTCGTTCTTTCGTTCATACGTTTGTTCGTTCTGTATTCGTTCGTCTGGACAGGGACATGTCATGTCCCATACAACAGAGGCGAACCCAATATTTGTTAGTAGGGAAAAGAGGTGTCATTTTGGAGCCTCGAAAGCGCTCTAAAATTGATCCCGTGAACTATGACCTTGAAGGGAGGAGGACTTGCCGGAGAGTGTGTGCAAAAGGATTTGTGTGAAACAAAGGAGGGGGCTTTGGCATGTGCTAGACAATTCAATGAAATGTTATGGTTGTCGAATATGGGGGATGTAGGTCAGGGGGGAGTTTGTGTGCGAAGGACCAATGCGTTAGTTCCCCCACCGAAGGTTAAATGAACACGCGAAAAAAAGAAAAAATAAAAAATTTCTTCAGATATGTATCTTGATGACTTCAAATGCACTCGACCTGAGGTAGACAAGGAGGGGCTATGGAAATTGATTTCACTATTCCCTCAAATTTATCCCATTACCATCTCAAACTTATTTAGAATACACACTTGTTTTTGCCCCATTTTGTAAACACCTTTAAATTCCAAATATGTTTAGCAATTAAAACTGTTTTAAAACGAAATGTTTTGGAATAAGACAGACGTGGTAAGCGTTTAAACATGTTTACAAATTGGGGGAACAGTTTTTAGAAAAGCGTTTAATTCCTACACACCTTTTTAGAGTCTATGTTATTGTGACTCCGCAAAATACCTCAAAATTTAACTATATGCTCTGTAAAATCTAAGTCGATACCTCCCTACGCACGATAATTCCTCTAAATATCAGTACAAAGCCGTAGAAGACAGATACGGCACCTTTCATCATGTTAGAAATAACATAAAACAGATACGGTGGATGGGTTTTGTTTCATGCAAGAATTTCAGCTTTATACTGCGTCTTCGAAAATAGTGTTTTGGGTCTTGCATGAATTCAATTTGCATATAATGTGCAAAAAGTATGGATGTTAAACCGGAGCTTCGATCGTGGAGGCGGGGGTTCGGAGCTTCGATCCTGGAGGCGGGGGGAAATTGCCTCCAAAGAAAACATTGGCGGAAAACATATCGTCCCCACCCATAATTTAGGCAAATAAAAAAGACATGCGGAATAAAAACAATATAACATTGTGTGACACAGGTGACTTTCGGGCTTCGACAAACGTTTATTTGAGCCTATTAAAGTAATAATGCTGCATTCGCAACGGCATATGTCTGTTTTGTGAATGTGCGTGATAACGTAAGTGTGTTTGTGCGTGTCTGCTGGTGTGCGTATAGCCTACGTGTGCGCTCGTGTTCGTGTGGGTCAATGGCTTGTCTAGTCCCGGTCTGGAGCATGGTTCAGGGTTCCCGCTGTTGGAATTTGTGTCTCTCAAATCCACAAGCCAAGTTGTCGCCTCTGCTTTTAAAGGCAGGAACACATAAATCCCCTCTCCTCAAACCTCCCGCGCCTCAGTCTCAGGCGCCAATTTGGTACGCTCTTGGGTGTCAACTGGTCAATGTTTCTCAAATTCTTGCGGATCTGAACAAGTTAAAGGATCATTTTGCTTAAGGCCCATCACGTTGGAAATCACACTGGAATTTGTCTGTTAAGGCCACCACACGGACATGTGAGCAAATACAATAAAGTAAAAACCAAATATGATCCAACCTGTTTATAAACAGTCGACCTTCGGTCGATGTATAAATGACATGTGACAAACAATGTGTTTAACTATTGCTGTCTTGGTCACTCATCGCAAACACTGACCGGATCGGATTTGGTCTGCAACTCAAGTCTGAAGTTATAATTTCGTTGAATACTTGAATTTGTTTCACCGTGGTGCAGGAAGATGTCTGTGTACGAGTTAACCAACATTCAAATTTGGTTAGATCCACTTTGGGTGAGTCATCCAGCTCAATTACCCTCATAGCAGGTGTAGAAATTGTACCCTCTTTTGACATAGTGCAGCCGAATGTACGGTGCAAAAGTAGTGCACGCCCGCCAAGCATGATATCAGCACGACAACTTTTCCTCGACCCCGTCCAGTGTAGGTGTCATTTTTATCAACGTGCATCAGTCATTGGGTTAGTCAGTTAGATGGCGTTTTATGGCCCAGTTTCCAAGCAAATAGTTGAAATCGAGCCGTTCACGGCCTTTGTCTAGCGTGGCTTGTTGGCTAGTTTTCCCATGTAGGTACTACCTCGGAGGTAGTGCTTCCATGGTTTTCCATACTCCATTGCTTAACGCTGAGCACAAAGCACAATTTTGGCAAATTTACTCGGTAGGCCTAATTACTTTTGGGGCGGCAGTTTCGTCCCAGAAAGAAACGGGAAGCACACACGCCCATGCATAAGGGGATATGGTTCTCGAGTAAATGACAACATTCGCTTACACATTTACTGAGCGCCTGTATACTCTTTTTTACCTATAGAGCATCCCGGCACCCCATTCGCGACATGCCCCAACTTTCCAATGGCCGCCTGTATATGCGTATGCATGGGGTCGGTATTGTCGGTTATATAGAAGGATCGTCATTGCATCCCTCACTTATCTTGCAGGGAGCTGCACTAATTGATGTTGCCCACCCACTCTCGTCAAACTTTTAAGTCTCAAAGTATTTCTGCGGAAGCTCTAATTTGTAGCCAGCCTGTGTTAAATCATGTGCCCAATAGGCTGATGCAATTGACAGTAAACATGATGACGTTATAACCGTACAACTAAAAGAAGTTTGAGAAATTTCTTTATCTGTCCATTCAGGGAGCGGTTAGCTTACAGTTCCCTGGTGAAAGTGTTATTAGCTCCTCTGTGCATGACGTGGTTATCCGCGTAACAGCTCCCAGCTTGATTTACCAGGGAGCTGTTATTTGTTTCCAAATAAAAGATCTAAGCATAGCCAGCGTAGTACGATGGTTAAAAACAACACTCAGTGTTCGGACGCGACATTTTATTTAGCAACCGTACCTTTTGTTATCTCCTTATCGATCGTATGCCTCGCCTACCATACAAAATCGAGCCTAAGTCTGTAATATCAATAGAAGGCTGAAGGGATTACAAATTAAAGAAGAATAAAAAACATCTAAAACCGCACAATGAAATTTTTCACCTTAAGGGCAGTAGATTCGATTTGTTAAGGACGGCATCGCTGTATCATCGAAAGGAAACTCCCCCATACCTATGTATTCACACGCTGCATGTGAGGTCAGTATGATAAATGACCGATAGCCTAAATGGAAAGAAGGAAATAAGGAGCTTACACCAGTTATAACAATAATTCAGTGGACCTCCTACCTTTAAAAACTACTAGAATAAGCGGTTTAAGGTAAGATAGTAACACTGAAAGTGAAGTTGTTTATGTTGAGAATAATGGAGATATATCGTACAGTTACAGTACAGCCGCGAACCAGCCTAAAAGTATATAGTTAGTTATTACATGCTACTGCTGTTTTATGTTATAGCTTGTGACTGTGTGGTGTACAAAAGGGCTTTTTAATTAACTAAAACCCCTCGCGAAAGTGGTTTTAGGAAATGCCCTTTTAACTGAAAAAATGGATACATGTTAATCTTGTTCCTAAACATGTCGTTTTAAAACTCGTTTAATAGCAGCTAAACATTTATCGTTGAATTGCTAAAAATGTTTAGAATTTAAAACGTGTTTATGAAATGCAGGGGAAAATAAGTGTTTAATATGTAAACATTTTTAGAGCCTAGTGTACAATACATAAATTTAACAGAAAATAAAACTAATTATTGAAATAAAATAGACGGTTGCACAAATTGAAATTTGTCAAGTTCAAAGTCTATCAACGAAACCATATTTTTTCCAAAAATCATTCTGTTGACATTTTCCACCTTCGATGTATATACCATGATCGGTCTATCAATATGGAAACAATATGTTATCAAAATCTAGTGGCTTTCCTTCAAGATCAAAGAGGTCTCTTGCGTGAGACATGTTCTTCTTGAAGCTGATGATACATGACAACAGAAGTATTAGAGTAAGTTCGAATTAAATTATTATTCTTTTTACAATCAGATAGATCCCTCTAGTCAAGTTTAGTTTCACTGCAAGTACTTTAACTTTTAATTTTTACTTATTTTAACTGAAATTAAAAATGTCACAATGTGCTTAAATACACTTGTAAAGTATCTAAACATTGTGGGGTTATTTTCAAAACACTCTGTTTAATTTTTAATCGTGTTAACAGTGAAAACGTGTTTCCAAAGAGGGGGCAACAATGTGTTTCTTTTTAATTCTTAAACACTGTTTTTGCAGTGTGCACGAAAGATAAAACTTTCCCTATTCACCAGATCGGGATGCTCATATTGTCATATCAACCCCACCCCCCCCCCCCAAAAAAAAAACAACATATTTACCAGTACGGAGCTGCTTGCTCAAAACTTCATGGAATATGCTGGAGTATGTGCTACGCACGAATTTGGTAGAACATATGTTGGTAAAGTGCCACCTACAATTTCATATTACTTTTTATGCACTTTGAGAAAATATCCACCTCAGTCTACAATTACACATTTTTTTCGAAACAAAATAAATTCGCGTTTGATCTTTAAGCCTGGACACGATTTACCCTAAATAACTGCGATGTAGACAGTACAATATGACACTTGAAATAATGCATTGAATTGATCTACAATATTACGTAGACGGAATCAATTTTCCAAAGCTATATTTGAATGTTAACATCTATGTAATGAAAACGCCCCTAACTATGAAGTCAAAAAACGGACGTTTAATGTTGACATATACACGCCAATCCAAAAGTATCTAAATTTATGACTGAATATTCATTCTCAAAGAGTGAAAAAGACTTTTTTTCGATCGAAACTGTTCACTTCAAATTTTGATTAGTTCCCAATTTCACCCTTAAAAAGTGACTAGAATCACTTTGAAAGCGTCTGAGAATAGTGCTGAAGCAAACAAACAGATTCTCGTGAAAGAATTAACTGGAAAATGTAAAACAAAACCTTCCCTTGCTAGGAAGTAATTGCTTTGTACAGTTTTTCTTAAAGTAACAGGAAACGATTTGAGTGTTTTTTAATCAATTTCTGATTATTTATAGAAAACGTTTTCACAGTGATGTTTTGAATAATTGTATTCTTCGTTTTCAAAGGATCGAAACCAGTTTCCGTCAGAAAAGTTACGGATGCCTTGTGACGTCATTATGAGTGGTCCCTCACCGAGCTCGGAAGAGATTCGTCAGCTCTTTGAGTCATGTGACCTGGACGGCAACGGGTTCATAGAACAGCACGAGCTCGCCGAAGTGTGTGGGGAACTCAACGACGGAGAACTCAAACACATATTTACGGTGAGTACCATCAATGAAAGGAATTCATCAATAAGACGGAAACCTGGACCCTAGCCTTTGGGGCTGGGGCAAGGGAACTGAACAAGTGAGGTTTCCAAATCAAATACACCGCGTCCTAAGTGATCGTATTGCTCTACGTAGCAAGGTAGTGTTTGAACTTCCCCCAGAGTTCTTGCCCAGGCCACGGTCGACTGGGAACTATTTTTTTACGTATCTAATAAAGCCAAACCCATTCAAACTGTGACGGTGCTTCTTAAGAATGCAACATAGACACCCCAGTAGATCAAAGGCTGTGTGGGGTGTAACTGGTGTCTGAGTTTGTTACATGATGAGTGCCCTCAGGTAATCTATGCTTTCATTGTGTTCACAATGCTTGAGAAGCAATCAACACATGCTTGATTGGTCTGTTAGCGAACCCGGATTGTTACGTAACTTTCTGTGTATTTTAGTGCATTTGTTACTGTCAATATCACTTAACGATATGTGAAATCTGACTATATCAAGTGTGCATGCAGTGTCTTCATTTCCTCCCTGAGGCCAAATAGTGTAATCAGGCGGAGAAGATCGATGTAACAAAAAGGAAGAAGGATGGTTTCATCTTGAACATGTGTTGAAAAGGGGATCGTGAAATTCTCCGTCAAATAACAACTTACCTTTCCTAAAGTGGAATAATAATTTAAATTTACACTTTTTATTATAATATTTTACATCATTGCCCCAGTGCAAAAGTTTTAATTTCATAATCTAACCAACTGCCCATTCTTTCTTTACTGATGGGCACGCAATCGGAAGGGGTTGTCTACCGTAATCTCTAAGCCGTACCGTACTTCTGCAACGATACTGGATCTTAAAAATTGGCATGTGGCCGACAAGTTTTATCCAAATTTAGTGCACATCAGTCTCAAATACCATAAATGTTTTCCAACATTATCAAATTTGTAGCTCAAAAATGAAAGGACGGGAAGGACTGCACCTCCTCGGCGTTGTAAGTACAAGGTTGCACCCACCGCCGAATAAAGGGGCGCTCTGTAAACTTGAGGTAGTAACAGTGACGCACATTCTCTCCGGGAAAAAAATTTTGTCGGAAATAAACGTCTGGTTTCCCCTATCGGGTACCGATTTTTTCTCACAAGGTGGTGGGCAGCTGCTCATGTCAATAGACCAATCAGCTTTTTAGGAATTTGCCACATCCCTCACTCAAAAAATGCAGGCCTTCGGGCCCATTTTATCTCCAACACCGGATTATGAAAAGACAGGCTATTTATCTCACTTTCAACTGAACAAAAACCTTAAAAATAACCCTAACCATGATATTCAAGCATATTTAAAAATTTCTCGGAAATCGCAATGCCCATTATCATGTGCGAATAAGAATCGAGCGCTCGGCTCTTCGACATATAGTCCAGGGAACGTAAGACATGAAAGTAATAGTATTAGGGCGGATAAAACAATCAGACTTTTTGAGAAAAACATTTCCATGTTTGGTCAGAAAGAACCCAAAGCTGTCCAACCTGTTTGAAAACAAGTCTTACGATTTGTATCATATGACTACGAAAATCAAATTATTCTAATTACTTCGTGACGTCACTCCGACAGACGGCTAGAGAAGGGAGGCGTGGTTAGTTACACCTCCCTAATTAGAGCGTGTCCTATCAGGGAGGTGTAACTAGACCTCCCTGGTCCGATAAACTTCTGTTTTGTAACTTCTGTTTTATTCTACAAGGGATACATTTTACCATTCTTAGATTATTATTGTCTTATTTGGGGATCGTGCAATGCTGGGAGTAAAGAAAGAATTTTAAAATTACAAAAGAGTGCTGCTAGGATAATTTTAAATGCTTCTTATTCTGACAGATCATCATTACTCTTTGAGGAACTAAGATGGAAGACTTTTGATAGACATGTAAAAGAAAAATGCATGATAATGGTGTACAAAATTATAAATGAGCTTGCCCCATGTTATTTGAAAGAAATGTTTATTCCTGTTTATGACAAACATACACATGCTCTACGATCTTCATCGTCAATGAATTTTTACATATCAGGGGGCATACCAACTACTATAAAATAGTTTTAAGTATTTGGCAGCAACAGAATGGAACGGTCTGGATGCAAATATAAAACATGCAAATACACTTTTGCGTTTTAAGAATTTAATTTCCAATGTTATATAATTTTATGTATCTCAGTCTTAGCTTGTTTTTATGTCCTACTTCATTTTTATATTTTTTATTACTTTCTTTTTAGTTTTTTTTTTATAGGTTCATTTTTGTGTTTTCATCATTTAACTTTTGTTCCTTTTATATTTCGTATCTTTCTTTTCATTTTAAGTTTATCAATTGTAAAGAATGTTTTAGGGCCTCATGGAAGATTAGCTTTTATTGTGCTAAATTAGTTTTACCCTTGAAAGTTGAAATAAAATAAATAAATAAATAAAAACTGTCCGTCGATGTGACGTCACGAAATAATAATTGTTTTTCGATTTTGCCTGTCATGTAATTCAAGTCATACATTTACTCAGATTGGCAATGTCTGCGTATTTTCCGAAGCCACCAAACATGGTGGATATAACTTAAAAATCGGATCGTAATCCGATCCCACATCGCCGTATAATTTGATCCGCACGTAAGCCAAGGATGGCGCTAGGATTTGACTGACAAGGGGGCGAGCACCAACCGTCATCTCCAGTAAAGACCAAGGGTTGCTCAAATATAAATAGCCTACGTCGAACATACAAAATGCCTCTTTTTACGAAAGTTTACAAACTAAAGCCTGGACTTTCACTGAAGAAACTTTAAATATGAAGGCTTTGATTGAGCTAAACTTGCGTCGCCTACATTTTACATTTTTAACTAATGCACTGGCAAGTTTTCCCCTACTAGAAAGAGGAAAATCTCCCCCCCCCCTTTTCCCTACCCGTACAAAGACCAAAATAGCTCGGACTATTTTAAGAATTAGAATAAACGATAGCATTCATTGTTTGTAACCTAGGGCCTGCTACCAGGATATAGGTAACGTTGCTGGTAACTGGTACCTCATGGTCGAACCCTGTTACCAGCATAAAAATTTATTATTAATTAACCTTGTAAAATTTCTGTTGTTAGCGGGAGATTTATCTACGGAGCTCTACATATGTTAATATTTGTGTAAACATCATAAATGTTAGAGATACGGGGACCCGCAATTTGAAGTCTGCCCTGGGGGTCCTTACATAAGTCCGATACGATTGGAACTGCCGATGTTTTATTGTAAAAGTAACTTTGACGCAATCCTTTCATCATGGTATTAGCCTTAAAGGGAAATATTGTGTTTAAAATGCTCCAACAAAGAGTAAAAAGAAAATGGCTCAGACACTATCCTACATTTCAGTCTTAATCATAAACCCCAGCAATGGCTACATCTCTTCAAAATACTGTGCGCAAGAAGAGCCATGAACGTGGCATCATTTGAACTGTTAAAAGTTTTGGTGAACAAATTATTCTTGAGCAACAAACAACTGAATTTCTATCTATGGGAAACTTGTTCCTTGAAAAGGAGGCTACCATACCACCTTATTTTTGATAACTATCATCCTGTGTCAATAAATATGAGTTTTAAAAAGATGAATTTTTCTTGCAAAACAAACGCAGTATTTCCCATTAAGCAAAGCTGGTATACTTGCTAGACGACAGAGGTTCACGAATGGGGTTAAGCTACAATATGGATTCAAAATTTAGATTTATTCTACAATTTTCCAGCGAAACGTCGCCAAAGCGCTGGATGTTTATAACGAAAATTGGAATAAATGTTATCATGACTTAAGCCATTGCAGAGATTGGCACGGTAGGTCTTGCTACCATCGACCCTGTCAATGTTGCAAGCATTTGCGTGATGGTTGTATAGAGTAGCTGTTTGAAAAGTTTTCTTTTACTTATTTGATGGTTAAAATCAAGTCAATTTGAACTCACAGTTTACAAAATTACAACAGTTAGATGTGATACGCAAGGAAACTGTCGAATATGCCACAATTTTGTCAAAGATCGATTTTTGATGCCATTTTTGAATTTCATACAGCATAACAACAAAAAGGAAACAAGATTATAAACCTAGTTGTGACAAAATTTGACATGAAGCCAAATGACGCTGATAAGTGGAAGTTATGACTCATAAAACTGAGTGTAATCAAGTCTGACATCTGTAACACGCCAAAAGTACAATTGTTTTAATAATTTAAAGAGTCTCACTGTATTTGCTTGATTTATTTGTTGTTCGGGTTGTAATAATGGTACAAACTTAATTGTTATAGTTTTTAACGGTAAAGATGCATATTCTAATAAGTTCTGAATACGCACGAATGATGCGGGGAAGCAATAAAATGATGTTAGAAGTGACGTAGCTTGGGAGGGGCAGGGGGCAATTGCCTCCCCTGCTCTGAAAAGTGAAAAATTCGGAAATCTGCCACTTGGGACACCAGTCAAGTACAGTGCGGTTTCCAAATCTTTTCCTTCAGCGAAGTTCCAAATTCTCTCCAATATTAGCTCCATATTTGTAATTATCGGTATTTGTTTTAAAAAACGAAATTTTCCTCGCTCCTTGAGCCCCTAATTAAAATATCTAATGCAGTAAGTGCTCGCTCATAAATCAGTCTGATAAACTTTTTCGAGCTATTACAGTGCAGGTTTTCGCTATAAATTAAATGTTCTCAAATGTAGGCTCTTGATCTTGAAATATTTTGTCTTAAAAAGGGAACAAAGTTTCGGAAATGTTTTAAATGTCGCCGTAAAGTCTCAATCCGCAGGCCTTAGGTAATATTATGTAACAGCAAAGATCATCAGTCATCATGCAATGTTAGGAAATATGCTGATAGGAAGCGCATATTCTTAAATAATCCTCGAAGTTTTCAAAATTCCATAGTGTACATAAAATCCAAAATCTAAAATTTTCCGCAATGCAACTATTTGTTTAAAAAGCCCCAAATCTTCAGTGAGCTCGACTCACCCGAAAACTTCTTCCCTAATACAGTCTGTAGTGTCATACTTAAAAAAAAAACAAAAAGTCGGGTGCTTTCCCCCTGGAAGAAGAGGGTGGGGGCAGGGGGTTAGAAGGTGTACATGGGATGCGGATTCTTTTAGCATTCATGATTAGTAACACGTGAGTAACCTTAGTGACGCCTCACATCGTAACCATTCCAAGAAGTATCTGGGCTCCATATACTGAACCTACCAGCCTTATTCACTAACTCCATTGACGACATTCGTTGCCCTATCGGTCGGGGTAAACAGGAGGTGTACTATTCTCATGGAGTAAATTTCGAAGGCCCGAATAGTAGCGCAAACAGCAACCTATTCGTGCAATAGCCTACAAGTCACACCGACTGCCTGTATTTGTTGGTGTTAGTGCCAATACTAAACGCTTGCCCCTTAATGAGCATACTTAGCCTATTTCTCTTATGTGACGTAATTGCATTGGTCTGAAAACTTTCAGTGAAGTGAGTTTGCATTCACGATTGGTCAAATTTTGTGTACCCAACTGTGATATAAAGATTGGTGTAGGAAGCATGTCATGCCCCCAACCCGGATTTAAAATCCAGCAAATGTATTTCGTGTGACGATTTTTTGTGGCAAAATATTATCGAATGTTTTTCTTAAGAGTTTTGCTCGACCTAGACAAAAGTCCAATTTTGGACAATTCGGCAAAAGTCTAATGGGTTCTGAATGGTTCCATCTGCATTTTGAATGGTTCTGGCTTTTGGAAACTTTACCATTCAAGCCATGATAAAACCATTTTAGCACCAATCAAGTTGGCAACCCAGAATAACAAAAAAAAATCAAAGCAGTTAGTTACCTCCAAAGCCAGTCAACTCAGTTCATATTTGAATGTGTCTTGAAAAAAGGGAGAAATAAAATTTCGTCCTGGGGGAAGAGAAAGTTCTCCCCGTTTCTAAAAAAAGTTCAAACGTAGTTGTAACAATGTAACATCTCGTCCTTCCAAAAACCATCCATAACCCATCGGAGCAAGCTTGACACAGATTTGCACCCTGCCCCCTGTATGTTTTTCACATTAGCACCAACCGTAAAGGGATTTGAAAGTGATTTTTGGTGTAGTTATTTATCCATTGATACGTGTTTCGTTTCAGTTCAAATGGGTTAACTAAAATTAAGCTTACACTAACGTGTAATTTACACCCATTTTCTATTTCCTATGAAGATCGGAGTAGACTGGAATTCCGGCCCGACTTTAAAGGCAGTCATTCGTCACCCCAAACCACAGTTTCAGTATACATACATAACAAAACTCTCAATTGGTACAGTTCTTTGATTGGCATCACATTCAAACAATGCATCATAGCTAAATTACACAGCATGGGCACTGAAAGTGTCTTGATTACACATTGTGGACTTGTGTGCCTGGGATAAGCCATGAAACAATAAACTAGGATTGTGTTTGGATAAAGATGAGGTTTAGATAAATGTGGGAGGGGCTAGAAGTAAGTAGGTTGGGAGAATTGGAACTGTTTGGGATGATGAAAATATGCCTTTAAACCAATTGGTTAGAAACTGAACCGTTAAACATCTTCAACGGATTTTGCATTGAATAGAGTATC
Source organism: Holothuria scabra (assembly GCA_037179385.1). Classification (NCBI taxonomy): domain Eukaryota; kingdom Metazoa; phylum Echinodermata; class Holothuroidea; order Aspidochirotida; family Holothuriidae; genus Holothuria; species Holothuria scabra. Next base: position 7,639,208 of record CM074179.1, read on the forward strand.
TTTATAGGGATAAAGATATACTGTAACATTGAAAAAGTCGGTGCGCCATCATTCAACTTTTTGGTGGGCGCTTTTCAAATTATTAAACAACATTTCATCTTCACAATTGAACCCTATAGCTTCAATCAATTATTTCTTCCATGATTTTTTCCCTACTGATGTGTGTGTCCTTTTTTTCAAAAAAAAGAAAGAAGAAATTACAAAACAAAACAAAAAGCAAAAAACAAAAAGAAGAAAAAAGGACCAATTATAGATGTTTCCCTGTTACAACATATAGGCCAAAAGGGTGAGTTGTCGATGATATTTACGAAAAAGTGCTTGAATGTCCGAAACTTTCATTCACCCATGCTTCCTGATTTTCTTCTAGTCTAAATGAACAAAAACACCTAAATTTAAGCGAGCGACAACTACTGCAGGTCAAACAAGAAAAGAAAAAGTCTTCGTTCAACTTTTCTTCAATAAGTATAGCGCCACCATTTTGAGAAAGTGTCGAGAAAAACATTCACACCCTGAAACTACCTTTAAACTGTTAGTTTTCATGCTCCAGGCTTAGCCCAAAGAAAACATCCTTTTGAACTTGAAGACCATCAAGAACACAAAGCAGTGGTACAGCGTTATATCCTCTAAAGAAGGTTACAAGGTCTAACTAAGCTTTTGTAATTTGCATTCCCAACGAGGAGGTCCTAACGCTATTTGGCTTCATGGTCACCACAGCAGACTTAATAAACACAACAAATAGACACAAAGAATGTCCCTGCTCAAGTTTACTCATTCTTTACAACACAAATCAGTAACTTCATTTGCTGATATCTCGAAAAGTACAGGCTTGATTTGAAGGAAACTTCCCCAAATTGTGACGATTTAGTTTCTTTTTCGCATATGCAAATTGAATCTTTCCTTTAACTCCTACTTGAAGAATGAATGGATCGGGCCTAACTCATAGCAAGACCTTAGTTAATCTAAGTCAAACCTCGGTATGAATCAAAAAAAAAAAAAAAAAAAATTAATCAGCCCGACCCTTTAAGCATGCGCCATACCGTCTAGATGTTGACTCCCTATCCCAAGGTCATTTACAACTTACTAAGGTCACAGCTTATGCTCTGTTCTGTTTGGTCTGTCAAATTTGACAACAACCATTGTATATGTTTCTTCAAAATTTACAACAAATTTTAACTAAATGTCACGACAGCTGTTTGCGTTATAATTGTCATACGATCGATGTAAAACAGATGGAGTTTATGTCGGTATCCATGGCGACATATCCGACGTCATCTTTTGCATTATAACATCATTTAACGTGTGTAATTATCTATGCCATGGTTTAATTGGTTAAGATGAATGTCAAATATTAACGTACTCATTGTAGTTCCTGGTATTACGTCACACACATTTAATTCCTATGACGTAACTTGAATGTCGTCCTTTTCGGAATTTTCTTCACTTGTTAAATAGCTGACACATAAAGGATGGAGTTCAAAGTTTAATATAGCATTGTTTCACGTACAGGACAGACGGAGATCTGCATTCAATACCCGGGCATATGATAACCAATGCTAGTTTATACTTTCGTTGTAACGATGTAACGGCATGTTGCTAATAGTTTTGTTTTGGTTTTCCGCCCTCTTTTCAAAGAATATAAAGCTAGGACTTTTAATCAGCACTATTTATTAGACAATATTCGAAAAAAATACTCATAGTTTAATGCACATGGGATATTCTTTGAGGTTAGGTCACCTTGTTAGGGAAGAAAGAAGCGCAACGGGAAAATGACAGATCGGTAATTCTGTCTAGGGATTTCGCACATGCGCACATTCACCAAATCGTATGGAAAAACATAACTCTCACGCACTTACAACATGTGCTCCAAAATTTGAGTTTTCTTGTAAATTTCGTGGAAGTACTCCTAATCAATCCATCCATAAACAAGGGAGGCTTGTATGGTTCTGTACAGTGGATTCTATCTACACTGACCTTTTGGTGTAAAAATTTGCGTTATAATTTACCGTTAAGTGGGCGGATAAAATCCTAAGGAAAATCAATTTACTATGTACTACATTTGGTTTGTGAGTCACTCGCTGTGTCCCACAATTCCATGCGGCACCAAAATACCGAATTCGGTTGTTGGTCTGACTGAACTCAGGCGCTTTATTGAATCCGGTGGGCATATATAAATCTCCTGTAAGGTACTGGATCATAAGCCAAATACTGGAATGGAAGAAATTTGGTTCACTACACAACTCGCTTGGAATTTCAACACATACTTATGGCAGTAAGTATTTATCTCCCAGTACTAAAATGTGTAGTAGACCTAATGTGCATATGATGTCACAATACAAAAATACATCCACTCGGAGGAATAACAAACCGTGACATCAAATCCTCCAAACATTGGTCAGCTAATCGCATACACCTATAGAGTCTTCAAAACACGTAGTGAATTTTCAATTTGTTGCCCGCTGCCTACCACTCCACATATGTTCCACACATGTACACACAAAGTTCAGTGTTGCGATTACGTACGTGTTCATTGCTGTTCCTCCAAAATGAAGTCAGTGTGTGGTTAACGCACTGTGATCTATTATAGAGATACACAGTTTGCTAAGATATAAGTCAATGAGGCAGTTTCCTCGTTTCTATAAACTTTACAATTTGGTAAAGTTAAGTTGTTAGTCTTTGTTCTTCACCCATCCCCTTTCTTATTCTCTAAGACCTTAAAGGTAATGTGACATATAAGGTTTCAGAACCATACATGACAGATCAATGATGTAAATGGTCTGAGGGCCGTGAGGTTGGTCAAGTGTTGTCCTCTTTGGACGTATAGCTTCTTTGGGAAGCAGTTTAAATTTTGGTTTCGCCAAACGGCTCTTCGCCAGAGAGTCGGGAGGATTTCAGAAAAAGGTTTTGCAGTCTAAAGCTTGGTTTCGCCGAACGGTTCTTTGCCAGAGAGTCGGGAGGACTTTAGAATAAGTATCAGCAAAAAGGCTTGGTTTTACTTGGAAGTTAAGGAGTTAGCTTTCCTTACAAATAATGTGTTGGAATTAAGTCAATGTCTTTTATGGAGTCTCTAGACATGGTTCAGTTTGAATGTTTCTGGAGAAACTTGTTGTTTAAAAAATAATGTTGCAGATTGTTGAACATTGTTGAAATTTCTTATGCCTATGTTAATTATCTTTTAATAACTCATCAAATAGTTTGTTTTGGTAATTGATGCTGATGATTTTCAAAGACACATTTTAAACTTCAAAATGACACCCTAAGGTTGTGCTAATGTAACAACCGCCTTAAAATGAAGATCGCAAAAACAAAGTTAAACGTAAGCCATATGTGACATGTCCCTCTAGACATAACAAGATTTGCATATTGCGCGAATATTTACCTCATGATAAACTGCATATCAGATATAACCCTGTAAAATGGTTAACTTTGTGATGGATGTGATTGGAATTGCGGCCATTTCCAAAGTTTTTTATGCTTTTCACATCAAGTACACAACCTTGTCATGCAAAGAGATTCTGTAAAAATGTTGAAAAAAGACATAAAATAATTTTTCTCCATTTCTGTAGGCCTTGGATCAAGACCAGGACGGACGAATCAGCTTGAGTGACTTTGTTGAGGGGTTTCACAGCGTAAGTGAAACACTTCTAGCCCTCTCGAGGAGAAAAAAGAGAGGATACCTATCGGAGAATTCTAACCCTTCGGAAACATTTGAACAATTCCTTGGAAAACTCGATCAGACATTCGACCTCATTTCGATTAAATGGTAAGTAGAGACTGTATCCATGGATATACTAAAAACCCTTTTAGCCATTAAACACTTATTTTGCCCCATTTTGCAAACGCGTTAATTTCTAAAAATATTGAGGTATTAACCATGAAAAGTTTAGTGATTAATTTGGCGAATTTAAAAGCGAAATGTTTAGGATTTATAGACACGTGGTTAGCATATAAATCTGTAGAAAAAGGGGCAAAACGTTTTTTTGTCAAGCTGCTAATCCCCAATCACCTTTTAAAAGAGCATTAATTCTAACATTAACTTGAACGGAACATATTGCGGCAAAAAGTAAGTACAGATTTCCGGTTACTAAATTTTCCGACTTTTCCCAAACTTGTGGTAAGGATAGGTTGTGGTCAGTCCCAGTGCCGTGGTGACACAAACTTTCTGCAAACCGCCAAAGCCTCGACCCCCTTGGGTTCCTGAATCATGCACTCTACTGGTCTGTTTGACCCTTACACCCTAGCAATCAATCATTCACAAATGTATTGTAATATTTCACATGCAAACTTGTTTTGTAGATATACAGTAGAAGGTTCATGTCAATGGACCAATCATAAAATTGGAAGTTGGCCATATCCTTTACCAATCGATGAATTAGTAAGAAATAGTCAAAAGGTATGTAAAACATTAACCTAGAGGTATCTGAGCTAGTAGTATTATCGTATATACTGGTATGTATACTGGCATGTTAACGCGACGTCAGAAGAAAAGGTGGTACCGTGAGGTTAATTCGTTTTGCTTCCCATTAGCAGCCTGATTGCGGTATCTGGTACCACGGTAGTCTCTTTACTCCAAGAATTGCCCTTTGAAAAAAGGGAAGTGCTATATTTCATTTTATTTTCATTGTCTGCTAATCATCGGCTCCAGCCGTTTATTATCGCACGGTATACCGTAACGTTTTTCTGTTTTACCATCACGGCTTGTTTCCACTAACATTATCAACGAAAAGTTACGAACAATACATTGTGCATGTTGTTCGCTGGTCCGTGGAGCTAGCGGACGAAGTTTTTTCGTTCAGCTCATCGCTACGAAACACCAACAGGACGGCGGCCGCAGGCACAGAGGCGCTACGCAGGCAAGTTATTCGCAAACAGATTCCCCTTCCGTATACCAGCAAGATGCTCCTTGTACAAATTTCTGTGAAAGGGGGTGCACTGATCAAACAGGCGCGAATTGTCATAATACTGCTATGGTGATCCCGTGATGATTATCCGTGTAATTACAACGTTTGATAAGTTTCAAGTAAATGAATTTCGTAGCAATTTGTTTTATGATAGACGCAATTTAAATTGGAAAATTTAAATATATTAATTTATATGTGGTTTAGTTTTGCAACCTCCCAGATTTTCAATCTGTTAACAATCTTCTATGACAACTGAAAGTTGTAACATTGTTCCTAGCTAAACTGTACGAATTATTTATTGACCGCCATTTATTGACCGCTAGGGCATACAGTTCGTAATCTTCCCCCGAAAGAGATGCATTATATCTCTCAGTATAGGTGAACTGAAATCAACTAGACCATCATAAATAGGGTATATTGTAGCAAGTAAAACAATTAGTGAAAAGATTTGATAATATGTCACGCTTGGAGAGGTATTAAAACGTTTTGCAATACATGTCATAATTAACGTTCTGTGCTATGCAGCCAGATGACAAAGACCTTCGGCATTGTGACGTATAATGAACGTATAGGCTTATAACTGAAACCCTTCCACACCTGTTATGCAGCAAAGTAATTATCTGATCAAACAATGGGATACCTTTGGACTTTTTCCCGACAATTGTTTGCGCGCGTGCGCAAAACGTTCAAATTGCAACAGCTGTGGGGACTATTTAGCGTATCGTTGTCAGGCTTCTGTTTAACCATATGATATAATGGGAACAGTGGAATAGTTCATAGTACAGGCTTGATAGGTCGTACCTTCGCTCGATAGTCACGTGTCAAATTATTGGAATTTTACAAGAAATTTCGACAAAAATAACACCAAATATCTACCGTTCTCACTACGTTGAGTGACACGAAAGGATCAAATATTTCGCTACATGGTATTCTTTGCCTAACATAATACAAGTGCTACACTGAGACGGTATCGCCTGTTGATTATTGTCAAATTTGGATAGGATCACGATCTGATAATAGATACACTACAGCGGTCCGGGAACTTTTTATGTTATGTTTCACAATGGAACTAATATTACGTGATATTTGGAAAAATGCTTCCTTCATTTTAGACGCGTGCATGCCGTGACTCGTGATTACTACTACTTTTGTAAGCAAATATATAAATCGTTGTAATTTGCAAAGATTTGATTGGAACAAACTACAAAACACGTTTGACATCTCGACATTCCCGTACCCGTGGAGCAATTGATGCTGCTAAATGAAAATAAAGCATTAACTTCATTGATCTGAAGGTTGTAAAATGCTCGAAAATGGCGGATGCTGATGGAAATCGGTTTCATAGTGATGTCTTGCCACGAACATATTAGTCTTCCATGACTTTAACGCTTCCGTTTCATGGGAATCATTATAGCAATAACCATTTTGCAATATAGGCCTATGTAAATATCAAGCCTATTTTTCTATACATCAGCTTTTGTGGATGTTTCATTTATCCTGTGCCTTGGTTCAAGGTCTTCCAGCGTCTAAATCTTTCATTCCTTGCTAACTCCTTTGAAGTCAGCCTTCTACTGTCACGATCTCAGTGGTTCGTTTTGAAATGTTTGCAATATGCGTCCATTTTTGGTAAAAATATTATTTTGAGTTACAAATAACATTCTTAAATGAGTGTTGTCTTCCAAGATCGCCTAGAAAGACACTCGTAAAACTAAATTTAATACAGATGTCATGATGCTCGAGTTGGATTTTTAATTTATCATACGTATCTCTCATAAAGGAGGTTCGTCGGAAAATAAGAAAGTTTATCACAACTTTTGGAAAAAATTGTTTAACAACAGATGTTTCAACATGGATGTGTACAACTTGAATTGGTAGCAATAAACTTTAAATCCAAACCATATTTTGGATTATTCTTCTCTTTTCATATCTTCCAAGAATGGTATGAACGACAAAAGAATATTTTGAAAAGAGATGAATATTTTGAAGCATTACAGATGTTTGGAGAACTTAATTAAATAGGCACATCATTTGAGAAATAGCGTGCAAAAGGAATATATCTGGAATACAGAGTACGGCGTTTTACAGAGCATTAGGGAAACACAATAGCCTATTGTGATTGTAAAATGGAGCAGTTGGACAGTCAAAAAATACAACAGTTATTCACAGCATGTGATCTAAATGGTAGTGGTTTCGTGGAACTAGAGGACCTTAAAGAGCTATGCAGTGATTTAGCCATTAGTGAAATCGAAATAGAGGAAGTATTCGAACAACTTGATCAAAATGGCGATGGCAAAGTCTCGTCGAGAGAATTTGCGGATGGATTTGAAAACGTTCAAAGATTGTTTGCTAAAAGAGCACGTACGACGGCACCGAGAAACGGTGCTACCGTACCTGGACTTACTCAAGGAATTAAACCATCTGAAAAAGCATGGGAGGAGTACGCAGCTACTGTTGGTTCTGCTTTATATATGGTCCCTGGGTAAGTTTTTTCTTGGGGCAGGTTGGTTTAACATCAACTTGAATTAGAGAGCGTACAACGTCTCTGACATAGGTTGGAAATTTGGTACCAAGGTCATGTTCAGGTCACCGGTCTTCGCAAGTTCGACAAAAGACGGTATTGTAATATCCGTAGGTAACCTATGCAATTGAAAACGATAACAGGTACTTGACATCCGTGCCCCTGCCATGTAAGTGGTCCCCTGGAACTGAATTGTAGGCTATTGGTCTCTTTATGATCTAACATTGTACATTAATAAGGGATACACAATTTTGAATTGTGCTTGAGAAGTAGAGAGGTCACTAAGCACGAGGTGTAGGTAGACATTGGTGTAGCCAGAGGGACGCCTCGGGGACCACCACTCCCACCCATTTCTGAAAACGATTTTTTAATAGAACAAAAATTAACTTCAGATTTAAATTTTGCACTAAAGTGCATCTAAGGGTCCTTAAGTATTCACCAATTTCCCAGAGTTACTCCCCTTATAACGCTCACAAGGGCGTCGATCAAATCCTGTTGGCCCTTCCCAATAAAATATTCTGGCTACACCAGTGTAGACAGATCATGCTACACGCTATCGATAATTTGGAATCTTTGTGAATGCAAAATGTTTTATCTGGTAAACTACACCGTCTTGAATTGACGGTCAACTGTTTACAAAAATAAATAAATAAATAAATAAAACGAAAAAAATATAAAAAACTGCAACGATATCAACGTATCATAAAACAGCCACATATCAATAACAACAAACATGTGTAGTGTACAACGTGCAGTTAGGCGTAAATGCCGTTTTTTTCTTAATTCCAATTGAACTGTCAAACCATACTTAAAGTGCGTAAGCACAACAGTAGTGCAGTCACCCCAAACTTTAAAAAAAAACCCCTAAAACTCATCATGTTCTCCTGCCTTCGCTCCCACGTATCTTTAACGATATTTTCGCACTTGTACATTGCATATTCAAGTAAATTGAAGATACTCCTTTTATATTTCACAATTTCAGTGATAAAGATATATAGTCTAGTTCCAAGATCCAATGATGAAATAGGGTAGTCTACTATACTAATACAAAATTGGGCTGACTGTACTTTCCCTTTAATAATCTGTAACTACGACTTTGCAAGCGACTATTTTGGTTTGGAACACCTGTCGCTTTCCCACATATTGGCCACACATTGTTGCTAAGGGTGGTAATTGCAAATCTACTGCTAATTGCAGACTGGAATTGATCACGCGATGATTACTGTAAAAAGGACTCCCCCGTTACGACTTGCAATAAAGCTGTTAAATGTACACCATTAATGGCTTACGTGATCTTCACCAAGAACAAACATTTGGAAATATCTGATTCACACTAACTTGAGATTTTTTGCCAGCGGTGCAGATGTTTTAGCAATTGACAAGTATATTTTCTATGACATGAATTTATAACACTCATATTGCAGATGACATGTGCAACAGTGATAGACTCAAACTGAAAGGACAGTCGCACTACCTAAGAAACATAAAAATAAAATAACTTCCCTCTTTGTACGTGAAAGTAACAAGTGCTTAGGCCTAGTGGGAGATATTTCATTCCTCTGGCGATATAGTTCTTAGTCTGGATGTGCCTAGATATGAGTGAACCTACAACTGTAAAATATCAGCATACTTGACGGTGTTATTTTATACTTGCATTTAGTTAAAATATACTTTTTCCAGTCCTCCCGACCCTCTGGTCCGACCCTCTGGTCCGACCCTCTGGCAAAAGGCTGTTCGACGAAATCAAACTTGAACTACTTCCTGAAGAAGCTATACGTCCACTGAAGAACAACACTTCACCAACCTCAAGGCCTTCAGACCATTTACATTATTAGTCTGTCATGCATGGCCCCATTTAGTAAAAATGGGCTACATTCAAAACACTGAAATGGGGAAATAACGTTAATTTTAAATATATAATTTTTATTTACCATTTATTTTGCCGTATTTATGTATTATTTAGCTTTGGAATTACAGGGGAAATTTTTAGAGCTCTTTTAAGTGCTCTTGAAACTTAATTACTAGCACTTTTTAAGTTATCTCTATGGATCTCTTCATATTTTGTTCTCTAATTTACAGCAATTTTTAAAATGTAGACGTAAAAACGTGTAACATTAATTACAAATGAATCTCAAAATGAGGCAAAAATGAACACTTTGTTTGGGTATAGATTTATTTTAATTGCAATAACGTTTAAATTTTGAGAAGTGACGATCTTGTTTGCAAGGCATATTCTACAGTTCTGGGTTTTTTAACTTCTGTCCAGGGGTGGCTCCAGGATTTGCCCGACAGGGGGGCCAGCAGTTCAAGGCCCCGACGAAGGCGATGGGTTAGTCTCGGTGGGACGTAGGCTAACTTGACAGAATTTGAGGCGCGCGCAGCGCGCCGAAATTTTTGGCCTTTTTTTAAACAAACACTTAAAAATCTGAAGTTTACTTTTTGAAAGAAAATTTGGCTTTTGTAATGACAATTAAAAATTGGGGGTATTTATTGAAGAATCTATCCTTGATATGAACAAATTCAAAAACGTTTTTACACGCGACAGCTGAAATTCTGTTGGGGTTATGCATTTAATCGTTCTTGTCCTATGTACTAAGGTCTCAAGACGAGGCTTAAAGTTTGCCCGAAAAGTTTTTTATCCTTTTTTGAACCAAGATTTGAAAATTAAGAGCTTATTTTATTGCAGAAATCTCGGAATTTAACATAAGAGAATTTGGTTTTTGGTAGGTTATAATAAAAAAAAATGGGTTCCTTACTAAGTGATATGCCTTTCAAGAGCAAAATTAGGTAGAATTTTGGGGTGATAAACAGAGTTTTCTGGTTATTTGTTGTACTGAGTATCCATCAAAATTGGAAGATTTTGCCACTTTTAACAATCTGAAAGTTATACTATGACAGATTTTGGTGTTTTTACGAAAGAATTTGACCTTCTTAAAAGAAAAATCAAGTAGGGAGTAATCTGTAGTTTTGTACAGTTTTGTTGGAGTTACTGAATATCATCAGGTAGATTAATGCCCTCGGACCATATTGGTAAATGTTCCCGTGGAAAAAGTTTGGCTTCCCATATATTTGAAGTTCTGACATAGGCAGACGGGAGTGTTTCAGTTTGGGAAGGGACAGAATTGTTTTGCTTTTCTTTTGTCCGAAAAATATAATACTTTCCGAAAAACTACAAGTGCAGCGCACAGATATTTTTGAAAAATTAAGAACCCCCCAAAAGCAGGAAAAGGCATTTCCGCGGCCGGGCTGGTAAGTAGAAACAAATTACCGATATAGTCATTATTTTGAGCTTTCTTTCGCAATAAATTTTTCACTTTGTAATACTGCCCCAAAACGAAGAATAATATGCAGGCATGCATTGTTCTGTTAAGTAATTTTTTCGACCAAAACACTATCTAAGCGGAGCGCCACCCATCAGTTGGCGCGGAACGTAAAGAAAATTGTTAAAAAAAAATAACACCACAGACACCCGAAAATGGCATTTACCAGACTTGAGCAGTCGTTATTTTGAGCTTTCCTTTGAAATACAAATTTCACTTTAATAGAAAAAAAAAACAACGTGGTATGTTGATCAGAAAACTACCAGATAAAAGGTACGGTACTGCTACAATTAGATGTAATGGACTTGTCTCTTTTCGGGGGGAAACTAAGCAAAAACATCCTGTTTTTTTACTCTACCGGAATTCTTTGTTATATTCAATTGAAATATCCACTAAAAAGATGAAATTTTCTTCGTGACTGCCCGAGCTCCAGACAAAATGATCTTACTTCCAACGTATTTGAAAAAATGTCACGTTATAAGTTGGCTTCAAATGAATTTTCACTCAGACTTAAGGGGAGACATATTCAAGTCACTGTTTATCATTATGTGTAGCCCAAAATGGCGTGGCCGATTTTCGTTACCGTTTTTAGAATTCGGCTGTCGGGACAGGCAAGATGGCAGACCATTGGGCAATGCATGTCGAACGGACCTTTGCCAGAGAGGATCGGGAGGACTTTAGAAAAAGACCATTGGGTAATGCCTGAACGTGAAAAACCACTTGTCCTTTTTTGTAAGGAAAATTTGGAATTGTCAGTTTCCTTGAAGAATATGGTCTTCTAGTAAGCAAAATCAAGAAGATCGTCGGGGGTGACTGAAGTTATCAGGCCCCATTTTTTTTATCGTGGACCTGTATATGAAAGATCCCCGATGAAACTGGATTTTCTCTCAACAACAGGAGGAGGGAAGTCTTCCCCAACGGGGGCAACGATATCGGATCGGATTTCGCTCCAATTTTTGTGATGGTTAATTAATACCTCCTTCATTTTTGGTCGGAAAGAAACAAAAATTTGCCAATTTTGGATGGAGGAGATTTTAACTTAAACTGACAAAAATCGGACAGTAATCCGATCCCATATCGCTGTAGTGTGCACTGGGCTTAAAATCGATGCATCAAAAATAGGGTTACAAACGAAAAACAAACAGAAAAAAAAGTTCACGATCATCCATCCAGTTACTTCAGTCCTTTACGTTCTTCAATTTTAGGACTTCCGCAAAAAATGCCGCACTTCCCCCACGGGGGATGAGATAGGACAATTAAGGTACATGGAATTAGGTACAACAGATCTAAGAATAAGTGATCGAAATCCGATTCCCAATAGGCTTTAAAACAGCATTGCAAAACAAAAAAATGTGTTCAAGATCATCCACCTAGTAACTTCAGTGCTTTCAGGTTTTTTAATTAATTAATTAATTAAAATTAATTTAAATTAATTAATCAATTAAGTAATTAATTGATTAATTAATTAATTAATTTTATTTTTTTAGGCCTCCCCGACGAAATCGCCGACCTTCCCTGAGGGGGAGGGGCAGTGGCCCCCCGCTGGCGCCACCCCTGCTTGTGTCTCGTAAGAAAAACAAAAATATTCCACACCATGTCCTCGAAACCCTGCCGCAGTCATTCTCTTCTTCTAACTCAAAATCTATCACTTTAAAGATTGGTTATTACTTTAAGAAATACCACCACTTTTTAAAAAAGCCAAAAAAAGTTATGTAATGAGGGCTCAGGTTTTTTTTTCTTTAATATGGTTGAGCTTTTAGTTTGTCCTTGAAATTTTATACTGTTGAAATGTTTGAATATATTTTCGTGTAGACCCAACATTACGTACCTACACCATATGTGGGGGCAAATAGTGTTGCTTGACATTCCCTACAGTGGCACTAGATTTAAAAGAAAAAATTGAATCCAATGTCAAACTAATACATCGCGATGTCACAGAATTCCCATAATGTCCTAAATATCTTGAAAAATGCATCACTTAAAAAACAATTTAATTTCTTGTTAATGCGATAAGCCATTGAGCTGTTGTTTTAACCCCCTGAAAGAGAAAAGTTTTCGCTTATTTTAAGTCAATGACTTCAGCCTCCGGAAAATATCTTTTACTCTTACAGACTTCTTCGTAAACAAAACTACTCATAGTCTAGACCTTATGTTAATAAATCTAGCGTGAACAAGTATGATAGGATATGCCTGTATCATATGAACATATACCCCTTTGCTGCGGAGGAGTTTACTAAAAGATTTCTTTGAATCCAACGGTCTACTAAGCAGCTTTCGCTGTGTATTTATACACAGTTGGTTTACAACTTAGGCCTACACGAATCAATGTATATCATTCAAAAAATCTGTACACAGCATGCTGCACTGAAACTTGTTCTATGTGAAGTATAATTCTTTCAATGCATGCATATGCCGTTATTTGCTTTGATTATTCTCGATAGAAATGTACATATTGGTACAACATTAAATGCAGGTATTCGCCTACACTAAACTTGAATTTTAGCTTCAAACCTAATGTATGCTGATTCTCAAATCTGGCACATGTACGTCAGAACCTCCGCTGAGTATTTAATGTCAATTCATCAGGGCACGTAAGAGTATGTTTAAAAATATCATTGCCACGTTTAATAATGTCTACAGTTTATACTATATATTTAACTGAATGGCATTTTTGTGCTGAAGAGGAGGGGTACAAGGGGCGGATGAGGGTGGAGGGTGGGGCGAAAGTTTACGTTAACGTATTGTTTTTATTGGTGGTATGCTCTGGTTTTAGGTGACATTGTTTAAAGCTACAACTATGCTTATGTTTTGAGAAGCTTTCAATCTAGGAAAATAAAGAAAATAGCTTTCAAATGTCTTAGTGCGTGCCCCAGTCTTTAATCAATACTGCCACAACCACAAATATCGTTTTGCGTCATATTTTCATTTTAATGCCTGAAAATCTTTCATGGTAATTTCCTCATATTCAACGGTAAAATTCGATTCAATAATTTTTAAGGTAACATAGAGGAAACACTCTTCTCAAAGTATTTTACACGACAGTGAGACATACTTGAAGCACAGCTGTATTTGAAGAATAAATGTAGAGAAAGGGTCCACAAGTTCTACAAGTTTTCATTGGTCCTCTGTCCTGTACGTCTTGTTACAACATGAGTTTCTTTTCAATGCAGCTTTTGCTAGCTGAAATCTACCCAGCTGACCACAACCATATAATTGCGGTTTCTGAAATCCTCAGGCTACCCACTCTCTGACCAAGAGACTATCCGGACGAAAAACCGAATGTGTACTTCCGAGGGAGCTCGGTTTCCCAAGGAAGGTATTCCCTCTAAGCGTGTTACTTAAAAAGTGACCATATTTGGCTCCAACCGAACTAGATTTATTGAAAGTGAACAAAAGTTGTTTTTAGACTAATTCTTGATAAATTTCTTATTTTAACAAGGATTTATTGTAAGTAAATAGCGCCATCTATTTGGTTGTCAGGGATAAGTGAGGACTGCTAGTTGTGCACAAATTAATCAAGTAAGATGGGGTTTTACCGCTCAGTTTCTAAACAATTCTTCTCAGTTGTAGCCCAATGGTTAATTTTCCCTACTCAGCTGCTTGTGGTGAACACCGAGCCCAAGAACTATGGCAGTAGGTCTCATTTTTAAAGTCTTTGATATGATCCCATCAGGATTCGAACTCCCGACTGCGATTCGGATGCTCTGACCAATTGACCGTCGACTGGGAAATGACTCAAGACTTCCATAATAAAATTACGTTTCTACGTTTGTGTTGAAGTTGGAATTTTTTCATAACAAAATCAAGAGGTCACAACATTTTCTCAACTTTCAATATTTCTGTCACACTGTTCTATTTCATGTCCAACAAAATAATTTGAATGTTCTTCTTTCTCTTTCTCATCCAGTCAAGAAAGTATCTGTGAACTTTACCAAGAACTTCACAAGTCCAACATCCCTCATCTGCTCAGTAACTATGAAAAGGTTATTTATGAGGTTATCAAGGACATCAAACAACAACAATCGGAAATCAGCAGACTTGAACAGTCCTTTAAAAGGTACCGTAGATGTTTGATTTGTGAAATATAACTGTTATCTTTTTCATTCAAATCGTAATAGATACCGTTTCTTTGGAAGTTGTAATTTCAAACTATATGTCAACATATTTATAGGTATGGTCACCCTCTCCCAAACAGTTTCAATTCTTTTAACGTACTTACTAAAGCCTCTTCTGGACTATGCAATTTTCAAAATTCATCCTCATCAAGACACAACCTCAGTTCATTGCTTCCGGATTTTAGTATACAAGACCTCAACGTGTAATCAAAACACTCGCAGTGCAGTACAGGCTTAGTAATAGGAGCTTTGGTCCTTTGCCTTTTTTGAACTAGCTGTCAGTCAAATAGCTGAGCCAACTGAGAATTTTTGTGGTCTACTGCAGATATAATAGTGTGGGGTGAGAGGATTAGCCCTTTCAGGGGGGTGTTATTCATCACCCCAAACAGTTCCATTAACCGAATGAACTTACTTCGATAGCTCCCTCCCACAACTGTCTATAAAACGTATCCTTATTTGGACAGAGGTCTAGTTTTGTTGCTTTCTAGAGCATAAACTGGTCAGCACACAAGCCCCTTATGTTCTGTAACCAGAACTAGTGCGTGCTATGTGATATGACCGACTCTAGATTACTTGGAAATTGGTGTCCATCAAAGTGCATGCTGTGATGATTAACAATTTTGGCAGTCTACGTTTAAAATTGTAGTTTGGGTGACGAAGGGCTTCCCTTAAAGCAGGAACATATTTTCCCTAGTACTCTCTGTGGGACATGGAGTTATTGTCAGTGTTTCGTCGGGAGGGATTCGAAACAGATTACATAAATTGTCCATCGTCATTACTACAAACACTTTTGGGGCTAGATCCCAAAGGCCCAGCTCAGTGATTTCCCATGAGGCTTTTACTTAAGTGGCTTCAGAGACAAATGCAATTGAGTCACTTGGGTTGAGGGTGATAGTTAAACCCTCCAAATCGAAAAATAAGTATACAATTTATTTCCTAATGGGAGTATTCGTCGATGATGGTGTCTCATTACAGTAGCAATAAGAAGCAATAGTTTGTAGGTTATATGGAAGGTAAACTGTGTGAGTTACACTAGAAGTCTGCGAATGCTCAAAGTTAGGGTGGGGGGGGGGGGAGGAGAGAGGGAAGCAATAAGAAGGTAATAATGTATTCTTATTATATTTTGTAGAAAATAATTTAAACCACAATTTTGGCTGTCAATGTTCGACGTATTCGAGCAAAATATCAGTTGGGGATCCTTAAAGAAGAATTTAATAAACCGATAAGCCTGGCACACGTGATATATAAACTATTTAGAATCAAACCTTAAAAATCAAAATCGGAAATCTTTTTTTTTTTCGGTGAGAAATTGTAAATTTCACTCTTTATTGTGACGCACGCTTTTGTATTGCTCAGTTCCAAAGCTAACAAGTCTGACGTCGTTTTAATCACATGCTATATTCCCATCTGAAATCACTTCGTTTGCATGTACTGTGACTAGACTAAATGTTAATGAAACACACGTAACTGGCCCTTAGCATCATGTTACAATTCCCTCTTCTAATATTCTCTTCATCTCAGAGCAAGTGAGGCCCACGCAGCACATTTGAGACAGCTCGAGTCTGAATCCGAGGCCCAGGCCATCAAAACAGAGGCTAGGATTAGACAACAGGTAAGTTATTTGTTCCATAATTTTGCTTTCAACTCTCGGGTTTTTTATCGAGGTCAGTTGTCCTTTCTGAAGTCTCATTCTGTGAAAAAACGAAATTGGTCTTAACAACGTAATACATTACATTATCGTTATTCTAGCTCGAATCAAGCCTGCTAGAATGCTTTGGTCGTTATCATAACTTTATTAAGTCAGTATAAACCGGTGATATTATTGAAAATTAGCCTGCTCCACCAACCTCTTTTCAATCAAGAAATTCAAAGGTGAAGGCCTAACCGCAGACATGATGACAAAAGTTACGAAATATGAAACAGCTTACAGGGGATTTTTGTCGATGATGGGAGCAAGATGCACTGTGGCAATAGAAAGTTTCACTCATAAACGTTTCCCAAGGGCTTATATTTTTTAGAAGATACCCCGTCGCCCTTCAACATGG
This sequence comes from Holothuria scabra, assembly GCA_037179385.1. Classification (NCBI taxonomy): domain Eukaryota; kingdom Metazoa; phylum Echinodermata; class Holothuroidea; order Aspidochirotida; family Holothuriidae; genus Holothuria; species Holothuria scabra. The sequence goes on from CM074179.1 coordinate 7,656,104, forward strand.
ATACACAATCATACAAACATGTCTTTCACAGTGAAATTCTTTTCACTTGGGGAGACAAACAAGAACCATAGACTAGAGAACGAATTGTGTTGATTATTCACAAGTTACAATTGTTTCGACCCAACAAAGAGGCCTCAGACAGTTTGGCGTACACTGCGTAAAGAGGTAGGGACATGCTGACAGGGGAGGTGCCTTGTAGGCATTGCATCACGGCAGGAAAGGTATTTTGAGCAAATTTACTAAAGTGGGCTAGATTTTGTTCAGTAAGACAGAATCTCACACTGCAGCTTATAACCTGGCTTAATATAGCGACGCCCACGGCCTTTTTCAATTGAGGGATACTGGCTTGTTATCTAAAAAGAGCGTGGCACGAACACCCGAACAGCTAAAGGTTCTATTTTTAAAGTATTTGGTTTGACCCGGCATTGGAATCGAACCCAGGATCCTCCTAGTAAGAGTCCGATAATCTCCAACTAGACCACTCACTCGGATTCATGTAGGGGAGTCAGGCTTCGCAAACAAGAAAGTACTCCCTTGATGTGACGGTTCATTCTGATTCATCACGATTCAGTCAGCATTTTCACCCCGTATAACCCTTATCATTGTTATATGATAGAGCTATATCAGTTCATGATATGTCATGTGTAGGTTAAACCTGCCAACTAAACCCTAACATTTATCTAGAATTAAGTTCAAATATGTTTTGCGTGAATTTCTTTGATAAGTGTGCCAATCGTAGGACTGGGTTTTGTATTTCGAGATTCTCATTTGACGAACATATAATTAAAGATAACGAACCTGCCGGTGTTCTGGCAAAGATTGAACTGGCTATAGGCACGTATATGCGATTGCATACCACCATACTCCATACCACGTTCAATGCAAGACTTTAAAGGACAGGAGCAGTCATCCCAAATTGAAGAAGTGTAGTAGACTGTCCAGTTTCATGATTGGCTGTCGGGAGTCATGTGACAATGTTTTTCCTCATCAAATGAGAAATTTACTACAAATAACTGCTGGGTTTACCTTGAATATGCAATTGTAAAGTCATAAAATGTAATGAAAGATACTTTGAAGGAATATAAGATGAAAATTGTGTTATTAAGTTTTTTCTTCAAAATAAGTTTGGAGGGACTGCTCTTTACCTTTAAAAGACAAACTGGTCAGTCAACCCTCACCTCAACTACAATTTTTTTAGTGGTCCACAGAAATCCTCAAATTGGCACAGCTGTTTGGTTGAAAGCAAGAACTCTGAGCAGCTCATATAACACATCATCACTGTACTGAGAGTGTGTTGATTTCACATTGGGGTCTTGTACAGTACTCACCTTGAAGCAATATATTGAGATTGTGCCTGGATGAAGTTAAGTTTTACACAGTTATGAGAGGACTTAACTAGTAGTTTAGTAGAAATGGAGCCCTTTGGAGCGAGAGGATTAGGCCTTTAACTCGCATGGGGTTGGGAGGGGAGACTAAACCTTTTGCAAAAGGAAGTGTATTTTGATCTTGGGTAGGGTGAGGCAATTTTCTTATTTGTTCTATTACCCCAACATAGATGGGCACAGCTGCATAACTTCGTACCTTATACGTGACTAACACTGATTTGTGCATAATATCGCCTATAACCAGTTTGAAATGTAGGTGGGAGCAAACGGATTGTTATTGGATGCAACTGTGATCAACGGCAATTATACTTGTGTGTGTAAAAAGATACACTATAAACAAAGGTGGTCAGGGATTAAACGCTTTTTCTTGCAATTTCTCCCACTTTTTAAACATGTTTGGATCAAGGAGGTGTTTATACCAAACTCCCCGACTCCCTGTTTGGATGATGAATACGCGCGCGTGTCTAATCCCCATGTATTTCCTTTTAAAACGCGTTTAACTGCATTGAATCATATAGTGCTTTATAGCTGCACATGTTTCAATTTTAAACGAGTTTATAAAGTGGGAACAAAGGAATCGTTTAATTCGTAAAATCCATTTATGAGTTAACTATGATGATGAAATACGAAATTCTTTCTTAAAGGATTGGCACAAGACTGTCTCCTGTAGTTTACCTACAGAATTAAAGTGAAGTTAACACAAGGGACAAGTTTCAGCGTTTTTAATTACGTATCTTGTACTTTGTTTGTTCAAAATGAGTCATGATAAGTTCAATATTTGTACACCACTAGTGGATAACTTTAAAATCATTAATGGTAATTTAAACGTTGAATGCGTGTGTAGAACTACCTCAGTGTCGTGAACGTTGTAGTACACGGCGTGTGGCGTAGCCAAACTGACACGAAAAAACTGCAGGGGCGACAAGCTCTCCCGTGCAATGAAAAGTTTTTCATCAAAGGTTAGAAATAATTACCCTACCAAACCTCTACAACTTAAGTGTAACTAGAAAATCTCCCAGCATGATGGATCTTTCACTCGAGTGTACGTGTATATGATTTTCTTTTATTTTCGGGTCACTAGCAACGTCTCGTCTATTAATTAATGTTCATTTAATCTGTAATAATTTCTGGCTTCACGTTAAAATCTATTTCGGCTAAGTTTCGATGGTTGTAATATCTCACATAACCCCTCCCCCATTTGTCAAGCTCGAAGTTTCATCATTCAGTGAGAAGAAGGAGCGACAAATCAATCAAACAATTTTGATAAGCTAGAAACGTCAGTATAACTTTATTCCCAAGTAGGATTTGTGTTACAAAATTGAAATTAATGGCATCTATAGATAGTGGCTCCCATATTAAAGCATATTACTGAATACAGCCTAAGGATATATTTTCCTGTACAAAAGAATCCAAAACACGCCACCACTTTTTAAACTTGATATGACTGAATTTTGAACTGGCACGTGACCGAGAATTAGGCGATATTACTTAAGTGATGATTATGTTAGGCCTGTATTGTAATAAGTGGCAATAGTATAGTATGAACGAGACGGCATATCGTATCTCATAGGCATTCAACGTTCAACTCAAGTACGTGCCAGCAATTGAGACAATCTATTTACATAACAATTGAGACTAAGGGTCTGCTATAAGGCACTCAATGGCTCGCTTAATGAAATAGTCAGCTGAGAAGTGACGTTAAGGGGGAGACTGCACGCATGCCCCGTGTATGTGTATTATCATACAAGCACTGCCATATTTAAGTTTTCAGTTAACACATGTGAGTCCTCGTGACCTCTTTTGAACTCGAGGCGGTCACCTCCACTTTAAAAACAAAATACTGAACACAAAAAAATGTGAAATTTACTCCAAGATGAATGAAAATTAATTCTTTAACGAGTTTCTGTAGGTTTTACTCTTTTTTAAACAATGCCGCTCTCTAGGCACTCCGCATAATAAAACTTAGGTCTTTATTGGAACTCTTGTAGGAGTGAATTTCAGCTCTTTCGTAATGAACGTTATTACTTCCACTCGTGTAACGAAAGAGATTTCACTAGGCCTGCTATTTTTAGAGTTTATACCACTGTTATTTCAGATAAAGTGGTAGCTGAGATTATCAGATTTTAGCCTACACAAAGCCTTGTAGAGCATGACTACGTTTCTATTATCGGGTGTAGTGAGGGACCGAGGATACTGTAAATGAACAAAACCAGACAAACAGCAAAAGAAAGAAAAAAGCCCCCCTCCTCCCAAAAAAGAAATAATTAAATATATAAGTAATAAATAAAATAACATTAAATCAAAAAGCCAAAAGTGCAAAAAAAAAAAAATAAAATAAAATAAATAAACAGATTCCATGGCAAAGTATTAGTATATTTACATCGTGCATTCTCTTAGGTCTTACTAGCAAGCGAATCATTGCAATAATATTCTCCATTGTCAAAAAATGACTGACCTTTTCGTTACAGCGCCATCACTTTCTGTTCAAAATGATCTACGTGAAAAGGTTATGTAGTTTAGTGCAACCGCCCTTGAGTTACGGATTTCAATGAACCACCATGTGCAATGAATGTACACGAACGTAATATATTGAACCATCAAATCCATCAAGATTGACTTCCTGTGATTCCGTCTCCATGACAACACCCATTAGCACGTCGCTATCGAGGGCCGATGAAACCCGTATAATCGAGGCTTCGACAAAACATCCATAAAGGTTAATTTTAGCAATTTCCGATTTGAACTTTGTTGTTATCTTTTCCTCTGGTTGAAATGTCAACTGTCAAATACACTTTCAATAAATTGCACATAACCTTCAAGTTTGTGAAAATGAGCCATTGCATAGAACTAGAATTTAGGAACTCCAAACGGACAGAATTATTGTGCATTTAACTAAGTCTCTACATAACGAGCTAGAAATAGCTATCTAAATCTACTTAATGTTTATTCATGCATCCAAAATTATGTCCCTGTTTATAAATAATTAGGGTTTCTTTAATTCGTTCAGCTACAGAAAGTGGTTGTTTACTACATAGATAAGTCTCAGTGACGTAACAACTAGACCATGTCTAAGGGCAAGCCTGCACACACATATGGTGGTTGCCCTCAATCATGTGTGACAGCATGTGAAACTCTCCTATGATGTCATGTAGAAACATCTATAAACAAGTTAAACATCATGCACTTTAACCTTTCTTTATCATGAAACTTGAGGAAACCTCCGATAATCAATTACAATATATCCTATCAATGCAATTAAAAATTTTGACACATCGTGTGCGGGTGTTGCACACGCGACATCCAACTAGTCGTATGTAATATCTATTTTGCTATTTGGTGAAAGTCTGAAAGGTTAAAACTGTCAATTAATAAGATTCAAACATATCGCTTCATTCAACATGTTGTCCCCATTGCCATTTCAAGACAAATTAAAAAGTCAGATCTCGATGTCCCGTCATGTGTACGTTTCCATGGAAACTCGATATTTTCCAGGAACAACCTGCGTGCAGCTTGAAACTTCTATTTTAAGCCAAGCGGAATATTGAGAGACTGTTAAGATGATTGTTGAAATATATACCTGTATACACAGCATCAGAAACGAACGGTCTGTTATCACAAAACATGTTATTTAAAAAAAAGTCGGCAGTGACAACACGGCGTTCTCATTGAATGATGCTACGGTCCGTGTCCCGAACATGAAGTCAATTTGAATCGTACTGCATAGGTAGGAGCCGAGGTATATCTCCCACGTGACACTGTGTTTTTATCACAGTTGCAGACAAAATTATGTCAACATTATCTTTTACTTGTGATGAGTTGAACGGTTCAACAGTATAGCTATAAAAGACTGGCCAACTTGGCAGATTTATTTGACACCCGTTGCCAATCATTTATTTTATGCCCCAGTTAAAGGTGCTAGGGTTGCGAATTTAAGAGCAAAAGACAAGTTACCATGGTGATGAAAGAAGAAGATTGATATTTTGTCAATGAGATTGAGTTTATAGAGAATTACTTTAGATGACGAAGGGAACCAACTATCATACTTATATTCAAAAGGTCATAATGACATCATCAGTAATTAAACGTTTTAATTCCCCCATGGCCCTGAAGTTTGGAAATAAGTTGCCCCTTTTCTCCAAGGAAACTTGGAGATTAAAGACAGACAAATACATAATGGACCGACTATGGTAGAAGACCGATGTTGGAGTACATCTAAATGTTGCAGACTTTAAGTGCATGGTTTTCCTTTAATTAGCTAAACGGATAATACAGTCACTCCAACGGAGGTCCGTTAAATGGTTTTTTTTAAGTATATAAACTGAAGGATATGCTAGAAGTTTCAATATACGGAGCGGGGTTTGGTACTTCTCGGGTGAGCTTGTTTGATAATAGCCGATAGGGTCATAACACCGCGGACATAAGTCAAAATATGTATGTTCTCTTAAACATTTTGAGGTACTAATCACTCCAATTGAGTCATACTAGGGACCAATCCAAAATTGGAATTATAGAAACTTTCAATCGAAATAGAGTCATTTTTTCTTTTTTCAGAGTGATGATGTTTTAGTCTACATGCTAGAACCTTCTGTAACTAAGATATTGCTGGATTCAAAGAGTGCCAGTCTGAGTCAGAGATCTGTAAGATGACAGTGTATACTAATCTCACTCATCTTGTGGTGTCATTTCAGGATAAAACTGTATTATTATATCTATGGACCACCGCATTCGTAAATTGGTTACAAGCGATGTCAAAATTATTGCACCAAGTTCAGAAACTGTTACAATGTAGAAGTTGGACATACTTTCAAGTTTGTAAAAAATGCACTTGCTTATATTTACTTATAATATTGTGTTACATGTCGTGGCGCCTTTCGCCGGCCACATTTCATTGATGGAATAAAAGAAAACGTTAAACATTAATAACAAAACAATATCGATTAATTTAAATTGAAATACCGGTAGCAACCCTCGTTTAAACTTAGGCTGAAGTTATCTTTATATAGTTATAATTACCGGTATGCATGGCTGGTGCAGTCTTAACACGCTTTTCAATTCAACACATGCTCGCTTAATTGTGCATATTACTGTCTACCGTGCTAAACATAGCACCGCTGGGTACTTCAGGATATTTTGTGTGAAGTCGGTAGGTTTCGTTTAAATTTGCCTGACATTTGCAAAAGACGTTGTTTCCTCGTTTGAAAGAGAATGCTTATAATCCGTCAGCGGGAAAGAAGCAACACGTAACTAGAATATAACGACGAGTCGTCGCGCGATGTTGTCTGGCCAATGGATTACTTTCGTGTAATTCAATGTGCTGTTTTTGACGATAACGGTAAACGAAGGGGTTTGAAAAGTGTGAGTCGTGTACACGATGAACATGACGGAGTCGTTGTAGGAAGGTTAATTTGCAGCAAAGACTTATTTATCTTATGTGCTTTCGAGATGCAGTAGATCGAAGGGAAATTCAAAATTATTATCTGATAATTATCAAGTTGAAGGAACTCAAGTGATTGCAATGAACGGTTTTCGCTTGTGGTTGATTAAGGTGGTGTCACGGCAGACGATCGAGTAGAATTTTTGAAAAATTGCGGAAAGTTGTAATAAAATAAGAGAATACATTCACAACATCTCGTCGGGAAATTTTAATTAAGGTAAAGCTTTTTCTCGAGAGATGAAAATTATTTTTGCCTCTTCGACATGTTTGCTATCAGCCTGGCAGTCTCCTGATGTCGACCTTGGGGATTTGCAGTAACAAAAGCTAATTTGAACTTTGTCATACAAAGAGGGCAATTTATTAACAGTGAGAGAGACGTGATGTAAAGAACGATAAGGGGAGATACCATACTACATTTGAGGCAGATTTCTTACTGTGGAATGTTGGACGAAGTTGAATCTCTTTGAAAGAAACGTTTAGGATTCAGGAGCCTCGCTTGATAATCGGTAGGATTCAAACAACGTGAATTTTTAGCCATTGCCGGTGCGATGGTTGCTTTTAAAATTTAAAATCGTGCATTGGTAATAAGGTCTTAAATGTACCACCCGACCGCATCTTTTTTGAGTAGTTTCATCCTGGAATAAAACTAAGATACCATAATGTGGCCTACTGTCGTTCAACTGTATTGTGATTAAATGTTTACTGTATGTTGGAATCGTAAAAACAACAACTCTCTCGTTAAGGCCTTAATTAAAAGGAAAATGAATTTAGATGAACATTATCGTCCATGCCAATATGTGAGGAATGAATGACTCTCGTGAAAACCTGTTAACAAACAATCGACATATTGGACACCCCGTGAAGAAAATCGGATATCGCGGAAAAAGAAACGCCGGTTCCTCTGACATAACAATATCAAAGTCATGATAGGGTGCCATTTGAAGTCTGCTTTGGGCTTTTGACAGCCTACATTTTGACAAGTGTCAAATTAGCCAGTTAGCCACACAACTGGAAAAAGCCGTAGCCGGCTCAGCTGGAATCAATAGGTTGGAAACTGGGCCGTAAAACTCCATCTAACTACCGTAAATAACTTAACGAGTGTTACTCAGATGTTGTACAAGGGAGTCTCTCTTTCTATAACACAAATGTACTAGAATATTGGACAAGCTGCCATCATAAAATTATCTAAAGGTAACATTCGATTCAAAATTTTATATTATATCTCTAACGTGCCTAGAGGAAGAAATTTCTATTCGGTCCTATTCGCCCTCCAACACAAGATGTCTGCGTAGGATATGTATAGGAATTAATTCTACGGGTATCCACCGTGGACTTCGCTCATATAGTGAGCTCCTTAGTATGTCACAATATATAAGGTTTCAAAATTCATGTCTCCCCGTGACGTAAGAGTGACGTAACGCATTGAAAATGTTGCAAAAGTTGTCTTTTTTCTCTGACATGGCTTGGGATCGAACGCAAGAGATGATTCGATTTTGATAACGAAGTGGCATTATATTGTTCCCGACAGACAGTGCACATTGAAGAACGTGGGTGATAAATATTTTTTAATATCGGAGAGGCTGATTTTACTTTGTTTCGGCCAGTCTTTTCCAAAGAAGGAAACGATTTTAAACAAGAAGTTTGGTTTCATGTACCGGTACTGTTTAACTGGCCTTGGAGATCAACCTGAGAAACGCGTGCAGTAGAAACGATTATGTTTGTTGAGAATGGTTTCCTCAAATTGAAAAAATAATAAGTAAACCATCTATTACGTTGTCAGTGAAACGTGCAAATGTCAATTTGAACCGAATTAGAGCAGAGTTCCAGTTGCATTATCATTGCTTTTGATATTCTGGAAATGAATTATTTAAAGAGTAGGACGTCGTCGGAATTGTTTCTAAAATACTAAAACGTCGCCGTGACAGGATACGCTGTATGAGCTTCATGATATATTTTCCTCGTCGATGCAGAAACTCAATTATAGCTTTTTTGTGAACACAAAGTGGAAAATGACCTAACGCGATGAAATCCATTATAAAAAGGATTGTAACCGTGGGAAGATGGTCCATAGAGTTTGGTTCCCGGGATTATATTTATTAAACAGAGAAGAGAGGATCAAGATCCAGGAATTATTATGGTGAGTGGTGCCGAGTTCGTTATACACAGTTGCAAGGAGACGGATATACAGTAGTTGCTTGTGCTTTCTATTTGTGTTATATAGATATAAGTCTCAGTGACGTCACAACCAAGGAAACAAAATATTTAAAAACCTGTAGTGGTTATTAAACGTTTTATAACGCCACACGAAACGTTTTAGCAACGTTTTGTGGAAGAGATACTCCAAGCACGAGAAACAGATAATGTTACCCTAGACCAGGCACGCTTTTGATCAAGTTCCGGTATAACTTTTGCACCTAACAAGAACATAGGCCTACTTCCATTTTTGGTATACTTATGTCGTAACTTTATCGTTACCAGTTTGATTTAACCCACTTATCAGGAGGAATGTTTTTTTTTGTTTTTTGAATGAGGGATGTTTTTGGAGTTTGACAATAAGAAGGTTAAGTCACGCATCGCCGCGTCCGGTCAAATGTTAGGCTACTACGGTATTGACAGCTGAGTGGTGCTAAGCCCTGTGTTAGTATGTTTTCCCTAAGGGTAAAAGCGAATCCTTACAGCTCAGGATAGGCAAAAAATAATCAATTTAAATAATTAGCTACAACCGATAGCTAGTAGGTAGCACATCTCGGATTGTTAATACAGGCAATAGGTTAGGTCGGTATCGATTAGAATAGGCTTTCATACATGGAGCGTAAGGCGTGTTTCTACAAGAAGGAGCAACAAAAGGCCGCTGTGCGATCACCCTGATATAAATAACAATGCCAGAATCTCGCTTGTGTTTGGGGTTGGCCAGATCCGTGGACGGGTGTTCCATTGAACCTTAGATTAAGAATATAAAGAGTTAAAGTGTGGCTGACTTGAATTATCAATACAAAACACCAATTTAAACCACTCTTGGTCGCTGTAGACACTGGAAGGCTAGAGGAGCTATCATAGATGGGCCTCCCACAACGGTGGTGTAATTAGTGTATAGCTGATCTGAGTAGGCCTTCTAGCCAAATGTTTAAGTCCTAGGCTAATTTGAACAGTCGAAATATTGAATTTGCTCTTGAAGGGTAAAGCACTTAACTCTTATTCCTTGCCGGAAGGCTGAAGTAACAGCAAGTGAATTAGTTTGCATGTCAAGTTCGATATAATGAAATTTCCAACATCCTTCACTGGGACAACTAGAGAATGACGCAGGAAGCAGCTTTTGAGGAGAACTTCCATTGTGTACGAATGCACTTGTTAACAATACAGTTCATCCAGCTAACAAGATAGAGCCAAGGAGTTACAACAGATGGTAATATTATTCAAAAACTTTCAAGATGCCCCGCGGAATGTAACTCTTTTTCGTGTGTTGTACATTATTAAAATTACTAGCAACTAAAATTAAGTGCTGACGCAAACAGATATCCAGAAAGAGCCCGGGGGAGGGGGTTAACAATAGTATCCCTTAATTTTACCTCTTGTCAAGTAGGTTGGAACATCGCCTCTGGAATATTGTCACTAATCTTTGATTTCTGTTGTAGAGTGAAAGTAGAGAAACGTCTGAGTTATACAATGCTTCTTTGAATCCAACTACCGATCTACTCTGAATTTTTTTGTCAGAAATAACTGTATAATGTGAAACTTTACATATGCACCAGCATAGCAAGCAAAAAATATTCACTGTAATCACAAATTAATTACACAGTGCCTGAACAAACCGCCACGTTAGTCTATACTACAATATTGACTAATACTGGACAAATATTTGACCCGATTGAATTGTTTCTAACAAATATTAAGCCACCTTGAGTAAGGTTTGACTAACATTCTTTACACCGTTTTTACGAAATTAGTCAGATCATTGGAAATTAGTCAAACATGAGTGATCAACGCGTCCAGTCAATTCAGACACAACTAGACTGTCTTGTGTTTACAGTGTAGTAGGTCGACACCATTCCAGTCTCACACTGATAAGCCTGGGCCATCAAGAGCTAAATCTCTCAGAAATAGGAAGCGGCCTCGGCGCTGGTTCGATTCACATGTATCATGAGAAAATCTGTCCGCTTGAAGAACGGCAGAACGAACTAGCCGACCAGGGAACGAATTGACCGATTTTTTGAAGTCATTTAACCACAACAAATTGTTTGCTTAGTCGGCCCAAATATTTACCCTGCACGAAAGCCAAGAGGCTGACCATTGTTCTATTACAGTTTTCGTGCTAAAAATTATCTATTATTCCAACAAACCTTGGCCGATTTTTCTGGTTTAAAATTCGTTTTAATGTCAACTTATCCATGAAGTTCAGTTTTAGCGAATAATTTTCTATAACTGCGAAAATTAAGCCATTATGCTTCGAGCCACTCGATGTCCACTGCAAGTGAGTTAACCACAAAAATATGACATCTGGAGGTCTAATCCCTAAAGCAGGCGAAAGCACTTTTGTCGTTCCTTCAAGGGGACGAAATCTCTAATGTGATGTCGAGTCATACCTAACATTAAAAAATGGAATCTGCTGCCGTTTTTCGTGACGGATAAGTAATGAGGTAGGGAAGGCAATCCAGGAAGGAAGAAAATTTTACTGAAAAAGAAAAGCAGGACGCCGCTAGGTTAAACTAGATACCAGGTAGTATAAATTTAGGCATGAAACCCTATCTAACTAATTACCCTCTCCTCTACCCAAAACGATGTCTACTGTAAGACGAAATCTATAGAAGTTGAAATTTTAAAAATATGAGTGGTGAATAATAGGTAGGCTAAAGGAATTTCTTGCATATAGTGCGCATACTCTGAGCCCATACTTTACTATAAGCAGCCTCCCTGAGACCATTTTATAATACCGAATTAAGTTGTTTTGGATTAGCCTACACATATGCCAGTAGGCTACAACAGAATTAATTCTGTGTAATTCTTGTAAAGGAAAATAAACGTATCAGCACCACCGGCAATATTTCTCTCATCCAGTGACCACGTGTTTGGTCTAGCGGTAGAGCATTCGCCTCTCACGCGGGCTCGCCTCCCAGGTAGAGTCATACCAAAGACTCTAAATAAGGTACCTTCTGCCGTAGTGCGAGATGCTTCGCATAAGCAATGGAGTAGGGAAAACAAGCCCGACAGTCACAACTGGAGAAAAGGCCGAGGCCGGCTCTACTTGAACCAATAGGTTGAAAATTGGGCCGTAAAACTCCATCTAACTAACAAGCTAACTAACTCATCCAGTGACGGGGTGGGTTTGCGTAATTAAGTCTCTTTCGACAGAACTCCTGAGAAGGTAAATTCACACATGTTGGCATCTTACTTCAAGACTTCATTAGGTTGGGTTCTACGGTATACCCAACCTACAAAATCCACAGTTTGCAGTGAAAACGCGAATGATTTACCTTACTAGGTTCTCATGCATGCAAAACTGTGAGCTGGGGATTGTACAATAAGCCCACCAAATTCCAGATTCCTCACAGTCGAAAAGGCGACTTGAAGGGAGAACGTTAATTACCCAGATCGGTACGTTAATTACCCAAATCCGCGTTGATGTGTCGCTAAACCCCCTTTTAAGGAAGTAACGTTCGTTGGTTGCAATATTCCAAATGACTATGCAATAAAGCCTGCACTTTTATTAGAATGATTTCATCAGAATTCTCATAATGTGGAACTTACAAGTTTTAATGGAAATTGCTATGAATGAAACATATATTACTAAGGCCGACTGAAACTAATTGTTGTGCCACCCCGGCAAAAGATGCACGGATACCCATCATAATTTATCAGCTTTAGCGTTCTCGGTATATTGCCTAGAACTATTATGCCTGGCTATGTCTGGTTTTCGACAGTAATTGCGGTTATCCTCAAAGCTAATCCGGGTAAACATTTTACTGGTGAATGGTACATGCGGGTATGTAAGATATATTTAGAAAATATGAGATACGAACAAAATACGGCGTACATAACATGGAGGATGATAGATATACAATTGGAATTGCATTCGGAGCACTCTCAAGTCGGCTGGTGCGCGTAATGAGTAATGATAACCGCTGTGGGATCGGACGTACTGTGGAAAGCCGATACAGATTTACCTCCCAAATATACTTACGTGACGGAAATGAAATTTCACTTCAGTGAAATTCATATTACTTAAGTGGGATTCAATTCATGAATTTCATTTCGTTCAATTGAAATATGTTCCCTTTAAGTGGAATGCATTTCACTTAAGTGCAGTTGCAACGAAAAAATTAAACCGACCTTTTTTAAGGTCGAACAACTCTCACTTGCACAATAGAGCATGCGGAATAGCCAACATATGATTCACTTCAACGTCCTGTTACCATGGACATGTTAACTGAATTGATGTGTATCTGACGGGCCTGAGAGTGACCGGGTTTCTGTTAAGTAAGCAAAAACCCGTCTGTTGCGCCGGAACTGAAGGGGGTGTGCAGTGCAAGGGAGTACAATTCTTTTCATATTGTATTTGCTTTTTGGACAACTGTAGAAGGGCAGAAAAATTCGATGATCCTTCCTCAAACCCAATATTAATTCGTTAACAACGCCATTTGTTTTCTAGCCACATATTGGTAGCCAATAACAGAAAGTGACTTTGGCATATTGTACGTAACATCAATGAATTGTAAACAGCTGTGGCGCGAAAGTTTAAGATTTCTCTGACGAATTTTTCTCCTAATTTCTGTAGTCCCACGATCTACCTCTAGAAAACTGAAATTATGCCCTACTAGGTGCCCCTAGGTGGTTACCGCTCCCTCATGTGTACATACTATTGTTCCCAAAATGAAACCATGAAGCACTTCCCTGTTAAATCCCAATTGCCTCTATCCCTTACGTGCTAAGCAATATCCACGTCTTGTCGGCATGACTGGCTTTCAAGTGTTACCTCGGTAATCAACGACAAACACTTCAGTTTTCTGTCATGAGATAGCTCATCATACGAACGTGCTGATAATACTTGAATCCAATCCTTGGTAACATTTCAATGTGAGAGAATTGAACATTGAACCGTACATACGCCATTACGTCACAACACCCGCAGTTAATATGTCAGTATTCAGATACTTGAAGGCTAATAGTGAGAGGTATTGCCGATTTACCGTGTTGTTAAATGTGATATTGTAACAACTTTGCCTACAGGTCGTGGTATTTCGTAGTCTGAACTCAAATGACCGTACACTTGAATTATGACGTCAAACTTACGATATAAATGTGGTTATACAAAGGCTTTTGTTTTGTTTTAATGCAAATTTATTAGTCTACACAGTACCAAAATCATGTATTCGAAAGACTGATGACTGGGTTTCATTGATCAAACCATAATTTCAGAATTTATCATCTATGTGTGGTATGTGAATTGGTTTTAAATCGTTACTGTAGATTGCACAGGAAAATGATGATGATTTCACCATTGAACCAATTAGATACTGTAGCAGGTTGTTGCTTTTCTGTGTTGTCCTTCAGACATTTTCCACATTTCGCGATGTTATAACTTTGATACTGTATCTGTCATTACACATGTTGGTTCGCAAGAAAATCTTTGCAAGATAAAACACGCTAAAAAGGAGGCAAAACACAAACAAAATAAAACACCAAAAATTAGCTTTAGTTTAAGTGAACGCGACGAAAAACATTAAGTGTCGAACGTCCTTTTTATTTCTCAGTTGATCTCCCTTGGATTATTGGTATGTAAGACTTTGTATACGGCCAAATGGCTGTTGTTATCATAACACTGTAAACAAATGTAAAATTACATCAAACATAATGAAATGCAAAATGATTATAGAGAATTGGAGGCAACCTTTGCAATCTAGTTGTCAGCTTGTTTTCTGTTATCTTTAAATACCAGTTTTTTGTACTGTACAATATCAATATCAACAGACGTTACACTTTCAATCCCAATTTCGTTTGCAACATATTAATCTCCCCCACCCGTTAGTGAAGTCCGTATTTCTTACGTGCTGAAACAATTCCCCGTCTTAACTATGACATCTAATTCTATTTAAGGTTAGCACTTACGTGTTTAGTAAAAACTTTACCTATAAGTGTATGTACAAACGTCGTCAGGGTCAAAGTCCAACATTTACTTCCATTTTGATGAGAATAAGAACACCCTAACTATCGTTCTGATATATTTATGGACATGTTCGTCGGAGGAAAGCTGGTCAACTGAATGAATTCGAAATATCGTTATATCTGCTCTTTGAAACCACTGCTTTAGCGGAAGTGGCACGAAATGAATAACGAAATACAAGCACACGCGCGTGCGCATCAAAATGTAAATAAAAAATGAGAAAGCATATGTGTGGACTTCTGGCAGTCTATCTCCAGACAGGAAGTCGATAAAAGCGGTCACCGTTGATCCGTGGAACATTTACAGTACACTACAAATTTGATCGCCTGCGCGCGCGGGGTCTGATCCTTCCCCCCCCCCTCTTACTAGAAACAAAATCGTGCTCATCAGATCCGGATCTGATCTGCATTTACACTACAAATTTGATCTCGAGCAGTTGCCCGGATCAGACTCCGCGCAGGCGATCAGATCTGGATCTATTGTAAAAACACCCTTCATGGGCTTAACTTTTTTCAAGCAACAAAAGCCGATTTTTTTTTCGAACAGAGGAGCTTAAAAATACGTACCAATTACATATTCATCACCCAGACAGTTCCAATGCGAACAACCTGTTTAGTTCTAGCCCCTCCCACAACTGTCTAAAACTCATCCTTATACCGACTCCATCCTAGCTTGTTGGTTCAAGGTATACTGCATTTTGGTGTGGTAATGCTACGTAATATGAGCTACTCTGCATTTTTTATTTTGATTTTGATGTCAAACAAAGGGCTTTGGCAATTAAGAATTTTTGTAGCCAACTACTGAAATTGTAGTTTGGGGTGACCGTGACAAATGACTGCATTTAAGAACTAAAGTCTTAAGCCGACTGAAGCCAATCCTGTCACGTGTGGTGCTCATAAACAATACACTGCCCATTCAGTCAACCGTTATATTGGAAAATTTGCGAGAGGCAGCTGATCACGTGCAAATAAATTGAACAGTTATAGGATCAGGCAATTCCAGCAGCGCTACCCATGATGCAACATTGTTACTAACGAGCAACTAACTGTACTGGGTAAAGGCTTAAAACCTTTACCCAGTACAGTTAGTTGCTCGTTAGTTTGTAGTGTGACTAACTCAACAACTTTGCATTGTTGTCTCCGCTATGTGACGTCATGTCAAATGGTGTGCTTGCTAAATTAATTCGTGCGTTATTGGCAGTTTCGTACTACAGTTATCTGTTTAATGTAAACTGACGTCAGTTTCGATAAGTCTTATACTTCAGATGGTTTCTTTTCATTCACCTTCGTTTTGAATTCATGAACTTCGTTGGCGGCATCTTAACTCCGACTGCTTAAATTGATTCGACGAGAGATATTCTCGTTCGAAAATTGTCGCGACACGTAATGTGTATTTTGAAGAGAAGCTGAGGCAAAACCAGCTTGCACACCTGTCAATGTTGATCTAACATTCGTGAATGATCTGAGTTCACTGAACGTATCTTCATTGAGCTTTGTAAAATAAACCTGTTGATATAATCACAAGACATTTGATGACGTCACGCATTGCAAATGGTGCGACTGGCTTAAAGCTTACTTTTTTTAGGTTGCTAAGTATGCCTAAAATTGAAGTCTTAGACAATTACGCTAAAATATAAATATTTTAAATAGTCTTGGCCTTTTTATTTTGAATACAGGCATTTTTGATAAACATAAACCTTTATTTCTTGCAGTAAATATGATTTTGAAAAGATTATTACAAATTGTTGAAACCAAGTTTTAAAAATTGTGATCATTCTTAAATTTCAGGAAAGAGAAATTAGAGAAGCTGAGACGGATGAAATAAAGAGGCAGCTGAATAATGAAATACATGAACTGGAAAATAACTTGAAGAAGTATCAAACGGTGAGAAACAATATGGACTTGTTAACAAGGGTAACGGGAAAGTTCCCTGTAATTCAACAATGGGAGGGTTGATGCGTCTTATGAGAAAAATTAAGTGTAGGGTCCCCCTCCCCGCCACCATTTCGAAAAATAATTATTTCTTTGGTCGTAGATGCAAAGTGATGTAATATCTAGACCTTAAACATATTAACATTTATAGTGATCACTTTTTTCCATTTTAGATTTATTATTTTATTATTTTATTCTTTACACTATGCCTCCCCCTTTATCCTCTTAGCTATGGGTCTGACCATTTTGTAGGGGGGTTAGTTTGATATCAACTCTTGAGGAAAACCTCCAAGCTCCAAGGGGTGAATTTGAAACTAAGATATTTGAACGCCTTTAAAATTATGACATTAGATGACCAAAATTTACAAAGCCTCTATCACTTATGACGGTTTCTAGGTTGAGGCTCGTCTTCAGACCAGGGACAAACCACGTGACGACTTGATGCAAACTCTGCGGAAGGAGGTGGACGATCTGAGGCAGGAGAACAGACAGTTGAAGAGCTCCCTCACAGAACTTCAGACAAATCTCGCCCTTGCTAAAAGTGAAAACCTGGAATTAAAATCAGAATACGATGATCAGATGGGATTTATTACCAGCAACAGAGAAACACTGCAGGAGTATATTAAGGAACATGAAAATTTAACGAGACAACTGGAAATGCTCCAGTAAGTTTTATATTCCTATGAAAATTTTGAGAGAAATCATCCAGTTCCTACATTTCAATTCACTGCAAAGGGATTGACTAGGTAATACCAGTCGAAACGTAGAAACGGAGACTTAAAATGTGTCTGAATCTAAATTCTGTTAGCCAGATATTGTTTGATTGGTATTTATTATTGTGGTCAACTTAGACACGTTTTGATGAATTAGAAGCGGGTAGTTTAATGCAGTTTGCCCTTACTTCGAAAACATAAGGGAAATACAAGGTGACCTACATCGACAGCTTTTTAGAAACTTTAGAAACTATTCCTTAGTTACCCATGAAAACACGAAACCAATTACTGTCCACTGCTGTATACTCAAGTCCCATGGCATAAATTTCAAACGGTTACCAAATTTGAATTAAACAAATTTGTAACAAATGACACATCACGGAGCTAGTCAACACCAAAATTACAGCAAATTATTAAATTTGGTAAAAACATTTATTTACAAATTTTTTGAAATGACATTTTGTTAATATGGTTCTACACATACAAATGTAGGTGTAAGAAGGTGTTCTACATTGTGACCTGTAGACTCTATTTTAGAGGGGATATTTGGAGAGTGTTAGAATATCTGGTCGTCCTTAGGAGGAATGGTGCAATATTTGTCTAAATGTTTGATTTCATCAGAAGAATTACCATCGCCTTGCACTGCGGGCGTACATACTATCGCCCGTCTAATTCATAGTCCCCTGTCTGGTCCAGAACATATACTTTGTCTGTAATTTCTAGTGTTACCCTTGCTCTGTCTTAAGTTATGGCTACAATTTGACGGTGATATTTTTTCCGGCATTACTTTGGCAGAATATTTGCACTTTTATCATTCTCGTATCGTCAGTAACATGCAAGGTTTCCTCGGACACGAACTCCCCAAGAGAGTCTCTTGTAAATTGGATAGACGATGCATGAATTGAATTCATCTTTTAGCAAAACGAAAGTCTGACCAGCGTCATCCTTAAAAAATAGTGATAAATAAAAAATTAATATTAAATGACATCAGGGACCAGTGATTTCTTGGTATAAATTTTTTAACTCGCCCAATTTCAAGATGGAGACTTTAATCGTAATTGACTTCAGTCTGTGCATAATATATAATGTCAACGAGTGAAGAGTGTTAGTTTGTGGCGTGATAGAGCAGCACTTACAGGCTTTTCCCAGTTGCATCATGCACCAGTGAGGCAAACAGAAAGATATCACTTCATCAAAACTTGTGGCATTTCAAGTTAAAAGCTTGGAAGTTTTGATGGGGTGAAAATGTTTTTGTATTACAAAAAAGTGGAAATAAATGTAATTTGTTTCAGTGTTTAAATTTTTATATCCTTTTATCCAACAGTGAAGCAAATAAAAAATTGCAGGACACGAATGACGATTTGAGAGCCGCACTTGAAAATTTGCAGAAGGTAAGTTATTATTATGATACAATTCATAACCTATTATGATAGGGGTATAGTGCAATAGTAAAGGATAAGATCCAGTGAATGTTTTGTACACGCTAAAAACTAAAAATGTCAAAAACGTGTTTAGCAGTTAAACACTTATTTTGTCCTTACCATCTAAACACATTTAAGGTCTTAACATGCTTTGCAATTGAACACAACATGTTAAGCAATTAAAAGTTTATAATAAATGTTAAGGAAAGTTGACATGCGTGTTTAGCATGTAAAAAATGTTTTACCTGAACATCGTTATTAAAGTGCATCCTATTGTTTGGTACTAGGACACGAGGACAGGTATCATCCGCCTCTTGAAAAAAACAAATGTTGCTTTAATTTTACGACATGTTTGGACTATTGTGATACTTAATGGCCAATAATGTTCAATAATATAAAAACCACGGAGGAATATTTCATCACCACCAGAAAGGGACAGGGAGCTTTTCACACCCCTTGGAAATGCAAATGGGTTTTACGTCATAATGTATAGCGATGGATATTGCAGATTTTGGACCAAACTTCATTACTGTTATTTATCCTATCATAATTTCGTGGTAATTGTGCAATGGTAAGAATCATTGCTCAAATTTATGAAACTTTCACACTGTATTTGGAGCATCTCCCCGTTATTAATCTTATTTAAAAAAAACTGTCTTGATATATTGATAGGAGGTTAAAGAAAGCCATTTGGGAAAAGATGAAAAGCTACATATTGTAAGTAATGTCGAAAATGTTTGGTTAACATCATCACTAAAACTTAAAAATTACTCAAATCTTCTTATTAGTACTAATACATATTAATATCAATTATAATCATCTAACTTAAAGTAGTGCTTGTAGGCGAATGACCTGAACGCGCTGACTACAATTTATGGAACTTCTCTCAAAATCTTTTCATTTCTAAACATTCTTAATCCATTGGGAATGTATATCCATCTGGTGAACCTCACAGAAGAAAATCACGCAAAATACTGACGTTATTGCTTCCTGTTCAATATATCATGTTATGCTTTTACCGAGTAAAAACTTACAAAAACATTTGATTTCCATTTCTGAAATACAAGCAGCATTCGCGCTGATAAGAGCTTCCTATGTGCTGTTAAAAATGTCACAGACTGGCCTACTTGTTGTAGATCTGCAGAACAAAGAATGAAGAAATTTAAAGCTTTTTTCCGTTTTCCTTATGTATTTCTTATAATTTTGTTCTGTAAATGTACAGATTATTACACTGTACAATAGGGTCGATGATTGTCTCATTTCGGATGGGAATGACCAAAGCTATAAATTAACATAATCTAAGGAGGTCATCTATATAGTACGCCTGCATTAGCGTATGAAATACTTATACGTTCTTCTCATGCCAGGTTCCATGGGGTAAGTGACCATGGACCATTTCCATTCGGCGCTTAAAAAATTATAACGGAGCAAAGATCATCACTTCAAATGATTGATAAATGTTGCACCACATTACATCTGAGGGTTCTTACAGTTCAGTTCAAATATTTCTTGAACATTTAGACCACGCGCCCGACCAGCAATCAGACAATGCAATTGGCTAACCAAAACAAAATTAAAGTGTCCACGTTGGAGTAAGTGTTGGTGTAGCCAAATATTTTGCATATTTGTGATGAATGTATCTTATTTTAAAAATTCACCTGGTGAATATGATGTCACTTACCAGAAAGTGCGCCCCCTAGTGGAGGCAAATCTGTATTGTTTTAATAAACCGCAGCAAATTCAGACACTTGAATTGCACCAGTATCCGTATTTGACCTGCTGCACGTGGGTGTTAAATCCAAATGTTGCTGATGTTTCATTACATCTCCTAAAGTGACGTGGCGCTATGAATATGCATTTTGTTTATACCTGTTCATACGTTTTCTTTTCAACTAAAAGACGCTCATTGAGTTGATATCGATAACTTAATGAGAGTCTCAAAGGGTCACTACCATATTACAATGCTTAAAGTTAGCACAAAAAGTCAAGTTTTAAGTCCAAAAATTACAGAAAATGCTAAATTTTGAATTCTCTAGTGTCCTGACTTGTAAGCATTTTGTACATAATTTGAAAAAGTGTCTGGTCACGAATTTTTGAAAACGGACTTGAACCGTTAATTACTCACTCATAAAACAGTTATTTGTATGTAGGGTATGGGGATTGTCTAAGTTTGATCATTTTTCATTGGTCTGTGAAGAAAACTTAACAGGTTTGGAAAATTTGTTGTATTTCATGAACCAACTCAATGAGCCGCTTTAATTTTGTCGTTTACTTTTTGGTTAGAATGTCCGATCACCGCAAGCCAGCCGTCATTCCGTTTCACGATCGTCTTCCGTACAAAGCTATGATTCAAGGCCATTGGAAAAGTAAGTGCTATGATACTTAAAACGGAGTAAACGATGAGGTTTGTTTCCATATAACGTCAGGCAATGCGTTATTCCGATGTAGCGCGAAAGACATGTCATACGGTATGGCAGGTCGAGTGACGGTTAAAAACATACATTTAAGCCTATGTATCATTTTGTCATGTAGCATAATACGTGTAATTTCATACTACATAAGATTTTGATACGATATGAGTTCAGTTTTAGTCACGTTCATATTTGTGGATATTTTGGGTTAAAACGTGTGTGCAAAACAGGGCAAGATACGGCTGCGCCCCACCCCCATTTGCCCAAATCTTGCTGAATCGACACTGGGCAGACTTCGCCGCCTCCTGAGCCGGACGGAGATTGTGCCGTGGTTGGGGATCTGGAGTCGGGCAATAGCACCGTTCTCTGAGAGAAAGAGTGCGGTACGGTCTTGACAAGATATAAAGAAATGTGTAGGTGTTTACAGTGTGCAGATCTCTGTCAGAGACTATATTTCATTTTATCGCTGCAAATAACTTCATTGATTAGACGATGTAAAATTAAACAGACTTTGCAAATGAAATCCTGTTGGTGTTACGCAAATTTAGTAGGCTATCGTACTGTAATACTTATGTATCTATTGCAGAGACAGTGATTTCGGGTTTAGGTTATGGTCACTGAGGCCAAAATATCGCCTTATCTACTGGCTACTACACCATTTTATTTAGACCTTCCTGCTGTGATGTTGCTTCTTAAGAGAGCAGCAAAGACCCGCAGTAGATCAAAGGCGGTGTATGGTATAACTGGTATCTGAGTTTGTAACATGATCTGTGCCCTCAAGTGATTTGCGTTTTCATTTATTTCTTCATACTGCGTAAAAAGCCATTTACTAATTCTAACACCTAAAATACCTTAATGTTTTGTGTATTATGGTATGTCCGGCACTGTAAAGTTAATCCAGTGTGAATCCTGACTATATGTAGTATGTGTGTGTTTGTGTGTGTTTGTAGTTTGTGCTTCATTTACTCCCCGATATGATGTAATCATGCAGAAAAGAAGGATGTTTTAAATAGTAAGAAAGAACGTTTCACCATGTAGGTTTTCTAACGTGGTTATATCACTATCGTTTCATCTATCTTCTCACACTTATGTAATAAATCATTGTTATTTCCAATACTAGGCTAAAAGTATCAGCATTACAATTTACGAAATGCCTCTTAAATGAAGCGAACGATCGGTTGATGTTTAAAACTCTGTATAAACCTAATCAAGAATCCAAGTACATTATGTATTCACTCAAGCTCTTGAACACTGGATTTTAAAACGTTCAGAACGAAACAAAACTGTACGATATTCTGTTACATATCTTATTTCAAGCGTGACACATTTTCACTTCGTTCCAAACACGCAGAATACAATAACAGCCAACCCATTTTCATAAAGTCACATGTGTATTATTTTTATTGTTCTGTGCTAAATTTAGTAACAACTCACTTCGTCGCAGACAGTTTCCCTACCAGGCATCGATGGACTCTAACGATATTACCGATTTGCAAGGTCGTCATGGTAACTACATGATGACACGGTACAACGACGCAGAAAGCCTTCCTGATGACGTAGGTGAGTGAAGGGCACGTTTATGAACCATTGAATAAATCACTTAAATGTTTAGCTAACCCTTCAGGTTCAGTTCCTTCACCTTTCGGCAAGTGCTATACTTAAACCTGACAACTGCATATGCTCCTCAAAGCAGAATAGGTAATGGGGGATTCATTAGTTCTTTACAGGCTCTCGGCCAGACCAAGACAAAGGTATTGCACAAAATTCACCTAGGGTAATTTTTTACGTGGAAACATACTCATGGGTCTAGGACGATCCGGTTCCGAAAAATCCCCAGTCATGGCAATTTCTTCCTCAGCCATAACAATTGGAAGTGAGAATGGTTGTTAGCTTCTCTTCTACATTGTACTATTGAGATTACTAGCGACTCTATAACAAATGCTCCTATCATGCAGTTTTGATCCAGGTAAAAATGTTGATACTTTAACCTCAGTTATCCATTGTTCAAGTGAGGTATTTCAAGTTTCCAAAGCCACCGCTGGAGGTCTATCATTATCACTCCACCCAGCTTCTGTTCCACTGAGGTTGCATAAAATTGCACGGTACTTTGGGCAGGATTGTAATCATAACTCCCTCTGCATGCACACTGCATGATGTGGCTAAGGTTCCTTGAGGGGGATTAAATGTCTATGAATGGGGTATTATTGTCTGTCAATAATCAAATTGTGTAATGGGACAGGAAGGAAACCATGTGTATATTTTTACAGTGACCAATTCATCATGATTATTCTATTAGTATATTACATCACGTGACTAATTAACTTTATATTTACTTAATTGACAAGTAGGTGATGCATGTTGAAAATTGCCATTTTTTTATCCTTGACACATGGGCCAATATTTAAAAAGTAGATTATATCTAAAGTTTTCGAGGAAAATCCTGCCCCATCTAGACACTGTTTTCAAATATTCAACCTTCAGATCTTGCAATGCCTTACCAATGTATAATGATGGACGACTTTTTTGGTAAGAGATAAGTTTGCTGTGCAATTATTTTTGCCTTGCGTGTTTGCCGTGCCCTCTTTCCACTGAAGCTAATATGTCACGCAATCATGCATTACAAATAATCGCAAGGACAAGCAATAACAAAGCATCATTACATTACTTTCAGCTTGTCATTTCAACTTCGCTGTGAAATATCCGAAATCGAGCGGAAACAATTTAAATTTTCACTTCTTTTTTATTTGCAAATTTGACTACTTCCGTCACGATGCGTCGGTGATAAAAGTGATTTGTTTTCTTTTTCGGATCAAATTTTGGCTCAATTATTGTTCTCAATGATAATGAATTCCGGGGACTGAATCTTTTATGTTTTAAGGACTAATGACTTCGTGAAAATTTCATTAAATGCCTGATATTGTAATCAAGTTGGTTGCAAAGTTCATCTTTCATGTTGGACCATAACCGTTTATTCATTCCAATAACACCAATATATTTTGTTTTCAAAGTTGTTATTTGATTGACACGCTCTCATTGATAAACAAAAATTTATTACGTTGTTCTGGAAACAATCAAAATAACTAATAAAATGACGACATGTAAAATAATTGACTATAAAAAATACAACAAAATCCTGATTCTACACGATTAGCTGATAAAGGAAAGCTTCCAACTATTGAGAAAGTCCTCAATGAGCACTGACGTAGCCAGGAGGCATTGGTTATATACCCCACTCTCAACTACAGTAATGCCATTTCGTTTAAATACGTGACATATAACATAAATATTATTAAAAAAACTAGTATATGTTGTGCACAGGTTCATGAGGACGGTTATTTTTTAAAAGTTTTCCAAAGGAGAGAGGGACAACCCCTTCTCCAAAACCCTTCCGAATGGTGGCATTCATATACTACGTGACTCCCATCCTTGCCAGTACTGTCTTGCTTTTTCTAGTGGCAACAATTCGCCCCCTAATCGGTGAGGTTCCCTAGTTGTTATGTATATAAGTTATGTGTTGAGGGAGAATAGTATTTCGAGTTACTTAATGATGTGCGTATTTGTAGAAACATCGATTCTAATAAAAAGTCCATATTACCTTAAATTTCCGTAGATTCTGACTTTCTGTGAAATAAACAATTTCAAACTTTGCCGTTTACTTTAACTGATGTAACCCAAGCTGTGACGTTTTACTTTTCATTCAATTCTCATAAAACCCTTGAAAAGCTCTTTAAAAGCTCTTATCAAAATTGAAATCATTTTTACAAAAATTACATTTTTAAGTAGAAACACTTCAGAAGAAGTCATCTCAAATCGATTTAATTTTTTAATTCATTTTGCCAACAGTTTTTACAGCTTGTTCATTTGAAAAGCAAAGATTCATATGAAAGTGCAATATGAAAATGTTTGTGTAATTGTTTAATGGCAACACTGTACAAAACATCTTATTCTCACTTCTCATCTGTTTGTGTGTAGTGCTAACTTGACATTTGGCTGAGGACATTCCAATTATCATTCAATGTATTTAATTATCAGAAGCACTCGTTTCAGCCTAATTTTAACAGATTTCTTTAGAAAACCCTTTTTTCTCAAGTGTGTATAATTACAGTTTCTTTGCTAGATGACCTTATTTATTTACCCCTCATTAAAGTTAAAGCCGAATGCTTGGTCAATTGATCACTTTAAGTGATTAGAGCATCTGGCTTACGGCCGGGAGGTCCGGAGTTTGAATCCTGGTCGTATCACAAAGACGATTTAAAAGAGGAATCTACTGCCACTGTGCTTGGTGCTCTACAATGGCAGTGTTGTAGGGACAATGAGCCAAAACAAGCTGGTTTAACCAATTGGTATGAAAGACGTCACACTTTTAGCCTCCATCCTCACTAAATAAACCATTAAATTAACATTGGAACACAAAACACAAATACATACTGTTGTTGGCTCACACTTCTGCCTTTTGGCCATAATTGTACGGAACGTCTGATAATTGAAGGGGTGGGAGGGTAGACGGTTTTATCGAACTTTACACACCTTATCAGGAAAAAGTATGCCGTACTGTCCTTATATCTGGTACAAAAAGCATGAAAGGTTGGAGCGAGCAACCAGAATAAACGAAATGTTTGCTATCATGGAAGGGGAAGTTGGGATGGGTGCTGTAATCCTGTAATCCTTCTTATCATAAGACACTTTCAGTGATACGGAGCTCCTGAAGTGCCATACTGTATGTCATAATCGTGAAATAACTTATCTTACTATATCGATATCCTTAGCCGTTAGATTGGGAAGAAGACGTGGTGCGATATTCGAGCAAAAATTGAAAGCGCTGTGCTTCACATGCAACTGCTCATCAAAACAAAATAATTAATGTCCCTTCCGGGCTTATTTTACCAATATCCTTATCAAAATGCGGGTGGTCATGCAATTGTAATATAGGTAAAGCGATTCTTGTGTAATGCACCATAGAAGTGCAGTGAAGCGTGTGGATAAACTATACAGGAATTGCAAAAAAATGTTGCGGGCGTCTTTGGTAATTTATTTAACGGTGCATTTATGCAAAAAATCAACCGAACTGCCAAATCTCTCTGGTTGTAGTTATGTTCAATGTCAAAAGCGGTCACTCCAAAGTATTAATAAACAATAGCTCAATTTAAAATTTCCTAATTTCTCCTTCAAATTTGATATTTTAAGACCTAAATATTTCACTTTGAACCTAAACCAAGCAGCTAGTCCTCGTAAATTCCACAATAATATATTTAAAAATACATAGAAGATCGCCTCGTTCAAATGTGACTATTTTTAACGCAACATATCTTTTATGTAAAGTCTTTGAGATATTCCACACCAATGTGTTTAAAGTTTAAATAAAAAATATTCCAAAGAGAGTTTAGACACCTTCATGACAAATATTGATCCTGTGACGATTTGGGGAAACTTATTTCTCCTGTATCGTACGAGTACTATGAAATCAAAGTCACTGGTATGTTTTTGAACTCTTGGCAAGCAACGCCGTTATTTTCTCTTGTCATGATTAAACAGATTCCGGAAACTCGACTCTTAGAGATCCAAATGAGCTTCTTGATTTAGAGGGAGAAGAAGATTCAAGAAGACCGCCACCAATTTCAGAAGAAATCGTAACTCACGATAGTCAGGTAACGCTTAGTAGTATTATTTTCGTTCAGATGAGGTAGTGATCATTACGAAAGGATATCCCCAAGTAGTGGTAACCATGTTTGGCAGCACCCAAGATTCACGTGAAATCTACGATTATATTTCGTGGAATATTGAAAAGTGCGATGTTTTGTTTGACCGAAACGTCTGATAAGTTGTTTTACATTGCTCAAGATAAAACCTATGGGTTACCCCGACAGTATATTACGAAAGATGGCTGTAGGCTAAATCAAAAGACCGGCTTATATTGCCGAATAAAAGCTTAAAAAGAAAGAACAGTGCTTAACTTATAACTATGTCTATGATTGCCCTTAAAAGCAAGGGGTGACCATACGTGATTAGTGTTACTTGATAACATGTGTAAAATCTCTGTATCAAAGCCTCCATTTTTTCGATTTCAAAAGAGCATTTTTTAGATTAATTCATACTGTAAATTTTGCAAAGCCCTGATTACTTCTAAAACATTAAGAAGAACCGTATAATGTCCGGCAAACTGAGATTTTCTACTTCTTTTTTCTCTCTTTTTATAATTTTTTTACGTTCAAAATAGAACGCACGTCCTTCAAAACAGGTGACTGGTGACGTCATGCCCCCTCTGAAATCACGTTCGTCCCCAGGATCATCTGATAAAACCTTTGAGCGTAATAGCTCAGCTCGATCGTCACGAAGCAGTACGAAATCTGGAAGAAAGAGGGCGCTTCCACAAATACCAACTAAGGTAGTGAAATTACGCCACCACACCTTAATCCATGATCCCTCAAAACACGCTACCTTTCTCTCTCTTCGAACCTTAACTTCATCTTGCGGCCATGGTCTCACCTTAAAACGGAGACTAAAAGTCTCTACAAATCGCTTTCAATGTTTATCATACTTTCACCACTTATCAAGTTTAATGATCTGTCGCTTCACACTTCCCCCCCCCCCCCCAAAAAAAAAAATGGAATGGATTTTTTCTGCAACATGGTGGTGGTCTGTCTCATATGCACAAATGAAACACACTTATGCAAGTGAAAAAAAAAAAACTTTTTCGTCCCAAATTTGTAGCATGATATGTACAAGCTAAAGCACGCGTTCTGTAAATTAACAGTAGACATGGCAAATGACAATAGAGTAGATGTTAGAGTAGAGTTACATGATTTGGTACATGAGTACAGTATTAAAACGTATTTCTAGAGTGGGCAGTAAAACATGCAAAGAAATTTCCAACCGACAATTCTTCAAAAAACAAAGGGTTATGGGATTGACATAAATGTCTTATTCTGTCCACAACAGGCATGTCATTGGAAAAGCCATTTATCTCACATTCCATGGCTTACGCTGTTTGAGTCTATTTTTTCAAATTTCTGCCAGTGTGCATATAATTCGGAATTCTCGAGAATTCTCATGCCAAATACACTTAGGTTTGTGCAGTAGTATATTGAGACACCACACAATCTGCACTTTGGCCTACATGATACACCTGGTTGACATAAGGTACGTGTGCTCCAACATGGCGCCGGGGGAGTATTTTGACCTCATATCAGAATTCTCTACAAAATAATGCGTTTACCATTGTTGCTCTGCAAAAACAGCTAATGAAGTAATGCATTTACCGTTGTTGCTCTGCAAAAACAGCTTTTAAAACTTTCTTTTCCAAGCGGCGCCAACCTTCTTGGGTTTTCTTTCTTTCGGAAATGTTCATTTCTGCTTCCATTTGCTTTTTTTAAAACTCTTCATTTTTACCAGAAGCAAGCAAAGGTAGTTAGTTTTCATTTTAAACTTCACCATCCAACAGTTCTACATGCAGAGCTACTTTTCTTTCTCAAATGCTTAAATCCTTTTCAGAATTATGTTTCAATCTCAACAAGTTTGTCTTGTGAAAAAAAAAAAAAAATCAGATTATAAGCACAAAAAAGAAAGGAAGTCTGTCCAATTATATGTGCATTCTTAATTCTGCAAATTTATGGGCATGCTAAATTTTGCTTAGAGCAGAAGTCTAAAGATTTTCTTTTGAAAAATGTCTCACAGCGTTCAAAATACAAACTGATGTAATCGAAACCGCTCATGTCTGATGAAGTTATAATCTAACCTGTCTACATTTGTCGATACAGCAACTTCTTTGTCATCTCCTATATTATTCCCTTCACGATCGTCATCTGCAGTACTCCAAGTTTCATATAACCTGTACAGTATTAATTTCATACGTTATCCTCCATTTTCAGTTGACTTTTATGATTCTTAAGTGTCTCTTCTCTGTTGAAACATCAAAGTCACTCAGTCCACTCACTAAAAATCGCAATTTCGTTGTTGGTATCAGCCAATTGGCTTTCTTGTGATACATTTTCAAATCATCTCACTTTTAAGCCGTTGAAATCCTCTCATGTGCTCAAGGCTCGGTCTCCTATCTCGCAATGCCATTTTTCCGTAGTTCTATTTTTTTGTTCCATTTTGTTTTCGCTGTGAATATTGGTCTGACGTTCGCCGGACCTGCCATTCCGGCTCCGATGCCCCTGAGTCACCAACACAAACTATATATCGCGTTCAGAAAATGATAAGTTTTGTGGCATCATGACTTTAAAGTAAAAGACATTGTTTGGCTTTTCATTGCATTTAGTCACTAGTTGTGTACCCAATAATACCACAAGGCTTAATGAGGTTGTATGGAAATGCAAATAAACGATATAGCTCCGTTTTTACAGTAATTTGGACTTTTGAAACGTTACATCTCCAAGGCAATCATATGTTCATATTTAGGCAATACAGTAACAAACAAAGTATTCTATCAGGGTGCACAACGGGAGAGGGGCATGTTCACCAAATCTCAAAGTATTTGCGAAATGATTAATCTGTCGCGGGAAAGTACTCGAAAGATGTCTGACAGAGAGCAGCAGCTATTCCTTAATTTTCTGTCATGTTTGTTTAAATATACTTCAAAGTGTTTCAAAAATGCATCGTTTTTCATTTCAGCCTTGCTATAAACTGAATAAAAGTTTTCAATATCCCTTCCTTTAGACACCTACGTAAGAAAATTTTCCCCTTTGAACGTTGGACATTTATACTTTGACATTGATTTTCGAAAACAGCAGTAATGACGTACGTTTTGGTCAACCCCAAGATACACGTTTTTCGTCCCAATTCGTTACCACAAAAACAAACAGTTCCCAAAGACCCCAGTGCACCATCTTTCTTCACATTGCTCAATACGAGACATAATTTTGCGTTTACCCAGTTTCGATGGTAAGGACTTCTCGGTGCCCCGGGAGACTACTACCGATGTCAGTCCGGGGATCTCACTAATTGGCATAACCTCCTAATTTCTGCACACGTCACAACAGTACAAAGAGATGATGTTGCTCATACTTTTTAAGACTGATATTTACTTCATACGCTGCTATATCTCGAAAACCATAAAGCAAGTTCTGATGAAAAAAATTACCTGGCCGTGCAATTGCCCTCCGCCCCCAAAAAGGGATCTCACTTTTACTACTCTCTTATGCTTGTGAGAGCTTTTTGATCTTAGGGAATTATGGATATTTTGCTAGTCCAGAGTTTCCTAATTAATTTGACCCATCCTCTTCATCAGATAATGTAGGTTCGAAAAAATACTTCCAAACGCGCAATAGTGGAGACATGTCTGATATCACGCATTCAACTGAGTGTTTTATAATTATAATACTACCATTACAAACATTAATGAATTTCTTTTATTCAGGAACCCGTTTCGGTCGTGCACAGAGACAAGCGATACCCGACCGTGGAAGCCTTGTGGAAGCCATGATCCCTTAACATGTTCAAATATGTCATTTTTTTCTCTTGTTTACATTCAACTCACTTTCATGTTGCATTCTTCGGCTTACTCCTGCATAAAATATGCCTGCCACTTGGAATTAGGACGATCAAAATGATTTCGAAAGAATTTTGATTTCTTTTTATGTTCCAATTTTCCAACTCCTTTTGAGCCAATTTGGTGTGGAATTTTGTTTTTTTTCTTTGTATTATTGTGAAATATTCCAAACGCCTATGTCTAATGCCAGTTAAGTTCAAATATCGTTTGAAAAAAGTGGAAGCTGAAAAAAGGTCGTCTAAAACACTCGACAATCTACTAAATTGTCTCATTTTTCATTGGGTTTACATGCTGCTAGGTGAGCTGGTAAGGGGAAAGTAATGACAACTTTGGCATATCACGCCCACTATTCTTCATTCACGAGACCATTCTATTCCATCTTTACCGCACTTTGTCGATTTTAAGCTACACGCCCTAGAAAGGATACATGTAAAAGTATGTCTGCATGCACTAAAGCCCACATCTGCTGCGGTTTGAGCGCGGGACGTGATTTGTAATTTTAAAATCAATCGGTGAGATTTTGTTCCTTGTGATTAAAGAAATCGTCCCTACTTGTACTGAGATGAAAACGGTCGTGTTCTGCCCGCAAAACTTAGCAGCTTTCGGTTTTGTTGTGAACGCAGCTAAACAGTGCTATCTGACTCAAATAGCGTCATCTTGAATACTTACTTACAAGAGAGACAGTTCATGTCAAATAGTAGGCAGAGTGTTGATGAGGGCAAGACGCTAAATTTGCCCGTCGGTCTACGTTCAAAACGGAGTGTCAAAATTCGCCAAATGTTGCTTAAATAGAACAACCTAATACAGTATATGCGGCAAACAGCGTGTCACAGTTTATGAAATGAGGAGTCACTTGCGTAAAGGAAGCTTAAAGGCCCAATCCTCTCACCCCAAACTTCAATTCTTGTTGGGGGGTAAGAGAAGTTCTCAATTGGCTCAGCACTATGACAGCTAATTCAAACAATGCAGACTGCCAAAGCTTATGTGATACAACATGAACTGTATTGAGAGTGTTTTCATTATACACACTGAGTTTTTTTATAGCCATCATTTGCTGGGTAAATAGTGACATTAAGCTATACTGATCAACAGAAATATCTCTCACAAATCTGTGTACTTAATTATTGATTATTATGATGGAAGTACAATCATTGTACCAAGGAAGAGTCAGTCGCCCGCGTTATTGGATCACAAGGACCAAACTTGTCTATTAAGCATATACACTGCTTATGTTTGGAATTTTAGTAATAAATGAAATTGGGACTAGTCGACTCAATACTTTTTAGATGAAGTTATAAACTTCATGGATGGTGTTATTTTTCTCTACACAGCCGGTCGCTCCAGCCATTCCACAGGGTACTCCAGAGAGGATGTATAAGATTGTCTTAGCCGGTGATGCAGCGGTCGGTAAATCAAGTTTTATTCTGAGATTGTGCAAAGGCATCTTCCACAACAACCTCAATTCAACACTTGGTAAGAATGAATAGAAATTATTGCAGAATTAAGTCTGTCAATCAGATCAAATAAAGGCTTGAAAAGTTATCTTCAAACCAAACTTAAGCCTGTCATTCAGCGAAATATGGTGTCAGTATGAGATCGAAAGCGAATTTCTTTGAAACTTGTTTGTGAGTTCAAACCTCAAAAATATAGTTCCAAAGCAGGTAAACTTATAGTGAAGCTCTCGCACTGAATCACGAAACGCTTGTTACACCAACAGAACCGTCAAGCCTTTGTCGTTAAAACCTTTAAATGAAATCATAATAAAAATGAAAATGAAATCATAATATTGTATTTAAATAAAACAGGAGGACAGAATGTGACTGTATGAAGCTGCGTGGATGAAGTTTGTTTCTTCTTTTCAGATTCAACTGTTACTTCCAATTATGATTGTACTAAGTGAAACTTTTTTCACTTTATTTTTACTTCTATTAACAAAACGAGGGTTGCATTGATACCCTATTTATCAGTCATTTTCATTAAAGGGCTACATTTTTTTTGTGATTTTCATAACAGAAAAATCAGCTCTTCCGACATGGATATCTTTTGGCTGAGGGCCCAATCCAAAGTATATGTTAATATTAATAGAAACTAGTCTTGAAATATCTTAACAACCCGTTACCATCATAATGCTTACGGTACATTATGTTGAATTTATATTAAAACAGGAGTAGATTTCCAAGTACGCACCATGGACGTTGACAACAGGATTACATCTGTGCAACTGTGGGACACTGCTGGACAAGAGAGGTTTCGAAGTATTGCCAAGTCGTACTTCAGACGGGCAGATGGCGTCCTTCTCCTCTACGATTGCACTTTTGAGAGATCTTTCATAAATGTGAGGGACTGGATTGAGGCCGTTGAAGTAAGTATGTCCACACAAATAGAATTGAACATGATTGTTCAAGTGTTTTATGAGACGTGACCATATTTTCCATTGTCACTGTTGGAACTGTTCTTGGTAAACCAGGTGAGATACGTGATACTTATGGGACCATATGGACTGACATTGAATGGAATTCATAATAGAAAGGGGACCACAAAGGCCAGCCCTAAGTGAAATGATTTATGAGACCCATGGGGCAAGTGATGTGTCGGTAACGCCCATTTTATCACACATCCATGTAGGCGGCTCCTATGGGTCTTTTTTAATTATTAATCTTGGATGCAAAATTTCTATTACTTAACAAAACCATTTCTTCTCATTAATGTAGGAAGGCGCACAGAAACCAGTTCCAATTATGATCTGCTCGAACAAGGTGGACCTTAGGGCATCTGCAATGGCCGAGGGAGTCCGATGTGTAAGGACTGAGGATGGTGAAAGGCTCGCTAGCGTAAGTACTAAATGTGGTATGGTTTATTGTAGCCTACACAAAGGATATTAAAAGACGAGACCAGAAATGGCATGTGGAAAAATATCATACCTTTGTTACGTAATACAAAGGATTCGACTACAAATGAAAGTTCAGAATCTGCAATTCCAAACGCAATCGTCATAGTATCGGTGGCGTAGCCAATGGGGGGGGGGGCAGGGGGCAAGTTGCCCCCCGAAATATTTTGGGGAAATTTGTGGAATTTTCAAGTTGACGAAATAATACTTCCTTTTCCTATTTCTTTGAAGTTTTTTGTTTCATGCAACGTATTTACCCAGATCTCATCTGCGTCACTGCAGCATTAAGCTCGCTTGACTCGCGTTCCGCAGACGTTCCGTAGACATGCCCTCTTTCCAGTAGCGTGAATGTTCTCTGGTATACATGCAGGGTATTTTGATCAGTTCAGCGTATACTGCGCAGCACTGACAGGCTATATATGACCGGAGCATAGGATACCATTATAGAGCTAGTTCACTACGTATTATTGAGCTATGTTATGTTCATCAACTTGATGCACTATTGGATAATACGTTGCTAGTAACATAATCATAGCCCCGTGAACGGAATATTCCCTAATTTTATTATCACAATTTCCGTTTGTTTTCGTTCCACAACCTTTATGTTTATATTCTATTTAAGTCTGTCAGCAATACATACCAGTAGGCCATAGAGTTTCCAATTTTTCCTTTTTCTATATATTGTGAACAAATTGTCAAGAAAAATATGGCATTCTAAGCATGCAGTAATGAGGCACAGGGAGTGTCATTTCCTGCAATCTTGGGGTGTTTACAGAGAAATTTCCCCTGGCGGGACGCTCCGCGCGAACCGGTGGTCGCGCTCCGCGTATCACTCCTCGGTTAGGTAAGGTTAGGTTAGGTGAGGTTTAACAACCCAATTTCCAACATATTGGTTGACAGCTCCCTGGTTTAAGTTTAAGCATTTAATGGCGTCTCATCCTAAAAGCTAGCACCGGGCAAGGTTTTAGACTGATCTTACTCTGTGTTTAACAGTGAATGGAGCTAAAACAATAGCTTATCGTTGTCTAAACATTTTGTCTAAACATAATAATCCTGCAAACCTGCAAACGTATAATGTTTACCTTACTTTAAAAGAACTGGTTCGGAAAATTAATCTAATTAATCACTGGGGATGGGGGTGACAACGGGCCCATGATGAGGTTGTCTTAATCCTATGTATATAATAGGCAGCTTCAGGATCTTGTAGGCCATGTATTAACTTAGGTAACATTACAAGACGTCATGATAATCTTGTTATTATCATAAATTTACGTATTTTGTATGCAATACAGGCACCTTTACCTTCAAAATATACTGAAACTGTAAATATACGAAACTGAAAAGTTTGGGGAAATTTTCGAGCTTTGCCCCCTCTTGAAAATATCCTAGCTACGCCATAGCATAGCATTTCATACGAAGTAAAAAATAACTGTAATCTAAAGACATCTCTTCAACCCTAACATAAACTTGTGACATGAGTTTAGGTATGATACACATTTTTCGACATGTGAGTAAGATTGTAACCTAAAAAACAAATGTGAGGATTTGGTGCATGTCCGTTTATTTTATTGTATGCTTGGGAAAATCTACGTACGATAGGCTTGTCATATATGAACGGCGTTGTTGGGATGGGAGGAGTGTTGATGTTACAGGAATTCTGCGAGGATAATCATTATGGCAATACGGTCTCTCCATACCAGGAACATTTTTAATTGGCATTCTTTCAAACGATAAAGCTTAACACTTTTTGTTAATCATTTACAGAGGTCAGGCACATGACGTCAGCGCCTTTCAATTTGGCATACTGGACGTCACTGATCATGCGCAGTTGGTGAGTTACCGAAATGCGTATCACCAATCACTGTGTGTCAATGTAGTCCTATATGACCGCAAAGAAATGAAACCGAGTCCAGGTTATTTTTATATCTCCATCTGAGGGTTAGTTAGTTAGATGTGGTTTTTCGGCTTAGTGTCTAACCAATCGGTAACATGCAGTTGGGTCGACCGCTGACTTTGTACCAGTTGCAGCCCACTGGCTTGTTTGCCAACTTGGCTTGTTTCCAAACTCCATAGCTAATGGTGAGCACCGAGCATAACGACTGTAGGTCTGAAGGATGTAAAAACACAGACCTTTTTCAAATGTGTTATAATGTATTGAAATCAATGGTAACGTGAACTTTCTACATAGCGAATAAAAAAGGAACTTCCCTCTGCCCAAGTTCATGACCACAGAGACCGTGGAGATAGGAAGCTGGGGGCTTCGGCCCTAATTTTTAATATACTGGGCCGCATTTGTGTTTCCCCTTGAAGCAAACGTTTGAAAAAAGAACTACGCGTCTGACTTAACATGTGTAAGTTTTATCAACTGGTAGAAGGAGTCAGAGCAAACACAGGAATAAAATTTTACTCTCTAAGCTAGATTGGAAAGTCCTGTAACGGAATGTTTGTAAGGGCCATTTTCATCTGTAGACAACAGACTAATTAGACACAAAATGTAGCAAAACGACAGGAGCATCAGTTTTGCAGTCGGTAGGTTGGGAGTTCGAGTCCCGGCCGGGTCATACCGAAGACTTAAAAAACAGAACCTACTGCCATTTTTCTTGGTAGCTCAGCATAAGCAATGGAGTACGGAAAATAAGCCATTGAGCAACAACTGCAAAAAAGTTTCGACTTGAACCAATTGGTGGGACACTAGGCGTTAAAACTCCATCTAACTATTTTACTTCTATTAAACTGTTAAACAGCCGTTTAACACTAGTCCCAGCTGAATATCCTATTTTTGTTTTTTGTACAGTCGTTCAATGCTTTGTTCATCGAAACCAGTGCCAAGGATAATTGCAATATTGAAGAGGCAGTCATTGAACTCGTCAGGTAAGACATCGGAGAATATTCTGTAAGACCGTCAGACGTGATTCGTGCATTCTCTTTAAGACGTTGTCCTTGTATCATCTGTAGTGCACTTTCCTTTCGTCTTCTTTGAAACCACTTCCCTTCGAATGTTTTGAGACGAGGACACCGTCCTTGCAATTTTTAAGCCAATATTTTGAAGAGGATGAAAGGGCCGTGGTAAAGAGAATGCATTGAACAATGCATTCCATGGTTGCAAGGTCATTTTCTACGGAGATACATGGACCATTTGTTAAAGAGGCAGCAAAGATCATATGTTAAAACGGATGCATTGACCATGTCGTAGAAAGGAGGAAAGAACCACACCTTGGAGGGTTAAATGACCATGTCTTAAAGAAGATCATGATGTAAGGACCCTTTCGTAAGGAGCTAGTGAAACCCAAAGAGAACCTGCCCCCTCCCTAAGATATGTTCCTTTTTCTCCCTAAGACAATGATTCTTGCATCATCTTTGAAACATCGTCCTTGCATGTTCTTGTGAAATCGTTCCTGAATCATCTATAGGACATGGCCCTTACATCTTTGCTTAGTTTTAAATACATGCGACTTTTCCCTCTGATACAGAAAATTACTACCGCCCTAATGGTGTGTGTATTTGTGTGTGGGTTCATGTTTTGTAGTCAAATACACTGTTAGAAATTTCTCTGTAAAATTTACATAATTTTTATGGCAAATTTTTTTCCAACCAAATAATGTTTTTTTTTACAGCCAGACTGTAATCATGAAAAAACATTAAGTGTTTGTTTTTTCTTTACAGTTTTTGCATGTAAATTAGTTTACAAATGTCTACTGTAAAATCGAATTACAGAATTGTTCTGTTTTTTTTTTTACCTTAATTTTATGTGAATTTACAGCCTACTGTTTTCATTCTCGGCGTTTTAATATTTATTATAATATCGCTTTTTTCCTTTCATATGTTATTACGTAACATACACTTCACCATTACGTAGATCAGGTACAGTATTTGCTTATCAACGTAATGTGTCGTTACGAAGTTATTTTCAATCAAAACACAATGAGGATACTTTGTTATCACATTGTTGTCCAGTAGACTGCTATCTCTAGGAACTTTGTAATTGGAAAGTCACATTTTTGGTACAATATAATAATTGTTTTTAAAATAAATATGACAAAGAATGCAAATACATTCGTTGCAAACATTTCCAGACAAGGTAAACAATAAGTTTATCACTTCCTGATTAAAAAAAGCCAAAAAAGATATTATTCAAAGCAACAGCAATCCTTTTGTTAGGAAAATGCCTACAAAATAAGCTCCACCCATTTATGCAAAATGGGATTTACGTCATAAAGTGGTAAATTTACAGACTCTTTCAAGTAAATTTGTGAAACGTTTTCAATTCGATCAAGTGCATGAGCGCCTGTGGCGATGAGTTGACATCAGTATACCAATTGTCAGTATAATTAATGTAAGTTAATTTTCAAATAGGGCCATAAATTTGCCAAAAATGTTTTCTTTTTTAACTGAAACTTCGCAGAACGATGCATGTTACATATTGAAAATTTTCTGGCTATTTCTTATTTGTTTGTTTGTTTGGGCTTATTTTTGTTTCTTTTTCAGCGTAAAAACAAAATGAATGTTTGTTAAATGACAGTATATTTATGTGAAATCAGAAAAATAAAAAATACTGTTAAAATTTCTGTACATTTACAGAAAAAGTTTTACAAAGCAGTAAAATTTGGTTAAAAAAGCAGACAGAAATGGTTTTTCAAATAAACAGAAAATACATGTTAAACAACCTTTTTTTATTGTAGAAATATAAAGTGTCTGTAAAGATACAGAAAATCTCTATTAAAAGTAAAATACAAAAAGTTTAAGTTAAAAAAAGTCTGTAAATTTACAGAAAATTTTAACAGTGTAGAGGTCCGGAACAATGGTTGTTAGGTCCTCTGGTGGAAATTCAATAGATGTCTAGAGTCCTCTCCTGTCCGAACAATAGACAGTCTATTGTCACGGTTAGGGTTAAGGAAGCAGACACAAAGGAAAGCACAGTGAGGTCCTCACGTTATATGAAAAAAGTGTATGTGTGTCTGTGTGTTGGGGATGTCCAAAATCATGTCTTCACCTACCGTGACAAAAAGTTAAAGACGTGTGTTGAGATAATAAAGATGGAACGTGTTGGGTGAAATAGCTTTATACTTAAACAGTCAAGTGTGATCTTTTTTTAGTATAAAGACTAGTTCCTGAGTTCCTGCATATGGGTTGAGGTCCTCGTAATTTATTCCTCTAGACGAATACTCTTGGCACAATCATCTGAATTTATTAA
Organism: Holothuria scabra; assembly: GCA_037179385.1. Classification (NCBI taxonomy): domain Eukaryota; kingdom Metazoa; phylum Echinodermata; class Holothuroidea; order Aspidochirotida; family Holothuriidae; genus Holothuria; species Holothuria scabra. The sequence goes on from CM074179.1 coordinate 7,695,119, forward strand.
CTTTTATTTTGCTTTGACAGGACTCTTCACAAAAATGAAGATATGGAGGTTGGAAATGGAGCTATGACTCTATCGACAGAAGAGATTACTAAAAAAGAACAAACATTTTCCTGTTGTAATTCATGAAGGGTCGGGCAAAGTGCTAATATGATGAAAGCATTCGGGAAAACGTAAATTTCCTGATTTTTGTGATGAGCACTTCACCCAAAGCGAAGGAAACTTATCAAGTTGTGACATCAGCAAGTTCCTTCTAAACAATAGGATGCCAATTAACACTTTCTCTCCACAACAATCTACAGTCCAAGATTTGTGGAAGATGCAACTTGCAGTAGCATCTGCTTCATTTATTCATGATTTGCTTCGTATGGCCATGTGAAAATTGAGTTGATATGTTCTGAAGCACATTTTTAGAGGAACGCTAAATATAAAACACTCTAGGATCGTCTACAGATGGTTGTGTAAAACGGAAAACTTTCGTCCAAAAGAAAAATTGGGAATGTTTGGAAATGTAATGAAAATAAAAGATGCTAGAACTCCGCTGTAAATGCGGTTGAGAAATGTGCACTAAATGTAAGCAGATGTCAAATTTTGGCACATGACAAGTTTCATTTGTATCGCTATTTTATAAACACTTTGGTAAACTTTATCTGAACTATGGTTAGAAGATTTCGTATGATGCACGGTAGACAACCGGTTACAACCAGTGGATTATTGCTGTGTTTGTTGTTAAAGCCAAAGGTCACTTTGAGAACTTTGAAAAAAAAAAACGATTCAAAAGGCGGACTAAAAAATGTAGCAGAAAAGCAAAATGGAAATTTACGACAAACGGGCAACAACATTACACAGAAAATAAAAAAGGGAGTGTCACTATTCCAAAACTGAATCAATTTGTCCCCATAGTGACTCACTTTTTAAACTGACGCACTTTTAATTTGTCTGTGTAGGAGAATTTTTATATTTATATTTATATTTTTTACATGCCCAAAGAACTTCACTCATGAAAATGAAAGTCTGAAAATCTGAAAGCATGCAGAGAAGTTTTAACGGTTATAATTCTAAGTTAAAGGTAGATATGTTTTATGACCATTGTTTTTACCGGAGATAATTTACGTCTGGTTAGTTTGACTTCAATGCTGCCGGAAAAATGCTTTCAAAGTTATTTTTCAGCATACTGCTTTTCAACCAATCTTTGGAAAGTATCATACGGATGACAGGGCTTCAAAGATACCATGTACACGTCAAACTCTTTTCTAATAACAATTCACATATTTTTGTCAATCATATGCATCAACGCATGGATACGTAGAGAGAAGTTTAAGAAGTTAGGAACGAAGAGTATACTGGTTGGCAAGGAAATTAGCATAATTTATGTCAATAAGTCACCTGCATGACTTGTGTGGACAGTTTATAAAACGTGGTTTACATTGCTTCAATATTGGTTCGGGTGTAGGTATCAACTAAATGGCATCAGGCATGGTAAATGATATCCAAGACACAAGGCAGATTATTTTACTATGACTTACTTCTTATTCTCCATGTTCTCACTTATGGGAGGGTCTATTTTACATACGCAATGAATTCATAGAAGATTTTTTTTAAATGTTTTAAATCGGTACATTCAGTTGGTTCATAAAATTCAACACTTTTTCAAACTTGTACAGTTTTCTTCAGATACCAAAGCAAAGTGGTCACACCAAACTTTGAGAAACCTGATATCCTTTAAAAATTACAAATCTCTGTTTAACCAGCTTGAATTGAAGTAAGATATTCAATTCGCTTTCCAAATCTTTTTTAGCAAACACTTTATCAAATTACACGGACAAAGGTTTCCAAGCCGGGGTACTAAATTCCAAAGATAAATTGCTGAATCATTTGCCGATTTTATGTGGTAGAAAGTTAGAGACTTTCAAAATCCTCATTGAGATATCGATATTCACTCAATATATCAATACGTTTATCATCTCTGTATATCCAATACGTTTCTAATGAGCGCGGGAATATGTTTAGAATACCTTTATGGTATTGACGCTAAGATCTATGGAAGGGTGGGGGATTACTGCTCACTTTAAGGGCAAGAGCAGTCACCACAACTTGAATTAGTGTAGTAGACTGTCTTGTTTCATGATTGGATGTTTCGAGCCCTGTGAGAACATTGTTCCCCTTCAGATGTAAAATTTACTGCTTGGTTTACCCTGAATAACCAATATGGAAGTCTAAAAATATGATAAAAGATACTTTGATGAGAAATAAGAAGAAAATCGTTATGTTAAGCAGTTTCTCTTGACCTTTAAAAGAAGCTCCTTGGTTTTCCAGATTGGATGTTTGGCACGTGTAGGCAAACAAGGTGAATCTAATTACCTGAAACTGGTGTTCGCGTTATTTAACCGAATCAAAAGTTTGAGTGAGTTGCTATGTATTTCAAGTTAATAGGCTGCGTTGCATGTTAGCAGCTTTTACCGTTAAGTTATTTTTAAAAACTTTTACGCCCTTTATGTGTTGCCTTCAAAGACTCTTAGTACGTCTAAAAAGAAAATATATATACTGCTCAGTGTCGGAATTATTACAAGTCACATGTGTGTAGATAGCTAAATTACCATCCCTCTGAGTAGTGTAATAGTACAAAGTAGTACTTCCATGCAAAACGGTATTCTTATTAAAGCTGATGACATCATATCTTCTTATAAAAAATAGCTTGAAGACCTTTTGTTGCCCACAACATCGCACTTTGGTGTTATCTTTTCAAAGGTACTCTCCTTCAAGTTCTTGCATATTATGTGCACTATTTATATCTTTAATCTTAAGTTTTCCAATTAGAAAAAGGAGCTTTTTCAATTAGCCTGCAGTTTGATTGTAGTAAACTGAGAGAAAATAACAGAGTGGTGTGAGCAGTTGCTATTGACACTGCATTGATTCACCAAGAAATAAGTTGCCTGCTATGCTAGTTCATTGATTGATTTTGGATAGAAGTTTTCAGAAAAAGGTTACCTACCATTTATATCAATAGTTACTTTAAAAAATATGGCAGTTTGTTAAATAAAGTCGCTTAGATACATTACTAACCTTCATTTATAAACACTCGTTGCCAGTATTGTGTAGATTTAGATTTGCTTCCTGCTTCCGTCTGGAGAAATAAGGACCTTTTGGGTCTCCAGATGCCAAATGGTGCAATATTGTGCCTCGAAGGTAACGAATTTAGAGGGATCGTTTTTGCCAATGATGCAATTATTTTCTTTTAAAATTTCAAGTAAGGGATATGGAAGGTTCAACCTCGGACCACCCCTGGCTATACACCTGACATAATTGACATTTTCGTATCGCACGCTCTGTGGACATAAGTAGAGGGACCATGACGTATTAAAAAATCATATGTCTACTATTGTTAATGTTTCGGTGGAGTTGGAACCATAAAGGAAAATCGTACCTAAATGGACAGAGCAACATATTGAAGGTTGCAGGACGAAGAGCAAGATTATCAGTATTTGATTTCAAAACGCCATAAGTGTACACTATTTTAAGTCTTCATAGTAAATGTAAAACTGTAGATATAATAAAATGTTGTAAATAAAAAAAAATATTTTTTGTAATATATGGATATAGTGCTGCCAACGTTTGCTAATTTAAAGAATTACCTTTACGGATTTTAAATTAGCAAAATGGTATCGCAAACATACATTCCACTACAGTAATTGGCCCCAAACGGGATATTGCTGTCTTAGTGCAATACATATGTTGCGTAAAGTTTATTTATTTGTATAATAGACAATGCTGTACTTTATGTTTCTTCAACAAAAAACGGACAATATTAGTCTTCCTGAATCAAGTCTTCAAAGTGCTTTGAAGTTTCGCTTCATATCCGGATTATAGATGAAATGTTCGTTTCAGTATTTTAAGTTCTATTTGTCATTTTAAGGGAATATAATTGTATAAACATGCATCATGAGGAAATAGAGCTGTGGTTGTAAATGTGGAAAGAAATAATAAAAAGTAAAGATATGCATTTGGTTTCAACAATGTGACATTTCTTCTTGTGAAAGCGGGCTGTTAAAACAGCTTTACAATAAGTTGTAGTAGGTAATCCACTAATTACCTGTTCACGTTGAGTCGTTATCAATATCAGTTTTACAAAAGCTCAATCGACAATGTTGACGAGGAAGTATTCTATATCTATTCGAAAGGTTTAAAAAAGTCCGCTAAAGAAACATTTTATACGAATGAACTTCAAAGCAACGTTGTGACAGACAAGTTAACTGGCAAGCTAGGTCGTATACTAACGTAATGTGACGGATGGTGCAATGTTCTCCAAAAAATCCAGCGAGTACACTGGTTTTCACCTTTTGGGCAAGCTCCGTATACAACACTGAGCTTTGAAGTATTTCAGCCATTTACTTGCGAAATCGGATAGTTTAAAAATCACTTTTTCTCTCAGGTTATAGAACAAACAAGAAAATCATGACAAATACAGGGGTAAAGGTTGTTATGTATTTAATGCGAAGAGCTCGGCACTCGAAGGTTTAAAAAGACTATTTCAGGTAACGAAAACCAGCAATGCATTCGAAAAAAACTAGCCTTTCTGCTCGAGTACGGTACTCATTTTTCGAGAGCCATCATTCTAATAACAGTCTATTCCTTGCAAAAGAAGGTAACGTTTTATCAGTTTAGAAGAGCCCTAGCGAGACTATCACCTAACACTATCAACCTGTCGTCCCTTTAGGCTGGGGTTGTAGAATATGACCACTGTATTTCCCGCCTGTCGTAAGAGGCGGCTAAAGGGAAACCAAATTGAATTTGAACCATCCTGAAGAATAATTTTATACTGTTATTGTTAGAAGATGACCATCGAGAAAAGACTGTATGAGCAAAAAGGTGGTTTAGGTGATACTTTTCATGTTTTCGTTACATGCTATAATTTTTTGAGCCTTTGAGACTTGGTTTTCTCGCATTTAGTTACCCATTCCAAAACACCTACTCCTTTATTTTCATGTTGTTGTGGACAAAAACGGGTACGAATGCACTGTTCTTGTCTAAGCGGCTCTTTTCTAATAGCATTGAGACTCGTCCATTATGTTGAGGACTTATGCAGTACATTACATGCTGTAACGAGACGTTTTTGAAGTACGCCCTCTTTTTTCTGTTGGGCTGATGGTAACGAGAAATCGAATTGCGTTTTCCCCCTAACGCGCCGTTCTAGGCTTCCGTAATTTACCTTTGCATAATTTACTGTTATTGTAAAAGCGCTGCAGTAACCCCTACCAATAGAGGACGCTCGATACCCTATTTCCTTTCTTCCTTCTTGCGTCATTATCGTGTCAAATCGTTAGGCGAAATCCTGTTGGTCTTCAATTATCGTTTAGTTTTGTCTCGAAAAAGAAACCAAGAATTTGTGGTATGTTTCAAATTTTAAACATTAAAAAGAGGCATATATATCAATTAGGCCAGATCCCATGTGACTCCCAACGTTTCTTCAGTTAGTTATATGTTAGTTAGATGGAGTTCTACGGCCCAGTTTCCATCCTATTGGTTTCAGTCGCGCAGGCCACAGCGTTTTTCCAGTTCTGACTCACTGGTTTGTTTTCCCTACTCCGTTGCTTTTGCCGAACATCACGCACAATGGCATTAGGTTCCATTTTTAGAGTCTTTGTTATGACTCGACCTGGTAATCGAACCCGGGCCTTCCACGTGAGTGGCGGATGCTCTAACGTTAGACCAAAAACCCGATTGCTCCCAACGTTTCCAGTTCAACGCTTCTAGTTCAATAGGATCATAAAAGTACTCTGTCCTTGTCAGAGACCCAGAAGCAAATGATATTTATTGCTATTCACCATCTTGATACTATTGATATGATACACCCTTATCCCCCTATTTTGGAGGCATCGCCTTTGGTTTGAGATTTGGATCAAACATAGCCAAACATGGCCTCTTTAGGCTCTTTGAGGTAAATGGTTGGCCTATCTGAGGTAACTGATATGAAATCCTTAAAGGCTCAGTTCTCTCACCCCAAACAGTATCAATTCTCCTAACCTTCCTACTGAAGCCCCTCCCACAATTGTCTGAAATTCATCTTCACCCAGATACAATTTCAGTTTATTGCTTCAAGTGAGTATAGAAAAACTCCATTTATTTAATCAAAACAATCTCAGTACCGCTCATGCTCTGTAATATAAGCTTTGGCATTCTGCATTGTTTGAATAAGCTGTCAATCAAAGAGCTGAGTCAATTGAGAATTTCGGTACCCGGGTACCAAAATTGTGGTTTGGGGTGAGAGGTTTGGCCCTTTAAATGCGTTTATATAATTTCTGTCCATATAAATTCTGTATCTTTCTGGAATAATTCTCCTAAAGGTTTAGTAAGCCTTGGTTTGACAATCGGCCTACTTCAAAATAGCAATTACAAAGGATTGTGGAATGGACTTTTGAGAGACGTCGCGTTTGTAATTGTAGTTTTTCCCAGGCCAAAAACGACGGGCACCAAAACGCTATCTCACAATTTTTTGTAATTGTTATATGGGAAACCGTGTATGAATTAGAAAAAAAAACCGGATTTCTTATTTTTTTGCACACAAAAAAATCTAACATCGTTAATGTCCTGAGTTGTAGCTATTTCCTTCAAACCCGATGTCGTGTCAAGGTCTGGGGAAATTTCCTTGTCTGATACATGTAAACTAGAGCGGTTACTGCTCTACAACTTGTAGTACACTTTTCTCAATTTTGTGTCATTCCTGCTCCTTAGAACCGCCTCTAATTTAATCTTTTATTATGCACCTTTTAATTGGCTGAATGTATGAGCACATCACCAATGAAGACTTCTGGGTGTTCAAGATCATTCAGTCAAGCCTTTGGTGGACAGATTTAGGCCCGGAGATGGTGCGAAGGAGGACTTTTCTGGTAGGCAAAAACCTTAAATGGACGATTAAAAGTAGTCAACATTTGTTATGGTTCGGTTAAAGGGATCTAAGGAAACCATGGATTAGCAGCTAACAAGGAACCATGCGAAACTATTTATTTGTGAACAAGTAAGCTTAATTTCGTAGGTTTACCCTCTAAGCACGATTTCCTCAATTGTCGTGGGAAAGCTGCTCCCGAGACTCTCATTTCTCGCGCATTCAGCTTGGGAATCACGCAGTTCGACATAATCTCAAGCTCTTAAGGCCTGTATACACGAGTGACATTTGTAATGCATTCTCAAAACATTTCACCTGCAACAAACCAAAAAACGTGCTTGTTTTCGGTTTGTTGCACAGTGTAGACAGAGTTAAAACAATTTGAAAACATTTTGAAAATGTGTCAATAATGATTTGAAAAGAATTTACAAGACATTTCGTTTGCAACATTTTCAAAACATGCTGTGTACCCTGTCTATACTGTGCAAAAAACAAAAAACAAGCATGTTTTTGGATTTGTTACCAGTGGAAATGTTTTGCAAATGTTTCTCGTGTAAACAGGCCTTTAGGATGCAATATCAGCCTCTCACACAAAGTCTCCATCAAGTGAAAAGTCTACTTCTAACGCTTGGTCGTCACCAAGGGGGGGGGGGGGGTGGGGTCGGGTGTGCGAAGGAACTCCCTTTCAAATTTTTTCTTTTTTTTACACTAACGTTGTAAAGGATGAACCAAAAGTCGAAAAAGAATTTCTTCTTGCATTGCAAAGTATAAATTTCTTTCGATATTTTGAATGCCTTATCTCGCTGTAATTACAGATCGAGTCCCCAAAATTACTATTTCACTCCCTGCTTTTTGTAAAGTGCCGTCCGCTAGCAAGTCCTATTGGCTTTATGTAACTACACCTTTCCATAGTATTATATTCATATATCTAATGATACTTTTCATGAAATACCTTTAAATGATATCTTTTTTAAGGGAATAATCATTTTAATTGAATCTATATTAGAACGATATGGTCATCTCTTCAAATCTGTTCACTGATGGGTAATATTGCTCCATGTCAGTATAAAGGTTCAGTATACCTTAATTTTAAAACGGAAGTGCACCTGCGGGATATTACAAATTGACTTTAAATTCCAGTGAAAAAAAAGTTCAAAGGATGATATCATTGCTGTGGTAGTCGACTGTTCTGTGGATTTTAACATTACTACACGCCGAAAAATCTGTGAAGTAGGATGCCCTTCTAGATTTCGACTCCTACCTCATTGAATGCAGTGCCATATGCTCGTATATGCTTTATATCCATATTTTACTCAACGGTGCTATATATCAGTAATAGGTTGTTTTCACTTGATCGGATAGTACTATGAAGAGGTAGTTATCCCACCAAAATCGGCCTAGTCAAAGTCCCTTCAAGTTTTGGAAATGATCGTACCGATATTCAAAGAATAATCGCATTAAGCTGTCTATTAGGGTGAATAAACCTTCGAGACTCCAAATTGGCAAAAAACAAAAAAACAAAACAAAAAAAAAAACGGACGAGGCCAAGACGAGTAAGTTACGTTACTTATTTGGAGGCGAGACAGTTTATGAGAGAGTGATGGTCAGACAAATGTAGTTTTTTCCTATTCTTCCACAGAAAATGTGTGAAAAAACGTCTTCTTTATCACAGACTGTTTTTAATTTTATTTACCGTGGGTATTGAAATGACAGGTCAGTGTTTAACCAATCAAAAGGCAGGATTCCGTCTCATCAACGGATGGTAGAGGTGGTAGAATTGAAAATTAACTTCCCTTTATCTATGCATAGGTATAAAACTGAGTGATGGGTCAATCTCTATTCTAAATCTCAACTATTTTCTTCTGTTCTTCCTCCAATTTTTGCTCCGCGTTTTCACTTTTTACCTTTCCATTACCCCTTTTTAATAAAATAAATGACACTATTTCCTAGGTCTTGAAGGAGAAAGGTCGAAAGTAAAAAAGCAAAGTACATTGGTAAAATCACATTGTGCACAAATTACTATTCTTCTCTATAGAGCCTTATATCTAAAGTTGTTCAATAGACGCTGCTCACTGTAAAAAATTACGGTAGATTTACAGAACAACAAAATAAAGAAAAAAATAAGTTTTGGAAACTTATTACCAGAACCTTTCTGTAATATTTATGTTTCTCTTTATTTTTTATTCTGTAAATTTACAACGAATTTGAGCCATTTGTTACAATGTTCATTGCAGATTTGAATGATTTTTTTTTTAAATTTCCTTGCATTGCACAGTTCAATTAGCTTAAAATTTCGCTATTTTTACCTACTAATCTTGAATACTTTATTATATTCCATGAGCTTTAAAGGGTTTTTGTCCTGGGAATTCTTTACAAACAAACATACAATAAACAGGTAAAATGGAGTGCCAATTTGAAAGAAAGTTTTCCTATAAGCCACTGGTTGATCTAACCCTTCGAATAATTAAGAACATTGTTTCAAGTCACCACTTTTCTAATATGACATTGACTGGCTTATAATGTTTGAATATTGTTCACCATTTTCTCAGAAGCCAACACGTTGTTTAGTATTCAATGTCATATCAACGTCCCCAACCAGAGCATAATGTCTGCACGACTTAGGCACCCAAGTCTGCCTGATTCAGCAAGATTTTGACCAAGTGGGGCCCCACCTCTCCCGTCCCTTAAAGTATTGTAAGTAGTGAATACTGACTGAACCTCGCAAAGGGAAGTATAAAAGGGGAAAAGGAGAAATAACACTTCATTTGGTTCTTTCTTGTCTGTTAGTCTGTCTTCATGTTTGTTTTCAAGCTCCGTGTATCTTTTTGTTTATTTGAATAGCGTCACCCATTTTTCATAATACCTGAATGGTTTATTTCACCATTCACGTATTGAGTACAAGCCTTTGAGTGGTAGATTGTGTATTTCCCACATGTATTATGGATATTGTACCACTGTTTGATCTAGTTTACCTAAAACGATAAATAGCTAGCCACTCGCAATACTTAAATTTGACGATGAAATTTATTAGAAATTGACCAAATTGTTTATGTTATAGAAACTAAAGTTTACGTAAGTTGATGTAACTGCTCCTTATCTGGAATTGGTTGTTGTTTCATGGCAGCTGTCCGTTTTACTAACGTTGGATATAGACTGTTTTGCAAAACAATACAAGCAAGAGGAAAGCAATATACCCCATTAAAAAGAAAAATCTAAACACATAAAATTTATAAACGGAGTTTAGATTAAATATAATTGAATATTAAGGTAAAGACTTTACCACAATTGTGTATAAAACTGCCACTTCAATTTTTTGCAGAATTGACATAAAATTGGAATTCTAAAGTGAAAGACGGCCACGTTTTATGAAATAAACTCGCGAAGAATAATTGAGCAAAATTATTTGGGTTATTCATTCCAATGCAGAGTTCACATGTTTTATCTACACTGATTCAGTCAGCGTAATAATGAAAATGCTATCACTACTTAGATTTTTGTAGTACTCAGTGTTCCTCTTCAAATTTTTCATCTTTCCTTCACCAGGTAATCCCTCAATTGTATAATTTTTCCTCGACTGGCTACAAACTTGGTGACTCAGCCCTCGGTCCCCTTTCAACACTGTCCTATTGTGATTGACTGTCATTATATTTGCACTTCTTCAGTTTTATCCTTTTACAAATTATAATTCTTCTTGCAATAAAAATTTCTTTTTCCACAGGCATACATTGCAGTAACCTCTGCACCTTCTCCACTAGGTATAAAAACAAACATTAAAATAAACAGTTTAAATGGAGTGAAAGAAATATAAGTTTTCCTATAAGCTACCGGTTGATCTAACTCTTCGAATCATTAAGGACACTGTTTCAAGTCGCCACTTTTCTAATATGACATTGACTGGCTTATAATGTTTGAATATTAACATAACATAACATAACAGGTTGAAGGGCAAAGGAGGGCCAAGGCCCCATAAGATGCCCTGAAGACCAAGCCCTAATCAAAAGTCAAACCACCAAAGCTTGACTACAGCCCCAAACAATCAGATTTTACCACAGCCATGGAAAAACCTGTCAATGTTAACCTTAAAGCAGTGAACTGAGGGGGAGTTAACTACCCAATCTGGTAGACAATTCCACTCGTTGACAACTCTATGGGAGAAACTAAACTTCCTAATGTCAAGCCTTGCAAAAGGCTTTTCAAGCTTTTTACAATGCCCACGCACCCGAGAATTACCTTGAACCCTTAAATAACTACAAGTCAGCAGGGGATTTCTTTCACAAAGGAACTTGAAACCTTGGAGCATGTCTCCCCTAATCCTTCTCAGCTCCAAGGTGGTAAGCCCAAGATGTTAGCATGATAGGGCAAATTTCTCACCTCAGGAATGAGGCGAGTGGCTCTCCTCTGAACCTGCTCTAAAACAAACTTGTCCTTTTCATAGAAGGGACTCCAAGCCTGAGCTGCATAGTCAAGATGGGGTCTTACCAACTGCTTATACAAATTAAGTACAATATCCTTACTAAAATTGATGAAATTCCTCTTGATCAATCCAAGCACTCTATTAGCCTTTACAACAGTGGCTGCACACTGCTTTGACGACTTTAGGTCCCCAGTAATTACAACACCCAGATCTTTCTCAGAGGTGACATTACTTAAAACACAACCATTCAAGTTATAATCATAGCTAAAACTTTTGGGACCAAAATGAAGGACCTTACACTTATCTGCATTAAAAGACATTTGCCAGGTCTGAGACCAAGAAAATAACCTATCCAGATCTTTCTGCAGCAGTGAGGCATCATCCAAAATGCTAATTTTCCTATAAAGCTTAGTATCATCTGCAAACTTACTTGTACGAGATGTAAGAGAACTATCAATATCATTGATGAAAATTAAGAAAAGAAGTGGGCCAAGGACAGAACCCTGTGGTACTCCACTTGTGACTTCTTTCCAAGAGGAGATGTTACCATTGACAGCAACTCTCTGAGATCTACCATGAAGCCACGAATTTATCCAATCAGCACAATTGCCCTGAACCCCTAACCTATGCAGTTGAACCATTAGTCTACCTAATGGAACTTTATCAAAAGCCTTTGAAAAGTCAAGGTAAATGACATCAACGCCATACCCAGAATCAAGAGATGAAGAGACATTTGCAAGAAAGCTCAGTAAGTTAGTAACACAAGATCTGCTTGGCAGGAAACCATGCTGTGACAGATTAAGTAACTCATTATCTAAAAGATACTTAAGTAAACTATCCTTAATCAAAGATTCCATAACTTTGCACACAACACTGGTTAAACTTACAGGCCTGTAATTGCCAGGATTACTTCGATCCCCCTTCTTAAAATTGGAGTAACATTTGCTACCCGCCAGTCAGTAGGAACAAAACTCGAATCCAGACACTTCTGAAAAATGATGGAAAGACGAACTGACAAAATCTCGGAGCATTCACGTAAAATGGCTGGGTGGACCCCATCTGGCCCAGGGGCCTTACTAGCTTTCAAACTCTTTAACTTTTTACAAACTTGTTCCTCTGAGAAAATGACATAACTGATTGAAGAAGAGACATCAGAACCATTACATGTCCCCAACAAAGATGATTCCTCGGTAAAAACAGATACAAAATAGTCATTTAACAAATTAGCCATATCCTGATGGTTACTAACCAAAGTATTATCATCACCTTTGAGAGGCCCCACACCCTCCTTAAGCTTCTGCTTAGACCTCACATAGGCATGAAAAGTTTTGGGGTTTATCTTAACCTCCTTGGCCAACTGCTTTTCAAACCTAGTTTTAGTTCCATTTACCAAATTTTTAACTAAGAATTCCTGCTTCTTGTAAGCTGCTAAGTTTTCTGGACTTTTACTGGCCCTATAGCGACACCAACACTTACATTTTTTCCTAGTTGCTCTAAGAACTTCTCTAGAAATCCAAATTGGCCTATTTTTAACCAAAGCTTTCTTAAGTGGGATACACAACTTTGTTGTGTCAGAAACAACATCCCGGAAAACACTCCATGCCTCAGCAGGACCCAAGTGAGACAAACGGGCCGCCCAATCTATGGTTAAAAGCTCCTTAGCACGAGTAAAGTTAGCCTTGCTGAAATCAAGAATTCTTTTGTCACTACTAGCATGATTGCTGAAACAATGTAACTCAAAACAAATAAGGTCATGGTCACTGGACCCTATCTTACCACCATTAGCTACATTTCTAACCATGTTCTCATCTGTACTTAACACCAAATCAAGACAATTATCCTCACGAGTGGGAAACAGAACATGCTGGGTTAAGAAACCATCAGTCACAACCTCAAGAAAATCCCTCCCATGTAACCCACTAGTACAGGAATGCCAATCGATATCTGGAAAGTTAAAATCCCCAAACACGACAGCCTTTTTGGAAGAAATTTTTCTAAAAATTTGGAACAAACTCTGATTATTCTCAGCGCAAGAATTTGGTGAACGGTAAACAATACCGACAAGCAAGGGGGTGCCATAATTATTGCTACAACTAAGTTCACACCACAAGCAGTTAGAGAACCCACAGGAAAACTTGGTTGTGACTTCAACACAATTTAAACTATCCTTGACAAACAATAAAACCCCTCCACCCCTACCACCCACAGTATCAATCCTATCTTGCCTGAAAATTGTGTACACGGGAACCTGAATTTCAGAGTTGCTTACCTCACTATGGAGCCATGATTCAGTAACTCCAACAATGTCTGGATTGTCAATGGAAATCTGTGCAAGGAATTCATCGAACTTGTTAAGAATGCTCCGTACATTAGCAAACACAACTTTGATCCCAGAAACTGCCCTGTCAGTTGAGATATGGTTAAAACCTCTGTGAGCTTGAATAGGACCCTCAACGCAACCAACATCAGAGATACTCCTAGCACCATAATCCCTCGCCCCTGAAACTAGTTTGACAACTGGGATTCCACAGCCCTAGTAACCATCCTTCCCAATTTATTGGCCCCAACGCCTGACAAATGCAGCCCGTCTCTAGCGAATAGATCCCGTCTATTATGAAATTTGGCCAATGTATCAACAAATTTGAAACCCCCCTGAGAACACTCGTTTTGCAACCACTTGTTCAAACTCGCAATTTTACCCGAAGAAACCTTTCTGTCAAACCTAGGGGTTGTTCACCGTTTTCTCAGAAGTCAACACGTCGTTTAATATTCAATGTCTTATCAACGTCCACGACCAAAGCATAATGTCTGCATGACTGAGGCACCGACGACTGCCTGATTCAGCAAGGTTTTGACCAAGTGGGGGAGAGGGGATGCAGTAGCCTTTGGAGTGGTAGATTGTGTATTTCCCAAATGTATTATGGATATTGTACCACTGTTTGATCTAGTTTACGTGACACTTTAAATAGCTAGCCACTCGCAACAGTTAAATTTGATGATGAAATTTATTATAAATTGACCAAATTGTTTATGTTATAGGAACTAAAGTTTATGTAAGTTGATTTAATTGCTCCTTATTTGTAATTGATGGTTGTTTAATACCAACTGTCCGTTTTACTAACGTTGAATATAGATTGTTTTGCAAAACTATACAAGCAAGAGGAAAGCAATATGCCACATTAAAAACAAAAATATAAACACATAAAATCCATAAACGGAGTTTGAATTAAATATTATGGAATATTAAGGGAAAGACCTTACCACAATTGTGTATAAAACTGCCACTTCAATTTTTTGCAGAATTGACATAAAATTGGAATTCTAAAGTAATATACCTGAAAGACGGCCACGTTTTATCAAATAAACCAGAGAAGAAAAATTGAGCAAAAATAAGTGGGATATTCATTCTAATGCAGAGTTCACATGCTATATCTACAGACTTCACTAATTCAGTCAGCGTAATGATTGCAAATGTTTTATAAAATTGTTCAATGTTTTGTATTTTCTTCTAGTATAGGTGAAAGCTATAACAGTGTGAGCCGGGCAAAGGCGGTTGACTTAACAGAATACACATTAACTCCAGTTATCCTTTTCCGATGTCAGACATTTTTAGACGTTTCTTCCGTCCTTAGTACACTCTGGAAGGCCTTGAGTGGTATTAAAACATGTTAACATCGAAACCCTTATCGTGAAAATGCCTGCAATATTTCCTTGGAACTCTCAAAGACGAAATCTCTGTGGCCATGTGACTTTTCTTAAACTTTCCGCACCGCTATTATTTCCAAAAAGGTCATTGCTGACATTGCAACAATCAAAAACGTTGAACACTATATCCAACCTCGTTTGGTAATGATTAGATCTACACTGTAAAAACGTGTTCAGCAATAAAACACCTACTTTGCCCACTTGGAAACACGTTTAAATTCTAATCATGTTTAGCAATCAAACACTAAATGTTTAGCAGTAAACGTAAAATAGGCAAATGTTAAGGAATTAGAAACATGAATTTAGTATCTAAACGCGCTTACAAAATGGGGCCAAAAGTGTTTAGAGTAACCTTTAATTCCTTAACACCTCTTACAGAGTGTAGTGTCGCCTTTGTATTTTCCTGGTTCACAGACATGCTTACTAATGCAAAAGATTCAATTACACGAACAATGTGCATTACCCTTACTTCCTGATCTAAGTTATCACATTTGAATTTTACTGAATGTAGTTTCATACTGAATAGCTGGTGAAATCATACAATGGATTTACTTTTACCAATATCAAAATTGATTCCGATAACAGTATTACTCATGACAAGTTTAAATATTTGACCAAGGATACTTTGTGATATCATTCTCGCAAACACGAATTATATTGTACCTAATACTTTAAAGTGATGTCATGTGACATTGTGTCATAGAGTGGTCACTACTTAACAGCTAAACTGTTAAAACACCTGACTTGCAGGTTGGAGTTCGACTCCTGACCGGGTCATACCGAGACTGTAAAAATGGAACATACTGCCGCTGTGCTTGGTGCTCAGCATAAGCAATGGAGTAGGGGTTACAAACCAATGAGCCACAACTGGAAAAAGGCAGGCTCAACTTAAACAAATCGGTTAGAACCTGAACGGTTAATCTCCATCTAACTAATTAACTAACAAATTAACAGAAATATAGAATCCCCTCAGTGTAAGCTTACGCAAGAAAAAGTATATTTTTCAATACCATACAAGCAATTCCACTTTAAACTAAAGAAAAACAGAGAAGTATGTTAAAGTCTTTGTTTTGAATAAGGTTTTCTTTTTACTGGATCTAAAAAGGGTTAGAGTAAAGAAAAACAGAGTCAGGTTAAATTTTGGAAGCTGGGTATTTTGTGGTGTCTGTTTTGAACAAGGTTTTCTTTATTTCTGGATTCAGAAAGGGTCAAAGTTAAGAAAATTAGAAACAGGTTAAATTTGGGAAGTCAGAATTTTGTAGTCTTTGCTTTGAATAAGGTCTTCATTTTTACCGCATTCGAAAAGCGCTACACTGAAGAATAAACAGAGTCAGGTTAAGTTTGGGAAGCCGGGTAGTTGCCGGTCTTTGTTTTAATTGGGGTTGTCTTTTTTTTCTGATTTTGAATAGATGTGGAACCCAGTGGCGTAGCTACTGGGGGGGGGGCAGGGGGACAAGTTGCCCCCCTGGAAAAATTTTTGGGGAAATTTGATGAATCTTCTTATTATTACAAAAATTTCCCAAAATTTTTGTCAAAATAGGAAATTGTGAGACATTTCTCATACATAATTCGTATTTTTATGCAACAAATTACAGATTTCGTCAGTGTCGCATGAACTGGCCCAATTCGCGTTCCACAGAAATGTCTTCGTCGCGTAGCAGATTGAATGTTCTCTTGTACTTGTATACGCTCGGGGGTTATGATTAGTGCATTTCTGTGCACAGGAAGCTGTTATTCAGGTGATACTTTGGGAATTCATCAGCAAAAGGATGTAAAAACTGACAAGCCACTACCGTAGACCCCAGAGGTTGTTATGTTCTTCTACAAGCTAGCAGTAGCTTTACGATTTTACTGTGTGTACATATAACGATGGATCGGGCTGAAACAATCCATGGCCAACGATAAACTTAAAGTTAATCTAGAAATTAGAATTAACGGGATCCGTTGGCACACTTAGATTGTGTTACTTAGCCTTATCCTTGGAGACTTACAAGCTGGTTCGGGAAAAAAGCTTTCTGCTCACTTTGAGTGTAACAATAAATGGACAATGAGTAGGCCTACCTTGTAGCCTTCTACACATAACAGACTGCTTTTCTCACAGGATATCCTGTGTGATCGAGCCACTATTAGGCCACCTTAGTGGCGTGCGAAGGGGAGACCATTAGGCCATGCCCCCCTCACAGATGCCATTTTTTCTTTGTTCTTAAAAATACGTAGTCTAACTTTATTAAAACAGATTTTACTTCAAAAGATAGCATACGTTACACCAGATTGCTTATAAGGACACCCAAGTTTTCAAAAGTTTTCAAAGGGGAAGGATTGTCCCTGCAAGGTCTTTCAGTGATGCCAATTTTTTTTTATTCCTACAAATAGACCTAGGCAAATTCTGTCAAACTCCATTTTTACTTAAAAAGGTAGACTCTGTTTCTCACTGGTGGCATCGATAAAAAGACTACATGTTTAGATTCTCTTTACAAGCATAAATACGCTATTTTGACCACCTGAGGGGTCTGCTTTTTCGAAATTTTCTTTTCGCTCCGCGCCAACCAATGGTGGCGCTTCGCTCGGTCTTTTGCGCAAAATTACATATTTGGAGTAAAATTAGCTCTTAACTCTCTGATCAATTTGCAGTTTGCGAACATATTTTGAAGTGGGCATTTTATTGCAAACGACAGTGATATTCTTCGTATTAGCCTGGAAAATGCTATATCCGGCCATCTAAGGGGTCTGATTTTTCCAAATTTTCTCTACGCTCCGCGCCAACCAATTGTGGCGCTCCGCTTAGATATTCATTATGACAAAATAACATTTTGCGGCCAAGGAAAACCACAAATAACCATCAATGCTCTTTTATTTGGACTTCTAAAAGCGTGCAAATTTAATGACAAGTTTTTACTTCGTAAGGTAGCATAAATGGCTTAAGAGCGCATGTAAAGGCACAAAAGTTTCAGTTTTATCCTCATGAACCACCACGATTCAATTTTTACCACTGTTCCCGTCAAAGTGGAAAATCTTGCACCATTTTGCATGTAGACTCCTTGAAAACGTCAAAAAAAATTCCGGACACCCCTCTACTTAGACCATACTGCATGCCCCTCCCTCTTCAGAGAAATCCTGCGTACGCCACTGCGTTAGTACATACAAATAAACCAGATATTGTTTACCAAAATAATATACTTTGTTATTTCCAATTGCTCTATGTTATACTTTAAAATTAAAATGCAGGTTATATTACGAAATGACATGGTAATGTTGTTTAAATTTTATATGAAATACATACACATTGACCGGGAAAAGTTTTGGGGAACTTTCATACCTTTGCCCCTCTGGAAAAAATCCTAGCTACGCCACTGGGGAAACCAATGAAAAAAAGAAGCAGATAATGTACGGAAAGGTTATTTAGTGATTTTTTAAAAGGTTTTCTTCAACTAAAAAAGCTAATGTTAGGAAAGTGTTTTTTCGTATCTTTATTTTAGGCAAGGTTGGTTTCCCTCTGTACTGGATTAGCTAATTAAGAAGAAAAAAGAAGAAGGTAATGTTTGGGAAGGTTATGTTACAATTTTTGTTTTAAATTAGGTTTTCTTTCTTACTGGTGTGATCTGGAGTGATTGGGAAACCCATGTAAGTTTTAAGTTCACTTCCATTCACAGTTATTTTAAATGCATCTTCCAGGGTTAAACGAAAAGATACAAAAAGGACATCCAAGACCTTCCAAGATCGTCCTTTTTTCTCTTGAGAAACTACGTCTGCATGACCTAGCAAGTTTGCTTGCCAATTAGGGGAATAGCATACCACCACTTGTCTAACAAATTGATGAAATTGCTTATGCAGCAGAGAAGAATGTTTATTTCATTTTGATTTCTAATACCTCGTTATCTGTGATAAATGGGTGTTCAATACCTGTAATTTTTATTCACGTTATGATATATTGTTCTCAAATTATGAGTGAGGCCACCATAAACATGTCATGATTTATGCAGTAATTTACATAGTGAGGCTCCAGTTTACGGGTTATAGTCTGATTTATGAGACGCTAAGTGAATTTCTCTAGGAAACTGTCAATAAAATGTCAATTCTACTTTAAAAATAAACAGTTACGTGTTATATGAGAAAAAATCCTCTTGGTGTTTTCAAAAGAAGAGAATCTTATACAATCCCGGAAGGCTAAAATTGAACAGGTACCATCTTACAGCTGACCATAATTTTTTTATCTTTGCTGAGATTTTAAGCGAGCGATTATGAACTAATTTCTAATCTCATTTCATTTTCTTTGGATGATGGCATAATACCTGTTGTCTTTCAAAGTACCCGAGGATTCAGGGACTAACTGGACTACCCTGTTCCTTTTATCATATCTTGGTTTATGCTTCTATCTGTCCCTCTTCTTCATGAGCTCCCAGCTTACTCTGATCTGAGTGGGAGAGGGGGGAGATGATACAATCCAGAAAGTGTAGCCCCTATATGTACACTTAAAAAAATCTCTGTAAATTTAAGGAACAAAGAAGGGATAAATAAAGATTACGTAAACTTTCTGACAAATGTTTGCCAGTATTTTCTGAAATCTTAATGTGCCTACTTTTATTTCTCTGTTCATTTACAACGACCTTAATCAAACAGTGTAAAAACAAATCGACTAAAGTGTGTTGTTATATTCATATTGAAAATACGTTATAAAAGAATTCAAAAACGATTTCTACCTTATCTCATTCTGTGTTAAATATTCAAGAGCAGAAAACAAAATGTCTTTATTCTTCGTAACATTCTGTTACTAAAGCGATGAAGCGACAAACAGTGGTCATACCTTTGTTGTGATATCCCTCCATTTATCCAACTTTCTGAATCAAACAGCGTTGTATTTTTATTGTGTGACATTTACTACTCAAATTAAATGTCATCCACCCTTAAAAGGTATTCTTGTTCTTTTGAATGGGACTAAGGATTGATGAAAATAATAAATGATACCTTGCGATTTTTGATATCTGTAAATACCAAGACATTGCAAAGATATGTACATATTTTCCAATTCCAAAGATGATACAATTATGATTTGTATATAAATACAACACATTATCAAT
This sequence comes from Holothuria scabra, assembly GCA_037179385.1. NCBI lineage: Eukaryota > Metazoa > Echinodermata > Holothuroidea > Aspidochirotida > Holothuriidae > Holothuria > Holothuria scabra. The sequence goes on from CM074179.1 coordinate 7,715,190, forward strand.
ACTAGAATACTACAAATTGCAGGGCCTGTGATGAGCATTCATAGAAAAACATTACAAGCAACCGATTTTGGAGTTGATACCTTCCAATACGAACTCTATCAGTCCTGTTTTCTAATAAAATCTTCAGACTGAATGTGTTGACTTAAATCATAACCCTTTACCGTTGTTTGGTCCTTTTGGACCCATGCGGAGAGCTTGGCTGTCACCAATCTTTACTGTTTCACGCGGAGCTCAAAACTGCGGCCCAAAATTCGGCCACAACAACGAGAGAGACAATAGTTTAAGGTTACGGGGTCAGTGACCTACGGAAGCTGATGCGGGACATGCTACGTCCGCTTTTCCGCCCACTCCCGAGGCGCGCAAATATGCCCCGATCTTAGCACAACGGGAAAGGGATAAAGCCATAGCAGCCATTGAAAAACACGGTATGATCGTAGGTTGTGTCATATAACTCTCTGACTCCAACATGTAATCTAACAACTGTTGCATGCTTTCGTGCAAACGTTGGGGTGCAGCAATTGCCCATAATGGTACAAAGAGCTTATAATATTAAGTAAAACTAGTCCACTGCTTCATCAACACTTAAGTACCCTTTTTACCCAATACTTTGTCAGCTGACACAATGCCACCTAGGTGTTAACTCCAGGTCAATCTGGTCTCTTAACCCCCCTTATCCCACACGTTTCATTTGGCACTCAACCAGGTGCTATTCGAACACTGTTAATAAAATTGGCCAATCAACTGCAATAGGGAAATATTCCTCTTTAATCAATCGTTTAAATGTAGCATTGCAGTATATCACTTTGCTTAACCGTTCAGCTAAATAACACGATGAAACACTGAACAAATTAACAAGATATGAATATGCAATATCAAAACCAAGGGTTATTGCTATTAGTGAATCCCTTTCGTTTTCTGTCTGCCGTCGACAACAACGTTTCTATAAAATGTTCAAGCACAGACTGCCATACCTTACTTTTTCAGCTAATAGTCAGAAGACCTGTTACTAGCTAGTCTCCCGTTTTCTCGGACCAGAATAAATTCAGTAAGTTTTATGATCAGTTTGAGAATCAACGAGTAAGGGTGGTATACTATTCAAAGATATCAATCTCGCTAGAGTTTAGTACATATTCGTTTGTGTATGCGTAAGTTATACTAATTAGAGAAATCCCTTCTCGGCATTTTGGCTAAGATCATGTTTAGTATTTGTTATTTTTATCCAGTCTAGAATATAGACTCGCATGACAGATCAGTGTTGTAAATAGTCTGAAGACCTTTAGGTTTGTCAGTCATTAGTATTGTCTTTTGGAAACGAAGTTTAATTGGGAAGCATAACTCTTTGAAGTAGTTTATTTGATTTATCCAAACGGCACTTGGCCAGTTAGTGGGAAACGAAATCTAGTTCACAACAAATGATGGGTACAGTAAGCTGATAAATAAAATGAACTAATAGAAGAAGTAATATCTTCAGTTTTTCAACTACAACTTTTGAAGCGAGGCAAAACAGTTTTGCAGGGTATATCTATATTTCATACATCCACAAAACCTCGAACATAAATGTGCAAAAGCATTAAATTAGGATTTAATGATCTCTCTCTGTAGAAAAAGTGATTAGCTCTAAACACATTTCACAGTCCCTTAAGAGGTCTTCGAAGTGGTCTCTTCGCATAAGGTAGAAACCTGGTTGTCAACGTTCATTGAACACTGCTGAGGATCACAAAAATCATGAAATTGTTAATACGTTTCTCTGAAATATACTGATGAAATATTGTTGAGGCCATTGACTTGGTGATCTTTATATAAAACAGGAAGGAGAACTACTTCATTCATATTGCATAGTGTTGGTGATAAAATCTTGTTTCGATGAAATTTCTACTATTCGCAGAAAATGTTAAAGTATTTTTTTTATTGTTTTTAAGTTCAATTCAAGTCATTTATTCTTAGGAGTAAATTCAGTGTACAACCAATTGCACTATTTCTATATTGCTATGACATTCCTGATACAAAGCCGCGAGATGTAACTAGTCAAGACTCGAGTCACCAGTTTCCAAAAAGGAAATGATTCCAGGGGTTATAGGATGATTTTCCTCATGTAGATGGTAGTACAGTGACTGACGTAACTGACTCGTTTCGAATCGAAATTAAAGTAGCAAACGAGTTAATTTCAAAATTGTGTGATTCGTCGCAACTCTTTCAAGTATAGGCTATTTCTCTCATTGCAATCTTCGGTAGCTCCAAAATACTATATTTATAAGTTCGTAAAAAAGGGAGCACTTATGATAAGTGTAAGAACAAGGTTTCTCGATAATATCAGATATTTACTTCTGCAATTCGCTAGAAGAATGTTTTCTTCTTCATTGAAATTTAAAGTTCTCTTCTATTTTGCTCAGCTTAACGATGTCACCCTCCTTCCTCAAAGTTTGCGTTACTCTTGCAGTACTCCTTGCCTTCATCATTGATGCAAGTAAGTTTTTTATTTGTTTTATTTATTCTTTTTACAAATGTGGCTCACTGGCTTGCATTTCCTGCTACATTGCTTTTAATGAGCACCCGGCCAGGAATCGAACTTCGCACCTCTTGGCTGGATGCTGTAATCATAGGCCATATCCAGAAGGGTATAAAATGAACAAATGACATCGAAATTTAAGTTGTCTTTATTTCGCGGTTGAAGGGAAGCTGAAACGTTTGATGACGAATCTATTTTTACCTTAAATTTTGTGATGTTAAACTGTTAAAACAGTTTGTACTTTTACGGTCAAGACTCGGAGATGAAATTTCTATCTACTATGTGGTAGTTAGAGGTGTTACAAAAATAAACATTGAAGCAATATAACATATTTTGTCTTTCACAAACTTGTTTCATAAATACAAATAAACTAAAACACACACTTTTGATCATATATATTAATAATTAACCTTAATGCTAACGTCTTCTTTCTAATCATCAAATAAGAAACTTGGAGAGACGGTATCCTAGTATTATCTGAATAAGTAAATACTTCAAATTTATATTCTTTTCATGCAAATGTTCTTTTAACTGACTAACCGACAATTGTATGATGGATACTAAGAGTAGGAGAATTAAAAAGAGTAAATGAGAAACGTTCTCCGTCTCTTGATACTAAGCATTTCTTTAGAGAAAAGTCATGTCATTTGTAAGTGGTTAACTAAGAACATTTTGCTTGATATTTAAAAGAGAAATCCCCTTTAAAATACGTTGTGATACTTGCTCAGAGAGCTTGTTGGTGAGTTTAAGACCATAAAAGAACCATTCTTAACTGATATAAAGAGTATACAAGGGGTGGTCCAATTTTATCTTTCATCTGGTAAAACGTTTTGGGCGATGAGCACGGTTTACTGTTTGTATAGTAACCGGTTATAGCTAGAATAATTACCCTGTATATGTAAGCCACTATCACAAGATGACTATGTAAAGCGAAGGAAGTGAATATAACAAAACAATGAAAGATGAGAGTCGAGATGAAAGCATGGGAACCATCGTCTAATCACCATCATTTTTTATCATCCGTTCATGTCGCATAAATGGATTTTCTTTTAGTAAGGTAGAAAACCGCAGATGAAAAAAACAAATATTTAGATTAGAAAAAACGCCGCACGCTTTACAGGCTACAACTTCAATTTGAACATGTTGGAGAGAGAATGGGAAATGGATAAAACTTTCATCAGAATGCTTACTATAGCCTATAATGCTTTTTAATATATCAAGCCAGTGAGCCACAACTGGAAAAAAAGGCAGTGGCTGGCTCGACTTGAACCAAATGGTTGGAAACTGGGCCAGAAAACTCCATCTCACTCAATAACTAAATAATCTTTAAGATATCAAACATTATTTGTTTCTTGGCTATTCTTTTAACACATTCTTCACTGTACTTGCCCATACAAGGTTGACTTGTCCATACAAAACTCACGGGGCGATGACCATTATTTAACAAGAAATTTCCTAGCCGGTTTCCTAATTGCCAACCCTAAGTCCTAACCCTAGCAAAGAAGATAATTGATACAATACGATGGCCAATCAAAAAAAAACACCTTGTTAAAGAGTGCGCACTAGCCGAAATCCACTGGAGAACCATTGAACCAAGAGATAAAGCTCGTTTGTCATTAAACACATGATTTCTATTATCTTCGGAACATGACATACCTATCTTGTATGTGCTTTGTCACTAATTTCACTTATTTGACAGATTATTAACATCACTAATTTGACAATTTTTTTTATTTTTAATATCTTTTTCTTTTAATTTATCTTGTGCTTCGTGCTATTAACTTATTTTATATATAATTTGATTATGTCTTAAACACTTTTACTGGGGGTAGATATTAGGCATCTGTACACAGCAATGGACTCGCCGAAAGCATGAAAGTCTGAAGAGAACATAAAAGCGCTCACAGTTGTATTTGCAAGCATTTAAGATTTCCAGTTTTAATACTTTCTTAAAATTGGATTTGTAAAATGATTTTGAATTGATCTCTCTTCATATAATAGGCAAATTTTCAATAAAGATTTATTTTCAAGTAAATTCATATCTAATGAAATTTAAAGGTAATTTTTACAAACGTTTTGCTGGTTTGGTGATATATGTCGGCTCCCAAACAAATATCTTAATTTGAAATTCACTGGGTGACTACTACTTAGCAAACGGCCTGCACTGTGTGTCACTGTGAACTGACTTCACGAAACACTTTCTTCAGCTTTCATAGAACCATACTTGGTGGGGACTATGTAAACGTATACAAGTTAAATATCATATTTTGTACAGTTATAACGTATGTTTTAACAGCCAATCATAATAACATCTGTTAAAATAATATTTGATATTTGAATAAGGTGAAGACACATTCAGTTAAAATTTTTTTCATTCACCTTTTAAATATTTTAAAAGGTTTTTCCTTTCCACTCTTGTATTAGGTACTAATTGTTTTCTTATTATGACTGAACTATTCATTTGTTACGAATTTATTGATATTACTTTTATCTTTCATATTTTTCAAGGCATGGCAGATTATTATTGCTTATATGAAGGTACTCTTGTAAAGCTGTTTGATACCCTTATCTTACCCGGTGGTAGATCAGCTATGTGCTCTTCTAAAGGAATGAAGTGATTTGAGGTACATGACACTTCGTATTCTTATTGTCATTGTAATTATCATTATTCCCAGGTAACATTTCATATATGGGGCCCATAGGAGTCCCATTTCTTGGCCAACAAAGGTGGGCTCTGCTAGAAATGGGCTTCAATATTTGCTGACTGGATTGGAACATATCCTCTCTCTTATGAGAAGTCCCCGCTCTTAGTGTCATACATACATCTTCGTCCCTGGTAAATATTTCTTTTCCTTAAGAAGCGGGGCCATTACAACGATATCGGATCAGATTCCGATCCGATTTTTCGGTCGAAAAGAGCCAAAAATTTGTCAACCGGTGTAAATGTATGATTTGCATCTGGGGTCTGTGAAAATAAAATTATTACTAGTTTTTTTTTTCGTAACTTCCCACTGACATTAATTTTTTTATCAGCAAGCGTAGTGCGATAAGATTCGCCTATCAATGTGACGTTAAAAATTGCATAACTTTTGTAGTCTCGCGGTAAGCTACAACTTATATATTTACTCAAATAGGTAAAGTTTTAACTCTTTTCGACCAGAGATGAAGGTGAATATTTTAGCAGAAAATCACAAAAATTGATTTGTTGGACAGTCAATTGTGTTTTCAATCCAGCTCACACAGAGTCAGTTTGCATCATGACGTTTGTGCTCGAGCACATTAAACTAAGAAAGGAAAAATAAGGGAGGGGATTGCCTATTTTTTAAATGGATTCTATAAAAAGATTGGTTGCCAACATTCGGTCGAAACGGTCTAGGATATATGAATAGTTCCCTTGTATGAAATTAAAAGTCAATCAAACCAATTAAAGTGTATTACAACGGGAAAACATGTAAGATGCTGTGCTTAACTCCGTTGATATAAACTTATTAAATGTCTACTGGGAATCATCATAAGTTCATTAAATGTATTAATAGTACGAAAATATGGAACTTTTAGAGCTGAGCAATGTGCTTATCTTGTCCAACGTCTTAATAAAATCCCTTATAACCACAACTTGGTAACCGGGATTAGCAGACTAAGCCATTTCAAACAAAGTACTTGTAAAATCAAATGCGTGTAATGGATCGATTATGTAGAACGCAAGTGTGAGCCTGTAATGGCAGAATAAAAGGCTCCAATTTTGGGACCATGCTATGTATTAGTACCCGATAACGAATGTAAAGGTCTATTCTTATGGACTGCTGCACATGAAAAAGTACCTGTGGAGCCAAGCTTCTACAAAATTACTAGCAAACAAATATTTGGCGGATAAAAGGTTATCTAAAAACTATTAAAAAAGCACGTAAAGCGCATCAGGAAATTTACCGAAAGAGCAAAGCAAGCAACGTACTTTCGAATTCAAAGTAAAGATACAACATTAGTGCATAGTAAATGAAATTTTATGATACAGTCACATAAAACACTTCTTTATGACGAAAAGTATGGCAGCGGCTGTTCTTTTTATTGATTCATTATGTACAAGAAGTTCTTATGTCTCATAAGTAATTACGAGACTGTGAAAACTGGCTTGCTCCTATCAATATATTCAGCCTATACTTATTTTCGTTACCGTGATATTTGTTTTTCCTTCAGGTTTTCAGTCTTCTAAGAAACCTTCCCTTAAATCGTCAACAATGGCTGCTTCTCATCTAACAATTTGATCTATTATAACGTCTCTTATTGTAATACTTGGTGGTGGGTTGACAATGCATATAAGCTTGTTAAATGAAGACTTTGAAATTAAACTGAAAACTGAACAAGAATCATGTGAGTTTTTAAATTGTTCATTTTGTCTTGCATTTTACATCAATTAATTTCTTCGCACTCTCAACTGAAAATGCCGTGATGAGTATTGTCAAACATCAAGGAAATTTATTGACCATATTCTCGTTTACCCAAATGTGAACGATCCGTTCAGATAAACACGACTAGTATGGTAGTAATGAGTGTGATAGTGAGATGAGAGCTATCGACATACCAACACAAATGTGTTATATTAGGTCAGTCAACTCGATAAAAGGTTCAAAGTAAAATTTATTTTCATGTACGATTCAAGTGCAAGTTGGTTTCCCTTCAGTCGCCTCTCACGACAGGCGGGAAATATCGTGGTCATATTCTGAAACCCCCAGCCTACAGGATGCAGTATAGTAGTAATGAGCACATCAAGGTACCGTCCACGTTTTTTATGACTTCACTTGAAAATTTCAATTGGAAGTTTGCCTCTTTTATGAAATTCATCAAATGAAAATGATATTAGTGATATAATTTCATAGGAAAGTTTAGATAAGAAACCCTACTTTGCTTGCAAAACGTTTTGCCTCTTCTAACTAATAAGCTTCGGTTGTGTTCATTTTTGTAGGATAGCAAAGTAAAGTAAAAATAAGGATAGGTGGTGCCACCATCTGATGTCACGAGACAGCCATCGAACCCCAACTAATTTAGGGAAAGCCCGAGTAATATGCGTGTGACCCATGCGAAAGAAAAAAAAACTGTTATGAATTTGCCTGGGGTTTGTAAGACATTAAATGTAACATGATAGCTTTTTCCGCTGGTGGATAAAAATGCGATTTTAAAGTGGAACTACGACATTGTAATAAAGAAATACTTTAACCTCCAAAATTCGTGATAGCACGAGAGCCAGAAAGGTGGAGCCAGGAACTGTTTAAGAGGTTCTTACATAGGTAGAAGGACATTCTTAACGTCTTTTGGTAGTAATCTTTGTCCGAAGTGCAGTTGTTGAATTCGGTTTGCCAAATGAAATTCAAGCTCTTCCCTGTAATGAGCCCATCAGTTAGGAACCCATAAAAGTTTGTTTGTTTATGTTTACTCATGAACATACCTTTCTGGAATAATTCCCTTAAAAGTTGAGTAAGTCTTGGTTTGACAATCGGCCCCCTTCAAAACAGCAATTACAAAGGATTGTGGAATGGACTTTTGGGAGGCGTCGCGTTTGTAATTGTAGTTTTACCGAAGCCAAAAACGACAGGCATCAAAACGCAATCTTACAAGTCTTTGTAGTTAATATATGGGAAATCCTCAATGAATTAGAAAATAAACCGGATTCCTTAATTTTTGCAGCCCAAAAAATCTTACATCGTTAATGTCCTGATTTGTAGCTGTTTCCCTCAAACCCGATGTCGTGTAATGGTCAGGGGAAATTTCCTTGTCTGATACATGTAAACTACAGCGGTTACTGCTCTACAACTTGTATTACACTTTTCTTCGTTTTGTGTTATTCCTGCTCCTTAATACCGTCTCTTTTATCACGCACCATGCACCTTTTAATTGGCTGAATGTATGAGCACAATCAATGAAGACTTCTGGGTGTTCAAGATTATTCAGGCAAGTCCTTGCTGGACATGTTCAGGTCCGGAGATGGTGGGAAGGAGAACTTTGCTGGTAGACAAAAACCTTAAATGGAGGAATAAAAGTAGTCAACATTTGTAATGGTTCAGTGAAAGGGATCTGAGGAAATCATGGACTAGCAGCTAACAAAGAACCATGCGAAACTCTTTATTTGTGAACAAGTAAAGCTTAATATAAGTAGGTTTACCCTACTAGCACGATTTCCTCAATTGTCGTGGGAAAGCTGTTCCCAACACTGTCATTTCTATCGCATTCAGCTTGGGAATCATGTATTTCGGCATGATCTCAAGCTCTTAAGGCCTGTATACACGAGCCACATTTGTAAAACATTCTCAAAACACTTCACATGAAACAAACCAAAAAACATGCTTGTTTTCGGTTTGTTGCAAACAAACAATTTGAAAACATTTTGAAAATGTTTCGAGAATGTTTTGAAAAGAATTGACATGACATTTCTTCTGCAACATTTTGAAAACATGCTGTATGCCCCGTCTGTATACCCGCAAAAACCCGAAAATAAGCATGTTTTGAATTTGTTGTCAATGGATGTTTTTGAAATGGTTTTGGAATGTTTTGCAAATGTTGCTCGTATATACAGCTCTATACGATGCCATATCAGTTTCTCACACAACGTCCCCATCAAGTGAAAAAAGGCTACTACTAACGCTTGGGCGTCACCAAGGGAGAGGGGTCGGGGTGCTAAAGACCTCCCTTTAAGTTTTTCCTCTTTTTTTTACAGAAACGTTTTAAAGGATGTACCAAAAGTCGAAAAAGAATTTCTTCTGTCATTGCAAATTATAAATTTCTTTCAATATGTTGAATACCTAATCTCGCTGCAATAACAGATCGAGTCCCCCAAATTACTATTTGACCCCTTGCTTTTTGTAAAGTGCCGTCCGCTAGCAAGTGCTATAAGTAACTACACCTTTCCATAGTATCATAATCATATATCTAATGATACTTTTCATGAAAAACCTTTAAATGATATCTTTTTAAGGGAACAATCATTTTTATTAAAACTATATTAGAACGATATGGTCATCTCTTGAAATCTGTTCATTAGTAGGTAAACTGCTTCATGTCAGTATAGGCTCAGTATACCTTAATATTAAAACGGAAGTGTACCTGCGGGATATTTCAAATTGACTTTAAATAGTTCCAAGGATGATGACATTGCTGTGGTAGTCGACTGTTCTGTGGATTCTAACATTACTACACGCCGAAAAATCTGTGAAGTAGGATGCCCTTCTAGATTTCGACTCCTACCTCATTGAATGCAGTGCTATATGCTCGTCTGTGCTTTATATCCATATTTTACTCAACGGTGCTATATGTCAGTAATAGGTTGTTTTCACTTGATCGGATAGTACTATGAATAGGTAGTTATCCCACCAAAATCGGCCTTGTCAAAGTCCCTTCAAGTTTTGGAAATGATCGTACCGATATTCAAACAATAATCGCATTAAGCTGTCTATTAGGGTGAATAACCCTTCGAGACTGCAAATTTGCAAAATTACGGACGAGGCCAAGACGAGTGAGTTACGTTGCTAATTTGGAGACGAGACGGTTTATGAGAAAGTGATGGTCAGACAAAAGTGGTTTTTTCCTATTCTTCCACCGAAAATGTGTGAAAAAACGTCTTCTCTACCACTGTTTTACTTTTATTCACTGTGGGTAGTGAAATAACAGGTGTTCAACCAATCAGAATGCAGGATTCAGTCTCATCAATGGATAGTAGAGGTGGTAGAGTTGCAAATTAATGTCCTTTTATCTATGAATACGTATCAAACTAAATGATGGGTCAATCACTATTCTAAATTTCAACTATCTTCTTCTGTTCTTCCTCCAATTTTTGCTCCGCGTTTTCACTTTTTACCTTTCCATTACCCCTTTTTAATGAAATAAATGACACTAATATCTAAGTCTTGAAGGAGAAAGGTTGGAAGTAAAAAGCAAAGTACATTGGTGGTATCACATTGTGCGCAAATTACTATTCTGCTCTATAGAGCCTGATATCTAAAGTTTTTAAAAGACGATGTTTACTGTAAAAAAAAAAATGGTATATTTACAGAACAACAAAATAAAGAAATAAATAAGGATAACAGAAAAGCTGGACAGTTATTACCAGAACTTTTCTGTTATCTTTATGTTTCTCTTTATTTTTTTATTCTCTAAATTTACAGCGAATTTGAGCCATTTGTTACCGTGTACATTGCAGATTTGAATGATTTTCTTAAATTTCTTTCCATTGCAGAGTTCAATTAGCTTAAAATTTCGCTATTTTTACCTACTAATCTTAAATACCTCATTATATTCCACGAGCTTTAAATGGTTTTTGTCCTGGGAACCCTTTGCCTCTGGGTGCTCCCAATCCAGTTGGTTCCAAGCCCATGGATCCCGCGATATCACCCCAACTTTAAAAGAAAAACGTTCTGGTGCCTTTGTCATTTTAAGACTAAAAGCTTTCCCTTTTATTCTCATCCATTGGTTTTGCTCTGAACCTTTATAAATTCATAATTTGGGCATAGCAAACTAGCAATATTGACGATATTTCACCCTATTACAGATATTTGTCTACTCCTTAGAGCTTCCGGGGATTCGTCCCCTGGACCCCCACCGGAGGTTCGATTAAGCGGGCCCCTGGACCCCACGCCGCAGTTCTCGCGCTGCCCCGCGAGCATTGCCGATAACGCAGCAATAACTTCCTTCTTCGCGCAAAATACGACCCCCTTTAAAATGTCTGGTGACGCCCATGTAACGCAAACGGTGTGTCGTTCAGATGTGGATTTCTTGCTTGTGAAGCAGTGACAATTCCTGTTGTCGTCTTTTCTTGATATTGTACACCAAACCATTATCATGGGCATAATTGCAACACCAATCTTATGAAGCTCACATGCATGCATATATTTACTGTTATTATTCACGAAGTACAATCTGCCAGGGCTTGCATGGCCTTTCATGGCTTAATTGCAGAGTTCAAAAAGAAATATCACATACTTCTTTTTTAAGAGTCACTCTGAAAGATTATGTTCTCAAGCATCTCTTATTTTAAACAATGCACTGTTAAAATGGTAACTTGCAAAAAATAGCAACATAACCATAGTACCAGCACGATTTATTCCTCATTTACATTTCCATTTGATTTCAATCCACCTCCATTGTCAGGATATATTATATTCAATTTTTAGAGGTCAGGAGTACATGCTGATAGTCCTCGGACTGTTTGTTTGAAAGTTGCAACGGCATGAAACATTTGAAAATGGCAATTATTGGCATGCAGTAAAAGGTACTATAAGTGTCATTTCCAGCAATCTAGAGGCATTTAAATAAGCATAAGAATCCACTGGCGAGACGCTCCGTGAGAACCAATGGTCGCAATCGACCTCTGTTGTGTCCCAGCGAATCTCACCGTTACGTCACACACAATTTTTTTTTTATGAATGATTAACTTACAGCCTTAACTTTCCACTTCACACAATGGAAGCGGTAAAGCTTGTCTGGTAGAAATAGTTTTCTGATCACTCTGCTGATTTGTCTTTTCTATTACAAATGAGAGCGCAAAATAGCGATTGTTTGAATTATACTCCAAAGTCTGCAAATGTCATTTCCGGCTGCCTGGTGGTCACAACTGTTCAGAAATTTCTGTACGCTCCCCGCCAACCGGTGGCGATCGGCGAAGAGCTAAGAAAGTCTATTAGGCAACCACTACTTCCCGCTGGCCTTCCAAAATTACTTTTTGCAAGAAGTTCCTGACTGCTTCTTGGTTCTGCGTAATCATCCCATTTCCTTATTTTATCTATAATCCCTCTGGAGCCTTACAATAGGTCCTGCTACGAATTGGGGGTTCTCTTCTGCTTGGTGTTCATTTGCAAATTTTATTAGAGCCTTTGTTCACCCTAACTTCAATACTTTGTTTAATTTAATCTCTAATTAATGTGCTGGAGTCACAATGTTCAGCAAAGTTGGATTGATCAAATGTTTCACCAGTTGCCTGTGCAGAATTTCGGAAGGTGGAGTCACAACCTGATATGATTCCCCTGACTGGCCCGAAAGAGAGCCACCGGTTAACTGAACGTCCACCACGATAGCAAAGCGCAAGTGCATGGAGGCAAGGGGCCTGCCATTACACCGCTGACGGGGTCCAAGGTCGACACAGATGGAGGCTAATGCAATAGGTGGGTATAGGATAGTATCAAATATTTCCTAGTGGCATTATTGATCAGAGTTGTTTAGTTTTAGATTTTTTAAAATTTGATGTCAATGACGGAAATTTAAGGTCTCTTAAAAAAGCAAGCTAATGAACTTCCGAAATATACCCTAAAATGAACAAGTCTTGATAATTTATTTTGTTCGCTTTGAGAAATGGTTTTCTCGTTAAGGTTGGATATAACAGGTTGGGTAGTTTACGCGTCTATTATTTTCAAAACACTTCATGGAAGAAGGGTTATTTTAGGTATAGACTCCTGACTTATTTTTCCTTACAGGAAAAAAGAAGAGAAATATTCTTCGATTGAGGATAAAAATTGATGGAAAATACTATCACTACTAAGATCTTTGTAGAACTCAGCGTGTCTCTTCAAAATTTTCCTCTTTCCTTCACCCGTTAATCCCTCAACTGAGTAATTTTTCCTCGACTGGCTACAAGGGTGGGGACTCAGCCTTCGGATCCCTTTAAACACTGTCCCATTGTGTCTGACTGTCATTATATTTGCACTTCTTCACTTTTGCCCTTTTACAAATTAAATTTCTTCTTTCAACAAAACTTTCTTTTTCCACAGGCATACTTTAGAGTGACATCTTCACCTTCTCCACTAGGTATAAACAAACATACAATTAACAGGTAAAATGGAGTGCCAGTTTGAAAGAAAAATAAGGTTTCCTATAAGCCACTGGTTGATCTAACCCTTCGAATCATTTAGAACATTGTGTCAAGTCACCACTTTTCTAATATGACATTGGCTGGCATAAAATGTTTGAATATTGTTCACCTTTTTCTCAGAAGACAACACGTCGTTTATTCAATGTCTTATCAACGTCCCCAACCAGAGCATAATCTCTGCACCACTGAGGCACCGAAGTTTTACCTGATTTAGCAAGATTTTGACCAAGTGGGGCCCCACCTCTCCCGTCCCTTACAGTATTGTATGTAGTGAATACTCACTGAACCTCGCAGGGGGAAGTATAAAAGGGGAAAAGGATAAATAATACTTCATTTGGTTCTTTCTTGTCTGTTAGTCTGTCTCCATGTTTGTTTTCAAGCTCCGTGTGTCTTTATAGGTGCGTTCGACTCGTCTACTCGAGTTGCAACTCGAGTAATTATGACCTCATAGTGAGATTTAACTACGCATGCGTGCAGAGGAGACAACGCGAACGGCAAATGAGTAAATACGTCAGATAGTGCAGATCACGTGGCTATCACTTGCTCGACTTAGCGTAGCACTTAGCATGACAACCAGTAGGCCTACATTGTACAATCTTCCGAAACGCATTAAAGATGTCAAGTTTGGGCACTTTCCAATTCGAGTATAGGCCCTATAAGGGCTAAAAATGAAGGAGGGATAACTAGCAAGCATTGGCGTCCCCATAATGTCAAAATTGGGGGTGGAAAACTAAGGGTAACAGATTATGTTTGAGAGCAAAATTCTTCGGACACATCGCTGAACCGAGCTCGAAGCGGAGCGAGGGTAGGGTGCTCTGAGGTTTTAGCATATCTTTGGATGAAAAATTACGTCTCTGGAGAGGTAAAGTATTTACTCTTTTTGGTTAAACCAACTCCTAACTGACAAGCTAAGTTGGGGGGTTGGACAAGAAGGGCAGGCCGGAATCTGGGGAGAGGAAATTCCACGTAGCACCACCACGTACTGCAAGTTTGGTGAGCCACAACTGGAAAAAGGCTGTGGCCGGCTCGACTAGAACCAATTGGTTGGAAATTGGGCCTTTAAACAACTAGTACATATATAGGGTCTAACTGAAGCCTAAATTAAATTTCACACTCAGGACTGTCGGAAGCATCATACTGGGGCTGTTGCTTCCAATAATTCTGTCATGCATTTTGAAATGTAATGAAAACGTCAAAAAATCAATATATGTCAACATTTTTACTTTTTGGGACCTTTTCCTGCAATCTGGAAGGCTTTTTTAAATCCCTATATAACCCAGCCCATGATTGCACATAGCGTATCGATCTGCACTAAGCCTGTACCCGTCTTTTCAATGTACTCAAGTCAGCTCCCTGCCTCAACCCAATCCAAAAATACCTTCCGACGGCACTGTTACGGTAATAACTTGCGAACCTGCTAATATTAAGCCTACTTGTTCTACAATCATAAATATACAAACAGCTGCACACAAAATGAGCTGTAAAGCTGCCTTCGAAGTTGTCATAGGAGTCTGAAAAAGGTAATGTACTGTAGGCCTATATGTTTAGGCTAAAGCCTATACATTCTATAGCAGCGAATAGTGTGGCCACTTGTTTTTCTTCGCGCCTTGATTATGGCTTGAAACAGAAGGAATAATGTGCTTCGGTATGCCAATTTCACCAATCTGTACCGTTACAAATAAATGACAATATGAGGTTCTGGCAGATTATCCCTCCTGTGCCTGTTTTAAGACAACTTTCACATCTTTTTCGAAGGAAGAGTTACGTTACGGGTTGCCATTTTGCATGACGTAGGTTAAGTTGCGTCAGAGGCTACACAAGTAACCGGCTCCCGGGGCCAGTTACTTTTTCTTAACTCGAGTTGTGACGTTTTGGTGACGTTTCGTCCAGTCGAACGCTTATCAGCTTAACACGAGTTACTCGAGTAAACGAGTCGAACGCACCTTTTGTTTATTTGAATAGCGTCACTTACATTACGTAATACCTTAAAGGTTTATTTCACCATTCGCATTTTGAGTATAAGCCTTTTCAGTGGTAGATTCTGTATTTCCCAAATGTATTATGGCTATTGTACCACCATTTGATCAAGTTAACATGACACGTTAAGAAGCTAGCCACTCGCAACACTTAAATTTGATGATGAAATTTATTATAAATTGACCAAATTGTTTATGTTAAAGGAACGAAAGTTTGTGTAGGTTTACATGCTCCTTATCTGTAATTGATAGTTGTTTAATACCAGCTGTCCGTTTTACTAACGTTGAATATAGATTGTTTTGCAAAACTATACAAGCAAGAGGAAAGCAATACGCCACATTAAAAATAAAAATCTAAACACATAAAATTCATAAACGGAGTTTAGATTAAATATTATGGAATATTAAGGGAAAGACCTTACGACAATTGTGTATAAAACTGCCACTTCATTTTTTGCAGAATTGGCATAGAATTGACATTAGAAACTCTAAAGTAATATACCTGAAAGACGGCCACGTTTTATTAAATAAACCCGAGAAGAAAAATTTAGCAACATTATGTGGGATATTCATTCTAACGCAGAGTTCACATGCTTTATCTACACTGATTCAGTCAGCTTAATGATTCCAAATGTTTTATAAAATTTTTCAATGGTTTGTATTTTCTTCCAGTTTATCTGAAAGCTCTAACAGTGTAAGCCGGTCAAAGGCGGTTGACTTAACAGAATACACATTAACCAGGGAGGTGTAATTAAGTTACACCTCCCTGCATTAACACCGATTATCCTATTCCGATGTCAGACATTTTTAGACGTTTCTTCCGTCCTTAGTACACTCTGGAATGCCTTGAGCGGTATTAAAACACGTTAACACCGAAACCCTTATCATGAAAATGCCTGCAATGTTTCCTTGGAACTCTCAGAGACGAAATCTTTCTGGCCATGTGACTTTTCTTAAATTTCCGCACCGCTATTATTTCCAAAAAGGTCATTGGTGACATTGCAACAATCAAAGACGTTGAATACTACACCCTACGTCGTTTAGTAATGATTAAATCTACACTGTGGAAACGTGTTTAGCAATGAAACATCTTATTTGCCCCACTTTGTAAACACGTTTAAATTCTAATCATGTTTACCAATCAAACACTAAATGTTTAGCAGTAAACGTAAAAGGCAAATGTTAGGGAATAAGACACGTGAATTTAGTATTTAAACGTGCTTACAAATTGGGGCCAAAAGTGCTTATAGTAACGTTTAATTCCTTTACGCCTCTTACAGAGTGTGGTGTTGTCTTCGTATTTTCCTGGTTCACAGAAATGCTTGCTAATGCAAAAGATTGAATAACACGGACAATGAACATTACCCTTACTTACTTTGTGATGCCATTCTCGTAAACACGAATTATATTGTACCTAATACTTGAAAATCACGCGACATTGTGTCAAAGAGTGGTCACTACTTAACAGCTAAACAGTTAAAGCACCCGACTTGCAGCCGGGAGGTCAGAGTTCGACTCCTGACCGGGTCATACCGAGACTTCAAAAATGGAACTTCCTGCCGCTGTGCTTGGTGCTCAGCATTAGCAATCGAGTACGGGTTAAAAGCCAATGAGCCACAACTGGAAAAAAGGCCTTGGTCGGCCCAACTTAAACAAAACGGTTGGAAACTAAACCGTTAATCTCCATCTAACTAATTAACTGACAAATTAACAAAAATATAAAATTCCCCTTCAGTGTAAGCTTACGCAACAAAAAGTCTAATTTTTGGAAACCATATAAGGGAATTCCACTTTAAACTAAAGAAACACAGAAAAATATGTTGTAGTCTTTGTTTTGAATTAGGTTTTGTTTTTACTGGACCTAAAATGGATTAAAGTGGAGAAAAACAGAGTCAGGTTAATTTTTGGAAGCCGGGTATTATGTGGTGTTTGTTTTGAACAAATTTTTCTTTATTTCTGGATTCGAAAAGGGTCAAACTAAAGAAATTTAGAAACAGGTTAAATTTGGGAAGTCAAGATTTTGTAGTCCAGAGGTCGTGGAGCCAATTTTGATGTTCGGGGGACAATCATCGAAGCGGCCCAATATGTCCAATAAAATAGATTCAGTTTAAGGGGCCCAAAATTTAGTTTTAGGCGGCCCAAAAGGACCACAGCAAAATAAAAAAGGGCGGGGGCTAAAGCCCCCCTAGCCGCCCCCCCTCCCGGTCTCCGCTGTTCCTGGTAGCCTATGTTTAGAATAAGCTATTCTTTTTAACCGCATTCGAAAAAGGGTTACACTGAAGAATAAACAGAGTCAGGTTAAGTTTGGGAAGCCAGGCAGTTTTGTTTTAATTGGTTCTTTTTTTTTGAATTTGAATAGGGGTAAAACCAATGAAAAAGAGAAGGAAACTCAATAAAATGTCAATTCTACTTTAGATAAAACAGTTACGTGTTATATGAGAAAAAATCCTGTTGGTGTTTCCAAAAGAAGAGAATCTTAATCTTACAGCTGCCCATAATCTTTCTACCTTTGCTGAGATTTTAAGCGGGCGGTTATGAACTCATTTCTTATCTCATTTCATTTTCTTTGGATGATGGCACGATACCTGTTGTCTTTCAAAGTACCCGAGAATTAGTTCAAGTTCTGGGACTAATTGGACTACCCTGTTCCTTTTATCATATCCTGGTTTATGCTCCTATCTGTCCTTCTTCTTCATGAGCTCCCAGCTTATTCTGATCTGACTGGGGCGAGGGGGGGGGGGCTGATACAATCCAGAAAGTGTTGCCCTACACACTTAAAAAAATTTAAAGGAAATTTAAGGAACAAAGAATAGATTAATAAAGATTATGGAAACTTTCTGACAAATTTTTGCCAGTATTTTCTGAAATCTTAATGTATCTACCTATATTTCTCTGTTCATTTACAGCGACCTTAATTAAACAGTGTTCAAACAAATCGACTGAAGTGTGTTGTTATATTCATATTGAATATACGTTATGAAAGAATTCAAAAACAATTTCTACCTTATCTCATTCATTTTAGAGTAAAAAACACAATGTTTTATCGTTTTTATTCCTCGTAACATTCAGTTACTAAAAGTGATGAAGCAAAAAACAGTGGTCATACCTTTGTGGTAATATTCCTCCATTTATTCAACTTTACTGAAACAAGCAGGGTTGTATTCCTGTTTGACATTTACTATTCAGATTAAATGTCATCCACTGTTAAAAGGTATTCTCGTGCTAACGAAATGGACTAACGATAAATGCAAATAATAAATGACACCTTGCAATTTTCGATATCTGTGAATACCATGACATTGCTAAGATATGTACATATTTTCCAATTCCAAAGATGATACAATTATGATTTGTATATAGGTTGTAATGCGTGTGGCGAGCATTCAGAGAGAACACTACAAGCAACCGATTTTGGAAATTGCCATGGTTAATCTACGAAAGTGATTCTTCATGTATACAGTTGATACCTTCCAATGCGAACTTTATTAGTCCTGTTTCCTAATAAAATCTTCAGGATGAATGTGTTGACTAAATTCATTAACCCATGATACTAGCAAGTGAAAAACACATTATGATCGTACGTTGTGTCATATAACTCTCCAAAATGTAATCTAACAACTGTTGCATGCGATTGTGACACACTTTTGGGGTGCAGCAATTGCTCATAATGGTACAAAGAGCCTTTACTATTAAATAAAACTATTCCAGTGCTGCATCAACACTGAAAGGCGTTTTTACCCAACACTTTGTCAGCTGAGGTAATGCCACCTAGGCGTTAACTCCGGGACAATCTGGTCATTTAACTCCCCAAATCCCACACGTTTCATTAGGCACTCAACCAGATGCTATTCCAACACAACACTGTAAATAAAATTGGCCAATCAACTGCAATCAGGAAATATTCCTCTTTAATCAATGTTTTTAATGTAGCATTGCAGTATACCACTTTGTTTAACCTTTCAGCTGAATAACACGATGACACACTGATCAAATTAACAAGATATGAATATGCAATATCAACACCAAGGGTTATTGCGATAAGTAAATCCCTTTAGTTTTCTGTCTGCCGTAAACAACAACGTTTCTATAAAATGTTCAAGCACAGACTGTCATACCTTACCTTTTCAGCTGATAGTCAGAAGACCCGTTGCTAGCTAGTCTCCCATTTTCTCGTACCAGAATAAATTCGGTAAGTTTTATGATCAGTTTCAGAATCAAGAAGTAAGTGTGATATACTGTTCAAAGATCTCACTCTTGTTAGAGTTTAGTACATATTCGTTTGTGTATGCGTAAGTTATAGTAATTAGAGAAGTCCCCTCTCGGCTTTTTGGCTAAAATCATGTTTAGTATTTGTTATTTTCATTCAGCCTAGAATGTAACCACGCATGACAGATCAGTGTTGTAAATAGTCTGAAGACCTTTAGGTTTGTCAGTCATTAGTACTGTCTTTTGGAAACGAAGTTTAATTGGGAAGCATAACTCTTTGAAGTAATTTTTTATTTATCCGAACGGCTCTTTGTCAGATAGTTGGAAACGAAATGTAGTCCACAACAAATGATGGGTACAGTAAGCTGATAAATGTAAAGAATAGTAGAAGTTTTTCAACGACAACTTTTGAAGCCAAGCAAAAATAGTTTTCAGGGTATATCTACATTTTATACGTCCACAAACCTTCGAAGATAAATGTGCAAAAGCATTAAACTAGGATTTAATGACCTCTCTCTGTAAAAAAAAGTGATACGCTATAAAGACTGGAAACTCACGGTCCCTTAGGGGGTTGTCGAAGTGGTCTCGAAACCTGGTTGTCAACGTTCATTGAACACTGCTGAGGATGACAAACAGCATGAAATTTTTAATACGTTTTTCTAAAACATACTGATGAAATATTGTTGAGACTATCGACTTGGTGGTCTACATATGAAACAGATAGGAGAACTACTTCATTCATATTGCAGTGTTGGTGATAAAATTTTGTTTCGATGAAATTTCTACTAGGCGCAGAAATAGTTTAAGTATATATTGTTTTCTAGTTCAATTCAAATCATTTATTCTTAGGAGTAAATTCAGTGTACAACCAACTGCACTATTTCTACATTGCTACGACATTCCCGATACAAAGCCGCGAGATGTAACTAGTGAAGACTCGAATCACCAGCTTTCAAAAAGGAAATGACTCAAGGAGTTATGATAATCACAATTAAAGTAGCAAACGAGTCAATCTCAAAATTGCGTGATTCGTCGCAGCTCTTTCAAGTATAGGCTATTTCTCTTATTGCAATCTTCGGTAGCTTCAAAATACTATATTAATAAGTTCGTAACATAGGGAGCACTTATGATAAGTGTAGGACGAATGTTTCTCGGTAATGTCAGATATTTACTTCTGCAATTCGCGAGATGAATGCTTTCTTCTTCATCAAAATTTAAAGTTATCTTCTATTTTGCTCAGATTAACGATGTCACTCTCCTTCCTCAAAGTTTGCGTTACTCTTGCAGTGCTCCTTGCATTCATCATTGATGCAAGTAAGTTTTTAATTTGTTTTATTTTTTTCTTTTTCCAAATGTGGCTCACTGGCTTGTATTTCCTGCCACATTGCTTTTGGTGAGCACCCGGCCAGGAATCGAACTTCGCACCTCTTGGTTGGATGCTCTAATTATAGTCGATATCCAGAAGGGTATAAAATGAACAAATTACATCGAAATTTATGTTGTCCTCATTTGGTGGTTAGAGGGAAGCTGAAACGTTTGATGACGAATCTATTTTTACCTAAAATTGCGTGATGTTAAACTGTTAAAACAGTTTGTCCTTTTACGGCAAAGACTCGGAGATGAAACTACTAGCTACTCTGCTTTATACATTGAAGCAATATAAGATATTTTGTCTTTCACAATACAAATGAGCTAAAGCACACACTTGTGATTATATACATTAATAATTAGGCTCAATGCTAACGTTTTCTTTCTAATCATCAAATAAAGACACTTGGAGAGACTGTATCCGAGTATTTTCTGAATTACTAATAACTTCAAATTAATAGTCTTTTCTTGAGAAATGTTCTTTTAACTGTCGAACCGACAATTGTATGATGGATACTAACAGTGGCGGCGGAAGCATAAAAATTTGGGGGGGGGGGGCAATCAGTGAACAAGATGGAATGGTTGGACTCGTGAAACGAACCCTATGTGCTCGTAGCGCACATCACGAGCACGAAGCGTGAAGTTCCACTGGCGTGGGTCCAGGGAAGCTCTGAAAGCTCTGAGATTCTACAAGCTCTCTCGTGCAGTCTAAGCCGTTTGTGGAACATTTTACGGGGAATTCAATGAACAAAAATGTGCGAAATATTTGCGTTCACAGATAGCCTATAAGCTATATCCTGACCGACGCAGAATTTAACGTAGACCTACGTATAGGCTAGGCCAAATAATGTCCGAGTTAACCTATCCTAACCTGATTGTCACAGAACGAGTTATAACGCAACGACATAAGCCTAAGCATGTGACATCAATTACGCAACATTACATAGGATGAACAAATGTAGTGGAAATAGCCTACTGTGAGTGAATGACTCACCTATGATGAGTGCATATAGGCGTACGGGAGCATTTCAGTTTGGGGGCAGAAGATTTTCTGCCCGAAAGACTTTCTAAGCGGAGCGTCACCATCGGTTGGCGCGGAGCGTCCAGAAAATTATGAAAAAATCGCAACCCCTCAGACAGCCGGAAATGGTCTTTCCCAGGCTTATAAGCAGAATCAAAGCCGTCGATATTTTGAAGTTTCTACAAAAATCTACAAAAAGGTCAGAAAACTCCCAGATGAAATGTACCACTAACCATTGGATGACTACATTAAGCTATAATCATTGGAAAATGAGTTTGCTTGCGCGTTCTACGAACTATTTTACGTCATGCAGCATGAGATTATCATCAATATAATTTTGAAAATTGAAAAACTTCAGAAACCCTCGAAAATCCCAAGGCTTCATAAAATAATGATATACCGCACCTGGGAATGTATTAAACAATACCTGGTCTTGTATCTTTCCGTGGAAAACTGTAGAACGGAATTAAAAACATGAGAACCGTATGTCTGTGACTCTGTTGAGACTCTTGCCCGAATTCCAGTTCCACTGAATTGATACAACTGTCTATATGACTCGACCCGAACTCCCGACTATACGTAAATGATTTTTCTACTAACGCCGTTTGAGAAAAACCCGGCTCGTCACGTTGCTAGATACTTTTACATGAATTTGTGGGCAGACTTACTTGCAGATTTGGTCAAAGTAAATTCGTATGAGTGAGCAAACAAGCTAGGCTGATTTGTTTAACATTGCCCGAAATTCGGCTCCACAGCACTGCAGGTTAAAAAGTTTCGCACAATTTTAAGAGGATCATTTTGAAAAGGGCAAAATCGTCATCTCATTCATATGCTTCCCAAATACCTCTCGACCAAGTACGTTTAATCCTTCTGGTGACTATTGGTGATTGTCATTTAGCGATATGGTGCGTCACAAGATAGCTTTTGATTGATTTGTTCGTGCAAAATTTGGGGGACTGTATACATCCTCTCCCCCTTGTAATCTGGCTATTAAAAATATCCCAGAACTTGTTTTGCAACTTTTGCCCGAATATTGTGTTATTTCGGGTAAAGGTTTGCGCAAGAATATGTAGTGAGGCTGACGAAAAATGGTTTTTTCATAAGTTGTCCGAATGTGTCGCAAATTTTGGTATCTTTTGAAATTTTAATGAAAATTGTACCGTAACAATGATGCTTTTTCGGCCAAGTGTTTGAAGGAATTCGGGCACGCCTAGGAGTTTTCTGTGTAAGTAGAAACAAACCAGGTTTTAAGACTCAAACGGCTGCCCGAATTTTTCCAGATCCCTGCCCGAATTTTTAGTGAAAATTTTGGGGGAAGTCTGCCCCCTGCACCCCCCCCCCTCGTACGCCAATGTATGAGTGAACACTGGTCAACTGTTCGTTCACGTCATGGCAATGGCAATGCTTCACTTCTCGTGGAGGGAAAATACTAGTACAGTAAAGGTTCGGTTTCACTGGACAAGTGATATAGTACATACACCTGGTTTGGGGACCGGGCGAGGTTGCCAGATTCTTGTAATGATTTGTAGCCCTAGGTCACAGGCATAGAGCATGGTCGCAGGGGACCGTGACAAGAATCAGCCAAACAATGGCAGAACATAGGCTAAGTCAATTTCGGCTGCTCTGTTTGGTGGTGGGTTAACTATAGTCTCAACTTTGAATTGGTTCAAGGCTCCCAAGTTTCTTTTACTTCTTCTCTGATTTTGTTGGGAACGTCCCCTCGCTAAGAATTTTTTTTTTTTTTGGGGGGGGGGACGTGTCCCCCGTCCCCCCCTCCCGCTTCCGCCGCCAGTGGATACTAGGAGTAAGGTAATTAAAAAGAGTAAATGAGCAACGTTCTCCGTCTCGAGATACTTAGCATTTCTTCAGAGAAAATTCATGTCAATTGTACGTGGTTTACTAAGAACATATTGCTAGATATTTAAAGGAGAAATCCCCTTTAAAATGCGTTGTGATACTTGCTCAGAGAGCTTTTTGGTCAGTTTAAGACCATAAAAAACCCGTTTCTTAACTGATATAAAGAGTATCCAAGGGGTGGTCCTATTTTATCTTTCATCTTGAAAACGTTTTGGGCGATGAGCACGGTTTACTGTTTGTATAGTAACCGGTTATAGCGAGAATAATTACCCTGTATATGTGTGATAGCTAGAATAATTACCCTGTATATGCGTGATAGCTAGAATAATTACCCTGTATATGTGTGATAGCTAGAATAATTACCCTGTATATGTGTGATAGCTAGAATAATTACCCTGTATATGTAAGTCACTATCACAAGATGACTAAGTAAAGCGAAGCAAGTGAATATAACAAAACAATGAAAGATGAGAGTCGAGATGAAAGCATGGGAACCATCGTCTAATCACCATCAATTTTCATCATCCGTTCATGTCGCCTAAATGGATTTTCTTTTGGGAAGGTAGACAACCGCAGATGAAAAAAAAAAAATATTTAGAAAGAACGCCGCAAACTTTACAGGCAACAACTTCAATTTGAACATGCGGGAGAAAGCAAAGGAAATGGGTGTAACTTTCACCAGAATGCTTACTAAAGCCTATGATCCTTTTTAATATATCAAGCCAGTGAACCGCAACTGGAAAAAAGGCCGTGGCTGGCTCTACTCGAACCAAATGTTTGGAAACTGGGCCATAAAACTCCATCTCACTAACTAAATAATCTTAAAGATATCAAACATAATTTGTTTCTTGACTGTTCTTTAAAAACGGTACATTCCCCATTGTACTAGCCCACACAAGGTGGTCCATACAAAACTCACGGGGCGCTGACCATTGTTTTACATGAATTTTCCTAGCCGGTGGCCTAATTTCTAGCCCTAAGCCCTAATCCTAGCAAAGAATACAATTGATACAATACGATGGCCAATAAAAAACACCTTGTCAAAGGGTGCGCACTAGCCAAAACCGACTAGAGAACTATTGTACCAGACTAGAGAACAACCAGCTAAGGTTCGGTAGTCTAATTCAATTGCAAATTAAGGTTTACTTAGAAATTTCGTCACGTTGTTTTGAATTTGTTTCCCTCATAAATTTGTCAATCCATGTCTTAACATCTTCGATTGGTCAAAAATATCCGTCGCACACTTTTTCCCACTGTACATTCTCGGTTGAAAAAGTCCCCATAAATTCGTATCTTTGACGAAGAGCATACATGTTTATTCACATTATTTGATTCTTAGACTATGAAGGAGAAGAATACCGTAGGAAGTCCCCCACCTGAATAATAACACTTCAGAAACCGTCGAGTTCGAATTGCATCTATTTAGGAAGTGCGCCATTGAAGTTTTGGGGGCGTCATGACTTGACCTATTTTGCAACGATAGAAAACCACAAATCACAAATTGACTGATTTTTTCAGGTATTCACAGCCCCCAAAATAACTAGGGTGTACTTTTCTTTTGAAAACATCGAGAAATAATGCTCGTTTTTCATTATATACATGATTTCTATTAACTTCGGAACATGACATATCTATTTGGTATGTGCTTTGTCACTTACATCACTAATTTGACAGATTACTATCACTAATTTGACAGATTATTAATATCACTAATTTGACAAAGTGGTAAAGAAAATTTTAATTCTATTCCCGCATTTTTCAATTTCATTTTCGTACATAACTTCACTTCATTTTTATGTTCCGAAATTCATTTGGTAACTAATTTACCACTGATTTTGATTTTGTTCACGTTTCATGTACAAATACAAATCAAACCTTTAAAATTTTTTGAACGTTCTGCCCAGTATCTTAAGGTTAACAGCTAATATTCGTCACTGCACTGCTGTATTCGGAAATCAAGGTCAAAATATAAATGTCCACCATTCATTGGACAAAGCTCTTTCATATGTTGTAAAAGTTTTTTATTTTTAATATCACTTTCTTTTAAATTATCTCGTGCTCCATACTATTAATTTATTTTATATTTAATCTGATTATGTCTTATACATATAACTGGGGATAGATGTTAGGCATCTGTACAATACAATGGACTCGCCGAAAGCATGAAAGACTGAAGAGAACATAAAAACGTATTGTATTTGCAAGCATTTAAGATTTCCAGTTTTAATATTTTCTTAAAATTGGATTTGTAAAATGATTTTGACTTGATCCCTCTTCATATAATAGGCAAAGTTTCAGTAAAGATTTATTTTCAAGTAAGTTCATATCAAATGAAATTAAAAGGTAATTTTTACTAACTTTTTCCTTGTTTGGTGATATATGTTGGCTCCCAAACAAATATATCAATTTGATATTCACTGGGTAACTACACCTTAGCAAACGGTCTGCACTCTGTATCATTGTGAACTGAAACACTTTCTTCAGCTTCCATGCAACCATACTGGGTGGAAACTATGTAAACGTATAAAAATTTATATCATATTTTGTACAGTTATAACGTCTCTTTTAACAGCCAATCATAATAACATTTGTTAAAATGACATTTGATATTTGAATAAGGTGAAAACACATTCACTTTTAAATTTTTTTCATCCATCCTTTAATAATTTTTTAACTTTTTACCTTTCTCCCCTTGTATTAGATACTGATTGTTATCTAATCATGATTGAACTCTTAATTTGCTACGAATTTATTGATTTTATTTTTGTGTTTCATATTTTTCAAGGCATGGCAGATTATTATTGCCTATATGAAGGTAATCTTGTAAAGCTGTTTGATACCGTTATCTTACCCGGCGGTAGATCATCTATGTGCTCTTCTAAAGGAATGAAGTGATTTAAGGTATATGACACTTACTATCCTTTTTGCAAATGTTATTATCATTATTCCAAGGTAACATTTGATGTATGAGGCAGTTATGAGTCCCATTTCTTGGCCAACAAAGGTTCGCTCTGACAGAAATGGGCTTCAATATATATATATATATATATATATATATATATATATATATATATTTCACTAATTAATATATATTTATATATATATATTTCACTTATTAATATATATATATATATATATATATATATATATATATATATATATATATATATATATATATATATATATATATATATATATATATATATATATATATATATATACATTCATATATTAATATATTAAGTTAGCATGGGAACATATCCCCTCTCTTTAGAGAGGTCACCGCTCTTAGTGTCATACATATTTATTGTCGTTTAGTTGTGGTTTATTTTTTTTTTCGTGATGTCCCACTGATATTTATTTTTTGCATCAGCAAGCGTAGTGCGATAAGATTTTCCTATCGATGTGACGTTACAAAATAATTAACATATTTTTTGTAGTATCCCGGTAAGCTACAACTTATATATTTATTTAAGAAGACAAAGTGTTTACTCTTTTCGACCACAGATGAAGGAGAATTTTTTAGCACAAAAAAAAAAATTGATTTGTTGGGCAGTCAATGGTGCTTTCAATCCACCTCACAGAGTCAGTTTGGTTCATGACATTTGTGCTCGAGCACATTAAACTAAGAAAGGAAAAAATATGGGAGGGGGATTTCCCTTTTTTTTTTTTTTATAAAACAAGAGATTCTATAAAAACATTGGTTGTCAACGTTCGGTCTAAATGGTTTGGATATATGAATAGTTCCCTTTATGAAATTAAAAGTCAATGAAACCATTTAAATTGTATTACGGGAAAAACGGGAAAAAAAATGTAAGGTGCTATGCTCAACTCCGTCGATATTTTTTAGAGGTCAGATGGGAATCATTATAAGTTCATTAAATGTATAAATAGTACGAAAATGTGGAACTTTTAGAGCTGAGTAATGTGCTTATCTTGACCAACGTCTTAATAAAACACCTGATAGCCACAACTTGGTAACCGGGATAAGCAGACTAAGCCATATCAAACAAAGTACTTATAAATTCAAATGCATGTAATGGATCGATAATGTAGAATGCAAGTATGGGCCTGTTATGGAAGAATAAAAGGCTCCAATGTTGAAGCCATACTGTGTATTAGTAACCGATAACGAATGTGAAGGTCTATTTTTATGGACTGCTGAACATGAAAAGGTACCTGTGGAGCCAAGCTTCTACCTAATTAATAGCAAACAAACATTTGGCGGATAAAAAGTTTGGTAAAACCTATTACAAAATGACGATTAGTGCATCAGGAAATTTACCGCAAGAGCAAAGCAAGCAACGTACGATCGAATTCAAAGTAAAGGTACAACATAAGTGCATAGTAAATGAAATTTTAAGAGACAATTAAAAACAACACTTCTTTATGACGGAAAGTATGGCAGCGGTTGTTCTTTTTATTTATTCATTATGTACAAGAAGTTCTTATGTCATTAGTAATTACGAGACTGTGAAAACTGGCTTGCTCCTCTCAATATATTCAGCCTATACTTATTTTCGTTACCGTGATATTTGTTTTTTCCTCAGGTTTTCAGTCTTCTAAGAAACCTTCCCTTAAATCGTCAACAATGGTTCTTCTCATCTCACAACTGGATCCATTATAACGTCTCTTATTGTAACACTTGGTGGTGGGTTGCCAATGTATGTAAGCTTGTTAAATGAAGGCTTTGAAATTAAACTGAAAACTGAACAAGAATGATGTGAGTGTTTACATTGTTCATTTTTGTTTTACATTTTAAATCGATAAATCTCTTCGCAATCTCAACTGAAAATATCGTGATGAGTAATGTCAAACATCAAAGAAATTTATTGAACATATTCTCGTTTACCCAAATGAGAAAAATCCGTGCAGATAAACACGACTGGTATAGTACTAATGAGGGTGAAAGTGAGATGAGAGCTATCGGCACAGAAACACAAATGTGTTATATTTGGTCAGTCAACTCGATAAAAGGTTCAAAGTTAAATTTATTTTCATGTACTGTTCAAGTCGAAGTTGATTTTCTTTTAGACGCCTCTCACGACAGGCGGGAAATACCCTGGGCATGTTCTGAAACCCCCAGCCTACAGGATGCAGCATAGTAGTAATTAGCAAATCAAGGTACCGCCCACGTTTTATATGACTTCACTTGACAGTTTCGATTGGAAATTTGCCTCTTTTATGAAATTCATCAAATGAAAATGATATTGGTGATATAATTTCATAGGAAAGTTTAGATAAGAAACCCTACTTTGCTTGAAAAACGTTTTGCCTCTTCAAACTAATAAGCTTCGGTTGTGTTCATTTTTGTAGGATAGCAAAGTAAATTAAAAATAAGGGTAGGTGGTGCCACCATCTGATGTCACGAGACAGCCATCGAACCCCAACTAATTTAGGGAAAGCCCGAGTAATATGCGTGTGACCCATGCGAAAGAAAAAAAACTGTTATGAATTTGCCTGGGGTTTGTAAGACATTAAATGTAACATGATAGCTTTTTCCGCTGGTGGATAAAAATGCGATTTTAAAGTGGAACTACGACATTGTAATAAAGAAATACTTTAACCTCCAAAAT
This sequence comes from Holothuria scabra, assembly GCA_037179385.1. NCBI lineage: Eukaryota > Metazoa > Echinodermata > Holothuroidea > Aspidochirotida > Holothuriidae > Holothuria > Holothuria scabra. The sequence continues at coordinate 7,744,546 of CM074179.1, forward strand.
TCGTGATAGCACGAGAGACAGAAAGATGAAGCCAGGAACCGTTTAAGAGGTTCTTACATAGGTAGAAGGACATTCTTAACGTCTTTTGGTAGTAATCTTTGTCCGAAGTGCAGTTGTTGTATTCGGTTTGCCAAATGAAATTCAAGCTCTTCCCTGTAATGAGCCCATCAGTTAGGAACCCATAAAAGTTTGTTTGTTTATGTTTACTCATGAACATACCTTTCTGGAATAATTCCCTTAAAAGTTGAGTAAGTCTTGGTTTGACAATCGGCCTCCTTCAGAACAGCAATTACAAAGGATTGTGGAATGGACTTTTGGGAGGCGTCGTGTTTGTAATTGTAGTTTTACCGAGGCCAAAAACGACGGGCATCAAAACGCAATCTTACAAGTCTTTGTAGTTAATATATGGGAAATTCTCAATGAATTAGAAAATAGACCGGATTGCTTAATTTTTTGCACCCCAAAAAATCTTACATCGTTAATGTCCTGATTTGTAGCTGTTTCCCTCAAACCCGATGTCGTGTAATGGTCAGGGAAAATTTCCTTGTCTGATACATGTAAACTACAGCGGTTACTGCTCTACAACTTGTATTACACTTTTCTTCATTTTGTGTTATTCCTGCTCCTTAATACCGTCTCTTTTATCATGCACCATGCACCTTTTAATTGGCTGAACGTATGAGCACAATCAATGAAGACTTCTGGGTGTTCAAGATTATTCAGGAAAGTCTTTGCTGGACATGTTCAGGTCCGGAGATGGTGGGAAGGAGAACTTTGCTGGTAGGCAAAAACCTTAAATGGAGGAATAAAAGTAGTCAACATTTGTAATGGTTCAGTGAAAGGGATCTGAGGAAATCATGGACTAGCAGCTAACAAAGAACCATGCGAAACTCTTTATTTGTGAACAAGTAAAGCTTAATATAAGTAGGTTTACCCTACTAGCACGATTTCCTCAATTGTCATGGGAAAGCTGTTCCCAACACTGTCATTTCTATCGCATTCAGCTTGGGAATCACGTATTTCGGCATGATCTCAAGCTCTTAAGGCCTGTATACACGAGCCACATTTGTAAAACATTCTCAAAACACCTCACATGCAACAAACCAAAAACATGCTTGTTTTCGGTTTGTTGCAAACAAACAATTTGAAAACATTTTGAAAATGTTTCGAGAATGTTTTGAAAAGAATTGACATGACATTTCTTCTGCAACATTTTGAAAACATGCTGTATGCCCCGTCTGTATACCCGCAAAAACCCGAAAATAAGCATGTTTTGAATTTGTTGTCAATGGATGTTTTTGAAATGGTTTTGGAATGTTTTGCAAATGTTGCTCGTATATACAGCTCTATACGATGCCATATCAGTTTCTCACACAACGTCCCCATCAAGTGAAAAAAGGCTACTACTAACGCTTGGGCGTCACCAAGGGAGAGGGGTCGGGGTGCTAAAGACCTCCCTTTAAGTTTTTCCTCTTTTTTTTTTTTACAGAAACGTTTTAAAGGATGTACCAAAAGTCGAAAAAGAATTTCTTCTGTCATTGCAAATTATAAATTTCTTTCAATATGTTGAATACCTAATCTCGCTGCAATAACAGATCGAGTCCCCCAAATTACTATTTGACCCCTTGCTTTTTGTAAAGTGCCGTCCGCTAGCAAGTGCTATAAGTAACTACACCTTTCCATAGTATCATAATCATATATCTAATGATACTTTTCATGAAAAACCTTTAAATGATATCTTCTTAAGGGAACAATCATTTTTATTAAAACTATATTACAACGATATGGTCATCTCTTGAAATCTGTTCATTAGTAGGCAAACTGCTTCATGTCAGTATAAGCTCAGTATACCTTAATATTAAAACGGAAGTGTACCTGCGGGATATTTCAGATTGACTTGAAATAGTTCCAAGGATGATGACATTGCTGTGGTAGTCGACTGTTCTGTGGATTTAAACATTACTACACGCCGAAAAATCTGTGAAGTAGGATGCCCTTCTAGATTTCGACTCCTACCTCATTGAATGCAGTGCTATATGCTCGTCTGTGCTTTACATCCATATTTTACTCAACGGTGCTATATGTCAGTAATAGGTTGTTTTCACTTGATCGGATAGTACTATGAATAGGTAGTTATCCCACCAAAATCGGCCTTGTCAAAGTCCCTTCAAGTTTTGGAAATGATCGTACCGATATTCAAACAATAATCGCATTAAGCTGTCTATTAGGGTGAATAAACCTTCGAGACTCCAAATTTGCAAAATAACGGACGAGGCCAAGACGAGTGAGTTACGTTGCTAATTTGGAGACGAGACGGTTTATGAGAAAGTGATGGTCAGAAAAAAGTGGTTTATTCCTATTCTTCCACCGAAAATGTGTGAAAAAACGTCTTCTTTATCACTGTTTTGCTTTTATTCACTGTGGGTAGTGAAATAACAGGTGTTCAACCAATCAGAATGCAGGATTCAGTCTCATCAATGGATAGTAGAGGTGGTAGAGTTGAAAATTAATGTCCTTTTATCAATGCATACGTATCAAACTAAGTGATGGGTCAATCACTATTCTAAATCTCAACTATCTTCTTCTGTTCTTCCTCCAATTTTTGCTCCGCGTTTTCACTTTTTACCTTTCCATTACCCCTTTTTAATGAAATAAATGACACTAATATCTAGGTCTTGAAGGAGAAAGGTTGGAAGTAAAAAGCAAAGTACATTGGTGATATCACATTGTGCGCAAATTACTATTCTGCTCTATAGAGCCTGATATCTAAAGTTTTTAAAAGACGATGTTTACTGTAAAAAAATGGTTTATTTACAGAACAACTAAATAAAGAAATAAATAAGGATAACAGAAAAGCTGGAAAGTTATTACCAGAACTTTTCTGTTATCTTTATGTTACCCTTTATTTTTTCATTCTCTAAATTTACAGCGAATTTGAGCCATTTGTTACAGTGTTCATTGCAGATTTGAATGATTTTCTTAAATTTCTTTCCATTGCAGGGTTCAATTAGCTGATAATTTCGCTATTTTTACCTACTAATCTTAAATACCTCATTATATTCCACGGGCTTTAAATGGTTTTTGTCCTGGGAACCCTTTGCCTCTGGATGCTCCCAATCCAGTTGGTTCCTTTACCGAGCCCATGGATCCCGCAATATCACCCCAACAAAGAAAAACGTTCTGGTGCCTTTGTCATTTTAAGACTAGCTTTCCCTTTTATTCTCATCCATTGGTTTTGCTCTGAACCTTTATAAATTCATAATTTGGGCATAAGAAACTAGCAATATTGACGATATTTCACCCCATCACAGGTATTTGTCTAGCTGCTTAGAGTTTCCGGGGCTTCGTCCCCTGGACCCCCACCGGAGGTTCGATTAAGCGGGCCCCTGGACCCCACGCCGCAGTACTCGCGCTGCCCCGCGAGCATTGCCGATAACGCAGCAATAACTTCCTTCTTCGCGCAAAATACGACCCCCTTTAAAAATGTCTGGTGACGCCCATGTAACGCAAACGGTGAGTCGTTCAGATGTGGATTTCTTGCTTGTGAAGCAGTGACAATTCCTGTTGCTGTCTTTTCCTGATACTGTACACCAAACCATTATCTTGGGCATAATTGCAAAACCAATATTATGAAACTCACATGCATGCATATAATTACTGTTATAATTCACGAAGTACAATCTGCCAGGGCTTGCAAGGTATTCATATGGCCTTTCATGGCTTAATTGCAGAGTTCAAAAGGAAATATCACATACCTCTTTTTTAAGAGTCACTCTGAAAGATTACGTTCTCAAGTATCTCTTATTTTAAACAATGCACTGTTAAAATGGTAACTTGCAAAAAATAGCAACATAACCATAGTACCAGCACGATTTATTCCTCATTTACATTTCCACTTGATTTCAATCCACCTCCATGGTCAGTATATATTATATTCAATTTCGAGAGGTCAGCAGTACATGCTGATAGTCCTCGGACTGTTTGAATGTCTGAAAGATGCAACGGCATGAAACATCTGAAAATGAAAATTATTGGCATGCAGTAAAAGGTACTATAAGTGCCATTTCTAGCAATCTAGAGGCATTTAAATAAAAATAAGAATCTCCTGGCGAGACGCTCCGTGCCAACCAATGGTCGCAATCGACGTCTGTTGTGTCCCAGCGAATCTCACCGTTACGTCACACACAATTTTTTGACGAATGGTTAACTTACAGCTTGAACGTTCCACTTCACACAATGGAAGCGGTACAGCTTGTCTGGTAGAAATGGTTTTCTGATCACTCTGCTGATTTGTCTTTTCTATTACAAATGAGAGGGCAAAATAACGATTGTTTGAATTATACTTACAAGTCTGCTAATGTGATTTCCGGCTGTCTGGTGGTCACAACTGTTCAGAAATTTCTGTACGCTCCGCACCAACCGGTGGCGATCGGCGTAGAGCTAAGAAAGTCTATTAGGCAACCACTACTTTCCGCTAGCCTTACAAAATTACTTTTTGCAAGAAGTTCCTGACTGCTACTTGGTTCTGCTTAATCATCCCATTTCCTTATTTTATCTATAATCCCTCTGGAGCCTTACAGTAGGTCCTGCTATGAATTGGGCGTTCTCTTCTGCTTAGTGTTCATTTGCAAATTTTATTAGAGCCTTTGTTCACTCTAACTTCAATACTTTGTTTAATTAATTCTCTAATTAATGTGCTGCAGTCACAACGTTCAGCAAATTTGGATTGATCAAATTTTTCACCAGTTGCTTGTGCAGGATTTCGAAAGGTGGAGTCACAACCTGATATGATTCCCCTGACTGACCCGAAAGAGAGCCACCGGTTAACTGAACGTCCACCACGATAGCAAAGCGCAAGTTTTAGCGCATGGAGGCAACTGGCCTGTCATTACACCGCTGACGGGGTCCAAGGGCGACTCAGATGGAAGCTAATGGAAAAGGTGGTTATAGGATAGTATCAAATATGTCCTAGAGGCATTATTGATCAGAGTTGTTTAGTTTTAGATTTTTTAAAATTTGATGTCAATGACGGAAATTTAGGGTCTCTTAAAAAGCAAGCTAATGAACTTCCGAAACATACCCTGAAATGAACAAGTCTTAATAATTTATTTTGTTCGCTTTGAAAAATGGTTTTCTCGTTAAGGTTGGATATAACAAGTTGGGTAGTTTACGCGTCTATTATTTTCAAAACACTTCATGGGAGAAGGGTTATTCAAGGTATAGACTCCTTTCTTATCATTTCCTTACAGGGGAAAAGAAGAGAAAGATTCTTCGATTGAGGACCAAATTAATGGAAAATGCTATCACTTCTAAGATCTTTGTACTACTCAGTGTGTCTCTTCAATATTTTCCTCTTTCCTTCACCCGTTAATCCCTCAACTGAGTAATTTTTCCTCGACTGGATACAAAGGTGGGGACTCAGCCCTCGGTCCCCTTTAAACACTGTCCCATTGTGTTTGACTGTCATTATATTTGCACTTCTTCACTTTTGCCCTTTTACAAATTAAATTTCTTCTTTCAATAAAACTTTCTTTTTCCACAGGCATACTTTAGAGTGACATCTGCACGTTCTCCACTAGTTATAAAAACAAACATACAATAAACAGGTAAAATGGAGTGCCAATTTGAAAGAAATATAAGTTTTCCTATAAGCCACTGGTTTATCTAACACTTCGAATCATTTAGAACATTGTGTCAAGTCACCACTTTTCTAATATGACATTGACTGGCTTATAATGTTTGAATATTGTTCACCATTTTCTCAGAAGCCAACACGTCGTTTATTCAATGTCTTATCAAGGTCCCAAACAAGAGCATAATCTCTGCACCACTGAGGCACCGAATGCTTACCTGATTCAGCAAGATTTTGACCAAGTGGGGCCCCACCTCTCCCGTCCCTTACAGTATTGTAAGTAGTGAATACTCATTGAACCTCGCAGAGGGAAGTTTAAAAGGGGAAAAGGATAAATAACACTTCATTTGGTTCTTTCTTGTCTGTTAGTCTGTCTCCATGTTTGTTTTCAGGCTCCGTGTGTCTTTTTGTTTATTTGAATAGCGCCACTTACATTACGTAATACCTTAAAGGTTTATTTCACCATTCAGATTTTGAGTATAAGCCTTTTGAGTGGTAGATTTCCCAAATGTTTTGGCTATTGTACCACCATCAAGTTAACATGACACGTTAAGAAGCAAGCCACTCGCAAAACTTAAATTTGATGATGAAATTTATTATTAATTGACCTAATTGTTTATATTAAAGGAAGGAAAGTTTATGTAAGTTTAAATGCTCCTTATCTGTAATTGATAGTTGCTTAATACCAGCTGTCTGTTTTACTAACGTTGAATATAGATTGTTTTGTAAAACTATACAAGCAAGAGGAAAGCAATACGCCACATTAAAAATAAAAATCTAAAGACATAAAACTCATAAACGGAGTTTAGATTAAATATTAAAGAAAATTAAGGGAAAGACCTTACGACAATTGTGTATAAAACTGCCACTTCATTTTTTTTCAGAATTGACATAGAACTGAAATTCTAAAGTAATATACCTGCAAGACGGCCACGTTTTATTAAATAAACCCGAGAAGAAAAATTGAGCAACATTATGAGGGATATGCAGAGTTCACACACTTTATCTACACTGAATTTTCTGGCCATGTGATTTTTCTTAAATTTTCCGCACCGCTATTATTTTCAAAAAGGTCATTGGTGACATTGCAACAATCAAAAACGCTGAATACTTTATCCTACGTCGTTTAGTAATGATTAAAGCTACACTGTGAAAACGTGTTTAGCAAACACCTAATTTGTCCCACTTTGTAAACACGTTTAAATTCTAATCATGTTTAGCAATCAAACACTAAATGTTTAGCAGTAAACGTAAAAGGCAAATGTTAAGGAATAAGACACGTGAGTTTAGTATCTAAACGTGTTTACAAATTGAGGCAAAAGGTGTTTAGAGTAACGTTTAATTCCTTAACACCTCTTACAGAGTGTAGTGTCGCCTTCGTATTTTACTGGTTCACAGAAAAGCTTACCAATGCAAAGGATTGAATTACACGCACAATGAACATTACCCTTACTTCCTTACCTTAGTTATCACATTTGAATTTTACTAAATGTGGTTTCATACTGAACAGCTGGTGAAATCATACAATGGATTTACTTTTATCAATATCAAAATTGATTCCGATAACAGTATTGCTCATGACAAGTTTAAATATGTGACCAAGGATAATTTGTGATGTCGTTCTCGAAAACACGAATTATATTGTACCTAATACTTGAAAATCACGCGACATTGTGTCAGAGAGTGGTCACTTAACAGCTAAACAGTTAAAACACTCGACTTGCAGCCGGGAGGTCAGAGTTCGACTCCTGACCGGGTCATACGTACCGAGTCTTCAAAAATGGATCATCCTGCCGCTGTGCTTGGTGCTCAGCATAAGCAATAGTGTAGGGGTTAGAAGCCAATGAGCCACAACTGGAAAAAAGGCCTTGGTCGGCCCAACTTAAACAAAACGGTTAGAAACTGAACCGTTAATCTCCATCTAACTAATTAACTGACAAATTAACAAAAATATAAAAATCCCCTTCAGTGTAAGCTTACGCAACAAAAAGTCTAATTTTTGAAAACCATATAAGGGAATTCCACTTTAAACTAAAGAAACACAGGAAAATATGTTGTAGTCTTTGTTTTGAATAAGGTTTTGTTTTTACTGGACCTAAAATGGATTAAAGTGGAGAAAAACAGAGTCAGGTAAAATTTTGGAAGCCGGGTATTTTGTGGTGTTTGTTTTGAACAAAGTTTTCTTTATTTCTGGATTCGGAAAGGGTCAAACTAAACAAAATTAGAAACAGGTTAAATTTGGTGAGTCGGAATGTGGTCTTCTTTGCTTTAAATAAGGTTTTCCTTTTTGCCGCAATGGAAAAGAGCTACGCTGAAGAACAAACAGAGTCAGGTTAAGTTTGTTTGGGAAGCCGGGTAGCTTCCGGTCTTTGCTTTAATTGGGGTTTTCTTTTTTTTTCTGAATTTGAATAGGGGAAAAACCAATGAATAAGAGGAGCAGGTAATGTACAGAAAGGATATTTAGTGATTTTTTTTTTATAAAAAAGGTTTTCTTTAACTGAAAAAGCTAATGTTAGGGAAGTGTTTTTTCGTAATCTTTATTTTGAACAAGGTTGGCTTCCTGCCGTACTGGATTTGAATACTGTATTGCTAAGCTGATTAAGAAGAGAAAAGAAGAAGGTAATGTTTGGGAAGGTTATGTTATAATCTTTGTTTTGAATTAACTTTTCTTTTTGACTGGTGTGATCTGGAGTGATTGGAAAACCGATGTAGGTTTTAAGTTTACTTCCATTCACAGTTATTTTAAATGTATCTTTCGTGGTAAAACGAAAAGATACAAAAAGTACATCCAAGATCTCCCAAGATCGTCTTATTTTCTCTTGCGAAACTACGTCTGCATGACCTAGCAAGTTTGTTTACCAATAAGGGGAATAGCATACCACCACTTGTCTAACAAATTGATGAAATTGCTTACACAGCAGAGAATAATATTTATTTCATTTTGATTTCTAATGCCTCGTTATCTGTGATAAATGGGTGTTTAGTACCTGCACTTTTTATTCACGTTATGATATATTGTTCTCAAGTTATGAGTGAGGCCACCATAAACATGTCATGATTTATGCAGTAATTTACATAGTGAGGCTCCAGTTTACGGGTTATAGTCTGATTTATGAGACGCTAAGTGAATTTCTCTAGGAAACTGTCAATAAAATGTCAATTCTACTTTAAAAAAAAAAAAAAACAGTTACGTGTTATATGAGAAAAAATCCTCTTGGTGTTTTCAAAAGAAGAGAATCTTATACAATCCCGGAAGGCTAAAATTGAACAGGTACCATCTTACAGCTGACCATAATTTTCTATCTTTGCTGAGATTTTAAGCGAGCGGTTATGAACTAATTTCTAATCTCATGTCATTTTCTTTGAATGATGGCATGATACCTGTTGTCTTTCAAATTACCCGAGGATTCAGGGACTAATTGGACTACCCTGTTCTTTTTATCATATCTTGGTATATGCTTCTATCTGTCCCTCTTCTTCATGAGCTCCCAGCTTCCTCTCATCTGAGTGGGAGAGGGGGGAGATGATACAATCCAGAAAGTGTAGCCCCTATATGTACACTTAAAAAAATCTCGGTAAATTTAAGGAACAAAGAAGGGATGAATAAAGATTACACAAACTTTCTGAAAAATTTTTGCCAGTATTTTCTGAAATCTTAATGTATCTACTTATATTTCTCTGTTCATTTACAGCGACCTTAATTAAACAGTGTGCAAACAAATCGACTGAAGTGAGTTGTTATATTCATATTGAATATACGTTATGAAAGAATTCAAAAACGATTTCAACCTTATCTCATTCAGTGTAAAATATTTTAGAGTAGAAAACAAAATGTCTTATCGTTTTTATTCTTCGTAACATTCAGTTACTAAAACTGATGAAGCGACAAACAGTGGTCATACCTCTGGGGTAATATCCCTCCATTTATCCAACTTCCTGAATCAAGCAGAGTTGTATTCCTATTGTTTGACATTTACTATTCAAATTAAATGTCATCCACTCTTAAAGTTATTCTTGTTCTAACGAATAGGACTAACGATAAATGAAAATAATAAATGATACTTTGCAATTTTCGACATCTGTGAATACCATGACATTGCTAAGATATGTACATATTTTCCAATTCCAAAGATGATACAATTATGATTTGTATATAAGTTACAGGGCGTGTGTTGAGCATTCAGAGAGAACATTACAAGCAACCGATTTTGGAAATTGCCATGGTTAATCTACGAAGGTGATTCTTCATGTATACAGTTGATACCTTCCAATACGAACTTTATTAGTCCTGTTTCTTAACAAAATCTTCATAATGAATGTGTTGAAAAAAAAATATAAAACCATAGGAGCATATGAAAAATTTGAAAAACACACTATGATCGTACTTTGTCACATAACTCTCTAACTCCAACATGTAATCTAACAACTGTTGCATGCGATCGTGACAAACGTTGGGGTGCAGCAATTGCCCATAATGGTACAAAGAGCTTATAATATTAAGTAAAACTATTCCAATGCTTCATCAACACTAAAGTCCCCTTTTTACCCAATACTTTGTCAGCTGACATAATGTCACCTAGGTGTTAACTCCAGGTAAATCTGGTCTTTTTACCCCCCTAATCCCACACGTTTCATTTGGCACTCAACCAGGTGCTATTCGAACACTGTTAATAAAATTGGCCAATCAACTGCAATAGGGAAATATTCCTCTTTAATCAATCGTTTAAATGTAGCATTGCAGTATATCACTTTGCTTAACCTTTCAGCTAAATAACACGATGAAACACTGAACAAATTAACAAGATATGAATATGCAATATCAAAACCAAGGGTTATTGCTATAAGTGAATCCCTTTTGTTTTCTGTCTGCCGTCGACAACAACGTTTCTATAAAATGTTCAAGTACAGACTGTCATACCTTACTTTTTCAGCTAATAGTCAGAAGACCTGTTACTAGCTAGTCTCCCGTTTTCTCGGACCAGAATAAATTCAGTAAGTTTTATGATCAGTTTGAGAACCAACAAGTTAGTGTGGTATACCATTCAAAGATATCACTCTCGCTAGAGTTTAGTACATATTCGTTTGTGCATGCGTAAGTTATACTAATTAGAGAAATCCCTTCTCGGCATTTTGGCTAAGATCATGTTTAGTATTTGTTATTTTTATCCAGTCTAGAATATAGACTCGCATGACAGATCAGTGTTGTAAATAGTCTGAAGACCTTTAGGTTTGTTAGTCATTAGTATTGTCTTTTTGAAACGAAGTTTAACTGGGAAGCATAACTCTTTGAAATTGTTTATTTAATTTATCCGAACGGCACTTGGTCAGTTAGTGGGAAACGAAATCTAGTTCACAACAAATGATGGGTACAGTAAGCTGATAAATGTAATGAAGAAGTAATATCTTCAGTTTTTCAACGACGACTTTTGAAGCTAAGCAAAAACAGTTTTCAGGGTATACCTATATTTCATACATCCACAAAACCTCGAACATAAATGTGCAAAAGCATTAAACTAGGATTTAATGATCTCTCTCTGTAGAAAAAGTGATTAGCTCTAAAAACAATTCAGGGTCCCTTAAGAGGTCGTCGAAGTGGTCTCTTCGCGAAAGGTCGAAACCTGGTTTTCAACGTTCATTGAACACTGCCGAGGATGACAAACAGCATGAAATTGTTAATGCGTTTTTCTAAAACATACTGATGAAATATTGTTTAGACCATTGACTTGGTGGTCTATATATAAAACAGATAGGAGAACTACTTCATTCATATTGCATAGTGTTGGTGATAAAAGTTTGTTTCGATGAAACTTCTACTAGAAAAAGTTAAAGTACTTTTATATTGTTTTCTAGTTCAATTCAAATCATTTATTCGTAGAAGTAAATTCAGTATACAACCAACTGCACTTTTTTCTATATTGCTATGACATTCCTGGTACAAAGCCGCGAGATGTAACAAGTGAAGACTCGAGTCACCAGTTTCCAAAAAGGAAATGACTCCAGGAGTTATAGCACGTATTTCCTCATGTAGATGGTAGTACAGTGACTGGAGTCACTGACTCGTTTCGAATCACAATTAAAGTAGCAAAAGAGTTGATTTCAAAATTGTTCGATTCGTCGAAACTCTTTCAAGTATAGGCTATCTCTTTCATTTCAATCTTCTGTAGCTTCAAAATACTATATTAATAAGTCCGTAATATAGGGAGCACTTATGATAAGTGTAAGACGAATGTTTCTCGATAATGTCAGATATTTACTTCTGCAATTCGCTAGATGAATGTTTACTTCTACATCGAAATTTAAAGTCCTCTTCTATTTTGCTCAGCTTAACGATGTCACCCTCCTTCCTCAAAGTTTGCGTTACTTTTGCAGTACTCCTTGCGTTCATCATTGATGCAAGTAAGTTTTTTTATTTGTTTTATTTATTCTTTTTCCAAATGTGGCTCACTGGCTTTTATTTCCGGCTACATTGCTTTTCATTGGTGAGCCCCCGACCAGGAATCGAACTTCGAATCTCCTGGTTGGATGCTCTAATCATAGGCCATATCCAGAAGGGTATTAAATGAACAAATGACATCGAAATTTATGTTGTCTTTATTTGGTGGTTGGAGGGAAGCTGAGACGTTTGATGACGAATCTATTTTTACCTAAAATTGTGTGATGTTAAACTGTTAAAACAGTTTGTACTTTTACGGCCAAGACTCGGGGATGAAATTACTAACTACTATGTGATAGTTAGAGGTGTTAAATAAATAAACATGAAAGCAACATAAGATATTTTGTCTTTTACAAACTTGTTCCATAAATACAAATGAGCTAAAGCACACACTTGTGATTATATACATTAATTACTAAGCTTAATGCTAACGTTTTCTTTCTAATCATCAAATAAAGAAACTTGGAGAAATGGTATCCGAGTATTATATGAATTAAGTAAATACTTCAAATTTATATTCTTTTCTTGAAAAATGTTCTTTTAACTGTCTAACCGACAATTGTATGATGGATACTAAGAGTAGGAAAATTAAAAAGAGTAAAACCTAGCATTTCTTTAGAGAAAAGTTATGTCATTTGTAAGTGGTTAACTAAGAACATATTGCTAGATATTTAAAGGAGAAATCCCCTTTAAATGCGTTGTGATACTTGCTCAGAGAGCTTGTGGTCAGTTTAAGACCATAAAAAACCGTTTCTCAACTGATATAAAGAGTATCCAAGGGGTGGTCCAATTTTATCTTTCATCTGGTAAAACGTTTTGGGCGATGAGCACGGTTTACTGTTTGTATAGTAACCAGTTATAGCTAGAATAATTACCTTGTATATGTAAGCCACTGTCACAAGATGACTATGTAAAGCGAAGAAAGTGAAGGTAACAAAACAATGAAAGATAAGAGTCGAGATGAAAGCTTGGGAATCATCGTCTAATCACCACATATATTCATCATCCGTTTATGTAGCCTAAATGGATTTTCTTTTGGGAAGGTAGACAACCGCAGATGAAAAAAAAAAACAAATATTTAGAAAGAACACCGCAAACTTTACAGGCAACAACTTCAATTTGAACATGCGGGAGAAAGCAAAGGAAATGGGTGTAACTTTCACCAGAATGCTTACTAAAGCCTATGATCCTTTTTAATATACCAAGCCAGTGAGCCGCAACTGGAAAAAAGGCCGTGGCTGGCTCGACTTGAACCAAATGGTTGGAAACTGGGCCATAAAACTCCATCTAAGTAATCTTTAAGATATCAGACATAATTTGTTTCTGGACTATTCTTTTAATACATTCCTCATTGTACTTGCCCATACAAGGTTGACTTGTTAATAAAAAACTCACGGGGCGATGACCATTGCTAAACAAGAAATTTCCTAGCCGGTCAGTCCTAATTCCTACCCCTAAGTCCTAACCCTAGCAAAGAATTTAATTGATACAATACGAAGGCCAATCAAAATACACCTTGTTAAAGAGTGTGTACTAGCGGGAAACCCACTGGAGACCCATTGTACCAAACTGGAGAACAACCAGCTAGGGTTCTGCAGCCTAATTCAATTGCAAATTAAGGTTAACTTAGAAATTTTGTCACATTGTATCGCCTTTGTTTCTCTCGTAATTTTGTCAATCCATGTCTTAACACCTTTCATTGATCTAAAATATCCGTTGCACATTTTTCCCACTGTACTTTCTCGGTTGAAAAAGCCCCATGAATTCGTATCTTTGACGCAGAGCATACATGTTTATTCACATTACTTGATTCTTCCACTGTGAAGGAGAAGAATACCGTAGGGAGTCCCCCACCTGAATATTAACACTTCAGGATCGGCCGAGTTCGAATTGCATCTATATAGGAAGTGCGCCTTTGAAGTTTTGGGCTTCATGACTTGGCCTATTTTGCAACGATAGAAAACCACAAATCACAAACTGAATTTCATTTTTTTTCAGGTATTCACAGCCAAACAATAACTAGGGTGTACTTTTTTTTGAAAACATCAAGGAATAATGATCGTTTGTCATTATACACGTGATTTCTATTAACTTCGGAACATGACATACCTATTTGGTATATGTTTTTTCACTTATATCACTAATTTGACAGATCATTAATATCACTAATTTGACAAAGTGGTCAAGAAAATTTTAATTTTATTCCCGCATTTTTCAATTTCATTTTTGTACATAACTTCACTTCATTTTTATGGTCCGACATTCATTTGGTAACTAATTTACCACTGATTTTGATTTTGTTCATGTTTTATGTACAAATACAAATCAATCCTTAAAAATCATTTGTACGTTGCTACCCAGTATCTTAAGGTTAGCAGATGAAATTCGTCACTGCAGTGCTGGATTCGGAACTCAAGGTCAAAATATAAATGTCCAAAGTTCGCTATTCAATGTGTTGTAAAAGTTTTTTATGTTTTATATCTTTTTCTTTTAATTTATCCCGTGCTTCATACTATTAATTTATTTTATATTTAATTGGATTATGTCTTAAACAATTTACTGGGGATAGATATTAGGCATCTGTACAAAACAATGGACTCGCCGAAAGCATGAAAGTCTAAACAGAACATAAAAACGCTCAAAGTTGTATTTGCAAGCATTTAACAGTTCGGGAGATAACCTCTTTCGGGGGAAAACGGTTTTTCACCCGATCGGGGGAAAATACGGTCATGGGTGGCGCCATTTTCAAATTTCTCCCCTGATGCTTTGCGATCCTACCGCGCAATTTAAACGGAAACAAACGTTCAAAGCACCTGGAAAATTTAATCGGTCTTAGGAAAGAGAAATTTTGGAATATTTAGAAACTTTGTGGCTAGGGGAACATAAAAGCCGGATCATGTTTGGTAGTTCACCGCACAAATTTTGAGATATCGAGCAATTTTGCCACGTTCTGTGTCCTAAGCTTAAATTATAGACTCGACACAGCCGCAAGATTTGTTCAATTTTTTTCTGCAGAAAGCTGTGTAAGTTATTCGTGCTAGCAATTGAGCCCATTAGTACGTTCTTGAAAGTTTTTTTAAGATTTCTGTCTGTGGTGGCGAACAATTACCTTGTATTTGAACATATCCACATTTATAAAACAAAGCGACGACTGTGAAGAGGTACACACTAAGTGCTCATGAATATTCATGCTGCAAATTTTCTCCCGATCTGGTGATTTCTCATTTTCACCCGAAAACGGTTATCTCCCGAACTGTTTAAGATTTCCAGTTTTAATTTTTTTTTTTTTAAATTAGATTTGTAAAATGATTTTGACTTGATCTCTCTTCATGTAATAGACAAATTTTCAATTAAGATTTATTTTCGAGTAAGTTCATAATGAAATGAAATTTAAAGGTAATTTTTACCAACTTTTTTCTGGTTTGGTGATATATATCGGCTCCGAAACAAATATCTTAATTTGATATTAACTGGGTAACTACAACTTAGCAAACGGTCTGCACTGTGTATCACTGTGAACTGACTTAACGAAACACTTTCTACAACCATACTTGGTGGAGACTATGTAAACATATACAAGTTTATATCATATTTTGTACAGTTATAACGTCTCTTTTAACAGCCAATCATAATAACATCTGTTAAAATAACATTTGATATTTGAATAAGGTGAAAACACATTTACTCCCACATCCACTCTTGTATTAGGTACTAAGTGTTATCTAATCATGACTGAACTCTTAATTTACTACGAATTTATTGATATTATTTTTATCTTTCATATTTTTCAAGGCATGGCAGATTACTATTGCTTCTATGAAGGTACTCTTGTAAAGCTGTTTGATACCGTTATCTTACCCGGTGGTAGATCAGCTATGTGCTCTTCTAAAGGAATGTAGTGATTTGAGGTACATGACACTTCGTATTCTTATTGCCATTGTAATTATCATTATTCCCAGGTAACATTTGATATATGGGGCCCTTATGAGTCCCATTTCTTGGCCAACAAAGGTGGGCTCTGCTAGAAATGGGCTTCAACATTTGCTGACTGCATGAGAACATATCCCCTTTCTTTTGAGAAGTCACCGCTCTTAGTGCCATTCATACATCGTCGTCCCTGGTCAATATTTCTTTTCCTTAAGAAGCGGGCACATTACATCGATTTCGGATAAGATTCCGATCCGATTTTTCGGTCAAAAAGAACCAAAAATTTTTCAACCGGTGTAAATGTATGACTTGCATCTGATGTCTGTGAAAATGTAATTATAATTAGTTTTTTTCGTGACGTCACACTGACATTTATTTTTTTTATCAGCAAGCGTAGTCCGATAAGGTTTGCCTATCGATGTGACGTTACAAAATAATTAGCATAATTTTTGTAGTCTCGCGGGAAGCTACAACTTATATATTTACTCAAGTAAATTTTCCGACCAGAGATGGAGGAGAATATTTTAGCAAAAATTGATTTGTTGGACAGTCAGTTGTGTTTTTAATCCAGCTCACACACAGTCAGTTTGCGTCATGACATTTGTGCTCGAGCACATTAAACTAAGAAAGGAAAAAATAAGGGAGGGGATTTCCTATTTTTTGGATAAGACAAGAGATTCTACAAAAACATTGGTTTCCAACATTCGGTGTAAATTGTCTAGGATATATGAATAGTTCGCTTGTATGTAATTAAAAGTCAATCAAACCATTTAAAGTGTATTACAACGGGAAAACATGTAAGGTGCTGTGCTCAACTCCGTTGATATAAACCTATTAAAGGTTTACTGGGAATCTTCATAAGTTCATTAAATGTAGAAATAGTACGAAAATGTGGAACTTCTCGAGCTGAGTAATGTGCTTATCTTGTCCAACGTCTTTATAAAATCCCTTATAACCACAACTTGATAACCGGGATTAGCAGACTAAGCCATTTCAAACAGAGTACTTGTAAAATCAAATGCGTGTAATGGATCGATAGAATGGATGTAGAATGGAAGTATGAGCCTGTTATGGCAGAATAAATGCCCCAATGTTGGGACCATGCTATGTATTAGTATTATTTTTATGGACTGCTGCACATGGAAAGGTACCTGTGGAGCCAAGCTTCAACAAAATTACTAGCAAAAAAACATTTGGCCGATAAAAGGTTTTGTAAGAACTATTACAAAAGCACGTTAAACGCATCAGGAAATATCAAAAGAGCAAAGCAGAATTCAAAGTAAAGGTCCTTTAGGTACAACATTAGTGCATAGTAAATGAAATTTTATGATACAGTCACATAAAAACACTTCTTTATGACGAAAATTATGGCAGCGGTTGTTCTTTTTATTGATTCATTATTTACAAGAAGTTCTTATGTCTCATAAGTAATTAAGAGACTGTGAAAACTGGCTTGCTCCTATTAATATATTCAGCCAATACTTATTTTCGTTTCGGTGATATTTGTTTTTTCTTCAGGTTTTCAGTCTTCAAAGAAACATTTCCTTAAATCGTCAAGAATGGCTCTTCTCATCTCATGATTGGATCTATTTATAACTTCTCTTATTGTAATACTTGGTGGTGGGTTGTCAATAAATGTAAGCTTGTTAAATGAAGGCTTTGAAATTAAACTGAAAACTGATCTAGAATGGTGTGAGTTTTTGTATTGTTCAAATTGATTTACATTTCACATCAACAAACCTCTTCGCAATCTCAACTGAACATATCGTGTTGAGTAATGTAAAACATCGAGGAAGTTTATTGAACATATCCTCGTTTTCACAAATGTGAAAACTCCGTTCTGACGAACACGAATAGTGTGGTAGTTATGAGCAAGTCAAGGTACCACCCACATTTTATATGAATAAACTCGAAAATTTCAATTGAATATTTTCCTCTTAGTGTATATGCAATGCACCGAATGGAAAAGATATTGGCTATATAATTTCATACAAGTATTGAAGAAGAAACCCTACTTTGCTTGTAAAACTTTTTGCCTCTACAAAATTTGAGCTTCGGGCGAGCTCATTTTTCATAGGAGAGCGCTATCTAACTTAAGTAAAGTAAAGGTAGGTGGGTGCTACTATTGACGTCACGTGACAGCCATCAAACCGCAGTTATTTCAGGGTAAGCCTGGGTCATACGTGTGACTCGTGCGTACGAAAAATTGCATGAATTTGCCTGGGTTTGTAAGGTGAATACAAATGCGATTTTAATAAGCCGGGTATGAAATTAGTTTGATTCTCATGATCAAGTTTAACCGCTTTTTGATCTTATGCGTCATTACAGCGGACCTTCATCAGTAGCAAATCTGACACCCTTTCCACTGCTTGTGTTGTTTTTATAAACTAAGGTCTCGATATCTGAGAGATCTTCATGATTTTTAGCCCCTTTGTGAAGCTAGCATTATTGGCGCGGATTTGGCGGAAAACGCCTCGCACATTCCCCGAAAAGGCGTGAAAAGGGGTTTTTCTCAGTGAATTTTCCCTACTCCTATTTTTACAATTTAAAATACATACAAAGCACAGAAGAATACCAAAAATATCGGTGCTGTCAAAAGATAACATGCGATTATTATTTACTAGATAAATGTGATAAATTCCTTGCAATAAACAAGTGAGAGCTGAGAGAACGGGGAGGGGGTGAGTGTCTTCTTTAAACCGGGAATGAGAGAAAAAAGAACGTTTAGGTAAAGCAGAAAGATTTATAGTCATTGCTTCATTCTATGTAGATATACTGATTGAATAATTGCAGATGAGTTAGAAGGAGGATTTGACGCATCCCTCAATAATTGAGCTCAAGTTTGTAAGACGTTTAGTAGAACCCTTATGGTTTGTAAATCCTGACAATATGGGTATGTGCACACATACGCACCAATTGCCATCATCGATAAACCATGTTGAATTTGTTATACTTATGTGTATATTTTTAGCACAAGCAGTCAACCATGCTAGATTTAAAATCTATACGTAGGAAAAATTAATGTTATAACAGATGTAACTTTTGAGGGCCATTTTGGGCAGTAAAAATATATTTTCAGGATTGTTTTGAAAGATTTTTTCTTCATATGATCATCTATTTTAAGTATAAAAATGTTTATTCAATATGATCCCTACTTTGTTCGATAATGAAAACTTAAGTCACAAATTTTCTACAGCAAGTAATGCCTCATAACTCAAAATATTATGACGCATATTCTTTTCATGTCAGAAATCAGTTTCTTCTCTAGGAAAGAAACCTTTAATATCAACAAAAAACCCCAATCGTCTAGTTTTTTTTACTTCAAACATTTGATGAAGTAAACATTTGGACCTACAACGTAAAAAGAAAAGATTTTTGTGATTTTCATGTATTATAAAAAATACTCATACAATTCTCCTGAGATTTCATGAGATCTCATGAGAATCGTGTAAGTCCTCATGAGAATTGTATGAGATCTCGTGAGAGTCATATGAGATCTCATGAGAATCGTGTGAGATCTCATAAGAATTGTATGAGATCTAATGAGAATTGTATGAGATCTCATGAAAATTGTATGAGATCTCATGAGAATTGAATGAGATCTCGTGAGAATTGTGCGAAATCTCATAAGAATCGTGTGAGTTCTCATGAGAGTGGAATGGAAAATGATATGAGAAATGTCACAATCTTGATGGGGCAAATGACAGAGAGATTTCGAGAGTTTCTGTTGAGGACATGAGAAATACATGTGAGTCCCATGAACTAGCTGTTTAATGTTGTACCACAACTGCTGGCCAAAAAATTAATGTCAACAATATATATAGCTCATGTGAGAAGCATGAGATATCCCAGGAGAAAATTCCTGTTGAAACCTGTTGAAATTCTGACAGGTATGAACAGGTATTAACAGGCAATTAACAGGTATTAACAGGTATTAACAGGTACTAACAGGTATGAAGAGGTTTCCTACCAGTATGAACAGGGATTCAACAGGTAGCTGTTAATATGTAAAAGGTACTAACAGGTATCCAACTGGTATGAACAGGGATACAACAGGTGCCTGTTAATGTCAACAGGGAATTAACAGGTAATTCAATTGGTCATGTGAATATTCTGTAATAGGTTCCAGCAGTGACGGTGCTATTTGAACAGGTTATTTCCATACAAAATTGTCTTCGACCACTTGCAAACGTGCATGTACCATATGGGGTCGGAAACAGTTGGGTACGATTACAATCCCCTCCCCGAATACTAGTAGCTCACACAAGTTCAAAGATATTTTTTGTTGCACAGAGAAGTATATCCCCTTCTCTCCTGTCATTGCCACTACCCCCCCCCACCCCCCACTCCTTTTATACCCGGGACTCCTAGCTGCATGCATGCCTCCAACATCTTGTTTTTGACACAGATTCCCCGGTATATAGGCAAATACTTAACTCCCAACAGAACTTGCCTCCAAATTTTTCTTGCGCTTATAATAATTAAGGCATCCTGGTCTCCTTCTAAAATTTATTTAACCAAGTGCTTCATTTTTATTCTATCTTCTCTTCTTCTAATACCACATAGTAGCAAAACAGTCTAAATCCCTTTGCTGCTCTCTAAGTATACATACTTCTTATCTCTCGTGCAGCAATGCACATAACAAAGCAATAGTTTGCTTGAACAAAGGATTACCTTCATGGAACTTTGCAGTGACACAGTTCTCTGTACACACAGTGTTGAGTGAGGTTGCTAGATAACAGCTGCCTGTGTATATTGTGCACATACTGCATGTACTATTACTATTGCATGCATACACTGTACAGTACAGAGCCAGAGCTGAGTTTTCTGAGCATGCGTCACATTCACAAATTCAAAAAGGTGCAATGAAAGTGAAGGCAGCAGAGGAAGATTTCTTTACAAAAAATACTCTGAAGCAGAGTAAGTCATTTATATTTTATGATCCATTTGTTGTTCCAGTTTTACACCAAAATGCAGTGCAATTTGAGGGTCATGGTGGCTGGGCAAATAGTATTTAATTGTCACTGTTCTGTTTGGCTTATCCATAAACATTAGCCTAGGCTAGGCCTAACGTTACTTGTGTTGTAACGTTACTATTGCAGTATACATTACACTTACATTACAGTTACAGTGTGCAGCCTATACTTAAACTGTAAATATAGTGCACGGGCAATGAAAGCTGGGGATTCAAGTGGATATAAAGGTGTTTTCATACCATAAGCATAACTGAAGCCTATAGGCCCTGGCATAACCTTGAATGGTGCTGAAGTATATCATGTATGTATGTACAGTGGTTGTTCCAAAGTTTTAACAGGTTCTAAATTCGAACACCTCATTTACATGCTTATTTATTCACTGATCGATGCAAAATTGTCAGTTTTACCACACAATATGAGGCCAGAATTAATTCTTAAAGATATTTGAATAAATTGAAGAAAAGAATGATTTTAATGAGATGTTCAAATTTAGAACCTCTTTGAACTTTGAACTAACCATCTATGTTCCGACACATGATGGCTTATGTAATTACTGTAGGCTGGTTCATCCTTTTTAAACCAATTTTATTGGCACTGGCCCCAGGTGGATAAATGATTAAATTAATGCAGTATGGTGGTCTTCTGTTCAAGATAAGTTTCCCTAAGCTTTACATTTTTTGCTCTAGAAAAATTTGTTTACGGTACCTAAACTTTCAAAATTTTAGATTGTGCAACTTCCAGAGCCCTTCTCATTCATAATATTTTGAGATGAAGCTATTGCTGGGGTGTACAATATGTTTGACAATGAACAGTTTGACTATGCCTTGAGCTATTTTCTTTGAATGTTATGTTGGAACATTTGACATTTCAACAGCAAAATTTCCCTTTAAGGTTAGTGGATGGGAGATTACTGTAGGTCAAACTGATTATTTTTATGAAGACTTGGATTAAATCAATGCTGAACAACGTTACTCATGATTCTTAATACTCAATACTTAATTTCTCACTGCGTAACCTCTTTCCATTGAAGTATTGTCAGTTGCTTAAAGTCTAAATTATGAGCTTAATTAAGACCTAGGGTTACTGTAGGCCGATGCATATTGTAATGCTTGTACTTACGTAGTATCATAGTTTTATCCAAAGTATCCCCATGGCATCTCAAAAATTTGACTCCAAGTTACGTACTGTATATATAGTCTTAAACAAACACTGTCAGTTGTACTGAAAAAAGCTTATTCGATCTGTACTTTCCTGGTGGGTTGGTGTTGTGGGGGAAGGGTACTCTCCAATACTGTTCATATTTAGTATGAAAGTGTAATCACTATTTTTCTTCAATCTGCATTGATTTGCATTGTGTTTAAAATTTATTTATTTTTTATTCCATTAACAGCGTGAGTTTGATGGTAAAACACTACACAGATGAGGGAGCTACAGTATTTGCCGTTGTTTCTTCAATAGCTTACCCGTTTACAGCTATGTTCAGAAGTTCTGTCATTTAGTGAAATCAGCGTTTAGTGGATTGGAATCACGGTACAATTGGCATTAAAAGAGCCTTAACTGACGGAGTTTATACGCCTTATCTGTGAAACTTTAAAATGTTATTTAGCAACGTACTGTATTCTGCGAACTGATCAAAATATGTATTCGTACTTCCAGTAAAAATGGTTTGCCT
Source organism: Holothuria scabra (assembly GCA_037179385.1). Taxonomy (NCBI): domain Eukaryota; kingdom Metazoa; phylum Echinodermata; class Holothuroidea; order Aspidochirotida; family Holothuriidae; genus Holothuria; species Holothuria scabra. Next base: position 7,767,186 of record CM074179.1, read on the forward strand.
GGGAATATCTTCTGAGCCTGCCATCAATATCTTTGTACTTTTTTTGAGCTGTGTTGGCCATCAAATTCTTGAATCATATTCAGGACAGAGGTTAGCAAGTTCTACAGTACCTTTCAAATGTTTCCTGTGGAGTGAATGAGTTTATAGATTGGAGACCTACAGTACTGTACTCTGCTGTACTTTAGAGAAAATGGATAATGTACAGTAACTAATGTGAAACAGTTACTAGCAGAAAACCGTCCAAATGAATTACAACTCACTAGTGCATTTCAGTATGTTAACTACGTATGGCTATAGAGGACTACCTCAATTTGCAAAAAGACAGATGTACTGGTTTCATAGCTCAGCATTTCTTTTACAGTGTCTGAAAATTTGAACATTCCTGCTTATACTTGAAAGTTCCTCTTTGGTTACTGTATGATTCACTGAGATGAGTACCTGGCCAATACTGTAGGAGGATGGCTAATTGAGAAATTTGAAACTTTCGGTAAATGTGATCATTTCATGTCTTTTGTGAACCCATATGAGGACAAAAGAATGCAATGCAACATTTTACACTTTGATGTAATTGTTCATGGAACTTGTTATAGCTGAAAACTATTCCTTTAGCCCCTTACGGTTGAAGGCCCTCCATTTTTTTTGCCTTGGACAAAACTTAAGTTAAGAAAATATTTTATCATGGACAAATTTTTGTTTTTTTAATTTAGCAAACATGTGAAAGCACTGATTCATATGACTTTTTCTTTCAATTCTTTTAACCATGAAAAACACTTGTTTTGTATCGGAAATTGTGAAATGACTGCTTGATACATGTTTGTAGTACTGTAACTACAGTTTTTACCTTGATCAAACTTTGATTTAAATTGGAAAAATTCCATTTTCACTCTTCAGTTCAACCAAAATCGAATCAATGTTTTTGGGCCTTTTCTTCCTTAGCCACAAGTGTTACACAACCTCGCTGGCAAGCCTGCTTATCTCGTACCATTCCATGTAGCCGTTATAGAAAAGCATTATGTGGTCAAAACTTGGAATATGCAGGATTCTAGCCAGGAAAAAAATGTCAAACTGGATCATGGGAGTTAATCAACATTGCATCATTCTCACATGATGTTGGCCATATCTCAAGATTTAAATGACATTGTCTTTGGTCAGTTGCCTGATTTTTTGGTTATTTCCAATATCAGCACAATCATTCAATCAATTGAATGTTTATGTGTCTGATACTGTGCAGTGTAGCCTACAGTATGTTTAGAGTACGCATGCAGTATGATGAAATTCAAACTGGGTAGTGAAATTTCAAACTGGGTGCTGACTTAAAAAAAGGAAATTCAAACTGGGTGCAGCACCCAGTTTGAATGGCCTGGCTAGAACATCAACTGTGTATATAGTCTCATATGAAGTACAGTATTGCTATATTTAATTTCTTCTCTTTCATATGGGTTAGTGATTTATCAAACCTGTGGTTTAATGAATATTTCAATTTTTATAACTTAACTGGGTTATTATCTACATGATGTGTGCTATCCATCATCACTTTGCTACAATGGAATGCTACTAGGGTTTGACTACACATGCAGTACAGTATGTATATCATAGCCAAATAAATTTTGTCAGCCAAATTTTTGTTGTACTTGTACATCTGTACAATTAGATCTCTCTGTTTCACACAACAAACCATTCACAAATCTTGCTCTGACCTTGCCAGAATTGAACCCCCAACCTCCCTGTTGCAAAAATCCATCACTATATAGTTGTTCCTGTTAAAACATTTTGCACCTGCTGAAGACCAGTTGAACCTGTTAGAGACCATGTGTACCTGTTGAAGACCAGTTGCACCTGTTGAAGACCAGTTAGGGCTATACCTGTTGAAGACCAGTTGCACCTGTTCATACCTGTTCACTCCCTGTTTAGACCTGTTCACTCCCTTTTGAGACCTGTTCATACCTGTTAAGACCTGTTCACACCTGTTGAGACCTGTTCATACCTGTTAACACCTGTTCATACCTGTTGTGCCTGTTCCAATTACCTGTTCAACAGGTCTCAACAGGAATTTTTCCCTGGGATCTCCTGTATAGTAAGAATTCTGTCTCTATATTTAAAGAGGAAATTTACATGGACATGTTTACTGTTCATCATCATGAATAGCATAAAAGTAATGCTCTTAGTCAATATGTACGTTGCCAAAGTGCTTATACTTTGTAACATACCTGTACATGATGGAAAACAAGCATCAACAAATTACATTTATTTGATCTAATTAACTCAGAGGGCACATTTCTTTTCACAAAAACAGGCTGCCTACTTGGTTTCTAAATATGTAAATAACTAGTGTACTTTAATTAATTACTTGGGCACAGCACCAAAAACCTTTTTTTTTTCCTCCTTAGCATTAAACACTGCAAGCACATGCAGCCTAATTCTCACCAAACTCACCGTTCACGAAATTTAATACCACACACACTAAATGAACACACAACACTGTACAGTTTACTACCATACAACTCATGTACACACTGTTTGCAGGGCTTGCATATGCATGCCATGCTTCACTAAACTTCCCCTCTTCATCTCTTTAGATGTTCAAGGGGAAGTCCATTGTGATTGGTCTATTGAGGTATGACTAACAAAGAGGTCTTTTCAAATGCTGCACAAAGCAATGGGTAGACATGCATATAAACCAACCCTTAGTATAACAGCGGCCACTCAACTAACAACTACACAAGAACTCTCACTGTGAGTTCTTGTTCAGTCTCTAATTGTGGCCCGCCTTTTGGGAGAATCATGGAAGTTATGTGACCTTGGATACTTCCATGGAAGTATACAGCATCATCATATTTTTTAAAGCACTGGGATATACAGCTCACGGCCCACAAGACTTTTCTTGAAAAACACAACGAAGTGGTGGGAATTGCACTAGGCTCCTCAATGGTTAGATATTGTGAAATATTGGTTCATGTAGGACTTATACTACAATGCCTGCCGATTTGAAGACTCTATCAGAATATCAGGTACCTCTATTTACCATCAAAGTGGACTCCCATAAAGTTGTGATTTCTGGTTAAGACTCCAAAAACCCTTTCAACAGAGAAAACTGGACAGTTTATTTACATACACTGAGAGTTAAACACATGGGTGATGCTTTTACCGTGAGATATTGTGACGGAGCAGGCTAGCAAAAACTTCAAGCGGTGGGCCTTTTATGCAAAACCATGGACAAACCAAGCATATATATCACCTTCTCAATATTACCCAGCAGTTTTCCTCTATAAACACAGGAAAACCCATGGTCTTCCATACTAATATAAGAAGAACAGCTTATATACATGTACTGTATTGCAGTAAAAATGTCTCATGGAATGCATAATGACCACAAATTTCTTATATGAGAATCTTATGAGAAATTTCTCATACGATTTCTCACGAGAATCTTATGAGAAATTTCTCATATGAGAATGTCATGAGAAATTTCTCATATGAGAATCTCATGAGAAATTTCTCATATGAGAATCTTATGAGAAATTTCTCATGAGGATTTCTCATGAGAACGGTCCCAATTTCTCATAAGAATCTCACGAGAAATTTCTCATGAGAATTATATGAGAAGCTTATGAGAATTTTTTATAAGGGCAGTTTTACATTTGTACCAATTCCATCTCAGAACACACTAATTTAGTGAAATTCGGCACACATTCTTCTTTTTTAGATTCATAAATGGGTCATTTTGCTTCCTCGTTTTAACATTATGTTGTATTGTCTTAAACTCTTTAAAAAGTAATAGCAGTTCAAATTACGCAGTTTCATATTTTCAGATTTAAATGACGATATGCTAAAATAAAATGACTAAATTATATGCTTATGAAGCATGTGTGCAGGGGCAGAATACTCCCCAAGCTTCTGCAAGATCTGAATTTCGGGCAGCCCTTGCCGGTAAAAATCACGCAACCATTTATATCTTAACAAACAAATCTGGTATGTTCTTTTTTGGCAAAAAAGCATGGTCACGAAAAAATTCGATAAAAAGTGATTACACAAATTTGGTACTCCATTCAACAGCTTATGCATGGAAAAGTAGTCTCCACCCAGTTTCACTCAACAATCCTTCAGCAAAACTTAGCGCGGAATAGAACAATATTTAAGAAAAAACGTAAGAAAGGTATGAAATTTATGAAATTACCAGATAACTCGGACAAACGGGAGGATGTAGGAGTATACAGTGACCAAAATCTTTGCCAGGATAAATGTTAGCATTACATTCAGTTTGGTAGTTTTTATAATTTTGTAATGATTCTGTTTTTCCTTAGTGGAATGAACGTTCTTTGAAACTAAAAGCTCACAATAAAGACAGCTTAAGACTGAGAATGCAATGTCCGGCTGTCTGAGTGGTCGCGATATTTCAAAATTTCAGAACACTCCCTTCCAACCGATGGTGGCCTTCTCATTAGATATTCGATCCTTTTGTGCTGATTCGTGTATTCCCCCTACCTTTTAATACAAATTGTTGACGGCCTTGGTTTGACTCCAAATATAAATTTACTTGAGAGTATTTTGCAATCGACATTTATTTGCAGATGTGGTGGGAGTCTTACATTAACAGAAATAATTCAATTCAAACTGACTCTAAACGTCATTTCCGGTGATCTCAGTAGGAGTGTTTTCAGAAAAAAATCTGTTGCGCCCCCATTCACCTGATAATGACTTTTTAGTTTAATTAGCATGTGTGTCATTATTAGTCCATTGCGTAACCTCTGCAGTGTAAAAGTGCCCTAAGTTTTCCCCCAAAAGTGTAAGTGGTAGAATTAATCTGATAATTTTCTGAATTTGCTCATATTTTATTGAATTCAACACTTTTTATAAACAGAAGCGCAAACCAATGATTGATTCAATTATTCTTACAAACCTGGGTTGTTTTTCGAAATTTCCAGTGCGCCAAAGCCAACTGATGGTGGCACTCTGCTCAGATAGTCTTTGGGGCAGCATTAAACATTTTCTCTCCCCAGCCAAAAATGCCCCCCCCCCCTTTTCAGATTGTTAATGAGCCAACTGGCTGGATATGCCCTTGATCGGACTCTTCTTCTTCTTCTTCTTCAGCGTTAATCGGCGCTGCCCTTCACTCTTAAAACGTTGGGTAAAATATCCGTTGGTTAAAGAAGTTTATGAAATGTGTTGGTAAAACTTTGCCCAACTTTGGGGCTAATTGGTGCACTGTTTAAACGCTGGGCACAGTTTTTGTTGAGTAAAAGTAATTGCCTAAGTGTTGGTCAATCTTTGCTCACATAATGGTTAAATTTCCCCTTCCGTGCACGCGTATACTGTAATACCCAACTGACTGGTCAAAATGACGATAAGATTTTATTCTACAGTTGAGCATATTTTCCCTTTACCCACTTGTTGGGTAATTTTTTGCCAATTTGTTGGGTATATTGTTGGTTGCAGTGTTTTCACCAAACGACAGTACACTTGACCGGATTTGTTTCACCTTTTCTTCTCATAATCAGACACGGTACCATAATCTGAAAATTCTCTTTGGCATCTTTTATATTGGCCAAATAGCTAAACTCGTACATTACTTTAGACCATGAAATCGATCTCTATTTCCATAAAATTCTTTAAATAGTACTGCGAACTAGAACACATTTGTATGAGATTCCATGATTCGTATTTGGCGCAAAACTGCTATCCAATGAGAGGTCAGAATCTGGGATATTCTCTTTCACGTCCAAATGAGCATTTATATGTTATTATTTGAACCATTTGAACATTTCGGCATAACAAGAAACCTGTCTCATAACCATGAAAACAGTGTATGAGAGCTACGGACCAGCTAATTCTCATGCTGCCCTTGTGTTCATATTTATGCATTGATGAAACTACAAGACTTCATCACATCATTTACACACATCATTTTACAGTGCCTATTAAAAATGATAGTTTTGGACGTACTTATACGGAACCCAGTGACAAACCAAATAGGTTATTAAGCCAGGGTTTTTTAACTGGGACCGATGGGTTGCCATAACCAGGGAGCTGCAGGGAGCTCCCTGCCATAACCTACAACTAGTAACATGTAAAGAAAGCACCAACGTTTAAGGAAAAGATGATTAACATATAACCAACATTTGGTTAATGCATTTGCCCAACAGCTTAATAAAAGAAGAGCCCAACAAGTGGGTATGTTTTCAAATGCTAATTTACCAAACAGTTAGGCAATCTCCTGCCCAACAGTTGGGTTCAAACTTTACCAAATTTGGTTGGTTAAAGTTTTGCCCAACTGTTTAGGTTGTTGAATAGATGCCCAGTGTTGGTCAAAAATTTGGGCAAAATTTGCCCACTTTTTTTAAGAGTGTAACAAGAAACTTTAGATCCCGCTGTGGTGGGGTAGATTCAAACGTATAAAGTTCTAAACAGAAAAGGGGCATTGGCTATTAATGAAATGTTTATGCGTGATGTTTGCCAGAACAACTGCAGAGACTCTTGTTTTTCTAACCACATCGAAACACAGTGTACGAATACACGAAGTACGGAATGAGTGTTTAACGATATGCTTGAGAGGCACAATAAAAGTCTCTACGGGTGGGGTGTTCACCTCTTGAATTGCAGGTTCTTAACTTTGTCTTTTTGAAGACTACTCATGCTATCCTTCAAAAGTTTTTACCCAATTCGGAAGGTTCCCAACCCCACACATTACGGTCAGTGTTAAAAACAATTATGTCTATTGTCAATCAAAACAACTATATGAAAACACCTTTCATCATTTAAGGCAATTTCAAATAAAAGGCTTGTACTCGTGGCTTTTCATTTGGGTCTTGTGAAAATATTGGAGACCATATCCTGAAAACCCTGTTGTCATTCCCTTTTCCCAACTAAACATATTTCACCTATAAAATTATTCATGTTTTGTAAAGAAAAATACCTCCATTTTTCAACAATGTAATAGAAAATTTATTTATATGGGTGAATTGCCTGAAATGAACTTCGTTTTTCTTTCTTCAACGTTCCGTAGCCAGACATGCAGAGCAGGGAGGGGGGGCAAACCATTTCCAGGGGCACTAATTATGCTAAACGCAGACTTTCCAATTCTTGGGGAAATTTATGTGTGTGACTATCTAATCCGAGTGCCATCATCAGTTGGCACGGAGGGTATACGAAAATGTTTGGTCTTACAACCCCCCCACGGCCGGAGACGGCACTTCCTGTAAGTTCCTGAGTGCTCTAAGCTACATGTACCCAGACATGAAATTGGGGTTTCATGTCTGCAATTTCACAGTTATTGATAAAAACTCAGTGTATGAAAAATGGTAATGCAAACAAGTTCCAATTTCAAAATGGATTTCCAAAACCCATGTTTTCCCATTCAAGTCATGGAGTACTAACCCTGTCCATTTTTTGTGGTGTGAAAGCTACATATTTCAATTTTCCCGTACTCCACGACTATTTACCGTTGACATTTTCAGCATTTGCTCAAGAACACAGAAGACATGTGTGATGTAGCACATTTACAGCTGATTGCATATCAGATGGGTTTTGAGACAGTTCGCAAATCCCCAATGGGGGAGCTCGGAGGTTGAGGGGTTTACCCGTTTCCAACCCCATTTTTTTTTTCAAATTTCTCTCTTTCTAGAAGGTTGAAATTATTCGCCATCTGTATCGTCAGAATACAGACAAGATAAGCAATAGTGCTAGTTTTAAAAGCTACATTTTCATGACATCCCTTGAGTGTTCACAAGAGAGACCTCGAAGCGCCACCCCTCAAATGGCCAGCGCTGTATAAACCCCGGTAAAACACTCAAAAGAATTGGCAAAAATTTATTATGCCTCTTTCCTGTCATGTGCTTATAATTTGCACGCTGTAGGTTTTTACCGTTAATCAAAAACTATTTTAACGAACCCCTTTTACCCACACGTGCTCATGAAAAGGACTATCATCGGAACACTGCCTAATTAGTTTATAAATGTCATCTGAAGGCTTATATAAATTTAAATTTATACACCAAAGGGGTTAACTAACTTCACTTATCCGTAATACTTTGGCTCCATAAAGTCTTGATTTAAACCTACAACCGCGCACGACGGTTGGCTACTGATGAAGTTGTTGCCATATTATAGCAATATGAGCCAGACAACAGAAACCGGTCTAGCTTGGTCATTAGAACCAATCTTTTTAAATTCAGACCCCGGCTTCCTAAAAACGCCTGGTATCTTTTGCATGAAATCCGTACGATGATTTCGGGACTTTTCTAAAAATGTGAAAGGTTCGTTGACTATGATAACCTCAGATGGCACACCGTCTACAATTGGCAACCCCATGGGCTGCGGGGAGCGAGACGACCGGAAAGAGCTGTGCCGAGTGCTTCCACTAGTTACGAAATTGAATGAGCAAAACATCGCGAATCTCTTGTTCTTCCTGAGCAAGCACAGGAATATGTGTAATCCTCTGACTTATATACATGGACAGGGTAAGTAACCCGTACGTCCTATCAATAGATTGTCCCCACCGACTGGGACATAAATTCACTTTGTGAAGTTTGTGTGTATTGAGAGACGGAAGAAAATATCAAATTTTAAAATTTCAGGCTACTAGTAGTATTACTGTAGCACATTAGTCTGAGTGACCGTAAAAGACCACAGAGCCGGGGGCCAAGCCGTTAAGCGGGGTCCTGCCCCCACCCCCCCTTGGTAACGGGCCTGTTGGAAAGTTTGAATATCTTTTCCCGAAGATCTAGTTCCTTACACAGTGTGGAGTTTAAAGCAACGTGCAACGTTGTTTTATTTTCTATTCAGAGGCATGTCCAAATTACTCATATCTGAAATGCAATATCAAATTGATGAGTCACGATGACGTAACAGATTTATTTCAATGCACTAAATCTGTAAAAAAATCATTAAAGGCTAAGTATCTTTCTAACGCGCTATGCTATAGGGCTTATGCACCTACGTCAGTGCGAGGCGCATCTCTCTGTTTTCCATCCAAGCGTTCATTTTGCAGTTGTGCGTGCGTTTCAGACTTCAGTAAAGCAACGACTGCCTTTGATCATTTCCATCTAGTGACATGCGCTGACTCCACTTGCATAATCTCTATTGGGATGCAGTCAATCATCATCTTTGCATGAATGTTTTCAATTACGTAGGTTTTAATTGCGGTGTTTAGGTTGATCCTTAAAGATTGTGCACAGGCTTATGTTACACAAGTTGGACAAGGTATTTACTATCTCATCGTTCCGTGAGGAGGATGAGGTGTTGTAGTCACTTTGCCTATGGGGCTATATACGACAATGCCAGCCTAAATCGCAATGTTTACTATGGTAACGGTAAATTTCCCCATTAACTAGTCTCAGGGTCTAACCCATGGTGAGGTACCCCGGGGTGACTGAAGGTTCAGGCATGAGAGAGAGGTCAAAACCTGTCCGTGCGTGTGTGTGCGTGTTGGTGTAGGTGTGTGAGTGTGTGTCCAATTTTGTTTTGCTTATATCTTATAAACCTTATATCTTGTAAACGGCTGGGCCGATTTTCTTCAAACTTGGTAGGATGGTACCTCAGGTAGAACAATTGCATTTTAATACACAACCGAAAGTGAAGGTTGAAGGTTACCGGTCAAATGTCAAATATAGTGAAATCACCTTTTCTGCTATATTTCCAAAACGAAACGTCCTCCTGACACGAAACTTCACACATATGATGGTTGCATCTGGACCTACCAAAATATGTGGTTGCCATAGTAACAGAGGTCAAAGGTCAAGTGGTAGAGAGGAACAAAAAATTTTCAAGTGACAATTTGTCCGTAAAACAACCTTTTTGTCTTTTAAACTCCTCTTAGTGGACTGGACCTATTCTTTTCAAAATTGGTAGGTGGGTACCCCAGGGTAGGAACTTATGTCCCCCAGACCCTCGGAAGTTAAGGTCAAATGTCAGAGGTAAGATGTCACATGTTGCAAAGGACCACAGTTTTTTACTATTTTGTACTAAAACTTCAAAATAAAACACTCATTTTACATGAAATTTCACAAGTAAAATAGGGTAGATTATATCTACCAAAATATGTAGTAGTATAAGGTCAAAGGTCAAGTGACAGGGTTCAAATACTTTTTTTGTATTTACTATAACTCTTAACGGAAGCATCCCACAAATTCGAAAGTTTAAGTGTAATAGCCTTTGCAAGACAAGTTGTACCGATATGTGTGGTTGTCATGGCAACCAAGGACATAGTTCACGTTACAGATGGTCAAAGATAAATGTTTTGTAACTAGCCTATTTTTCATAAATTAATATATATCAGCTAGACTGAGCCTCAGTGCCCTTAAAACTTGGCGGTTCTGAAGCATCGCCCTAAAACGTACGTGACAATATCCTTGCCGCGGGCTGGGATTCGCCACAGACCAGCCCGCAGAAAAAGTGCGTCGGCCGGAAATCTTCTAACGCCATGCGTGCAGCATGGCGCTCACGCCCAGTTTCTTAATTGAGACGCACTTGATTTGCGTATCATCTCGATACACATGAAGTTTGCCGCCCCGTCAAAATGGAGAATACGCCCAGCTAACGCGTGAATAATAACAATGACGCACTTGTCTAAAACATTTCCGAAAGCCGGTTACTTTTATAATCGTTGCGTTCATATCCAAATCAGTTTGGTGAGCCATCCCTCCTTCCGATCAGGTTTAACTTCTAACTAACAAACTTACACTTTTTTACGTCCCCTAAAAATGTTGTGTTTAGTCTGTGTAACCTTTGCCGACAGTCAGCGACTGATGTCAGACATTCCTGATAAGTTTTGTTCCTTTCCTGATAAGTTTTGTTCCTTTTTTTCCGATAAGATAGTTTAGATCCGTAAGGCAATCACCGTTTCTGAGGAAACAAATATACTTTTAACAAGTATACTGAGTGTCTGCTCCACACTGACAAAGTCTTATCATCTTTCCAGCTTCCTTCAGAAGGTGAAATTCATAAGATTATTGTTAAAGCATCTTCATCCGCTTGCAGCCTTGATCCAGTCCCAACATGGCTGCTCAAGGAATGCTTGCCACAGTTCCTTCCTACAATTACTCATATCATTACCATGTCCTTGGAACAAGCCAACGTTCCTTCACAATTCAAGGAAGCACTGATTGTACCCATACTCAAGAAAGAATCGCTGGATCCAAATGACTTGGCTAACTATCGGCCAATTTCCAATCTGAGTTTTGTATCTAAGGTATTAGAAAGAGTTGTTGCAGATAGACTCAGTGAACATCTTTCTGTGAACAACCTCTTAGACCCTTTCCAAAGTGCGTATAGGTCATTCCATTCCACTGAATATGCACATCTACGTGTTCATAATGATATTGCTCTAGCTCTTAATGATCGTAAAATGGTTCTTTTGGTTGCCGGACAACTCCCACCCGGACAACTGGCACCCGGACAACTCCCACCGGACAATTCGCACCCGGACAACTCGCACCCGGACAATTGCCAACCCGGACAATTCCCATTCCGGACAACTCGCACCCGGACAATTCGCACCCGGGCAATTGCCAACCCGGACAATTCCAATTCCGGACAATTCGCATCCGGACAATTCGCACCCGGACAACTCGCACCCGGACAATTGCCAACCCGGACAATTCCCATTCCGGACAACTCGCACCCGGACAATTCGCACCCGGGCAATTGCCAACCCGGACAATTCCCAACCCGGACAATTCGTACCCGGACAATTCGCACCCGGACAATTCCCAACCCGGACAATTCCGATTCCGGACAATTCGCACCCGGACAAGTCCCACCCGGACAACTCCCACCCGGACAATTGCCAACCCGGACATGTCCAACCCGGACAATGAACATGCAGACAATATATGACCCCGACGATTGGCCAACCGGTCCGTTGTTACCCTAGCAGTTATCACAGTTGTATGTAGCGCGGTAATATGTGAATGAAAAAAATACCGGTCAACACGAAATTTGAGTAGGATATTTCAATGAAAAAAAGCGGATTCAGAATTTACCGAAGTGGTGGTAAGTAACGATAAGAAATCTAGGATGCACTGTGAGTGGTCAAGCACGAGTTTGCACACATTCGGTGCAAGCCTCGGCGAACCAACAGTAAGGGTACGAGGGAATCCTTGCTATTTAAGGGGATAAGATATATTTCATAGAAGAGCCCCCATCAACTCCCTTAAATGCACTTTTGCTCCATGGTGTATTAAATGTGAAGTTAACGGACTAGTACGGGTCCGAACATTCTAGCCCTTTCAAAGTACTGGCTTCCTCATAAGCCGAGTGCAGTTCATTGAAGTACAGTGACTAGATCACATGCCCTTTTCCCTTCTGATGGATGAGAGATGTTCTTCACCCTTCGCCGAGTTACAAATGTCCAAGAACGACGGGAGACCCTGTTAGAGGGCCGGTGAACAGCTTCCTGTAAGGGGTAGATGCGCACTGTTTAACAAGGTGTTTTATGATTGGCCTTTGTCATTGTATTGTATCGATTGTATTCTATGTTCGGGTTAGGGATTATGTTAGTGATTAGGGTTATCGTTAAACTGGGAATTTCTTGTTTGACAGTACACATCAGCCTCCTGAAAGAGGGTACTCAAACTTAGTAATTTTATTGCACTCAGCGTGTGGTTTATCTATACCACGCTTTCGGCGGGCATTTTCACCAGGTCACATTTACTTGTTAAACCATACTCTCCCCCCGAATGACTCCGCAAAAGTAATAAAGGAGAAAAAAATCAAGTGCCCAACACTTAAAGGTGCCCCTAGATGAAAGGTTAGATGTTGAGGCTTCAAACTACAGCAAACAAAACCAAACCAAACAGAAGGCTGAGATTATCAATGCAATATAATTGCGGAATATAAATGCATGGTAAAAATCTCTTGGTTGGAATATCTAGCGAAATGAGTACTAGAACTGCCGAAAAAGTGTCGCAAAAGAGAGTCTGCATCTCCTTTCGCTAAGCTCTTATAATGGCACCCACCGGAAAAGCCACTTTATGTGCCCGCTAAAGTTCATCTTATAAAAGCTGGAAAAATAGCTGTTATTTTATACAGGTGAATTAAGATGATTATAAAAACTTTGAAAATGTTTGGGGATGGGGACCATTTCCTCCGCTGCATGCGAGTTTAGGCATTAGTGGTTACAGTGTTGTAATATAGATTTATACGATATGCGAGATGATCAGCGAGAAGTAAATTAAACCCGATTCATGAGGCAGTATATTTAAAAGTGGTGAGCGCGAAGAGAAAAAACAACGCTGGAACCAGGGAGTTGCTAGACAATCTCTAGCAACTCCCTGTTGGGACAGCGTTTGAGCCTGTAGTTTTCATTTCCCGAAAGGGATTCGTATGTAGTCGCGCAGACATGACCTTTGCAAAATTAGTGTAGGTTTGTGCATTTTAGTAATGGCCTTTACTATGGTTAGTTGACTTCTCTAACGTTGGCATTCAGGAAACGTTCCACAATTTAGTTTGGATTCTAAAATTTTAAAACGTGTACCTCTCCTTTGAAATTGAGACCTATCTCGGCTTATGTAGGTTCTTAAACTTCCTTGTATTCGTTATATACTTACTAGGTCACTAAATGCTCAAAAAGGTTAGATACATTTCAAAGGATGTAAAAATATTTCTCACATCAAAAGTTGTCGTTCCTCAAGGGCTCAAAAGTGTAGTAAAAAATCCATTCATTGCGTACAATACATTGTGAAACAAATAGTTACAACAGGTTCTTTTCTATCTTTTGAAACAGTGATCACGTTAAAATTTGTCCCTTTAGAGGTTTGATTCAACAAGTCCAATTTCAATCAGTTAAACTCGGTATTGGCTTCAGACAGTAAACAAAAGTAATAGCTCTGTCTTGTTCTTCAATAATTTAGGAGTACCTATAGGGATTATGTCTATATTCCCCTGTCTCATTAGTCCCCGTTTCATTAGTCCCCCGTCTCATTGGTACCTTAACCCTAACCCTAAACCCTAACTTTTAACCCTAAACCCTAACCCTTAACCCTAACCGGGGGACTAATGAGACGAATTACGTTAAATGGGGGTCCAATGAGACGATGGACTATAAAGCGGACCCTCCGTAGTATAGGCCCCACGCCAACCAGGGTGACACACCTCCCTGCGCCAACACTAAAACGCTCCTACTTAAACGATCCTACTACCTTAGTTTTTGCAAATTAAGTCATGCCCGCACGACTACAGAGGTATTTCCTTTCGAGAAACTGAAGGGTCACACTTTCCCAAGTGCCTGTTCTTTCCATAGAGGACATGATATAGAACACTACATTCTGTTTTATGGTTTTCCTTTCAAGTTTGACTTTGCAGATGTTCAGGGACAAGTCCCTACAACTTAATGTGAAGAATACGGTAGTGTAGTTTTGAAGGTTGCGAAGTGTACGATTTTGAAAAAAAAAATCAAATATTTTGTGCCGATTTTTAAGAGGACGTTACCAAAGGTATCGCCAGTGAAAATGGCGGGGGGGGGGGGGAGGGGATTTTCAATGGTGACTGCTTCTAGAGAAATTGACTGGGGAATTTTTAACCCCGGCCTAGCGGACGAATCGCTAAGCCATAGCCTCGGGGGACTGATCATCTCTTCAAGCTATTTGTCTTTAATATGCCATTGATTCGGCGTAATTCAGTGCCATCTTTTGGGGAAATCATGCTTACTCCAGCGAATGAAACATTTTTTCATCAGATTACAAATTTAAGTTCGTATAAATATCAGTCAATTTGCTGAGGATCATAGGCGGCGATCCGTCTATGAAAGTGAGGGGGGATATAGTTGGTGTCGTACTATCTAAGCGGAGCGCCACCATTGCTTGCCGCGGAACGTAAAAGGATAATTTCTGCCAAAAATACGCACGAGATCACCGAAAGTGGCCCTTTCCGGGTTCTAACGTGATATCACAGCAACTGCCAGAAGCGTATTTCATTAAAAGGTAAAGTGGACTATCGTAAAAAGAATACTAAGTTAAATTTTCCTGATTGCCATAATAGGGGGATTAATTTTCGGAAGCGAGTGAAAAGAAATTCATCATCAGATCATTAAGCGGCGGCGTAACTATACTTTTCCTGTCGGGTGCGGGTCACGGGGGCAAGCACCCAAATTTACCGCATTTTTTTCATCGTGAACACTGGATCATTGCTCTGGGGTCGTGATTTGGGGCGCGCGAAGCTTTATTCAGCAAAGTTTTGAAAATGTGGAACTTGTACGGGGGAAAATCTTGGATTCTGGGTTCTCTATGCAAGGACATGTGAAAAGTTCGGGGTAACTGAAGAATCTGTTTTTCTTATTGGCAAGTTTGAGATTGCACAGCTACCGAAGATTGTTGTTGCTACACAGTTTTATCTAAGACCTACAAATTGAGGCTGTATATCGACATTTTACGGGTCAAGAGCTTATATATGGTAAAATTGGGAATTTAATGATAGAAAATTCATGAAAATAGCACTTTATTTGTCGATATCACTTGATGATCTGGTGATTTTGTCATTTCCAGAGTTCAGAAAGTTTTACCAAACTGATTTATGACGGAACACGACTGCAAGGAGTTTAATGAGAAGTTTTGCGCGCGAAGCGCGCCGGCAGTCTTTCACATTTCAAACAAATAATACGTACACTTAGCTTTCATTGAAGCGAATTACGTTTTTCATTGAAGAAAAAGTAAAAAAAAAAAAAAACACTATAGCCTGAGTTGACTGATGTCACAAATACCACATTTCCGAATTTTTCCATCCATATAGAGCCAGGGGGCGATGGCCCACTGTCCTCTGTAGCTTCGCCATTGTCATTGAGTATCATTCATTTCTTTATATTGCATATCTTCCATTCCCACAGTACTCTTTTTTCTAATTTCAAGGCGTGTTGGTGCATATCACAGCATTTCAAGTTTCTTGTAGACACTCTTCGTGCTCTTTATAGTTGTATAATCAATAGATCTGTATTTTTAAAGTAAAAATCACTGCAAGAACCTCCATGGGAGGGTGTGCAAAACTGTCGAGCCACATTCATACGTTGCCTTCTGTTTTTAGAGAAACGGTTTAATGTTATATTTTAAAGCGTGGATTTTGTAATCTTTTAATTGTCCGTGCATTAAAGAAGTTTTCATAATAGCATATTTTTACGTACTTCCGAATATGAAGGTTGGTTTTCATGGGGAGGATATAGTGCACAGTATCTCCCATCCAATTTCATGGGGGATATATCCCTCCATCCGCCCAGGATCGTCGCCCATGCTGAGAATCATAGTGGTGTATGGGGACCGGAAACAGCAAGAGGTTTGGTGAAGTTTGATTGAGTTGAGTGAGTGAGCTGTCCTACAGGAAATGGGGCCGCGATCGCTTCTCACGTGGAAGGCCAGATCTCGATTCCCAGGTCGAGTCATACCAAGGACTCTAAAAATCGGAATATACGGCCGCTGTGCGTGATGCTCCGGATAAACATTGGAGTAGGGTAAACAAGCCAGTGAGCCACTACTTGAAAAAAGGACGAGGACGAGGCCGACTCGACTTGCAACAGTAGCTTGGAGACTGGGCCCTTAAAACTCCATCTAACTAATTAACTAACCTACAGGAAGTAAGAAGGGAACAGTTTCACCAAAGCTTTAATACGCACACATTCGTGTATCACGTCTAAAAGCCGAAAAGTTACAATTGCAGTATCCTATCCCGAAAATAGTATAAGGTTGGAGATTTTTCTTGCAAAGACCACGGTGCATATAACTAAGGACACACGTCATTGCTTGCAATGACCCCTTATTAGGTTCAGTAACAATACTAGAGAGCGTAATATACTGAAATATTTTGAAAGTAATTGTACAATGCGGCAGTAGACAAAATTTTTATTAGTAAGCTTTCTCTAGGGATGAGAACGAATTGCGCTAAGAAAGTTCTTGACATTTTGAATTAGATAATCATGTTTACCATTATTGAACATTTGCCAAAGTTACATTATAATAAGACTATTAAAGATATCCATATAATTTCTCTGATCATGCTGAAATTTGCTTATTTTTTGTAATATTTATTTTTAAAATAAGCTTTATGAAATGGGCAACAACCGCCAACATCGCACCCTTCACGCAATTCTGCTTATCAACATATTCACAGTCCTCTGTCTGATACTCCAACATGCCAGGACCAAAACGCCAAACGTTATATGTTACCGTTGCCGTCGTAATTTGTAAGGTACCATTATTCCCTTCCCAATTTGTGAGCTGAAACATTTCTCGTTATTGGGTGCTAATATGCAGTTTGGTGACATTTTCTGCAACACTGCAAGAAAAAAATTACATTATTTTTTCGGTTTGTACACTGAATATACAATAACTTTTCTCAACTGCTGAAAAGCTAACCATCCATTTTTACAAAAAAACGAACGGTTTGCTAAATCAAACTACGGTTGTAAAAACTCACGATTCTAGCCCTCATTTGCGATACATTAAACTGTATACGGTAGCTAAGATACATTTTCCCGTCAGTCAGGTGCGTAGTCAAATCCTACTGTCACGTGCCCGACGCAATTGAAGACGGGTTACTTTATCCCGTGACAGCAGTCAAGGTGAGTTGAACCACATTACAAAAGTCTTTAATATCACCGTGAGGCTAATTAATTCCATTGCAATGCAATGCTATTTTCAGACAGCCTGGATTTCGACGAAAGATAGTGTCTTCTAAAGTAGAAATCACATGACGTGGAAACTTGACATGTGTCTTTTCCAGAAATATGTTCCGTAACATTATGATACTTTTCCATTTTCGGGCAAATGCTTGAAAGAATTTGGATATTCGACATTTTCGGGCACTGTGTTGCGATTATCTTTGAAATATCGGTCATAGCTTTTTGAGCTAGACGCAAATATTCTACCCACCACACCAAGTATGTTTTTGACTTGTGCATCCCCAGGAATTAAAACAAAAAATCCCTATATGAGGTAGAAACATGCCAGATGCTAGGAGAACACTTTAATCCACACCAATGTAGCCAATTTTAGCCACTCCAAATCTGTTAGAAAATTATCCATCCTAAAACCCGACAAGTAAAAAGTCAACTAGATTCCGAAGAAATGAAGCTTGTCACAGTCTACCTGAATTTATTCCGAAATTCAGAGTTGGGTACAATTGCGGAATACCCTGCAACTGTTTGAAGGGCGAAATTAAACTCTCCTACAGGTAATCGTTAATTATTAGCTTTCAGGGGGCGAAGCCTCCGGAAGCTTTGCCACTTTTGTACTCTGAAAAGTAATATTTTAGCCAAAGTATAGCCGAAATGTAATAAAAGCAACTTTGTTTAATTACTTTTGAAAAAATTATTTTGCGACATTCAGTCACGGGGAGGGGGGAGAACCATGCACCCCAAATGTCATAAAAAATTATTGGGGGGCCAGCCCCCCTCCCTCTTCCGCCGCCTATGTACAGGTGTATGCATGTGCTAAAAGTTTGCCCGAAAATGGCATTGGTACCTTCTATGTGGTAACATTCTGATCAATGTGAATGCTAATTTACTCATTTGCATCAAAGTGAGCATGTTATTGCAAACAAACACTCAAAATAACGACTGCTTAGATTCTATTCACGAGCCTGCAAATGCAATTTCCGGCCATCCGAAAGGTCGCAGTGTTTCAAACTTTTCCTTATGCTCATGCGCTAACTGAAGGTTTGGCTCCGTTTAGTCTTTCGGGTGGAGTTTATATATTTCGGGCAGAAAAATCTCCTTCCCCAACTGGAAATGCTCCTGTACGCCTATGATCTTGCTCCACGAAAATTTCTTATATAAAAATCAACAACCCTACTAGGATTCTGAATAATGGTAAATATGGTCATTTACCTCCCTCACAAGTGAACCCAGTTACTGATGAGAAGTAAATTAGTGTTGGAAGACACCTGACTACTGTAGGTTATACTTCTACACCGTAGAACTGTAAACGTTTGATTTGATAAGCAAAGTTTTCCTTATGACAGTTCAGTGCCGGACTCAGTGTGTCAATATTTCATTGCAGAGCAATTCATTGTTTGGGTCATTAAAACCAAAAAATGACTTCAATTGATGTTAAATGTTACATCAGATTGCATCTGAGGGTACTTAAATATTCAAAATTGCCTTAGACCCCTCCTCCATAGATCCCCCCTCAGATCCTGTGCAATTGGTTACTCAAATGAAAAAATCCTGGCTACGCCAGGGCTTAGGACAGTCTTATCTGGGATTTCTGAAACATCAAAGCGCAGTAACCTACGGGGGTTTCGCACCTGAACCTCCGCGGCGCACGGACTAGGCCTGAATGCGGGCCTGAGTTTGGTAAAGCAAACAGACCTTTTTTAATTGACTAAAGGATAATTCTCTAAAAGGGCTTTTAAGGTATCTAAATTCGTTTTCAATTTCCAATTGTAACATATTTAAGATTCCCCAGTTATATGAATGTAAAACAGTACAATCTGATATAATAGCAGTTTAAACCTTTCTTGAAGGAAATAACTTTTACCCTAAATAAAAGTTAAGCCTACATTTTAAGTCACATAGTATAGTGTGATTTTGTGGGATGAGTTTTCCTGCACATCTTTCAGGAAATGGCATGATTGAGAGCCATTCGTGGCGGAGATTCGTACGTAAGAGTGGAACTATTCGGTGGGAATCGTCCGGGTGGGAATGGTCCGGGTGCGAGTTGTCCGGGTGCGAATTGTCCGAGTTGCCAATTGTCCGAGTTGGCAATTGTCCGGGTGCGAATTGTCCGGGTGCGAGTTGTCCGGAATGGGAATTGTCCGGGTGGGAATTGTCCGGGTGGCAATTGTCCGGGTGCAAATTGTCCGGGTGCGAGTTGTCCGGAATGGGAATATTTGGGGTTGGCAATTGTCCGGGTGCGAGTTGTCCGGGTGCGAATTGTCCGGGTTGCCAATTGTCCAGGTGGGAGTTGTCCGGTCACGGTTCTTCTTGCTCTTCTTGACATGAGCACTGCCTTTGATACCATTGACCACAACATTTTGTTAGATCGTCTCAAAAATCGCTTTTGTATTCAAGGAAATGTACTCAAGTGGATTGAATCTTATCTCACTAACCGTTTGAAAAGTTTATATCAATGGCAAGTTTTCAAATCCAGCTACTATTAAGTTTGGAGTTCCTCAAGGTTCTGTATTAGGCCCCATTCTTCTTTCTATGTGTGTTTCACCTATATCTGAGATAGCTAAGCAACACAAAATTGATTATCACTTTTACGCTGATGACACCCAGCTCTACTTTGCTTTTGATCCAGTTAAAACTCCCACCGCAGATCTTGAGGTTTGCATCCTTGATTTGCAAAATTGGCTATCCACCAATTTTCTGAAACTCAATCCAAAGAAGACTGAACTTGCATTATTTGGTTCCTCACACAATCTTGCAAGGATAGGCACCTTATCTCTCAATATTGAAAATGTTACTATCAAAATTGTCGACAAAGTCAAAAATCTTGGTATGTATCTTGACTCCACTTTATCTATGGAAAGGTTTGTCAATGAAAAAGTCAAATGCTGTTCTTTTTATCTTAGACACATTACTCGTATTCGTCATTATCTTAGTCCTTCAGCTACCAAACTGCTTGTTCATGCTTTTGTAATATCTCGAATTGATTATGGTAACTGTTTACTTTTTGGGATTAAGTCCAGTTTGCTACGTCGACTCCAGGTGTTACAAAACAATGCAGCCAGGTTAATTTGTAATCAAAATCGTTCTTGCCATGCCACTCCTCTCCTTCAAGAATTACACTGGTTACCAGTCAATCAACGCATTATTTTTAAGATTTTTGTTTTTGTTTTTAACTGCTTGAATAATAGAGCCCTCACTTATCTGTCTCTACTGATCTCATCCTATAAACCAAATCGTTCTCTTCGTTCAGCTTTCACAAACTTGCTAGTCACTCGTAGATCATCAAATAGATAAGGTGACAGAAGTTTTTACTTTGCTGCACCTCGCCTCTGGAGCAATTTGCCAAACCACATACGTACTGCTGCCTCTTTAAGTTCTTTAAACATTCCCTTAAGACCCACCTTTTTACAGAGAGTTATAATCTTAATTAGTCTTTTGCTTTTATCTGTGCTGCAGACACTGTATTTTGTTTAGGTTTTTAAGCTTTCATCACTTTCATCCTTTGTATCTACCTCTAGTTTTACCTCTTTTTGCACTTTATCTTATTGTATTATGTACTCTTTAATTTGTTATCCGCTTTGAGCTTTTTAAGATAATGCGCACTTACAAGTGCCTTTTAATAATAATAATAATTCATAGACCTATAGAAAAATCCAAGCGCGCAGTCAAATGATGGTAATGGTGAGATTTAAGTCCGCCAATTACTGGGAGCCATCCAGCATTTATCTTCTATTTTTGTATGCCTGTTGGTTACCAAAATGGGCGGCACCAAGGGTTGGGGGGGGGCAGGGGGGGGGGGCAAATGCCCCCAGTCAGAGCCCCCCCCTCCAGTTGCACCCCACTCAGCTAATAAGTAGCTTTTAAACATATTGTCACTTTCCAACTTTTCATGTTGTCAGCTAAGAAGAGTAATAGCCAAATAAGCCTAGCTTGCATTAAAATCATTTGGAATCTTTACTTTGGATGATGCATTATGGACCAAAATACACCTATCCTGAGACTTAATTTTTTACCAAGAGAATTGCTAAAACCTCAGAGCTTCCGGGGGCTTCTCCCCCTGCACCCCCACCAGGGCCCCACCAGGAGCCCTAAGGTGTCCCCCTGGACCCCACCAGGTAAGTCTCGTGCTTCGCGCGAAAATTTTTTGCCCCCAAACATTTTCTTTTGCCTTCCATTTGCACCCCTCCCCATTTTTCAAATCCTGGTGCCGCCACTGGACGTGTACCAAAACTTTATCCCACAATTCCTTTTATACGCTACTTGAAAACGAGTATCAGGGAAGTCGTCCAAAACTTTTCTTGAAGCAGCTGCTGAATCTCACAATTTTCTCCTTATTTCTCTTCAAAGTATCTTTCATCATATTTTAGGACTTCAATTTATTGCATATTCAAGGTAAACCAAAAAGTGACTCCCGTAAATTTCTCATTTGAGGAGAAAAAATACTGTCACATGACTCTGAAGGGCCAATCATGAAACAAGACAGGGTACTACAATACCTCATGTTGGGGGGATGCTCTTGCCCTTTAAATGTATCATTCATGGTTGTTCACTAAAATACCTCTTCATTGCCTCAATTTAAGTGAATTCAAGGGTTTAGCATTGCACATAAAATTAAGACGATTTAAGGCTGAAGTACCCCACCACTAACCGTCTTTATTAGCTGCTCGGTTTCTTCTATAGCGGACACGTCTTCATGAAATTATAGCTGATTTTGTAAGTCGATGTGAGTGAGATGTGCGCTCTACGTGGTTTATGGGTTAAACATACCTATCCAAGCCTTTTTTTATTTTACTTGGGGCAGCGATATTTTTATTTAGTTATTACAAAAAGGAA
Source organism: Holothuria scabra (assembly GCA_037179385.1). Taxonomy (NCBI): domain Eukaryota; kingdom Metazoa; phylum Echinodermata; class Holothuroidea; order Aspidochirotida; family Holothuriidae; genus Holothuria; species Holothuria scabra. The sequence goes on from CM074179.1 coordinate 7,789,606, forward strand.
TTATCTTTCACCGTGGCCCTTTTTCTCAAAGTTTTGTTGATGTCTGACCAAGTTTAATAAATCTGGACTTGTGTGTATTCTCTGTTACAACTGAATAGGTTACTAACCCTCCCATCTTACGTTATCATCTGTTTATTTATAAAGCATAGAGCAGATGATAAGACCCAGCAGGAAGTTGCGAGAGACTCTATCAACTCCGTGGATCCACATGGCGGACTAAGTTGTGATGACATGGGAATTTTGCCGCTATTGTTGCTCAATTCAAGAACTCTTTGTTCGAAATTAAAGCCACATTGAAACGCGTGCAAATTAAACGGATTTTCGTGTTCAAAAAACATGAAACTATCTTGCCTATCTTGCTATAGACCTTATGCATTGACGGACCACACACTGACTTTATCCTTGGGGGAAAATAATGGAACACGTGGGCGTACGCACTAGAATTAGCCCTGCACGTGTAGCAGACTAAGGGCGTTTTCGACTGGTTGACGAATCATCAGTCTGATTTCGTCGGTCTTGGTTTGTTTTGACAACAAAGGAGGGTGTTCTTTTTGTTCTGTGACATCATATGTATAAGGTCTATTAAGCCCAGGTCACACTGCAGCGATATCGGATCGGATTACTATCCGGTTTTGCGAGTTTAAGTTAAAATCTCCTCCATCCATTGTCGGAAAGAACCAAAACTGTGTCATCCTGTTTAAATGCATGATCGGCATGACGGGACTACGGAAATGAAATGTAAACTATTTATTTCGTTAACGTCACATTTACAAACAGCTTTTATCGGACGACGCGTATCCGATAAAAACTGTCTGCGGATGTGACGTAACGAAATAAATAGTTTACATTTCATTTCCTAGTCCCCTCATATTTAGTATATTTTAGATTTTCGCAATCTTGCTATACAAGTCCTATATATACCCAGGTTGGCAAATTTTTGTCTCTTTTTGACCAATGATGGAGGAGATTTTAAGAAAAACTCACAAATATCGGAGCGAAATCCGATCCGATATCGCTGTTGTGTGGCCTGGTCTTAAGAGAAGACGGTAATCAAGTTTGATTTGTATTTTTCCAATAAGGCAATTTTCCTGACGTCCTTTGACGGGCACGTGTCTATTTTAACAACACGCGCAGGAAGAGTACTCGCAGCACGCGCAGTATATGCCACAGTATATTCTAGGGGAATACCAGGTGTGTCTGCAGTAAATACTAACCGCGTGTGTGTTTTGCTCTTCAATGCCGGGCAAATTCAATCGCGTGAGGTCACAGGAAACTGCCTTACAGTCATATCGAATGTAAATGTCGTTTAGGATGACTCTGGAAGGTCAGTTACGGTCCCACAAAAGTAAGCTTTGAACACGGGCTCTTTTCGTGACGTGTCATAGCTGAACCAGGAACCCAGAATATTATACGAGCCGGGATGTCCTGTAGATTATAATGGGCCCGAGAGAACCCCGTTTAGTCTTATCTGTGTGAGTTGTGAGGCTATCGCATACATTGATGTGTTTGCCGCGTCTATCTTATGGTTCCAACCTTCATTTCTTGTTCATAATCGCCAGAAATTGTATATCATTGGGGGAGGGGCAATATGTGTTTTGGTTTTAAGGTAGGAAAAATGTATCTTTTTGGCAATCCTCAATATTAATGTTAATATTAATTCAGATTTTAAGGAACTAAATGCATATGAAATAGTTCGAAGCAGCTTCTGCCATACACTATGTACACGGACAAGTTCTCTCACGTCACGTGACTCTTTGACTGGTCCTGAAATAGATGACACGTCCCCATGGAATTACAGCCGATTTTGTGAGTCGGCATCGGGAGTACCCACTCTAGTTTCCTACTATTCTTCTCTTGTGAGTCGGTATCGGGGGTACGCAATCTAGTTCGTACTATGCTGCTCTTTTGAGTCGGTATCGGGGTTACGCACTCTAGTTGGTACTATGCTGCTCTTTTGAGTCGGTATCGGGGGTACGCACTCTAGTTGGTACTATGCTGCTCTTTTGAGTCGGTATCGGGGGTGCGCAATCTAGTTGGTACTATGCTGCTCTTTTGAGTCGGTATCGGGGGTACGCACTCTAGTTGGTACTATGCTGCATTTTTGAGTCGGTATCGGGGGTGCGCAATCTAGTTCGTACTATGCTGCTCTTTTGAGTCGGTATCGGGGGTACGCAATCTAGTTCGTACTATGCTGCTCTTGTGAGTCGGTATCGGGTGTGTGCCCTTTTGTTCGTACTATGCTGCTCTTTATGATAAACATACACATCGTGTGTTTTTCCATCTTACTTAAAGGGTTTTTGCTAATTTAATAAAGTTATTTATCAAAAAAATTAATAAATAAATAAAAAAAAATAAACAGAATTATCGTTCAATGTTTTTCTTTTAATCAGAAGTATCTGGGTATGTATGAACAACGTTAAACTGTGACATTGTGTGTGTATTAGGACAGGATAATGTACACTCTTAGACTTGGAGAAACTTGTACTAGGAGTAACTACGAAACTCAGAGTCACTTGACGAAAGTTTCTACTCTAATAGATGAATCCGGACAGTCAAGTAATGATCTGATTCTATTCGCCCATCCCTAGGGTCTATCACCTCTAACCTTTCAATGTCCTTGCTTATCTGTACCATAGGTGGTTGTACACTGCAACGTCCCTTGATTCCCTCAATTTCATTGTATATGAGGGTTTGAAATAACATTAAGAGATTAAATGAAAACAATTTAAAGCTAATGGAAACCACTCATGGATGACTACGGTCACCATACACCAAAGCTAGTCAGATTCGTCTTTGATAATCTCATGATAACTGACGTAGATTCCGTCAATTATGCAAGGCTGACACTTGCACGACTTTTGGCCACGATTTTGTCGTGGCAAGTCGTGCCATTTTGGGGCACGGACTGGGAGGCTCCCGCACTGTTCACGACTAGTCCACGCATGGTTCACGAATAGTTCACGAATGCGTGTCCATCAGTTTCCACATTGACACGAACTGGCACGACGAGTTCACGCATAGTTTGGGAATAGTTTACGCACTTCCCGCATTGACACGACGAGTTTGCGCAATTCGGACGGTGTCGTGCCGACTTGGGCACGCCATATAAAGTGGGGGCCTACCCAACTCCTGGTCGTTTTCGGATTGGCTGTGGAAGAGACAACATGCTGAATGCCAGAGACGCAATCATTGCAGAGAAGAGAAGATGCCTATACCTGGCAGCTGCTCTAGCCATTGTTGAAGAGCAGCAGAAAAGGCTGGAAGAGGCAGAAGAGCAAGAAAAGGCAACCCCACTTCGAAGAAAAACACAAAGGAAAGTGTGGGTCAGGGAATGGTTGACCACGAGGCACGAGTTTGGACAGTATGACAGTCTACTGACTGAACTCCACAAGGAAGATCCAAGGGGCTACAAAAATGAACTCGGAATGACACCTTACCTGGTCCAAGAGTTGGTTGAGAATTTAACCCCTCGCCTCCAGATCTGCTGTGTCTCCGGGATAACATCGACACTTGATATGGATGACTGGGGGAATGATCTCTCTCAGCGGTCTCTGCCTCTGGCTTGTCGACTTCTGGCTTTTGCTCTTCCTCGTGTTTGCTTTGTTTTAGGCATGTTGTCTCTGTGATATAAGTTGTCACTTCGATGGCGATCTCTGGAATGGCGAGCAGTGTCCAGGACGCAACACATATAGGACCCTACCCCCGCACCGACGAGAGCGCCACTGTCGCGCATAAGTCGTGAACTGCTCGTGATCTGTTCGTGAACTGCTGGTGAACTCGTCGTGAACTGCTCGTGCCATGCGCGAACTGTTCGTGAAGTGCGTAAACTATTCGTGAACTGCTCGTGCTATCAATGCGTGAAGTACGCGTGACCGTGTCAGTGGGAAGGCACGGGCACGCTACGACGCGCACCAGTTCGTGAACAAGTCCTGGACTACTCGTGAACTCGACGTGAGCTGTTCGTGAACTATTCGTGGTAGTTCGTGACAGTCGTGGCATGGCGATCGCTTCCACGCACTGGCATGCATCCTCCCGCATCATCCCGACGAGTTCACGAACAGTTTGCGCATAGATCACCACCCGGTCGCGAAATTTTGTCGTGACCAAAATTTTGAACATTTCAAAATTTTCGTCTCGACGTGGCACGCAGTCACGACGGGTTTACGCACACTTCACGCCAGTTTACGACTAGTTTGCGCACTGGCACGACTCGAGTCGCGCCAATGCGTGCCACAGAATCATGCAAGTGTCAGCCTTGCATTATAGACAAGAGGGACACCATCCTTCAAGAGACCGTTACATAGTTCCGATAGAAAGAGAGCGGTATTTAATTTTAGCGTGTTGTGATAGCAGTAATATTCAACAAAAACTTTGCAAACTACCGACAATATGATATTCATTATTGTCACACCATAGTATTATTATTATTAAATATTTATCGTATTCTTAAATTAGCTGCATAAGAGTCCTTTTCCACCTGTTCATTCCTACTTCAGGGAAGAGCTTAGAGATCATTTTATAATAAACGCTACGAATGAAGCATTTAGTAATTATATATGTACAGCAAACAGAAAACAAAGGGAGATTCAAGTATTTGCTAAGCACATGATCAGTTAGTTAGATGATCACATCTGTGACTGTTTGTGACAATGGTTACTTTAGGTTAACACTAGATTCCTGTATAATATGATTGTCTGTAATTAAAATATGCCTCGCGTTTACTCTTAGCCGTACATGGTACATACAACTGCACTCTAACACATTTCAAATTTCAACCAGGATTGTGGTCACCAATTTACCATATATTTCCTGGTTAAATTGACCAAAGAATCCTTGACAATATATCCAGGAAATGTATGACACTTCATGCATATTCTGGTTATAAATGACCACGATTTCCTAGTCATTTAAACCAGGAAATGTATGGAAAATTGGCCTAAGTTCATGAGTCCATAATAAGTACTATATGTTTCCAAGTTTTTCCCTCGTTTACATTTAGTTACTTAACATATGGCAAGAATGTGCTCAAAACCCTCATAACCCAATGTTGGTCTTGGTGATATCTGGTTCACAGCAGCTTTAAATCATTTGCAGTTTAAAAAGTAGATAACTTAATGTGTTTCGGTTGTCCATGCCCACGATTGAATTTGTTGTATGTTGTATATCTGCATATCTGTGGTATATCAGCCATAGGTAGACGTTGGGGCATTTGAAATATAGTGAACCTCTCTATGCTGAAATACCTCTTCTAACACTGAAATCTGCTATGTAAGTAAAATGACAACGTAATTTGTTTATTTTCATATAATTATTCACACGGCAAATGATAAGACGTAATTTGTTTATTTTCATATAATTATTCACACGTCAAATGTTAAGACGAAATCAATTAGCCTTAGCAATTAGTACAAAAGCACGAACTTTAATTATCCAATCTTTGAATTGTAGCTGATATTTCTCAACGTATAACAAATCTAATGTTTTAATGTAATATTTCAAAAGGGATTTTCTAATCTGGTTTAAGGAATAGAAAATTGGTAAAGAAATTTCATGTTGAGATTATTTGAACAAGAAATCACAAAATCTTATCTAAGTGAAAGTTTTTGTGCTCATCAATTTGAACAGGATTTTAACTTCTTTGCATTGCGTTAAATCACTGTCCTCTCTGCATTAAATTTAAATAAGCTGTTGTTCGGAAAAGTAAGGAAAAATTATTGCATGTGTCATTAGTATTATCAATATTCCTTTATTTTAGCAACAGGTGGCGTCCTCGGAGGAGGACTAGGGAGAATCTTCAGTGTTCCTAAATCTGCAGTAAAATTATTCGGGTTGAAGACCACGTGTTTCGTTTGTCTTGGGATCGGTCTTTCGTACGCGGGAATAACCTGGTTGTACAATGATACTACTGCCCGTTCGATATACTTCCTTTCATCAAGACGGTCTAGTTTCCCACTATCAATGGCTTCAGTCAACGCGTTTACTCTATTTCGAAGTTCGTCAGCATTGTCCATAAGCGATTGATACCGCAGCTTCTCAACAACAAATTGCTGAGCATCCGTTTCGGAGACGTCACTGAGATTCTGTAACAAAGCATTTTTCATGTCTTGTATATTACACACAGCTAATTCAGCTGATCTTTCAATCATTTGTTTTGTTTTTATCCGTTTTTGCTCCTCTGTCGTTTCTGATACAACGACGGCTCTAAGTTTTTCATTCATCATGCGATGGAAATCATCCAATGTGCCTCGGACTGGTTCGATGACGTCAATTACCCGTGATGCATCTGTGTCGTGTTCTTCAGATGAATGATGGTTTTCGAGGCAATCAGAACATATGTCCATTTTGCAACTGTAGCAATGTAACTGGAGAACCTTATTGTGTTCACCGCACATGTTTCTTTCTTGAGAGTGCGTGGATCGTTCATTGATTGCACGTAGCAGTGAAAAGTTCGTCGGAAGACTTCCGATTCCGTCCGATGGGATTTGTGTTACGACACGACACTCGGGGCATTTCAAGAAATTTTCGTTGTCTTTTAAGTGGGTCAAGCAGGGTTCCAAGCAAAATGAATGACCGCAACTCAACACTTTTGGGTTTTTAAACGTTTCTAAACAGACAGGGCACATGAAAATACTTTCAGTTGGTTTCAGCTGTACCTCGGATGCTTCCGCCATATCCTAGGGAGAATAAAACTGAATTTAATTAAAATGGGAATCTCAAAATCAAATGTGCGACTAACATAGGCTTTGTATCTATCCGACAAGTTTGAAAAATAAAATAACTTTACCTTTATGGCAAGGAGTATGAGATGCGTTAGAAGTATGAGAAGCAGACCAGGTGAGTTAGCTATTTGAAAGATAAACTGTGCACTTTGAGATAATTGGGCTGGGAATATATAGCTTTACGACCGCAGACTCAGTTTTCAGTAGAAGAGACAACCTTAAAATTGAATCTGAATTCCAATGTACTGCAGGTGGGCCTAGTTAGTTTAAGCAAGGGCATTCATGAGGGAAAAACATAATCCAAACATGGGGAGAGTTACATAGAGCAATCTTTTAATTTATCTGGCTTGTTAAGCCCAAGATTTCGTAAAAGGGAGTTTTGATAGATCTCACCATTTTTTTTTTTCAAATTTATTAATCCCGATTTTGTACCCGATTTTAATCCCGAATAACGATAACCAGTTTAATACTGTACTCGAGGATAGGTAATACTTAAAGTTTATACCGTCTGCAGGTATAACATCACTATGACAGATTTAAGAGCGACTCTGTCACTTTAATAATCAGTACGTGTTTGATGTTAAGGTATCACAATCTTTCATAAAATTAATATCATCTATGGATAACTTTCATGTATGAATATATCATCTGACATATCTATTTCATTCACGTAACACAAACTGACTTTTGCTTGACAACGATTAGTTTACCTGGTGTAGAAAATTGTATTGATTTTGTTTACCTATCAACTGGCGTTTTGTATCTCAACTGGGAGTTATTTCCAGACTTTCAAGTCAATATCTGTTGTTAACTTAACCAGTTAACTTGACCCCCAATTACACTGTACACTGTAATTGAAGATCTGGCCCTGTTTTGATTACGCGTTGGGCACAATGCAAACTGAAACCGTTTACGGTTCACTAAATACTGTGTCGATTAAATTATTATTTCAAAAATAGTATGGCAAATTATCAAACCAAACATAAGGGGAAGCATCGTAATCTATGTATAACATACTGGCAGCATGTAGGAACTAATTTAAGATACAATAACAAAACGTAATCGTTTCTAAAATATTGCATACAAGTTATTTTTCAATTGGAAGATTGAAATATCAGCTAGGGTGTCCTTTCATATTGATATAAATATATATATAAATGCTGACACCCCTCTCATGGGCGTCCGGAAGGGGGCAAGGGGGCACTTGCCCCCCCGAAAATCAAACGTGAAAAATTAATTAAAAATTTAAATAAAAAAAATTAAAAATAAACCATCAAAATATCTTCACTCACAGCGTCATTTTCTACTCGTGAAATATGCGGACATTTGACCACGAATAGCAAAAGAGAGGATGGTATGCTGAAAAGTGAAATCGAAATTCGGGGACCATCATTCGTGACATCTATTGGAAATTTGTAATTGTAAAAACTATGCCAAAATTGTACTGGTTTTCAGGTATGTAGTGTGCATATGGCATCCGATTATTGATGAATGCGTTGACTTGGTTTGGTCCCATGCTGATCTCAAGTGGCGACGCGCGAATGTAAATAGGATTTACAAGGTGAATATGGGGGGGTATGATTCATAATTGGGTAATGGATACAGGCCTATACAGGCTGTTTGACAGCGTAAATTTTATCGTGCATAGGCGTGGGAGGCCGTGACAGAGGGGCAGATTTCCCTTCAACAATTTTTTACATTGAAAATTCTGAAAATCTAAAAATTACAGACATGAAATTCCTGTTTCAGGGCTGGGTACATGCAGCTTATAACACTCGCCAAGTGTCGTTTCCGGCCATCTGGAGGGTAGGTAAAGCCCCATAATTTTCTTGTACGCTCCGCGCCAACCGATGATGGCGCTCCGCTTAGATAGTGTACACAATTCAATCATCCATGAATGACCTTGCCCCACCCCCCTTGTAAAAATTTCTGCGGACGCCCATGACCGCTCTCAATTAGCTCAAATGACCGCAGATCAAAGACCGTTTCAAATATTAATCTCAAAGAATTTGGGAATAGGGTTTGCATATGTCATTTTTGTCGATGGCATTTTATTTCAGTAAAAATGACCCACACCAAACTTATGTTCGAAAATCTTTTGTAATCCCTATTTGAAAAGGATGTACTCAAAATGACTTTGTAATTTTTCATATTCCTATATAGTATAGTTGCTTATAAATAAGATAGAGAACGCGTCGTAGTAGATCTCTTAAGCAGGTGGCAACAATGTCAATGAACTTCCATGAGGCAACCCTTCAACACTTGCACATGAAGATGTATTGGTCATCTTTCCATGTAAATATCTAAGTAGACTGTTGCTACTGCTTCATTATAAAAATTGCAACCATACGCAGATGTTGAAGGGAGATTCATCCAGTTGAGGAAATTTTACCTTCAAACCCCCAAGAATGATCGTAATCGTAAACCGATGCTTAAAGAAAAAAACTAATAACTATATGTTTATTTCTCAGGGTAAGTAAATGAAACGAAGACTCTGAGCTGCACTGCATTGAAACTGCACACCCGTCGGGCATACTTCGAGGCAAAATATAGTCAGTGTCTTCCCACCATTTTCAATTGAGGAAACGCAGGTAGCCAAAAGGGGAGGGGGGGGGGGCGGACGAGGAAGCCTCCCCTCAGGGGTAACGCCAGAATTTTTCCGAAAGGGGGACCAAGCTCTTCTACAGGGGCGCAAGAATTTTAAGGCCCCGACAAAGGCTTTGAGTTAGTCCCTGCGGGACGTGAATCAAAAGATTTTGATGCGGGCATAGCGCGCGAATATTTTGGCTTTCTTTTCAACTAATATTTAAAAAACAAGAGTTTATTATGAAGACAAAATTTAATAAAAAATGGCTTTTTAAGGATCGTTCAAAATTTTGGGTGTTTATTGAAGAAACTGTCCTTCATATGGGCAAAATGAAAAGCGTTACATAGGCGACAGCTGAAAATATTTTGGGTTACGCATTTCATCGTGCTCGGCCTACCTACTAAGGCTTCAACACGAGACTACAAGTTTGCACGAAAAGCTTTTTCCCTTTTTGAACGAAGATTTAAAAATTTGTGAGCCTACTTTATTGAAGAATTTTTGGAATGTAATGAGAGAAAATTGGTTTTTTTGGTACGGTTATAATGAAAAATTTGGGTTTTTATTAAGTGATATGCCTTTAAAGAGCAAAATTATTTCGAATGTCGGGGTGACTAACAGAGTTCCCTTTGGTTATTTATTGTACGGAGTATCCATCGAAATTGAAAAAATTTGCCACTTTTAACAGTCCGAAGCATATATTGGAGGAAATTGTAATTTTAAAACAGATTTTGAGGTTTTGCAGAAGATTGTTATCTTCCCACAAGAAAAATCACGTATGGGGTGATCTGTAGTTTTGAAGGGGTTACTGAATATCATCATGCAGATTAAGGCCCTCGGATCATATTACAAATTTTCCCGCGGAAAAAGTTTCATTTTGGCTTCCCATATGTTTGAACTTTTATATTTTGTATATTGACATAGACGCACGAGAGCGTTTCAGCTTGGGAGGGGAAGAATTGTCTTTTTTGTCCGAAAAATGTAATTCTGACCGAAAGACTATCAAAGTGCAGAGCACAGGCATTTTTGAAAAATTGAGAACCCCCAGACAGCAGGAAATAACATTTCCATGGCGCGTAGCTTAAAACAAAGCAGTCATATTTCTTTCGCAATAAAATTTCCACTTCATAATATTGCCCCAAGACGAAGAATAATTTGCCAACATGCAGTGTTTTGTTAAGTAATCTGTTCGACCAAAACACTATCTAAGCGGAGGGCCACCATCAGTTGGCGCAGAGGGTACAGAAAATTGTTAAAAAATCTAACTCCTCAGACAGCCGGAAATGGCATTTCCCGGACTCGTAACTAGAAATAAAACAGTCGTTATTTTAAGGTTGCCTCTGAAGTGGAAGTTTTGCACTCAACTTGCTAAGTGATCAGAAAATTACCAAATAAAATTTAGGTACTGCTACACTTGGATGTAATGATCTTGTCTCTTTTCGGGGGAAAACTATGCAACGAGACTGAAAACATACTAAGTGTTTTTGACTCTATTAAGAATCTTCGTTGTATTTAATTGCATGGTCCGCTAAGTAGATGAGATTTTCTACGTGACTGCCCGAACTCCAAACTATATATATTTGAAAATATATATCACGTTACACGGTGGATTCAAGTGAATTTTCAGTCAGACTTATTGGGAGACATTCTCACACTAGTGTTTATCATTATGCGTAGCTGAAAACGGCCTGACCGATTTTCATTACCGTTGCTAGAATTCGGCTGTCGGGACAGGCCAGATGGCAGACCATTGGGCACTACATGCAAATAAACAACCTGTCGTCCGTTTTTTTTAAATTTTTTTAGGCCCCCTCGACGAAACCGTGGACCTTCCTCGACGGGGGGGGGGGGCGCTCTCCGACGGAAGGTCGTGCTCTCCGCTCCCCCCCCCCGTTCGCGCCACCCTTGTCCCCCTCCTTATCCTCATTTCCTGGTATTTTGTTGTCGTTTTTTCTATTGTTTCCCGTTTGTATGTCAAAAATAAACCCCCGGTGATCAAGGGGGCGTTTCTGGTCAAAATTTTCTAAATGCTTCGCCCCATTTTTTTAATGGCGCTACGCTTTTATAGTACTTCAACATATTTCGCCCCTACAAGAAAAAATTCCTGGCTGCACGCGTGGCAAAAGATACTCATGTTTATTTTCACTTTACTAGAGTCTTTTGATACAAACTTATCACCCTTTACTGAACATCGCTTAACCCTTAACAATTGTGTTGTACATTAACCAGCTTAATCTAAATCTGTAAAGTGTTCGGCCCAACTGAAGGAGCATAATATCTTCAGTGCCCGAGATCACTGTAATATTTAAAACATGCGAACATGTTACCTTTATAATAAGATCACAATCTTCTTCTTCCAAGGATTGGTAGATCTAAAATAGGCATCTATATCAAACATAAAGGAAGGTAACGTGTTAAATGCGTAGCATTTTTCTTCTCCAAGCTAAGGTATGTTGCACGGTGTACAAGTTGAGTTGACGGTGTTTCTTTAAACACGCATGTACTGTACGTATTTTGCGGCCTATCAATGGGAAACACGTTAATAGAACAGCAGCAAAAATTAGACACAATGAATAGAAGTTGCCAAAACCGCTACCACGGTTCAGTGATCTCGTGTCAGGCTAGAAGCTATTCTACCTCCAAAACGTAAATTGGCTGACAATGGGGTTATCTTTTCATGTTGATATTCACGTACATGCCGACGATGCGGCCAAAACACAGACAAATCAATTCATAATGCACTGTGTTTTATTACACTTTTTTGTACAATTACAGAGGAAAAGGGGTTAGATGCGCACTGTTTAACAAGGTGTTTCTTGATTGGTTGTTGCCACTGTGTTGTATCGAATGAATTCTTTGTTAGGGTTATGGATTATTTTCGGAGATTAGGGCTGCCGTAAGCCACTTAGGAAATTTCTTGTTAAACACTGCGCATCGTCCCCAAAAAAGAACTACAAAAAGAAAACATAAAAAGTGTTGTCATTGAGTTAACAGCACTCCTTATGTATTCTTTTGTTTTAATTTTATTTTCAGTGAAAGTACAGCCATTTTTTATAGTGCGCCAAGTGTTTAGACCTTATTGACTATATTTCGTAATTCCTTTTAACAATGAATACGATAACACATAATGAAAAAAAATTATACGGCAATATCCAAAATAAGAAACGTACCTTTTGTTTTAATCAACAAGAGGCAGTTTCGTAAAAGCTTTAGCCATGTCCCGTTGAGGAACAATGGGTTGTTTGGAAAAGGATGCTGAAGTGCTCTTTAAGACATTGAAGGGTTAATCCTTTTCAAGTTACCCACACTTTTATTTTTGTAGTAGTCCACAGAAATTTTCAATTGACACATCATTTTGATTGACAGCTAATTAAAAAAATGCAGAGTTCCGAAGAATATTACACAGCACGTACTGGACTGACAGTGCTTTGATTGCACCCTGGGATCTTGTATACTCACCCCGAAACAATAAACTGAGATTGTGTCTGTGTGACGTTGAACTGTAGACAGCGGTGGGAGGTGCTTAAGAAAGTAGGTTGGGAGAATTGAAATTGTCTGGGGTGGGAGAATTAGACCTGTTACATTCTCGTATCACGGACTTCCTATACATGGACAGAGCATACTACACGGAAGATTGTGGCTACCGTCTGTATGAGAAAAAGCGCACCAAGATGGCCGTCTGCTATTGTTTTGTATGAAAGTTTGAACTTGCCAAGTCAGTTCCCAGATTTTGCAAGAAAGTTGAAATATTTTTGAAATATGGCAAGGTAAGGTCAAAATTACTTCATGTATTGCAGGAATATGATATCGTTTCCCATTCAAGTTTAACTTTTGTTTAAAGTATTACAGAGTCGTGGTCAGATCAGGCGATTTATATAGCTTGACGGCGGCCATCTTGGTGCGCCTTTTTTGACCCAGTCGGTGGCGACCATCTACGGACGTACACGTTACATGTTCTGTCCATTTTTTATGTCCGTTTCACGTATCCAGACATTTCATTTCGACGGTTTAGTACTACAGTATGTGAGATTGAGATACAGAGGCATGACGGTAAGTTTCAATGGAGGAGACACATGGTTTGACAGGTTCCTCTCTTTCCTTAGTTTTCATCCTACGATTCCATCGTAAGATTAAATTTTATTTTTTATCTGCTGAAAAATCTACAACTACTAATGACTGTATCTTTAATACAACAGGTTATTGCCAAATTCCATATTTTTCTTCCAACGAAAGCAGATATTCTGATCATGTTATTGTTGCTTTACGACAGTTTAGGGTAATAGCCAGATATTTGTTGTCAGTGTTAAATCTTGTTCCTTATTTATAGTCATCACGTGGTAATCTTGTGCGTATCATTTTGTTTGTAACCCAAACTACTGCCATTGAGCTTGGTGCCCAGCAAAAGCAACGGGGAAGGTAAAACAAGCCATTGAACCAGAAACGGAAAAGCGACATAAATTAATTGGTTAAAAACTAAGCCGTAAAACCTTATTTAGCTAACTGACATCAACTTCGTGCGAATGTTTCTTTTTTTTTTTTTTCTGAATCTCAGATTGTGTCTTTTACATACTAATATGTATCACACTGCAGGGCGTCGAACCTTGGATGGGTGGGGAGTGGGGGTGGGGGATTTTTACCCCAGTAAAAATATGTTTAAGTTATAAAAAAAAATATGTTGCCTTTATAATACGCAATCTATGAATGTTTTGGGGATGTACTTGCCAATGTGAGTGTGTAGGTTTCCCTTGTGTGTGTGCTTGTGTGCTTGCGTTCGTGTTGGTGCTTGCTTAAATATAGACGTTTCCGATCCGGGACGCGACCCAGGGTTCTGCGTTTGGGAAATGTTTGTCCCCCATGTTCACAAATAAAAAATCGACGCCCTAACCAAAAACTCTCTCTCAAAAAAAGAAATTCATCCGTACATTAAAAATTGAATGACCCTCTCAGTAAATTCACGAAAAACCGGATACCAAAAGTCAGAGATAACCAGCGTGCTCAAATTAATACACACAGCAGCATATAGATGTTTGAAAACTTAGCTTTTGAGCATTTGTCGGTGTTATGTATGGAGTTGATTCGTTAGTTAAGCGTACTGCGGTGCAAGCTGAAGGTCCTCATCAAATCCCGGTGGAACCACATGAAAATTTGTGGCCAAAAATGGGCGTATTCAGCTAAGTTGTTCATAGTGATGTTTTAGGAGGTTTAAAATTTTTGAATTATAAAAATTGGGTATTTAGTTGTCCGACTCAGGAAGTCGTCCGATTCAGGAAGCTTTTCGCTTGTTTGGCTTAGCCGTTGAACAGTGGTGCAGACCAAGTAACCTTCACCCCACCCAGCAGTTGGGAAAGTGGCTATAGTCTGGGCATACACTCACGTCCGTCGGGTGGGGCAGTTATACATTGCAGTCCCGGGAGCAGGACTGGAGCGATTGGTGTTCTCCTGCCTCGCGAACCGTTTAGCACTGGTCGAAAAGAGAGGGTGAAGCTCGCTGGTGTTAGTCAAACTCACAGTGTGAAATAAGGTTCTTGATGAACCATAATGGCTTCCTGACCCCCAAAACGTTAAAATGCAAATCAAATTAAAAATTACATTATAATAACAACATCAATAGTTTTTAAAATAATTTGAGAATTTTGTACAAAACGCTAAAATTAAATACAATTAAATGAAAAAAAAAAAAACTAGAAGAACAACTATTAAATGTAATGACTGTATTTAGAAACGTTTCACATTTTCACATCGTTACATCAGTTCTAATATGCAAAGTCACATGAATTAAATAAAGGTTTAAGAATGATGAGCCGTGTATTATCACAGAATAATGCACAATGTAGATGGGGGTTAACGCAAGTGATAAAAAAGTCCGCATCCAGACTGCGTTCAGTAATAGAAATTAACCCCTGAGAAAACATCTGGCTCTTATACAAAGGTTCATTCATATTCAACATTGCTTTCATTTGAAAAGGTCAAAACGATGTTTTGTTTTGAACAGCCAAAGATTTTCTGAGTGCATTGTGGGTATACTAATTGTTCGTTACTGAGAGATTATTTCGGAATAATTCACAGTCACTTGACCCTAAATGGAGAAATAAAACGACCCCACAGTTCAACCATAAACAAGAAGGTCCTGACTTTATTCGATCTCGTCCTTTCATGGATAAAATATGTGCAGCTGTGTATATTATTTCAAAGTACGCAAGGTGCTAGTGGTGTTTTCATGTTATGACTGAAGCTATAGCTACAGACATTTATTTTAAATTCTAAGAAATTTCGTTTACTGAAGCCCACTTTTTCGAAGGGGGCACAATATCTCCCCTCCCCCGCCCCCTCCCACTGCGTTAAACCAGAACATCTAAGGTCCATATTAAAGACCTGAATGTCGGAATTTCCGGAGAATTAATGCGCCATTTTGCTATTGTCCTTGAGGAATTCGGAATTAGCAAACAAGCCTCCCAATGGATCCACACAAACTGGTCCTCCAATTGAAACTCTTGGTGTTTTTGTTCTGTTCTGGTGGTATATAACATTGACGGTCATCTCTTAAATAATGTGCTTTGCCGCTAACCATCACATATTCAAGTTTAAGCAAAGCTTTCTCGATAAACTTATGGTTTCAGAATGGGGGCTCGTTCTCGGTACGTACTCCATCGCAAAACCGACTGTCCTTGCGATGTGACTCTCTTTTAATCAGGATTTGGACCTGCGACTAGAAGAAGTACCAAGCTGAAGTTAAATAAGTTTTATTAAATATGCTAAGCGATCAAGATATTAAACTGGATGCCAAACTTGTGATTACTTCTTTGAAAAGAAAGGGCTATCATCAAAGACGTTTCTTCCATGAAGCCACTTTCACGGTATTGTAAAAGTAGTATAGGCTAAGTAATAGTAATATGTATGTGAACAGCAACAGAAATTCTTTAAGTCTCCAATGAGATATTATTCCAATAGACACACTGAGGTCGATTATGAAATGATCGAGCTATTTTAAATTTCATTTTAGACTCAACCAAAATATGCACATCAAAATATGTGCATCATCGGCACAAGGTAATAACTCCAAACTATTTATGACTATCTGTAGTAGAATCGGGTGGTTCCTTGTCAGAAGGTACACATGTGGTTTTTATACTTTCGAAACCAGAAATTTTCTCTTCAGGTGTAGAAGTGCCTTTATCTTTGATACTAAGTCCACTTCAATGTCCTTTGTGTCAGCTGCCTTTGCAACGGTCCTAACTTAAAAGAAAGTGGGAAAGGTTTGCCATAAGGCCCCACATAATATAATTAGTTACTTTACGCTGATAGGTTTATCAAGCAAAATAATCGTGTCAATTAATCATAAAACTGCATAAACTTATATAGAGCAGTTTTGATAAGACGTAACACATGTGCTGCCTGGTAACTTGGCAAAACTAATACATAAAAGGTTCTTGCCTTTGTACTTGATCGTTTACCAAAGTTCATATTTGTGGATAATCCCTAAAGCTTTCATACCAGAAATTATTAATTTGTTTCGAGGAAATCAATACTTTTGAAGGAAAGAAAATGTGTCGGGTATTTCTTCAATTGACCACGTTCATCATTTGCTACTTTTTAGCCTCCAAAATAAAGATGGTGATTAGCGCTGCAAGGAATGTCAGTAGAACGATTCCTATCAGTAATCCAAGAACACTCATCTTTTTCGCCTTATGTGCGGAGTGTTTTGCACCATTGAAGTCTCCAGTAGCTTCCATAAACCGTACCTATATCGTAAAGATATAACAGTTTGACTTTATTTCACCGTAAACACAAATTCGTCTGAATTGACTAACCTCGTTAGTCACCCATATTTCAATTTGCCTAATTTGTGATGACATTTAACTAAATTGGTAGAAATAAACCAAAGAATATCAGTCAAAACTTAGACAAGGAGGCTAGAAATATTTAAAAACTAATCCAGCTGAGACAAATATTAGTCATATAGGGGCATCTTAGTCAACAGTGTTGACTAACGGAATTGGTCATTTCAGACATTATTTGACTAATTGTGTTTACAGTGTTGAAATTGAGGACAAGTATTGTGTACTTCTTTCTCATTAAGACATGTCTTAGTATACACCATTTGGGCAATCATTAAACTTTAACACCCCTTCTTTACTTTATAATAAAGGAAATGCAAACAGCAAAGAAACTTAAAAAAAAGATCAAAACAGAAATAAATTCAGTCGGGGTTGCCTAGGTATGATTAAAGGTACGATTAAAGTTTATGCCCTTCTTTTTAATCTTCCCATATGTCAATAATAAGGACTGCAAATGACCAACGCTTCCTAAAGCATTGAAAGATTACCCCCCCCCCCCCCAAAAAAAAAAAAAAAAAATGAAAAAAGAATATCTATCGATTCAAGGCAGGTTAATTTGGCCTAGGTCCTTGCACCATTTATAGTATAGACGACGGCGTCATGTGACAAAATGAGGTGGATGACACCGACAATATGTACCAATGTAAAGGCTACTGCGATCCTTCCTTATCGCCAGTTTGGATTTGGCATGTGGCAATTTTTCCAGCACGAAATATGATAGATTAAATTACACTTTAATGTATTAAAATCTTACAAAACTTGGAGCAAGCCTTCAAAGAGGGTTTTTTTTTAATTTTGCATATAAATTTTCAAGGTAAAATGATAATAACGCAAGGTATACATTATCCCACAACCATTATACAATAAACCTTGCATAATTATCATTTTAACTAAAGAGGTTCATATCTATCCTGTTCCGGCGATTACAATACCCAAACGTGTTGTTGCAAGTAAAACAAAGAAAAAGTGCCGTGTAACCACACGACGTGCTTCTAATGGCTTAGAATGAGAAGCATGATTATAGGCAGTGGCGTAGCTAGGATTTTTTCACCACGGGGGCACTGGGAGGCACAGAATTTTTAAATAATATAATAAAGTGGGCACAACATATAATTCAGGGATAACTATGGTGAGACTATCAGAACTACATTTTGTTGAGTCTGACTAACAGCCAGTGGCGGCTCGTGGTCCAAATACATGGAAGGGCAAACTGGTATAAGTGGAAATAAACCAACGTCCCAAAGGCGCAGTGGGAGCGCCAAACGCTCCCACCTAAGGGCCCCTCTTGGGGTCCAGGGGCAACGACCCGGTGGGGGTCTAGGGGGCAAATCCCCCTGAAGCTCCGCGATAATTACAAAATTTGGGTTGTAGAACGAAGCATTTCTCTGCCTTCACAAGGTATTTCATCAGCACTTAACTGACTGCAAACTTCACCATTATATCATTCAATTTAGACTTACGACTGGCCCGAGGTTCCCGTGGCTGTGACAATGTATTCGTCTTTCTTTGAGATGAGCAAGCATTTCAATTACACGTTGATTAAAATTTGAATTTTCTCTTATTAACTTCTTTTCAATTAATAGCATAGCTAAAGCGTTTAACCTGTCATCATTCGTACTTAGTGTACCAGCTGGAAGAAAACCTACGTGAAGACGATACAGACAGTATGTGAGGCCTACGTGGTCCTAATCGTTTGATTTCCAACTTTTCTTGAAGACTCCTGTTTGAAAATGGACAAGTTTGTAAATTTTTGACAGTAGTCATGTTGCATTCATGTCTCACATTGAGAGGGTTTGGGGAGCTAGATGAGACTTAACACACGAAGAGCCCCCGAGCACGACTGAGTGCACATGTGTACCCAAGCTGCAATAAGCGTTTTGACCTGACTCACCGTGATTTTGTGAGAGCGCAGCATAGTTTTCTACAAAGGATACACACGTGGCTGATTTACGCGTTCGTAGTTACCGGTGTATGCATACAGTGTCACGAAGCGAGACCAGGGAGGGCAAGTGAAAGGCTGCCCGCAGTTCGAAGAAATTGGTCACTCACCTTTCATCATTTCAGCAGATAAAATTTTAGTGGGCATGCTCACAACTTATTGAGCGGGGCAGATTGGGATAGAGGCCATGGGGGGGGGGGGGGGCACAACTTTGCTGTGAGGGGGGAACGTGCCCCTCGTGCCCCCCCCCCCTCACCGTGGCTACGCCACTGATAATGGGCCTAAAGACGTACCCGAACTTACGTTCAAGATAGTCTGATTTAGTCGGGCCGAATTGGGGTTTATTTGCATTAATTTTTGAAATGGGTTGCTTTAATGTACCATGAATGTTGTACACTGAGACACTTCTTGAAAGGCTGAATACAAGGGAATGGATTAGACGAGCACGTTGAGAGTAGAATCAGCCTATAGTGCTACACTGAAAAAGGCGACTTAAAAAAATTTGTTTAAAAGTTAGGAAACTCATTACAATAAGTATTCCTACTTGAAATAAATGAGTGTTTCAGCTGAATTTGTGCAACATTTTATACAAATCCATTTGAAGTACTCATTTATATCAATTAGGAGTGCTCATCTTTGTGAGTATCCCGTGTTTTAAACAAAGTTGTTTAAATATTTTTTAAGTGTACAAATATTGAGCACTTGAATTCCATAATCACAAGTGAATATTAATTGAAATACCTTTGAAGATTGTACCATTGCAGCCAATCCGATTGGTAGACAACAGCAGCATGTCACAAATAATGCCAAAACGAAGTAGTCCCTAGCAGGATACGTGTACTCATCTCCATTACTTGGTCTGATTGTCTGGTACTTAAAAGGGAAATTATCGTAAAATAAGTTTTAACAATTAATGGCGACTTTTAACAAATTTATAATTTTGTAATGCAAGGTTTTCAGAACAAAATATATTTATAATCACTCTAATTTAAAGAAAAAACTTTGTCTCGTTGTCCGACGTGCATTAAATCACGTTTGTCTCTTGTCCTTTCCTCAACTGATATACAAAAATTACGAATAGAAAAAAATAATTTTGTTTCCTTTCGGCAGTTAAACAAATGAGTGTGGTGAATTTCCAGTAACCAGAGAAATATTTGACAAGATTTGTGATCAATTCTATTCAGAAATAGCAACACATTCTTGAAATATGTAACCACATCGTTGATAAACGTAATGTAAGTACACTTATGATGAACAACATACCGATTTAATTGAGACATAAAGTGTAATAATGACAAAAGTTTGAGACTGAGGGACAATGTTTTGTCGGTGAAATCAATATTTAAAAAAAAATAAGTACGTTGTAAAGCTTATACCGATGCTTGGTCACTAGAAGATGCAATCGGTTGATAACGGCCGTGCGATGACATCTGGGTACCTAAAGAAAACGAAACAGAATACGCGTTTAGTCCGGTTTAAGAGTAAATTTTGAAATTCACTAGAGCTTCTATTGTACATTTTTCAACTGTTTAAAGTTAATTCGTATACGAACTGAATTTTATCAGAGGACCATAGAATAGGAAATCTAATAAAGTATTCAAATGAATACATTTCAGATATGAAATAGAATTGATTTATAATTTCAAATAATCGAATCAAATGTTTGAAAAGTCTGGTATTCATTTCCCATAAAAAAGACGTTTTTAACATGAAACATATTGGGACATAAAGCAACGGTTTTGTTTTATTATTGACAAGTTCATTCGATATCTGTCAATTGCAAACTTATGCCTCAACAGTTTTGATCCAATCGACAATTATGCACGGACCAACAGTGGTCTAATGGGTCATTAGATTATGGTCAAATAAATTGACCACGTGTATCTCAGACTTGATCACGGGTTGACCAATACTTTAATACAATTGCTGCAGGACCTTAGATGTTGCCATTTTGATGCATAATTTTTTTAAAGACATGTAGAAGATTGACTCAAACTGTGAATTTGGTGCCAGTGTGGTTTTAAATTCAAGACTTTAAGTGACTACCAATATTCACTTTATGACAAAACATAGTTTGGTGACCAGGCATATCCTTATATATACCAGTGCCGTCGGAAGGTATTTTCGATTGGGGGGGGGGGGCTGACTCGGGCTGACTATCTAAGCGGAGCGCCACCATCGGTTGGCGCGGAGCGTACAGAAAATTTTGAAAAATCCCAACCCCTCAGACAGCTGGAAATGAATTTCCTGGACTTGTTAATAGTATCTAAGCAGTCCTTATTTTGACCTTTCGTTGTAATAAAATGCTCACTTCCAAAAAAAAAAAAAAAAACTATATATGGTAAAATTATTGGGGGGCTGCAACCCCCCCCCCCAGTCCCCCCGCTTCCGACGGCCCTGTATACCTTTCAACGTATGAGGTTCTGAAAGAACAGAATGTGCTGTCATTCGAAGCAAGTTTATTGGTAGGACGCAGAGTAATTTTACTAAGTATGTCACAACAGGGCAACGTTTTAAGGCCATGCGTAATCACATGCTTTAGTTTAGGTGAGTATGCATAGCTACTTTATTTTTTTTACTTCCAGCAACGTACCACAAAATGTAATGACAAGAAAAAAGGATAGTAATGTTACACAGTTCGATCAGACTATCCTTTGAGGTTCGTAGAATTAGGGAATGATTCCATTCCGCTGAGATTAGCTGTTTGCAGCTAGCGTATTATACTTGACTTGTTCATCAAACAATACATTGTATTAGCTAGTTTGCTAACCATTCATTGAAGAGATTCCGTGCCACTTGCCTTTCGTTGAAGTTGACGAGTTATTTGTAAAGCCAAGGTTCCACGTCTTCCAAATTTGTTTTTAACATTGGTTCTATCCCAAAACGTGACTGACTGTTCACGCTCCCAGACTTACCTGTGATTTCGTACATGCATGGTTTTGTTTTCACAATTCAAACAACGTTTTATCTAGACGAGCATGGACAAAAAATGTAGACTGGAATTTAGTTTCGTTTACCTTCTTTTCACAAAAGACTAGTATAATAGCCAAAAAATTCGTTGCATGCGATTGAACAAAGGTGTCGGAGTATACGAACTTCAATACTCAAAACAAACTATGATATGGTAAGTGTATGTTAGTGCTTCGTGTGACCTATACATAAATCAGTTCAAATCGTCTGAAGGCCTTGAGGTTGGTCAAGTGTTGTCCTTAAGTGGACCTATAGCTTCTTCGGGAAGCAGTTTCAAGTTTGGTTTCGCCGAATGGCCCTTTACTAGAGGGTCGGGAGGACTTTTGAAAAAGTGGTTGGACTAAGTAAGATGGAGTTTTACGGCCCATTTTCTGTAATCAAATGTTTAAACTCGGGTCTGCTATAGTTTAGATTAGGGAGGCTATTATAGCATGAGTTAATACTCAGCTGAGCAATCTGATTTCCGAACTGTATTGCATTTTCAACTTCAAATCAGGATCCTTGTTGCAGGATGTTTATATGAAAATAGTGTCACATGTATTAAGAAAGCCAAATTGCAATAAAATGGCAATGTTGTTTTGTGGATATGCTTAGTATCGTTATTGCAGATTTCACTGTTATAGCTTACATTCAGAAGACCAGTCTTATTCTCATATAGTTATCCGGTCTTGGTCTAATAACTGGGGAAAGGATCTTGACTTCCCAGGTTATACGTTTAGGCGCAGTACCTTGTCTAATCTAACCTTACCTAAATTCATCTAATTCCGTAACTATACAACTTACCTGGCATATCGTCAATTTGACCTGATTACCTTAACTACTCGTCCTAACTTGAAGAGAGCAAATTTCACGTTCGCCAAAATGGTCCAGTGTTCTTTAAGTTTCTCTCCTACAAGTATTGAGTACCTACCAATATGCGTATGATTTTTCAGAAATACCGTCGATGTTGTGTTGATAGGACAGGCACATATGAAGAAGTGTTTGAAAAATACCTATTATCTCAGTTAAAGTTGCCTCAAATGAACATATTGTCATTTTCTTTCGTTTTCTTATTTCGTGGAAAAGTAAGGAGTCTAAAAAAGTCCAAACATGCTTTTAAATATGAGGAATGTTTCGGTTCACTGACGGCTAGTATCCGGATCAATGACCTGTGTTGTAAAGTCTTATCGACCCTTGCACGATTCCGGGAATGTCTGTCGTCTACATTGCCTTTTGCCATGACCACCCGGTGTTCAATTTAGACAGGTCGGAAAACAAGGGGGGTGGAGAAAAGCAGGCTAAGCCTTTATAAGTTATTAAAGTTTGACATTGACTAGATACAATTTTAAACAATTGGCTTCCGTTAGAGAAAAATAAGTCTGCCTGCAGAATTTGGTCTGTCCACGGGCCAGTGTTGTAACCGAGTTTAGCAATTCTAGTCGAGTCGAGTCACTTCGAGTCTTTGGAAAGCTTCGAGTCGCCTCGAGTCACAAAGTGTCGTGTCTCCAGTCATGTCGAGTTTTTAGCAATTCTAGTCGAGTCGAGTCATGTCGAGTCTTCCCTCAGCACGAGTCGAGTCACTTCGAGTCTTTCGAAAGCTTGAGTGGTCTTGTGACTCGAGTCACCTCAGTCACAATGTGTTTATTTTCTTTGAGTCACTCCAAGTCACCTGATCGCTTACATGTTGATTTGGCATGGAGTCCATGGTACGTTATGGGTTGTTCTTTTGCAAATACAGTCCTTTACTAAGTGACTGCACACTTTTGTTGGAGGAGGGGGCATAGGTGTACGAGGGTAATCTCCTATGAGGGGGCAAGAACGTTTTGCTGGAATGTCACTGTTTATCATGCTCTTCCCATGTTTTGCCCAAATAGACCAACTCCTCTCATCCGAATTAGGAGGATGAGTGTCCCCTGTAACCCCACCTTGTACACCTATGAGGGGGGGGGGGGTTAAGACCGTGACTGATGTCCAGTGACGGAGCTAGGGATTTCGGTCAGAGGGGCGAAAATGGTCTGCAGGGGCGCATTGAAGGAGTAAATACCGTGAGCCTTAGCATGATCGAAGCCACGGCTTTTCAGACTTTCAATTTGATTTCCCGCATGTTAGTAGAAACTTCTTTGCCATTTCTCCTTAGCAAGTTTTTCTATTGAAACATGTTTTAATTTTCAATCCCTTGGCCTCCGCAAAAGAAAATTAGAAGGGGGACAAAATACCTTTAGGGGAAACAAATTTGGCCCGAAATGCCTCTTAGATTGCTGGAAATGGCATATATAAAGCCTTTTTACTAGATATAAAAAGGGAAAACACTGAATGAACTGTAAAGAAATGTTACTGTTAATTTTTTTCGTCTTTTTCTTTATTTTCTTCGCTTTTTCAGGTTTAATATTTTCCAGGGGAGGACAAGTCCCCCCCCCCTGCCCCTATCTGCGGACGCCAATGTTTCTATCTCTCTCTTTCACATTCTAGTACGAAGGCGGTCATTATATTTTACGTTATTGTCAGGCCTCGATGTAAGATTTTAATGTAGCAATTGGCTGCTTTGTGAAGATAAAGATTAAACCTGCCAGAGCTAAAATAGCAAGCAATCAGGGGGAAAAAGTTATGGAAATTAATCACCGTTCGGTATACATTTTTGGCATCTGAAAATCAAGATAAGTACACGAAGAAAAGTTAATTGACGTAATTTACATCATGTGACCACTCTGAAATACTCTTCAATTAAGTACATTGAAAGAAATAGCCGAGACAAAAGGTTTGCTTGGCTCTCTAGATACCGAATTCATAATAAATAAAAGTAGCATACACCTAGACTTATCAGATGCAATTCTGGTTTTTGAGACCAAGAAAGTACAGAAATAAGCATTTCCATGGGATTATCGTGCACTGTCAGAAATAGCCATTTATCATGAGAATAACTGATTTCGTTAATCAAAATCCTCGACACCAATAACAGATTTTACCAACTAAACAGGACTACGTGGAAATGATATTTTGCTCGTCACACCATCATCTACTTCAAGTCAAAATACCACATATTAGCACAGTGGCGAGGGATATGAGTCATCTGTGGAGCGTAGTAAGTATACTAGGCTAGACACTGAGTTCAAGGGAAATAAATCTTAATGTTTACACTGGCACGGTACCACTAGTACTACACATACAGGGCACTCAGCTTCGAGAAGTTTGTTGTACGAGTTATCCCGTGAAATTGACGGCGCTACACATGTTAATCAGAGGTGTATGTTAGGATCCCCCTATATACAGATAGGAGCGCATAATGGATAAAGCAGTAACGAACGGTTTGCGTCCGATGATGAAAACAAATTTTAGTTTCTGTTTTTTAATATCGGGTGTGATTCAAGTCATTGTGGACAAAGACTCGAGTCAAGTCGAGGGGTCACTTCTGTTGCTCGAGTCATGACGATTCTTTCAAATTTTATTTTATGGTGACTCGAGTCACGTCAAGTCTTTGGCAAGTGGTGACTCGAGTCGAGTGGAGTCGAGTTTCGTCAGTTTTGGACTCGAGTCAGACTCGAGTCACTGAAATCGTGACTCGATTCAGACTCGAGTCAAATCTTTGACTCAAGTCATTACAACACTGCCTGCCTTCAGTTGGGGCTCCTGACTGTGGTGCAGAGAGGTTCTCAGAATCCATCAGTTTTCTCAGACTTCTAAACAGCGACTTAGTATTATCTAAGCAGACTCTGACTATTCTCATTTGAACTCTGCAGGAAATAATGAGATTATTCAATAAAAATAGAACACACCGGTGTAACATCACCGGTAAGGAATAAGTGAGCTAAAGTGGCTTAGCTAGTGTTTCGTAAATGTACATCGAAAAACTCGGAACAACAATTTGCAAAATATTCAAGCATTTTGTTCCATCTTTTTGTATTAATGTTGACCGTTTTACTAACAACGACAGCAACTACATAAATCCACAGAACGTCACAAACAAAATGATCTACTTATGGCACTTGTACGTAGCCACGTAGCCATGTTTTCTAATGTGTTCATGATGGAAGCTCCATGAAAAAACAAACTACTATAGCCAGTGGGTTATAAATATGGACGGACGTTAATCAAATGACGAAGTGGCAGGAGGGATGGTGCCAAGCTCGACAAAGACGTGGGATAATTTGCATCTTTTCAAACTTTCTTGCTAAGTCACTGACATCACTACATCATTTTCAGTATATATTTTTCTTTTGTGACCACTTTTAGAAATTCACTGGAAAAGAAGGAACTTGGCATCTTGATTTATACATGACGTCAACCGTACAATGAATTTATATTTGACAAATTGGATGATGCAGAGCAAACCTCAATTAGGAGGTGCCAGATCTAATTAATGTCTGGTTTCGCAGACAGTAACAGCAAGTTACAGAAATGAAAATTGTTTGCATTAGTGAAACTTCTCCGTTTTGAATCACTGGCAAATCAACGTAGGGCTTATTTTAAGCACTACACCCTACAAAATTACGTCTGTTAAAATATACTGAAAGAAGGTTTGCGTTAATTAGTAAGATAAATTTTTACGTCTCAGTCTGTAACAAATTGGCTTCAATCAAGCCAATTACGGCCCTCATTCTACTTTGTGACTGACTGGTTTGTTTTCTCTATTCCATTGTCAATGACGACTACCAAGCACAATGGCAGAAGCTATAATTTTTAAAGTCTTGGACATAACTCTGTCAGGAGCCCAACTCTATGGCGAGCAAACGGTATCAAATCACGGGGAATCAACACATACCAGTTTAAATCAACACATACCAATTTAATTCGACTTATACTGATTTAAACTGCCATACACCAAATTAACTTCGACAAATACCAATTTAAACTGACACATACCAATTTTAATCGACACATACCAATTTGTGTATCGGGCCGACCTTTTGTCCAGTTTTGGCTCCCTGGCTTGTTTTCAGTGCTCCATTGATAACGCTGAGCACGAAGCACAGCCACAGTAGATTCCATTTTTTAACTCTTTCATTTAAAGTCCTTGAGGTGGTGAGGCCTTAGCGGATTGCAAAGAGTATGTGCTTTGGGGCGTGTCGATTTAAACTGGTATGTGTAAGATTAATTTAAGTTGCAATTGTTTGAAATAAATAACGTTACAGAAAATTCAGTAAATGAAAGGCAGTTATTTGCAGGTAAAGTCCATTACTATGGGAGTGTGTCGTGGGTCGCGAAACTCCTCTCATCCACAAAACCCGAACAATTTCTTAAGTGTATTCCATATTCTAAAATATCAAATGTTGAAGTACATAGTATTGTAAGTAGTATACAAAGTATTCTTTTTTTATCATTTATTGGTAACACAAACATCATTAATCATTAAACATACAGTACATATAAACAATAATGATATCGAAAATGAATAAGGATCAATATAATTGAAGGAGTCATACTAACCAAAGTCGTACCATAAACATATCAAAAAAGATACATTTTTCCAAAAATACATACAAAAAAGAAGCGAAATATCTCATAAACCGCACAAAATAAAATGGACCTTAGTTTACATAAACACGCCCACTAATGGAAATTATTGACAGCTGGAAGAGCAGAAGAGGGTAGAGGAGTTACAAACGAAGTGAAACAGCTAAACGCGCTACAACTCTACTTTTCCTCGGATTCAAAGTTTTATACATGTGCAGCGAGGATAAAAACCAATAACGTAAACTACAAAAGGAGCGAATATCACGGTCGATATTACAAAAAGAAAGTGATGAGATAACGTCCGAGTCATCGTACATTTTCTTTCCGTGGTTTCAAAGTATGTATAACGTTCCAATTTCAGTACGAATATACGTCTGTGATAAAATTTTACAACTTCTGGTAATGCAGCTGGTAATTAACAATTTTACAGATAATGTTTACAATGAAGGAAAATAAAATTGTACGGGTGTTGAAGCAAACGTTTGTAGCCAAAAATGAAATCCGACTTTGAAATGACAAATTGTCTTCCAAAGGAAAAATTTAATGTCAATATCAAGTAAAAAGTTAGACGTAATAGGACAACTCCAAAATAAATGCCTCATTGTATTTATGTTAAGGTATTACAAAATTCAACAAATGAATAACTAACGTTGTTTCTTTCAAAAAGAATGCTGACATAAATAAGACCATCCATGTACAGTTTTTTTTATCATAGGTGACACAACCGTCAATTCTAATAACGTTTTATTGTTCCAAAGAATCTGATCACCGTATCATTCGGTTAGTGCACTAAAATGCAACAGGCTCCATGCAATAAAAATTGTCTGATGAAGTTATTGCTTAGTCCATTGATATCACTGTGACTGAAATTACACTCAAACAAAAAAAAATTACCAGATAGATAGTAGTGGAAAAATCATTTCCACAACAAAATTGTAATTAAGATATCGTTTAACTCAAGTTACCTTCAGACTATGGATAAAACTTTTGACATGTGTTTCTTTTAAACCACCTTGATGTAACTCATTGTACATTGTTTAACGTCTGATATTGTCGGGACACCCGGACCAAAAAAAAAAGAAAATCAAAAATGAAACTTTGTACTTCATTAATAAATGACTCAGGAGGATGAGGAAGGAATTGAAAGAGGAATACAAGTTGCGATAATGCAAATGTTTTCACAATGGTATTTTTACCGATGGGAGAGAGATCTCTGGTTGACCACAGATGTAATACACGTTTCAAACGAGAAGTTTTTGAACGTTGTTGATACGATTCAGGTCATTACCGTTGCGGTGTAAGATAAGATTAATACCTAAAAATTTAATAGCACCATAGTTAACACGAAAGTTGAGGCTTGCAATAAAATTGCGTATGGTAGAAACATAAGGACCTAGAGGAAATAGGTTAGACTTGCTGATATTTAATTTACAAACAGAGGCTACCTGAAAATTCCTTAGCACAGCAAGCATTCCCAGAATTGAGTCTCGACTGTCATCAGTAAATAAAACAGTATCTTCTGCTTTTTTCAACAGCTTTATCGCTGTATCCAGAATATTCAAATCCTTAAATGTAGCATTTCTTAATATTGTCCTAGCTAAGAGTTCAGTACAAAGTATAAAAACTAGGGACTACGAGGACAGCCCTGTCGAACTCCTCTGCTCATATTAAAATTACCTTGACCATTGTTAAACACACACGAAGTTAAACCATTACAAAAGGTACGTACCCAGGTCTTAAACTGAACACCAAATTGAAAGTAATGCAAAGTATGATGAATGAAATTCCAATCAAGATTGTCAAAAGCTTTTTTCAAAGTCAATGAAAAATAAGAAGAAGCAGGAATGTCGTGGTTACTTGTATGATCTATGAGATCAAGTACAAAACGAAAATTTTCCCAAATAAAATGGTTACGTAAAAAACTGCGTGTTACTAATAAGCAGGTGTAGAACCGTCCTAAGCCTTGATGTGATTGCTTTTTGGGCAATTTCATAATCGACGTTAAGTTATGCTATAGGCCGATAATTAGAAATCTTGCAAGGGGTTTTTATCAGGTTTCAAACTAAGGGTAATAACGCTTCGACTTTGTTCAGCAGACGAACATTGTAGATTAAATGCGTTATTATGAGAGTTAATAACATAATTCCCAATAAGTGGCCCAAAAGTCTTTTTAAATTCCTCTGAAAACCATCAGTCCCCGGAAATTTTGAGTTTGACATTGAGTCTGAAAAAATCTGTTTTAACCTCATTATAATCAAGTTGACAGTTCACAAATACTCAACTCAGTATCAAGGTGAAAATCCGGGAGTTCAGAGAATAATAAATTTGCATGAGGTACACTGACTAACAGAATACAAGCTTGAATAGAGAGAATGAATATGGCGTAAATGTCTGAATTTGTTGTTAGTTCTTGACCGTTATTATTATTCAACTTAAAATGGTATGTTAAGCTTATTCCGTTTTTCTAAACTGAGGAAATACTTAGAATTATGTTCACCTTCTCAGTCATCTTATTTTTGATCGAATTATTATCCTTGTAGTTTATGTTTCTGAAGTAACTGTAATTCATTTCTAGCAGTATTTAAGTCTTCAATAAGAGTTGTATCTATGAGTAGATCGGATTCTTATTTTGTAATCTTTTTTATCAGATTCCTTTCGAAAGGCTGTATGTTATAAGCCTTTTGTTTGCTATACTTGAGAGTATGGCGACGTATATGAAATTATGACTTTTCCGTTTTTCCAGTTAAAAGAAGGGTCAATGTTCCTATTGCTAGGATTACTGGAGAAGGAAGTTACAGTATTTTCAATGAATCTAGAATAAACCTCGTCCTGAAGCAATGAATTATTAAACTTCCAATAACCCCTCCCTCTCGGTTCAGAAGAAGAGGTTAGACAAAGCACAATCCAAAAATGATCAGAAAGAGTTGGTGGATTGAAATTTCAATCAGTGACATTTTACTAAATGATTCCTAGATATGAGAAAAAAGTGTACATCTTATATTCGAAATATTTGAAGGCCAACTAGAGCCCAATGAAAGAGGATTTCTTCCTCTCCATAAATCAATTAATTAAAGGGATTCATAAATGACATACACGGTCACGGACTTTGAAGTTGGTTCTCTGGGTCCCTCCATATACCTGTCTAAATCAAGGTTAAAACGTAGTTGAAGTCAGTGGCGTAGCTACTGGGGGAAGGGGCAAGTCCCCCCCCCTGGAAAATAATTTGGGGAAATTTCATGAATTTTTTTACTCTAAAAAAAAAATTCTCAAAATTTTTGTTAGAATAAAAAATTCTGAGACATTTCTCATACGTAATTCATATTTTCATGAAACAAATTAACCCAGATTTGAGATTTCGTCAGTGTCGCATGAACCGGCCCCTACTCGCGTTCCACAGAAATGTCCTCGCCGCGTAGCAGGTTGAATGTTCCCTCGTATACGCGCGGTTTTTATGATCAGTGCATTTCAGTGCACATGAAGCTGTTATTCAGGAATTTAACAACAGCTGATACAGTACAACTAACACTGAAAGGATGTAAACCCGAACTTATCCCCTTGAACACAGTCTCTGCGTTGTACACTTTGGAAATTCAGTAAAAGAGGGTGTGAAAACTCACAAGTCACTAACGTAGACCCCCCCCCCCCCCGAGTTTATTATATTGTCCCGCAAGCTAGTAGTAGCAATACCGGTTTTACTCTGTGTACATAACGATGGGTGGGGCTGAAAAAATCCATGGCCAACGATTAACTTAAAGTTAGTCTAAAAATTTGAATGAACGGGATCCATTGGCATACTTAGATTTTGTTACTAAGCCTAATCCTTGGAGGCTTACAGGCTAGTTCGGGAAAAGAGCTTTCTGCTCACTTGGGGTGTGACAATAAACGGGTCCATGAGTACCTTGTAACCTTCTTCACTTAACAGACGACTGCTGTTCTAACAGGATATCCTGTGTGATCTAGCCACTACTATGCCTCCTTTAAGTGGCGTACGAAGGGGGGGGGGGGGCATTGGGCCATGCACCCCTAACAGAAGACATTTTTTCGTTGTTCTTAAAAATAAGTAATTAAACTTAAGTAACGCAGATTTTACTTCAAAAGATAGCATATGTTGCACCAGGTTGCATATAAGGGCACCCAATTTTTCAAAAATTTTCAAAGGAGAAAGATTGTCTCTGCAAGTACGTCCCTCAGTGATAACAATATTTTTTAACTCCTACAAATAGGCAAATTCTGTCAAATTCCAATTTTTACTGTAAAAGGTGGACTCTGCTTCCCACTGGTGGCATCGATAATAATAAAGACTACGTGCTAACATTCTCTTTTTACAAGCATGAATACCCTATTTTTGATCATCTGAGGGATCTGACTTTTCGAAATTATTTTTGCGCTCCGCGCCAACTAATGGTGGCGTTTCGCTCAGTCTTTTGGGCAAAATTACAATTTTAGGTCAGATAATCCCTTAACTCTGATCACTTTGCAGTTTGTGCACATATTTTGAAGGTAGGATTTTATTTGCAAACGACAAAAGAAGATAGTGATTGGGAAGATTCTTCGTAAAAGTCTGGAAAATGCTGTTTCCAGCCATCTGAGGGGTCTGATTTTCGACATTTTCCCTACGCTCCGCGCCGACCAATGGTGGCGCTCCGCTTAGATAATCTTTATGACAAAATAACGTTTTGTGGCCAAGAAATACCACAAATCCTATACCGATCAATGTTCTTTTATTTTGACTCCGAAAAATGTGCAAATTTAATGACAAGTTTTACTTCGTAAGGTAGTGTTGGGTGCGGTTAGCTCAGCCTGGTTCGATTTGCTCCACAGTTGACACAAAAATAAGTTTCTCGGACAGAAGTTACCAAGTGATTACAAGTTGATTTATTTAGGCTATCTCTCTAGATCTAGAATTCACAAAGATGACAAAAGGTGAGAGAGACTACATGTTGGTATATTAACGTAATACAGAAACAAGTACACAAGTCTGCAGCGATTTCACGAGTGCTGCAGGACACACGATCTCAGGAAGTCTCCAACTATTGGATATGCATTCTGATTGGATAAAAGTGAGATGCCAACAGAACTGACCAATTGCGGAAGGGTGTGGAACTAGCCAGACTAAGTGTCGTGTGCAATGTCTAACTTTTATGTAAATGAGGGTATCGCACCATAACTATCGAAGACAAAATGTGCCATAATAAATTTACACGACAGTAGCATAAAAGGCATAAGAATACATGTAAAGACACAAAAGTTTCCGTTTTATCCTCACGAACCACCACGATTCAACTTTTTAACACGGTTCCTGTCAAAGTCGAAAATCTTGCACTATTTTGCATCTAGGCGCCCTGAAAACGTCAAAAAAATTCCGGACAACCCTCCCCTTGACCATACTGCATGCCTCCCCCCCCCCCTTTAGAGAAATCCTGGGTACGCTACTGCGTTAGTACATACAACCAGACATTGTGACCAAAATAGTATACTAAGCGCTGCTATTTCCAATTGTACTATTTTATACTTTAAGATTTAAAATGCAGGTAATATAACATAATGACATGGTAATGCTGTTACACTTGTAAATTTGCATTTTTTTATATGAGATACATGCCCATTGACCGGGAAAATTTTGGGGGAAATTTCATACCTTTGCCCCCCTGGAACAAATCCTAGCTACGCCACTGGTTAAAGTCGTCGCCGCATACAATGTAACAACAGTGAAGGTTTTGAAGTGGAGTAAAAATATCCCTATAAAATGAGGAGTCATCACTGTTAGGACCATAAACACACAAATGATATTGTCAACCGCAATATCCAAAATGGTGTAAGTGCCAAAACAGAAGGAATTTTTGAACATAATTGCAACACCTTTACTGCCCTCAATCGTCGTCCATCTGACGGAAGGCTGTGGGTTTCCTGAAAAAAATATGATGTCGAAACAATTTATGTAAATAGACAAAAATCATACGCCCTTTTTTCATACTGACCCAATCCTCTAGCGTTATAGCTGGTGATATTTATTAAAAGACTAACAACCGATCAAAGGTAAAAGAAGTTACAGGAAAAGGAAAGGCAAAGAAAAAAATCTTAAATCAGCAAACAGAAGAATATGCGGAAAAGGTTAAAAAAGATCAGAGAACTTGAAGAAACCTGAAATGGCTACATACACCACATGGAGAACCCGTAAAACAAATAGAGAGTTAAACGAAGAAACGACTTCCTCGATATTAAAAATCAATCTTTTGCTCTCCTTTAATCTTAACGGCCTCATCAATCACATATTATCAAAATGTGATTGCACAAGGGATATGAAACCTTTTCAAATTTTTCATTCGCCCAGTGAGGTCGTATCCCTACTAACTTCAAGAGCAACTCAACAGTCTGAAAAAACGAAGGGCAAAAAACACTTTTTGTTAATGTTAGGAAGTTTATACAACGCTAGCTCTGGTCAAGCCAACTTTGGAACACAAATCTAGTGACGTGTATCTCGAGAAATACATGTTCGACGACTTGAATGAATTTTTCACCACATTGTGTAGATTTGGTTTTTTTCTCACAATATGGAAATAGATTTTTTGCTTAAAATTCACCTTCGGGTAGAGAACCATCAACTCCTACTTTCGTGCCTGGGAAAATGTTAAATAATAAGTGAAGTGCCTTATGATTCCTTTGTCATTTGGATTTTAAAGAAAATTAGGTGAAACACCAACTGAGCAAAAGTCAAGGCAATTTGAACAATTTTAGTGTCATTTTCTTTATTATACTACTTCACTGTGTTAAATGACGTCTCTGAGAAGCAATAATGGCGAGACACACAATCCATCATTAAAGGCTGTCTAGCTGAAAGTGTCAATGGTCATGGTATATGGAAATCTGAAAACGGTATAAAAGTTATATTAGGAGTTTCCACCAAAGGGGTGGCAAATCCCGGTCAAAAACTTCTACAAGGAGCTAGGAGAGAGGAAGAAGCCTTAGGCCTACTTGGTGTTTAAGTGAATGGGATCTTTAATAAGTGGCCCGTTACCTTTAATGTACCAAATAATATTGTACCTCGTACCATTCATACTGAGACGAGAGTTTGGCCTAATGTCCTTCACTGGATACATCAAACTAAACTATTATATTTAAGTAAGTGCTTTGGATGGGATGATTATAGCAACTCATTTTCATTGAAAATGATCTTTCATGGGGAATTGTGTGTTAAATATTTTGAAATACTACTTTCAGGTGGATAATGTAATTGGCCCTCGGGTGGATATGCACTTTTGGCTGAATAAATAGTTAACAAAGCCAGCTTTATCGCTAAAACCAAAAGCCCAAGACTTATCCCCGTTATGGACCAATATTTGGCTCTCCTGGAAGCTTCATAAGATCCATTCATGTCGCCCATCCCAAAACGAAGTCGGACCTGTGGAAACAGGTAAAAAAGAACAGGCATGTCAGATTTAAAAAAATAAAATCTTGTGGAAAATTAGATTTGCTTTTGATTATATGTTCTCTCTTTGCACATTTTACAATTAATACTTTTCTGCAATTTACATATATTTAGAGCGATGTCTTTTTTTGACATTACGAAGTTTTTTTGATGAATTTTCAACTTTGCCAAAATTGTAGAAAAAATCGATTCCCGTTCTTCAATCAGTTACAGTCTCTGTCCGTTTCAGCCATTACGCTGCTTAATGCAAGCCACCGAAAAGATTAGAAAAGTAGGGGTCTAATGTTTGAATCTGCGGGTCAAACCATGAACAAGTGTTCCACGACGCGCTTCCAATTATGCGCGAGGTCCACCCCTGTCGGAGTCAGTGGGCAGAGTCGGGTCCAGGGACAAATTGCCCGAAAGCTAAAAAGAAGTAAAAATATTTTAGTTTTTACAATACATTTTCATTTTATAGGGTGTTACTTGGTAAACCACAAAATCACAATCGGATATGTGTTGATATGAGTTTGTGTTGTTGGTCGTTGGCGGTAACGGTCTCGATGGAGCCGTACGGGTGCTGCATAGTCCTCGCTGGTCGAGGGATTTAATGTGGTGTTTTGGGTTGTGTTAGTGGTCTTGTTTGGTATGTTTGGGTGTTGATCTTCAGTTCTTCGGTTGTTGGCCATATGAAGTGATCCTTTCGCCGGTCTGACCTTGTCCGCTTAAGCACGTAAGAAAAAACCACAAAAACGCAATTTGACATTTAGAGTACTTGAAGGGGGGGGGGTGGCAGCAGAATAAATTATCCTAAAATTTTCTGCCAGCTTTGGGACAATGTCTTCAGAAATCGGATATCCAGAATATAAGGCTGAAATTTTGGGCGCATTCAGAGCCAGACATTTAGCGATATGTGTAATCGAAATGTGGCCTCAATGAGAGGACTATTGTCCCATTCCCCCAGGCATGCTTCGCTAATTAGGGTGTATCCCTTGTAAAGGTTGTTTAAATTAAAACTCTCATGGCTTTACAACTTGCATTTAAACATTCTTGTTATAGCCTAAATCTTTTTCAAGTTTTTTTAAACAAATTTATACATCTAATATTTTTGGAAATTTTAGAGGGAAAACTTTAAGTCCCTTTTTGAGGGTCATGTGAAAATTAGTCGTGTTAATGTTAATGAGTTTTTATAAACCTAATAACTCCCTGGTACAAAATTTAACAAGGAAGACGTTCAAACTACCAACACCGAACAATGTTTTAAAGTGATACGATAGTGGCGCATTGAAGAATAAAAGACTTCAGACAGCGTTGAAGACGGTTGGTTGCCAAGTAATAATTTCTCTCGATTGCCAAATGTATTACTTTTGCTAAAAACGTAACAGTACTCAAAATTGGTAGGTGTTTCTGTACCGCTGTGCGCTTTGAACCCTACGTTTTTCAATTAAGGGAGCGAACTGAATTTTTTTTTTTCTAAAATCCCTTTATAGCTCTAACTAGGTAAACACAGTTTGTACATTTTGTAAATTTGAAATATGTATTGTAGAACATTGTTTTGGGTGTGTGACGTTACTTCCAGCTTTTTATTGATTTTGTGGTTCGTACGTTTCGAGGCTGTCAATCTGGTTATTTTTTTTATTACAAATACTCTGCATATAAACGCAAGTTTATATGGTATCACGTAATAGAAATGAACCTTTGATATCTTTGAAATGGTATTTATTATGAGAGTACATATTTGTTTGTTCCTATTAACCATATGAATGCAAAAGGTCTTTAGAAGGTAATAATTCTCGATGGAACGAAATAATTTAAAGAGGTCTTTGGAAAAATCAAATCAGTCAAGACTGTTCCACACAAAGTCTGCACTTTCAAACCCTCTCTAATAGCAACCTCATTTCGTTGGATGACTTCTCCATTGATTTCTTATTGAGGGAATTGCAAATCAGCGTAAATATTTATTTTAGTGTCAAAACAAAAGAGTTTTCATTCTTCTTCGAATGCATTTGCTATTCTTGGAGTGAGTTAAAACTCCAATTTAGTTAATTTATACTTTTACTCTATTGGAGAGTGACTAAGTTCATTCTTCCCCCTTTCTAGAGTGTCGGGTTAGTCAACTTACATTGATTTATGTATTCAAGCGGTATATCACTAGGGATGAAAAGATATAATTGTACCTGTATTAGTTTACAAAAGTGAAAGTTGGATATGTCGGGATTTAGATCCGCGTCCAGTCCACGAGTTTACCCGTACCTGTACCAACGACTTGGTGTTTGTACTCGTGCTTACAATCTCGTACCCACACAGCGGGACCACCCCTCCTTTTCACCCCTCCCTCAAAAGGTTACTGAGAGAAGGTGTATAGATTTGCGTAATGTTAACAAATAAACTAACTTTCACTGAATTTGAGATTTTGTTATTACCTCGGATGATCGCACAATCGCCACTGTTCCAACAGGAAAGCAACAACAAAGCGTCGTGATAAAGGCCAACCAGAAGTAATCTTTTGGACAATCATCCGGACACAGGCTTCTTTTCTCAGTGTTTTCATTTTGTTGGAAAATGTCCATGTCAATCTGCCGAACGAAAGACGGTTTTGGTGACATCAAAATGACAAATTGCCAAATAGGGTATATGATGTAAAAGACAAAATTGAAAAATTGAAAAAAAAAAATACAATATACATCAATTTTCATTTTTGTATTGAACCTTTTACAGGATAACTTCTAATTTGTACTTATTCATGCATAGAAATAAGTTGAGTATGCAAATTTTTAATGAAGCGGGTATGCTATACATGGATAATGCGATCTATATTTTTATGCAACCTTTAATTCAAGGACATTCGTAACTCTGAGTTATCCTGAGAAATTTAATTAAGAAATGATTACTGAAAGATAAAGTGCCTTAAAAATTTTATGTGATATTGCGTTTGACGGTGTGTCCTAAAAATCATGATCAAGTTTATTCAGATTTTATATACGATGGGTTGAAATACCGTACAGACTGTTTAAAATTCCAGGCAAATTGAATTGACCATTTTTCCCCCTTGTCTTCATTCAATGTCTGACTTCATTATTTTACAATATTTTCAGTCATGTTAATTAAACTACATATAGGAATTTTCAGATCGTACATTCTGTGCCTGTTAAGTTACCTTATACAACTGCTTTTCAATAGTAAAGAGTAGCGTTACAACATACATTATGAAAACTTACACTGAATGTCAGTTATGTAAATATAAATACCAATGATTTTTTAATATTTTAGTTCTTCGAGGCTTTGCTAGTGAACAAAAGAGTTTAGCCAAAAACAGTCATTCAAAAGTGAAATTAGTATTAAATAATCTAAGAATTGATTTAGGAACATTAAGAATGTAGACTTTCATTTGAAAAAGGGAGAAAGAAACAATATAATAAAACGATAATTGTCTCTACTTTTCTCACACAGAAACACTCAACAATTAATATCAAAGAATGCATCAGAGTATTTCGAATCAATAGTGAACAGGTGAAACGAGGAAACTCCATCAATCAAGAAAATTTCCTTTCCACAACTGTGTGAGTTTTAATCATACAAACACGGAATCAATTAATCTATAAATACATTCTAAAATTATTTTTACAAGAATACATTGGAAAATAAATCAGTTAAAGTAGTAATCCCCTGTTCCTTTTACATCTAACTAAAGGAAGTTTCATAGCTTATTATAAGAGCTTAAATGTTTCCCCCAAAAGCCGGATCATATATATCATGTTTATTACTTTTTCCGAGTGTGGCATATTCGACCGTAAGTAGGAATTTAAGTTTATAAACAAAAACAACAGAATCAGGTGTCTGGCTGTTTAACTTGCTGGAGAAAAGTAAATTCTTGGCATGAAGTATGAGGAAATTAATTGAATAAGTAGGATTATCTAAAAACCCAGAACAAATCATGAAAAGAGAGTAATCGAAATTCTTTCTTCAGCAGGTACGACATAAATCTGACCAGAGACTTTGAATACAGCGACAATACCAGAATAAATGTGTCAATGTTTCATCATTCTCTTAACAAAAAGAACAAAGCTTTGTATCACTTAGACGACGTTTATGAAGATAAGTATTTGTGCCTAGTATTCTATGTAAGAAAAGAAAGTGAGGGTACTGCACTTTAGGATTCCTAACAGAATGTAAAAGGTAGAGGAAAAATACAATTTCAGTCAAAGTCAAAGCAAGGATAATCCTGCTTTCTTCGAGTTATAGTTCGTGG
Organism: Holothuria scabra; assembly: GCA_037179385.1. NCBI lineage: Eukaryota > Metazoa > Echinodermata > Holothuroidea > Aspidochirotida > Holothuriidae > Holothuria > Holothuria scabra. Next base: position 7,828,734 of record CM074179.1, read on the forward strand.
GGGTGATACTTTATTAATAATAATATTACGATAAACATATTGATGCATTAGTGGTTGTCATGACTGTTACCAGCTTCTGTTGTGACACGAAAATACTGTCCGTGTCATCTAGGCTCAAGGGTGGCGCCAAAATTTGCCCGACAGGGGGACAAAGCTCCCCGACAGGGGGCCAGCATTTTGAGTCCCCGACAAAGGCGATGAGTTAGTCCCGGTAGGATGACTTGGCAAAAAACTTGAGCGCGAAATTTTTTTCAACAAGTATTTAAAGATTTAGAGTTTATTTAAAGGAAAACATTTTGAACGAAATTTGACTTTTTAAGGACAATTAAAAAGATGGGTTGCTTATTGAAGAATCTGTCCTTCATATGGGCAAAATGAAAAGCGTTACATAGGCGACAGCTGAAATTTTTTGGGGGTTACGCATTGTATCGCACTAGGCCTAGGTACCAAGGCTTCAGACGAAACTGGAAATTTGCCCGAAAAGGTTTCCCTTTGTTGAAAATTAACAGCTTATCATATTGGATAAAGTCTGGAATTTTATGAAAATTTTACGGGTAAGTTTTCCATGAAAAATTGCTGTCAAGAGCAATTGTCGGAGTGATTAACAGAGTTGGCTGTTTTTTTTTTTTTTTTTGTAAGTAATCATCGAAAATGGAATATTTTGCCGTTTTTGAAAATATTTGAGTATCTGAAGCTTATATTGAGGAAACTTTAATTTCATGAAAGATTTTATGGGAGAATCTGACCTTCTTATGGGAAAAATCAAATAGGGAGTAATTTGTAGTTTTGTTGGGGTTACTGAATAAAATCATGGAGATTAACGCTCTCGGAATTTTCCTCCCGGAAAAAGTTTCGCTTTTTCATATATTTCAAATTTTAGGCCCAGTCTTTATACATCGACATAATCCTACGGGAGTGTTTCAATTTGGGTAGGGGCAAAATTCTCTATTTTGCCTAAAAATGTAGTCCTGCCCGAAAGACTAACTGAAACTGCACAGCAAGTTTTGAAATATTGAAAACCCCAGACAGCCGGAAATGGCAGTTTCCACTCTCATAACCAGAAATGAAGCAGCCTTTATTTTCAGTTTTCTTTCGCAATAAAATTTCCACTTCATAATATTGCCCTCAAACGATGAATATTTGCAAGGATGCATTGCACTGTTAAGTAATCGACGACCAAGACTTTTTCAAAATGGAGCGCCACCATAAGTTGGCGCGGAGCGTTGGGAAAAATTTGAAAAATCTAACCCCCTCAGGCAACCGGAAATGGAATTTCAAAGACTTGTAACTAGGAATGAAACAGTCGCTATTATGAACGTTTCACTTTCAGCATAAAAAAATCAATTTGATGTGTGATCAGAAAATTGAAAATCGATGTCTACTAAATTGATGAAAGATACTATGTGACTATCGGAACCCCGACAATAGATGATTTTACTTCCAACGTCTTTGAAAATATGTCACGTTACAACAAGGTGGCTTTGAATTTTCAGTCAGACTTATCAGCTGCAGGAGACATTCTCAAAATTCTGTTTATCATTATGTATAACTGAAAATGGCTTGGCCGATTTTCATTACCGTTGCTCGAATTCGGCTGTCGGGGCCGGACAGATGGCAAACCTTTGGACACTGCGTTTACCTGAACAATTTCTCGTCGTTTCATAAGGAAAACTAGTCAAGCAAATCAAGATCTTCCGGGCACTAGCATTAATCGGGCTTGCATCTTCTATTGTGGGCCTACAGGTGAAGACTCCCCCACGAAATTAGATCCTATCAACGGCAGGGGCATGACCCCGGTCGGCCGCTGGTGCCACCCTTGGTAATGCCTGCACGTGGAACTTCCAGTTAACTGGTCTGCAATACAATTCTCGGTTATGGGTGACCTTGAGCGCAAGGATTGAAAAAGGGCAAGATACATGGAATGAGGTATAGCAGAGTTATGAACTTGAGAAGTAATTGAAATCGATTCCGATATGCTTTAAAATAGAGTTGCCAAAGAAAAAAATACGTTCAAGATCACCCATTCAGTAATTTCAGGCCTTGCAGGATTTTATTATGTTTTTTCGGTCTCCCCGACGAAACCGCCGACCTTCTCCGACGGGGGGGGGGGATGATCCCCGATGGGAGTGATGCCCGCTTCCCGCTGACGCCACCCCTTTAGGCTAGGCTTAACCTCCAGTGTCTAGGAACGGCGGGAATAATTCCAAAATAATTGGCAAAAGGTAAAGTTCTAGTATGATAATTTTCTTTGAAATCATTATATTCCAAAGCACTGCCATCATTATTAGAAAAGTCTTTCATTAATTTTAACAAAAGAGTTATAAAGACAATTTGATTCACGAAGTTTCATTCGGGTAACTATATGGTTTGTATAACAAGACCAGGCTTCACAAACTCGTTTTACAAAGATGTTTGATATGGTTACAATACCATGTTTTTAAAAATTACGTCTACAGGGCCTTCAAATTTTCTAATGGAAAAATCAAAGATAGTCTTCCAAGGCCTAAAAATATCATCTAGATAGAGCTTAACCCATTTAATCTGTAGACTTTTTTTAGTCTAAATCCATCATATTATACATAGTTGATCTTCCAATCTTGTCGGGCTTTTTTTTTCAAATAAATTTGAAAAAAGGTGTTCAACTCCTTAAAAAACTGTCCGATGGTGTTGGCAAAACGCTTATTAGGTACACGAGCTACGAAACTGCAAAGCTCTTGAAAATGACAATTTTCCTTTTTTGGGTCAAATCCCGAGATGACCAGATGTGAAGTAAATTCATAATACGAGAAAGCTTTGGTAAGTATTTAAGGAAGAAGAAATCATCGGCGTGAGGCGAAAAGGAAATCAGATTGAAGATATTAAACAGGTCCAGTGGTAATAACAAACTTGAAATGGGATAAATTATTTAAGTAAGTGGTAGCAAAGGGGCCTACAAGGGAATAACATGGTATTTAGCATGGTATTTATCCCTGATAACTTGGTAAAGTAGGTTAAGGCTTTGGCAAGCTCACTAATAGAATTAACAGAACCATCTGTAATTGCTTGAAATCAGGGCCAACATATCTAAGGCTATTCAATATTGGCTTCCTTTAAAAGCTAATAAAAAGTACAATTGATATCAATAGTATTTTTATTAGCTCTACATAACCCTGATCATCTAACAAGGAAGTGTTCAACTTCCAAGATCCTCTACCTCTCACATTTCGTAAACGAACGGACAAAGTAACACTAGAGTGGTCAGAGCCAAAAATTGAGACAATATTTACAATTGAGACACTAGTAGATAACTGAAGATAAATTAAGAAAAAAGTCTACAATGAATTGATGTGTCAATGTAAGAATGCCAAGTGTACCTTTTTGTGTTAGGATTAGGTCACGCCAAAGATCCCTTAGATCGAGAGATTCTACAGAATGCAGAACTTCAGAGCGGGCAGCAAAACTAGTCCTCAATTAACCCTAAACTTTTCAAGCTGAAGATCCCACACAAAGTTAAAGTCCCCACCCCAGATAACAGGCCCATTATCTAAACTTTGAATATGAAGAGCAATATCTGAAAAAGGAGATATGTGTCGATATTAGGGCCGTATACATTTGCAAGGATATAGACACAGCTGTTGATGGATAGTGATGAAATAATGTATCGGCCATTATTGTCCAAAATAACTTTCAAAATTTTATAAGAGAAAGTGGGCTTGAAAAGGAAATCAAAAGAAAAGGATAGCCACTCCTTTGCTTTTATTAGCGCCATGTGAGAAAAGAACTTGATCACCCCATTCATTCGACCAAAATCAAAAATCCAGATGCTGAGAAAAATGGATTTCCTGAAGAAGTATGATGTCGAAATGTTGACGATGGAAAAACGTTAAAAGTTTCCGCCTTTTTTGCTGTCCCTAATACCTCTGACATTAACGGAACATATATTTAAATTACTCATTTTCACAGAATGTTGGAATTACAATTAATTGGAAGGCAAGCAAGCCTGTGAATGTATGCCTTTAGAATTGTAAAATGAATAATTCGAATGATTAAAGGAGGAAGAAAAAAGAAACAATGAGAGAAAAGAACAAAAAAAAAGAAACAGAAAAAAGCAACAATAAAATTTCTCAACCTCAGCCACATCCGTCTCAGAGGGCGGCGTCATTGAGCCAAGGAAGGCTGGTCCTTCTAGAGTCGAGACCATAGGTTTTCTGACCTGTCTTACATGTTGACTCCATCTTCTTTTTTCATTTAAATAAATATTTGTTAAATCATCCGTTACGAAAAAAATTCCCCTTGACAGTTTCTGTCTTTGTGACTTCAGAGCGGCTACTTTGTCAGCATAAAAGGACAGGTAATATAAAATATGTCGTGGTCTTGAAGATCTCTTCCCGTCCCTATTAACTGGTTCAATTTTAACGTGAGTAATGTCCAGACGAGCAAATATGGACTTTTAAATTTCAGAACAGTTTTCTCCTTCTTCCTCTGAGTACCCTACAATTCGAACATTACTGCGCCCGGAGAAACGCTGTTGATAGCAACAGCATGGTCATTGTTAATTTTTTTCCAGTTGCTCTACTTTCGTTCCTAATTTCTGATTTTTTTTTCTGAAAACAACTTATCCTTTGCTTCCAAATCTTCTACTCTCTTTGTGAGCAGTTCAAATGCTGATTCAAAATCGCTTTCTACACTTCGCAAGTTACCTGTTACATGTTTTCAATCAGTAGAGATCTGTTTCAACGTACCTTCAATGGAGACTATCAGGGATTGTAATGGCGTCCAACAATTGAATAAAGATGTGAGCAAGTTGACCGCTGCGCACTTGTAGTTGGAAAATGTAACGAAGCACTATTATTTTTAATATTTTTTCTGCCACTAGTGCGATCCATTATCACAAAATCTTCCCAGAAGGTCCTTGTATATATTTATAACAGCATACTTAAGATAATTTCTTAGAAAAGTCCCTCTTGGCGACATAAATGATGAAAATTTAGGAGTCACGTTTCAATAACTTTCGTCTAGGCGGCCATGATGTTGCCAAAATGAATGGACCAGTTTTGTGTCATTTTTGTTGTATGACTCTGCTTTGTGAAATGCCGTCTCTTCGTAGCGATTAAAGTGAGAAACAGCTAAATTTCAACGGTCAGGACATGAGAATAAAGTATAAAGTATTAGCTCCATGGTCAGGATAAGTAAATTTGAAAGAGACCCTAAAAGGTCGCAGTATGAGCTTTGACCAGAGGGGAGTTAGGGGTACGGAAGTAACCTAATTTAGTGTGTAAGACAATGAGTATTACTACTAGTCTCAGCTACTGTGTAATGTCAGATTGCAGCATTTTAAAATCACAATGATGGCGAACTTTTGCGGAAATGACCGATATTTGCCACATAATTACAGCGCCATTTTTTCTTGTGTTATATTCATTATGCTATTCAATTTTAAATTAAGCTGAAGTTAGTTGCAAAAGTCGTTTTGGCTTTATTGAAACATTTTGTATTTGTATGGAAAAAATGCAGGGAAATATCTACCAAACCTTTGAGTTTGACAATTTAAAGAACCGTGCGTTCAACTGAGTTTCTGTACATTGAAAGGACCTACACCCCCAAAAACCATGTCCAGATTTACTAGGGTTGTGGTCACTACTTTCCATTCGGATATTTATAATAAACGAAAACAAAATAAAAATTATTCCAATGCAGTCGCTTTTAAAAAATTACCACGATTTCCTGGTCGTTTTAACCCGTTAATGGATGAAAATCGATGACCACAGTACTGCCTAAATCTATCTAGGAAGTGCATTCAGTGAGTAGAGTAGTAGACTGTTCAATACGAACAACATGTTTATTTGACTAGGAAATAAAATTTCACTAAGCGTCAATTTGAAGGCTCTTGCCTATTTCAAAAGCTACGGTCGCACTTTTCAAAAACAAGGGAATAAGCTACTACATTAACAAACGTTTATTATAGCCTTTCGTCTCACCTGAAAGGCATTTATCTAACCACCAGGAGACGCTAGCTAAGGATTTGGACGGATCATATAAATAGAGAATAAAGTCAACAATTTGCTAATTAATTCAAATGTTTCTTTAGGCGATGCAAAAATCACCAACCTTTGAAATTATGTTGGGTATATCAAACCCACGACGGAAGAAGTTCTATAGTGGGGAAGGTGTACGCGGTTAAAGTGTGTAATGACGATAAGGTAACACCTTTCTTAAAATAATGCATAGTTCTGGAAAAGTTAAATCCGATATCTTCAAATGCAAATACCCTCATCCTACCACTTCGGGGTATTGCTGCGCTATCAAGGTCTGTACATATGGGTGTTCAACATCACGCAGGATATTGTTGAACTTGACACCAAGGCGTTATTTGTAGGGTCGGATGTGACCATGGCTGGTTGACTTTTTCCAATTACACGACCTACTTGCCTCCTCATTGCATCAATACGTTGCTCACCTTCTTTTTTTTTGCATTAACACTACACGATACCAAATTATAATGCCAAACCCATGGCGGAAGTTTGCTTTGAACATTAAAACTGTTCATTGCACGCAGACACAACATCCTAGAATTCACTTTTCCATAAACATGTCAATGTGATCATGGTGGCCAGGAAAAGCGACTATCTAAAATAACCCCGAGATATTTGTAATTTTCTACGCTTTCAACAACACTCCCCTTAATAATAACATCATTTGGAACTGTGTGGTAAATCAATTACCATTTTTTTGTCTTGGTAACATTAAGTTCTGAAAATATTCTGTAAACAATAGTTAGTAAAATGGTTATTATTATCTATATAAGAGGCATCATCATCGTTTTTAATCAAACCCAGCAAAGTAGCATCGTCTGCTAATTTAAGTGCTCAATTGCTATTAGTTGAGCTTGCATCACATGTATATAAGGTGAAAAGGAGTGGAGCTAGAACTGGTCCCTGAGGAGCCCCTGTGTTTGAAGTAATGCTATCTAATACATTACTGGATGCACGGATGTTAACATATTGGGACCTATAAGTAAGATAATTAACAATCAATAAGATAAAATCATGCCGAACAATCATTTTCAATAACTGGCGAGTTAAAATGTGAGGTTTAATAGTGTTAAAAGGAGATGGAAAGTCAAAAACATAATTGCAGAAGAAAAACCCAATATTGTATATTCAAGATGAGAGTATACCTCCTCCAGACTATATAAAGTAGCGTCTTCAGTGCTGCGCTTAGACCTGTAAGCAAACTGCAATTGATCTATACATAGTGATTGACTATGGGTTTCAAAGCTTAAAAGCCAATCGTTTAATTTTTTTTCATTGCTACAGACGTCAATGCCACATGTCTCAAATCATTAAAACACGATACAATAGGTTGGCAAATATGTAGGCAAGTTCGTTGAAACAATTTTTAACAACACATGGTAGTATTCCGCTTTTGATAAAATTTAACTTAGAAAATTTTTCACAAACCTCATCTACCAATACATTTTATAAGGAGTGGGTCTTTGATTTACATAGACTATTCTGCAAATCAGCGGCTTCTCTAGAAAAATCATGACAGTCAAACCTATCATAAAACGTTTTTATTTTATTTGGGGTGATGCGCACTGTTTAACAAAAAAAATCCTAACTGGCTAAAACTAACCCTAATCCCTTACCCAAACAAAGAATACAATCGATACAATACAATGTCAACAGCCAATCAAGAAACACCTTGTTAAACAGTGCACATTTAACCCAATTATTTGCATAATCAACTGATGTAGACTGGTAATTTTAATGATTTACTAGCGGCATTAATGTTACCACTCATGCTAGCCCGAATTTGTTCCATATCGACATATTTGACATTTTAACAGTGAAGTAATTAGTACTGGTTTTCTTCGAGGTACAGTGGCGTAAGTCACCATCAACAACAATGAAGGCATTAGGATGTGCAATCTTTAAGCCTTGTGAAATGGCGTGTATTTCACTTGCCGCGGCTTTGGCAACATCGCGGTTCGGAATATAAACTGTTAGATGTAGAACATGAGAAAATTCCCGGGGAAGGTAATTGCAGAATTCTTCGAACGTGAGCAATATTTCAATGTGACATTATTTATCTTATGTTGTCTAAAGTATAGTAAGGAAGCCTCAATTGTGTAAACAAAATCGGACACTTATCTCGCAAGCAGGATTCTGTAAAATAAATCTTTTGTGGTACTAAAATTTATCTTAACTCTCTCACGTAAGAATAAAGATATTGACAGGATCACTCGGCAACATAAAAGGTTAATATATAGAATGACAGAATATGGACGTTTGTTTTCGTTAAGCTTGTTGAACTGTTAATCACAGAATTTATATTTCAAAGAATTCCAATTATCTCGACTTCGTATTGTCTTAACGGCCAAGACAGTTGATTGTATTGTAAAGATAGCTTTTCGTAATGATTGCTGCCGTCCACAAATCTGGTTGTTTCAAATAAGCAGTAATGGGAAGTATTAGTGACCACACGTGATCATTACTCATTTAAATTAGCAACAGCAGCTCTCAACAGCATTAATGAACACTGGCTACATTTTAAGAACTGCTGGACTGCTAAAATGTAGGGTAAAATTGATAAAAAATTTACCCACAATAGGAAATATTTGCCAAAAAGTTGGTACTTGATTAAATTTTACCCAACTTTTTAGCAGAAGGTTTACGTAAGTAACTAACACGGATTCAACAGTTTCTAGAGTAGGAACGCTAAATGGAGGTATTTTACAACAACATTTCGGTTGTGTAATTAATATTCGAAAACTTCTGAAACTGAAGCTGACTGGACAAATATTAACCCTTAATTAGGTTAAGATAAATTCATTGTTTGAATAAACAATTACGTCAAAGTTCGTTGACCAGTCTTGGTTGGTGAATATTTATTCTATCGGATAATCCACCCATTGAATGCAAGCGACCACTTCTATTTCATTAGTTACAAGTTAAGGAAATAATTAGATAAATAAATTTACATTGCAACTTGAACCTAAGATTTTCGCTAAAAAGGTGTAAGTTGGGAGAGGGGATATTCTCACGAACTTACCAATAAAACGTATCGGGAAAACTTGAGGCTGCTAAAAGGCCAAAGTCAAATTATACATGCCAAGCTGATTGGACACCAAAGGCGTTACTTTCAAGAGATATCGTTGCAAGTTGGTAATTCGTAAATGGTAATTTTATAAAAAAAATGAATAGTATCTTTCCCGGCAGTTCAGTTCCTTTGGTTGCCGCCGCATGTTTGGTTTATAGGTAATAGCATCCTCCTCTCACGAGGAAGGATCTGGTTTCCTTTACCAGACCGGGTAATAACAAAGACTAAAAAAAAAGGAACATACTGCCGTTTTGCGTGATGCTCCGCATTAGCAATGGAGTAGGGAAAATGAGTCAGTGAACCACAATTGAAAAAAGGCCGTGGGTTGCCCGACTTGAACCAATAGTTTAGAAACTGGGACGAAACAATCCATCTAGCTATAGTAAATACCATTATGCAAAAAGCTCAACTCGGATGAAAGTTAACTCATTGCTTTGAAAACGTTTATTTGCCAGCCAACTGAACACAAATCATTTAAAGGGAAAATCGTATTTTCAATCTGTTTTTCACAAACACCAAAGTACAAAAGAGATTAAAGATCCTCTTTTGTGTTTCCTTACCTCTTGAGTGGTTCCATATTGGGCTGGCTGATCCATATCGGGCTTCTGGGGTCAGTCGAAGCTGTGAAATGTTAAAAAGGTCATTTAGCTAACAAAAACAGTTTATCCGATGTACGTATGTATCTACGTGTAACGGAAGAGGAAATATATTCGGGCAGTATACCAGGAAAGCTAATCTTAGCTCGAGCGGAGCACAGAAGAAATCTTCGGAATTTGTAGGTTTCCCCTGCCAATGACCGCAAATGGTAATTCCGAACCGTTCAAAGTTTAACATGCATTGGACCGATCAATGTTCGGCACCTACTTCGGAATTCTCCCTGTGGTCGCTAAGCTTTGTAACACTTGGCACATGTTGGGGAATGGCTTTGTCCCTTACATAGTCCCTTACATAATAAAATTCTGAACCTGGCTTCCTGTTTCACACCTTGCGATTAGCAGTTAGCCTACATACATAAACTTGAAGACCAAGCGTATTGCTTGCACTCAGCTGAGCTACTGTCACAATGAATCTAAATAGGTGTATGCTCACACAATTGTCTAATTTTTAACTTGCCAGGCCAGCAGCTAATCCTCTTAGAGGAGCTACCAGCTAGGGCATGGTTTTCAAAAGAGATTAGCAGGAAATGCAACAATCCTGACAACTGCAGGAAAAGAAAATATACTTCTTAATGACATTTTTGTACTGCTGGGGCCAGACAGTCTCAGCTTCCAGCGGTTCCGTCGACAATGCGGTATATAAATATAAAAAGTCTAATTGAAGTCAAGTTGAGTAAGTCCGAACGAGGGAATATTTATGAAATAAGTCATTACTGAAAAATTTCAACCAATCAAAAGTGTCATCGAATGAGAAACTGAGGTAATAAAACCAATAGATTTCTACATCTTCAGCAGGGACTTAAAAAATGAAATGTTTACTAAGTTTAAAATCGAACGTCGCATTGAGAGACGTTTATTTATCTGACACGCATAGTCCGATAAAAACCGTCTGTTGGTGTAACATCAGGAAATAAGTTTTTTTTCTTTATTCTTGGAGTCCTCTGATACAATTCATATATTTTTACAAGTTAACCATAGGGGGCGGAAGATGTTTTCTGTTGGGAGAGGGAACCAGTTTTCCGCAGCCGACATATGATAATGATGCCTCAGGGCGTCCGGTTTTGCGGGATACAGGGCCCCGCTTAAGGGTCCCTGGTGGAGTTCAGGGGCAAAGCCACGGTGTGGGTTTCAGGACATTGGCGTAACTAGGAATTTTTTGTGGTGGGGCTATACACTCTAAAAATGTTGTGTAGAACTTACACAACATTGTGTGAATAGTCCACCAGTCAACAAATGTGTAAAAAGTACAGAGTAGAATTTACACAACACTGTGTAAATTCTACACATTTTGTGTAAATTTTTTTACACAACAATGTGTACTTTCTACACATTTGTTGATTGGTGGACTACTCACACAATGTTGTGTAAATTCTACACAGCTTTTTTAGAGTTTAGAGGCTGGGTAGTGTTGTAGGGGCTGGAGTTTACTTTCTAAGCGTAACGCCACCATCAGTTGGTGCAGAGCGTACAAAGAAAATTTCGGATTTTCAAATCGCCCAGATGGCTGGAAATGGCATTTACCGGGTTTAATTGTGTTTAATTCTGGTGAGAAAAATTTGCTATTTTTCTCAGATTCAAAAACACTTTTGAGATACTGATTTGCTCAGCTCATTACTCCACTAGACTATGTATCCTAAGATCGCGTGGGCAGCATTTCAGTTTGAAGGCAGAAGATTTTTGCCCGGAAGATTAAATTTTGCCCGTAAGACAATCAAAGCGGAGCGCCATCACTGGTTGGCGCGGAACCTCCAGAAAATTTGAAAATTCGTACCTTCCAGACCGTTGAAAATGACAGTTCCCAGGCTTGTAACGGAGATCCAAGAAGCCTCTTGAAAAATGTTTATTCTAAACTAAAATTCAGCCAGAAAGACTAAACAGAGCACCAACATTGGTTGGTGTAAAGCTTACAAAAAGTTTTAAATATCTGACCATCGGACAGTCGAAAATAGCATTTCCCGGGTTTTTATGGGCTTCTAAGCAGTCGCTATTTTGGGTTTCCTTTTGTAAAAAATGTTCAATTGGAACTAGTCTTAAAATTCTTCTTTGAAGCGGTCTGCTTTGAAGCGGTCTAAGTGGAGCACCACCATAAGTTGAGGCGAAACGTACACGAAATTTGGAAAATCTGACAATTCAGACAGTCAAAATGTCGTTTCTTATACTTATAGGGGATCTTAGAAGTTGCTTATTCGAGGTTCTGTTTGCAAAAAAATGTTCACGTGACACTAAAATTGTGCTAGGAAGACTATCTACGCGAAACTTCGCCACTGGTTGGCGAGGAGCGAACAGAAAAATTTGAAAAATGGGACCCCTGAGACAGTCGGAAATGAGATTTCCCAGGCTTATAGGATGATCTAAGCAGTCGCTATTTGATCAAAAACTTACCAAGTAAAATTTATCACTACCAATCGATGGAATGGTCCCTTTTTTTTTGGGGGGGGGGGGGGTGAACTACAAAACGGAATCGGTCGTGCTAATGAATTTTACTCTGTCGCGACTCTTGGCTTAATTCAGTATACGTTGAAAATGTTGTGCGCTCTAACTTTCGACTATATATGATTTAACTTTTGAACAAGGAGGCCTATGAGGATCTTAGCTGTGCTATTTTGATTAGAAAAATCAGACAAAATGTACCACTATTATTGGATGAAATGAATTAAATGAGAACAGAAGTTTCTAGAAGCAGCTGTCACGTGATCAGATTCCGCGCGAGATGTTGGCAAGAAGTGCAGTTCCGTCGCTAGTCAGTACAGAGCTAACCACGACTGTGTGGGTCACGTCGCCTCGTCTTGTTCCCAGACGAAAGTTTTCACGAGATGACTGAGATCCTTTACTGTACTTACAACATTTAAAGCCATCAGCATCATCAGGTGTATGCTGTGAAATTGCTAACTGAGCAGATGGAGGTCTAAGAGGAACTGAGTTCCTAACTTCAAGGTAACTGTAACCTACGACCGTTCGTTAGTGCAAAACCTGTAATACATCCTGATACCATACAATTTTGTCCCCCGTGGGATTCCAGTGTTAGGCTCGAAGCCTACTTTTTGATGTCTCCTCCCAGGTCAAATCTTCCTTGCTAATTTCAATGGACCAAAGCAAATTGTGACTCTTCCCCTGTATCTACATTGTAAGGAAACAACTATCGCTGCCCCAGCAATTTCAAAAAGAAGATATCTGGCCAATTAAGTACCAAAGGAAGTTGTACTTTCGCGACAACTCGATGTATCGCCGTGATCAAGTGTACTATTCAAGACTTCAGCTCGTACGTTCGATAGGCATATACCTAATCGAACTTCATTACATTGGGTACTTAGGTAGGTAGGTGTAGGCCTAGTCCATTAGTGTTATTATTAATAAGGGATCAATTGTCACCGATAGCCAGTTGTTACTTGCTCACTATATTCTCAGAGGCTTCAACGCAAGACTGTATCTTCATGAAGTCAGAGTAAGGAGGTAAATGGGAGTATTGTTCTAGTGGGGACTACCGCGTGTACTGCCGGCAGGTAGACAAATTGTAACCCGGCCACCACATTATCTGTATTTGTACGGCTATGCTTGCATGTAACCACATGCGACCCTTTGTATGAAGGAGACTAATGCAACAGGCTAGAAGCATAAATTGTATTCAAGGAACATCAACCTCTCTTGTGTAAAGTTACTGGATTGTTTCCCAGCTGTTTTCTAAGTGTTATTTTTACGAGTGCGTTAAATGTATACCGTCTGCGGACTGTCTTGGGGTGCAGGGTCTGCGCTATGAATTGGGAGGGCCTCGGGCCGTAACATGTTCAAATATCTTGGACAACCATTTTCCTGCAGGTTACGAAAAGAGCTATTATTTAGATTTGCTCGATTAGAATTGCCAGTATCTTAGGTGCTTACATTACGAGAGACAACCCTTACTCCAAATTCAGATATGGGCCAGATATGAAATTCCATATATGGGCCAGATATGGATTTCATATCTGACCCATATCTGCTGCAGATATGGAATTTATATCTGCACCGGATAAAAAATTGTGCACATATAACCTTTATCTATGCCAGAACCAGATCTAATCCATACATAGGCCAGATAATATTTTATCTGGATCAGGTCTTTATCTGGAATAGATATGGACCATATAACGCAATACCATATATGGTTTATATAAAGGTATGCTGTATTCATCCCATGTAAAGCAGTGCCATATTTGGTTTTTTATAAAGATTTACTGTATTGATCCCATATAAAGAAGATAAGTACGGTGCATATATGTCCCATATCTGGACCATATATGACTGGACCAAAATTAATTAGTGCACTACATTTGTGTAAAGTGTATCAGAAGCCTTCTGAGCTAGCATAATGGTAAGGGCTATGTGAAAATCTCTGACAGAAGTTCAATGCCTATTGGATAATTCATTGATTTAAGTATTTGAATTTGTCAAATTACTTAAAAGTGAAGAAGAAACTGCTTTGAAATTCCTACTCTCAAATGTTCACTCTGCATTGTTGGTTTAATTTTTTGTATGGGGCAATATTTCGACATAAATTTTGTTGAAGGTTTCACGATTTTCCACATTTTACTTCCTTAATCACAAAAAAGAAAATCAGGGCACTAAATTCCTGACCACGCCTACATTTGCATATTGAAGTATCATATAGCTGTTTATGGTTTTAATGTTTTGATTTTGGTTTGCTGATACTTGTTCAGCTTCCAGAAAAGTTTTAATGTAAGACAGGTACACAAATTAAACCAAAAATTATTAATATGTCCATATAAAATTTATAAGTAACTCTGGCAGGGCATTTTAATCAGTTATATCTGGCCTGAAATGGCCATATCCAACTTTATTTGCATATATGGAATTGTATGTCATCAAGTCATATCTGGCTTGATGTGCCATAAAAACTTATTTTTCATATCTGGAATTGTTTTTCATCAAGTCATATCTGGCTTGATATGGCCATATCAAACTTTGATTGCATATCTGGGAAGACATTTCATCAATATTATCTGGCTTGATATGGTCATATCAAACTTTATTTGCATATCTGGAATTGTATGTTATCAAGTCATATCTGGCTTGATATGCCATACAAACTTTGTTGGCATATCTGGAATTGTATTTCATGAAGTCGTATCTGGCTTGATATGATCATATAAAACTTGATATATGTTGATACTTGATATATGTTCAAGGCATATTGATCTTGCTGTATATCTGGCTTGATATGACCATATAGAGGCTTTATTTAACCAGATTTATCCAGATACCAATCCATATGAGGCTTTATTTAACCAGATTTATCCAGATACCAATCCATATCTCGATTTGGAGTAAAGGAAGGGACCGCTTCTCCTCATTCTGAAAAATGCCGCAAGATGTAATGCCTAATGTAGAATTGCTAGTTCATTTATCATGATAGTAAATTGTTCAGAACTCTGGAAATGAAAAATAAAACCATCAAACCTGCCGTGAAATAGTCCAAACCATGAAGTGCTATTATCCTTAAAGGTCAAGAGCAGTTCCCCCAATCTTATTTTGAAGCAACATCTAAATATCACAATTCCCGTTTCATTTCTGTTCAAAGAATCTTTTATAATATTTTATTACTTCAATATAACATATGAAAGGTAAACCAAGCAGTAACTTCCAGTATATTTCACATTTTAGGAGTAAAAATGTTGGCACATGAAAACAGAAGAAAAAGAACCCGGAGAAAACAGAAAATAAGGGCGTCAATGCTGTTTATCATCGCTTATCAAGCTACGGTGTCTACAGCGCCGAAGACAGAAGTTGTTGGTGTAGGCTTCATTTTGTGAATTTTTTTGTCATTAATTGCCCTTTTCTTTTATATTTCCGTTCGATGCTGCAGAGTATCATGTTGACATCAATTCAAACTGCCTCAAGTTGGGGTGACTGATCTTGCCCTTTAATTTTTAGCATAAAGTTCGAAATCTGTAAAATATATGATGTTGATATTTGGAATATCTTATGTAAAAACGCAATAATCCTTCATAAACTGTTGAATGTCTGCCGAGAACCTTAATCCAAAGGCCTTAAATAACATTAAACGAATCGTTATTCAGGCGCCGAGCAATCTCAAACGTGTTAGGCGAAATGTAGATTCTTAAATTGTATTTTTTTTTTCAAATTGTCACACAAGAAACCCCATATCCAAAATTTTCTGCACCCATACAACCTATTTTGAAAGATGTACACTGTAAATGTGAAAAACTTTGGCGTGCTTAACGCTTTGCAAAAAAACGTCCTAAGTTTGTACAGAGCAAACGCAAAATAGCCGAGCTTATTTCCTGTATTGAGTAACAAGAATTGCAGATATCATTAAAGAATTATGACAAAGCGCCAGATAGTTTAGTAATTATCAAATGACGTTTTGGTAGAAACGAGACTGATATTTAGCTCAATATTTCTATAGCAACATCTCAAAACGTCAAACCCAATGTTATTTGAGGAATTTTGGTCTTCGTCCCTTAAAATGTAGTTGTAAATACACCGTAAAAACCTTTGTATTTTGATTTTATGTATTCAAGATATAAGTTGTTCCTGGAATCTTACCTTTGAGGTGACGAAAATTTACTTCCTCTCGTACAGAAAGAAGCCCCGAGCAGTTTGTACCGTGAAACAATTGTTGATTAAAAGAACCAAGGCGGTTTCCTCTAAAAAGGCAAGATCACAAAGGTTATATTCACATTAAAAAAAAAAACATGGAAACAGCTCGGACAGTTGCACTGAAACTTGCGAGAGATTCTAAAAGACTCAACAACAGCAAATAGGCACTTGAAGGATGGTTCTTCTACGTACATTCGTGATTATCCCATCACGTAGCTATAGTACAGTATTAGGTCTCCAACTAAAGTACTTGATGGGACTCATTTTTCCGTTGTGCATCTAATTTAATCGCTGATGAAATTGAAAAATGTGTGATGAATGTGCATCCTTGACAACGTCAGGCGGATGGGAAAGATGATAAATTTTCATGGGATGAGGCCCAATTGCAAATTGCAATTACATTTCAATACCTAGATCAATTAGTATCAGCGATGCATTGACTCAATGCCCATGCGAAAACACACCCTTAAGCCTTATCCTAATTAACTTTTCGTTGCCAACCGTCTTGCAAATTTGAAAATATACACTGTGGTCGTAATTGGCCACGATCACAATAATTGCACATAACTTCTTTGAAAAATTTTATTCCAGTGAACATGTCAGATAGTTTCAGTAGTAGTGTCAGATAGTTTCAGAAATTGGACAAAGTTATTTAGACTTTAACCAGATTTATGGCCGTCTACTTCTCAAATTGCCACGGATATGAAGGAACTAATTTCTTGACACTGCCATTGCCAGTAGCTGAATTAAACGTTTTGATAAGACCTGAAATCCTATCCATAAAAACGATTTATCATTTGCATGTTTTTACATAGGCAATTGTTCTCGGATGTGTGAAAGGGTCAAATCCCGTTTAGTAAGGGGAGAGTCAACAGTACCTAACACAGGACACAAAGGAACCTGTCGATCAAAGTTTGATAATTGAATGGGAAAACAATGTTTTGAGTTAGCTATGGCTGTTGTGACTTCTTCCGCGACAGCTCCATGAAATCAAAAAATGAAATACCCGTGTGTTTTATTGAAGAGGGACACGACTTTGAAAACTTGCACCGTCTCTCAAAAATGGTGATTATCAAGAAAGTAATGACCCATGCGCATATGGTTTCTGTCATTTCTTCCTAGCTATTCTGGGTGAGTTACCTTATAAAGGAAGATGACCCTTCGTCACCTGACAACAAAGGAGTTATAACTTTTTTCAATGTCTATCAAAATATGGCATGTTTCCCCAAAACGCTACACACTGTAGTGAACTTTAGATCAGACCCACGGAAATAATTTGGTTAATTTCTTTGATTTAACATTCTTGTTAAAAAACATTTTCGTTCTACTTATTCACAGAAGACCTTGTGGTGATGCTAAATCAGTTTCTGGAAATTTAAGAACCCGTTTACCATAAATGATAAAACTGCAATTATTACGTTAACATAGCGAGACCAAGACATTCTCTGAATTGCATCTTCAATGGTCATTTTATCGATAAGCTAAAACCCAGAAGGTCGAGAAGGAAATGAAAGGTCACTGACGTCTGGAATGGATCCTCCGGAGGTAAGGCCAACGAAGGTCAGGAGAGCTTATCTGAAACAAAATATAAAAAAATAAATACTACGGTCAGAAAAACAAAACAAACAAAACATTGCATTCCCTCTAAATTTATATGACTGAAATCGAACAAAAAGATTGACTACAGTGACTACTTTCAGTTTGGCGTGTCATTCTACTTCTAATCGAGTGAAATTTCACACTTTTCAATTCATTTCTTAAAGCAAGGTGGAATTTTATTTTAATTTACTCAGACGAAAAATAATCAGCAGGCAGTCGGCAAAGAGTTATTTTTTCCATTTTAAATTTGGAAGGTGAAGCAAGCTGTACATTTTGGAAAATAAATGTTTTTGTTAGGTAGTCTAAATCAAATCATTTGGGAAGCACATATCGCATTTGTGGCTATTATTGCTCAATCTTTACACTCGAGGTGAAATAATCTGTGAGAACCTACTTAAGCTGGCCTCCGCAGAACGAAAACGGACACCCGTTGAAAATTTCAATAATTTTAATTCATAGCCCTACATAACTGAGTGTTGTTTTTTTTTGTTTGTTTGTTTGTTTGTTTGTTTGTTTTTTTTTTTTTTTGCAATTCAAAAAAACTAGAAAATTGGATATTCAAAAGAAACTCGTTTAAGTAGATAGCCATCTTCAAGGAAAGAACTTTCGCTAGAGTCTCCGTTTTAGGATTTTCGAGAAACCGAAGGAGTGAGAGCTCACTTGCAAAGTTTTAAACTGCACATTTCCCGTCTTCAATGTGAGATAATGTTGAAATGTTATTTCAACATTATTAATATTATGTTTCTTGTTATACTTCTATCTTCATTTCACAACTTATCAATTTTCATAGATTTAAGGAAAGAAGAACTCGTGCATACTTAACCTCTGCTGATAGGGGAACATCCCAACCCCAAAATGCAGAGCTAAAGCCTCCGTAGTTCCCTAGTTTCCGCGGTCCCTGTGTGTTGTATCGTTTAGGGATTGATTAATGGCTGGCTAAGGGATTTCCAGTTAAATAGCGAGCATTGATGTTTCAGATATTAATTACAGCAAATCGAAGTTTTTTAACTTCGTAAAAAAGCTCTAAAAACGTGAGGTTGTGTGGTAAAAATGAGCTTAATAACACTGTGTAAGACCATTACTGAACTCTAAATAAAAACTAAGTTAGTAACACTGAAAAAAAAAATTAAAAGAAATTTTTGTCAACGGACTTGTAAGGTAAAAGGAAATGACTTCAAAAATTTATTTTCCATTCTGCGGAAATTCAGATCAATTCTGGTTATTCCTTAGACAAATTTATTCCAAAAGTTGGATTTTTCACATAAAATAACTGAACTTTTGATAAATCTTCCCCTTTAACTGGGCGTCAGGTTACTCATTTGGGGCGAATGTTACCTACACCGCGGTTTTAGGTAGACAATCTATGATGAAAACCTTTGACACTGCTTTCGAGTGCACATTTAAATTTTACATTAAGTAATATGTTGAAATTTAGACTTAAGTTATAACACTTAACTGCATAAGATTTTCCAGTTTTTTTACGCCACTGTTCAATGTTTTAATCTAAATTAGTATGAAACTAGAATAGTTATTATTGATTGGCATGTCTGTAACATTTTGTTTGCTTGAAGTACTATCATTGTGCTGCAAAATCCATCCTTAATAAGCCAGTTCAGAGTTGTAACTGCGCATGTGCTATGGTGAGTTCAATACCCCTATGACCTATGCCCTGATGGGACTTCTAACGCGCTTTGCATAGGTTTGTGCACTGTGCGCTATGCGTTACTATGGCAGCGGCGGCTAATTGGAAGAGCGCCTACCCTTTTAACCTTTGACCTTTAGAACAAAACGGTAACTCTAAACTGGCTTATTTGTCCTTTGAATATTGGAGCATTACCTAACATAACATATAGAGATGTTTTAAAAAGTGTCTTTAGATAATCCATTAATCGTATAAAAAGTGATGGTTGGCGCAAGTACTTCATATGTTTTTAAACATTCCAAAGTTATTGTTTTTGGTTAAGGTCCAGTGGCGTCACCAGACATTTCATTCTGGGGGGGGGGGCACTGAGGGGGCACAACGATTTTATGGGGGGGCATTGCTAGACTCCACTCATGGCGTCGGAGGCGCCACCGAGCGCGAAGCGCGAGGCTCAACGGGTGGGGTCCAGGGGCCCGCCTTAGGGCCCCTGGTGGGGTCCAGGGGCAAAGCCCCGGTAGGGGTCCAGGGGACGAAGCCCCCGGAAGCTCCTGGGTTTTAGCGTGTTTGTGAGGTATTAAAGACGTTATTTAAGGGTAATTTTATTGACTTAACACTGGTCTAAAAGTTACCTCCAGGGTAACTTCAAGTAAGCCTCTCGGTAAAAAACCACTGACTCAACTACTAAGAGCTTATCCGGCTGAAATTTTGAAAATGGGGTAGATGATCTATAGAGAACAAAGTTGATGGGCACTTCAATGTGAATTTTGGTGGGGGTCCAGGGGGCAAAGCCCCCGGAAGCTCCTGGGTTTTAACGTGTTTTTGAGGTATTATAGACGTTATTTAAGGGTAATTTTATTGACTTAACACTGGTCTAAAAGTTACCTCCAGGGTAACTTTCAAGTAGCCTAAGACTTTCGGTAAAAAACCACTGATTCAACTACCAAGAGCAGATCCGGCTGACACTTTAAAAAAGGGGTAGATGATCTATAGAAAGAAAGTTGATGGGCAATTCAATGCTAGTCTTAGTGGGGGTTCAGGGGGAGAAGCCCCTGGAAGCTCCTGGGTCTTTAGCGTGTTTGTAAGGTTTTAAAGTTGTTTTTTAAAAGGGTTGTTTTAACACTGGCCTAAAAAATTACAGGGCAATTTCGAGTAAGATTTTATTTTTGGTAACAACACAAACGTTAGTGAAACTACTCTCAAGAGCGTATCAGGCTGACAATTTGAGGAAGGTGAGCTGCACCGTGACTATAAAGAGAAAGAAAGGCAGTTGATGGTCAATTAGATGTGATCCTCTGAAGGAAAAATGTAGGCTTAATCCTGCTTGAAGGGTTACCTGAGCTGTGCGCCACCTCCAATTGACGTAGTCGGAAGTGTGAAGAAAATTTTGAAAAAAGGTAACCCCTCAGACAGCCGGAAATGACATTGCCAAGGTTTTTTGGGGGGATATTTTCATTTGGAAAACATGAAAATCTACTGCCTTTTCTTTTCAACAGAGGAATCGAATCCTAAAAAATTCATAGTCACACTCTGACTACAGAAGACATATTTTTTGGGAAAATCTCAAATCTCAGTTGGGGGGGCACACGGGGGGGGGCACACGATTTTTCAGGGGGGGGGCACGTGCCCCCTGGCCCCCCCCCCTTGGTGACGCCACTGTTAAGTTCGAAGGTCATTTGAAGTCATCTGAGGTAAAAAAGTGGAAATATGATATCTCAAGAAAGGAATGACCGGATCCTTTCGTTTTTCATGT
Source organism: Holothuria scabra (assembly GCA_037179385.1). NCBI lineage: Eukaryota > Metazoa > Echinodermata > Holothuroidea > Aspidochirotida > Holothuriidae > Holothuria > Holothuria scabra. The sequence continues at coordinate 7,850,077 of CM074179.1, forward strand.
TTGTAAGATGAACTATACTGTTTTTGGTGTAGATCAGTGGAGAAAAATGTGGGAAATATTGGAAAATTACTTTTCAATACGATATCTTAATACGAGAGTGACCGTTACTTTTCGTACTTGGCAAACAAATTGATTATTAAAAATGAAGAATCGTTTTGTATCTTTGTGGAGGTCAAAGGTTATTTGAGTCCAATGGCTGTGAAATGATAAATCCTCAAAAGTGGTGGAAATACCCAACAATTTCCAAGATTGTCTTTTGAGGTCACCAGGGCTTTTGTCCTCACTGGTTCCCAAAAGAGTTTTAGAATTTAAGATATTTGTGTTTACTGTTCAGCATCTAACCATGGTTTCAAAGTGTTGGCAGAGAAGCTTTAAAAAGATTTAATTCCTTAACACATTTTTATTTCAGAATCACACGAAAACGGTTCCACATTCGATCCGTATCGTACTCTGACGTGTATCATAATCTGACGCGAGGAAAGCACATCAAAAATGGCTGTTTATTACTTTCTCCCACCCTACAGAGATAAACATATCTTACACTAGCTATGTACTAGCCCAACCGCATACACTCACTACTCTGCCCACATATACATCATGTAACGATGGACTTTGCAAGCATTCGCGGTATATTACGGCACGATGCATAACCGAATCTGGGTCCTGTAGCTTTCAATGGCTTTTGCCTGCAAACTGCTGTGACCTATTTCGCTGTGAGTGCTCCAGCACTAAATTTAGTAGGAGAGTAAGGCACCCGACGAGATGTGCGTTTTAGCTTTGACTGGCGCAGAAAAAGTGATGAGTCATGGTAAGAACTCTGTGCTGTTTTTGCAGGTTACTTTTGTATGTCATAGCTTCCTGATGGAAAATAAAAGCTCAGCACTTTACTAAAAGCTCAATAAATTTTACATGTTATATTATTTTCCAAACTTGAAATATCTACACTGATAGAAATTTCTCTTAAACAGTAAATGCCCCCAAGAGATCCTGTTCTTTATTCCGCCTCAAGTAAATTTGTTGTGTTGTTTTCTTTTTTTTACTTCAGCTAGGGTCATGAATTTTTCCAAATTTGCCAAATGCTAAACAAAATTGGTTGTAGTTGAACATCACGTATTCATGTTTATATCTCATTGCAACCTCCTCAGACAGAAATAAGTTAAGAGCTGTACCTTCCCTCCCAGTTCTGTACCCAGGCCCCCAATGTAGTTACTCTTTCCATGCAAAGAATAAAAATGTCTTTTCTTCAGCCCTCTCAGAGCTTTAAAAATGTCCTAGTCAAATTAGAAGAGAGCTAATCAATGAAGGCACGGACCGGAATTTTGTTAAAACTTTCAGCAGATTCGGTTCATAAAAAAAAAGAAACAAATAGTGTTATTGTTACACCATTTCTAGTCAATTCTGAAACAAATCTTGTCAAATATTTGACAAGATTAGGATTCGTGCCCCAAATGACTAGATGCTTTGCACGGTGAGGGTTTCTTTTTATGTGATTTTTTTTTTTTCAAAACATGACCAGATTTGTGAACCATTCTCGCCTCCACTGCTCAAGAGCTGAGGAAAACAAATGCCACAACAGTACTGAACCTGTGGGTTTCCTAAAGTGACCATCATCTCGACTTGGCAACCAGGAGCTTCTTCGAGACAACCACTTTTAATATCCTTCAGCACCGCTACAAACTCCAAAACGAGTGATTTCGTCATCATATAAAAGATCTTGTAATTTAACCTGGTACCCATTGAAAATTTGGGTTACTTCAAGCGGTAAACACTTAAACGACTCCAAAACGTCGCATGGAGGCCCGCTGTAACCTCTTTACCATGAACAAAAGAAATAAGTGAAGTTGTATGCAAATTCATTTTTTATTTAGGTTGATAATAGCAACTGTGGGTAAGGGCTTTGTCGATGATAGTTAAATGGTCAATACCGTACATATATTCCTATATGAGTGTCAGTTGTGTATTTTTATGCCCTAATACAGTAGCGTAATTTACTCGTCGTGAATACCGTGTTCATCAGTTTGCCTGAATGAAAATGCTGACTGATATTTTAATTCTTTGAATTACCCAGTGAAGTGACTATCATGGCCGGTAGGTGTATATTTTGTAAATCTCTTAAATTCCTAAAAACGTTTCCGTTTTCATTCGCTTTCGAGATCCGTTGAGGTTAATGGGTTTTTTTTTTTTCATATTTTTAAAACCACCTATCCAAGTATTTCAATTCTGTGTTGAGCATCCCTAGCTCCAACAGCATTACAGTGAATATACGTCGGCAGCCTATATAATTCGTGTAGTTAGTTAGTTTTGTAACTCATTGACTTATTTTGCCTATTCCATTTATTATGCTGAGCAACAAGCACAAAGGCAGTAGGTTCCATTTTTCAAGTCTTCGGTATATACTTCATGTAAGCCAACCTCAAACTGAAGGTAGTGGACTATTACTAATCCTATTTACCTCAGGTATTCTGAGCTTACTCAGCACCATTTGACTATTAATCAAATATTAATTGAAAGATCTGAAAAATATTTGAAAAATGTTTTAACATCAGGAACCTCGTAACAATACTCTCTTACATAGAAGAGGATGGCGGGAGGGAGGGAGGGACGGAGGGAGGAAGGGAGGGAGGGAAGGAGGGAGGGAGTGCCTAAATGACGGAGGAAGGAACACTGGATAAGTGAAGCAACACTATCACTTTGCTGATGAAAAACATCTTTGTCTAAGTTCCTTCATTTGGTCGTAGGCAGCAGCACTTCCAGACTTCCCTTTGGTCAAATGAATCTCAGCTTAGTTTCTTAAGTTAAATGACACACAATGTTGCAAGTAATTGTCGTTTCTGTGAAGAAAGGAGAGGAATAATCCTACGGGATAATCTTATCGCATTTTAACTATTATGCCGTGAAGGTGCTTAACAGAGACTCTCCAGTAGTTCAAATGCCACGTGGGGTGTAACTGGTATCTGAGTTTGTCACATGATCTTAAGTCACCAATGTTTTTTATGTTCGCAGTGCTTAAAGCCATTAACACGTACGTGACTGATTCTCTAGCTTACACAAAATGTTTCCCAAACGTTTGTGTAATTTGATATATCTGCTACTATCAATCAATTAATTAATCAGATATGAGTTATGACTGTTTCGTTCCGTGTCCACTTAATTGCACATTTTTACATAAGCTTTCACTACATTGTCAAGATGGCACTGTTTGCCTCTTGTGCATAATCTAGTATGTTAATTTATTATTCAAATCACATAAAAAGACCATACAGAAGTTATTGATATTTGCTAATAATTGTGTGCCAAATTTTTCGAATAAAGAAAATTTGGCAGTGCCTAAATATATACAGATTGCAATTATATGGTTGCTAGCTTCAAGAATTAAGTTCACGATTTGGAAGGTATTTTCTTTCTATCGGTTAGTTTTATGCTCTCAGTTTGGTCTCCTGACGGTATTCAACCATTATCACATGCAATAACTAACACCCATACTTTTCAAAGAGGGGTTTGCATGTAGCATTATCTTGTGCAAATTCTGCCCATTTTTATGTGCCCCCCCCCCCTCATATTTGGAGGCAAGACTTTTGAATGGACCGAACTACACCTGTATACTACGGGTGTCAGAGAATTCTAGCTCCCCGTCACACCTGCGGAAATTACATGTTAATTCTTGGGAACAAAGCAAAATTATATTTACCAGCCAAAACTCATACGATAGAAAATGTGTTTTCTAGCTTAGCAGCGTCGATTATGACACTTTCCTAAAGGTAAATAGATAAATAGGTAAATAGATAAATAGAAAAATAGATAAATAGATCTTACGAAATGTGACACTCGTAAGATCAATATGACGAACGCTGAATTTACTGCATACCTGCTGTTTATTCAGGGAGCTGGTTTATTCAAGCGTTCAGTGCAAATGACATTATGTGTGTGGTACTACTATACACAAATATCCGTGAGGTTGTGGGTGCGATATCTACAGAACGGTGCGCACTTTACGACTACAGTGTTAGATTTCGTGGCCCCTAAGCTGGAAAAGAATGTATTTGCTGATAACTTCGTAAAATGGATATTCATAAATTTGGTACCCGCCTGTGACAATTACTAATTGATGAAGTTAAATGGGGAATTCACACCAAGTAACTCTGAAATCTTATTTCTCGATATGTTCTCAAGTCATGTGCGTGTCACAATATTCTTTTTATACTCTCTTTGTGCGTTTTATTCTCTCTAAATTCTGGAGGGGATGGGCAAAACAACATGGCTTTTGTCCAAAACACTTCTTCTGAAGAAGTTGTTCCTCTTTCCCAAAGAATGGTTCCCCTGCATTCAAGTAACGTTAAAAGAATGTTTTAGTTTGTTAAAGCACACATACTGACTTTAGACCCTGTGTGAACGAACGAGTTCACTCTTTGTGCTCGGTTTTAAGGCACTCGAGAGAATTTTTTCCCGAAATAATTTCCTTCGCTCTGAATTTGCTTTCCAACCCCCTTTTAAAAACTGGTGCCGAAACCACAGACTGGGTAAAGGACTATGTCTTATTGGAGAGGCCCTGCATTCAATATTCATCCATTTCCCCGTCTCCTTGGAAAGGTCTTCGAGCTAAAATAATTCGGCTACAATAAATTTGAAAGAGTAACATGTGGGAAAGGCCCGAAGGGAGTTTACTCAAAGTCTATCACTCACATTTCTTACATGTACAGTCTCCAATCGTTCCAGTGAAAGTCCCGCTGTACAATGCTTTCACGTCTAAACGTTGTCACTCCTTTTTGATAACAACCTCCCATCATGATGGAAATATTCAAAGACAAAATAGGAAAAAGGGAAAGAAGAACACATAGGTAAAAATTGTACGTGTTGATGTAGAAGGCGTTGAGACCAGTCTGACCGAAGGACTACTAGGTTCCGATGGAGGAACAAAAGCGCTCGTCGGTGAAACTCTGGGATTACCACTGCTAAAAGTGTATTACAGCCCGGCTAAATTTCCAACAGAATTATGTTAGTTCAATGAAAAATCTGTTCATAATTGTTTTTTTTTTTTTTTTTTGGGGGGGGCTTTCTCCTCTCACCAATAAATGCAAACTTTGTTGCAAATGATCCCAAAACACACCCCTCTCTAAATCCTCCATGTTACTACCGAAATTTTACTTTCCCCAAGCATTTTAAACAAATGTTGCCGAGTGTGTCGCAACGCGTGTCAGCGCAATGTGACTAGTGTACACAGGGATAATATATTTGTGTCTTGTTGGGAGGGCAGGACAGGTGTTTCCTTAAATGTTTCCAGTTTACACGTGTCTTTATTCTTGAGGTTTGTTACTGGGTATTGAAAAAATCGAAAAAAAAAAAATAATAATTTAGGTTTGAATAATCTTAGTCAGGATCAAAAAAAAAGTACTCAAATGAACGTTGTCAGAATTATATTTATTACTACTATTAATTGCTATATTTTGCTAATATATTTGTATGGCGATTTGCAAAGACCATTGAACAAGTACAACAAGTGGGCTTTGTTCCTCCTTTTCCCGCTTAACAAGATGGTTAATCTACCGTAGTTCGAAACAAACTTTGATTGAAACAATATTCAGAATTTTTTCGACAACTTCTCTTCTTACTATCCCCCAGGACCCATCCTGCTCATAAAGTCCTCCAGGACTGGGTGGGGCATAGGCCATAATAGCATAGCAAAGCAATCTTCAGAATGTTGTGTTTCAATTGTAACGACTGATTAGGGTCACCTTATGAATTAAGCTTGAACTTTGAACTTCTGTTGCAAAGGGTGAAAAACGCATACTGTTAGAGTGATACAGTCTTGAGGTCATCTTTAGGCTAATTTATTAAGGAGTACTGTTAGTCCAGGTACAGTAGGGTACCACCGAAAGAATTGAGAAAAGTAAATGTTGACTGGTGTCCCCATTTTTCAAAGCCAATCTGCCAAATTGTTGTTAGTGCACTTTTATGTGCAATGCATGGCTTGTCTCTTTGATGGATATGGACTTTAAACTGCATCCGAGTATGAAGTTTGCTTGAACCTAAGAACAATGGCTAATATTTACCACACTTGTCTACGGGATACCCTTGGACAAAAACAATCAGGATTGCTAGTTCGTGTTTGAGGATAGTGAGCAAAGCCAGTGAGCCACAACTGGAAGAAATGCCGTTCTGTATTTTGCCACCAACTTTGAAATAGCATGTACGATTCAATTGAAAAATTTCATGACACAAACTTTCGTTGGAATGTATACATTTTTCTCTCGCATAACTTCATTTTTGACGTCTGTTATCATTAAAATCATGTTACCTCATGTTACGTGTGAAGTTTTTTTCTTTGAGAAAGGAAACAAGAAATCGTATCCCTGGATTAAAAATTCATGGTTTGACCTTTGAACTTTTCTCCCAATTAGAAAAGTATGCAAAATTAATTTACCTAGTACGATACTCTCCTAGAAAATTTTGACAAGATCAGCTGGGCCGTCAGGACAAATAAATACAGCCAAAAAAGGGACAACACACTCTAACTCAAGCACCCATTTATATACCTACACAGAAACGTTTGAACAAAAATTTAGTTCCGGTCACAATAGGGAACCATGCACCCCTCTTTGGTCTGAAACCTGAGACTAGTAACTTGGAAGTACAAACCGTAGCCATGGCAACCATGTCATGTGATTTTTTGGCTAGCTCTTTTGCAGCTCAAAAGTTCAAATCATTACAATAACCCAGTCCTCCTCATAGTCAGGTTCACTATGTATTTTCGTTGGCAATCATGGTAGATTAGGTAACCTCAACATTTTTGGAATCTTTATTACATGGAGAATCTGAAAATCAATGTTTACATTTGCGCTGATACCGGTATGGCCGCCATTTTGGATTTTCAAAATGGCCGCCGTAAAAAGACATATTTTGCTCTATTTCTTGCTTTACATACCCTCAAAACCTTGTAAAATATATGAAGTCTTTGTTTTCAGGTACAAGGAATCCATACTCTGCATAATCAGATTTCTGACTGTTACAATTCTTTCTTTTTGAGGAGGGTGATGGGCCCGTATATAGTCCCCTCCCCCCCGGAGGGAGGGGAACTCGGGCAAACCAACCAAACAAAATTTCTGCTCCACCAAATGAAAATTGAAACTACTATAACGGGCATTAGGAGAAAGTTCTATGGCCTATGCCCCAAGCCCAACACTTGCCCCCATCACAACGGACTACGGGCATGGGCAGACGAGGCGGGGGCAGGGGGGAAGACTGCTCCCCAAATTTTCTCAAGACCTAAAATTCGGGCAGGGATCTGGAAAAATTCGGGCAGCCGTTTGAGGCTCAAAACCTGGTTTGTTTCTACTTACACAGAAAACTCCTAGGGGCACCCGAATTCCTTCAAACACTTGGCCGAAAAATAATAAAAAAGCATCATAGTCACGGTACAATTTTCATGAAAACTCTAACAGATACCAAAATTTGCGACACATTCGGGCAGCTTATGAAAAGAACAATTTTTCGTCAGCCTCACTTCATATTCTTGGGCAAACCTTTGCCTGAAATGACACAATTTTCAGGCAAAAGTTGCAAAAAATTTCTGGGATATTTTTAATTGCCAGATTACAAGGGGAGAGAGGATGTAAAATGTCCCCAAAATTTTGCCCGAACAAATTATTCAAAAGCTATGTCATGCAACTAAACTATCCCATTATGAATAAAACGTAAAGGTATCGTGAAGATTTCATTTCGTTTTTAATTTTGTATTCCCTTGCCTCAGGCAAAAGGAGTCTATGCCGATGATTTGGCCACGTTTGTTTTTATTTAATTGGTACGGTTTGTCGGGATCAAGTGTGCCAAAACCGTTGATATGGACTTAGGTGGTTTGCTCACTAGGAAATGATTTGCGAACTTGTTTGTTTAAATGCATATAAACAGGCTGCTACCTTGCTTGGTAATCGCGCGAAAATTGAGTTAATCAGTTTTTAAGGGCAAATTCGTTGCATGGCATCCCCCACTCCGGTAATTCGGGACTCTGAATCTGAGCTAAACAGGCTGCTAAAACACACTGGATCTTTGTGAAGTTCGACGAAACATATATTCAATAGGCAGCTGGAATGCGATGCAATGCCATCCTCCCTCGAAGTTGCAAAGCCTTGGGCTTTTGGAGGGTTTCTGAAGTTTTTCAATTTTCCAAATTATATTGATGATAATCTCATGCTACATGATGTAAAATAGTTTGTAGAACGCGCAAACAAACTCATCTTCCAATGATTTATAGCTTAATGTAGTCATCCAATGGTAGTGGTACATTTAATCTGGGAGTTTTCTGAACTTTTTGTAAATTTGCTCATTTTTGATGAAAATTTTATTGCAAACGAAAGTTCAAAATATTGATGGCTTTGATTCTGCTTATAAGCCTGGGAAAGGCCATTTCCGGCTGTCTGAGGGGTTTTGATTTTTCAAAATTCCTTAAGCTCCGCGCCAAAAGATGGTGGCCCTCCGCTTAGATAGTCTTTCGAGCAGAATTACATTTTTCCGGCAGGAAATCCTCTCCCCCTCAAACTGAAATGCTCCCGTACGCCCATGGCTACGGGCCCAGGGTAGGGTAAAATGCAACAATAAATTTTAAAAAAGTAGCAAAATGACGGCCAAAAATTTAAAATTTCCAATCCAAAACTGAAAGCATATCCCCGTCCGCTGGCTTTTTTCTTATACAGTTTTAAGTTGTTTTCGAAAAAAGTGTTTTGTTAGAATAGCGTTACCACAGGCCTGTTTAGCAACGTTCTACTGGTACCGGACACATGAACTGATTTCACTCAGATGGTTCAAATGTTTTCGCCATATTACTGGTAGTACAGTGTCTTGAATTCAAACTATTAGAGGACTAGAAAGGATCGCAGGCGCACGTTTTGGACACCATTCTAAGGGTTAAAGAAGCGTAAAAACTTTCTTAATTTCATAAAGTTTAAGCAATTAAGTTCAAGTTGCTGATTACCTCTGTTTGGTAGCTGTATAATGTTAAAGGGGGCAAATGACTTGGAACATTTTGGGTGGATCTCGGTCATACTGTGAACTAAATGCACGAGATTAGCTTCAGAATTCTTCACTTTTACAGCTGCTTTAGTTGGTTGTACAGTGAAGGAGTCAGAACTTTGTTCCGTAAATTAATGGGTTATTCAAAGTCAAGATTATTGGTCTTATTTGGGATGAGGAAAATGGGCTACAGGTCTACAATTAGTTAGGCCTACACAAATTGTGAGGTTGGGTAGGGGTATTCATTAATCCCAGTTAGAAAAGAAGTTGTATGCTCGTCCCTCCCCAGACAATTGAACTGTTTCTGTTCTGTTTGAAATCCCAAATTGGTGACTTTATGTAAATGTGAGTCTATTCAAATCATAGTATTATAGCTGTATGCTGTTACATTTTTTATAACTTTTTATAACCTCTTGTGATGTGCTAATTAAATAAAATAATTGAGCTAATTAACTAATTTGCAAACAAACTTAACCCATAATCATTAAATAAATTTGAAAGAGTAAGTTTCATTCTCTGTTGGTATTAAAACTGTTCGTTACAAATATCAATCTAAACCAGAAATAGAACGGGATTATATCGATTCCGGCCTATTGTTTACGTAGTTGCGAGGGCATAAAGGTTAATATATTGTTTTTACATATTAACTATTGTGGTGGAGGTGTTTATGGAGGTTGTTCTTGTGCCTTTTCAGTGCATAACCCATCATGAGTGAAGATCGCGAAGAAAGCAATTGGCGTTTGGGCATGTCTAAGGAGTCTGTAGAGCAGAAACTATGCATCATTTGCCCTGAGAAAAACATTAACAAAAGGTCACCTGTTCTAAACCCTTGGATAGAATCTTAAAAGAGGTTATAAATGGTTATAAATTCTGTAATATTCTCTATGATGTAAGTATATTACCTTATCCAATTTGAAAATCCCAAAATGGCTGCCATAAAGGGATCTCTCCAGATTTAAACATTGATTTTTAGTTTTTCAATACCATTACCTTTCCAAAAATGTATAAGTGCTTAAAGCTATCATGGTTTTGAAAGTAATGTAAGTTAAATAAAGTGGTTAGGGTAATAAGCGGCGGCAAAAGTAGTACAAAATATTTCTTTTACAGTGGCCATTTTGAAAATCCAAAATGGCCGCCATAAAAGCTTTTCTCCACTTAAACATTGACTTTCAGTTTTCTTATGCTATAATCTTTCTTAAATGTATAAATTTGCAAAGCTACTATGATTTAGAACCAAATACAATAGGTTTAGGAAAGTGTTTAAGGTAATTAAGGTCAGAAACAGAAGAAAATATGTATTTTACAGTCGCCATTTTTAAAAACCCAAAATGGCCGCCATACAAACATCTGTTCAAATGTAAACATTAGTTTTTAGTTTCCTGATGCTATAAGCTTTCCAAAAATATATAGGTTTCATAATCTACCATGATTGCCAACGAAACATAATTTATTGACATAGTGAACCTGACTATCACGAAGCCATGAGAAGCGATGAGAAGAAATCAAGTAGATATATCATAGTCTGAGGAGTTGTTATAACATTCGTTGTTATTTTTCAAATGTCCTCATGTACACTTTTATTTCAGCTAGAAACGAAGCTTTCGAAATTGAAGTACCAGCAACAAGAAAATTCAACAAAGCGAGGGTAAGCAAACTACTTAAAAAACAAAATTGAACTAAGCGTGCATATCACAATAATCGTAAATATTGATAGGGAATTGGAAGCTACAAGCACCTGGTATAATTATTTTGGAATGCCAGTCCTGCATTAAATGGTTTTTGTGAGATTTCCGCAATGAAATCGTATTCAAATTGGGTATCAGCTCAAATACCTATTCTATATTCTCTCTCTGTGTGTGTGTAAAACGTCGTTGGTTTTAAGAAGGTGTACAGGCTGTTGCATTGAAATGGGAAAAGAAATCGCCTAAACCTGAATTGCTGATGATTGGCTCTTAAGAATCATTTGACAGTGTATTTCTCTTCAAACAACACAATTATTTGGCGCAACTGCAAAATTTACCTTCGTTTCGTTTCATTTATTTGTTTCTAAAACATGTTAACTCAGTATTGTACAGAATAATTTCAAATTCTAAAATCCAAATACATGATGTGAAGGCAGTAAGCTAAAAAAAAAACCCCTAGGGGCTTGTCGAGAGCTCACTCCCGATTAACCTTGATCATGCAGTATTAAAATCCTAAAATGTTATGGAAGACAGTTCGAAGAAAAATAAGAGAAAATATGTGACATTTAGCTGTTGCTTCAAAATAAGAAGTTCAAAATTTAAAGCTGGACTAAAGACTTACTTTTCCAATATTTAGCAGTTTACAGTGGAATAAATGCAGGATGAAACGAACAAAATTAACAATTTACAATTGCAATTTTGAAGCTACGACGTTGCTGTCATTTACCAATTGTTCGAAAGAAAAATAGGAAAATGGTACTTAAATTTAGAGGTATAAAAAGTTATTATATAAAAATGACAAATGCACGGTGCATGGCGCAAAAATTTTTTGTCCATGGATGGCCAATCACCACTTTGCCCCACCTAGTTCTGTATAAGATCGATTATGATTATTCTTTCATGGGTCTCATGTCATTGACTATTCCCGTTCATGGTTTTACGGACCGATACAGACTCTGAACAGATGGTCGAATTCATCATGAACTTTAAACACACCTTTTCTAAAGAGGGGAAAAATGTGAAAAATTGTTAAGTACCCTTTTGATTACCTTCCGTCCGCTGCCTATTTTCCTTCGATTCAACGCTCTTTGGTAAAGAAGTGACTAATCTCCATTGGAACAAAGCTGGAAATAAGGAAAAACGTTTTTTAAGAAATTTTTATCAAGTTTTAGGTTATAAATAGTTTTCAGTGACGTTGCAACCGGGCATTAGCATCCCCCATACCTGAGGGCAAGCCTGTAAGTAACTATAGGGGTTGCTTTCAAATATGGCTGAGACACGCTCTGTGAAAGTTCGTAGACGTCACGTGAGAACTATATGTATTGCACAATGATTCATTTTCAACCAAACAGAGTTGAAATGATCTGCGCTTTAAGTATGCCTCAAGTCAAAAAATTTTAAAAAAAGTATGAAACTGCATTCTTATATTTCAACTCACATCTCCAGTAGACATTCGTGAGTCGAGATATTAAATGTTTAATTTTATTCACTTGAAAAAAATCAGCCCAATGCGCAACAATTTCTGCCTATGCTGTTGGGCAACTCACATTACCTGCTTTTTAAAAAGAATGTTTGTATGACCTCGAACACTTCTTGTTAGCTTGCACAGAATGTTGCACAGAGAGGGCTTAATAACATCACACCATAAGAGTGCTATCCCACCTTGGAACAAGGTGCATTTGCCTTCAGAAAACAAAGGAATAAAAAGATTGTAATTTCAGTAGTACATCAATGACATTACAAATTATTGCGCCATGTACCATTTGGGTAAACAATTTTCAACTTTTTTTATCTCGGCTCACGAATATCCTATGAAGATGGGAATTGGACTGTTAATATTCATCTGTCATGATGTTTAATATTTATTTTGGAATGTTTTGACTTGGGGTACTCTTTAAACTGCTTTTGTTTTAATTTCTTCTTGTAGCGTTTATAATACCATATTCCTCTCGTGTCAGAGCCAATATACAGTCAACACGTTACCAACCCAAGAACAATATCGCGCAACGACATTAGAACAGCCACTATCTCCTACTCGGCAAATTCTTCGTGGAAATGATGACCCCAAGCCTCGTCCGTATGATTACATTGGTGTGGCTGTGTTCATTACTGTTTGCTGCTGTTCACCCTGTGGAATTTTGTCTCTAATCTACTCTTATGTGGTAAGATGTTTTAATATGGGGTGATCTGCTTTTAAATATATTTTCCTGTTTTAGGCAAATGTTACCTCAATTACTTCTCATATGAGCAACTTTGGGGTTGCTTCAAATATTTTGCTTTAATTGAGTCAAATACATCACGCATCCTCAACTCTTTTGAAAATGGAAACTTTTCCAACCTTTCATTGGGATGGGAAGACATCCCTTTCTGACATGTGCCCTGCTCAATCCCTATTTAAATTGTCCTTCACTTTCATTGAAACTTCCTCGATATGTAGCCCTGCATGCTCTGTTCTTTAAAAAAAATGTTAACAAGAGTTTAAAAAGAAACAGTTCAAAAAATAGAGAAGAATAAAAAAAAACTGCTAGAAACAGAAGCGAGATTTCGATTTTTTGGCCCATGTTCATTTTTTACAACAAAATCAATTTATTAAATATTCGCACTGCTTGAAACTGGCCTTTTGGACTCTCCAACTAGTTCAAAAAACATCGAAACAGTTGCAATTTCGAATCATGACACTCGACTAAACATGAAACCCAAGTAACGACACTAAATTATACAATTTTTTTCAAATGGTAAAAGTCATTTCTGTTTTGATGTCTTCAGTTTTAATTGTAACTTCACAATGACCAAAAGTGTTCATCTTTATGTAAATATACCGATATTTTGATCAACCTGAGGGATATTTTAAGAAACCATTTTCTACTCTTGTTTGTTATTCTTCTATGCACTAGGCTTACTTCAGCTAATTCGTTGAATTTTATGATAAAGTGTCATTTTTTAAAATCGCTTCAAAACCTGGCCTATACAGAAAAGATTAGCGATTAGATACACAAGTCTGTATGGGCTACCCTACTTGTACCGTGACAAAAACTTTCCTAAAGAGTCAATTATAACTTGACAGCGAGTACTCACAGTGAATATTCACAGGGAATGTTCACTGTGAATATTCACTCTGAAAATTCAGTGGATAGCCACAGTGAATATTTATCTTTTGTTCCAGCACTTCGTGTTTCCATCTCTGAACTATGGAGTAATATTCCTATATTTTAGGCTATAACTGGTTTGTTAAAGAATTGACATCAGCTCATTGTGGTGTTGCTTTCATCTCGATGGAGGTTTTGAGAAAGACTTAAAAAATCTCCTTTGACTACGGTATTCACTTTTTAATGAGGACGTTAAAATCCAGAATGCAAAATTTCGGCACAATAACGCATAAATGCTCTGAGTTTACTTTATTTTTAGGTGGTAAACTATGATACCATACAGGAACAATATGTAGACTATACCGGATAAAATGCCTTTTTAAAACTTGCATTCTTACTTCCAATCTAAAATAGGACACAAATAAAAGATGAAGTAGAAATGAAATAATGACACCTTCTAAATTTTTGAAAAATTGCATAAAAAGTCAAGCTTAATATCAATACACACCCATAAATACATTAGCTGTTCTAGTCGGGCAACTTCGTTGCCATAAGTAACAGTTTGTATTACTTTAGCAGTGAGTATGCCCCGTGATTAATATAAGAATTTTCAAAAAATATCTCTTTTGATATTGTTGGGTTCAGAAGTAAGTTTTTCTATCAGAAAATGTACAATATGTTATATAACGTCTTCGTAATTACTTTGGTCAACGTCGTTAGGTTTTTAATAGCGGAGATTATAGTGTCATATTGTGACATTAGTGTAATTTATTTAAAAAAACATCGCTGATTAAAGGTCTCCTTGAGGAACGCCAACACTGATTTCAGATTAGTCGGATTATCCCCTTTTCAATTTAACTTGTCTGCACCCTTTCATGAGATCAGCCACCCAGTGCATTGTACAGGGTTCTTCAACAAACGTTTGTAAAGCATTGGTTTTGTTTTGATAGGTAAAGCATCGATTAATCAAGCAGGTACAACATTATTAGAACCACTGTGAAAATTAAGAAATAAAACTTTGGATATGATCGTGTTTGAATGATTCAGAGTGAGAACTATATTTTGTATTTAAGTAAGAACAGAGTCAGTAGAGGAAAAACCCTTCTGTGTCAGCAAACTGACATCTATATCATGCATTTCAATGGTATTTAGGTAGTAAAGTTTTCTGCATTCAGTTTAATCTTATATTGGTAAGATCAATGGGTCTGAAGTCATTTAAAATGAAACTGCCTCAACTTGAGGTTAAGTTTATGTTACGGCATTCTTCCAAAAACTGCTAGAGAGTAGTGATAAGCACGGCAAACACAAATTAGTAAAGCGGTGTCTGACTGATTAATTGACCGCGTATGCCACTCATATTTGACTAGTTTATGATATGATCTGACTAACTTCGTAGCAATTAACTGACGAATATAAGTCAAAATTTGTCAAAAGAGGCTTAGACACTAATTCAACTGGGTCAAACAATAGTCAATGTTGTTGAACAATGTGAATGGTCAATTTAGGCACTATTTGACTAATTTGTGTTTACAGTGAGTAAAATGGAGTGGAATAATATAGTAGAATTTTATCCCAGTTACGCTTTTTCATCGAACTGTACCCAGAGCGCCCATATGTCAGGGGACGCCCTTCTCCCCTGGCTCCCCTGGACCAAAATTGCCTGCTGACTTTCTTCTCAGATTTTCAGTAACCTTCTTTAAAGCACTACAGCAGCCCATTATCGCTACCTCTGACCCAAATCCTCATCTCCCTTACTGACTTTAAACGATCGAATGTTATCGGAAACAAATTCAAGAAAAATTCCCACTGGGGGAATATTTTGATTTGTATGCTGGATTAAACGTTAAATGTTATTACACTTGAAAATGATGTATTTTCTATAAGAGGTTTATATCGGGGAGCTGTGTCTTACATCTTCCAGTTTAAATAAAAGCCGCGCTGAAGACGTTCTGGCTAGTTTGTCATTCTTCTTTCTAGATAAAGATCTAGACTTGACAATGTAATTGAAAACTCTTTTTCATATTGCTTTAAAAGCATCACATGTTCTGCATAAATTTGTTAAAACCACATAACACAAACACTCTATTCTAGCATGGGAGCCATTGATAAAATACATTAATTAAAATAACTTCTAAGATAGTACTTTTTGGGGGAAAATAATTATTCCAAATATTTTAATCTCATGGAGGGTTTACATATATTATACAAACTCTGCCCTTCGTGCAGTTGGTGTACTTCCTCAAACAATTGTGGTCTCATTCGATTATTGCTTTGGAGCAAAGACAAATTGGCAAGATAACCTTTCAATAATATAATTTCTCTGTACGCTTTGCCCATGAGCGTACAAAAAATTTTGTAATTCACTCGAAAAAGGTGTAAAGGAATTAGACGTTTTTCTAATACTTTTCTGTCACCACCTTTTAGACACGTTTAAATTATAACAACCAGTGTCCCATTGCAACACATTTGACTTTTACACACGTTTAGTGTTTACCGCTAAAAATGTCGTTTATGAGTATATGAATGGTTTGTTAAAGCAACATATGCGAGATGGCGTGCAATATATTAGTTCCTCCTATGAAGTATATTTTAAGTAATCTATTTTTTGCCATTTTTTCAGCATGGGTCATAGGGGGGGGGGGGGATTTTAAACATCAACTCACAACCCCTCTTCCCCTTTCGCCAATCACGCGTGCGTATTGTTTTCAATTGTTTCTTCTTGTGTAAAGGGACGTCTTCCTTTTGTTTTCTTGCATATTCGTATTCAACGTAGAGTCACCAAAGAGCAGAAAACGAAGACTTTAACAAAGCCATACAAGCATCGGAAATAGCCAAGCAATGTAGTATCGCAGGTTTGGGAATCGGCATCGTAGTGTGGGTAATTGCTTTCTTTATCTTCCTCTTCCACCTTATTGCAGGCGGCAGTATCAACCACAACTTCTGGTAACAATAAATTTGAAGACCACCGAAAGTTCTACAAGATGAATCACTAATTTGTTTTCATCTAATACAAATTGTGCGTTACAACGTTATGCGTAATGAAATTGTGAAAGATAATATCACTCAGATTTTCAGATTATCTTAAATGGATTCCTATAATCTTTTGTATCTAGTTGGCTTTAAGGCAGACACTCGTTCCTTCTAGAGGACACAGATTTTGCAATCGGTGTTATGACCTTTTGACCGAATCCCTACAATGGAGAGTAGTCTCAATTACACAGAATTTACAGGGAGTTTCCAGGTAACACATTAGAGACTTGTATTCTTAACAGGACATGCTCCAAGCATTGAATAAAATACCATGTCTGCTCAAAGCGGAGTTTAGACCGCTGTCGGTAAGGGGACTGGAAGTAAAAAGAGTATAGAACTTTAACCGGTTTGAGATAGCATTGTCTTTAAAAATCGTTTTATGTAATAAAACCTTAATTGAAACACTATTTTATTACGGAAGAAAGTGAGACAGGGTAAGATATCGTAAGTTGTCTCTGCCTTAATTGAAAATAAAATTTGTAACTAGTGCATAGTCATGGTATGCGTTGGCAAAAACACTGTTTCGATGAAACAAATTTAAGAGTTTCGTTGTGATATTTGTAAAATTGTGAAAATCACGAAAACGAGTATTCCTTCTCGAAACAAGTGAGTACTTCCCCTGATTTCGTGCAATGATTTGCACACTGAATTTAGTTCACGTACTCATTCATATTGTAAAGGAGTACTCACTTTCATGAGTATCCTATTCTTTAAATATCAAAAATGTTTGTTTGGAAGAAAGATGGTCAAAAGAATTCTTTGGAATTCCAACCTTAAACGGTTGTTTTCTTTAATTCTCTCAGTTAATTATTGATCGCAACATCGGCCAACTGCTTCACCTTGAAAAGGTGGTTCGAAATATCATCAAAGTTTTCCTCAAAAATAAGGCAATCGTCTTATCTTCTGCCTTAGCCAGGGGAAAGGATAATACGCAACCAAATTTTCGACCTTCCAAACGATATCTTAACAAGCGGAGAGCCAGGACCAGCTGGTGTCAAACTTACATAAAATTTGTAAAATTTGTACATTATCTGATCTAAGGGTGCAAAATGGAATACGGCTGATCCGCTAGATTCAAAATGGGTCTATGGGGAAGCTGTATACCCTCCTATTTGTGCCAAAGAGTGAAAACTCAGTGGATCTCAAATTCCTCAATTTTCGTTCTACTTCAGCTTGTGACATATAGATATAAGGTAGTTTACACGAATGTTGTGGTACTTGAAATTGTTAATGAGAAAAATCATACGCGTCTTTTCCGTGCAGTTACTACTTTGATAAAGACCTTGTCCCATTGGTAATCCAAGGCACAAATGAAGTGTTTTACTGAGTTCATCAGTCACACGTGGTTTTTCCGTGCTGTTTCTAAGCTGATTTTACTATAAAGCGTACTTCACTAGGTTTTGCCCCTCCAATGACATCAACAGTAAGCTAAATAATTTTTCGTGTTAGATCAGGCAGAGGTTTTATGGTAAAATATCTGTTCTTGAACTAACCACCATCAGACTTGGATGGACATACAGTCAAAAGTGTCATTTCGCGTGATTGTACAAAGGTTCTAAACAGTAGTCATTCTCAGCTTCCATTTCCATCAGAATGTTCACTTGAATTTGAAATTGGAAAATTGCAAAAAAAAAAAAACCACAAACTATCCGTTTACAATGTTCATTCCTATTTTCGGACAAAATGTGGGGTTCTGAACAATGATGGGTATTCCTCCCGTCTGGCTGTGTAATCTGGCAGACTGGTTAGAAACATCCGAGAACTCTTTTGCAACTATCGCTCGAACAATTATCTACTTTTTTGAGCAAATTGTTCCACAAAACTTTGAGATGAGGCTTAGGAGTATGTTGCGTTCTATAGGCTACAAGATGTGTCAGGAATATTCCTCTTGCTTTTAATTTTTCATGAAAATTTTTCTCTGACGTTAGTGCTCGTTTATATCTTTTTCGGCATTTTTTAGAAACTTCGGGCACTCATAGGAGTTTTGCTGTTATTAAAAGGGTAGCAGATTAAATGAAACTGAAATTTTTGCAGGTGTTTCCACATCTCTGTCCCAAATTCAGATCTAGCATTTTTTGGGAAGCTTATTGATTTCCGGTTCCGTTTCACATATCTAGCCTCTAATTAAGTGGGTATTTCCATGTGGCGTAGCTTCCGGGGACGAATCGCTCACCCCCCCCTCCCCCTTCCGGCAACCTGGAAAACCCAAACCCTCATGCCTACTTTCAATGTATAATAACAACAACGATCTCAAGTCGCCATATAATCTCGGATTTGCTAATGGTATGTGCAGATTCTTCAAAAAATCCCAAAACCTTCACTTTACTAACACGAAATCTATAATCCTAAATTATGTGCGGTACATGCTCAATATCTAAAAAAAAATGTTTGAAAAAGGCATAGCACTCCACAAATCGCGTTCCCACTTAAGTAACTTTTTACACTTTAAAAAGTTGGAAAATTAAGGTGCTACCACCACCCCTAACATTGGGGAAGAACTAACTACGCCACTTTGACGATCATGGTGATATTGTTCATCGGTGCCAAGCAGATGTTGCACCCTTTAAAAAGTTGTGTAAAATTTTCTGGGCATTGTAGAGGATGTTAAGGTTTAACCAATATTGGGTAACATAACCAAGAAACTTATTGACCATCGTTGGTTAAATGATTATGTGAATTTCTTTACCTAACGTTGGTTAAGCGTACAGCCAATTATCAATTTAAAATGTAACTGCTATTTCTAATTATTCACATTCACAATTAATACTCAGCAGAACGTTGTGGTACAGTGGCAATTTTTAGCAAAATATGAGGATAGTCGATGTATAAATGCTATGAAATTTATTGGAACACCAGGTAAATGTACCCTCCACCCAAATGGAGCATTCTGAATTTCTAAAATGAGATTTTGTGTTTATCACCTAATGTAGGTCTAATTGAAGTATATTGAAGCTGTCAATGATGAATTCTTGTAGAAAATTATGATACTGAATTGTATGATACCGCGTAAAGAAGGAAAACATGAAATTGTATGAAGAAATGTGCATGGCTGTTTAATCTTTTACAATAACAAACAAATGACCCCGAAAATATATCATAGCCGAACACGAAATCCTAATTGAAATCGTACTACTCTTAACAGTTGCTAGCATTATCGATGCCCGTCATTTTTAAGACTTGTAGAAAGTACCTTCTCTGAAATGTTAGCGTGTGCGTTTCAGAATAATAGGTAAAACAATGAAAGAACACCAAACTTCTTGGTTAGAAGGAATTGACAGTTTTACCAGTAGTAGGTTGTTATTGGTAATATTTTGTCCAACTTGCCAGTTAGGGATATTTCCATATTTCATTAGGTTAAACAGATTGTCATTAAATATTTTAAGCAAATAATCAACCGAGATTGATCAATATTTAACAAACAGTTGGTAGGACATATATTTTTGCAGTTGTTGGTTAAAAGTTGGTTATAAAATGTGCCCAATATTTTAAGAGTGTGCTGGATTGTCAGATCAACTTTTTTTTTGCAATATTAAAATCTTATAAACACATCTCAAAATATCCAGGAAGGGTCAGTTTTGAAATCTTGAGGTACATCATTGTGAAAAGTTCCCTGACTGGTAACCTTTACATGAAGAAACCAAAAGTTACAAAAAGGGACATATTTTAACAGTTTGGGAAAAACTTTTCCAGAAATGATAGAATATTAAATTCGGGTAAAATCTTGCAAAAAGTTCTGGGATGATTACAATTGCCATATAACAAGGGCAGAAAGAACGATGTATAAAGTGCCCAAAATTCTTCTCGGGAAATGGGAGCGGTACATTTAACATAGTATCTTTTTATTATCTTGCAACTTGGTTATTTTTACAAAGTAATTAATTTATTGCAACTGCTTAAGATTTAGAGAACTGTTTTAACCTCCTATTAGAGACAATATTTCTTCACATTTTGAAGTCAATAAATTTTGTCAACGGCAAGGCTGTTTAACATATTTGATAAGTTAATAACTTGGTGTGCAAAACTGATGTTCTTTACAGCTGGGAGAGTTTTGGTGATGTCCCTAAGCGCTTTTTCACAGTTATTTGTATTTACTATTGTAAAGCGCTGGTCACAACTCCATAATCCAGTTGAGGTAGTTTTAGTTGACATTCCCCCCATCTTTTATCGAAAAGAACTCCAAATTTCCCAACCTGCCAGTTTAATACAGTAGAATTTCATTTCCATCTACCATATTTGTCATTAACTCCGTAGATATGAAGCAAATCTCCTCATTCACGTTCGGCATTGTTTATGGTTATGAAAATTAATACTAAGATAAACAGTAGCTAGAGCGTCTGTTATACGACAAAACAAAGTGTGTCATTAGAACGTGACGTGTCAATTTGTTCTATCTCATTATTTTTTGTTTACATTTCGCATCTTTTTGGCTTCACTCTCATATTTCATGAATACATTTATTGTAAAAGTTTTTCGGTTCTTGTATGTCATAAAGACGGTGTAGTCTAGTCAGAAAGTAGGTTTCTCTTTCGACCCAAGAACATAATCTTCAAACTTCCATTTTGGAGATCCCAAGAGTGTTTATTAAAAAAGATTCTAATGTTCCCTATAAAAAATCGTGACCCATGGGGTTTATTTGGTCAGGGAGGTGTTATTAGTAACATCTAGTAACACCTCCCTGATTTGGCGTCATACTGGCCGCCATTTTGGATTTTCGCTGCATTTCGATATCTTGTGGGATTACGTGAGAAGAGGTCAGGCAGGGACAAAGAATAAACTAACCCGACATCACCCGACCCGAACCGACCCGACATGATCGTGTTCTTCCTGGAGTTCGTCGATAAAAGTATTGTTCAAGAAGTAAATTCACGAGTCAACCCCTGTTGACAGTTTTTCCTGGTAACTCAGTTCTGGCCGTTGGCCCTGAACGGACCGCACCGCAGTGATGATATCTAAAACGTGTACATCGTGTCATGCACTCAAGAAAGTACAGTATTCAGTTTTGTTGACCAATTACACGTTTCGTAGAATAATAACAGGGTGATTTGTGAAGACCATGAGCGAGATATTTGTTCCAACGTGTTTATACAGGGGTACTGAGCAAAAGGTACCATATAAACACTTTATATGCAAAATTCGACAAATTTGTGATACTAATATTTAGAGACTACACATTTATCCTGCTCTTCAAACTGGTCTTTAATTTTTACACTTCTCATTCGAGAAACTAGGCATTCGTCAGAAAGGGGCAAAACTATACAGACACCCTATCTACTTTATCGCCGCCATGAGATGGCGTGAAGCAAAAAATTTTCGGCGAAAATGCCTCACAGATTGCTACAAATGCGGCCTCCTGGCCCAATCAACCGCATGTAAATAGAAAAAAAATTACCATTGATAAAACGTACAGAAATATACTGAAGGGTTGCAGGTGCCTCCGTCGTTCCTGGCCCAACAACGCGTTTGGAACTTCCATTTGATACATCCACACGTCCTTCATTTTTGAAAAAAAATTCAAATAAATTTCAGATGACATACTTTTTATGCCGCTATATGACTGCTACTTCACCAGTCGGCCCCAATTATCGAAATTCGTTTAGAATCCAAGATGGTAGCCAATATGGCTCCAAATGAACCCCATGGGACACGATATCGTCTTCTAAACATAAAAATCCTTTAACAGGACACTCTTGAAGTCCCAAAAATTGTTTGAAACACACCCCACCTTCCGACTCGACAAAAGCCAGCCCGTCCAAGTTCCCCACACTGCTCTCTTTTCAGCCTTACAGATACTAAGATCTCGGGTTGCCTCTGGGGGCTCCTCAAGGAGATTCCTTGAGCTTTTCCGGACCTGAAAACCGTCTTGTCCATAGGACTTTCCCAATTAAGCCAATATGGGTTCTTATTGCAGGCCGTGAACTTTTTCTGCTAACGCAAACTATACACAAGAGGAGATCTTTTTAACAACAATAAGCCCTATATGCTAAAACTCATGGCTTGTGGGTCAGGCTTTGACCTGGACCCCCAAGAAACAAAACGATTCTTCTCACCCTATGGAACCACCTGTTTATGACAGCAGAAACGAATAGCCAGTTTTAGCCATCTAGTGACCACTCCTAATCCAGAATTTATCAGAGAACGTCCCGTTCAGATATTGTGAGATCAATCAATTTAAAGGGTTTGAACAGTTTTATAGATTGCTCAACTAATAAAGCAAGTTTTTCTGTTGCCTTTACAGAGATAAGTCTTTTCTCGGGTAATACTGGCTAAAGAATCCTGTTCAATTCTAGCACCATGAAATCAAAATATACATATGCTTAATGTTTTACTAACAGATGCACTAAATACCGATGGGCTCTAAACTAGAAGGCTGTCTCCTGGACTCCAAGCGCTAGACCTGTCGCTTCAAATGAAAAAGTTTGATACCGACAGTTTTCTTCGTCCTTAGTTTGCCCCCTTCCGACTTCTGAGATCCTAATGCAGGCAGACAGTTCATGCGTGCAGTCTTCGTGACAAAAATGTATGCGTTTAGGAAAGAACGGCTAGAAAAGTCTCGTGATCCACCAATTTCCAATTTGACTTCAAAACTATTGTATCCTAGGAACATTTAGCATTTTAATGATCAATAGTGTGTGAGTGGCCTGCAATGCAGTTGTTTCTCGAATGGGTATGAACATTAACAATGAGTACTCACTGTGACTGCTCTCACGATAAATTTACATCACCCAGAGTACAATGTTGTAGGGGTGGTGCCAACGGGAATATGAGCAGTTGGTTCCATGGTCCTCTGTCAGGCACGGTAAGGCTGCCCCATCTGTTTGAGGAAATTTTTCAGCTTCGTCGGAACCCTTTATCTGTAAGCTAACGTAAAGGTGATCACAACAACCAAGAATTACTGCGAAAGCAGGCTAAGGAGGGCAAGAACTTTACTCAAGAACCCTTCAACGTTTCTTTGGATAAGAATATGTTTCAGATATTCTGCAAGAAAAGTCCAAATTTTCCCAATTTCTTCCAAAGTTAAAACCCTTAAAATTTCCAATGTCTGGAAATTTTAGTACAAGGATTTTTCCGGTACCGAGAGTTTCTCCTTCACCAGTTTCTAACGACTTATGGCTTTTTGAGGGTTTCAGGTTTGAATACTCCTCACTCGAAATTTTTTTGTAAGGCAAACCCTGGCGCAACCTCAACATTAAATATAGTTGCACCGGGATGTGACCCAGAAAATGGCAGCTTGATCATCTCAGTCAAGTCTTGTAACACGGATCTAATACCTTTAAATGTTACCAACGATTCCTTAACCGATTCTCGTAAGAACTGTACATTGTATTTTCCGTGTAGTTAGCCTCCTCAGCCCCTTCTCTCTTGATGTTTATTTCACCATTGTCTTCCCTCACCAAAGTACGACTAGGCTGCAGGCATTAACTTCTGTTGTTCATATTATGAGTTACCACTTAGGGACCTTTAGCCCTATGTTACACCATTAACGTTTGGGTAGCCTCCCACTCAATTTCAGGAGCCAAACCCTCTCTCGAGTATGCCAATATCCGTGACCTTGAAACTGGAGCTAAGGGAAGTCAAGAACAAAATGCAAAGAGAAAGTAGTGTCCTTGCACAAACACACACACCCCTCCAACAGAGTCCAGCAGCGGAAACGCACCCCTGCTGTTCATTAAGAAACTGTTATATATTTAGGAAAGCAGTAGCATAGCAAGGAAATAATACCTGTGTGCCAGAGCACATTTTGAGGGGGCTAAATCCATAGTGCTGACATTTAACATAGCATATTCTTGACATTTTGGGGGAGGGGGGCATTACGGATGTTTCTGGACCTAGCCCCTCATGGATACGCCAAAGTAGGGAAAACGCTTCCTAGCTAACCTTCTTCGAAGAAGAATGATTTTCATTCAATTCTATAAATAACCACTTTACCCGATAGCTGACTATTGTATTCTGCACAAAACCTTTTAGGTTGGAGCAGGGCCCTATTTGTGTAGTTAGAACGGACAGGGAGCTGCAAGACATACTAAAGCTCAAAGGGTCAGCAGTTAAGTCATAATTTTACTCACGACCCTACTCATGGCAATATCGAAGACGTGAAGATATTGAAGATTGAAATGATTGGCTACCCGTAGTGCAAAGCATTTGTTGTAAGGAAAGCTGAGGCTATTTAACTCAAAACAGATGCAACAGGGACAGCAGTTGATGATAACTACACTCTTAAAATGTTGGGTATTTCTTTTTGGTCAATGTGATTTTTCTTAGGAGTTGGTTATTAGTGAAGTATAACCTTACGTTTGGTAACTTCGACACGTTACTTTAGCCAACATATCAGTTAAGCATCCTTGATTAGCACTGGTTAACATTGGAGGCACTTTTATTCAATCAGTTATGGATGAACTTTCAGTTCTAAACGATATTTTGTTGGTCAATGCTATGTTGCTGAGAAGTTGCTGTGGTTACTCAGGGAGGTGTTAGGTCTCCCTGGGTTACTCAAGAGACTGGGCACTTGATAGAAAGCAACACTCAAGACAGGCATCTTTGATCAACATTTTACATCAGCACTGGCGTCAACCCCATTTTGTGTACTACTCAATTCATATATTGCGTTTGACAATTATTTGTTGATCAATAGCATTTTGCTGGTAAAATTGTTAACCGTAGTAATTATAGGCGTTAGTAGGCAACATGTCTAAGGCCAACTTCGAACGAATATTTCTTTTTTGTATATCTTACTTACTTCATGGTTTGTTAAACTCTCCTTTCACATCGGTTCCTTGATAAAAGGTAGAAATGATAATGGACCAACATGTTACCACCGACCAAATCCTATTGCATGTATACCAAAATATCATGTACATGGAATATTTAATCATATGGCGCTTTTTGAACCTCGGTGAGTTATTGGGCTTAGCCATTGATCATGATTCACTAGAATGATACGGCGTGAGACGGTGCCTCTTTCTGACATTACACCCATTTTAGCTGACACCTTATTCGTTAAATCCAGCCATTTTCAACAGGCGTTTGGACAAGATTGTGTCACGGGAGGGTCTGGGGCATTGGAGTTTATCCCGGGGATACGGAGATAGATCCTACCCCAACATTTGACAAGAGCGGCCCATGAAATCAGCCTTATGAGAGATTCCTGCCCCTTGAACGTTGGACAATGATACTTTGCCCTTGATTTCGGAATCCATCATTGATATGAGGTATCTTGCATTTAACCTTCAGAAATTGGGCATTCACGTTCACAAACTTCATAAGGATAGATTTGTTTTCCACGTATAGTGTGACTAGAATAGAATTCAGTGGCTTAATTAGTTACCAAATAACTCTCAAACTCTGAAAACCAGTTTAGATCCAGTAAAGTTATAAAATAAAATGAAATGAAAAAAAAAAATACCTGAATAAAATTGAAAATTTCTAGACAAATCTTTTAAATTATTGATATTTGGGACAAAAACATATTAAAAGGGTACTTCATTTTCCAAAATTAAAGAAAAATATTTTAATATTACAAACATGTTTATATTTACAACCGACAGCATAGCCAAGTGGTAAGAGCATCCGGTTTGCAATAGGGAGGGTGGAAGTTCGAGTCCTGGTCGGATCAAACCGAAGACTTTAAAAAAGAAACTACTGTTTTGTGCTCAGCATAAGCAATGAAGTAAGGACACAAGCCAGAGTGCCATTACTTGAAAAAAGGCCAGTACCGGCTCGACTTAAACCAATTGGCTGAAAACTGGGCCGTAAAAATCTCAACCAACTACAAAAACGAGCATTCTTTCTTGATATTTACATCATTTAGGTATATCCCTAGTCATTGTTTGGGTTGTTTGGGGGGGGGGGGGGAATTGATAGTAATCTCAATGTAAGTTTGTTATTTGCGGTTTTCATCGTTCAAATATCGGCCAAGTCATGAAGCCTATTTAAGAGTGGATGCCTTTTCTAATGCTCATAAAACAGAAAAATAGGAAATCCACACCTTCCTCCCTCCTAGCCGGTTTTCAAGAGACCATCATGTAGTTAACTTCTCCCTTTGCAAAAACAAAATCAAAACAAAAATAATGCGTGTTCTTTAGTTTTTTTTTTTTTTTAAGTTTTTTTTTTTGTAATACAGGCCAAATTGGTGTATCCTTACCACCATTGCACAAGAGCTGAAGGGACCATACCCTTGAATATCGCAGTTTCCTGAAATAAACACCATCATGATTTGGCAACCAGAAGCTTTTTTGGCAAAAGCTTCCAAACTCTTAAAACCCCTTCAACACTTCACTCTCTGAAGTTCCAGAAGCAGCTATTTCGGTCATAGAATATTCCTGGTCATGTAATCTGGTACCCAATACCCTGCTTGATCCAGTGATCATACAAGGCTTCACTAGTTTACTACATACGGCCTAAAATAACTGTTATTACTTGAAATAATAATAGGTGTAGTTGCGTGCAAAATCAGTTTTTCTTTGAACCTTTCGATGGGTACACAATAGATATTTTGAATTAGGGCTTTGTCACATATGTACTGGTTTTTGACACATGTATTCCCGTATTAGTGTAATTAGTGTATGGTTGTATGCCTGAACATTTTAACTCACACCTACAAGAGCACCGAGTCTATCAATTTGCCTGAAAAATAAAAAAGACTGACGGTGCTTAACTTCTCTAAACTCCACTGTGACGGTGAGGTTACTATAATGGCCGGTAGGTATATTTCGAATTCTCGTAAAACTTACAGGCGTTCCAATCTTCGTTAGCTGACAAGATATATCAGGACGAAAAGTTTTTCATCGTATTTCATATAGTCACCTGAAATTTCATGTTGCGTATCCCTTCTGGACTGTGACTCCAAATCCATGCGAAGTAAATGTGCTGTTTATACTTCATGTTAGCCAACTTGAAAGTGTGGTGAACAAACACCTGCTTATGATATCCCTTCATGATTCTTAGCTTATTCCTCACTTTTCATTTGGCGTTCAAACGAGTGTTTTCGCCTTAATCCGCAGATAGCAATATAATATACATATATATTGTTTACTGAGTATTAAGGCGAGAAATCGTCTGACAAAATGCACCATAGGGCGAATTTACCCCTAAGGCGAAAAAGCCGCTATCCCTTGAAGTTTTGACGCATATTTTCAGCATGAATACGTACTTATGTGTAAAAAAATTGAAAATATACCACACGTGCAACACGTATTTACCTCAATGTACACGCCCTTACGTTCAATTATCCCTCTACACAAATGTATGAGGTGCCATTCAAATAACGTAAATGTTAATCTCAAACTGAAAAGAGCCTGTCCTCCTACACCAAACTTCAATTCCTGTAGGGGTTAACAGAAGTGTTCCATTGGTTCAACTCTTTGACTGACAGCTTATTCAAGCGATGCAGAGTAAGCTTATACTACACAACATGAACTGTACTGAGATTGTTTTGATTTTATACATTGAGCTTTTCTATATTCACGCTGAAATGGACTGAGATTGTGTCTGGATTAGGAGGAATTTCAGACATTTGAGGGAGGGGGTTAACGTAAGAAGGTAAGGAGAATTGGTACCGCTTGGGGCTATGACCTTTAAAATCAGACGGTAGACCGATTTCCAACGATGGCTCGATCAGTAGTGTTATAATTTTAAAGTAGGCCTACTTTTCTAGACATTTAAATTTCACAAACACCTGAACGCTATGTTGATCAATTTCATGGCTTGCCTGCGTTCAGATTTACTCATGTTTCAAAATAAAGCACCTTGTTCTCAGCCTCTAAGGTTTCAAATATTGATCGACAGTTCACTTTGTAGCTATTGTAAAGATTCGTTGGAGTAATGTCTACGTGGAGCATCGCTATCACTCTGCTAATAGTACACCGAGAAAATAGCTTTTACTTCTATCTCTTTTCAAATTTTAAGAAGTGGTGCTTGCGTTCAAGGTGGTCGTTTGGGATTCAACTTATTTGTTTTTCTCATTTAACATTCAGGTTTGAAATTTCATTCATTCATTCATTCATTTATTAATTTCGTCTGTACAAATATAAACTGAAATATAGAACCGGACAGGACACTAGAAAAACAATAGTTTAACGAGCTAGTGCCCATAAAGAGACAATACAACAAAGAATAACAAAAAAGAAAATAAGAGGAAAAAGGAGAACAAAGAAACAACAAAGTCAACTAAGAAAGCAAAAAAGAAAGGGATGCTTAACAAGTGTACTGGGCGATTAGGTAATTTTTTACGTTACTCTTAAAAGTAGCATGTGTTCTAACATTTCTTATTTCGTTGGGGAGAGAATTCCAAAGTTTATAACAATAGTTATTTAACAATAATTTACCATGCCTAGTATGGTGCCTACTAACCGTAAAGAGGGCATTAGTTCTAGTGCTAGGTCGAGCATTGGTAGAAAAGCTAGGGTTAAGGATTTTACTAAATACAAAAGGAAGACGATTATTAATATACTTATAGATAAAAGAACACATTTTGAAAGTATGAATATCGCTGATCTTAAGGATGCTAAGGTCTCTATGCAGGGTATTCGTGGAGTGGCGCCGGTCTTTGAAAGTAAGAGTTTTTAAAATCCTATTCTGAAGAACTTGCAGGGGTTTGAGCGAAGAAGGCTTAGACATGCCATATATTTCCATACCATAAGACAATTTAGAAAAAACGAGTGAGTAATATAACTGGGTTGCTACAGCAGGGGTAAGTGATGCCCTAAGGCGATAAAAAATTCCATTATATTTTACGAGGTTGTTACAGAGATCGTCAATGTGTTGCTTAAAGCATAGCTGATCATCGATCAATAGACCCAGGTATTTAACACAGTTTGTTTTGAGGATATTTACATCGTTCATGACAAAGTGGTCTGGACAAGAATGGGGTATATGTGAATTAGCATGGAAAATCGAAAAGTTGGTTTTCCCAAGATGTAAAGTAAGTCTATTAGCATCAAACCAAGTCTTAAGTTGATTGAGTATAAAATGAGCTTTATCAACAAGGGTAACACAATTACTATCATGGACAAATAGATTCGTGTCATCAGCAAAGAGTCTTAGAGACTCGTGAGGCACAACATTTTTAATGTCATTTACATAGATTAAAAATAGTAGTGGTCCTAGCACAGAGCCCTGAGGCACGCCTACGTTAACGAAGGTACAGGTAGAATAAATACCATTTACATACAAGAATTGTTTTCTATTACTCAGATAACTATGCATAATATTAAAGGCTTCACCTCGAATGCCATAATTTTTTAATTTATCAAGGAGTATTGTGTGGTTGACTGTATCAAAAGCCTTCTTAAGGTCAAGATAAAGGCCCAGAGCATTATCACCACTATCGCGGTAGGTACGAATACAGTTGACTGTCTCCAAAAGAGCATGACTTGTATCATGGTGTTTCCTAAAACCAAACTGAAAGTCAAAGAGTATATTATTTTTATTTAAGAAGGACCTTAATCGCTTTTCAATAGACCTCTCTAGCAATTTGTTGATACATGGGAGCAAACTTATGGGACGGTAATTTTCAGGCAACGTTGGATCACCTTTTTTAAAGATCGGGATGACTTTAGCCACTTTCAAAGCGTCGGGATAAATACCAGTAGTAAATGCGAGATTGAAAATGTGACACAGTACAGGGGTTATAACGTGGGAGACAGACTTCAAAACTTTTGGAGGAATGCCATCGATGCCGGGCGATTTCCCATCTGTAAGAGAATTAATTTCTTTCAAGATTTCGTCGTTACTGATGGGGGATAGGAAAATGGTATTAGGTATACTAGGCTGCATTAAATCATTGCTCTACCACTGTAGCTGTTGTAGCACTCAAGTATATCATAAGCGATGTTGATTGTAATTGGTATCTCAGTGTGTCACATGATGTGTGACTCCGAGTAACCTATGCTTCCATTGTGTTCACGTTGAGTAAAAACCAATGAAAACATATTCTTCATTGGCCTCTTAGCTAACAACAAATGTTATGTAATTTTTTTGTGTATTTGATATATATGCTGCCAATCAGTTAACCAGATGTGAAACATAACTATATGAAGAGGTTTTGTAGTGTACTTCGCTTCCTCCCTGAAGTGATAAGATGTAACCAGGCAGATCGGGGGGAAGGTTCTAAAGTAAGAAGGAATTTTGTCATGACATACCAAAGAGGTGTCTGCCAATAAATTCACTAGGCTGAATTTAAATATTCACTTACGTTGTAAACAGTGTCCAGAAACTTGTGATTGGTTA
Organism: Holothuria scabra; assembly: GCA_037179385.1. NCBI lineage: Eukaryota > Metazoa > Echinodermata > Holothuroidea > Aspidochirotida > Holothuriidae > Holothuria > Holothuria scabra. The sequence continues at coordinate 7,881,098 of CM074179.1, forward strand.
TTTTGACATAGGTATCCACTGCCTTGTATCGTACCCATGGGACTGTCTGCCTCATATGCTTATCATTAGCCTTTATGTTCATTTATCATTCATATGTCATAAAAACTCCATGCAGAAGTAATTAATATTTTCTGCTAATTTTATGCCAATTTTTTCTATATAAATACTGCAGAAAAGTTCTGGCAGTGCGTTATTTTATTATAAAGTCAAGATTTGCAATTAAACTTGCTAGTTTCAAACCTTAGGCCTTCACGACAGGACCTTCACTTCAGACCTTCACGATTTGGTCAGTATTTTCTTTCTATAGGATGTTATTTTTTTTTTCATTTCCTCATTTTGGTATCTGATAAATACTTTCAGCGATTTCAACCTGGCTATATGGCCAGGTCAACGCGCCAAAATCGCAGAAAAAAAATCCTGTTTAGGAATTACCTGAAACTTTTCCACGAAAGAGCCAAACATGGTGAGGACTTTGAAAACATGAAATAATTACTGCGTTTAAGTCAAGTACTAAATACCAATTAAAAGGGGCCTGGCCTAATTGTAATTTTAGAGTTAAAACTGCCACGCAGTTTTCATCTCAATATCCTAAAACGGGTCACATTGCTTTTGTTACACTGAATAGGAAATAATACGGAAGTGATAAAGGAGTTCTCGTTTAGGCCTATCATGCATAAAACACTTTCCCGCGTTTTCGACCTGACTATATGCCCAAGTCGAAAACGTCGAAATCGCAGAAAAAGTTCCCTTCTTAGGAATTACAGGAAACTTCACGAAAGAGCCAAAAACTGTTAAACAAGTTCCAATTTCAAAATGGATTACCAAAATCCACGTTCTTCCATTCATGTCATACAATACCACCCTGTCCATTTTTGTGGTGTAAAAGCTAAATATTTCAGTCCTCCCATACCTCACGTATATTTATCAATGAAATGTTCAGCATTTGCTAAAAAATACAGAAGATATGTGTGATATAGGACGTTTACAGCTTTCGTTTTTGGGATATAAACCATCTCAACCATATCTACATTATGCATCAGTCCAACAATGGTTGATTGTTCGTCTTGATATAGCCCGGCTTCCGCGATTTCCAGTTTCCAACAGGGGCATTTAAGCTATATTTCTTTATAGAAAGGGTGAGATCTAAAAGTTATGCATCAGTCAAATAGTGGTTGATTGTTCGCCTTGATATGGCCCGGTTCTCTCGAATTCCAGTTTCCCACCAGAGCTGGCATTTAAGTTTTATTTCTGTAGAGATAGTGTGAGATGGGGTGAGAGGGGTTTTCGACCATGAATACATTTTAAACATGTTCTCTCACAAGAGGTTACCAAATTAAGGAATTTTCACCCGCTCAGCGACCTTCAGATACTTTGAGGTTTTACAACCCTATTTATAACCAGGGAGCTGCCTAAAATGTATGCCTTTACTGTTTACGAGAGCACGCTGAATTATTTACTGTAGGTCGGTTGCGTTAGGCGCAATTGCCCGCGGTCATTTATTTTATCCCCGGGATAGGGAAGGGGTCTTCGCTGCCTTTTGGCATATCCCTCCCAACACTTGAAGTATCCGGTGGTGGTCATACATTTTTTTACTGTTATGAACATTTAAAGCTAACGTTTGTTGGGTTACACCCAGAAACCCCATTTACATTACGGTCCGGGGAAACCTTAAGGGGCCTCTGGTACACCCCTCCCAACATTTGAAACTTCTGGCAATGGTCATTTCTTATACACCAAGGAACGGCGAATAATTTGCGATAGGTTTGGTTGAGTATCCTTCCGATGTCATGTAGCCTACTTCCCTGGCGGTCTTCACTGGCGTTTGACAGACCCCTCCCAACACTTTAAGTTTCTGGCAACCGTCATTCAAAGATATCGATGTAGTGTTCTTTCAATGTGAAGTACTTTCAGGAGGTTACCTTCCGAGGTCATCTAGTCCACCTGGGGATGGAGTTGATGGTCCCTCATTTCTAAACCCAACACTGAAAACCCGGCAGACGTCAAGTTTCTTGACTTAGAACCCGTACCTATCCGAGCGGTGAGTATAAAAATTGGCAACTTTTTAAGGTCAATATACCCCGGTTCTCTCAGCTCCTGGTCTATAAGGGATATTTTTCTCCATTTTCATTTTGACGAATAATCGCCGTTCTTTGTTAATCTAGACATACATTGGCATTAGAATTTAGAGAACGATGACGATTACATTGAAACATTGATTGAAACAATCTACAAGATGTCGTATTTCAATCGTAACAATTGCCTGTTTAGGGTCACTGAATGAAGCTAAGTTAGAGTCTATATGTTCTTTGAAAAGTGAAAATAACGTACAAGGCTAAGTGCAAGAATCTAAGGCTTTACAAATATTTAGGTTAAGAAAGGGATGTTGCGAGTCCGGTTGCAGTAGAGCAACACCGAAACAATCGAGGAAAGTTAATGTTGCGCTGGTTTCCACATCTTTCAAATTCATTGTTATAAAGATACCACATTGCCGTTCGAAAACTATGATGAACAATGCATGCCTCGCCTTTTCACTGGAATGGGGTTCAAACTGCACCTCGTAGTGTTTGTTTTAAACGTGGGAGTAATGAGGTAACCCTTTGCCCCAACTGACTCTGAAGAGCGAACTTGTGCAAGCGGCACCTTTACTTGCCATTTTTTGTTTTTGTTTTTTTTATTTTTTATTTTTTTTCTTGTTTTTTGTTTTGTCTGTCTTCCAACGTGATGCTGCCTTCGGCCGCGTAGTTGGCTTGGGCGTGTTGTTGCCTTCCGGGGTGGAGTTGCAGTTAGGAATCATGGTTTTTAATTGTTTTGTTTCGTTATTGCTAATCCAGTCAGTTCCAAGCACATAAAATGTCCCCCGCCCGCCTGTACTGCGGCTTAACTATCGAAGCGGAGGTGAGATTCCTAAAAGCCTCCTCGTGCCACAATCGATGGTTTAAATAATCACCGATGTAAAACCGACTGGTAACGAAAGAAAATACGTAAAGATTAAATCAATTGTCGAAACAATAATAAAGAACAACGTTATTTACACTTTTACAACAACGCCGTTAAAAAAGACTTCTCATCGACAATTTCATTTTGCTTAATCCGTATACGTGTCAAACTTGTGACATTTTTCAAATGCTCTGTACACTTTTATTTCAGCTGAAAATCCAGCTTTTGAAAATGAAGTGCAAGAAACAGGGAGATCCAATGAGGTGATGGTAAGCAAAATATTAAAACAAAATCTGAACGAAATGTGCATATCACAATCAGTAGGCAACTGTTATTTATTTTGATCAGAATTTCATTAGATGGTGTATGAAAGACATCACGTCGTGATGTAAATGAAATATAATTGTTTCAGCTAAACTGCCTCTTCTAACTCTTCTGTATGTAGATTGTCAGTCAAAGGAAATGTCACAATCTGAAAGAAAATGAGTGAACTTATTCATTCTTTACTCGTTAATTTACTCCATAAGATTGTTCATTCACTCCAAAAATGGTTCCATTCACTCCAAGAAGAGTGAAATTAATTACTGCAAAAGGAGTGAAATTTCTCTCTTCAACGAGTGACTGCATTGGTCCCTCTTTTCAAGAGTGACCCCTGTGTAGCAGCTTCATCAAAGGTGCAGCGATTTTTGCAAGAGTGAAACCTTAACTTTATTTGAGTGAATTTCACTCGTGGTGGAGTGAACTTGACTATTCTTGGAGTCAATTAACACTTTTAGAGAGAACTTTTTTGGTTTTTCGAAAAGAGTTGTAAAACAATTGAATATAATTGTACATCAAACCTTACTCCAAATCCAGATATGGATTGATATCTGGATTTATCTGGTTAAGTAAAGCCTTTATGTGGCCATATCAAGCCAGACATACAACCACATTTAGTTGCCTTGATATAATAAATCAAGTTTTATATGACCATATCAAGCCAGATATAACTTGAAACAAGAAAAAGCCCAGATATGCAAATAAAGTTTAGTATGGCTATATCAAGCCAGATATAACTTGATGAAATGCAATTCCAGATGTGCAAATAAAGTTTGATATGGCCATATCAAGCCAGATATAACTAAACGAACTGTCTTCCCAGATATGCAAATAAAGTTTGAATTGGCCATATCAAGCCAGATATAAATTGATTCAATCCCTGTCCAGATATGCAAATAAAGTTTGATATGGCCATATCAGGTCAGATATAACTTGATTCAATCCCTGTCCAGATATGCAAATAAAGTTTGAATTGGCCATATCAAGCCAGATATAAATTGATTCAATCCCTGTCCAGATATGCAAATAAAGTTTGATATGGCCATATCAGGTCAGATATAACTTGATTCAATCCCTGTCCAGATATGCAAATAAAGTTTGATATTGCCATATCAAGTCAGATATAAATTGATTAAAATACCATGACAGATTTACATATAAAGTTTTACATAACCATATTAATACTTTTTGGTTTAATTTGTGTACCTGCCCTACATAAAGACATTCTCTGGAAGCTGAACAAGTATCAGCAAACCATAATCATAACATTCAAACCATATTCAGTCATATTATACTAACATATACAAATGACTTTCCAATGTGGGCGTGGTCAGGAATTTATGGCCCTGATTCTCTTTTTTATTGTGATTAAGGAATTAATATGTGAAAAATCATGAAACCTTCAACAAAATTTATATTGGGATATTGCCCGATATGATAATTTAAACCAGCAATGCCGTGTAAACATTTTAAAGTAGGAATTTCAAAGCACCTTTTTTCTTCACTATTAAGTAATTTAACAACTTCAAATACTTAAATCAATGTTATACAATAGGCATTTAACTTTGTTAGAGATGTTCAGATAGCCCTTAACGTTATGCTGGCCAGGCTTCGCGGCCTTTTTGGCTAAGATGATGTGTAGTATCTGTTCTTTTCATCCAGTCAAGAATGGAGCCATACATGACAGACCAGCCGCGAGGTTGGTCGTTAAGTGTTGTCCTTCAGTGGAAGTATTAGCTTCTTCGGGAAGCAGTATCAAGTTTGGTTTCGCCGAACGGCCATTTGTTGCTGTATCCAGGTTGGGGGTTCTGTTCTATTCAGCCAGTCTAGAGCAGGATCACTCATGTTTGCCCTTAGGAGGGCGTACTTGTCCATTTGGGACGTTTAGTTCCTTAAGGGAGCAGAACTCCTCCGGGAGTAATCGTTTGGTTTTCGCCCCTTGGCTCTTCGCCAGAGAGTCGTGGGGACTTTTAGAAAAAAGCTGGCCTTAGGAGGCAGTCCTGGGCATGACGTTAAACTGCATCCAGGTTGTGGCTTCTGTTCTATTCAGCCAGTCTAGAGCAGGACCACTCAGTGTTTGCCCTTTGGAGGGCGTACTTGTCCATTTGGGACGTTAAGCTCCTTAAGGGAACAGAACTCCTCCGGGAGTAACCGTTTGGTTTTCGCTCCTTGGCTCTTCTCCAGAGAGTCGTGGGGACTTTTAGAAAAAAGTTATGCTGGCTTCCCGTTCTTTTCATCCAGTCAAGAATGGAGCCATAAATGACAGACCAATGATGGAAATGGTCTGAAGGCCGCGAGGTTGGTCGTTAAGTGCTGTCCTTCAGTGGACGTAATAGCTTCTTCGGGAAGCAGTTTCAAGTTTGGTTTAGCCGAACGGACCTTTGCAAGAGGGTCGGGAGGACTTTAGAAAAAGCTGGCTTCTCGTCAGCAGAACTCCTCCGGGAGTAATAGTTTGGTTTTCGCCCCTTGGCTCTTCGCCAGAGAGTCGTGGGGACTTTTAGAAAAAAAGAATGCTGGCTTCTCGGCCTTTTGGCAAAGATCATGTGTAGTATCTACTCTTTTCCCCTAGTCAAGAATGGAGCCATGCATGGCAGACCAGTAATGTAAATGGGCTGAAGGCCTTGAGGTTAGTCAAGTGTTGTCCTTAAGTGGACGTAAAGCTTCTTCGGGAAGCAGTATCAAGTTTAGTTTCGCCGAACGGCCCTTTGCCAGAGGGTCGGGAGGACTTTGGAAAAAGTATGCTGGCTCAGAAGGCTTCTGATACGCTTCACACAAAGGTAGTGCACTAATAAATTTTGGTCCAGTCATATATGGTCCAGATATGGGCCATATATACACGATATTTGTCTCCTTAATCTGAGATCAATACGGTAAACCTTTATATAAACCAGATATGGCACTGCGTTAGATGGGATCAGTAAGGAACAGCTTTATATACACCATATGTGGTAATGCATTATATGGTTCATATCTGTTCCGGATAAAGACCTGATCCAGATAAAATTTTATCTGGCCCATATTTGGATAAGATCTGGTTCTGGCACAGACCAAGGTTATATCTGCCCAGTTTTTTTATCTGGTCCAGATATAAATCCCATATCTGCAGCAGATATGGGCCAGATATGAAACACATATCTGGCCCATATATGGAATTTCATATCTGGCCCATATCTGGATTTGGAGTAAGGGAATAAAACACACGTTGGGGCGTTTTGTTCCTTAAAGCGTTAATAATATCCTATTCCCCCATCTTTTAAGATCCAAGAAACAGTCAACACCTCACCATACCCAGAACCTTATCAACCACTGACGTTATTACAGCAGCCAGGTCCTACTCCCTCGATTGTTCGTGAATATGATGGTCCCGCTCCTCGTCCGTATGATTATATTGGTGTGGCTGTGTTCATTACATGTTGTTGTTGCTCACCCTGTGGAATTTTGGCCCTTATCTACTCTTATGTGGTAAGAACTTTAATTTGGGCGGATTTCACTTCAATGATCTGTAAAAAAATTAACACATGCAGAATAATTTATCGAAACAGAAGTTGACATTTTTTCTGCCTTGTATTTGCTGTGCCGGGTGTCATGGTAGTAGAGAACAACTGTATTCCAGTTACCCTTCGAACTGTAGGGCGTCCCAGTGACTCCCGTCCCCTGGCGCACCAAAAGCCTTCTCTTTTTGCCATTTTCAAGTTTGGATCATGTTGATTCAACCGCCAACACACAACCCCAAGCCTATTGTTATACACGCCTGTATATTATTTAAAATGATTACTTAATTTCGTGCATTGTACAAAAAAAAAATCATTCCATTTGTTTTCTTACATATTTCAACAAAGAGTCACAAAAGTACAGAAAACGGAGACTATGAAAGAGCTGTGCAGACATCTGAAATAGCCAAGCAATTTAGCATCGCTGGTTTGGGAATCGGCATCGTAGGATGGGTAATTGGCTTCTTTATTTTAATCGCCTACCTAATCTCAGCGGTTGCTGTAAACAACTACTTGTATTAGCAGAGGGCGCTGTTAACAAATACTTCTACTATTGACAGTAAATTACAAGAGCAAAGAAATGCTCTTAAAGCAGATTGTTTTCATCCAATACGACTTATGCATTACAACGTTAGGTCTAATAAAATGTGGACTAATATTACGTCAGATTCTCAAATTTATTATTTATGAAGTTCTATCATTGTATTGACTGATTGGTTTAAAGACAGGAATTCGTTTCTTCCAGGGCGAACAAATTTAGCAATCGCTATAATATTGTTTTGACTGACATTAAATCCATTGGATGGAGAGTAGTTTCAATAACACATCATGCACAGAGAATTTTCGGATTACACGGCACACTACATACTTGTATACGTAGCAGACTGGCTCCAAGCAATAAAATAGTATATTGCCTCTACAAAGAGGACTTTAGACTGCTGTGGGTAACTTAAGTAATGCTAGAAGTAATGTAATTGGCACAATCTTAACCGATGTTAGATAACACTGTCTTTAAACGTTTGATTCTGGAATAAAGGGTTTTGAAACTTAAGTAATGCCGTAAAAAGTGATATGTAGGTTTGACTACCGGAAGTAATTTCTGTCTGTATTGTATATAAAATGTGTCATTTTTGGATTATCATGGTATGTTTGCGAAAAGGTGGTGTTCATTTTTAAAACGAAGGTTACTTAGTTTCATGTTTCAAATAACTATTGTTCGCATAATCGGCCGACTGTTTCATTTTAAATGGTTATTGGTTAAAATATGTTACATTTTATTTTTCTTCAAATTTTATCAGTTTCTTTCACATGATCTTGAAGATGGTAACACTAAGGCAATCGTAATATCTACTGGCTTAGCCAGGGGACAGGGTAGCATGCAACATATTTTATGATCTCCCGAACGATACCTAAGCTTGAAGCGGTGCTCAACCATCAGTTATCGTCGAGCGTAAAGAAAATGTGAAAAAATTGTTCAAAAGCTGAGTGGGGGAGTAAAAGCGGAACATTGTTGATCTTCGAAATGAAAAATGGGTCTTAGTGGGAGTAGTGTGGATCTCAAATTCTGAAATATGTGATCTACTTGAGCTTGAAGAACATAAATGAAAAGTAGTTGTTACGAATGATGTGACACTCAGAATATTTATTAAAAAAATTTACCTATATGTTACCTTTTGTAGTTTGTTTTTATTTTAAAAAGGACATTGTCTAATGCAGATATGGCTAGATATGAGGAGCTTTAACCTGACGTCACAATTGGTAATCCATGGTTACTGCCATCAGTGTTTTACTGAGTGCAGTAGTCACACGTGTGTCCACTCAGCTACTTCTCAGTTAGTTACACTAGAGAGCGTACTTCACTAGTTTTTTCCCGTCTTAATGACATAGGTCGGGGAAGAAGGTTTTGTCGAAATATGTATTTCTGAATAAAATGCCGTCAGACCTGGGCGGGTTGGGATACATCTGAAAGTGTCATTTCGCATGACTGCACAAAGACTCTAACTGTAGTTATTCTGAGACTTCAATTGCATCAAAATCTTCATTTCAATCTTAATTAAAAAAATTACAAGACAGTCACAAAATTTTCACTTATAATGTTGCACTCCAATTTTACGGCCAAAACGTATTAATGGCTGTGTAATATGGCAGAAATATCTCAAAACTTTTTTGCAACTATCGCCTGAACAATTTTCTGCCATTTTAAATGTTGAACATGCAGAATGTTTATAATTTGTGAGATGAGACTGAAGAGTAGGTTGAATATTATGAACTACAAAAATGTCTCATCAATTTTCTTACGTTTTAGATTTCTCATGAAACTTTAACGTGACGTTTATGCTTTTATTCACATTTCGGCATTTTTGAAGACCCTTGGGCACACATAGGTGTTATGTGTTATTAAAAGCATATGATCTCATGGAACTTAAATAATGGCTGTACGATTGTTTTCAAACCTCTGCTCGAAATTCAGATGTTGCAGAAATTTGGGGATTTTTTTCTGCTTTCCAGTTCCGTTTCGTATATCTAGACTCTTTATTAAGTGGGTAACCCCACATAGCGCAACTACCAAAGGGGAGAATCACTCAATCCCCTATCCAACAGGGCTAAAATTGAAAATAAAAATGTTAAAATATACGAAATAAAGGTAAAAGTATGACATGCGTTCAAATGAAAATTTCTCTGGTGATAAATAAAAAAGGAAATTGAAGTATGTGACACCGGTGAAGAACAATATTCGCTTCCTAAATTTTGTCATAAAAATTAAAATTCAAACTTTTTTTTTTTTTGTAAAATCTCTTGACTTTAAAATGTTGTCAAAAAAAGTCAGCAAAGCTTCAGAAACTTTTTAAAGCTGTTCGAAAAGCCCACACTCGCATGGCTAAGATAACGTTATGTAACAACAACGATTTCCAGTAGTCGCACAATATAGCATTTGCTAATCGCTAAAAGCGTTGGTAGATTCTTCAATAACCCCCAGCCTTTTCAAATGCCTAAAAGTAAATCCAGAATTCAAAATTCTGTGCAATTCATGCTCCATGTGTTCAAATTGAGTTCCTAATCATTAATTCTTGTACTTGAGTTAAAGAAATTTGAGTGTTCCCCCTTTTGGAAAAGTCTATCTACGCCACTGTGACGAGCATAAAGATATGGTTCATCGGTACAACGCAGATTCTGCTAGGTTTGTAGGATCAATGTTATTCAGTCCTTTTTCAAAATCAAAATCTTGTAAATGCGGCTTTCAAGATACCAGAAGTGCCGATTTTTTTAATTCAGAGGTACATTCTTAGGAAAACTTCTCACACTGGTGAGACTTTCCATAGAGAAACAAAAAGTTACAAAACTTAGCGACAAATTCGGGCAGTTTGGGCAGCCAGAAATGGTGGAATATTCAGTGCGGGCATAACATTTTGTGTTTTTTTCAATTGCCAGATTGAAAGGGCAGAAACTAGAGGAATGTTTAAATGAAATTCTTCTAGGGAAATGGTAGTGGTACATTTAATATGGTATTTTTCATCATTTTGTAATTTGCTCATTTTTTATTGAGTGACCATTCTATTGCTCAAAACTCAAAACTCAAAAAAAAAAAAAAAAAAAAAAAACAACTGCCTAGGTTATAATCACAGGTTTGGCAAATGCCATCGCATATTTCTCGTACTGCATTCTCTCTTAACATAAATTGTATACCAAAAACTGATATGTGTGAAACAATTTACGCTATTGAAATGCAGTTTTAGCCTCCTAAAAGAGTGTATATTTCTTCATATTTTCCTCATATGAATTCTGTCTATGACAAACCCCTGAAACATATTTCATCAGTTGATTTGGTCTGCAAGGTAAATGTTCTTTTCCGGTGGGAGAGTTTTGGTGCTGTCCTATAGCCTATCTCACAGTTATTTTTATTTACTAGTCGCTGGTAACACTTAAGCAATCCAATTGAGAGAGCTTCGGTTAACATTCTCCATCTCTGATCGGAAAGAACTCCAAATTTCCCAACCTGCCATTTTTTTTAAGTGGAATCTTTTATCTACCATATTTGTCATTTAGTACTTAAAATATTAAGTCCGTCTCCTCATTCACTTCCGGCATCGTGTATCTGTAAGATTATTAATACTTAGATGAACTATAGAGCTCGAAATGTCTGTTTTACGGCAATAGAGAGTTTTATATTACAGCTTAATGTGTCAAGTGTCTCTGTCTTGTTATTTTTCGTATACACCACTTAGGGTGTGTTTGGCTTCACTTGCATATTTCATGATGGTAAACATTTATGCAAAAATTAGTTGCAAGAAGTTTACGTCTAGTCGGAATGTATGGTTCCCATGCATCCCAAGAACACGTCTTTTGAACATTCATTTTTGGATCACAAAAGTGTGCAGCTAAAGGATGTTGATGTCCATAAGCCGAAATCGTGTCCCATGGGTTCATTTGGCGCCATATTGTCCGCAATTCTAGATTCTCGCCGCATTTCGATATCTGTTGTAGGTATTGAAGAATAGGTCAGCCATAGACGAAAAATAAATTAACCACAATAAATATCATACAGGAAATAAGTATATTCGTAACAACTAAAAACAGATTTTGTAGCCCCTTAAGTGATAAAATATGAATTTACATTAAGCATTTTACCAAAAAATAATTGATACAGCTATTCTTCTCGAAAATTCAGACTAATTGAATTTCATAAAGTTTAAAATAAAATAGTTGTGTTATTGCGGAAGTTATTAAAAGAGTATCAAATAAAAGATGAACTTGTATGAGCTTCTTCGAACGTAACGAAATGCGCAAATTTATTTCATTTCATTTATTTATTTTTAGTTTATCAGAAAACAAGATTGAAAATAAGTATCACATAGTAAATAAGTAACAAAGAGTGTGAAAGAGAGTGCACTTAGAAACCCTTTAGGGCTTGTCGAGAAGTGACACGCTCTAAAAAAAAAAGAAGAAATAATAAAGAAAACACGAAGATAGAAGATAAGACTAAGAAAAACAAAAGAAAAGTCATAATAGACACGCAACCCACCATCCCACCTCTCTCGTCCTAGATCCCAACCACCACCCACCCCTCGGGCTTAACAAAGAAGCTAAATAGGCAGGAATACAGTTTATTAAACATGTTCATGGGTTTAATACAAGCTTATATAGAACCTTCGTAGATTTTTCCTAAAAGAAGCTAAGGGAGGCTTTGTCTTAACAGTAGGCGGTAGGTGATTCCAAAGAGTGGTGGAATGGTAATGCAGACTGTTCTTGTACAAATTGCTGTGATGCTTCCTTGCATATAGATGATCAGCTTGTCTTGTGTTATGTGAATGTATCGATGAGTTGTGTGTAAAGAGAGAGTGTAGTGAGCTTGGACGCTTTTCATGTAGAGAAAGGTAGACAAAACTGGCTACATTTAGTTTGAATAGGTCAATAAGTTTAAGTAAATTCATGGATTTAAATAAATTGTTTGTATGATCTCTCGAATTGGAACAGGTGATATGTCTCATTGCTCTTTTCTGTAAAACACCTAACTTATTTAATAAATACTTGCGCTTGATCCAGACCAAATAATGCAACAGTAAGTGAGATGTGGGAGTACAAGTGTCTGATAAAGGGACCTGAGAATGCTTCTAGGGAGTGTATGTTTCAGTTTTGAAAGGATTCCTACACTTTTTGCAATAAGAGCAGAAATATACTTAAAGTGATCATGCCAAGTAAGTTAAGAGTCTAAAAAACACCTGAAAATTTAACACAATCTACCTTTTGTAGCAATTTAGCATTAATATCACTATTAAAAGTTTACCATATCATCATTTTCATTGAAAACAATAAAATTCGTCTTATCTAAGTTTAGGGAAAGTTTGTTTGTGGCAAACCAATCACTGTATGCAGCTAGATCATTTCTAATGGTTTGTTGCAGACGTTCAACACTACTATCATAATAGAAAATATTTGTATCATTAGCAAATAACACAATGCATTGTGTAACACAATGGTTTTATGGTTCTCGAGATAAAGATTCTCTAACGATATAGAAAATTCATTGGCATATTGTTGGCCTCTTTTTAAAGTATATTCATCAGGATAGCTTTGTCTTCTGAATTTCATTCAGGTTATATATAAAATGGCAGTTCATTTCATTTTAGTTTTGTACCAGTTACCTGACATTTTATCATTTCCAAAATGGGGGTTGGCGGCCAGTTTGGTTTTCATTGGTTTCCACAACACTTTACCCCCCCCCCCCCCATTGTTGAGGAAAAAATGAAAGGTAAGCTATATTTATCATTTCTTCCAAACATGACGGTGTATGAGATGGAATTTCTCAAGATATGAAGGTGAAGGTAAGTGAAGCCCGTGTTTGTTCACCATCAATTTTTTAAGAATTTTCTAAGTAGTTTGAATATTCCTCTCTACCCTTCCATTGCTTTTTTTTTTTTGTGAAGTGCATCACTGCATGCATGAACTATTTAGTGTCTCTTACAAAACTCTTCCATGACCTGGATAGCAAACCGGGGAACATTGTCTCAGATTAATGACATAAGGTGTCCAAAATCAGAGAATATTGCTTTTACATCGGCTTTGAAGCCTAAAGACAACTTAGCTTAGGACCCTCTATTAAGATTTTCTTTTGAACAGTCAAAAACCAGAGTCTTTTCCATTACGGTGAAGATCACGTGACCTTTTACATTTAAGCTCCACCTCTCTACCAACTTAAGAATGGCTATTCATGATTTTCGTTTCTAATTGACAGTCCCCAGTTCTGTATCTGAAAAGGGTTTAACCGTTACTCGCTATGCATCTTTTGAGGCGTTCACCTTTCCTGTTCTCCCTCATGCAAGCCGAAAAACGAAAAGTACAATTCACCGATCTAAATTAGGTCTGAGCTAGAGAACCTACATGGTGATGTACATCTGGTTCGCCTTATTCAGTTTTTAACATTATTTTTCACTGTGTGCCTTCTTCTTAGTCTAAGTAATCTATGTCTTACGAATTTCTTCAGCTCATCGTTCAAATTATGAGACTGTGACCCTCTTAGACTAGATCATCATTATTAGTTTGTAGCTATATAACGAGATACGTTAACGACATTAATCACAAACTAAAGTTAAGCTTAACGTTAGGCCATTAGGTGGCAGGTGTTAGCGTACAGATCTTATAGTATTGCACTAGGTCAGATTATACTAACAATGCAGTACTGTGAACAGTGTGTGCGAAAAGAGGTCGTTCGCTTGCTCACTCAGTGGCTATATATATGTAGTATAATGAATATGTATGTTCTTACGTAGGTGTGTGTACATTTCACTGCTGCTATTGGCTCCCTAAATTTTCTGAGGGAAATTTTAATAAGAAAAAAAGAAAGGGTCACGTGATCTCTGCCGTAATGGACAAGAGTCTGGTTTGGAGTGTTCAAGAGATAAGCATAATAGAGGGAGCAATGTTAAGTGAGCTTCAAAGCCGATGTGTGGTGGACGCATGCTAACCAGAGTCTTGAAACACGACTAATTCAAACTATGCCTGTTATCAGTCAATTGCTAATAAATGCTGGTGTGTTGGTGTATTGTAATGAATTTTCAACTTGAAGCAGACTTACGGGAAAAGATTCTCCCCCTGCAATATTAAAATTTTGAAAAACAAATAACCCTACCATAACCATTGCCCGTATTTAGAGCAGGATAGATGACAAACTTTTGGGCACATGAACACACTCCTGTCTATCCGTTGAATTAATTTGGCAATTGAAAACTTCCCAGCATTTTTTTAACCTTTGCCCCAATATTTGACTACTTCGGGCAAATTTTTGCCAGACTACAGTGTAAAGTTGGGTTAGTGGAAACCTTTTTTCACAATCTACCCAAATGCGTCTCAGGTCTTTTTTATTTTTCATGAAAATTGTACTTTAAATATAGCGTTTTCTGTTTTTCGGCAAAGATTTGAGGCTATTAGGATAATTGGTCATTTCGAGTATTGTGTTACACAAGATTTAAACACAGTCTCAAGAATAATTGTTTCTTTTAAGCCACAGGCTTTCCAAATGTGTCGCGGTTTTCTCTCTCTCTCTCTTAACCTTTCGTAACTATGTTACCCTTACTATGATACTTTTCCATCTTTGGACAAAGCTTGACAGAATTTAGATATTCAATAATTTCGGGAATTGTGTGGTGGTTATCTGTAAAGTAACGGTCACAGCTTTTTGAGCTAATAGACCCAAATATTCTACCCACCACACCAACTTTGATTTCGGAACAATTTTGTTCATCCCCAGGAATTGCAAAAAAGTCACTACATGAGGTAAACACATGCCAGATGCTAGGAGCACACTTTTATCCACACCAAGGGAGCAAATTTTAGTCACTCCAAATCTGTTAGAAAATCACAGTCTACCTGAATTTATTCCGAAATTCAGAGTGGGCCACAATTGCAGAACACCCTGCATCTATTTGAAGGGCGAAAATAAACTCTCCTACAGGTTATCGTTAATGTGGAGATCCAGGGGGCGAAGTCCCCGGAAGCTTTGCAACTTTTTCAGTCTGAAAAGTAATATATGAGCCAAAGAATAGCCGAAATGTAATAAAAGCAACTTAAATTTGTTTAATTACTTTTGAAAATTTTATTTTGCCACATTCAGTTATGGAGGGGGCATGTCCCCCCCCCAAAAAAAACCCATAAAAATATATTGGAGGCCACCCCCTGTTCCCCCCCCCCCCCCCCCGCTTTCGTCGTCTATGCCTTCGTAGTATTTATTTTGAAAATAATAACTTCACTATATCTAAATTGTAAGTTGAAGTTATATAGCTTCTAGGGACCTCGACCTAATCAAAATGAGTAAGGTATTGAGTATATTTGAGCGATTTTAGCGGAATGAAATGAGCCATTCATGACAGCCTAAAAATTTAAATGATCTGAGGGCCGTGAGGTTGGTCAGTGACGTATTGTCCTTCGGTGGACCTAATAGCTGCTTCGGGAAGCAGTGAAAGTTTTGGTTTCCCCCAAACGGCCCTTTGCCAGAGGGTCGGGAAGACTTTAGAAAAAGGAATGAAAGCGTTGAAACGACTTTACCTTGCTTTCTTGCTGCAGATAACTGCAGCAACTATGTTTGGTGAACTTTAACATAATATCAAAAAATTTTCATACTCTTCAAAGATACCGTTACTGGAAACAAAACTTTTTCTACTCGACATCGTACAGAATATCTTTGTCAGATAACTAACTGAAGGAAGGAAAAGGAAAAACATTTTTTTTTTCTAGTTAACTATTGTTCACAGTTTATCTGTAAAAAGAACAGGGAACGATTGGGATTTTTTTTTTGCAATAACTTTCTGTTATTTTACAGAATTTATTTACAGGGTATGTACACACAATGTATAAGCAGTCTGATATAACGCGTAGGCCTATCTAGTTAAGATAGGAGCAGAGCAAAAATGGTACCACTTTATATTGGTAACTTTATTTCTTCTGTTATTTTCAAATGACTTTTCAACATATTCTCACCCCGAGGACGGGAAGTTTGAATATTCGCAAGTAAGCTCTTACTCCTTTGGTTTTCTCGAAAACTCAAGCCAAAGTTCACTCCCCGAAAATCGGTACTGCATCTACTAAAACGAGTGTCTCTTGAATACTTTTCTGTCCGTCTTTCTTCAATTACCCAAAAAATTATAACTACGTCAGACCATGAATAAGAATTATTGGCATTTTTAACGAGTGTCGTTTTCGCTCTTTGTAGGTTACCTCGAGTGCGGTCGCCAAGAATGCATCTCAACGCGAGCTCTAAGGGTGTAAAGATTGCGCACATATTAAGGCCCGTTATTTACTTTTCACTGCGCACTTCAATAAGGTGTATTTTCTTTCGATAGGTTACTTTCATTCTTTCATTTTGGTCTCCTGATCGTATTCAACCTTCATCACATGCAGTACCTAACATCCATACTTTCAAATAGTGTTTTCGAAGCATTTGTCTTGTGCAAATCTTCCGCTATGATTTTGTTTGTTTTACTACTAGTGGCGGCGCCAGAATGCCAACATTTGAGGGGGGAGACAAACTTTAGGCAAAGGAGAATGTTGGGAGGCAAAACATTTCAGGTGAAGCCCGTAACCAAGTCAAAAGCGTCCACTCCTGCGGGTGGGTCCAAAGGACGAAGCCCTCTGAAGCTCTGGGTTTTAGCAAATCTCTGAAATGTAGAATTATATCCCACGAGAAGTATTTTATTCATTTTTTACGGTTGGAAGGCCAACTGAACTAAGTGGAGGGCAAGTGTGGAAGACAAGGACACATTTTGAATGTTGAATAATTGTTATTGAATTTGTGAGTACTTAATGCCAATAATGACGGCATATAATGATGCAAATTTCCTTCTTACCTTTTGAGACATCGTTCTTTCCTGCTACAAGATAAACCCCCAAAACACAAAAGGTTACGTAACATTTTGGTTTAGCTGACTGCATACGATAATGGACTTTGCTTAAACGTGAGAACAATGACAGTGTTCCTATTTTAGTGAGCGCGGTGGATAAAGATCTACCGTAGTAGATCAAACTCTAATGGGAACTCAGATCAATAAAACTCACACGAGATCGAGATCCACCGATTTCAATCGACCATTCGGGGTAGATCAGATCGACCTCGCTGAATCAAACTTTATAAGTGACCTCGGATCTCCGGTTTTTGTGATACAGTGCTAGTGTGTGATACGGAATGGCAGGCAGATTTGTAAACATTGGTGACTTTTCGCTCTTGCGAAATGTGTTCATATAACATGTTGGTCTACTGCGGTCATTCAAATGGGAATACTATTCTGGATAAAGTTATTCGACACCGCTTGATGCAATAAAAACCTAATCCACCGCTCTAACTCAAACGGGAGCACGGCTAATGAGGTAACTTCCGCTGCTTTCAAGTGACCTTGAGGAAAAGTCACCGTTATTTCCCTAGTTGCCTGCAGACGTGTTGTTGACCTTCAGTCGTGTGGTTGCTTTCGAGAGCGTGGTTGCCTGCGGGTGTGTAGCTTGCCTTCGGGAGTGGTGTTCCCTTCGGACGTCGTTGTGTTGCCGTTGGAACATGTTACTGCTTTGTTTGGGACGTGTTGTTGGGCGTTTATATTTATGAAAATGATAGGTCACTTGTAGTTCTTGGATTCCTTACTAAAACCCAAGTGTTAATCCGAAATACGTCAATGTTTTGCAATCAATATTTTAACATGGAGCGATTTGAAACCATCTTATAAGTTAGGCCGATAATGTAAATGAATTCTCTGAACCGATTTTGAAAAACTTAAACGATATTTTAATCTTTTGACCTACAACGTAAAAACTTTCCATCGACAATTTCATGTGGCTCAATCTGGACAGTTGTGTATGAGGGAGGGCGGTGGAGAGGAAATATGCAGTCAAATCACTTTTCAGCAAAGTCTCTTATTGGATGACCAGATCCTTCTTTCACAAAGTTACTTTTGAAAGAAGTCGCTTCACGAGAAACCCACCTCTAACCAAACTTCTGTTTTGTTAAGTCTATTACCAGGCTAACCACATACCCCAAAGAAAAATACTATACCTTTGTGGAATTCCACGAAAGTACAATATGTCATCTTGGAGTAAAATCCAAAAGTCAAATTTGACTTTTTGTAAAATTTGAGAACTAACCTTTGAAATGTAAAGAAGTTCCTTTCATAGCCACTACATAGTTACTATATCCCTTATCCTGTTGCGAATCAGCGATACTTTACCCCTCGAGGTATCTTGCCACAAAGTTTAAAGAGGACAGAACCAGTTAACCAGGAGGATTTCGTGACAAAACTTTTGTAAGAAAGTACACATTTTCCTTTGCATCACGTCATCTTTGACGTCTGTTGTCATGGCCATATGTTTTGATAGTGTAACATAGGCGAAAAATAGGGTGGGAATAAGGAAGGAAATATATTGTTGAATTTTTCACAAGATACACTGAAGAATAGCCCAGGCGATCATGACCCCCTCCCATTCCAGAGTGATAAAAAGGATGTTACTAATCATTTATTTGGTAATGTTTTAACATTGATTCAAAACCAAAAATCGGTTCTTCAGGTCTGACAAAGTAAGCAACTACTCGGGAACACATTCCCTGAACGCTAAATCTACGAAATCTTTCCTCCACCCACAATCAGGCAACTCCCTGTTCTCACAGAGATATTACCTACATAGCACCTACAAATTAGCTGCTATGGGTATCCCAAGGAACCAAATCTTCTAAGCTACTTTGTCTCTAAGAAACAGCGCAAGAACCTCCCGTACAATATTAGCAGGGAGTTGGTCAGCCTGGTTGTCTAAGAGTGACCTCCTTCGCAGTTGTTAGTTATGTACTGTTGATATTAGGAATATGCACACACTTAGCTCAAACATGAAGAAATAATACAAATCCGCTGAGCGGGCAAGAACATTTCTGTTACTCATTGATGGGAATATCGAAAATTCGTAAGTGTACTTTTGTATCAAGAGCGACATGTCACCCCGTCCAGTACGTTGTGGGCAAATAAAATCATAACTTTTCTTCTGTTTCTTCTGAACATATAGAACAAAGATGTTACCACTTGGAATCACTTTACAAAGAAAAATAATGAAAAGTTGGGCACTCACCTACAAGTTCGATTCATCGTAGACTTCTGCGCATGTAGAAAAATTGAAAAAATTAATCCATGTTTATTTAATAAGGATTCATTTAGATATAGGGCCCTTTGGTTGATTCTGATGTTCAGGTTATAGCATCATATCCTCAGAGCTTCATTGGCCTTCACTCTCTTGGACTCCATTAGGGCGTTACCTCTGGACGAAAATGCTCCTCGCTGCAAGGCAAAGCGATATTACGAATGAAAGGGAAAACACAAGGATTAACTCATGAACCCATCTACGCACCCAGAAGTTAACCACTTCTCATTAATTAAGTTCCGGTCACCCTAGGTTACCACCCACTTGGGGTTGGAACATGAGGCTAGTAACTTGGCAAATCAACCATTTCATGGCCACCATGTCAATTTTGTCTAGCATTGCCGTTTGTAGCTAAAATGGGAAAAATATGTTCCAATAAATCTTCATCACGTAGCTATGAAATGAGAATCGATGAGAGGAAAACGAGTAAAAAATATATTTCCAAGTCTGCAGAGTCGTCCTAACATTTGTTGTTTATTATAAATGTTTCTGTGTACATTTGATTTCAGCTAAAGGTCCAGCTGATGAATATGAAATGCCAGAAACAGGGAAATCCGATGCGGAGGTGGTAAGAAACATTCCCCCCAAAAATTGAACTAAGAGTGCACTCCACAATCATTGTGAATTTTGATAGGGAATAAATATCTGCACAAAACTGGTATTCCAGTTGGTCTGATTTCATTTATAATTCATGTTAGAGACAGGATGTCTTACAAAATATTATTAAAACTGGGTTTCAGTTTAACTGCCTGTTCTCACTCTTCTGTGTGTAGATTGTCGATCACAGAACATGCTGCACTCTTACAGCAAAAGGACGGAATTAATTACTCTTTTCTACACTTAAATAGAGTGAAATGTGTGAAATCACTCAACAAGAGTGTTAATTCACTCCAGCAATGGTGTCACTACAAGGAAAGTGAAAATTCACAAGTGTCTGCAATGATCCCTCCTTTTTCAGAGGGATCCCTGAAGACACTCAACCAAGAGTGAAACTGTTCTTTTGCAAGTGTGAAACTTCACTCTTCTGGAGTGATTATTTACCCGTCGTGGAGGCAATTTGACCATTTTTTGAGCGAATTCATACGTTGAGAGTAAATAAATCTTGCTTTTCGATTAAAGGAAAGTGCACATGAGTAAAACACAAGAGGGGGGCATTTTGCCTTACGAGAGGACTTTTAAAACTTGTGCATACACATAAAATCCAAAAGGAATTTATTCAAAAGGTTGAAAAATTAAAAACAGATGAGGAAAACGCAGACTACTTTTGGCCACCTCTAGTATGCAACTGTATCATTCGCTATCTTTTGATGGGTAATAAAGTGAGAAAATCTAAGCCCTAAGTCCGTTCTTCATATGGAACAGTGTGTACAACGTTAAGCCAAAACGGTTTTTTCGCCAAAGGGTCGAGTTCTCCCAACGTTTCTTCATACTCTCGCCTAAATCTCAATTTAGAGACATATTTATATATGTATGTATAAATATATACATATATAAATACATGTATCTCTCTAATATACATATATGTGTACACACACACACACACACACATATATATCTATATATATATATATATATATCTATATCTATATATATATACATATATATATATATATATATATATATATATATATATCTATATATATATATATATATATCTATATCTATATATATATACATATATATATATATATATATATATATAAGTGAACCAGTGCGGTATTGAAAAGTCGCATGAAGACCTTTTGAAGGTCATTTTTCCTCAAGCATAGGCATTGCCTTATACTGAAAGATAATTTATTTTTTTGAAATGGAAAACTTAGCCTCAAGCAGGATTCGAACCAGCGACCTCCCGCTTTCAAAGCGGATGCTCTGACCACTGAGCCATTGAGGCCTATGTGAGGCCTATGTGATTGAGCGCGGTCAACTAATTATAAATAATGTTGGGTTAAGTTCTCCATTGCTACGTCAGAGTAATGTCATAGGAACGCGTCCCCTATAATATTAAGTAAGTCGAGTGACGTAGCGACCTTACATGAATAAGTGAACCAGTGCGGTATTGAAAAGTCGCATATATATATATATATATATATATATATATATATATATTTCACTAATTCCGCACTTAGGGGGAAAGTTGTTGTTGAAAAGTCGACCTTAAGGGGAAAGATTTTTTGGGGCGAAATATAAGTTTCGCCGTAACGTTTCTACACACTTTTTCTATAGGAATACGTAAACGGACAAGGGCGCCCTCCTAGATTTACAAAGTAGATACAATTACTTCAAAGTTGTCAAATTTACGGACACCTAGCTGTTAACACGAACGGATGGCTGGCCATTGAAATAACGTTGTTTATATTTTTGGACGTTAGGGCGAACACTTTTTCTTATGTATTTCATTGTTATTTTTTCGCCCTAAGTACGCGCAGATATAACAATTTCCCCCTAAGGTGGGAATTAGCGTTATATATATATATATATATATATATATATATATATGTGTGTGTATGTATATATATATATATATATATATATATATATATATATATATATATATATATATATATATATATATATACATATATATATATCTATATACACACATTTAGGAAGATGTACTTTTATTCTTTCATTATCATTGTGTACAATATTTAATATTTGTCCCTCGTTGAAGAACCAAAATACCGTCAACCTGTCACCTTCCCCCGGGCATGAAATACTTACGTTAGTTCAACCACCTACTCCTACTTCCGCGATTGCTCGTGAATATGATGGTCCGACTCCTCGTCCGTATGATTACCTTGGTGTGGCTGTGTTCATTACATGTTGCTGCTGCTCACCCTGTGGAATTTTGGGCCTAATCTACTCTTATGTGGTGAGATGTGATTTGCTTTGAAGTAGTTCCCATAAAATTCATTGTTTCTTTTGCTTTTGTTTCCTTTTGTCTTTTCTTTCACTCTTCTTGATTTCTTTTTCAAAGTTGTATAAGTTAAAACATGGTGAGAAGATTTTGCCCCAAATGTGTCAAAATAGCCCATTTGGCATCTAATGTCTTTTGAAAATACCGGGTGTTTCAACATGACTGAAAACGATCGTATGTTATCGGAAACAAATTCAATAAAAACTCTCACAAACGCAATAATCCATTTGAATACGAAATTTAACTTTAAATCTTATTGTACAAGGAAATAATGTATTTTGATAAATGATATGGTTAAAGTAGAAGGTCTGTGTGCCACATCCTCCAGTTTAAATAGCATACTGAAGACGTTATGGTTAGGCTTCCGAAAGCCAAAAATTTGAATAATATAAAATTTAGAAAAAGCATTATTAAAACTCCTTCTATATATTGCTAAAAGGCGTTGCTTGAAATGCATCACAAATCCTGCATACATTTGTTGAAACTAGATGGCACAAGAACTATATACCAGGATGGTATCCATTGACAAAAGTACTAATGATCGATTGAAAGAAACATGGAGGCTAAACTTATAAACTTATCACTCTATGTGATGTGTGTACCAAGTGCACGTGTATGTGATGTGTGTACCACGTGAACGTGTATGTGATGTGTGTACCACGTGCACGTGTATGTGATGTGTGTACCACGTGCACGTGTATGTGATGTGTGTACCACGTGCACGTGTATGGGATGTGTGTACCACGTGCACGTGTATGTGATGTGTGTACCACGTGCACGTGTATGTGATGTGTGTACCACGTGCACGTGTATGTGATGTGTGTACCACGTGCACGTGTATATGATGTGTGTACCACGTGCACGTGTATGTGATGTGGGTACCACGTGCACGTGTATGTGATGTGTGTACCACGTGCACGTGTATGGGATGTGTGTACCACGTGCACGTGTATGTGATGTGTGTACCACGTGCACGTGTATGTGATGTGTGTACCACGTGCACGTGTATGTGATGTGTGTACCACGTGCACGTGTATATGATGTGTGTACCACGTGCACGTGTATGTGATGTGGGTACCACGTGCACGTGTATGTGATGTGTGTACCACGTGCACGTGTATGTGATGTGTGCACCACGTGCCAAAAAAGGAAGAAATGATTCTAATATTTTTGTCTCATACACAATTTTGAACAGATGGCCTTTAAATAATTTAATAACACAATTCCTCGGTACAGGCGCGGTTTGAGGAGTGCAGCTTCACATTAAAGAATAAATGGGTTTAAGTATCCCCGCAAACGTGTTTCCTACTTACCCTCCAAACTGGGTATTTTTACCCCTAAAAATGTTTTTTTTTTTCCAAATGTGTTGCGTACTTACACAATTTATCGCCCCCCCCCTAACAAAACACAATTAGAGAAATGAACATATTTCTCTGATAATTTGCATAAATAAACATCGAATTTTTCCTCTAAAAATAAGGTGTGTTAACTAGAGTTAACACACCTTATTTTTAGAGGAAAAATCCCCAGTAGAGGGAGTATGTGTGACGCCCGCAAAACAGCACTTTGGTGGGTAAAAAGGAATTTAAATTTTAGATTGATGAAGGAGGGCCCTTTGAATACGATATTGCAATATTAGTAACTCGTCATTACGTTTCATGAAAGTTGGAAAAAATCTCTCTTTTGCCAGTTTGTAAGGTTGGATCCTGGGGGTTCCATCACCAATCTACAACCCCTTTTTTCCTTTCATTGTTCATGCCTGTTCGTTGTTTAAAATGATTACAATGATGCGCATTTCGGAAACGATCTTTTTGTTCTCTTACATATTCATAATCAACGAAGAGTCACAGCAGTGCAGAAAACGGCGACTATGAAAGAGCTATACAAGCAGCTGAAATAGCCAAACAATGTAGTGTGGCTGGCTTGGGAATCGGCATTGTAGGATGGGTAACTGGGTTCTTACTCTTATCCGGCATTTTGGTTACAGAAGACGTCATTCACAAATTGTACTTGTATTATTAGTGAATTTGAAGCGCACCGGAAGTTCAACAAGGGCTACATGTTTTTGACCAATAAAACCTGTGCATGTTGTGCGTTACAAACGGTTGGTCTAATGAAATAGTAAAAGTTACTGATACTCAGGTTCTCAAGTTAACCTGAAATGCATTCTTTCAACGAAGACTTAAAATACGAAACTACTGACATTCTTTTTGGTGCTCAGCATAATCAATCGAAAATGGAAAACAGACCAGTGATCCACAACTGCAGAAAACGCCGCGACCGGCTCGATTTGAACCAGTCGGTTGGAAACTGGATGGTAAAACTGCATGTGTCCTAACCTAATCAAACCTAACCTAAGCTGATCTAGCCTAGCCTAACCTAACCTTACCTAAGCTGACCTAGCCTAACCAAACCTAAACTAAGCTTAACCAACCTAACCCAACCTATTTACTGATTGGTTTAAAGACAGACACTCATCAGTTTTAATCGCAACAAACTTGGCAATCGGTATGGATCGTTTTGACTGACACCAACTCCATTAGATGGAGAATTGTTTCAACTATACCTCATGCTCAAAGGTTTTCCTGGTTACAGACTTTGGACTTGAATACTAATCATGACATGCTCCAAGCACTGTGATAGTATCTTGTCTGCACAAAGAGGAGTTTACACTGCTGTGGGTAACTTCGGTAAGGTGACTAGAAGTGAAAACGTTGGCAGAATCTTACCCGGTGTGCATAACACTGCCTTTAAAAATCTTTGTATAAAAAAAGAGATATTCACACAAAAGTAATAACTATTTTATTACCGTTAAATGTGACATGTAGGTTTCAATATCAGAACTTGTTTCTGCATGTATCAAAAATAAAATTTGTCAGCAGTACGAGGTTATGGTTTGTGCGCAAGCACCACTTTTTTCAGTGATTGTTTCCAAACAAATGTTTGTTTTAATTTTTTAAAGGATAGGATTGAACTATTTTACTACCGTAAAATGTAACATGTAGGTTTCAATATCAGAACTTGTTTCTGCATTTATTATAACATAAAACAAAATGTTACAATGTTATGGCCCTTTTGTTAACAACCTCCTCTTTAGCAAATGCTGAGATTAGTAAACAATTGTTTTTGTCGAAAATAGAAATATGTACACTTACTTTAGCAAGAACTGAGATTAGTGAACGATTGGGTTTGTCGAACATGCACTTATATAAACATTTACTTTAGCAAGAACTGGGATTAGTGAATGGTTGGTCTGGTCGAACATGCAAATATGTAAACGTTTACTTTAGCAATTATTAATTTTCAAACTAGGAGATGCAATTTTTGTCAAGGAAAGGCAATGTTGTTAAGCAAATTAATGTAAGTTTGCGTTTAATTTGTCCATAATTTCGATGCCACTCCAGAGAATATAAGACAATATTGCTTGCTCTACCCTAAATATGGTTTAGTGTTAAAATAGATTTACCTGAAAATGTATTAGATCGTTCATTTATTTGAAAAAAAAATAACACTGGAGCAATGTGCCTACTTAACATGACATTAGTTGCATCCGTTCATCACCGCAAACTTCGATTCCAGTAGGTTACCGAAACTTTCGGTGTTTTGGTTTCACCTACAGAAATCCATACTCAGCAGGGTATGCCATGAGGTAGTAAATTGGGATTGCAGTGGCGGATCCAGGAATTGCCAGAAGGGGGGTGGGTCAGTTGGAAACATATAGTGCCAGCAGGACTACCTAATCAGAGTGACAAAATTGATTGGCCCGAAACATACAAGAAAAAATTTGTCTTTTCAAGGTGGTCCAAAACGACACTTCCGAGTGCCGAAAATGTAAAGTGGTGCAATAAGCCAGTTCAGAGTTACATCGAAGTCTCACCGGTCAAAGGTCATAAGGGTACTCTGAACGCAACTACACTGCACAGTGATCCTGAGGGCACACCTTACTTCGGTATACACTGTACAAAA
This sequence comes from Holothuria scabra, assembly GCA_037179385.1. Taxonomy (NCBI): domain Eukaryota; kingdom Metazoa; phylum Echinodermata; class Holothuroidea; order Aspidochirotida; family Holothuriidae; genus Holothuria; species Holothuria scabra. The sequence continues at coordinate 7,907,378 of CM074179.1, forward strand.
CTCCATAGCCTTCAAACGGTCCCCACGAATAAGAAAGTGAGCAGGGTAAATAAGAGAAAAGAAAAAAACGCTGAAGTGATACGTTTTAACCTCGACAGAAAGACAGTCTCTACTGCAATGTTTCAATGATGGAAAACGCAGAAGATTTCGTGAGTAAAGAAGTGCCAGGCCTTTTCCCTCAAGCCGCCGTGCGCCGCTGACACCAGATACGGTGATCACTTAGCTTTTTCACAACTCGACTAGCAGCCATACTTTTCATTTGAGTTCAAAGTTTTTGTTGTATCATGGAGATGTGTTAGGTACGTACACAAAGTGACATGCAGAGAAATTATCAATATTTAGCATGCAGTGGCCGACTTGGTTGATTACGGTGATCTTAAGGTGTCACACATGTAAGAAATCTACGAGAGGGGATTGAACGGCTTCTATTGCATTGGCAATTTTCGTAACCGACTTCTCTCGCGTACGGTTATACAGTTGGCCCCGCTATTCGCATACGCTAAGTTTCGTCCTTGAATTGTAACTAAAGCTGAAATGAAGACTTTTTGTAAAAAATTAAAACGGTCACCTATAATTTTCCATCTCATTAAGCCATGTGCCTGATACAGTTGTGTCTTTGGCAATACTTTTTGCTGAAGTGAAGGCAGTTTGCTTCTAGATGACAGTGCCCAATGCCGACGCATTGCAGCAAACTACATCTTTGCTTTAATTACCCCTATGACCTATGACCTGACATGCGCAGTTACAACTCTGAACTGGATTATTATTTTTGTTTCAACATGCAGGGATTAAACAAAATGCAACATTTTGAGACAAGCACTTGCAATTGTCACAAACCTAAAAAAGTAATTTTCACTTAATGTATTATGTATAGTTATGTCTCAGGGGTCCAAAGTCATATCGTAAACTTTGTCACTAGTTTAATTTTTGTGTATGCGATCAGATGGTAAACACACACTGCAAAAAATTGCCGTCAATTTACTAAACAAAAAACAAAGAAATATATTAATTTTACAGAAATATTGCAGGCAACTTATTTTCAACTTTTGCTGTTATCTCTTTTTTTTTTTTTTTTTTTTTTGACCATCTCATTTATTGAAAACATTTGATATAGAGCAGGTGTTATATACAACATTGCAATAGGATACTTACAAGTTTATACAAACTCTCAACTTACACAATTACATAAATAGCGATCGATAAACATATATACATTTAACATGCTTATTGAACATTATATACAATATACATATATACATTATATACATTCATATTCCCTGGATACGTTATGTAAATTTGAAAATATTTCATGATTTGGACAAGGCCAACTATAATAATAGCATACAATTAGGATGCATTTATAGATGTATGACGTTGACCTATATAATAAACATATTAAACGAGGAATTTACATACACGGGGTTTACCTAATAAACGTATTCTAGTTTAAAAAAGAGGTTCAATGAATATAACTTTTAATATTAATTGAATAGATGTGGGTACTCATTATAAAACTTTAATACAGCAGCAGTCCGGTTTGCGAGTGAGTGAGTGAGGATGGGGGGGGGATTCAGTCCAAAGGTTAGTTTACAGCGACCACCCATGGAACCAAGACTATTTTTTTTTTTTGCACATCAAAACAAATGTGGTGCCTTAAGAACTTTCCAGTTCATCGATACAATATGATAGACAGCGTTGAATGGCTTTAAATTTATTCCTCCTTAACTTTGCAGCATTCTTCTTAAGAGATATATATTTTTCAACTTTAATTATGAATTTCATTTTATGGAAAAAGGTGCCGCAGTCAGGCAGGGTATTGTTAAGCCTACAGTTATGAATGTAATATTTGCAATGCAAAATAAAGTAGTTAATAGGATCATATTCATCATAAATTCGACCAAAGAACATGTCCTTTCTAGAAAATAAAAATTGCCCTCCAAAAAATTTTAACTCGCAATCTAAAAGGAAACTAGAGGTTACATGACATGACCAAAAGAGGTGCTCCAGGGACTCGGTTTCAATATGACAAAAAGTACAATGATCGGTATCCGTCTTGCCCATTAAATACAACAGCTTATTAGTTCCTAAGATACGATGAATGAATCTGAATTGAAAGTATTTTACCTTCGCTTCAGATACAGTACAAAAGGGCATCTTAAAGATAGTAACCCAATCATCGGGTGAGAGGTTAAATTGATTATTCCATTTTACACAAGCTTTAGGCGGACTGGTAATCTTATCTATCAACAAAGGGTACACTATTTGAGAAGTTTTAGAATTACTATTGAGAGAGGTGATTATATGATCATTGACGTTGTGATCAGCCTGGTGAATAAGGTGAATCCAGTTACTAGGAATGGCTGATAGCAATCCAAAGTACTTAGTAAATGGATAACTCAAAATATTATATTTATTCCTAAATACATCATAAGGCATTTTGCTACCATCAGTACACCGGCCAAATGAAGTTTTTTATCATAGACAATAGAATTATCAATTTTTATGTACGAGTTATTCCAAAGTATTTCTGTGCCATAATTATCACTAGGGGTGGTAAAAGAAGCGTCACTCCAACCTTTACAGATATCAAAAATAAAGTCATTAGCAATACAATCTACATCTTTTCCGAGAAAATTACATTTAAATAAGAATTCTTTACCAAAAGGATAAAGAAAATGATCAAAAAATAATTTCCAGTAACCAGTATTACTAGGGTCTTTGTACCTCTTAACCCAAGAGGCTTTCAATGCAAAGGCAAAACTCTGAATATGAATGACCTTTATACCCCCATTACTAATGCTATTATACATTGTGCTTCTTTTAATTTTGTCGGGGTTACCGCTCCAAATAAAGTCAAAGACAATGCTTTGTAAATCCTTGAAAAACTCTGTCGAGGGGTTAGAAGCACTTGGAAAAAGAAATACGAGTTGACTTAAACCATAAGCTTTAACAATCGTGTTCCTACCAAGTGGAGTGAGATCCCTGCCACTCCAAATTTTAAGTTGATTCTTTAGCCTAGAAAGCTTTTTCAGATAATTTAAACGAAATAAATCATCTCCATCGTGGGTAAATAGAATTCTAAAAATTTTATTGGACCCTCAGTTAAAGTAATGCCAAAATCCTGACTGTAAGCTGGACGATTATTAATAAAGGAGCCAAGCGGAAAAAGATGGGATTTACCGTAATTAATTTTAAGACCCGAGTCGGAAGCAAAATTATCAAGAACGGTAATTATACTAACAAGGAATCACGAGTACCATTTAAAAAAGTGTAGTATCATCGGCATATTGTAAAATTTTAACTTCTTTTCCTAAGACGTTAAGACCACTAAGAGTATTATCATAAATTATTTTCCTAGCTAATATTTCGGCAACCAGAATAAAAAGGTAAGGACTAAGTGGACACCCTTGTCTAACTCCTCTCTCAATAGGGAAAAAACCAGTTGAATGGCCATTGTTCACAACACAAGCAGTACTACCATAATAAAGGGTCCTAATCCACGAACGAAAGCTATCTCTAAATTTAAAATATCTTAACGTACGGTCAATAAATCCCCAATCTACACGATCAAAAGCCTTCTCAAAATCAATAAGAAAAAGGAAACCAGGTATATTTTGTTTACTTGTATAGTTGATTACATCTAATACAAAACGAATATTCTCTCCTATAAAACGGTTCTTAATAAAACCAGTTTGATTTTCGCCAATAATGTAGGTGATAACATTTTTTAATCTATTAGCGAGAGACTTGGCGCATATTTTATAATCAGTATTGAGAAGACTTATAGGTCTGTAGTTACCCAAGAGATCATGATTTTTATCAGGTTTACGAATGAGAGTAATTATACCCCTGGTTTGCTCGGAGGATAAATAATGACGGTTGTAAGCATGATTTAAGGAATTAACAACATACCGACCAATGACAGGCCAAAAATACTTATAAAAGTCGGTAGATAACCCATCCGTACCCGGGGACTTCCCATTTGGCATGGTAGATAAGGCCTGAAAACACTCCTCCAAGGAGAGGGGTCCATTTAAAGTATCAAGATTACAGTCTGGTTCAACAAAATCTTCAAGGTTCTGAAATGAAATCATAATCATGATTTAAAGAGCGACTATACAATGAACCATAGAATTTACGAATTTCCTGTAGAATGTCCTTACTCTTGTGAATACAAACATCATTATCTACTTGCAAGCGAAAAATGTTTTTGTTGTTTCTGTTTCTCTTTTCCAAATTCAAAAAGTACTTAGAACTCTTCTCACCAGATTCGACCCATCTAGCCCTTGACCTTACAATAATGCCTTGTAGTTTACTATTATAAATAGACATGAGCTTTTCCCGAGCTTCCGAAAGTTTATTACGAATCTCATCAGAGTCATTTTCATAGGAAAGTCGCTCAAGGGTAGAGATATTACACAAAACTTCATTTTCATACTTGCGGGAATTCTTTGCTTTATTAATGGAAAACTTGATTGTAACCTTGCGGATAATATATTTAATTCTTTCCCATTGGGTGGAAGGGTCTAGGTCATGTAGGAGGGGAAAATCGGACGAGAAGAGATTTTGAATAATATTAACATAGTCGGTATCATTAAGGAGAGAATTATTAAATTTCCAATATCCCCGACCTCTGCGCTCTTCATGTGTACGGATAGTAAGTACGACAATAGAATGATCAGACTGAAGGGGTGGGTGAAACTTTACATCAATAACATTAGCCATCAGGTTACGTGAAATAAGGAAGAAGTCTAAGCGACAATGAATATCGCTAATATTGGAATGCCAAGTAAAGTCTTTAAGTAGGGATTTCTCTCCACACATCAACTAAATCGTGAACACTAATCGCCGAGATACACTCATCCCGAGCTTTAAAATTAGTTCGAAGATTACCCCCAAGTTTATCTAAGTCCAAATTGAAAACAAAGTTGAAGTCCCTCCCAAACAATAGTATTACAATCAAAGGTTCCAATAAGATTAGAGACTTCACTGTAAAAAACAGGATCATCTAGATTAGGGCCATAAGTGCAAACAAAAGTAAAGCTACGGCAATCAATGAGCACATCGGCGATTAGGCATCTGCCAAAACGATCATAATGAACTTTTTCAATGGTAACACCAAGACTGGGCTTAAAGAAAAATGGCAACCTTTGCTTAAAGTAGTACCATGGGAAAAGAGTATGCTACCTCCGCACTCGTTTGTCCAGAAATTGACATCACTTACAGTACTATGGGTTTCTTGAACAAACACAATGTCAAAACCGTGTCTGTGAAAATAAGTAAATTGCGATCTACGTTTTTTGGGTTGCCTAAGTCCTCGCACATTATAGGTACAAATCTTAAGGTCACTCATCTGTTACAATAGGTTGGTACTTTCATTGCAAGCAGTGTAAACAAAGATAAACATGTAACGAAATTAACATACCAGTAGAACGATGAAGACTGAGATGGTCGAACAGCAAACACGAAACAAAAACACCAAAACAACAACACAAAACAAAACGAATCAACAAGAGCGAAAATCATCGGGCATCCGCAGAAACGGAGGTCAAGCTCAAGGATTCTCCTCTGAAAAGTTCCCAACGCGGGATAAAGACGGGTCCCTGTAAAGATCTGCATAGTAGAACGGGTTGTGGGCATTGATGAAACTTTCAGAACGTTAATCACTGCATTTTATACAATGGCATGATTTTAATCAAACTTGGAATGGCCTTCCATTGCTATCCCTCCAGAGGCCACCAGAGAAGCGAAGCCGGGTTCCGTTTTGAAAAAGACTCTGTACTTTTGTGCTCCATTTTCTTCTCTCTTAGATCGGCCTGGGTCAGATCATCAATTATGAAGTAAGGTTTACCTTCAAGTGCATTCCTAGCGTTGCGCATGATCGTCAATTTGTCCTGATAAAATGAGCATTTGACAAGAATATGTCGGCTCCTACCTGGAACAGGTTTTCCATCTCGGTGTGCTCTCTCAAGTTTACATTGCCGAACACCGACCTCCTCAAAATTTACCATGCAATCTGCAAACAGTCCTCGCCATCCTGAGACTCTACACCAACAATTCTGAGATTACTCCTCCTCGAGAACCTTTCTTGTTTGTTAATTTGTTCATCCTGTACCTTAGATGCCTCTTCCAGATCATTCACTTTCCCTTCTAAAAGGGTACACTTCTCCTTTAATGCATCATTCTCGGTTGTAAGGTCTTCTATTGTCTGTCTTAAATCCAAAATAACCTTGTTAAAGTCTTCTTGGAGGGTTTTAATTTCCCTCAATAAGGTTCTCCGGAGTCTGTCCACGCTTTGGTTAACTTCTATGGCAAAGTCTTGTTCAGCTTCATTTTCCGTATCCTCTTCTTGCGTAATTTGTGCACGGTGTCTGGTGGTTAGGCCTGTTAGGCTGGAAGTGTTTCGTTGTGAGGCTGAGTCATCAAAGTTTCTTCGAGTTGTACTGCCTCTAGGTCTTCCTCTATTCCCCATTTTTGGTCAGAATGCACGAAGAGAGAAGCAAAATAAGGTAGAAGGCACAGCCAAGTATATGCAAAACAGGAAAGCAGGATTCTTAAGCACTTTTTTAGAGCCCAATCAACTACTGGACTTGTCACCACGACATCACAGGCTCGTCCTGTTATCTCTTTGTATTTCTTAATTTTGTGTTAATTTTAAAGACATTTTTACAAGCACACCAAAATAAGGCGCTATTGTACCTTTCTTTGTCTTTACTGTTGAGTGTGGTTACTACAACCAAAATGTAGCTAACTTCGATAAAATTCTTCCGGACCATCTTTGATCGAAAAAGAACATCAAATTTAATAACCTCTCATTTTAAATAGTCAAATGTCATTATTTTGTATGTAATCCATTGGTTTTAAACACTTACGACATGAAGTAAATATTCTCATTCACTGTCGTATTGTTTAACTGTAAGGTAATTAATACTAAGATTAACTTTGCAACTCGAAATGTCGGTTTGTCATTTCATCTTTAAGTGTCAATTTTGTTCGTCGTATTTTTGTGTACACCACTGAGCGCGTTTTGGCATATAAAGGCTAACATGTAAACCTTTAGCTTCTCTTGTATGTCTTAAAGAGGCACATGGGTTATTTCACGAAATTCACCAGGTTCCCAAACTTGCTTAGTTTGCAATACACATTAACAACTACGCAAAATGTAAAAAAAACCAGTCTATGTGCTGCAAATCCTGTAACAGCATTTTAATATTGCTGGCTGAAGATGTATCATTTTTCAAAACGTTTTCAAAACAAATCTCCACCAAGGAAGCAGGTTGTTATATATTATACGTTCTTTTTTATCACTGCATTTCTTGCTTTGTGTTAAAATTGGATACTATTTCTTGGCAGAAGTATACGATACATGTAAGATCAAAAGTCAGTGTAAGAGTCAATGGGGTCAAGCAAACAAGGATTAGTTAAAAGAGGATTAATACGAACAGCTATTTGAATGTAGCGATGTCAATACCGAGTGCTGAAACCTTCACCGGTTTACGGCTTCGTGTTCATAATTACTTTTACCTTTCATTAAACTGAAGACATCTAAACCCCTTAAAAAGCTGACATCTGAGAAGTATTAAGGAAACTTTTTCCTTCGAATGAATAGTTCACAGATTGAAAACACAACATATATTCTAAACGTCATATCGCTTTTCCATGTACCTTCTTTAGCAACGCGTAAGGTTATAGAAATGAAGGAGTCCATTCTTAAAAGAGGGAGTTAACAGCATGGTTGTAGCTACCTCTCTATTAAGTTTGCCCTGAAAATTTCAGTCACAGCAGCTTGAAAAGGTAAAACGCCTTATTGAAAATCAACTAACTAAAGTCCTGACTCGCAGCCAGAAAATTAAGGACTTGAATATCTTGGTGGGAATGGGCACACGGGGACAACTTAAAAAAAGGTAGGTTAAGTTAATAGAAACTTGAAACTTTTTGGCAAGAAGAACTCTCAATGGGCTCCGCCGACCGGCTTTCTAAAATTTGAGCAGCAGCCTTCGGCTAGATAGGCCTATAACATTTCAAGTGATATGAGAACGATTTCTAGTTGTTACAGTCAAATAAAAGTTAATAATATGCGAGAGTTAAGCATGTGATATCAAAGGCGCTCGAAACTCAGCACAGGATTGGATGTTGTTTGGTGTCACGTTCATATCCGAGGATGAGGGGGGGGGGGGTTACAAGGAAAGTTGTGTCTTCAACCCCATTTAAAAATATTTGAATATTCGAAGGTCCAAAATATACTTGTTGTTTTTGTTTCTAGGTCCATGAAACGTCCAACTTTACCAGTGGCTTAACCAGTGGGGGCAGTGGGCAGGGGGCAAACAGCCCGCCCGGACAAAAAAGGGGAAGGGAAGAAAAAGGGGGGAAGGGAAGGAAGGGAAAGAGGGGTAGAAGAAAAAAGGAAAACGAAACGTAAAAAATGAGAAAGGAAAGAAATTGGGCCAACTATATCATCAAAAGCAAGATTGATCTGCATTCATGGAACACTGTTTTTGGTCAATATATGAACATTCATTTAGAAAAGTATATGAACATTTATTAAGTGGCCTTAGGTTAACAAAATAATATCTGGGGTCCACATTACGGGAGGAAAGACTTTCCTTTCTCACTTTTTGCAAGACAGTCGGGAGGACTTTAGACAAGCAATTATTCTCAGATTTGTCACCAATATTTGAAGAAAGTGCAGATTTTTCAGTAATCCCCCATCTCTTTAAACTTAAAGCTTTCTGCAATATAAGCTCCATATCAACAAATAATTGTTTCAAAAGGGCAAAAATTTCGTCGCGCTTCGTTTGCATGGTCTAAAATTGCCCCCCCCCCCACAACCCCCAACACCTCCCTTAAGGCCCTGACACGCCCACAAACTAACACAGCTCAACTACTTCAAAATCGGGAAACCTCTATGCCATTGCCCCCCCCCCCCACCCGGACAGGAAGGTCTGGTTACGCCATTTATTGTTTGTACATATCATGACTGGAAAGAGATCTAAATGGTGCTACAAATTCCAGAGTTTTCTTATTTTCTTAGTAAATGACTACAAAGGAATGTTTTCAGACTGATTGTGGTGATTCGGTGGACTCCCAGTCTGCTTCTACTACATTTTTCGACTTTACACCAGCCAAGGTCATTTAGATTCTTGGAGTCGGGTGACGTCAAAGAACCGCCCAGTTTGAAGCTCCATCGCCCAGTTTGAGTGCCGATTTTTGATGGCACAAAATTTCTCATGATTCAATTTTCTATTATTTTGTTACAGCAATGTGCCATCTGTATAGGCCTGTTTCTGTAGTACTTCGTGGAAATTATACTTGGTATCATTACTAGGTAAAATAAAATACACATACACATAAACCCTAGAATATTAAAGAATTATCGGTGACTCACTGTGTAAAAGTTGTCCAATGTAGCATGAGTACACACCATTTCAATGTGGTTTTCAAAATACTATGCCACTTACAATCTTATGAATCTGCATTGTGTAATTTACATTCCTTATTCAGTATGTCATGCCCTGCGAGTGGAATTTCGTATGCATATAGTTCTTGCAAAAAGTTGTGAGAAGTGGATTCATGTTGAACGGAAAAGAGAAATCGTTTGTTTAAAACAAGTCTCTTGTTACAGCAAAAAACTGCTCATTAGCTTATCAAAAACTGCATCATCATCTGCATTTACTATTTATTGGGGGGGGGGGGGGGGGGTCAGAGATATATTCCTTCCAAATCATCTCTGATTTTAATATGATCCAATGTGTCTTAATCTTCCCGGTAGGTTATTTTATCACAAATGCTTTTAGTTACAGGGCAGGAATAATATGCATCCATTGAAGAGCACGATTTTGCCATGGAAATTCTAACCCACTGTGCTCCTCACCATCTCACAATGATAATGAATTCCAAGGAACGCCAGACAGTCAAAAATCACTTCCGCCTTCTCTCTTGACAGGAGCCGCGTAGTCAGGGTTGTGTTATGTGGGGTTGGTGTTTGGGGGATTGGGGCAGGAAATAAGGGAAAAGTCTAAGGATAGAGGGGAAAAGCCGATATTTTAGGTGTTTTTTGCATTGCAAGGTTGGATCATGGGGGAGTTCTGACCCCAACCCCCGTGGCTACGCCACTGCTTGATAATACAGCAAAGAGAAGGTTCACCATAAAAATAAATGTATATATAATTCCCTGTCAATTTGTAATGAGTAGTGTCAAGTTTCATTTCTTCCTGTTTTTCGCTTCAAGTCCTTCGTTTTCAGTTAAAACGTTAAAATCATTTTAGCAAGTTTGGAACTACAGTTATTTTATTTCCACATCACGTTTTCATACGCGAGTTACCCGAAAAAAAGAGTCTGACGCTGATGATTAGACGCAGAGAGAATTTTGACTTTGGCCCGCATTTGACCTAAGTTACCTTGGCAAATAAAGACTTGTGTAAAGTTCCTTTTAAAATCTCTTCTTCATCAGGATTGCAACAAAACAAGTCCACGGTACATTGTCTCAATCTCTTTAGTTCAGTAATTCTGATACCCGAAAGGTTTTAACTCACGTAATGAAATAACTACATGTCGTAGAAACTTTCCCCACAGCTAGAGTACATATCGGTTGTCGAATGCACAACGATGAAGAACAACTATATACAACAACAACAATACTTTGCATGGCGAGTGTTGTTTCTTTTCTTTGCTCGTCTGTGGCAGTTTGTGTAGGCTTTAGCATTGAACTTTCTTAAATTTCTGTGGCCCTATTCTTATGGGCGATTTTTTGTTTAAATGTAAGCTATGTAAACTTTCCTATTTGAAACCCTTTCCCCATTTGTAATGGTCTTTCAGATAGTGAAATGGTCCATTTCACGTCAAAATGTCGATGAAGGTTTGAAGGTATAAAGTGCGTGTCATGCATTTTATGCAGTCGTTTCAGTACAAAAACGTATTTAATAAAATTGCAGAGTTCCTATAACTTATGTCACGAAAACTTCAATCTAGTTTAAAACATTACTGTAGTGAAGCTGACGACATGGCGGATGAGTCTTTTGGTATTTGTTAAAATTATTTTACGCTCTAAAAACCAAATGAGTGAAATAAGTCATCCCTGCAACAGAGTGAAAACTGTGAACTCACTCCATTGGAGTGTTAATTCAATCCCACAATAATGAAATTTACCCCACTAAAAATGAAAATCACTCCCAAAACAAAAGAGCAAAAAATCGCTCTTCATCAAGTGTCTGCAGGGTCACTCTTTTTGAAGAGTGGTCCGATGTGGGTTATTCATCAAAAGTGAAACGTCGCTTTTTTGGAGTGACTTTAACTCTTTCTTCCGCTACACGTTTTCATACGAAGGTGTTGTTGTAAACCACCACGTAAAGGAAAAATGTCATAGCTGTATGTAACGAATAGCAATGAAGGGTGCTCATTGCTCTGTATAAGATTCGAAACTTCGCTTCAGTGTAAAGTATAAACATTGTAGAGACTCAATCAAAGGCATAGACCTTAAGCATATGATGTCACAGAGCAAAAAAGTACGCCTTTGGGGGTAAAACAAACCAACACCGACAAATTGACAAATGCATACAGCTGATTTGTCAACCAATCAAATACGTGTCTGCTACGCTAAACGGGCGAATTCTTATAAATGCGGCCACGTGTTTTGTTTTCCCCCAGGGATGACGTCGTTGTGTCGTCAATGCAAAAAAAAAAAATGATACTCCCTTTCTTGAAACGATGTAAATCATCTCTACATACATTTTACCCAACATACATGGGCGTCCGCAGAAAAAAAGTCAGGGGGGGCAAAATTTCTAGATGGGGGCAAAACCTCTGAGTCACCATGAATTGACATGAAAAGTGCGAAAATTTCAGCCCAAAATGCCTCCCAGATCGCCGGAAATGGCATTTCTAAAGCCTATTTTTGGCATAGAAACTCGGAAAACACATTTTGTTCGGGTTTTTGCTTTGATTTTTATACGTTTTTTCAAATTTTTGATTTTCCGGGGGGGGGGGGCAAGTGCCCCCCCTTGCCCTTACCTGCGGACGCCCATGCCAACATAGGGTATTTGAAAGCACTAAAATTACAATCTAAAAGCGCTGACGTTCAATTTTCTGAGATCTTACATTTATGTTAGAAGGATTCTCTCCTTCCTTTTCATTTTGTTTTTATTTCATTTCTAAGAAGACATTGAGACAGAAATCCAGTCATGGTTCTACAAACATTGCCTCTTCTCAAACTAACAAAGAAAGAAGCAGTCTATCTCAATAATATGTTCAAAAAGCGGTTGCCATTCAAAACCGTATCGTACTAAAGTGATGATTTTAACTTGTACTTGTTAGAGAACGCTACAGGCACCCTGAAAAGCGTCAACACTCTACAACTGAGTTTACACCCAGTCATGTACCTATAGTAAAAAAAGAATTAAGCAATGAAATTTCACGTCCTTCTTCCGTTTTCTTTCTTTTTTTTTTTATTTACCCATATACGTCACATATTTTGGACAAGTTTCGGAATATTATGGACGTTTTTTCTATGGCACCCCAAAGGGCCCACCAAATATGATGGTGTTCTAAAAATATATGTTCATGTACTAAAATTACACGTTCATGTACTAAAATTACACGTTCATGTACCAAAAATATACCATGATGTACTAACTTCATACGATCATGATGTAAATTGACACCATCATGTACTGAAATGTTACGATGTGCATGTAAAATCAAACGTTGTACATCTAAAAACACATGTTGTACATGTAAAAACGTAAGATCATCATGTTATTATTGTCTCTTCCGCATGCCATACTGAGTGTGCCTTTCGGCGTACCAGAAGTCCGCCAAAAGGCTCACCGACATGCGATGTAGTAAAAGCACACGTTCATGTACTAACTGCTTACGATGATGTACTGATTTCATACGTTCATGTACTGTTTGCTTTCGTACATGGACTGATTTCATATGTACATGGACTGATTTCATACGTACATGTACTGATTGCATACGTACATGTACTGATTGCATACGTACATGTACTGAATTCATACCATCATGTACTAAATGTGTACGTCCATGTACCGGAGGGGCCCATGTGAGTATCGAATGGTAATAGGCCTCCGTCAATACTAAGGGCCCAAAGAATTAATTTTGAAGCTACGACCTGTGGAACTTTTGATTCGATTGGAAATCTCGATGGTACATTGCATTAAATACACCAAAGAGAACAAAGGGTTTTTTTTCTAATTTCCGTGACAGAAGATGGCCAAGGGGCCTTACAGCCCTGTTGATAGAGAAAATTAGTTCAAGAACCGGAAGTCTGTCTTCACTCTTGATGGAGTATCTGCAGTAATCACCCTTAAAATGGTTGATCACTGCAGGCACTCCTGGTAGAGTGACCTTGCACACTTCTTGGAGTAAATTTCACTCTTCTTGGGTTCAATTACAACTCGAATGGAATGCATTTACATTCTTCACTATATTAGAGATCGACTAAGCTTGTTTTTTTTTTTTTTTTTGTTGATTTTAGAGTAACAGTCGTTGACGCAGCTGAAGGATTTTGAGCCCTAAAACTTCGGTACAGACGATATCCTAAATGGTTATAAGCTGCTTTCACTCGATCCCTACTAGCTCTATGCTCAAACCTGTCCGATTTCTAATAGGAAATTTTGCTAAACTGCAAGCCCTCAATTAGTTATGGACGTTATCATCAACAGTCAGGTGTACATCTGAGGCAGATTAACTGCACCAAGAATAACGACCATTTCCTATTACTCAACAAATATTTACCGCAGTGCTGGACACAGAGTTGTTTAATTGGGATTTTTTTTTTCTGTATACCAGAACTAAGGGTGGGAGATTCGGATACTTTCGGACAGGTCTTTTCCATTGGAACGTAATTTTGTCCTGATTCAGAGGCAAATAAATTTCGCAAGAAAAACACTACATCAGATAATGGTTTCGGTTTTAATCTTGTTTTCATAGAAATCCTTTCAGATAAATAAGCAACGGTTAAAGCGATTTTTCTTAGTAACCTTTCATGTTTTGTCACTGGCGATAGAGCAGAGGATGCACGAGCTAAATTTTTCGAAGTGCTTGCTAGATTCCCTAGATGAATTGCCTGACAATTTTTACAAAAATTCTGGCAACTGTTTTGTCTCGCGTAAACGTTTACCAGTTAACTTAAATGCTATTTCAGTTCGAATTACCTGTAGATACATTTGAACTATACCTAAAATGTTTCGCACAGTTTATGTATTTCTTTGTGTTTCCGGAATTTGCTGCACCTTTTTCAAACATGTACACGTTCTCACTCTGGTAGGGTCTATATATATATATATATATATATATATATATATATATATATATATATATATATATATATACATATATATATATATATATATATATATATATATATATATATATATATATATATATATATATATATATATATATATCTAACGCTTATTCCTACCCTAGGGGGAAATTGTTATATCTGCGCGTACTTAGGGCGAAAAAATAACAATGAAAAACATAAGAAAAAAAGTTCGCCCTAACGTCCAAATATATAAACAACGTTATTTCAATGGCCAGCCATCCGTTCGTGTTTACAGCTAGGTGTCCGTACATTTGACAACTTTGAAATAATTGCATCTACTTTACGTTACGGCGAAACTTATATTTCGCCCCAAAAAATTTTTCCCCTTAAGGTCGACTTTTCAACAACAACTTTCCCCCTGAATGCGGAATTAGTGGAATATATATATATATATATATATATATATATATATATATATATATATATATATATATATATATATACATATATATATATATATATATATATATGTATGCATCTCTGTAAAGTTATGATAGATAGAGAGGCAAGACCGTACAAGTTCATATAAACATCTTTTTTATCAGAGGGGTACATCATGAAATATGAATTGTACAAGAATCGAAAATCATTGTTCAATGGGCTATGTTACGTACGTCATTGCGTCTTTTTTGTTGCATGCAATGTCAGCTTCCTTTTATTAAGATATGAATATAATTTTCTTCTAGCTAATCAACAGCAGTTTGGAAACGAAACTGACAAGTTGCTGACGTATGGAACGAATCCTCCCGAGGTAGACGGAAGTGTAGAACGCCGTCACTTAGGGATATTGAAGCTAATGTTACTTTTGAGTTCCATATAAGTTTCGGAATTTCTTTCCACTTCACATGTAAAGAAAACAAAAAGAAAAATATCCTCCTAAACTTGTACTATCCGTTGTGTTGGATGGAACCAAGACGTGTTTTTTACACTTAATATATTTCTTACGACTTCGTAAATAATACCCAACATAGTTTGAACTCTTAACCCTATCTTAAACTTTGAGTGTAAATTGATCAGATTGTGTCTAAACTTTGATTAAAATGTAGAAATTATGTCAAAACTCACTCTGGTAAAAGTCGTTATGGTAGGTTTCTTTAAAACTAGTACTACTTTATAACAGAAATATTAAAATGATGCATTCTATCTGATAATTCGACAAGTATATTGTAGCAATCTGCAAGAAGGATTAGACTTTTGTAATCTGATTTAGACAAACATGGTCGTCTCAGAGACTGCTTCAATATCATAGAGCCCACTGTTTGAAGATTGGTAATATGCCCTAATCGATTGTAAGACGAACCTTCTGACCGCCTCGCTTGGGTAAGCCCAGTGTGTGCCATGCTAGTCCGAGTTGTCATGCGAGGGTGGGTAAAAATTCTCGAAATATTGCACAAAGGAACCTTATATGTGCTGCATGGGGGCGTCGTATTCAGGGGTGGCGCCAGCGAGGGGCCGGGGGATCATCCCCCCCCCTCGTCGTGGAACAGTACCCCCCTCCCCTTCTCCCGTCTCGGAAGGTCGGCAAAAATGATTAAAAATAAAAAAAAAACATGAACTGACTGAGTTACTGGATGGGTGACTTTCAAAATATTTTTTGTTGTGTAATGCTATTTTAATACATATCGGAATAAATTTTCACTCACTTCTCGTTAGCTCTAATATACCTCATTCCATGTACCTTGTCCTATCCCCCCCCCGGTCGGGGAAGGACGGCATTTTTCGGGGAGGCCTAAAAATGGGAAACGTGAAGGAACGAAGTTACGTACTGAATGGGTGATCTTGAAATATCTTTTTCTCTTGTAACGTGATTTGAATGCATACTTGAATCGGTTTTTAATCACTTCTTACTAGCTTTTTTATCACTCATCCCATCTTCAATCCGTGCTTGCAAGATCATGCCCCGTCGGGGAAGGCTGCCCCTGTTGTTGAGAAAATCCAATTTTGTCGTGAAACCTTCACCTACAGCCGGATAAACTGTAATCACCCAGACGATCTTCTTGATTTTGCTAACTACAAGACCATATTATTCAAGGAAACTCACAATTCCGATTTTTTTTTTCACAAAAACGAACCAAAGGGTGATCATGTGCATGCAATACTAAATGTTTTGCCATCTGGCCCGATAGCAGAATTCTAGCAAAGGTAATGAAAATCGGTCAGGCCATTTTCAGCTACAAGTACGTGATGATAAACACCAGTGTGAGAATGTTTCTTCATAAATCTGACTGAAAATTTATTTTAAGCCACCTTGTAACGTGACATATTTTCAAATACGTTGGAAGTAGAATTATTTAAAGTCTGTAGTTCGGGCAGTCACGTAGAAATTTATTCTGTTCAGTGGACTTTGCAATTGAATAGAACGAAGATTCATGAAGAATCATAACATGAGTTTTTTGTCAATTCCGTTGCCTAGTTTTCTCCCAAAAAGAGACAAAACCGTGATTTGTAACTGTAGTAGTACCTGTTATCTGATAATTTTCTTATCACTTAGCAAGTTGTGTTTTTAGTGAAAATTTCATTTGAAAGGAGAGCTTAAATAACGCCTGCTTCATTTCTAGTTACAAGTCTGGGAAATGATATTTCCGGCTGTCTGAGGGATCATGGGGACATTTTTTGGACAAAAAAGACAACTCTACCTCTCCCAAAGTGAAACGCTCTCGTGCGCCTTTATCAATATATAAAATATAAAACTGCAAATATATGGAAAGCCAAACTTTTCGGCGGAAAATCTTCCAGTATGGTCCGAATTAGGTCTTCTTAATCTGCAAGATGATATTCAGTAACTCCAACAGAACTACAGATCACCTCCTACTTGATTTTTCTTAAACGAAGTTCAGATTTCTCCATAAAAAAACCCAAAATCTGTCATAACTTACAAATTTTACTCCAAAATAAGCTTCAAATTGTTAAAAGTGGAAAAAGTCTCCAATATCTATGGATACTCCAAAGCCAAATTTCTTTTAAAAATTTTAAATTTTCTTCAAAATAAACTCCAGATTTTGTGGTATTTGCTAAGTGGAAAGCCAAAAATTTCGGCGCGCTACGCGCCCCTCAAATTCTGCCAAGTCACGACCCACCGGGACTAACTCATCGCCTTAGTCAGGGCCTTGAAATGATGCCCCCCCCCTCTTTGGGGAGCTTGGCCCCCCTGTCGGGGAAATCCTGGCGCCAACACTGGTCATATTGTACAAAAACCTGCTTCAATGTAAGATTATGTCAATTGGGTGACGAAGCCAAACGTTAATGATAAAAATGTATAACAGTCATTACCGACGTTTCCCTGGACCAATGGTTGTGCCTTAAAATGGATAAGGTAGAAGGTAGCTAAGAGACTTACTTTCCATCAGACAAAAGTAAAAAGGCTTTGATTCGATCTAAGTCACTAGTGTGGAATTTATTGGTTTTGATAAATACTGACAGGCACATTTATTATCTTGGCGGCAACTCATTTTGACAAAAAGCTTACATTTTAAAAGTTTTCTTTCCAACCCACTAAATAAAGATAGTGTATGATGTTTTTTAAAATGTGTAAATGACCCCCTCATTTCAAGTATGGAACCCCAACCGGTCACCACCAATGCCAGAGGGACAACAACACCCATCCCAGTCTCATCACATCGATTGTGTCCGGATGCCCTACGTTTATTAATTATTTCTGTTTGGCCTTGTTTGCTACTCTTTGCTGTCTTCCATTCGGATTACGAGCACTAATTAAGTCACAGAAGGTAATTAACCCGTAAATATAGTTTGATACAAGTTATATAACTGAGGCCAATAATTATGATTTATTGAGTTTGAGAATAGTTTCCACGGAGAAAGTCAAAATAGGGTATTTTGAAACTAGGCCAAGAGCATTAGTTTAAACATGGACATTTTTTGTTAACAACCTGTTTTTCTGGATTGATCCAGGAACGTGTCTGGAATAATATACTTTAGTCCTCATTAATCCTCTTTGGGCGTTTTCCGCAATCCAAGATGGCGTCCAAAACGGCCAACATTTCCTGTTTTTTCATACCTTTGGAGATGGGTAAACCCAACATAAATTTTGAGTGTATAGATCCATGTTTTGGTAGGGTAACATGAAGCGAATCCCCCATGTTGTGGAAAACGTTTTTACCACTAAATGTCGCTACGGTGAAGTGTGCATTGTAAAACACAAATTATGTAAAACCACCAAGGTTATAGGATGATCCATTTTATGACATGAGGGCTCGTTCAAACCACTGAACTTCTTTAAAGTCATGCACGAAGCTCATGCTACTCGAAATATCTATAAGCAGGCGCGGATCCAAGGAAAGGGGGGGGGGCTTTTACGGCCTCAGCCCCCCCCCCTTTCGTCACATCAACAATAACAAACACACTAAAATAAGCATAATGCTTATCTACGCGAATATATAAAGGGCTATTTCAGGCTCATCGTTTCCCTCACAAGACAAATCCAAATAAACGAACCTCGTATGATATTAAGTCCGGGTGAATAGCCAAAAAGGAGGGGCCCGTCCCTTAGACTCCTTCCCCGGCCGACATAGACGTACGATACAGGGACAGGGAGCGGAGGGTGTTCAGTTGCGGTGAGAAATAGTTTGCCATTTATCACGCAAGGGACGTTTGGGGGAAAATAATTACCAGACATGAGTTCGAGTAGTCACAGACAATTTCAACAATTCAGTGGTTCTTTAATTTAGCCAAGAGTCACAATAGAGAAACATTAGAATATTTTCAATTCGGTTGTTTAGTTTCCTCGAAAAGAATCAAGACCATTTAATATAATAGTACTAGAAATTTTCTGATCTCTTAACATGTTCCCATTTTTTCTTTTTGCAAACAAAAGTTAAAATTACATGGTGCTTGCTTAGAAACTCTTTACAAGCATAAAAACGCAATTTCCGGCCATCTGAGGGGTTGCGATCATTTTCAAAATTTTCTGTTACGTTCCGCACCAACAAATAGTGGCGCTCCGCTTAGATAGTCTTTAGGGCAAAATTACATTTTTCGGGTCAAAGTATACTTCTAATAACTTTCCAAACACTTCGCAGCTCGCGAACTTATTTTGAAGTGAACATTTTTATAAAGCGAAATAGCAATTGCTTAGATTCTTCGTATGAGTCTGGAAAATGCTATTTTCGGCCGTCTGAGGGTCTGATTTCTCAAAATTTTCTCTACGCTCAGCGCCAACCAATGATGACGATCCGCTAAGATAATCTTCATGGCAGAATAACGTTTTGTGGCCAAGAAAAAACAGCAAACTAAAATGCTCCCGTTTTCCTATACCGATATATGCTCTTTTATTTTGACTCCTAAAAGTAAGCAAATGTAATGCCAAATTTACTTCAAAAGGTAAATAAATGGAATAAAACTGCATGTAAAGACACAGAAGTTTCAGTTTTATCCTCATGAACCACCGTCAAGTCGAAAATATTGCACCATTTTGCATCTTGGCTCCTTAAAAACGCCAAAAAACTTCAAATAAAACCCCATCCCCACGCATCCGATCACTTAACACACTGCTTGCCCCCCCCCCCCCTTCATTCAGAGAAATCCTGCGTTCGCCACTGGTACTGTACGTCCCCATTACCCGCTTTCTCTAAGTTCAGCCCCCCCCCCCTTTTTGGAAATGTCTGGATCCGTGCCTGATAAGTTCACGTGAGCCATAGGTCCTGTATATATACACAGCTATACATAACAACATTGGTGATGGACAGGACCCTGACCTACTAGCAAAGATGGCGACATATGCTATTTAGGCGCATCTCATTTTTGAAACTGATTTTTGCCTGAACCGTCCACTCCGTTGTGTGTGAAACACTTCAGCCACCCTGGTACTAGTCTAGTCTGACTACATTTTCAGTTCTATTTTATCATAAGTACTCATTATTATGAGCAATGTTATAGTCTGATATCGTTGAGGATGATGGATGTAGCTATATCTAGTAAACGATCGCTTTTGCTCACAGTGTCAGACACTATCACCGTACCACTTATCATAAAGTATTTTGTGTGCTGAATCACGGAAATTTACGAAGATGGATTTTCCATTGCTGCTAGTTAGAACTATATCATCACCTTAATGTTTTTGAGCTTGCGCTTAAGATGCGTCATCGAGTAATCCCCGCTTCCTTCCAAAAATGTGGCCATGTATTCTGGAAGCCCTTGAAATGAGTAACTGACATTTATCATTTTCATCAAAACACTTAAACGGATTCCTCTGATTCGTTGCCGACAGGGTAACTACTTACCACTCGATCTTCAAAAGCAGGCTCTTCGGGGCTTGCCACTGCTCTCTATAAAGATCGTCGAAACAGGCTAACAATCACTCAAAAAAACTTTTTCTTTGGATTTTTAGGTACAGCAAAATTAGCATGTAACGAAATGAATTGTACATTGGAGAGACTAATTGTCCAAGTGTCCACAAAAGCTGAGTTCCTTACGTTGACAAACATATATTTCCACACTTAAATTTGGATTTCGGGTAGTTAGTCGTAAAGTTGTACGAGGTTTAGGAATAGGGGGTCGTTTTGTGGGGCCATTTTGGCAGCGAGGATGGACTAATTTGGATTCATTGCTACATGTGTGTTTCAAGATTGATTAATAACTATTTATTAAGTTGTCCATGCAGACGAGCATATATTAAGGGATTTTTAATGTTTTTATATGGGTCGTCTAGGTGCACAGCTATAAGAAATTCATAAAATGTCTACCATTTTGGACGCCATCTTGAATTGCGGAAATGCCCAAAGAGCATTCATGACGAATTTTAGTATGTTATTCCAAACATGCTCCGGGACATATCCTGAAAAAATCAGTTTTTCACCATAAATATTGAGGGAATTCTGACCTAATGCTCTTTGCCTAACCAGAATCAACGTCTGCAGGGGGCAGCAGATATAGAAAATATGAAGAGGACTTTACATTCACAGATAGGTATTACGTAGGTAGCAATCGCTTCGTTCTGGCCTGCCATTTATTTTAAAACCGGGCAAAATCTCTTAATATTTCAGTTCTTGCAGGGAATTGGTGTAACAGTCAGCCACTGAGCAAACAGTGAAAAGACCTATATGTGAAAAACATATCTATGGTTGAAGGTCGGATAAAGTTGTTTTTTTACCAGCAAAGTAAATGTTGATATCCGGGAAAGACACAGGCGAAATGCCAAGGTACGAAGCATGGTACCAGTAGATCTTCCGATGTGTCTGGAAGGTATTGATAGTATAAGCCTACAGGTCGCCTGGAACCCTGGAAGTGTAGTTTATACACCCAGTGATGGCTGAAGGGTACAATGTTCCTTTTGGCTTCTGGGTACTATGTACTCTTTCACAAATGTTTTCTCAGATAATCGCACAAAAGTTTTTGAGGCGAAAGCAAGCGATCTCAGGCCAATAGAAACTGGGGGGGGGGGGGGGGGGTTGGTCGTCATGAATGCTAGAGAACAACTCCCCAATGGGATTAACAACTTAGAAGTTTTCAAATGACTAACTAATACTGCATGAAGAACGTTCAGATGTTTTAGGGGATGCTTGGAGTGTACTGTACTCGGTATTAAAAGAATCGGCAAACCACTCAGGAGATAGAAGCGGAAAATGAACGAACGCCTAACGTCATTTTCCTGGATCAGAAGAATTTTGTAGCTCTTTTAAAGAGGTCCTTGATATTATCCACATTTTACGGACTGGTTTGATACCTAACAGATTTATTTCTTTTGTAAGTCTATAAGAGTCCGCAAGAGCTAGAAAAATCATGGCCCTACCCTCAAGCTGTTAGAGTTTGGGAATCAAGATACACTCTAAAAAAGGTGGTTAAAAAAACTAACCAACACTGGTCACGTATGTCAAATAGTCCTGAAATTGGTTAAAGTATACCCAATAGTTGATGATTAATGGGTTATCCAAGAGGTTTTTTACCACTTAATTGGGTAACCAGTTTGTGGGGCAACCAAATAGACAACACATATTGGGGAAAACTTTACCCTATTTCAGGTATTTGACATACGTGACCAGCGTTGGTGAACTTTTTAACAAACCTGTATGTTTACCAGACATCGTCCGCTCTGACACCTTTTCGAGGAAATTTTTAACTACTTCAATGGAATAAGAGGCAAGTTGCATAGCACTCTTAACCGTCCGGTTCAGTGTTAACCGGAAAAAAGGCGAAATTGGGAGACTGTTGGATCTTGCGAGAACAATCAATGGATGGATAAGGTTTCTTATATGATTAAAATCAGGATTTTAATCTTGATTTTAATCATACAAGAAATTGACGTGACGGTAAGATTAGAAAAAATGACACTTGCTACATTTTTCTTTTGCATTAAAACTGGGATTACTTCAAGGTATTACAACCTGTTTTTTTCTTCCCTTCTTTTTTAAATAGTTGCTGCTAATCCTTTTGCTCCTGGTTTCAGGTAAACTGCAGAGCGTCTGTCGGAGATCTTGAAGGTGCTTTGCAGGCATCGGTAAAGGCTAAAATGTTGAGTATTGTTGGTATATATTTGGCATAATTAGTCACCTGATTGTAGCAAGTCAGATTTTCATGCTGACCCAAGGTTACAATGACAACTTTACTACTTCACAATTTTAGACGTTTTTAGACAAATTAGACGTGCTGTCTTTATACTAGAATTATACATGTCTATTATTTGTTCATTTTATTTATGAGAAAAAAGTACAAACTTTTTCAGCGTTAGATAATGAACTCTTTCACCAATTTTCACAATCTGTTCGTCTATGTAAACGTTTTAAATACTATGCAAAGCAATTATTGTTGTTGTTTTGTTTTCAGATTGATTATTATGTTAAATTTTCACATCATGTACCCCAAAGGTGGAGCAAATGTGACAAGGTGCTAAAAATATGTATCTGTTCGTTGATATGAGCTCAGCTTCTTGTTGTTTGTAGGTGTAGGCCTACAGGTGCACCTTTTAGTAGATAGTGGTTTAACCCTCTAAAATTCTATGGAAACCATTGCTCTCAGTACGAAAACTATGATTTACTTGTTGATATAAGCTATAATCAACGTTGGTCAATTAATGGTCAAATTTGACCATAAATTGGTACCTAATAAGATACATGTAATGAGGGTTTGCTTGTAATGACCAACCATCTTTTCTTGATTTTGAAGTAATCCTTTAAAAAAAGAAGACTTGTGTTGTCCAGTCAAGTTTTCTATTTTGGTAACAAACTACTGTATAAACATCCATAAATTTTCCCTATTTACCATGCAAAGTACCACATACCCAGTGAAAGCAATGTGAAACATTTTCTAATTGTAACGACAAATTCAAGTGAGCTGAAATCATGTAAGTTTAAGAAAGTGCATAAGTAATGCCGATACCATAAGAACATTCCTTTCAACGATTTGTTGCATGTTTTTAATATCAACCAATATATTCATTGTACACTTGCTATTCCAGTTGCATATATCCACAATTACCGAGTTGAGCATTTCTTCCAGTGAAGGTTTATGATACTCTGAATATAGAAAATACAGGGTGAAAAGCCGACCTTATACAACCACTAGGATATGAGTTTAGTTTTTAACTAATTTTTTTACTATACACTCTAAACGTGTTTTGCTGATAAACACCAGACGTTTTTAGCAATTAAACACGCTTAAATGCAAAATATTTAGAAATTCAAAACCTGTATTTAGCATCTACGCCTGTTAACGGAGTGGGGCAACAAATATTTAGTTACACTAATCAAGTTATACTTGCCAAAGTCTCGTGTTGACCGTTTACTTGCATCGTCTCAGAACGAAGTGTGTGTCCGCGATCTAAATCATCAATTGTTAACAAACTAAATCTAAATGATTGTAAGACCGGGATCGTGTTCACCAACTCCCGCTTTGTGAAATGCATGCCTCTCCCTGACATCACAGTTGGTGACTCTGTTGTTCTAATTTCAAGTCAAGTTAGGAACCTTGGAGTCACTTTTTACAAGGCACTGGACATGAAAGAACATTTTAGGAGAATCGTCCAAGCAGCTTCCTTGGCCATCTACAGAATTGGACTTCTGCACACGTTTCTTGATGGTACATCCACAGAGCGCCTTGTGCATGCCTTTGTGTCGTCACGCCTTGATTATTGTAAAAGCTTCCGATATGGGCTTCCCTCATATGAGATTGGTAAGTTAGAGCGTGTCCAAAACTCGACTGCACGGCTGATGACTTGCAGTAGGAAATATGAGCACATCAAACCTGTCCTTCAAGAACTACATTGGCCAGCGGTACGAGAGCTCATAATTTACAAAATCGTTTTGTTTACTTTCAAGGCTCTTCTTGGCATAGCACCATCTTTCATTACTGAAGTTCTAACAGAGTAAAGGCTTTCTCGCTACCATCGCTCATCATCACAGTGCTATCTTCAACGCTCAGCATCTGTCTGCACTTGTGACGTTCGTTTTCAGTAAAGTAGTTTCGACTCTATGGAATTGCTTGCCTCAACACTCTGCGAACTACAACATCAGGGAACCCTTATACGAAAGTGTACCTAGTGAGCTTTAAAAGATCCGTTATGATAAAATATCTGTTGATCCCCTATGAGGTTAAAGTTTTGTATGAGATTCAGTTAATGAGTTGGATATATTCGTCTCACTTCTCAATATAACATATAATTAGAAGAATTGATAGCTTCAAGATAACAACTTCGATACTTATAGTCACAGTACGAGCTCCTCGGCAACTCTTTGTACCTAAGAACAGAGTGTGCGCCATGTTCTTCACACGATATAATCTGGAGGAAGCTGTTCAGAATAAGGAGCTTTTAACAGGATATAAAATGAAAATAAATAAAAACAACTGTAGTAACTCTGACATGCAATCCATGTAATTCGTAGGCGATCATTGATACTATATGTACACTAATTAAAAGCTGTCTACGACTGATCACACCGTCAAGATGCAGACAGTGTGTACTTCATACGAGTACGCACTCAGATACCAAATTTTCAATTTACCCCTAAACTAATCAACGACAAATGAAAGGCTGCGATGCGCTTGATGCTAGCGGAATGTATAGACCCTAGCTATAAGACGTACTGTGTATGTTAATATGTATAGGCCCTATCTATGAAGCCGTACTGTGAATGTTAATATGTATTGTATAAAGCCGAACTGTATGTGTTTATATGTAAGGTCTCGACCTATTTTACCATGATGTGCCAGACAATGTTCGCTTATTCGCTTTGCATTTCAGGTGAAGTTTTCGTCCTTCTTTATATTATTCGAAAACAATTTAGTTGGTAGTGGTTGTGTTTTTTAATTGCATTCCACTTCTTCAGTTCTAAACTTACACTGTCCTCAGTATTTTTCTAGGTTGTTTGTCTTTTACGTAAGCCTAAGTCATCCAAAAAATTATAAACAGCCTTTCAGGGTACATGTCCCTTAATGATGGATTTACTATGTACAAGGAAAGGACTCGAATTTCATTTTGCACACTGTATTAAATATTTGAATTTCGGACAAAGACCTTCCTAGCAAGAGGCTAAGACTGTTCCTCTTAGTATGTCAAAACCTGTTACGTTTCCAACGTCACTTAAATTGGTCACGATTTTGGAGTTTTAAGTATTTCGTAACCAGGAAGCCAAAAGGCTTAGTGATTCCTTGCCGAAAGGGGGTGCTTTGTTTTCCTCATAAACCACTGAAAACGGTGACCTCAAATGACCTTTGACCTGTACCAAAAACAATAGGGTTCTTCCTCTCAACATGGCAAATCTATATACCAAATATGACAAGTGTCGGTCATTCCTATCTCAAGATATCGCGATGACAAGGTTTTCGGTCTTTGATCTTTGGTGACCTCAAATGACCTTTGACCTCTACCAATCCAATAGGCTTTCTCTCACCATGGCAAATCCATATACCAAATGTTAAAAGTGTCAGTCATTCCTATCTCAAGATATCGCGATTACAAGGAGCGTTACAAACACACATACATACATACACACACATACACACGACATTACCATCGCATAGATTCCTTGCCTGTCTTCGGCAAGTAATCAAAAACCGGACTGGGACTTCAATGCCAACGGTTAATCAAGCGCGTAGTACATGCAAGATCATATTGGTAACTGGCTTTACATTCATTTCAATTTGGTGTCTAATCTGAAAATTTTTCTTTAAGGAATTTTCTGGAGACAAAACCCACTCACTTAAATGTATAAAGAAAATGTTCTCTTTTAAGAAGGTTGAAACTGCATCTCAATAGTAAATAGCGTTCGGAGGTTAAAAAAAGTAATGCAACTTTTTCTTGAGATTTTTGCATCTTGAAAAATTTGTGAGGTCATCGCGGCACATTAATTAGACACTGCGTTGAATTATAAAAAATTTTAATGACACTGCAGACCATAGTAAGCAACAATATAAGTTGAACGCTACATATGGTTAAATTTTAAGCCAGATATACATCCACATCAGCTTACAAGCATACAAACATATAATTTATACTAAATTGTTTAAAAAAGTATGATATAACTATGCCGTTAATATCTTATCAGGAAAGAGAATAAGGATACTTTTTAAGGTATATACATGCAAATGTGACTGTAAGAAAGGCTATCCTCGACAGTAGATGAAAAATCGTAGTTATTGTATGAGCTTAGTTTACATTATGACCGTTATGCAAGCTAAGCATTGACCTTCCAAAGAACTCAACTGCTGAAAGTCTTCATAAAATTCTCATCTGTGATGATCGCTTCTTTTAAATGCATTGAACACTCTGCGTGTTAAACGTATCCCCCAGCGATAAAAATGCTGATGTATTTTCAGGTGTATTAGTCTTATCAACAGGCCAAAAACTGCTTCAGCTGTGGAAAAATAAATGTTGTTGAAGGAAAGAACAAAACTTTATTTCCCGATTGATATTTCTACAATGAAACATGCTTTGTTTTGCAGAGCAATGCCAACTTTCAATCAAAAGACAACTGTAACATATTTTACATGGAACGACTTAGCATACCTAGCCATTTAATAGGTGTTTTCGTTTATGATAACGTTTTAAGGAAATGTTGAGGGAATGTTTTGAATACATGTGGTGCCTCGGTTTGCGTTAAAACCAGTGAAATTATTGTAGTAGTTGTACAGAAATGTAAACACCTGATTGTTGTTAGTTTCTATTAGTAAGACTTAAATTGCACGTATGTAATTGGCTCGTCTTTTTTAATTACGTTCAAGAAGTTTCATGCAAGTGAAATGATATAGTAGCTATATCTGTAATTACCTGCTATGATAGCAACGACGACGATATTTAACACAATAAGACAAATTGACATTGCATCCCCGTATTCCTCCGGAACCTCCATCGCAGCCACAAGAACATTAACCAAGATGGCAACCAAGGAAAACATCTGATGAATCAAAAAGTCGTTATAACTTGGTTTATTCATATTTAATATTAAGGTTCCCCTTTAATTCCTCAAATAGGATCAGGTGATAGTGCGTTATTCCAATGATAAACCCAACGGTTAAACTTACCCTTCTTACGCTAGTGCATTTTACTATGGGTTTTTTTGTCTTATTTGTGGTTATTTACTAACGAGGCTTTACTCTATAATTTCCAGATGAATTAAATTATTGTCGTGTGTATGAATACGGTTGAACACCGCTGGACCTGTGCATTATTCAAAATGCGCGATCGGAGCGTTAATCAAACGGAATCCCAAGTGCAACCAGCGATAGCACTAAATTAATGCCTGTTCGTTCATGATACTAAAAAAGCACAGTCCATTGGTTTTTGACCTTCAATTAAAGTGATTCTATATCTTTGAAAAAAAAGAAAACATGGAACTATTATTACCAATTGTTCATAGCCTAGAACGTTTAAACATGTTCAATCGAACAATAAGAACGAATAAACAATACTCAACGTTATTTTTCTATTTGTAGGCCTATATGATAACGACAAAAAATGTAGAAGTCGATAAAGATAACCTGCAATCTTTATTTCTTTTCACTTCACACCTGAACGTTTCAACCAATAAAAGTGCACAAATGTATGAATATTCAATACACCAAAACGACAAAAACTTAGAACGCGTACTCCATCAATGGTGTTATTGCTAATACTACCATAACCCTCTCTATATTATGCAACTTCTAATCCAAGTAGGAATTCATTGACTTCAATGCAATTATACTATGATAAAGAATCGAAACATTTTCCTCAAACCTTTGTCTAAAAATAGACACAACTGCCCTTTGGATCGCAAGGAATAAGCAAACTGTATCTAGTTATAACATCCAAGTGAACTACCTCTACTTGCTGTACTCCCAAGTTCACAGTAAAGCAACCGTGACGGTGTTAGTGTAGGTTATTCAAATTCTTCATGGTCTTACCTTGTAAAAAACTGTTTGGTTTGTGAAATGTGAGGCTTATCATCTGCTGTTTTCAAATGTGACGTTACGGCAGATTTAAGTGATTGTGCTGCATTTACAGCTAGAACGCGGTTATATACTGTAGCTACAGTAAACATTACCATGTGAAAACAACGTACCAGAAATGAGCGTTTTTCTGTCTGCTGCAAAATTTGTTTTTTTTTTCATTATTTGTTATTTTGTTTATTTTTACTCAGTTATTAAACACATGACAGCAGTACCAGTCAGTTGGTTTTCAACTAACATAAGGTCCGCCCACAATGCAATTACCACCAATGAGCTAGGTAGTGCTTCAAATTATATCATCGATGTGCTTACTAAAAAGAAAAACTGAAATATAATGTACTTTGGAAGCTCAAACGACTGATCATGTTACTTATTGAATGTTCATTTGTGCTCAGATAGGCGAGGGTTAGGCAGGTTATAATCAGAAAGCAGTTTTCAAAAGTGCTGGAAAACGTTTCAGTATTCGTTGACTTCTAGCTAAATTAAGTGCTCTTAATGTCAATCGAGGTAAATCTAAATATAAAAGAACTTAATATAGGCTTAATCCATGGTTTCCCCTTATATTAAACAGAAAGAATCACCTTAATTTTAACGCTGTCAATTTTTCTACATAGAATTGCCATTGGAAAATGTTAAATGTTAAAAATACAGAACTCTTCATACCAGCTATTATTGATATACTACCAAATTGATTTCTTGCATATGTAATCAGCTGTATATTAACATCTTTTGTATGGTTTACCTGCAATCGTTGTTCAAATTTGTTCTTCATTGGCAAACATCTAGCGTGCAACGTCAGAAACAGAACCGAGATTCCAATGGTAATGAGAACGGTCAATTTGTCTTCCCATCCAAGCAACGTGATCAAAACAGTCTGGGTCACTTTCCTTGAAAGTTCAACAATTTCCCAGTACCAATATTTAGGCTTGTAGTTTTCACAAAGAAAGTCCATCCAAATGGGGTATGTAACGCCATGGGCTGAATCATCTACCAAACTTTGCAATGACCCGCTCTTGAGTGAGTGCCATTTACACGGCGTGGCTTGTAATTTAAGCAACTTGAATTTTCGCCTTAACAGAATAAACAACACTACAGGGTAGGCGACGACGTATCCAAGCGTTGCAATATAAGCAAGGACTTGAAAAACTTTCAGGGTGCTGCATTCAATGTCGTAATCAGATCTCAGAAGTATTTTACAAGTAAAATTTGCGCTGTCTAAGCAAAATGAATCGCAAGCCCTGGGATATACCTGAAAGATTATGGTACAGATTGGTGGATAAGTCAAAAAAAGCGTGATGATAACAATTGTCAAAATATTGGACTTCAGTTTCTTCTTATATGTATCAGATAATTGAAAACCTGTTCTCATTCTCACTCGGCACGTTTGACGTGCGATCAATGGTCAGTAAATAAATATAAAGAGTGAAATGATCGTTACCGGAAAGGACAATCCTATCACAAATTCTATTTTAGGATTAATTTTAAGTTTTTCGTGCAAGCATTGTGGCCTAACGAACAAGCGAAGAACGTTTAGTTCAAGGAATGATATAAGGCTGCCAATGAATGTAAGAGTTTTTGCCCAGTTTACTTCATGGAGTGACGCGAAAAACTCTCCAACCACTTGATAAAATCCAAGTACTATCTTTCCCCTTGACATAACAATATCTATCAGAGACCGATCAGATTCACTACGTCGAGTTTCTTTTTTGTAGAAACGAAATAAAATAGCCAATAAAATGACAAGAAATGACAGTATTAACGACACTTCAATGAACAGCCATTCTTTGCCGGGACACGGCAAGCAATTGTTTAATACAGAGTAAAAATTTGTATCACATTTACTGCAGAGCCATCCCTTGTAACCCTCGGAACAATTAGCTTCTGCACCATCGTTATTATTTGTGCAGCTCTCACGTCGAGGGCACTTAAATGTGCGAGGAATTTCGCCTATGTATTCTGTGTTTTCGTCAAAAATCGAACTTTCATTGTTTAAGTTGTTCACAAAGCTGTTGTATCTCGAAAGATTTGCACCTGGGAATTCCCAATTCCAATAAAATCCTGGTTTCAGTGACATGTAATCTTTCCCGTTGCAGTCGACTCCTTTTTCAGGGCACAAGAAGCAAGGTCCGAATCGATCTGTCCTGGCGTACCTCTCGAGACAGAAGCAGCCTCTAAACCCTGCATGAAGTTGTTTGTTTGTTCCATCGGGACATACTTTGCAGTCTCCTATTGACTGACCTCTCCCGTCCCTCACGAACGTTCCGTTATCACATTTCTTGCATACCTCCTGGTCATTGTATCTCGAGATGCCTACTTTATCTTGGTAAAATCCACCTTCAATAGAGGAAATCATATTCTAACTTTAATAAAGCTTAGCATATTTTTGATGGCCAGAAAGGATGATGTGTCGGGATTTATACACTTTGGTGGTGACAAGGAGGGGAATTTAAGTGCGCGGTTTTTGTAATTTGGGTCCAGCCGGAAATCACGCCAGTGACGTTTAGTGCAGTGGTAAGGCACTCGCCCGGAAAGCAAGCGGTCCTGGGTTCAAATCCCGCTTTGCTGAATTTTCCTTCTGGTCTTTCTTTATATTTCTTCCCTTGTTCAAAAGGCAATGCCAGTACTTGGGTTGAATTAAAATTCATGATCGAATCATTACCAATTTTTCGACCTACATTTACAGTCGATCCTACCACGTTCGACTTAAATATATATAAATATATATATATATGTATATACACACACACACACACACATATATATATATATATATATATATATGTATATAAACATATATATATATATATATATATATATATATATATATATATATATATATATATATATATATATATATCCCTGGATGGTACCTTAGGTCGACATGCGCTAAAAAGCTACCCAGGTCAACTGTCACATACTTGAATATAGCTCTGCGTGTTGCGTGGGGAAAATCAACAGAAGCATCTTCCATGTCACTTTTTAATAACGGCAGTATTTTGGCAGTCGCCCTTCAGAGAATTATGTTGGTAAATTTTGTTGCTCTGCTATTTACACCAACCATTAAATTTGGGGGGTTAATCATGAAAAGATTTTCCAAGAAGGTTAACAGAAAACTTTAGTCCATGACTCTTGAATCAAGTTTTTTTATTTTGATTAACATTTGCATTTTTGGTGTTCCCCGTGCTGTCATAGTTGTGTTGGTAATGGAAAACAAAAAAAATAATGAAACAGAGGCATCTTGCTGTATTTTTTTTTATTACAAACAGTGGTTTATATTATATTTGACTCTTTTCAGGTGAGCTTAACCTATAAAAGTTAAATTAGCAAATTTTTTATTAGGAGTTATTAAGAGTTATGGTCACGAAATCTTGGTGTCCCATTACACGCGGCTGAAAAGTAGAGTGAAATATCTCTCATGTATCACATATTTCCATAAAAAGATAAAATAACATACCAAATGACAAGTCTAAACAGTCTACAGGTCCCAAAGAGGACAATTCGTGTACTTCAATATCCTTTACTGGTTAAAAATACTAAAAATTGTCCAAAATATGCAATTGTGTGGACTTATTAACGCCCGAAAGTATTGAAAAAAAAATGACACCCAATTTTTAAAGTTTTGGAGAATTTTTTCAAACTTCTTCCATATTTTTCAAAAAAGGATCCTTAAATCACATTCAGCTTTGAGGGGTTAGCTTGTGTTTTTATTTCCTTTCTTACGGCATTTTGTTAGCTTTCCTTTTCTTATACAATCGCTTGTATATTATGATTTGCACCGTGATTAAGGCGCCAGGTAGCTGCCAAATTTATTTCTTGCTGGCATTTTTGTATTCTTTGTTACGTGCCCTACATGTTATGTGTCGGATTAACCCTTTACCGTTGTTTGGGTCCTTTTGGACGCGGAGCTCGAAACTACGAGTAGCTACCCGAAAATTCGGCCACAACAACGAGAGAGACAATAGTTTAAGGTCACGGGGTCAATGGCCTACGGAAGCTGATGCGGGGCGGGCTACGTCCGCTTTTCCGCCCACTCCCGAGGCGCGTAAATATGTCCCGATCGGAGCACAACGGTAAAGGGTTAATCTAAAATATCTGCACCACTCGGCTAAAGGGTTTCGTGCACACACGCAGAGACAGTGGCATCAGCTTTGCAGTAAACACACTCCACAGGCTTATTTTAACGGTTTGCCGTTGTTTGGGTCCTTTTGGACCAATGCGGAGAGCTCGGCTGTCACCTATTTTTACTGTTTCACGAGGAGCTCGAAACTGCGAGTAACTACCCGAAAATTCGGCCACAACAACGAGAGAGACATTAGTTTAAGGTCACGGGGTCAATGGCCTACGGAAGCTGATGCGGGGCGGGCTACGTCCGCTTTTCCGCCCACTCCCGAGGCGCGTAAATATGTCCCGATCGGAGCACAACGGTAAAGGGTTAATCTAAAATATCTGCACCACTCGGCTAAAGGGTTTCGTGCACACACGCAGAGACAGTGGCATCAGCTTTGCAGTAAACACACTCCACAGGCTTATTTTAACGGTTTGCCGTTGTTTGAGTCCTTTTGGACCAATGCCGAGAGCTCGGCTGTCACCCATTTTTACTGTTTCACGAGGAGCTCGAAACTGCGAGTAACTACCCGAAAATTCGGCCACAACAACGAGAGAGACAATAGTTCAAGGTCACGGGGTAAATGGCCTACGGAAGCTGAAGCGGGGCGGGCTACGTCCGCTTTTCCGCCCACTCCCGAGGCGCGTAAATATGTCCCGATCGGAGCACAACGGTAAAGGGTTAATCTAAAATATCTGCACCACTCGGCTAAAGGGTTTCGTGCACACACGCAGAGACAGTGGCATCAGCTTTGCCGTAAACACACTCCACAGGCTTATTTTAATCTAAAATATCTGCACCACTCGGCTAAAAGGTTTCGTGCACACACGCAGAGACAGTGGCATCAGCTTTGCAGTAAACACACTCCACAGGCTTATTTTAACCCTTTACCGTTGTTTGGGTCCTTTTGGACCAATGCCGAGAGCTCGGCTGTCACCCATCTTTACTGTTTCACGAGGAGCTCGAAACTGCGAGTAACTACCCGAAAATTCGGCCACAACAACGAGAGAGACAATAGTTCAAGGTCACGGGGTAAATGGCCTACGGAAGCCGATGCGGGGCGGGCTACGTCCACTTTTCCGCCCACTCCCGAGGCGCGTAAATATGCCCCGATCGGAGCACATCGGTAAAGGGTTAATCTAAAATATCTGCACCACTCAGCTAAAGGGTTTCGTGCACACACGCAGAGACAGTGGCATCAACCTTGCAGTAAACACACTCCACAGGCTTATTTTGACGGTTTGCTGTTGTTTGGGTCCTTTTGGACCAATGCGGAGAGCTCGGCTGTCACCCATTTTTACTGTTTCACGAGGAGCTCGAAACTGCGAGTAACTACCCGAAAATTCGGCCACAACAACGAGAGAGACAATAGTTCAAGGTCACGGGGTAAATGGCCTACGGAAGCTGATGCGGGGCGGGCTACGTCCGCTTTTCCGCCCACTCCCGAGGCGCGTAAATATGTCCCGATCGGAGCACAACGGTAAAGGGTTAATCTAAAATATCTGCACCACTCGGCTAAAGGGTTTCGTGCACACACGCAGAGACAGTGGCATCAGCTTTGCCGTAAACACACTCCACAGGCTTATTTTAATCTAAAATATCTGCACCACTCGGCTAAAAGGTTTCGTGCACACACGCAGAGACAGTGGCATCAGCTTTGCAGTAAACACACTCCACAGGCTTATTTTAACCCTTTACCGTTGTTTGGGTCCTTTTGGACCAATGCCGAGAGCTCGGCTGTCACCCATCTTTACTGTTTCACGAGGAGCTCGAAACTGCGAGCAGCTACCCGAAAATTCGGCCACAACAACGAGAGAGACAATTGTTTAAGGTCACGGGGTGAATGACCTACGGAAGCCGATGCGGGGCGGGCTACGTCCGCTTTTCCGCCCACTCCCGAGGCGCGTAAATATGCCCCGATCGGAGCACAACGGTAAAGGGTTAATGATTTTCTCTTTGTTACATATTCGAAAAATTAAATTAGAACCATTCAAATTGTAAACGTGCTCAATCAGTGAAAGGAGCTTTTTTCCTTTTTTCAAATGTAAGAGACTTGAAACTACATTCTCGCTTTTCTATACACTTATACTAAACCAAGTTGATGTAAAAACCATTAGACAACAACGGCCTAAAGAGTCCTGGGTAGGTGCCTACCTTCAATACTAAACGCCAGGGTTCAGTCAATAGCATTGATAGAAGTAATCAAGTCCTACAGTTTTACACTTTATCTCAGAAACGAGTTACAGAACATCTTACAATATACTGAAAATAAAAAACAGAACATTACCCCTGAAGCACGGAAAACATTTGCCAACTGTACCATACGTCCCTCGATGACAAGGGGAGCAGCTGACTTCAATAGTTCGCTTGATATTGGGTTTCATTTCGTCATGACAGGTGAAACCTTCCCTCTCCAAAACCGCCTGGGCACTCTTCTCCAAACTAAGTTTCGGTACAAATCGGGGTGTAACACACACACTATTTAGGGGTAAATGAAGCACTGTTTTGATACGAGTTTGTGTTTCAGTTTTTGAAATAACATTTAACATACAAAAATCATGATGTATCTCATGGAAGGGGTTCAATGAAGATATTGAGTAATAAATAAGTTTCCTTACATTTTCACGTTAAGTTGGAAATCATGGATATTATCGCAGTCGATAAAGCTGTCAAAAGGAAAAATTTTTTTTAAGTTCATCGGCTATGAAACATAATTGCAGTGTAAAACTAAATCTCACTGGTTACTTTAAATTCAAATTGTTTACCTTTGCCCGGATCGTGAACACCTCTAATAATTCTGCTGTTCGTGACAATGAAAAACACCTACTTCAATTTTATTAATATGCAACAAGATCACATGTGACACATTTGTGTTAAGAGAATTCTCTCACAATTAGCTCCAGAGGAGTGCAATGCACTACATCTATATTTGCATGAATAATGAAATATATAGGGGAAAACTGTCAGGTTTTGTGCTTGGATTATTTTGGCCGGTTTTTCCGTCAGTTGCTCGTTTGGTACGGTCGGCGGGGAAGTGTTTCCTGGCTTCAGAGACCGAGGGTCGCTTGAGTACTCGCATGTAGACAGGAAATCAACAACGGAAAACAACTGCGCTCTCATAGATGACATAGTGGACCTGAAATCGAAAAGCTTGCTGCCATTTATTCCAGACTTCTTCAGCCCGAATAAAGCAAGTTTAAAATAGTTCAATGAAAAAATCTCACCAAAAGTATTTCAAAACGTATACAAGCAAGTTTCATGGTCCAAATCAAAACCTCATTTGAAACTAGCTACTGAAAAGAGTTAAGTAGGAAAGACAGCAAAGCAGCTAAGAGTTAAAAAGCTCCAAAATATAAAAGATTTCAAAACCTGGCATAAAGGAACTAGATAAAAAAGGGTACGAAACGTGAGGAACTACATACAGACGCCAGAAAAAGCCTAGAACCTGAGCAGGAAAATAGTAATTTTTAATGCAAAATTCCAAATATTAAAAAGTAAATGCCCCATGTCCTTTACTGCAGGTCACCAGGGGCGGCACCAAGGGGGGGGGGATGGGGGAAAGTGCCCCCAGTCAGAGCCTCTGCCCCCCAGTTGCCCCCACTCAGCTCCTGAAGTATAGCGTCCTTTCAGGAGTTTTTAAGGCGAAATTCAGCTTTCTGTTTTAAGAAAAGTGTAAAAAGTGTCAAGAGATTGCTAATAAGTAGCTTTTAAACATATTGTCACTTTCCAACTTTTCATGTTATCAGCTAAGGAGAGCAATAGCCAAATAATCCTAGCTTGCATTAAAATCATTTGGGATCTTTGCTTTGATGATGCATTATGGACCAAAATACATCTATCCTGAGACTTAATTTTTTATTAAGAGATTTGCTAAAGCCTCGGAGCTTCCGGGGGCTTCGCCCCCTGGACCCCACCCGGTAAGATTCGCGCTCTATTTCGGACTGAGCGCGAAAATTTTTTGCCCCCCTCCCCCCAACATTTTCTTTTGCCCTCCATTTGCCATACATTGGCTTAGTATATATGACACATTTACTAGGACAAGAAAATAACTGATTAACCTTCTTCGTAGCACAGCTAGAAAAATTGGAACCCCGTAATAGAAATTTAATACAAAGATCGCACATTGTGCGATTGCAGTCATAGTACTACAACTCATTGGTGTTTCTTAGTGCGTTTTGATTGGATGATTCCGATTTCATTAGCTAGATTTAAGAGATTTCCTATAGGTTGTAAAAACAAAATTTTTAGGGAAAATAGCCATCATATGGGGAGGAGCTACGTAAGATGAGATTGATATTGCGAATAGTAGCATAAATATTCATTAATGTCGGATTAAAGTCTTACACAAGTGAGTATTTGCGGCTAAGAGATTTTCTTTCCTGTAGCTAGATACTACTACTTAAGGGGAAACTGTTTTATCTGCTTGTACATAGGGCGAGAAAATAACAATGAAATACATAAGAAAATTAACTCGCCCTAACGTCTAAACATATGACCAATGTTATTTCAATGACCAGCCATCCTTTCGTGTTAACAGCTAGGTGCCGTAAATTTGACAACATTGAAGTAATTGTATCTAGTCTGTAAATCTAGGAAGGCGTCCTTGTCCGTTCACGTATTCCTATAGCAAAAGTGTGTGAAAACGTTAAGGTGAAACAAACGACTTTAAAAATCCAATTTTTCCCCTAAGTGCTGAATTAGGGAAATATATATTTACCAGTAAAACATTAAACATTTTTCTTAAGGAAAAGTGTCTAGAATGTAAATCGGATTCGTCCCATTTGGCCCTATTGTCTTAAGAATAATGTATTTGTGGTTATGGTTAGTAATCAGTGGCGGCGATACAGGGGAAAGAGGGAACACCCCCCCCCCTCCTTCCCATCCCTGGATGTCTCTTTGTCTCCCAAGTTAGGTCAATTAACAACATTTACTTTAATTTAGTTTCTTACATTTCTGATGTCTTGCCGTTTATGAAAGATGCGTTGCTCAAGGATGATAGATTATTACCAAACAAGTACCTGTAACAAATGATTAAGAAATTTTTGTAAAACCGTTAACTACACTACTGGTTTAACATAAAAACAGGAAAATATTTTTCATGAAAATATGACAGTATTCTTCCAACCCATTAAAATATTAAACATTTTTCTTTAGGAAAAGTGTCTAGCATGTGAATTGGATTCGTTCCATTTGGCCCTATTGTCTTAACAATAATGTGTTTGTGGAATTCTTATATTTTTGTTCTTTTGTTGCATGACACTAAAACTTCTACACGAGAAAGAACATTACAGTTTGTAATAACGATCTCATACCATGGAGCTGTTATTTGCATGGAGACAGAATGCTTTGAAACGAGGTTTACGCCGTCAACGCCACCCACTAATCTGTCGTAAAATTCGGTCTTTCGAAGCTCGCGACGTCTATGAAAAAATATCAACTCGGTCGTATATCAAAATCTTAACAAGAATTTACATGTGGTATTTTTTGGAAACGTGAGGAAACGTCTAATCTTGTTGTAAAAAAAATAGACTTTTACGCCTACAGCTTACATGCATTTCATGCCTTCTAGAAGGAAGGACCAACCGAATTCATTTATTTCAATTGAACAGTCGTTTCGAGTGTGATTGCATCCGTTTATAAACTGTTGGCGATACAGACCTACCTATCAAAGCATTGTTCTGCATGATTCACTTGTGTAAGGATAAGTTGCCCTGAATGGGTTGGTGTTTCAGGAATGATATTGAAGCGGCGCCGCAAGGAAAGGAAGGAAATATCTTTGCGGTATTCCTTTCAGTAGGTTTAAAGTATTAGCATAAATTAAAATTTCCGTTGCATCTCCTTCCAAATAACAGCTCCCTGCTAATACATGTTAAAATATCGACCAATTATACATTTTGTGAGAGACTTACGTAGTTTCTACGACTATTCCTGCAAATGTATCGTCAGCAAGAACTTGCAGTTTATTGTAGAATAAGCATCTATTAGACAATGGGAGATTTCACATGAACTTAAAGTAGAGATTATGTTTTTCTTTGTGCTTTAGCAATTCCATATATAACCTATAAAACAATAACAATAATATTTCCATCGGATTATTGTCCAAGAGTTATTTTGTATTTTGTCAAATGAAGTCAAAGTGTTGCAATCTTTAGAAAAACATGGAAATCATTTGATAATTTTTTGTAAATACCAAATGGATGTTTTTAAAGTATGAAATGTCCATTGCCTAGCTGCCTTTCACGCCGTACTTTGAAATTAGAGTATTTTAATGATTAAGTGACACTGGTGAGTACATTGGCCTGGCATCTCACCCCATTGGCGTCGATTTGGAGGTACGGAGGACAATTCCCCACTTTTTTGAGTGGAGGGGACACTAAGGTTTCAGCCTCCATACACACACATACACTTTCTGTGACCGGAGACTTGAAAGCAAGGTTCTACCAAAAAGACTATACTGTAGGTTATGAGAGGTATTTTCTACCGATTACGATCGATTTTCTGTGTGACAAATTCTAAAGGTTTTCTTTGCAAATTCCCCAATTTTCTGTGCGCGCTTACAGTCTCATTGATGATCTTTTTCATTTCATATAAAACGTATTCACATTAATGAATCATCGGTCTCTATAGATAATGTCGATTGTTCGTGTGCATAAGGCAGCGAGTGCGGTTATGAAGGAGCACAAAGGAGCAAATTTTTTAAGAAACTTAAAATGTCCCTTCAGTTTGGTAAACTTTTCCGAGCTCGGCAAGTGAAAAATCGGAAAATCAGATCATCAAGAGACACCGGTACAGGTGCTGTTTTCAGTGGGTTTCTTTTATACTATATTAAATTTTCTCCTATATAATCTCTTGACTTAAAATTTCATCGAAGAGCCTCAGTCCGGTAGGCGTTCAAACATTATGTAGTATCAACGATATTTGGTTGCCGTTCAGTCTCAGACTTACCAATAGGAAATGCATATTCTTCTCAGTAAATTTTCCAAACTTTTCAATTATCCTTACAGGAATGCAAGAAACCACAATTTTCCCCCAATTTTCCCTACAATAAAACCCCAATATTTTCAAATATTTTCGAAAATTTCAGGGCGTTGTGCTTGCCGTAAATTACGTCAATAGTGCAGCGGTGTTCACACATAAAAAGAATCGTAAAATCTGGACGCTTGCTCACCCTTCCTTTCCAGCAAAAAATATTTAGCTATGTCGCTGTAGAACCTTACCAGGACAGGAGAAAAGACTAGACCAGATCCCCCACCCTGAAAATCAAACTGACGCCCGTGTCTGACCAACACGTTTGGAGTATACCAATTTAGGGAGGTGGGACAAGTCCGTGGGACACCGTATGATACATCTGCCACAATCCTTCCATCCTTTCGTGTATCTCATAATGTAAATGGAACTGTTGTTGGTATTTGGAGGGATAAAAATATGAAATAAGTATTAATATTACCTTAGACAACATTTTTAGGGTAACTCTCGTACTGATTTTTAATAACATGGCCATATAGTTTACATGATTATGTGTGACAAAAGTTTCAACTCTTCACAAGGACAGTTTTTGTCTGTAAACAAGTTGTGAAAGAACCGCTTAACTTAGGTACAATGAATTTTCACTAAAGACCGCCTTGGAATACATAGAATATGGTTGTTTTCTTCAAAAAAAAAAAAAAGGAAAACTCTCGTATGCATGCCAGCATTCCAATAGATTTGGTCATGAAAGACAAGAGAAAGATGAAGACATATCTCTTTCTCCCGGTTTTCATTTGACAAATTATTGCACATGTAGTTCTTTAATCGAGGTTTTAGTGTTGGGTCTTCTCAGTTTCTTATGTCATTTATGCCTTCGTTCAGTGCGAGGCGTATGATGCTACAGTGTGATACTTTTCCATGCACTCTAAAAACACCGGGGTTAAATTTAACCAGGATCGGTGTTCTATTTACTCCAACACAATCCTGGTTAACTTTTAACACAAATCCTGGTTAAACTAACACAACTTCTGGTTAAAATAACACAAATTCTTGTTAAAAATAACTAGGATTTGAGTGAGTTTAACCAGGAGTTGCGTTAAAATTTAACCAGGATTATGTTGGAGTAAATAGAACACCGATCCTGGTTAAATTTAACCCCGGTGTTTTTAGAGTGTGTGAACACAATCTTTACAACATGCAAGCATTTATCATCTGCCATGTTTTTACTTTGACTGTTTCATTAGGTGGAACTTTCCACTGTTTTCCCGAATTTACCAACTAAACCGTGTTCCCATATCAATTTCACAATGGTAAAAAAAATCCACAATAATAAGTCTTCTGATCAGAAAGCATGACATTTACAAAACTCTAACAGTACTTAAGAATCGCATTGGTTTCCATATTGTGTAGGCCCGAGGGAATTGCTTAGATAGGAGACTTTGCCACTCACTCGGCTCTGCATATTAAGTGGATAATGTATGACGTCAACTAAGCAAATACAGACACGTGATTTTGAAGTACTCAAATTATTACGACGAGTATATAGAGTGCAAAACGGTTTTCCCAGCCACAACACAAAGTTATTCCATCGATGACGTGAAGTAAATTCAATAAAAAAAATGTTTAGATTGCATTGCTATTGCGGGGATACAGAGCTAAACCTTCCACTGGAAAAGAAATATTGAATTAAGTTTGGATACGGCAGAAGTAATATGTGCCTGCATGCAGGACAATAGCCATCGTTTCCAAGGTGATACTGTGCTGAGCACACTGTGTCAAAACTTAGAACATTATTTGAGCCCACATATCTTCTGTTCTTTCAAAAAAGGAGCCAAGAATTAATGAACGTACGATGTAAATTGTCTGGGTTGATCAGTTAATCGTTAGGTCGTTTAAGTGCGAAGTTTTCTTCCAATTCAGAATGTCTTCGATATAGAAACAAGAGGACTTTGGAAAATGGAATTTGAACGTAACGTTTACCTTGTTTTAGTGATGATGATGTGAGCTCAGCTGTAATTTCTTAATTCCTTCTTTAAGTCCTATGCCTATCACATTGTTCTAATGCTTAAGAGTACTTACAAATTTTCCAAATTCCTAAGTCCGGCGAAGGCATATTTTGGCAGATGAGATATCTGGTTTCTGTGTAAAAAGAGTATTGTCATTTCATGCGTGGCGTTATTGGTATCAAATAAACCATATGGTAAAGTCTTCAGCCTGTTGTTGGACAGATCACTGCAAAAGAAAAGAGATACAGTTTGCTAGATTTAGCTAAACATTTTGTTGCAGTTCCACTTGAACAGTCATTTCATCTACTTCCAAACTGGCAATTTTTTTCAGAGTTCACGACCACCTTTCTTCTGATTTACAGAAAATATGTTTTTCATTCCCTTTTTGTCCTGCGCTCGACTTTGCAAAAGATTCATTCCATAAAAAAGGGTGCAAATAGTTTTGGTTTCTCGTTGACATTGACATTTTCTTACCAAAGACTTTGTAAGAAGATTTACATTTTATCGTCCAATAATAATTTAAGAATCATGCATCTGCTGGTACCTTTCAAACAATATAAACAAAACATTTTTCCTTTTGCATTTGGATTTTTGCTCAAATATACTGTCATATTATATGTTCTTCATTATTACAATCTCGGCATATAATTTCATTTCCTCCTAATACGTTTGGCCTTTAAATGCTTAACTGAGCGAGTGTAGTGGAGCAGGTTTAACCTGTAAACAAAAATTTCGGTGTCCAATGTAATCGTTTACACGTGAACCGTGTTGTGTGTTTCTGCCAAACTTTAACTGTGTGGCTAACAATTCTGTGTTGAAACATTGTACCTTGTCGGTACCTATTTTGTGTCCCATCTAAATGTTGGTTTCGAGTGTGTACAATTGAATAGAGGTTGCAAGATTTCGAGAAACGTGAGGTATTCTTTTTCACATCACTGGGTAAGGGGTCGTGGGGAAAATATGCTGAAAGTATGTAACAGGTCAGAAAGTGTCCCAATATTATTGTCCAGGGTTAGAGCTTAGCTGGGGCAGTAAAACCAAATAAGAACTGCATTTTAGCTCTGACTGGCGTAGAAAAATTGATGAGTAATAGTGGCAAATCCGCATTCTGGATCGTCCTCTCATGAAAGTGATTTGTTCGATAATATATATGAAATCATATGTGACGCTGTGTTGATAATGTGAGCACCAATAAGATTGAACGCATTTACGGAGTGGAAAAAAGTTTCAAAATTTGTAAAAGATTTGAGAAAGTATTGAACTACTTTCAGTTTTTTTGTGTAGGGTAAAATTAACAAAATTTCATCAATAACGAAAAATGGCACCCGATCCAACCCTTTCAACCTTATCCCTTCAAAGCCGTTGAGTTGCAACAAATAAAGCCAAAATACTTACAGTGTAAACGTTATCTGTACATTGCTAAAAAGATCACCAGGCAAAGAAGACAAGTCGTTGTAGGATAGGTAACTGCAAAAGAGGGCGACGTTTTCCAATCAAAATGGATAACAAGTACCTTAGTACAGAGCAAGAGTCACATTTTCATAGGTTTTGTGGAGTCGTACTTAAAAGTAAAGTTTGATTATGAAGATGAATCGATATAAAAAAGTGTCCAGGGAAAGGATTGCGCCTGTTTCAAATTCTAAAGGAGTCTAAACATTCGTTTTGATATTTCTAAAATCTTCGGTTTGTTCCTGAAATAGCGACAAGAGTATTTTCTCTGAAGAAGTAATACATAGGCTACGCACACTAAACCATTTTAATACGTTACACCTGGCGCACCTTTGTTCTCTTAAGTTGACGGCTTGCAATGTGTTGCT
This sequence comes from Holothuria scabra, assembly GCA_037179385.1. NCBI lineage: Eukaryota > Metazoa > Echinodermata > Holothuroidea > Aspidochirotida > Holothuriidae > Holothuria > Holothuria scabra. Next base: position 7,950,992 of record CM074179.1, read on the forward strand.
ATGGAGGGAAATAACCCTCTGATCTCTCTGTAGCAGACGACCAGAACCATCCCCACTGTCTAATCTCTATTGTATTTCAAGATTCAGATAATGCGAGGCCTAAGTGAGAGATATGTGCGTAGTATAAAAGAAGAACAGAGCGAGCAATCTCCATCTCTTCCAGCCAGGGGCGGCGCCAGGATTTCCCCGACAGGGGGGCCAGCATTTCAAGGCCCCGACAAAGGCTTTGATTTAGTTCAGGTGGGACGTGACTTAGCATGCTGAGGCGCGCGTAGCGAGCGGAATTTTTGGCCTTCTTTTCAACAAATACTTAGAAATATTGAGTTTATTTTAAAGACAAAATTTACAATTATTTAAAGAAATTTTGTTTTTGTGAGGACCATTAAAAAGTTGGGATGTTTATTAAGGGATTTGTCCTCCATTTGGGAAAAATCAAAAATGTTATACAGGCGACAGCTGTAAATATTTTGGGGTTACGCATTTAATCGCACTAGGTCTACATACTAAGGCTTCAACTCGAGAATAGGTTGTGCGAATACGGGAGCGTTTCGGCTTGGGAATGGCAGAATTGTCTCCTTTGTCCGAAAAAATGTAATTTTGCCCGAACGAATATCAAAGTGCAGAGCACAGAAATTTTTTGAAAATTAAGAACCTCCAGACAGCAGGAAATGGCCTTTCCCGGGCTCGTACCTAAAAACAAATCAGTCAGTATTTTGAGCTTCCTTTCGCAATAAAATTTTCACTTCATAATATTGTCCCAAAACGAAAAACAATTTGCAAGCGTGCAATGTTCTGTTAAGTAATCTGTTCGACCAAAACATTCTATCTTAGCGGAGCGCCACGATCAGTTGGAGCGTACAGAAAATTGATTAAAAATCTAGCCCCTCAGCCGGAGCAGGCATTTCCCAGTTTCACCTCAATAGAAAAAAACCCAACTTGCTGAGTGATCAGAAAATTACCAGATAAAAGGGTACTGCTGCAATTGATTAGATGTTCTAAATGTTCTTGTCTCTTTGTAGTCCATTGCAACATTAAAAAGATGAGATTTTCTACGTGACTTGCCTAACTCCAGACTATAAATGATTTTTCTTCCTATGTATTTGAAATTTTGTATAAATCACGTTACAAGGGTGGTTTCAAATGAATTTTCAGTCAGACTTATTGGGAGACATTTTCACACCACCGTTTATCATCAGCCTATGTGTAGCTGAAACGGCCTGTCTGATTTTCATTACCGTTACTAGAATTCGGTGAAGGGGCAGGCCAGGTGGCAGAACATTGGGCGCTGTATGCACCTGAACAATCTCTCGTCTGTTTTGTTGCCAGAAAAATGCGGAATTGTGAGTTTCCTTGAAGAATATGGTCTTCTAGGGATCAAAATCACGAAGACCGCCCGGATGACTGAAGTTTATAAGACTCGCATCTTTTATCAGTTTAACGTGGGCATGCAGATGAAGGCTCCTCGAAGAAATTGGGTTTTCTCAACAACATGGGGAAGGGCAGCTTTCTCCGAAGGGGGCATGACCTTGAGGACTGAAGATGGGATGAGGGATAACAGAGCTCGTAAGAAGTGATTGAAACAGATTCAGATAGGAATTAAAATACCGTTACAAACGAATAAAATAGTTCAAAAAGAAAAAAAAAAGTTTTGGTCATCCTTCCAGTTACTTCAGTCCTTTACGTTCATTTTTAGGCCTCCTCGAAGGAAACTGCTGTCCTTCCATGACGGGGGAGGAGATAGGACAAAGTACATGAAATGAGGTTTAACCGAGCAAAGTGATTGAAAATAGGTTTCGAAATGCATTAAAATAGCATTTCAAAACAAAAAAATATGTTCCCCGTCCAATAATTCAGTGCTTGTAGGTTTTTTCTTTTCCTTTTTATTATTTTTTTATTTTTTAAGCCTCCTCGAAGAAATCGCCGACCTTCCCCGGCGGGGGGAGGGGGCAGTGGTCCCCGACGGGGGGGCATGGTCCCCCGGTCCTCCGCTTCCTCTGCTTCCAGCTCCATGCTTAGCGAAAGCAATAAAAACCTTTCACCTGCCGCGTGTCGTTAACTTCCTTGATATCATTTACTCCCTAGACTGTACAGGGACATCTGAGGTATTTCTTTGTTTGCCGCGTTTAAGTCCGCAAGGAGGAGGAGTGCTTTCACTCTTGATCTCAAGCAGGGGATCAGATCTGGATCTGATCCACCCCTCGAGATCAACTTTGTAGTGTGAAAGCTCTCGCACTCAGGATCAGATCCGGAGATTTTGATCCACCCAACCGGGGCAGATCAGAGGGATCAAATAACCGTGTGTGAGAGCTCGGAGGATCAAGGTGGTCCGAGATCAACATGACATCTGGCAATTGGTGTACACGTACAGTGTTTGTACTCGACGTTGTTTACACTTTCAGACAACTACGAGGATAAGGCGGGTTCACTTCGTCACTTCCTGTTTGCTGATCGCTTGATCGGGGCTTGATTCACCGCGGGGGTCAAGTGCGAAAGCAAAACCTTTCATCTCGAGGGGAGGATCTGATCCGGATCTAACCCCCCCCCCCTCCTCGAGATCAGCTCTCAAGTGTGAACGCCGTCTTGGTTACAGATAAACAGCCTATTATTTGTGTGGTCATGCGAGTAGGCATTGCAAAATCAAAGCCATCCTGTGCTCAGTTTTTTCTTTTGTTCCAGAACGTAACGCTGTCCCAGAATTTAACGTTCGAGTCTTGATGCGGACTCGTTTAAGGATGACGACCACCTTTAACGGACCAATAAAATTTACTTTTGCACATCCCCCCTCGGCACTCTGCAACAGTTTTACCTTTGATATGGGGTATGCAACCAAATACGCTTTTGGGGAAAAATCCAGCGTTGGCCACAAGATTTCCATTGAGGCCCCCTCACTGGTGCCGTTTTCAATTCCAAAAAGTACGCAAATTTTGTTGAATTTAAAATTTTACTTCAAAAGTTAGCATCCGACCGTGGCCCCGATTGGCTCTAAGGACAGAGGTCTACATTTTAAAGAATCTTCAAAAGGAAGGGGACTTATCCCATAAACGCCTTCCCGACCTGCATAGACGTACGAGACGGGACAGGGAAGTGAAGGGTGGGGTGAGCAATAGTTTGACATATATAGTGCAAAAGATGTTAGGGGTAAAGTTATTTACAGTCGGGAGTTCGGGTAGTCAAAGGAACAATTTCATTCATTCAGGAGATCTGGAATTTACCCAGGGGTCGCAACGGAACACCATTACCATATTTAAGTCCGTTGTTAAGTTTCTTCCGAAAAGATTCCTAACCATTCAATCTTATAGTAGTACATACATTTCAGTTGGTGACTTTCTGATCACTCAGCAAGTTGCTGATTTTGTTTATTATTGCAAAAAAAGACTGTCAGGGTTATCTTTACGACCCTGAAAACGCAATTTTCGGATAAATAGTTTCTCTGGCAAAATTCTAATTTTTTCGGGTCAAAGTAATTTTTAATCACTCTCTGATCACCTAAAAGTTTGCGAGCTTATACAGAAGTGAGCATTTTATTGTAAACGACAAAAGAACATGCATGGCGACTGCTTAAATGCTTCGTGTAAGTCCATCTGGGGGGTCTGATTTTTCGAAATTTTCTGCACGCCCCGAGCCAACCGATGGTGACCTCCGATTAGATAGCCTTTATGGCAGGATTATGTTTTGTGTACAAGAAAAATACACAAATAATTGCTCCTGTTCGACTATGCCGATCACTGATGCTAATTAATTTCGACTGCTGATATTATGCAAATTTAAGTTTCATTTCAATTATTATCACCACTCCGGAATGCAACTTTCAACACCATATCGGCACGAGGGCATTACCCTTCATTTCGTTACAGGGAGCGGAACACGAAGCGCGAGCTCCTGTGAGTGCGGTGCAGAGGATAAGGCCGGTGGGATCCAGGGTGAAACCGCACACGAATTTAAGGAAAAACGTTTTAGGAGAGGCAAAGTATGTATTTTTCGGTTAACCCAACTGCTAACTGGAAAATCTGAGGAGGTTCATGCCCCCGTAGCGTCGCCGCTGATTGCATCCTTCTTTTAGGTAAAATGTTATCTGAAGAGGAAGATTTCTTTGACGTACTTACAGAAAGAAGGTATCCCTCTCTTTAGATTCGGATCTTTCTTGCATTCCTTTTATATGTTTGCACTACTCTTATTGTTTGCACTACTCTTGTAAGACTGAACACTCCTTAGGATCGTTGAAGCACAAATTTATTTAGTCTTAAACTTAAAACACTGGTATCATCTCAGTTATATTATGGTGTTAAATTTCCTTCAATTGAAGTCCTTTCAATTAGAAAATGTTGCATAAATTCCTCATATCGGCAATGTACAATATCAAAGGGACGTACCATTAGTTTGATACACTGAAAGTACATTACTGAAGTTATATCTTCCTTTAATTTCGTCTGAATGGCAAGCAGCTTCAGCCATAGGAATTGATTGTGATTGGCTGCTTAAAATTTTACGGTACAAATTATTGCTGTTTTACAATACAGTCACGTTTAAATCAATTTAACTAGAATAGCTTTTTAAACCGTGTAAAGTGTGTAGGCCTACTTAACTTTAATCTGTAGATGGACCAATTGTTTTAACATTGGAAGAGTTTCAAATCGATACATGTTGATTGGAAATTTGCAGTCAACACATTTCATGATCTCTCATTGATTAGATTATGGGTTACCTATCAATCAGCTGTTAGTGTTCTTAAAACATTTTTGAATAAACGTTGGAGTTAAGTGCATTGCAAAATGATGTGTCATGAGCCTGAGTGCTTTTGCCGAACACACGTTGTTTCTATACGACAAACGTTACCAACACTGGCTTCTTGACAAAATGTACGAGAATCACAAATTCATGGTTCATTTCTGAAATAACCTCTTTACATTTAAAGTGTTAATAATAAAGTGTTAAAGTATGATACATAATTATACACATGGTATTCCCACCAATTCTACTTACAGCGCCTGTACTCTTCTTAAATCTCCAAAATTGTTTCTTTTTATTGTCTGAAACTTGTTTTGCGATAGTCGTCTGTGGATGGTGACAATGGATCGTTAAAAACAGGAGGTATTTTAATGCACACGTTTATTTTAAACGTATTGGAAATGAGAGTACCTTTGTTAACCATAAGTCGTTTTGATATTGTATTACTAAAAATTAAATCGAAGGGTTAAGCTTTCATAAGAGAAAGTTTGCAATTTGAAATTAACCAAACAATTTGCCATTTTATGGGCAAAATCAAGTAAATCTTTCGTAGTGACTTTTTGGCTTGATAAATATTACTGCAGAGTTGAGGGTGCCTATCTCCTGTCCTCCACTTCAAGCCATCAATTTATCCGGAGTTGTGTAGAGTGCTTTCACTGACGTAACAAGCCCCGCACTTCTGACTGCAAAACTAGTGTAGAACGCAAGCTAGCACTAACCTAAAAGTCTTGGCGTGGTTTACCAATTGTTTCGTCCCGTGAATTGAAAGCACTTTACAGGTTAAGAGAAGTTCTCTGTCAGATATTGCTTCTTGAACAAAATTATGCACTTCAACGACAGTTCGCAATTAATCCAAAACTTACAGGTCTGACAAATAGTACGCGTTCCCAAAACCATTTTCTGGTAGATTATGCATCTTATTTGACGAAAGCACCCTGAAAGCAAAACAATATCATATAGACGCTTTGACTTTTAGTATAATTGACATGTTAAAATATCTCAATTCTTTCTTTCCGAATCTGTTAAACACTTTATATAATGTTACAGCCTTTTTACTTTGCATGAGAAGTAATATTTTAATTTAAGACATGAGGCAATTTGTTTACTCTAACGACCCCAACGCTAGGTGTAAAGCTTCCGCAAAATTAATGAGAGTACTACTAGGTTTGCTCTCTACAGTGCATGATAACAACGGCATACGCTGTATAGAACCAAAATTTTTCAACTTTTACAAAGTACCAAGACTTAAGACATTGGGGAAGACAAGTTTTCATAAGTGCAATCTACATTTATTTGAACCACCTTGCATTTAGTTAGAGTTTTACGGTCAAGTTCACAACCACTTGGTTTAACCAGGAAGGTGTTATTAGATGGAGACACATCGAATCTTTAATTTGTGCTAATCCAATTGGATTGATTCCAAAGTGGACATTAAATCCTTTATTTCTGGATTATTGAACTAAAGGGCGTGGAATTCGTTTGTTTAATACCTTGGCAACCTTATTTATACCTACGGCAACTCCAACAAAAGAGATTATTTGAAACAATGCTTTTATATGTAAGTAGTTGCCGACAAAGAAGTGCAAGATCTCGGCATTTCAAACGACTGGCTATTGCTAATGATCACAATGATCCTGGCTATAGACCAATTCTATGGCAATCCCTTCTTCAGAATATTAAGTCTGCCCCGCCTCTTAGGACTTTCCAAAAAAAGCTCAAGGATGACCTTCTTAAAAGTTACATGTAACTTAGTTGACCTGTGATAAATAAATTGATCTTATACTCCACCCTTTACCTTTTTCTTTTTCTGTTCTTTCTCCTTTCTCTCTCCTCTTTCCCCTTTCTCTTTCTACCTCTTTTGACCTCTTTTTGCTCTTGGATTTATTTTGTTTATCTATATATATATATATTATATATATATATATATATATATATATATATATATATATATATATATATATATATATATATATATATATATATATATATATATATATATATATATATATATTCTTTTCATGGTCAATAGCTTCGATAACAGTTTCCTTCTGTGTTTCTAGTGTCCTTCATATGTTGTTTGTAATATTACATTATGATTATATTGTAACTTTTTTTGACAAACACATGAAAACTAAATTTGAATTGAATTTAATTGAATTGAATTCTGATGACTTGTGCAAATGAGAAAAAGAGGAATAAGACTAGACATTGCTATCGGATTTTCATCAATACTCGCATTCGCTTGCAAGGTCGAAAAGGCACACCCAAATAGAGTAAAATACAGAGGACAAGACAAGTATGTTGTAATCCGCGTCGAAATCGTCAAATTAACTTTCATCTTTAAGCGCCTGGCAATATTAAGGCAAGGGAAAAATTTCCCGATCTGCTGTTCGACACCTAGCAGACGACATACCAGGCTTGAACACCTGCTAATACCTCAGTGTTGAGCCTATTGAATCATAAAGAACAATACACAAAAGAGATTAGTGTCGGCAACTACAACGTGTCAAAGGAAAAGGTTCTCGATGGATCTCCATTTAATAACACCTCCCTGGTTTAACTCAGTCGGCTACGACCTTTTATCCGGTTGTAGCTCACTGCAGCTTGTTCTCCCTACTCTACTGCTTATGCTGAGCACCAAGCACATTGCCAGCAGATTCCGTTTTTATGTCTTCTAAATCTGAGGTATGACCAGGGGGGTGTAATAACACCTCCCTGGTATGACCCTGCCAGGACTCGAACTTTCATGCTTCCGACTGAAAGTATGAAGCTGTAACCACTCGACCATGCAGTCAGTCTGAGCCACCTTGCAAGAGTTGCAAAGCAACTTTAAGGACGTGTTTGTAGACTTGCGACAACCTTGCTCGTCTACTTATTTTGCTTTATGCCTTAAAGGGGACGATTTTGATGGGAAATCCTTCTTTTTCCACGGGACTATTGCCCAAAGAATCAGGGCAACAAAGTGGCACACAATAACATTAAAACTGCAGTCGCCCTAACTCCTGAATAGTGATTAGACTGTTGTGGTAGCAGGCTATGACGGTTCAACGTTTTGGAGTAGAAATTTCTTAGAGAGACTACATGCATTTGACGGCTAGTTCCTCTCGTCGAACCTAGTCATATAGGGCTAACACGTTATGAAAATTTTTACCCAATCGCAGAGGCTGCATCTGTTGGAAGCTGAAAGATTTAGCTTTCCAAATGATCTTCCAACACACGCTGTAATTCGCATTATTATCTTTAAGATGTCATGTGTGCTCGCTTTTTCTAGTGTCCTATTTCTATTCAGCAGCATAGTCGCTTTCTATAAACTATGGCAACTGCACTTTTTAATCCTATTGTGATTTGTTTGGTCGATGCTTCAATTTAGCAGAATTGTCGGCCAAGTCGTTACACTATCGGCAAAGTAATGACGTCCACTTTCAAGGGACAGAATTTTCTAATGTGCTACACATGCTTTGAATGAGTGCAAATGTATGGAACGTCAACAGCCCGACTCGAAACACTCGTTACTCTGTAGTGCAATTTCTGAGTGACACGTTTCATGAACGAACACTTTAAATAATACAATGTGCTTCCCTTTAGTTTTGCATCACAAATAACAATAAAAAAGCTATTTTAACTATTGTTTTGGGAAGGTTACAGTTTGGTAAGTTTGCTAGTTTTAGCGGTAAGTACCTTTAAGAATTTGCGTTGACTAAAACCAATTACTACCATTTGCAGGTAAACACTTCTATAATAAAAATGAAAAGGGGCACCCCTCTTCTTATACCCCTGTCCAAGCCACAAAATCATCAACTTACAGGTGAGAGGTGCGAACTAATGATTTCTTTAAAGAAGAATTATGCAAGGAAAATAAATGAGAGCCGGATGATCTCACTGTAATAAAACTTTGAACGTGACCTTTCCTGTTTTAGTCTATACTTTCCTCCATCTATTCTGTTTTCATCTATCCTAATCACACAGTCTTGAACACTTTATACTTTGCACTCAGCGGAACTACTGTCACAATGCATTTATTGATTAAAAGTTGAATGCTCACACAATTATTCATTTTGATCCAAGCAGCAGCCAGCCAGCAGTTAACCCTCTAAGAGCAAAAACATGACTTTCAGATAAGATAAAAAGGAAAAGCAACAATTTTCTGACGACTTCAAGTAAAGGCTATTGTTTCTCATGAAAACAGGGTTTGAACTCCATTAAAGACTCTGTGCTCAATAGAGCGATTTTGTTTGTAATAGCATTACTTGCAGCAATGATACAGATTAACTTTACCTGGTAAAGGCCTTTTTTCTCAGGTGATATTGGCAAAAATGCCCTATTCAAGCCCAGCAGCATATTACATTTGGAAAGAGGTGGAGCTTAAAACGTTTCCACGGTACATAATATTGGTTTATCATGTCATAGTTACCGAAAACCTAGTGCATTTACAGTCACGCAATATTAAACTGAGAAGCAAATATGAATAATTTACAAGAGAGATTCATTCCGCATCCTTAAAACAAGTTCCGCTGGAATTTCTTCGATTTTATTCCGTGATAGATCTCTAAGCGTTAAAGACGAAAAAGAAGAAAATGAAAATTTTTTCGCAACATCAACTTAATTCCTTGCATTGTTGTTTACTTACAACTTCTTAAAGGGACTTATGGGACAAGATTTCCACAACTTGCTTTATTCTAACTACAACGACTTTGTTTAAAAGAGTCAAAGGACAAATGAAACGTTTCATTATCGAAAGAGTTCCTATGGCCCAAGAAAATAACGTTCTGAAGGACATTGTATCTACTTCTCCAGACATACATCACGGGGATGATTGTATCCTACTTTGGCTGAAAAAGAGTAACTGTACATAAAAGTATTTTGAAGTTCCGGTAGAGACATCAGCTAAAGATGTCTTAAAATTGTAATCTTCTTCTCACAGACAAAATTGTCATTTGTTATAAGTAATCAAATTTGTCGGATTGCATAAAACAATATTTCAAAATGCATTGACATTAACATACTTATCTCTATGTTCTGCTGTAATTTCTCGGTTCCCATTGATATATTGATCAATATTTCTTTACATTTTCCTTAAAACGAAGGCTTTCTTTTCCCCTTGAAACTTTGACAATGCCCGATGCACTAATACCTGACAAAAGTAGCTGAACAATAAGCGTGTTCGATGATTTATTAGGGCACTGGATTGTTTCGAGAACAGTGGAGGGTATACAAACTTTGCTAAGAACAAAGTGAACGGTGCCCTCTTGTTTTTATTCAGTGCGGGAATACAACACTAAGCATACATCAAAGTGTCTTGCCTAACAGAACGAAAAGGAACGTCTTCATCCTACTTTCGGCACGGATTACAGTTCAAATGTTTACACCAAAAAGCAATGTAGGCAGTCCACCCCACAAAACCACAATTGCGATTCTTCCGTAAGTTAAAAAAAAAAATCATTTCACAAATTTTTCACGTAAACTCAAATTTTGGAAAACATTGTTGTAGGTGCAGGATTGGTTTGTTAAGCCGGATGATTTGAAAGTTGTGCGCATGTGCATCGACCCAAAACAAACTACTGAACTCGTTTTTTCTTAAGTTCGTCGGAACGTCACTTGTAGCACCCGCTGGCGTTGTGCAATCTACAGTTTGTATTGACCAATCATCTTATTGACTACGTCCCGATTTATTCAATTCACCAACCATTTTCCCTTTAATGTAGGGTACGAAAGGGCTTGTTTACAACAATAAGGAGGAAGTTACTTACAATCTACCTAAGCCTTCGAATGGGGCGAAGACATTCTGTGCGATATTACAGATTTTGTTGCCTTGAAGTTCTCTGGAGATGAAGGAGATGAGAAACTTTTGTTTAACTTCGTGCCAGGCTGCAATAAATTTCATAGCATAGAGTCAAAGACCAAAAGCAATAGCTTTTTGCTAAAACATTGCACATAAGTAACATTTCTCCTCGCATCTTTCCACAAAACGATCACATTTGCATAATAGTATGAATCTTAATAAAAGTTATTCTCCAAAAAGGTGGACATCAATATCTTTGAAATATACCGTCACCGGGTACTAGAGCGTTTTCTATGAAAGAAAGCAATATTTTTATTGAAAATGTCATTAGCGTCTTTATTATTAATTTTGCGAATAACGTCTTAAAAGAAAACAAATATTGTATTTAACACAAAACCGAGTATGAAAGGGGATGTATCTTTCCTCACAATCCTCTCAGCTTTCTATTGTTGGTAAACAAATTTTCTGATAACCATTCCAAACGGTTGTCAGAGAGATCTCTGCAAAAAGAAAAAAACTTATTCCTTATTTAAATTGGAAATGCCGTCATCTAAATTTCAATTAGTGTATAACAATCTGCCGTAGTATGTGCTCGGTCCTTAAAAATCGTGTGACAATATTTTTCACTATAAAATCAAATTAAAGAGAGTTATTCAGAGGGTTAACATAGAATATTCAAGTCATAAAAGAAGTCTGGTAAAGCAATAAGCGGAAAGGTATGGCATTTTAGCTGTCGTTTCAAAAAGTTTGGGAGACCAAAAAGTGTAAAAATCCCTTTCATTGCTTATAAACATGTTGTCTTACAGTCTTAAGAACGTCTTAAGAACTGAAAAATAAAACCATAGATTGACGCTTAAACGATAATATTTTTATTTCATAACATTATTAATGATATCATTTTACCCCATTTGGGGTAAAATATTTGGTGAAAACTTGTACTTGTATATTTTGGTTAAATATTGGTTTAAAATATTTACCCAACAGTTTAAGAGCACACAAAAAGGTTTTGAAAGAATTTGAAAAAATCATTACTTCTGAAATATTATTTAATGTGATGAACATTATCCCATTTTAAAACATATCCATACTGAAATGATAAATATATTTCAGACACGATTCTTTTACGAAGTCTAACATAAATTTTGAAACTAATTATACACTCTTAGGAAAGCCACAATCCGTTACTACAAGCCAAGAGTTTTGTGCATTTTTTATGTTTCTCATTTCTTTACCTTGCCGCATTACTAGTGTTTTCCCTACCTATATGCGGGAAATATGCCTAGGAACTGTCATTTCCAGAGACCTGGGCATTTTGGACCAATATTTTCTCACGGTAGCGCTGAAAGCATATACTTGAAATTCTGCTGATACTGTGAGGGAACAAACTGTAGCCCTACCATATCAGGCCTCCTTGGTATCTTGTGGTAGGCCTATGTAAGGTACAAAAGCAACACCTTCCATTTGTCCGAAGCTCTTCATGTGATTCTGCATACTTGTAGAATGATAACTTATTTGCCTGCAATTTATTACTGTGTTAAATTTCCGTATGGTTATTCCTAAATAACAGTTCTTAAAATACATAATGTGTCTCCACATTCGTACAAAATTCCGTATAAAGTATGCACCAAGAAGCATATTTTCACATAACAAGAATAAAAAAAAAAACAATCACACCATAAGGGGTGATGCAAACTGTTTAACAAGAAACTTCCTAACTGGCTAAGGATAACCCTGACCCCTTACACTAACCTAAACCCAACCCTAACCCCTTACCCGAACAAAGAATACAATCGATACAAGCAACAGCCAATCAAGAAACACCTTGTTAAACAGTGCCCATCTTCCCCGCCGTAGGAGGGTAACACTCCTCCCACCCCAACCCCAAACATGTAAAACTTAAGTGAAGTTAGATATAACGACACACCAACACGAATTTGTTATATATTGTCACAAAATTCAAATACGGTGCAAGTCCTCGCGTTTAGTTACATTTATTAGACATGCAGACACATATTGCAAATGGGAAGCATCTAAAGCAAATGTAGATTAAAAGATAAAGTCAATAACATGCCAAAAAACTAATGTGTCCTGTTAAATAATAAATGTAAAAACATCAAAGTTTTGACTGTATTGAACCAATATCATTTGAGAAAAGCCGTAGGAAAAGGTTTACTTCAAATACCATACTAATGTTATAATAATTTGCCAGGTTTTTATTTATTGCAGAATCGTCTCAGCTTTAAAAAAGTCGACAAGTGAAATGCAGGCATCATGCACCATGTAAATATTTCGTAACTCAGAAAGATTAACATTACAATTTAATACGAAATTGAACACGTTTTAAAGTTTAAACTTACAATATAATCAGACTAGAAACATTTTTAAAGATCTCTCCGTCTAGATGTTTAATTCGGTTGCCTTGTAAATCTCTAGAGTGAAAAATAGTAAACGTGTGTTATGTATATAGACAGACGGCCTTACTGAATATTTTTACTTTATCATGTTGGTATGAACATGGGATTGTGGAAAAACATGAGATTGTTATTATTAAGTCCAATCAAAGATACTTACAAGCTCGTCAGACGTCTGAGTGATTTGAAACTCCTCTTATCGATGCGTGTAATTCTATTATCCCTCAGATATCTAGAGAAAAGTTTTTAGTGTTTAGCATTGTATAACAACTTGGCTCTTTTAATTAATATCCACATTTTCATGTGCAAGCTTCTTGTTCTCCAGTGTTGTAATCGAGTCACTTTATATTGAGTCTCAGGTTATACTTTGAGTCGCAAGGTGTGCAATCTCGAGTACTTTAGCCATTAAATTCTATTCTAGTCACATTTGACGTGTAAAAACAAATCAATCTTTAAGAATTTTTCTGAAGTTGAATGCCCAGTATCTTAAGGTTAACTGCAAAAATGTGTCGTTTCACTGATGGATTCGGATATCAAGGTCAAAGTATAAATGTCCACTGTTCAAGGCGTGGAATTCTCTAATGGTTAAGCACAAAGTTGACGAAATAGTCCAATGAATAGTGGTCGCATATTGCCGTATGTCTGATAAAATACATTTCTAAACTAAGAGTAGCGGCGCCATTATCAGATGACGTGGCGTCCAGAGGAATTTTGTAGCAGAAAATATCTTGCAGATCACCGGAGATGGCATCCTGAGCCCGTTTGAATTGAACTATATCTGATTATGTATACAACTCCAATCACCCAACAAATAAATGTCGCTTAAATACGTTGAAGTAAATTTACATTTGGGGTCATACAAAGGACGTCAATCCCTATTGAAAATTAGGGAGAAGTTTATGACTTGGCACCTGTCAACTATCTAAGCGGAGCGTGACCATAAGTTGACGGTGAAAAATCACGACCTTTTAGACAGCCTAAAATGGGATTTCCCTGGCCTTTCAGTAATTTTGTCATTAATTTTAGCTTTAGTTTGAAAGAATGTTCATCCCCATTTAATAATTAAACTTGCTAATTTTGCTAGATTTTGGACACTGCATATACCTATACATCATTCTCCCGTCTGTTAGTGTTACTTGGCAAATTAATATATTCCAGATCAGTAACCTGCCAAAATCCTTTCTACGCAGAATTCAACGAGCTACACTCTAAAAAATGATTACCCAACCTGGGCAAAAAATTACCCAACCGTTGGTTCCATATGCCTCCTGACCGGAATTGGGTAAAAAAATGCCCAACTCAGTTGGTTAAGTGTTTTACTCATTAGTTGGGCAAAAGAAATTACCCAACTATTTCACCCAACTAATTTTGCCCAACAATTGGTTAAAATTTGTACCAACACGTTTGTCCAACAGCTGTACTGTTGGGTGCTTGTTTGGATTTCAATATTACCTGATATATAATTATATGATTTGGACAAGACGGAGATTTAACAAAGTACCCTTACACATATACCGTTTGTCCTCCAAGAGTGGTTGTGGCACAAGCGACGATGCACTTAGTAAGTAAACAGTGAGGTGTGTAGTTTAAAGTAACAAACTCTATCGTGAACTTTGTATTTCTTCTCCCATTGATTACGTAGCAATGGAAACTTTTTTTTTGTATGCTCTTTAAGTATTTTCGTTAAGATTTTACTGCTATTCTACCCTTAGCTTTTTAATTACCAAATACAACCTTATTCAACCATGAGATCTTATAATTAACCACTTATGTTACAATAATTATCTGTAAAACTTAACTGATCTTTAACTAATCATCTGATTGGTCAATTACATTTTACCCAACTGTTGGGTACTTTAAAACTTGCCCATCACCTTTTACTAACACCTGGATTTTACCCAACCTTACTTTGCCCCACAATATGGGTACAGTTGTTTACCCATTTGTTGGGCAATAATTTGCCCATGTTGGGCATTTTGTATTTCGCCCAATGCTTTTTACCCAACAGGTTTTAGAGTGTAGAAGAGCAGAAGCCCTGGAGAAAAAGAACAAATCTGGTACCAATCTACGTGTTCCTTTGGCTATTTCAAATCACCCTTCGGTTCGCTCTATTAGACGTGCTACTTAAAAAATGTAGATCCCCTCCGACAGGACCAGTCAACCGGTAAGGTTTTCCCGGAACCTACCATTACTGCCCTCAGATTGAGAAAAAATTTAGCAAACCATTTGGTTCGGGCTTCCAACCGACAAACTCCCACTCCAACAACGACACCCCTGGTACATTTCCCTGTAAACATCCAAGGTGTAATAAATGCCCACTTATTGGCAAAACAACCTCGTCAGCATTTTAGGGCCCAACGGCAATAGCTTCAATGTCAAGAAACGCTTTTCCTGCATTTCTTCCAATGTAGTTTACATTTAAGCTTGTGGGAGTTGTAACTCGTTGTATGTGGGAAGGACCAAGCGCCGCCTGGCGGACCGAGTCACCGAATACTTTAGGTCCACCAAACAGAATCTTCAAGGATATCCGGTCGCTGCACATTTCACCCCCCCCCCCCCGTCTTCAGCTTGTTCAATACAGCACATTACCGTTACGGCAGCCGTAATGTGTCGAGGATCTGACCGTTACCGCCTGAGTGCTGAAAACCTGCGCATCATGAGGCTCGAAACTCTCTCTCCACATGGACGATTACAGGGAAAGGTACCAGGGGTGTCGTTGGGGGAGTTAGTGGGTTGAAAGCCCAAACCAAATGGTTTGTTAAAATTTTCTCAACTCTAGTGGTAGTAATGTGGGGTACCGGGAAAACGCCACGGGTTGAAGGGTCCTGTCGGAGTGACTCTACATTTTTGTAAATAGCGCATATAGTAAGGCGCATCGATGGGTGATATGAAATAACCAAAGGAATGCGTGAACTTGTAAAGGATTTATTCTTCTTTTCCAAAGCTTTTGCTCTGCTGTTTCCTTGAATTCTGCTTGGGACACCAGAGAGGCCCATTAGTAGTCCGATTGGGCGATATTCTACCGAAACCCCAAATTATCCGACAACATCGTGTTGTGTAGTAAATATTAAGTGTCTCAATGATACGTTCGGGGTAGTGGGAGGGGATTTCCTCCGGAAATCCGATGCCTTATGTTTTCACTTCAGGTAACCTTTTTAAGAGAAAGCAAATTTTCGAAATGTTCATTATCTTTGACCATCATTTAATTCAAAAGGTGCATGTAGGGTAGTGTAGCTTCCTTTATTAGACATCAGGAGGGAGTTCACCGATTACATATTATGGACTTGAATGCCGTTCAGAAACAAAGATAAGGTTTGTATCTGCACAAGTAAGAGCGCAAGTTTTGGGAGAAGCTAGAAATAGGTTTGTTGTGAAAATTCGAATTGTCTGGAAACTTTCCTCCTTTTCCAGAAGATAAGTCAAATATTTTCAGCATTTCTTGAACAAACCCTAAATTTTTCGATGTACTGCGCGAGTTCAAATTATTTCATTCCGGTACTAGGAATCCGAAACCGTCAGCTAAAGTTGCTGGACACGTAACGTGATAAAGCTTTCGTCTTGTAATGTATATCATTTTATGATCCATGATGAGTTTGTCAGATAGATTTTTCTATGTGGCAAACAAATGTCTTGAGAAATTCATAATGTGTAAGACTCACAGTTGAAGTTAAACCAGCTATATACTTTATTAGCATTACCTTTTAGCAAAAAAAAGTTTCGAGTGCAAGCTGGGGAAACGCTCAATATTTCGGTGCATCATCACGTCGGGTTTCTCATGGCAGCCTCTTTGAGTATTAGACTAACTTGCCCTACTTAATGAATGGGATACTATAGATCTTGAACTCGTACTCATAGCTCTAACTTACACCAATTATTATAAAAAAAAAAAATCGTTCAAAGTAAAATCACCGCGTGTCTATCTGTTTTAAAGACTGACTACGTCATCCAATGACCTGATTAAAGGTTTGTGCTGTATTGAAAAAGGAGAGGGAAATCCTCACAAAAGCAGAAATATTTTAGAACGCCTTGTGCGCGCGGGTACATCATGTGTCGTATCGACACCGTCATCCATGACGGGCTTGACATACCATGTGGCTCGTTCAAACAGTGATTATCACATGAAATCACCACTCTCTATCAGACTTCCTATCCTGTCATTAGTGAAATGCCCGCATACCTAAAACGGATCGAAGCCCGTGAATATGGGGATTGGGCACTTAAACGGAGTGGCTCGCACAGTTGTCGCATATATTACAAATGGTCATTTCGACGCTATAAAACTATACGAGGGCATGATGCGTAACCACTTAATTTTCCGGTAGGGACGTTAATGTAGGTCTACATCGATATTTTACCCACCCCAACCCAACCCAATCGATTTCGGCTGGCTCACTTTTTCCAACCTGCACGGAAACAGAATTTAAGATCTTGAGATCATTACCAAGCACCAGCGCGTTGATCTTGTACATATCGTGGAACTGTTAATGCACGGCACGCCACACAGCGGAGGTGGTAAAAGTGGCTTTTGGTATACATCATTTTAGACAATGACGTTTTACTATGGCAAAAACTGTCTCACACTAGAGCTCTGTGCCACAATCCTGAATAATGTCTCGAAAGAGGGTTTATTGTCAATTTAACGTGACCTGTAGGTAACAGAAACACCCTTGAATGCTGTGTGTTCCGATGATTAATAATGCATGCAAATGATCGTTTACCTTAAAATCATATTGTTATTATTATATTAAATTATACTCTGTTTGTTTATGTAGGGACAACACGGACCCTTACGTTTTGCACCCTTTCTCATTGTATTGGCTTTAAGTCCAAGGAACTATAGCCTAACTAGTTCTTGTTACCTCAAGAAGACGACATACTGAGTAAACGCTTGCTCGCAAGTAGTCGCAAAAGCTCGCAACTAGTCGCTTAAAGGTGCAACATTTTTAAACATGTATAAAATTCTGAAACATCTTTCGATATTGGTTTGTTAGCTTCCAGCTCTTACTACCAACTGCAAACTTTGCTACCGCCACCAAAATGCCATTATATTGTGAAAGAGGATTTCAAGAACCGTTTTCAAGAATCACAGCTTAAATGATTGACATATTAAACAGAGTAATAATAACTAATACTTACAACTCGTGAAGTCGTTCCAATGGAAAAAAGACGCCATCAGTTACTTCTTCTAATTTATTGGAAGAAATATCTCTGAAATGCAAACGAGTAGGTTGCAAATAATACTAAGCAAGTATAGTATAAAGCTTGTTAACCGGGTCATCAAAACAACTACGGAATTCGTATATACATGGACAGAGCATGTAACACCTACGTCCTATCCGTAGATTGTGGCCACCGACTTAGACAATATGGCCAAGATGGCCGGGGTGAAGCCATAAATCGTCTGATTTGAAGACGACTCTGTAATATTTTGAACATAAGTTAAACTTGAATGGGAAATAATATCACATTCCTGTTATGTGTGCGGTGATCTTGACCTAAACTTGCATTACTTCAAAAATGTTCCAACTTTCTTGCCAAATCTGTCGATTTACTTGGGCAAGTCAAAGCTCTCAGACAAGACCATGGCAGACGGCTACCTTGCTACGCCTTTTCTCATAAGTACGGAAGCGATGTAACGTGCAGTATGCTCTGTCCATGTATAGGAAATCCGTGACAAAAACACAAACACATGAAGACGCAAAAATACCGACGAACAGACCAATACAAACATGGCCTGCATAGGTCTATTCCCAAATTCAAATCCCGGTTCGATCTAGTTCAATTGGTTTCAACTGGATCCAGATGGATTCCAGTTACAAAACCTTAATAGAATATAGAATTTAGAACAATTAACATAGTAGAATATTAGTATAAACACAGCTGTGGCAAACCAGTTCAGCCCAATTGGTTTAAGATGACATTTGTACAAAAACAATTGGAACCAGTTGAACCCAGCTCAATTGGGCACCTAAAGTTCAATTAGAACTTTGTACCGTAGTAGAGAGAGAGAGAGAAAGAGGGTAAATGAATACACCGGACAATACATTTAAAAAGTAGTGACAGTCACGCACCTTTAACAAAGTTAAAGTTTACTACTGCACAAATTTACAGCGAAAATAACGGGCATAGCAAAATGTGCGAATTGCAGTAAAGTTTTCATAGGATGCTAATAATGCACGTAAGTGAAGGTACGGGCCTGAAAGAATTACAGGGCGTTGTTTAAGTTTATAGAGATAATGCATGTGACGTCAGTGCATATCACTAGACGGAAATGATCAAAGGCAGTCGTTGTTTTACCAAAACGCGAATCTTGTTGTTAAATGGATGCTTAGATGGAAAAACAGAGAGATGCGCAACGCAGTGACGTAGGTCCATAAGCCCTATAGACGAATCCGATTAGTGCTTGTTTTTAGGGACCGTAGGCCGCCATTAGTGGGGTCTATCAGCCTAAAATCGTCTTCATTTATTGTTTACATGAATTTCAAACCCTCTTATGAAGTGAAATTGGAGAATTCAAGATACAAATTCGTGTACAGCTATCCATGATAGAGATAAGCAAGGAAATCGAAAGATTTAAAGGTGACGGACTCCAGTTATGGCATCGCTGTCCGGATTCGTGTATACAGGAAGAACGCATACATTAACCACGTAATAAATCACCTTTCCTAACATCATACATGTATACATATGTTTATCCGTATTTAGCCACTAGATTAAGTTGGAATCAAATGCATTATATTTAAGTTGTATAATGTAAAACGGGCAACTGTGAGAGATAAACTACAGCCGTAGCCACACTGCAACGAATTCAGAGCTGCTTATTGCGATCCGATTTTCATGTGTTCCCTCCCCCTTTTTTTCTTAAGTTAGGCTCTTTTCTACCTCTGGTTGGGAAATTTGTCAGTCTGGGGATGTATATGGTTTATATCATAGTTCAAATTTATAATATTTTGTGACGTCACATCGACAAACAGCTTAACCCATAGAAATCCTACAGTATCAGCTTTAGCTGGAAGGAGTGTCCCGTCCCACAATGACAAAATGGATGACACGCAGAAGTCACTCGGGGATGTAAGTGTGTGATTCCATAATTAGTTTTGTACACCCTTCGTGCTGCGAGTGTAACATACTGGGTGTTTTCAAACACAACTGTAAGGAGCGCTTTATTTTATAAGCGTATGGTGACATATTGCTGTTAATAAACCAGGGTAAAGCGGTAGTTCTGTCAGGTTTGGATTATGGATTGTGATTTCGTTAAGGGTAGAATTAAATTAGGGTTAATCCTACGTTAGTGCTACTAGCATTCTGGCACCGTCTTCACCCTCTTCAACTCCAGTGCGGGTTTTAATGTCTAGATCATCATCAGCGGTCTTCATGTACAGTAGCCGGTCATTTTAACCCAGATACCTACAAACTCAATTATAAATTTGGTTGAAAGGACATTGCAATTAACCTTCAAGTTACAACAAAAATTTTTCATAAATGTAGCGTATGCAGTTGTCACAAAACAGTTATAAGATCGTGCACAAAGGCCAAATATACTTAAAGTCGGCCACCCAAACGTTTTTTACGCCTACAGGCCTAGTATAAGAGTATAAGGTTTTGATATATTTTTAATAAAATGACATTTTCAAATTAAATACAAATGACCAAACTGTGGAAGAGTATTACCAATCAGTGAACCATAGACACATTTTATATAACTTTTGCGACTATTTTGAGTCATGTCTGAAACCTCACTTGGGTATCATCGGATAAAGGATAGGCTGGAAAAAAAATTTGCTCTTAATATGGCGCTAAATTTCTATTTTTACAGATTTTGAGCTGTTGTCATGTCAAGAGTTTATCAAGTGGAAGTACAGTTACGACAATTACGTCTGTCTTGACTAGCGCGATTTCGTGGGGGGGGGGGGGGGGGGGCTCCTTCCAGCTATAAGTTTAGGATATCTATGGCTTAACCGGACAACGTGTGTTCGATAAAAGCTGCCTGTCTGTGTGACGTCACGAAAAGTCCCTTAATATTTTATTTCCATTGGCGTATGATGCAAATTCAACATTTATTGTGGTTGGCAAATTACAGGTCCTTTTCAGAGTTAGAATGTTTTTAACAGAAACTCTCAAAATCGGATCGGATTTCGACTCGAAATCATGGTTGGCGTCAAAACGAAAACTGCGTATGATTCGAACTAGCAACCTCACTCCTACAAAGTGCTTGCTTGACGACGAGGCCTGAGAGGACTATGTGGAGAGACGCGTTCAGTACAGTCTAAAAACTGGGTTTATGGTCACATTAAGATTTTATTTGTACTCACTTTAAAATTTCTAAGTATACATTGAAATCCAATGTGTGCATAGTTCTCACGATACGAGCAGGTATAGCTGTCATACGTTTAACAAAAAGTGCACTTTAGGCACATATGCCATCATACCCTCAAATTAATAACCAGTCTTTTGCGTTTTCTTTCAACCAATTTTCTCCTCAAGAGTGCCACTTTACCAGAATGAAATTACATGAGTGGCATGAGAACTTGACGAACTTTGCGTTTCCCTCAGAGAGGTCCTATCTGTATACTTAAAGTATATCTCAAGTCAAAAATGTCAAAAATATATGTTAAACAGCATGAAAAACATTTTCAAACTGTTCAAATCCCATCTTCATAGGACATTCTTGACCCCAGATATAAAATATGTTTGGTTTTTTTTTACTTGGGGTACACTTTAACCCTTTACCGTTGTTTGGGTCCTTTTGGACCCATGCGGAGAGCTCAGCTGTCACCCATCTTTACTGTTTCAACTCGAAACTGCGAGTAGCTACCCGAAAATTCGGCCACAACAACGAGAGAGACAATAGTTTAAGGTCACGGGATTAATGGCCTACGTAAGCCAATTCGGGGCGGGCAACGTCCGCTTTTCCGCCCACTCCCGAGGCGCGCAAATATGCCCCGATCGAAGCACAACGGTAAAGGGTTAAAGGTTAATACAACGACTGAAATACAAAATGAAACAAAGCATCTCATGTCAATGTGAGGAAGTGATTTAACCTCCGCTGCTCACAAATTCACTTTGAAACACAAATCTAGTAATTTCTGTTACTCATATCTCGAGAAAGAGATGTCCGTTTTGAATGGAAACTTCACTAAATTGCGTAGATTTTCCTCTTCTTACACGTATGCCAAGCGTTATTTTTGCTTAAACTTTCCCCTTTAAGTAGCCATCCCTCTGGTAAAATTTTCCGTTATTATAGGATAACATTAGTAGATCAGTTCCATTTTATGTGCTTGTCCTTTTCATTGCTTGGTTTATAGCTTTTCTGCAATGGGTGTGATAAGTATTAAGCAAAACCTATTGAAAAGCTGATGAAGGAAAATTTATACTCACAGACGATCTAAATTTGAAATGTGGCTGAAGGCCCCTTTCTGTATGTCACTGATTTCATTTCCAAACAACTTTCTGCGGACAAGACATTAAAAATTAACTTGCATTCACCATGACTACTTACCGAGCAATATTTAGTGACTGACAGGCTGAAAGGAGTTCTTGTGATCATCATCATAAGGTAAATACGATTCATGGTATAAGATGTAGGGGTCACGGAAGCATTTCAGTTTTGGGGCAGAGGATTATCTCTCCGAAAAATAAACCGACACTGTAACGTAATTGTAACCCCCCCCCCCCCCCATTCCGATTGGTTCTCATAAATCCGAGACGAGCCAGTAGACGCAAAGGCAATAGCTTTATTTCGAGGATTCATTTGCAACAAAATGTTGACTTCCATTAAAAAATGAGCAAACTCTTACTTCATGATAAACACCAGAAAATTTCCCGATTTCCAGCCTTCTGGTGATTATTGACCAGTTGACGATATCGTTATTAACAAACGTTGCTCACCACAAAATGGATTTTGACTGATATATTTCGGCAAACTTAGGAATCTTCCAATTGAGAACGCCATACCAATTCCTCACAGCAGCAGTACCGGGAGAGTGACGATAATCTTTTTGTAGGGGCGTGGAAACACTCCTATTTTCCCTAGGAAGTAACCGATTTAAAGAATACTTGTGGAAGCGAAACAATCTACAAGAAATGTGTGAAGCTTGAACCAACACGAGTCTTAATAAACCCACATGGAAGGTATAAGGATCCAATCTTTATTCGGCAAAATGTTGCCGCAAATTTTGTTATTATGGGTCTAAAAATGCATAAGGTGAACATCTCGGTAGAGTTTGAAAGTAAACTTCTTACTGTCAATCACGAAACGAAACCCTTTTGATCGTTAAACCTAAACATTACTGACTAGGCAATTATTTCCCTGACTTCCTCAATTCAGGACACGAGGACTACATTGAAGCATTGCTTATTTCATCTTGGAAAATACACTTGACCAATCTGCTTACCAAGCAATCAAATCTATTGGTACACATGAACTGAGGCCCTGGAAATCACTGGAAGAGCTTCCTCACTTCTTTAAGTGAATTGTCCACGCCATGGTTATATTTCTTTAAAATTGCATATGATGAAACTTTCCTTCTTACTTTTTTAAACACCGTTCTTCTCTACCTGATTACATCTTTCGGTCTCAGAGAGGGAATGAAGCTTACTGAAAATACAATTGATGACGTCAGATTTCACATCTGATGAACAGATTGACCGTGCCGTAACAGATGTACCAAATGCACAAAAATTGACGTAATATCTGGGGTTAGCTAACAGGCCAGTCAAGTATGTGTTAATTGTTTTTCACAAAACGTGAACACAACCAAAGCATACATCACCTGAAGACACAGATCATGTGAAGCTTTCAGATACTAGTTACACGCCCCCGCACCTCCTTTGATCTACCGTGTGTCTATGTCGCATTTTCAGGAAGAAACGTCACGGCATCACTTTCCCCATGCTGGCCTTCCCCCAGAATTTCAAAGTCTGGTGCCGAAAAGCCCCAATTACAAAAAAGACCAAGCTTGATCATGCGCTGCACAGTGTTATATGCACCCCCTCCCCCCATGGTTATGCCTCCGACCACGTGTTTGGTCTAACTGTAGAGCATTCGCATCTCACGCGGAAGGCCCGGTTCGAACAATTCCCGGGTAGAGTAACACCAAAGACTCTTAAAATTGAAGCTACTGCCGCTATTCGCGATTCTCCGCATAAGCAATGCAGTAGGGGAAAAAAGCAAGTGAGCCACAAATGGAAAAAAGGCCGTGGTCGGCTCGAATCGAACCAATCGGTTGGCAACTGGGCCGTAACACTCCATGTAACTAACTAACCTATGGTAACGGCAAAGTATTGTATAGGATAATAATGAAACAAACATTGGCGAGGTAAAACCGAGGGCAAAAACGATCGGGCGTATCAAACATATTAGATCTAGATATCTCCCACAGATTTAAGTCGTTCCGTTTGAGTCAACCCTTACTCCAAATCCAGATATGGATTGATATTTGGATATATCTGGTTAAATACAGCCTTTATATGGTCATATGAAGCCAGATACAAGGCCAGATTTAGATGCCTTGATATTATATATCAAGTTTTATTTGGCCATATCAAGCCAGATATAACTTGATGAAATGCCTTCCCAGATATGCAAATAAAGTTTTATATGGCCATATCAAGCCAGATATAATTGATGAAATGCCTTCCCAGATATGCAAATAAAGTTGAATATAGCCATACCGAGCCGGATATAACTTGATGAAATACAATTCCATATATGCAAATAAAGTTTTACATGGCCAAATTAAGCCAGATATTACTTGATGAAATGCAATTCCAGATATGCAAATAAAGTTTTACATGGCCATATCAACCCAGACATAATTTGATGAAATGCCTTCCCAGATATGCAAATAAAGTTTTATATGGCCATATCAAGCCAGATATAATTGATGAAATGCCTTCCCAGATATGCAAATAAAGTTGAATATAGCCATACCGAGCCGGATATAACTTGATGAAATACAATTCCATATATGCAAATAAAGTTTTACATGGCCAAATTAAGTCAGATATTACTTGATGAAATGCAATTCCAGATATGCAAATAAAGTTTTACTTGGCCATATTAACCCAGACATAACTTGATGAAATGCCTTCCCAGGTACGCAAATAAAGTTGGATGTGGCCATATTAATACTTTTGGGTTAAATTTGTGTACCCTTCCTACGTAAAGGCCTTCTCTGGAAGCTGAACAAGTATCAGCAAACCAAAATCATAACATTCAAACCATATTCAGCTATATTATACCAAAATATGCAAATTGCTTTCCAATGTGGGCGTGGTCAGGGATTTAGGGCCCTGATTTTTTTTTCTTTTTTTTTTTTTGTCATTAAGGAAGTAAAATGTGATAAATCACGAAAACTTCAACAAAATTTATGTTGGGATATTGCCCCATACGATAATTTAAACCAACAGTGCAGTGTAAACATTTAAAAGTAGGAATTTCAAAGCAGCTTCTTTCTTCACTATTTAGTCATTTAACAACTTCTAATATTAAAGTCAATGTTATACAATGGGTATTAAACTTTTATCAGAGATGTTCAGATAGCCCTTAACATTGTGGCTTCTGTTCTATTCAGCCAGTCTAGAGCAGGACCACGCATGTTTGCCCTTTGGAGGGCGTACTTGTCCTTTCGGGACGTTTAGCCACTTAAGGAAGCAGAACTCCTCCGGGAGTAATCGTTTGGTTTTCTCCCCTTGGCTCTTCGCCAGAGAGTCGAGGGGACTTTTAGAAAAAAGCTGGCTCAGAAGGCTTCTGATACACTTCACACAAAGGTGCACTAATAAATTTTGGTCCAGTCATATATGGTCCAGATATGGACATATATGCACCATACTTGTCTAATTTGTATGGGATCAATACAGTAAATCTTTATATAAACCAAATATGGCACTGCTTTATATAGGATCAATACTGCACACCTTTATATAAACCATATGTGGTATTGCATTATATGGTCCATATCTGTTCCAGGTAAAGACCTGATCCTGGTCTTTATCTGGCCCACGCATGGATTAGATCTGGTTCTGGCACAGATCAAGGTTATATCTGCCCAATTATTTTATCTGGCCCAGATATAAATATCATATCTGCAGCAGATATGGACCAGATATGAAGTTCATACCTG
Organism: Holothuria scabra; assembly: GCA_037179385.1. Taxonomy (NCBI): domain Eukaryota; kingdom Metazoa; phylum Echinodermata; class Holothuroidea; order Aspidochirotida; family Holothuriidae; genus Holothuria; species Holothuria scabra. The sequence continues at coordinate 7,977,031 of CM074179.1, forward strand.
GCCCATATATGGAAATTTCATATCTGGCCAATATCTGGATTTCGAGTAAGGGTATCCGCAACACCTATCACAATCTATCAAAATTGACCGTTTTACAAGAAAATTTCTGATTTACACTTAGTCATTATACAGATGAGCTCAATATCCAAATACATCCATGTCATGGGAGTGACATGGCATATATGTCTAAAGTTATCCTTTGTTTTTACAAGTTCACAAAGTTATCCTTTGTTTTCGATGAAAATCATCTTACTCCAAATCCAGATATGGGCCAGATATGGATTTCATATCTGGAACATATCTGCGGCATATATGGGATTTATATCTGGGCCAGATAAAAAATTGGACAGATATAACCTTGATCTGTGCCAGAACCATATCTATTCCATATATGGGCCAGATAAAATTTTATCTGGATCAGGTCTTTATCTGGAACAGATATGAACCACATAACGCAATACCACATATGGTTTATATAAAGCTATTCCATACTGATCCCATATAAAGCAGTGCCATATCTAGTTTATATAAAGATTTACTGTATTGATCCCATATGAAGGAGACAAATATGGTGCATATATGTCCCATATCTGGACCATACGTGACTGGACCAAAATTTATTAGTGCACTACCTTTGTGTAAAGCGTATCAAAAGCCTTCTGAGCTTTTTTCTAAAAGTCCCCTCGACTCTCTGGCGAAGAGCCATGAGGTGAGAACCAAACATTTACTCCCGAAGCCTTCTGAGCCAGGATAATGTTAAGGGCTATCTGAACATCTTAAACAAAGTTGAATGCACATTGTGTAACATTGACTTAAGTATTTGAAGTTGTTAAATTACTTAATAGTGAAGAAAAAAACTGCTTTGAAATTCCTACTTTTAAATGTTTACACCGCATTGTTGGTTTAAATTATCATATGGTGCAATATCCCAACATAAATTTTGTTGAATGTTTCATGATTTTTCACATATTACTTTCTTAATGACAATAAAAAGAAAATCAGGGCCCTAAATTTCTGACCACGCCCATATTTGAAAGTCATTTGCATATGTTAGTATGATATGGCTCAATATGGTTTGAATGTTCTCATTTTGGTTTGCTGATACTTGTTCATCTTCCAGAGAAGGTCTTTATGTAGGACAGGTATACAAATTAAACCAAAAAGTATTAATATGGCTATGTAAAAGTTAATATGTAATTCTGTCATGTTATTTTAATCAGTTATATCTGGCTTGATATGGCCATATCAAACTTTATTTGTATATCTGGGAAGGCATTTCATCAATTTATATCTGGCTTGATATGGCCATATCAAACTTTATTTGCATATCTGGGAATCTATTTCATCAAGTTATATCTGGCTTGATATGGTCACATAAAAACTTTATTTGCATATCTTGGAATTTATTTCATCAGTTTATATCTGGCTTGATATGGCCATATAAAACTTGATATATTACATCAAGGCATCTAAATCTGGCTGTATATCTGGCTTGATATGGTCATATAAAGGTTTTATTTAACCAGATATATCCAGATATCAATCCATATCTGGATTTGGAGAAAGGGTCCTCAGTATCAATTAATTAAGTGATAATTGACATAGAGTTAACAAAAAATGTCAACATTGTACAATACTCCACATCATCATTTTCGCATACGCAACAAGTTTCGAAAACATCCAAACTTTAAAGAGATTACAGATATTGACCCCTTATTCCAACAGAATTTTCCTTATGAAGTATTACTGCTGCAAAGTGAAACCAAGGCGTTTTGCTGACATGTCACACTACCTTTAACACATTAATTTTGTTTTTGATGTGATAACGGGATCTACACGATATTCAAATGGCTTTTTGATATATAAAGGTAAATTTTCATAAGATTCTTAAGCCATATTTCACGATTCATAACTAATTATTTAAGGTCATTCATAATCTTTAAAATGTTTCGTTGTTCATGAGACTCGTTATTAACAATTGGAAAAATGTTTTACTCATTATAGAAAAAGAGGTACTTTAATAATAATTAGAAAATGTGTTCTAAAATCATAATAGGGAAAAGGGTTCAATGTTTATTACAAATTAAAAGGCATTTTTCAGCTTCAAATGCTTACTGTACCATCTCCAGGCAAAGGGGATACAACCTGTAAAATTTTAAGGGATGATAGGCGAATGTCTTGTCTACAACATATTCATGGCGTTATCATATGTTTTATCTAGATGGGTTAAAACTGGCGTTTCAAAGAAATTAATCAAATATAGTTATATAGGGAAAAGAATTTTGAAGAAGGAACCTAACTCTCATTTATTAACATACAAAGAACCCTTTACGGATTTTTTGAATAGTAAACCTTCTTTTGGATTACGAATAACGCTCCTAATTTTTAATAATGAGAATGGAATATTTTCGTGGATTTTGAAAAAGGATTTTTTTTATTATGAATAGTAAACCCTTTTTTGATTATGAACATTAAGCCTTCAAGCTGTCAAGATAATTATGAACTAGGCACGTTCATCACGTATATGAATAGGAAACATTATGAATAATGTACTCTATTATCATAAATTTTAGTGAACAACGATCCTTATGAATAGTGAACCATATGAATTCAACATTAAAAAAATACTCCAACTTGAAAGTGGACGTCATGACTTTGCCAAGTTTTGAACAATAGAAACTCGTAAACAATAGGCGCTCACTTAACCATGTTATCTCCAACAAAGACGCTTTTTGTCAGTTATTAGAACAAGCAGGTTTTTAAGGACAGAATAAGGTTGTCCATGTGCCAAGGGAGCTAAATCTGTAATCAAACCTTATGAATATCGAGTTGTGTGTTAATCCATGCTTTAAAACTACATCAGGTTAAAACAATTGCACTTCGGCGTGTTAATCTTCTTATCTTTGATGTGTTATCGTGTTAGTAAATAAAGCAAAGCTATAACTTCCCGCTACTATACCTTCGGCTTGACTTGAACAAATAGATTGGAAACTGGGCCGTAAAAACTTCATCTAACATAACCTATTCCTCCACTGTACAAAAATAAGCTATCCACACGTTTAAGTGTTAAATAAGTGTTAAACAAATGTTACACCGTATTTTGGCACAGCTCCTGACGGACTAACAACAAATTCAAAAAATGCGGAGTACCGAAGCTAACAGTAGTGATATTACCCAGCTTGCACTGTACTGAAAGTGTCTTGATTACACATTGGGGTTATGCATACCCACTCTGAAGCAATAAACTGATATTTTGTCTAGATGAGGATGAATTTTAGACAGTATGGGAGCGACTTAAGCAAGTAGGTAAAGAGAATTGTTGCTTGGGGTGATAGGATTAGGTCTTAAGTATAAATATATTACAGAATTACTTTCAAAATGTCAAGTCAGGGTTTAATCATCTTATACTGAGGAAAGTTTGATAACGTAAGCAACCACACGTTTGACATTGGAATCGGTCGAGAAGAAGTATGCCATTACAAACGGTTGAATGCAGCTCTACCTATGAATCATGATGAGGGGTAAACATGAGTGGGATAATTAACAAGGAAGTGGATGCTATCTTCAAAGAAGAGGATGGGAGAACATGGTGTTACATGAGTAACAATACTATTGGTAAGAGATGTAATATTTATTTTTTGTTGATATGTCCTTGCCCTTTTTTCTTTCCGAATAAACTAATGAATTTCAAAAACGATATTTTTTTTATCAGTGACATTAATGCATTTTAAAAGGCTTATTTAATGTTATTTGCTCGTCAGTCAACACTACATTAAAGAAGGATGCTACTTCTACTTACAATTCTATTGCCCCTTTTGGTATGTTCTGAGGAAGTTTAGACAGGTGCAAATCTTCACAATTTACCAGACAAATGTCCGAAAACCATTTGCAGGAACACAACTCACATGCATCTAAAGCAAACCAGACTAAATATTATGCAATCGGTGAGGATAAGACAAAAATGGTAAAACACATGAATATTTTTTCTTCGTAGTTATTTCAGAGCACACCAACGTTATTTTAATGAGCATTCATCTTTAGAGCTAGCAAGCAATCCGTACCACATAATTACGAATCGGCGCATATCAATTTAAATCGGTACATACCAACTTAACTCAACGCGTACCAATTTCAATGAACACTTAGGAATTTAAACTTACACATACCAATTTTATTTGACAAATACCGATTTAAGGGGAAACCGACACCAATGTAATGTAACACATACCATGTAACATATATATACCAAGTTTAGTTGACCTATACCAATTTATATCTAGACATACCTATTTAATTTGACAAACACCAAGTTAAATGAACACACGCCAATTTAAATCGACTTATAATTTAAATTAACTTATATTCGCATTAAAATTGACACATACCAGTTTAGGTCGACATCTACCCATTTGCCTCATTACTTTATTTGAAATACCGCTTTTGCAACCGTCGCAAAACTTTTTGTAATCCGAAAAACCTCTCCTTTTTGTACGCATATAGTCATTGTTGAATGTTAAATGCTTTCATGCTGCTGAGTAGGTTATGTTCACTTGCTATTGGAGAATATATCAATATATATAATATTTGTCTAATTTGGCCGTTAAGGGGTAAAGTAGTTTTTGAAAAGTCGACCTCAGGAGGAAAAAACTTTAGGGCGAAATACAAGTTTCCCCTTAACGTTTCCACAAACTTTCCTGTAGGAATACGTTTACATACAAGGGCGCCCTCTTTAATTTACAAACAAGATACAATTACTTTAATGTTGTCAATTTTACGGACATCTAGCTGTTAACACGAACCGATGGCTGGCTCTGGATATAACGTTATTTACATGTTGAGACGTTAGGGGGAAATTGGTTCTTATGTGTTTAATTATTTTTTCGCTTTATTCGCGGTAATAAAGTGGCACCTTCAATAATTTCCCCCCTTGAGGTGAGAATTGACGTTAAACACTGACGTAGCGAGTTCATATGAATCAGTGAACAAGTCCGGTATTGAATAGGCGCAAGAAGACTTTGGGTTATTTCTTCCTCAGACAGAGGCTATACTGGGAGAGGATATTTTTTTGAAATGGAAAACCTAACCTCAAGCAGAATGCGAACCAGCGAAAATCCGAACCAGCGACCTCCCGCTTACAAAGCTTAAAAAAGAAATATATATATATATATATATATATATATATATATATATATATATATATATATATATATATATATATATATATATATATATATATATATATATATATATATTTCCTTAACGTCTTCAAGAAATAATCGACGATATTTCAATGGCCTGCCATCCGTGTGCGTTAACGAACACGTGTCCGAAAATTCGTCGACTTTGAAGTAATTGCATATGGATTGTGTGTTTAAAAGGACGTTTCCATACATTTTGGTATTCCTATATAAAAAGTGTGTGAAAACGTTACGGGAATCCGTTTTTTCGCCCATTATTTTTCATTTGGTCGACTTTTCAACAACTTTTTTCCCTAAGTGGGGAATTAGTTTCAGGGATTGTTAAATCTGGATATCAAATATGTTTACCAGATAAATCGGTAGGCTTTGTGTCGATTGAAATGGTAAGTGTCGTATCAAACTGGTTTATGTCAATTTAAATAGGTATTTGTCAATTTTAACTGCTTTGTGTCAAATAATACTTGTATATGTAAGTTTAAATCGGTATATATATTAGAAGTAAATCGGTAGATGTCAAATTAAATTGGTATGTGTCAATAAAAATTGGAGTGTCGATTTAAATTGCTGGTGTCAGTTTATTAACGTGTCGATTCCCCATGATATAATACCGATTGCATGCAATATCACTCTAGCTAATTACATATATAAAACAAAACCTTAAATCTATCGCTGCTGTCCAGATGCAAACGTTGAGCGAGAAAGTAAGTAGGCAGGTGTTGGCTTGTACAAACTTATGCGGGGCTCTGGATTAACATTTACCTTACGTGATCCAAAGCTACCTGTCGTGGCGCATTACAAATGGGGAAACTATCTATGCTACTAGCACTAACGTTTAGTCTAGAAAGCTAAGATTTTCTGTGATTATGTAAGTAAATGTTACGTTGGACACCACGTTTGAAAGACTTTAGTTAACATACCGTAACGTCGAGGCTGTAACGTAGTATGATATTGTGTGAATTTGCTACGGGATTGAGGAATGGGTCATTGCTCACGACCGCAGACCTTTTAAATCACATCGTATCACGTTTTGGAACTACTGACCTCCACTTTACCCCACAAATGGCCTGAATATAGCCTGTATAGGCCTATAAAGTATTTTGTCCCAAAGAGTGAGGGTTGCCTCGCCTTTTTTCCTTAATTTTTTTAATCATACTTTTCAATGAGATATTATATTAAACATAATTCTTGCTTTCCAAATAATGCTGATTTTTACGGATCAGAAGTAAAAAAAAAATCGCAATTGTTTAAACTCAATAATCATATCACAAACAAAGAAAGTTTAACATAAATAACATTTTGTAAACACTTACACTGTAAAAAAGTCTTTCCTCTCATTGTCGCAACTATTTATTTGACAAGGGTGGTGATTATTTCTCGAAAAGGGCTAACTTTTCAAAGAAAAATACTGTGTGAAAAATCAAAGTCAATGTTGGATTTTTCACATATTAGGGGCAATATTTCCCGCCTCCTACGGGGATCACCGCAATCGCTAAAAGGTTTTGGCCCGCGCATCCATAGGCTTGGCCGGTTAGACCGAGGCCAACATTTAATTTAGGTCGCGTTAGCTGCAAGCCTTTAAATTCTGGCAGAAGTTCGACAGGAATCTAGGCAACTGTGATGTTCAGTTGCATGGAATTATGCAGTAGACCGTTAAGATAAAGCAGCTGCACTGTGTCTCTTTGGCTTCAGTCTGTTTCGTTAAACTACTTCTTGTACTGCCGTGCTTTGCCCATCAGAGGTCCCAAATTAAATTTCACCTAACGTTTCTGAATTCCGGACCTTGTATGCTTTGATTTTTGTATATCCTGGTAGTAAAAGCGCTATAAATTTTGTTAGATTATTACAGCAGGATTTATTCTTCGCCAAACAACTGAATGTTCAGTTCGATAACGGCAGCTTATAAATCAGATTTTTTAGGATTTTGTAGGGTTTTTTCTTTTTCTTTCCTTGTACGAGAGTCGTTGATACTATGAGGTTGCATTGTTGCTGGGGATAATTTCCATGCATACAATACGGCAACGGAAAGATCGATTCCAGTTTGCCGGATGTGGTGTTCATCAATTGCCCGATAGTAGCATTGCCGTTGCCATATATCAGTGTGAACAAACCTTCATTTTTCTACATAGTGAAATTTTGCCCTTGCCGCATCGTTTGCCGTTACCGGACAAATGAGAACGTGTATAACGTGAAGAAAGGAACTCCAAATCTACTCCAAACTGTTGCCAAATGGCTCTTAGTTTCTTTTACTAACATATGACACACGAAAAGAAGAGACAATTCTTCCAATTTTAAGAACAGGTAAGATCCTCTCAAACGCGCGACGTTAGTTTACCATTTTTGCCCAAACTTCGGGTGCTTTCACTCTCTGTAAGCGATTTATAAGCGTTCTCCCATTTCCCCTACTAAAACAGGCGTAAAATTTTCATAAGTTTGACTGAGGCCAAATACATTACCTATTGCATTAGCTTGGCCCTCAAAGTGTTAAACTTTCCCACCAATGTTATCTCATGACGAATGATATGCTATGAGCCTACTTGAAGAGGCAATGGGACTATACTTAGTCTCCGCACTGCCTCTTGATTTTGAGTAACTTTACCTTTTCCTTTCGGAAACATGCCAGCAATGTTCGTCAAATAGTTGGCAAAAAGTAACAAACCCAGGACGGGTGTTTGTTTCATATTTCCCAAAGATAGAGCAACCTCGTAATCTATATAAAACAAAACACGGCGTTCTTATTGCTTAAAGGACGAAGGCAGTCGTTCCAAAATTATTTTCAATTGAAGCTTATATTTTTATTTCAAGTTTACATCTATGTTACATTTTGACCCATAAAAAAATTTTTTATAGAATTTTAAGGGGAATCTTTAGAAACCACCTAAGATTGTCTACAAAACTCCTACAAAAAATCCTATAGACCTCCTGTATAGAATCATGTAGAGTTTCTTAAGAACGGCTCTAAAGAAACTCTTAAGAAACCCCATAGAGATCCTATAGAAAAATATGCCACTATTGTTAAGAAAATCTAAAGGTTTCTATAGAGAAAGAACCGATGTCTAAAGATATTGGTGGGGATTTTATAAAACTCTGTGGAGGTTCCATAGAAAAAGTACAAATTTCTATGGAGATGACTGGGAGCTTAACGGAATCTCTGTAGCTCTTTAGATTTCTGTAGAGAATGAGAGGATATTCTATGGACGTTTAATACAAATCAGTAATTTTTAACATATGGAAAAGCTCATATTAATTGTTGAACCAATGCTACATACGTAGTGTGGATAGGATTGATTTATGTATGCAAGTTACCTTAAGCTGTTACTCGTTTTAATGTATACTTTTCTAAAGTTCTCCCGACTCTCTGGCAAAGAGCCGTTTGGCGAAATAAAACTATCAAACTGCTTCCCAAGAAATTACGTCTACTAAAGAACAGCACTTAACTTACCACTTTCACTGTCGTTACACCTTTTCCAAAGTCCTCCCGACTTTGTGGCAGAGAGCCGTTTGACGAAACCAAACTATGAAACTGTTTCCCAAGAAAACTACGTACACTAAAGGACTTCCTTCAGACCGTGAAAGACCATGAAAGAAATACATTTTAGACATCAATATTCTTTTCCTGTTTGACGAACAACTTCCTTTTATGCAAAAACTATATCTTGCTACAAATATTAATGACTTAATACTGCTGTAAGCATAAATTTGCATTTTTATGTCAAAATTTTCGTCTCGCTCACCTTACCTCATACCACAAGTAATTTCGGTGAACGAAGAAGGAATTTAAGGGACTTTTGCTCAGTTAAGAAGAATGTTTTGTTTGAAAACTTTTATTAAACATCGTAAAGATCACATAAGGGATTTGAAATACCTTTCATGTTTTTCAATTAATAGATATTCAAATAAGGTGCTCTATAGATAATTTATAGAAATTCAATAGAACTCCTGTGAAAGTAATATAGGAATGTATAAATAAGTTTCTATAGATGTTCTGTAGAGAGTATCGTGTAGGAATTTTTTATACAGAGATTTTTCCACGTATGGAAAACTTCTGTATAAACTTTATAGAACTCTAAAGGGACTGCGAATTTCCATAGAGTGATCCTAGCGATTTTGTAGAAAATCGTTGATTCTATAGATAGACCGGCAGCCCAGGGCCTTGGGAGTAGATGAACTAGGTACCAATAACGAAGTATATCAGCATGAAGCCAGTCACCTGGGATGTTCAGATATGTGAGTCTGCCGTGCACCATCCGTTGCTAGTAGGTCTGGCGGCCATTTTTCAAAATGGCGGCCATGTTTTAGTATTCATCATTATGTTTAATAAAACTTTGCTAGAACCTCCTATCAAAACGTGTAAGGTGTCATACGAAAGAAATCAAATGTCCTATCAAGTGATACCATATATGATGGGTATTTTGCTGAATTAAATTACATTTTGGGGCATAAATTGTAATTTTTAGCTAATTTTTCTCGAAATTTAAATTACATAAATTCACATACTTCTTTATATTTTATACAAATCTTAAGATAATACATTGAAACTTACCTAAAATGTTTCCTATACGTAGGTACTATTGTGTCAAAACAACAAGGTTATTGCTGTAGAGAAAGGAAAGTTACAGTCTTTCAAAGTTAACAATTTGAAATTTCAGGAAATAGAATTTTGTACCTAAAATAGTCTTTCGCCCTGTTCTCAATTCGCATCAGCTCAATTGGTACAACTGATTAACCCCCCCCCCCTCCCCCCAAACAAAAAACAATATTGTACACTTTGGATTTTAAACGTAGCATTCAGGACGGTTGCCGGACAACTCCCAACCGGACAACTGGCACCCGGACGACTCCCACCGGACAATTCGCACAGGGACAATTGCCAACCCGGACAATTCTTATCCCGGACAATTCGCACCCGAACAACTCGCACCCGGACAATTGCAAACCCGGACAATTCCCATTCCGGATAATTCGCACCCGGACAACTCCCACCCGGACAACTCTCACCTGACAATTCCCACCCGGAAAATTGCCAAACATGTTCCACCCGGACAATGAACATGCAGACAATATTTGACCCCGACTAGTACGGGTCCGAACATTCTAGCCCTTTCAAAGTACTGGCTTCCTCATTAGCCGAATGCAGTACATTACGGTAGAGTGACTAGTTCATATGCTCTTTTTTCCCTTCTGATGGATGAGAGATGTTTTTCACCCTTCGCCAAGTTACAAATGTTCACGAATGACGGGAGACCCTGTTAGAGGGCCGGTGAACTCCTTTCTGTAAGGGGTAGATGCGCACTGTTTAACAAGGTGGTTTTTGATTGGCCTTTGTCATTGTATTGTATCGACTGTATTCTATGTTCGGGTTAGGGATTAGGTTAGTGATTAGGGTTATCGTTAAACAGTTAGGTAATTTCTTGTTTGACAGTACACATCGGCCTCCTGAAAGAGGGTACTCAAACTCGGTAATTTTATTGCACTTAACGTGTGGTTAATCTATACCATGCTTTCGGAGGGCATTTTCACCAAGTCACATGTGCTTGTTTTTAACTATACTCTTCCCCCGAATGACTACGCAAAAGTAATAAAGGAGAAAAATCAAGTGCCCAACACTTAAAGGTGCCCCTAGATGAAAGGTTAAATGTTGAGGCTTCAAACTCCAGCAACCAAAACCAAACCAAACAGAAGGCTGAGATTATCAATGCGAAGGGACTGGAGAAATAGGGGGATTTGGATTATTTGCAGGTTTTCAAAGGGCTTTTTGGAACAATGATTTCAAGAATGAAATTTCCGGAATATTAATGCATGGTAAAAATCTCTTGGTTGGAATATCTAGCAAAATGAGTACTAGAACTGCCAAAAAAGTGTCGCAAAAAAGAGTCTGCATCTCCTTTCGCTAAGCTCTTGTCCCATTTTATAATGGCACCCGGCACCGGAAAAGTCACTTTATGTGCCCGCTAAAGTTCATCTTACAAAAGTTGGAAAAATGGCTGTTATTTTATACAGTTGAATTAAGATGATAAAAAAACCTTGAAAATGTTGGGGGATGGGGACCATTTCCTCCGTTGCATGCGACTTAAGGCATTAGTGGTTTATAGTGATATAGTATATATGATATGCGAGATGATCTACGAGAAGTAAATAAAACCCGATTCATGAGGCAGTATATTTAAAAGTGGTGAGCGCGAAGAAAAACAACGATCAGATCAGAGAGTTGCTAGACAATCTCTAGCAACTCCCTGTTGGGACAGAGTTTGAGCCTGTAGTTTTCATTTCCTGAAAGGGATTCGTATGTAGTCGCGCAGACATGACCTTTGCAAAATTAGTGTAGGTTTGTGCATTTTAATAATGGCCTTTACTATGGTTAGTTGACTTCTCTAACGTTGGCATTCAGGAAACGTTCCACAATTTAGTTTAGATTCTAACATTTCCTCTCCTTTGAAATTGAGACCTATCTCGACTTATGTGTGTTCTTAATCTTCCTTGTATTCTTTATATACTTACTAGGTCACTAAATGCTCAAAAAGGTAGATACATTTCAAAGGACATAAAAATATTTCTCACATCAAAAGTTGCCGTTCCTGAAGGTTTCAAAAATAAAGTAAAAAAAATTCATTCATTACATACAATACATTTTGAAACAAATAGTTACAACGTGTTCTTTTCATTCCAAACAATGCTATCTTTTGAGACACAGTGTTCACGTTAAAATTTGCCCCTTTAAAGTTTTGATTCAGCAAGTCCAATTTCAACCAGTTAAACTCGGTATTGGCTTCAGAAAGTAAACAAAAGTAATAGTTCTGTCTTGTTCTTCAATAATTTAGGAGTACTTATGGGGATTATGTCTATATTCCCCTGTCTCATTAGTCCCCGTTCCATCGGTCCCTTAACCCTAACCCTTAACCCTAACTCTAAACCCTAACCGGGGACTAATGAGACGACTAACGTTAAATGGGGGTCCAATGAGGCGGTGGACTATAGAGCGGACCCTCCGTAGTAAAGGCCCCACGCCAACCAGGGTGACACACCTCCCTGCACCAACACTAAAACGCTCCTACTTTAACGATCCTACTACCTTAGTTTTTGCAAATTAAGTCATGCCCGTACGACTACAGAGGTATTTCCTTTCGAGAAACCAAAGGGTCACACTTTCCCAAGTGCCTGTTCTTTCCATAGAGGACATGATATAGAATACTACATTCTGTTTTATAGTTTTCCTTTCAAGTTTGACTTTGCAGGTGTTCAGGGACAAGCCCCTACAAATTAATGTCAAGAATACGGTAGTGTAGTTTTGAAGGTTGCGAAGTGTACGATTTTGAAAAAAAAAAATTAAATATTTTGTGCCCATTTTTAAGTGTACGTTACCAAAGGTATCGCCAGTGAAAATGGCGGATGGGGGTAGGGGGAGAGAATTTTCAATGGTGACTGCTTCTAGAGAAATTTACTGGGGAATTTTTTACCCCGGCCTAGCGGACGAATCGCTAAGCCAAATCCTCGCGGGACTGATCATCTCTTCAAGCTATTTGTCTTTAATATGCCATTGATTCGGTGTAATTCAGTGCCATCTTTTGGGGAAATCATGCTTACTCCAGCGAATGAAACATTTTTTCATCAGATTACAAATTTAAGTTCGTATAAATATCAGTCAATTTGCTGAGAATCATTGGCGGCGATCTGTCTTCGAAAGTGGGGGGATATAGTTGGTGTCGTACTATCTAAGCGGAACGCCACCATTGCTTGGCGCGGAACGTAAAAGGATAGTTTCTGCCAAAAAAAAAAAAACGCACGAGATCACCAAAAGTGGCCCTTTCCGGGTTTTAACGTGATATCACAGCAACTGCCAGAAGCGTATTTCATTAAAAGGTAAAGTGGACTATCGTAAAAAGAATACTTAAGTTAAATTTTCCCGATTGCCATGATAGGGGATTAATTTTCGGAAGCGAGTGAAAAGAAATTCATCAGATCATTAAGCAGCGGCGTAGTTATACTTTTCCGGTCGGGCGCGGGTCACGGGGGCAAGCACCCAAATTTACCGCATTTTTTTCATCGTGAACACTGGATCATTGCTCTGGGGTCGTGATTTGGGGGGCGCGAAGCTTTATTCAGGAAAGTTTTGAAAATGTGGAACTTGTACGGGGGAAAATCTTGGATTCTGGGTTCTCTATGCAAGGACATGGGAAAAGTTCGGTGTAACTGAAGAATCTGTTTTTCTTATTGGCAAGTTTGAGATTGCACAGCTACCGAAGATTGTTGTTGCTACACAGTTTTATCCTACAAATTGAGGCTGTATATCGACATTTTACGGGTCAAGAGCTTATATATGGGAAAATTGGGAATTTAATGATAGAAAATTCATGAAAATAGCACTTTTTTTGTCGACATCACTTGATGATCTGGTGATTTTGCCATTTCCAGAGTTCAGAAAGTTTTACCGAACTGATTTATGGCGGAACACGACTGCAAGGAGTTTAATGAGAAGTTTTGCGCGCGAAGCGCGCCGGCAGTTTTTCACATTTCAAACAAATAATTACAAACACTTAGCTTTCATTGAAGCGAATTAGATTTTTCATTGAAGAAAAAGTAAAAAAAAAAAAAAAAAAACACTATAGCCGGAGTTGACTGATGTCACAAATACCAAATTTCCGAATTTTTCCATCCATATAGAGCCAGGGGGCGATTGCCCACTGTCCTCTGTAGCTTCGCCATTGTCATTGAGTATCATTTATTTCTTTATATTGCATATCTTCTATTCCCATAGTACTCTTTTTTCTAATTTCAAGGCGTGTTGGTGCATATCACAGCATTTCAAGTTTCTTGTAGACACTCTTCGGGCTCTTTATAGTTGTATAATCAATAGATCTGTATTCTTAAAGTAAAAATCACTGCAAGAACCTCCATGGGAGGGTGTGCAAAACTGTCGAGCCACATTCATACGTTGCCTTCTGTTTTTAGAGAAACGGTTTAATGTTATATTTTAAACCGTGGATTTTGTAATCTTTTAACTGTCCGTTCTATTAAAGAAGTTTTCATAATAGCAAATTTTTACGTAGTTCCGAATATGAAGATTGGTTTTTTATGGGGAGGATATAGTGCACAGTATCCCCCATCCAATTTCATGGGGGATATATCCCTCCATCCGCCCAGGATCGTCGCCCATGCTGAGAATCATAGTAGTGTATGGCGACCGGAAACAGCAAAAGGTTTGGTGAATTTTCATTGAGTTGAGTGAGAGATTGAGTTGAGCCAGATCTCGATTCCCAGGTCGAATCATACCAAGGACTCTGGAATATACTGCCGCTGTGTGTGATGCTCCGGATAAACATTGGAATAGGGTAAACAAGCCAGTGAGCCACTACTTGAAAAAAGGACGAGGACGAGGACGAGGCCGGCTCGACTTGCAACAGTAGCTTGGAGACTGGGCCGTAAAACTCCATCTAGCTAATTAACTAACCTACAGGAAGTAAGAAGGGAACAGTTTCACCAAAGCTTTAATACGCACACATTCGTGTATCACGTCTAAAAGCCGAAAAGTTACAATTGCAGTATCCTATCCCGAAAATAGTATAAGGTTGGAGATTTTTCTTGCAAAGACCACGGTGCATATAACTAAGGACACACGTCATTGCTTGCAATTACCCCTTATTAGGTTCAGTAACAATACTAGAAGGCGTAATATACTGAAATATTTTGAAAGTAATTGTACAATGCTGCAATAGACAAAATTTTTATTAGTAAACTTTCTCTAGGGATGAGAATGAATTGCGATAAGAAAATTCTTGACATTTTGAATTAGATAATCATGTTTACCATTATTGAACATTTGCCAAAGTAACATTATAATAAGACAATTAAATATATCCATATAATTTCTCTGATCATGCTGAAATTTGCTTATTTTTTGTCATATTTATTTTTAAAATAAGCTTTATGAAATGGACAACAAGCGCCAACATCGCACCCTTCACGCAGTTCTGCTTATCAACGTATTCACAGTCCTCTGTCTGATACTCCAACTTGCCAGGACCAAAACGCAAAACGCTATATGTTACCGTTGCCGTCGTAATTTGTAAGGTACCATTATTCCCTTCCCAATTTGTGAGCTGAAACATTTCTCGTTATTGGGTGCTAATATGCAGTTTGGTGACATTTTCTGTAACATTGCAAGAAAAAATTACATTATTTTTTCGGTTTGTACACTGAATAACTTTTCTCAACTGCTGAAAAGCTAACCATCCATTTTTACAAAAAACGAACGGTTTGCTTAATCAAACTACGGTTGTAGAAACTCACGATTCTAGCCCTCATTTGCGATACATTAAACCGTATACGGTAGCTAAGATACATTTTCCCGACAGTCAGGTGCGTAGTCAAATCCTACTGTCACGTGCCCGACGCAACTGAAGACGAGTTACTTTATCCCGTGACAGCAGTCAAGGTGGGTTGAACCACATTAAAAAAGTCTTTAATATCACGGTGAGGCTAATTAATTCCGTTGCAATGCAATGCTATTTTCAGACAGCCTGGATTTCGACGAAAGATAGTGTCTTCTAAAGTAGAAATCACATGACGTGGAAACTTGACATGTGTCTTTTCCAGAAATATGTACCGTAACATTATGATACTTTTCCATTTTCGGGCAAATGCTTGAAAGAATTTGGATATTCGACAATTTCGGGCATTGTGTTGCGATTATCTTTGAAATATCGGTCATAGCTTTTTGAGCTAGACGCAAATATTCTACCCACCACACCAAGTATGATTTTGACTTGTGCATCCCCAGGAATTAAAAAAATCCCAATATGAGGTAGAAACATGCCAGATGCTAGGAGAACACTTTAATCCACACCAATGTAGCCAATTTTAGCCACTCCAAATCTGTTAGAAAATTATCCATCCTAAAACCCGACAAGTAAAAAGTCAACTAGATTCCGAAGATATGAAGCTTGTCACAGTCTACCTGAATTTATTCCGGAATTCAGAGTGGGGTACAATTGCGGAATACCCTGCAACTGTTTGAAGAGCGAAATTAAACTCTCCTACAGGTAATCGTTAATTATTAGCTTTCAGGGGGCGAAGCCCCCGGAATCTTTGCCACTTTTGTACTCTGAAAAGTAATATTTTAGCCAAAGTATAGCCGAAATGTAATAAAAGCAACTTTGTTTAATTACTTTTGAAAAATTTATTTTGCGACATTCAGTTATTTGGGGGGGGGGGGCGAACCATGCCCCCCAAATGTCATAAGAAATTATTGGGGGACCAGCCACCCCCCCTCCCGCTTCCGCCGCCTATGTACAGGTGTATGCATGTGCTAAAGGTTTGCCCGAAAATGGCATTGGTACCTTCTATGTGGTAACATTCTGATCAATGTGAATGCTAATTTAATTATTTGCATCAAAGTGAGCATGTTATTGCAAACAAACACTCAAAATAACGACTGCTTAGATTCTATTCACGAGCCTGCAAATGCAATTTCCGGCCATCTGAAAGGTCGCAGTGTTTCAAACTTTTCCTTATGCTCATGCGCTAACTGAAGGTTTGGCTCCGTTTAGTCTTTCGGGTGGAGTTTATATATTTTGGGCAGAAAAATCTCCTTCCCCAACTGGAAATGCTCCTATACGCCTATGATCTTGCTCCACGTAAATTTCTTATATAAAAATCAACAACCCTACTAGGATTCTGAATAATGGTAAATATGGTCATTTACCTCCCTCACAAGTGAACCCAGTTACTGATGAGAAGAAAATTAGTGTTGGAGGACACCTGACTACTGTAGGTTATACTTCTACACCGTAGAACTGAAAACTTTTGATTTGATAAGCAAAGTTTTCCTTATGACAGTTCAGTGCCGGACTCAGCGTGTCAATATTTCTTTGCAGAGCAATTCATTGTTTGGGTCATTAAAACCAAAAAATGACTTCAATTGATGTTAAATGTTACATCAGATTGCATATGAGGGTACTTAAATATTCAAAATTGCCTTAGACCCCTCCCCCATAGATCCCCCCCCCCCCTCAGATCCTGTGCAATCAAAGCGCAGTAACATACGGGGGTTTCGCCCCTGAACCTCCGCGGCGCACGAACTAGGCCTGAATACGGGCCTGAGTTTGGTAAAGCAAACAGACCTTTTTTAATTGACTAAAGGATAATTCTCTAAAAGGGCTTTAAGGTATCTAAATTCGTTTTCAATTTCCAATTGTAACATATTTAAGATACCCCAGTTATATGAATGTAAAACAGTACAATCTGATAAAATAGCAGTTTAAACCTTTCTTGAAGGAAATAACTTTTACCCTAAATAAAAGTTAAGCCTACATTTTAAGTCACATAGTATAGTGTGATTTGTGGGATGAGTTTTCCTGCACATCTTTCAGGAAATGGCATGATTGAGAGCCATTCGTGGCGGAGATTCGTACGTAGGAGTGGAACTATTCGGTGGGAATCGTCCCGGTGGGAATTGTCGGGGTTGTCAATTGTCCGGAGTGGGAATTGTCCCGGTGCGAGTTGTCCGGGTGCGAATTGTCCGAGTTGCCAATTGTCCGGGTTGGCGATTGTCCGGGTGCGAGTTGTCCGGAATGGGAATTGTCCGGGTTCGCAATTGTACGGGTGCGAATTGTCCGGGTGCGAGTTGTCCGGAATGGGAATTGTCCGGGTTGGCAATTGTCCGGTGGCAGTTGTCCGGTCACGTTCAGGACTGTGATTAAAAGATACATGCTTGTGTTGATTTTCAGACATCCTGTATCAAATCCAAGATGGCCACAAGTGATCAATGCACGTTTGGTCCATTTTTCTTGAATTTCAGCATTTAATGCTCATTTTCGATTAGAACAACTGCGATATTTCGTGTAATGGCACCAGAACATACAACCGAGGACAACGGCACCCTTATTTATACACAAAACTTGTAAACCAAGATGGCGGCTAGGGGTCAATGTACTATTTTCTCCTTATATCTATCTTTGATTAAGAATTTTCGATCAAGAAAGAAAGAAATTTTTGTGCACTAGGATGCAATCTTTAGCAGTCCTTAACTTCGTTAAGTACATTTTGGATCTATTCTAAGGTGGTACTTAACGGTCATTTGATTTAGGCACTCCCACCACTCCACCATCCCACCCCTTAGTTCGACAAGTACCATACAGGGGCATTACTAGCTAAACCATGTACATTGCTCACTTCCACGGCTTTCGAATACATTCGTAGGGTTTGGACAAAATATGTGCAATTAAAGGATAAATCCGACATGAACAGGATACAGTGTTAACTAATTTCACTATGTACTTATATATAATGTTTTTGTGCCAAGATGGTGGCTAGGGGTCAATGCACTTCTTACTATTTCTCTCACATTCCTATATTTGTGTGGAAATTCCCTATCAAGAAAGCAATAACCACCTGCCACATAGTGCAATATAGCCTATGCAATCTATAACATAAACCTTGTTATAGTAACAAATTTTATCCATTTCAAGATGATGGTAATAGGTCAATGAACTTAATCCATGTTCTCGTGGCATTAGTTCATAATAGGGGCAGTACTAGCCTAACCAAGTTAATATCCATTGTGATGGTTTTCAGAGTCTTTCACTGTATTTACATGGATATATTTGACATTAGCAGGGTATTGGAGATACAGCCTAAAGTACAGTCACATTTTCTTTGAGTACATGACTTCTGTTCCAAGACGGCGGTCTCAGGTCAATGTACTTAGTTGAGGAGTAGAATAGGCCACCAGACTACAAATTTGACAAACTGTAAAAACAATCCTTCCTCGAATGATTTTATCAGTTACTTACCTTTCTCTAGTTTAGTGTAATGAAATTGAAACAGGCGGGTTTCATTTACTGTACTCTATCACGTGAAGTCGCCATTCTGAATTTCAAAATGGCAGACCATTTTCCTTTTCCTAACAGTTATACATGTTGCAATATAAGTTTCAATCTTTTTATCACGGCATTTGACCAATTGATGGATAAACTTGTAGGCTATAGAAGGTTGAACATTTCCAATTTCTCTTGGACGCCATTTGGGGTCCCAGACTGTTAGATGACCTAGAGCTGAATGTACAGAAGTGAAACCTTCCGGAGAACTATAGAATTAATGAAGAGGCTGGTTCCATATTTACTTTTATTATTATGATTTCGCAAAATATTATTTCTGCGGTAAACAGGGGTCCACATATGGTAATGCGCTACGTAACACAATTTAGAAAATCTAAATCGTCCGCCAAAAGAATGTAAGCCTGATGGTTTCTTCCACAGTTATGCAGTTAGGTTTGGTTTAATCCGAGGCATGTTTTCAAACAATTATATGAGCTTTTTAATGCCCTTTGAAGCTAGGGATGTCTTGCTTGTCGTTTCCATTACTATATTATAGACATAATTTGTCCAAATTTTGACTTTAAATGCAAATGTGATTCTTACAATTTCACTATATGACTTTCCATTCTTACCTTTTACCTAGAAAGTACAGATTTGGTGGTATTCCTGGTGTTTAAAATCATTATTTTGAGTCATTAAACTTAATAGAACTTACAGTGTGCTGACGCACCATTTCATATTCATTTTACTACGTTTGCATTTGATCTTGTTATATCAAGTTGTTGTATCCATCATCTAATATTAATATCATTATCCAGGCTTGATCAAAAAGAGACTTTTTCGTGCCTTGAAGTTCGGATGCCATTTTATAATTGCATAGAAAACTTTTACGTTAACCTTTCTTTCCTATAAATATTTCATTCACTGTGACTGTAGTGATAAACTTTTGGGTTTAAATTTAACTCATTTCACTTCACTTCACTTCATTCAACGTGATATAAGTACTAAGTCAAAATTTGACTCTCCAAGTTTTGACATTAAAAGTCATTGTTTTTAATTGTAATTCCTTATTAAGACCTGAAACTCACAAATATGACTTATGCCTTTAATTAGTGGCCTACTATTAAGGTGAAATTAAATTGAAAGACTAACATTGTAATCTGGTTACTTTTCCTAATATTTAATTATTTGACTTTAAGTGCTACAAATTCAGCTTTTGACTTTTACTCTTTATATATGGAAATTAAAAAAGTATCCTGAAGGTTCATTATTTTAACTTCAGGTTTCTTCAGTGGTTATTGTAATCGTTACAGTCTCTTGTATCTCTATTGTAACTTTGAACCTGAAGTGGAATACACTTAGGATTACATTTCACAATATCAAAAAAAAAGGTAAAGCTATCAAATTTGTTTGTAACACTTTGACTTTGAAAGTCGGTTATTTGGATTTCAAGATTGTTAATATGTAACTAACAACTTCTAAGTTTGCTTCAAAAAGCCAAAACGGTTAGCCAAATATGGCCATGACTGTCGAAGTAAAACTTTACTTCAGAGTTAGAAAAATCAAATTAAAATAGGTAAATATATAGTGCAGGTACAACATTGAAACTCCCATTTTTAACTTAGATATCCTAAAACGTAAGATGAAAATGTGACATTCATGACGCTAAAAGGTATAATAAAGGTATCACAACTAGAAATCATAAGACATTAAGCAAAATGTTCCTTTCTAAGTTATTATAATGGCCTGGAAGTAATACTTTATAAATCACGTGTTCCTTTTTGTGAGTTTAATATTTTTGTGGTTAAACAAATGACTTCAATGTTAAGTGAGCAAGTTGGATTACTTAAAACTGCCACTCTTAATGTGTAAATTATAAGACATAAAGTAAAATAAATGTGTTATTTAAAGCGCGAATTTCCCTAAATCACTAAAAAAAATTTTTCTCTTATTGGATCAGAAAACATTCTTACGTTAAAAGAAGCACTCATTTAAAAAAGCAAGGGGGTTTTATTACCAACCCTAGCTAAAGGTGTATGATATAAAATTGAAACTGTCAATTTTTAAGTGAAACGAGTGAAGATATTGACATTCAAATTCAAATAACATCCTATTAACTTAAAATAATGAGATCAAATAACTATTCTGAAAAGATGTTTCTAAAGATAACTTAAGCAGCCACAGGAACAAGATATTCTTAGTCATCATATTATGAAGTTAACTTAAAAGTGGAAATTAAAACTAAGACAGGAATACTTTCTGTGTAAAAATAATGAGTGTTTAAACACCAATAATGACATAAAAACCACCCTGAATCTGTACTTACTATATAAAGGTTAAGATATCATGCAAAAGTCAAGTTACAAAATGTGAGTAACCACACTTGCTGTAAAGGCAAAATCAGGAAAAACCAGGTTTTTAATATAGTTTTGACAAAACATTGATGGGTTCCCATGGCATTTATCAAGCCCATAGATGTTTCTCCCTCAATATAGTAACGGTAACGACAGATTAGGTCTCTAATATAGATGCAGAAATGTCTAACATCTTTAGATTCAAAAGGCATGTAATGACCTCTAGGGATTGTTTTAGAACATGTTTCTATTTGCTCGTAGTATTTTAATAGTATTAAACCACCTACCATTAGGTTGCCATATTTTGAAGGGCGATTTGGGTTTTCGCAATTGAAGTAACTAGCTCATTTCCATGTGTGAACCTATGCTTATTGTTAGACATTATACTTTACGGAATCATCATAAGAAAAGTAATAATGAAACCCTTCTTTTCAGCAATGTTCATGATTCTCCGGAAGTTTTCACTTGTGTGTATTTATCTCTAGCCCATATAACAGTTCAAGTTTAATTGAAAATCTTCAATGTTCTGTATAAGCTAATCTACCTCAAACTTGGTCAAATGTTGTGATAAAAAGATTGAAACTAACATTGTAACATGTATCTCTATTCAGAAAATATAAAAAAGTCTTTTATTTTGACATTTGAAATGGCTACTTCACATGACAGGGTACAGTAAATAATGAAACCCGACTATTTAAAATTAATCACACCAAACTAGAGAAAATAAAATGACTGATAAAATCGTTTGGAAAAGGATCGTTTTTAAAGTATGTCAAATTCGTACTCTGGTGGCCTGTTCTACTCATTAAATGAGTACATTGACCTCAGACCGCCATCTTGGAACAGAAGTCAAGTACTCAAAGAAAATGTGACTGTACTTTAGGATGTATCTCCAGTACTGGTAAAAGTTACCCTGCTAATGTCAGATACATCCATGTAAATACAATGAATGTTTCTTAAAACCCATAGTCAAATTTGTACTCTGGTGGCCTGTTCTACTCCAAATGAGTACATTGACCTCAGACCGCCATCTTGGAACAGAAGTCAAGTACTCAAAGAAAATGTGACTGTACTGTAGAATGTATCTCCAGTACTGGTAAAAGTTACCCTGCTAATGTCAGATATATCCATGTAAATACAATGAATGTTTCTGGAAAGCCATAGTCAAATTTGTACTCTGGTGGCCCGTTCTACTCCTTAAATGAGTACATTGACCTCAGACAGCCATCTTGGAACAGATGTCATGTACTCAAAGAAAATGTGACTGTACTTTAGGATGTATCTCCAGTACTGGTAAAAGTTACCCTGCTAATGTCGAATATATCCATGTAAATACAATGAAAGTTTCTGGAAACCATCGCAATGGAATATGAATTTGGTAAGGCTAGTACTGCCCCTATTATGAACTAATGCCATGAGAACATGGGTTTAGTTCATTGACCTATTACCATCATCTTGAAATCGATATAATTTGTTACTGTAACAAGGTTTAGACATGTTATAGATTGCATAGGCTATATTGCACCATGTGGCAGGTGGTTACTGCTTTCTTGATAGGGAATTTCCACACAAATATAGGAATGTGAGAGGAATAGTAGAAAGTGCATTGACCCCTAGTCACCATCTTGGCTCAGAAACATTATATATAAGCACATAGTGAAATTAATAAACACTGTATCCTGTTCATATCGGATTTATCCTGTAATTGCCCATATTTAGTCCAAACCCTACGAATGTATTCGAAAGCCGTGGAAGTGAGCAATGTAAATGGTTTAGCTAGAAATGCCCCTGTATGGTACTTGTCGAACTAAGGGGTGGGATGGTGGAGTGGTGGGAGTGCCTAAATCAATTGACCGTTAAGTGCCACCTTAGAATAGATCCAAAATGTACTTAACGAAGTTAATGACTGCTAAAGATTGCATCCTAGTGCACAAAAGTACGAGTGGTCATTTCTTTCTTGATCGAAAATTCTGAATCAAAGATAGATATAAGGAGGAAAATAGTACATTGACCCCTAGCCGCCATCTTACAAGCTATGTGTATAAAAAAGTCCGTTGTCCTCGGTTGTATCTTCTGGTGCCATTTCACCAAATATCGCAGTTGTTCTTATTGAAAATGAGCATTTAATGCTGGAATTCAAGAAAAATGGACCAAAAGTGCATTGATCACTTGTGGCCATCTTGGATTTGATACAAGATGTCTGAAAATCAACACAAGCATGTATCTTGTAATCACAGTCCTGAATGCTATGTTTAAAACCCAAAGTGTACAATATTTTTTTTTTGGGGGGGGGGGGGGCCTAATCAGTTGTACCAATTGAGCTGATGCGAATTGAGAACAGGGCGAAAGACTATTTTAGATACAAAATTCTATTTCCTGAAACTTCAAAATTGTTAACTTTGAAAGACTGTAACTTTCGTTTCTAAACAGCAATAACCTTGTTGTTTTGACACAATAGTACCTACGTATAGGAAACATTTTTAGGTAAGTTTCAATGTATTATCTAAAGATTTGTAAAAAATATAAGGGAATATGTAAATTAATGTAATTTAAATTTCAGGAAGAATTGGCTAAAAATTACACTTTTTGCCCTAAAATGTAATTTCATTCAGCACAATACCCATCATATATGGTATCACTTCATAGGACATTTAATTGTCTTTCATATGACACCTTACACGTTTTGATAGGAGGTTCTAGCAAAATTTTATTATCAAACATAATGATGCCTACTAAAACATGGCCGCCATTTTGAAAAATGGGCGCCAGACCTACTAGCAACGGATGGTGCACGGCAGACTCACATATCTGAACATCCCAGGTGACTGGCTTCATGCTAATATACTTCGTTATTGGTACCTAGTTCATCTACCCCAAGGCCCAGGGTTGCCGGTCTAAGAGTTCTACAGAGCTCTATACCTTTCTATAGAATTTTATAGAAAACTTCTGTATAGTTATGCATTGCCCGCGGTATTTTACGCCTCTCGTTAAAGGTGATTACAGGGATGGACTTGAAACGTTTTGTCTAGATGGCACTATATACCATATTCGTGTTAATGTGTAGTTACCTTTGAACTACATCGTCAATTTAATGCATTGTCACTCTTAATTGCTGAAGTTGACACAACGTAATGGTCTATTTTATTTTTAACCTACAAACACTTTTCAGTGGGGAATTTTCAACCTACATCAACTTTCACACACACGGTACACATACAAGAGAATTCGATCATATCTGAGACACGTTTATACAGTCAAACATCACCCTACTAGCCTTAAAATTGTTCATTCATAATCCTTGTCCACCAGGTGTAATGATGTTTCACTGCAAACACAACTTAGTTAAGCAATGCCCTTAATCGACCAATCTCATTAGTCAACAATATTGACTAATATTTTACCCAGTTGAATTACTTCCTAACATGTCAAATATTAAGGCTTCTTGACTACAGTTTGACTGATATTCTTGAGTCCGGTTAACGCTTAATCTCATATCATCACGAATTAGTCAGATGAGTGACTAAAGTAGTTAGTCAACTCAGACACCGCGAAACTAATTGGTGGTTACAGTGTGCGAGCCTTCATTCTTTCATTAATTACGTTCTGGTGGAATGTGCTTGACAAAAATGTAATAAAGAAGCGTCTTTTGTCCAGCAGGTACGTTTGAGCAAAAGTGAAATAAAAGTCGGTTCTTATGATTTTTAATCCATCTTTAGGAAGTAACAGAAGCTAGGAAAATGTAAACTAAAGTCTCTTTCATCCTTCAGGCCATTACATAAACGAAATATACATTAACGTATCTTTCCTCGCTATAAATTTCCAAACATAGTAGAAAATCCGTCAGGTCTTTTCGAACAGTTGTTAAAAGTTAAATAGTTGTTAAAAGTTAAATTGTCTTGCTTCTAATAACCCTGTCGAAATTTTAATACATTGTGATGCATTCTAAAGAAATGAGAGTGCAGATGCGCACTGTTTGGCAAGATCCTTTTCGATTGGCTGCTGAATTTTTATTTAATCGAGTATATTCTTTCTGGGTGTTAGGGATTAGGTTAGGAATTAAGACTATCGTTAGCCACTTAGGGAATTTCTTCTAAACAGTGCGCATCACC
Organism: Holothuria scabra; assembly: GCA_037179385.1. Lineage (NCBI taxonomy): Eukaryota > Metazoa > Echinodermata > Holothuroidea > Aspidochirotida > Holothuriidae > Holothuria > Holothuria scabra. The sequence goes on from CM074179.1 coordinate 8,002,500, forward strand.
CCTAAATGAAACCTGCTGAAGCGCCTTGTTTAAAGAGGAATTTCTTGATTGACTATTGCCATTGTTTTGCCATTGTATTGGATTAGGTAAGGGATTAGCTCAATCGTTAGCCAAGTAGGAAATTTCTTGTTGGCAACAGAATAAGCGAGGTAATACTAATGTTAACACTCATACACATAGCAACTCTCATGTCTCTCTATCAATGACGTGCTGAAGAATGTCAGAAAACGTTTCGTGATCTGTGACAAGTAATAAAATAATGTACAGTTGTCAAAATGAGAGGTAAAACTCTCCAGAATCAAAAGCTTTAGACAAAACAACTTTTGCAACATCCTCTTTGTGCAAAACTTTGCTTTCAACTAACCCCTCAACATCCTTACAACAATACTGATTGTTTTTTAGTTTAGCTAGTTATTATTAACTAACCGTGCATTTGCTTACTTAAAATTACTCATGACAGCTGCTTACACCTACATTGCAGGCTCTTTCACTTTCTCCATGTGACTGAGTAATCAAAACACTTTAAGTACCAATTTTGAGTATGAGGCAATTTGACAAGCAAACAATTGAAAGAGGCATTGATTTGTATCCATGGAATTAAATTGGATAGTTCGAGAAGTCAAGAACAGCGAGGTGAAAGTTCATTCTCTTTCGGAACGAGCCAGTTGCTAATGACACACGATACATCATTACACACTATAATCATCACGTTATTTCCAAAAGATCAAGTAAAGAAAATAAAACTCTCCAACTTTGATTTCAATAAAAGCCCATGATAAACTTGAAAAACATTGACCAAATATGTGTTGCCGATGTTCTTTTTGTTCAAAATAGTAGAATAATTAATACATTTTGTGATTGCTGCAACGAGTAGTCTTTTACTTTCGAGAGCATTTTGCAGTTTTTTCAAGCAGCCTATTATTAAGTTCATGCAGACGTTATGCTCCTGAAAAAGATATTATATCGATAAAAGTTTTCTCGTTATTGCTATTCAGAAAATTCTTTATTCAGGCACAACATCATTTTGTGTACAAAAATATTTAGTGCCTCAATGTATGTTTGAGGTATTAGAGGGCGACTATCCCCTAGAACCCGGTACCTTGGTTTATCACCCCAAGTGTTGTATTTTTAGAAGAAAGCTAAATGATATTTGATTATCATCAAATGTCAAAGTGTGCAAGGTACGGTACCAGCCAAAATTATTTAACATGCACGGGGACTTCACTAGTTACATATAATGGACTTGCATTCCCCTCAGGGAAAATTGTGAACTGTGTAACAGGCTTTGCATCTACATGCGGGAAGGACAGTTTGGGCTAGGTTAGGTTAGTTTAGGTTAGGTTAGGTTAGGTTAGGTTAGGTTAGGTTAGGTTAGGTTAGGTTAGGTTAGGTTAGGTTAGGTTAGGTTAGGTTAGGTTAGGTTAGGTTAGGTAAGGTTAGGTTAAATTAGATAAAGTCGGGTTCGATGTAGTTTTACGGCCCAGTTTCTAACCAACTGGTTCAAGTCTAGCCGTCCACCGCCTTTTTCCAGTTGTGCCTCACTGGCTTTTTTTCCGTATTCCATAACTTATGCTGATCACCGAGCACAATTGCAGTAGCTTCCGTTTTTAAAGTCTTCGGTATATTACCCGGCCATGATTCGAACTCCCGACCACTTGACCATACAGTTCGGGAGGGGCTAGGAACAAGTTAGGTTGGAGAATGATAATTGTTTTGTATGAGAGCTGTGGGCGTTTTTTCATTTTTTAACATAACTCAAACATGTTTGAGAATTTCTTAAGCAAATACCAAATTTACTCTACGCGCTCCCCTTGTCCAAACTGCTTCATTGTTTCGAAAAGCACTTCTGGTGCAGCAACTTCAGATTTATGGATCCTTACCAGGATATATCTGCCCAGTTTGTCGTGTATACTTTCCGACAGGTCCTTTGGTGAATCAACGCTTCGATGTACTATATTGCAAATAAATTTTTCGCAAAATTTCGGCATTTTTCGCGAGTAGGACTCACACATTGAAAGATTAACAAACAATACATACCTTATCATTATAACCTTATTAGACCTGTTAAAATTAACTTTTAGAAGGAAAGTTTTCAATTTAAAGGCAAGGAAACCCTTAAATTTGGCTACTTAGTCAATCAGTCAGTCAGTATGTTAGTCAATCAGTCAGTTAGTCAGTCAGTCAGTCATTCAGTCAAGTAAACCACCTGGAGTTTCATGTAGCAGACTCGTTAAGTTCTGGAATAACATGATGACTGGATGAATGGGATACTTGATTTATTTCAAAGTCTTGTTTTCCTCTTTATCATGACCGACTGCATGGTCAAATGGTTAAAGCATCCGACGTGCAGTTGGGAGGTGTTTAGGGGTGTTTAATGATTAGCTCAACTGAAACAAGTCTCAACCGGCCTGTTTAAACCATGCCAACACTTCAACAACAATCTACGGTTATTATATGACTGTGACTGTCAATTTACTGCTCAATGCTCCATGGCTTATTGCAATAGGATGCAGATATCCTCACAAGAAAATTTTTCCATGGGGGCACCATGATTCACATCGACATCTCGCAAAACAAAGTGGTTATCACATTGTGTCAGTGCTGACTGCAAACAAAACTTCGCCATTCACTATCACCCATTCCCGCCTGTCGTTAGTGAAAATACCCTTGCAGCGGCGGAGCTGCCATATAGTCAGGGGGCGGACGCCCCCCCCCCCCTCGACGGACCAAATTCGTCTGTCAGTGCCCTTTAGGGGCTTTCAACATACTTTACTCTTGCACCATTTTTGGCAAAAGACAAAATATAATAGCGGTTTTTTAAGGCCCAGATAACAAAATGCTCAAACAGCCACCAATAACTATCTGCACTTCATGCTTTATACGCACTAATGAATGTTGTCGCTGTGCTAAGTTCATTGCTTTCACACCAAGCGTGATTATAAGCTTACAAAATACACTGACTGACATTGAATTAACCCTTCCGGCTATTAAACGATGTTGCAAAGGGCGCAGCAATAATTGTAGCGCAAATAGCCCTCTTGTTGACGGGGATAATTGTCAACATAGACAATAAAAAGACATTTTTCGAAATCATTTGACGAGAACTATAGGTTAAAATAAAATTAAACTGTTATCATAGTGGCAATGGTTAAAGAGTTTTAATGAGCAGTTTTCATTTTGTTTTCCTTCAAGTGACCATTATCATAATAAATGGCTATTTCTGACACTGCACGGTAATCCCATGAAAATGCTTTTTTCTATACTTCCATGGTTTAAAATGCCAGAAAATTGCATAAATAGCTTAAGTTAAGGTTACTTTTATTTATTATGAATTTGGTATCTAGAAGGCAAAGCAGAACTCTTGTCTTGGTTATTTCTTTTAATGAACTCAATTAATGGCTATTTCAGAGCAGTCGCAAGATGTAAATTACCTCAGTTAATGTTTCTTCGTGTACTTATCTTGATTTCCAGGTGCCAAAATGTACACCTAGCGGTGATTAATTTCCATAACTTTTTCCCTCTGTAAGATTGCTTGCTATTTAGCGCTAGCAAATTAAATCTTTATCTTCAAAAAGTAGCCCATTATTACATTAAAATCTTAAATCGAGACCTGACAATAACACACAAAATATAATGACTGCCTCCATACTAGAATGTGGAAGAAAAGGATAGAAACATGCGCGTCCGCAGGCAGTGGCAAAGGGGGAACTTTCCCTCCCCTGGAAAATAAATTAAAAAAAATAACGGAAAAACGAAGAAAACATAAAGAAAAAGACGAAGAAAAATTAATATCAATATTTCTACACAGCTCATTCAGTGTTTTCTCTATTTATATGCGGTAAATAGGCTTGGAATAGGCTGGAAATGTCACTTCCAGCAATCTGAGCGGCATTTTGGGCCAAAATTTACTTGCACTCCGCGCCAACTCATGGTAACACGGAGCGTTTCCCCTACAAGAATTTAGTCCCCCTCCCCCCGAATTTTCGTCAGCAGAGGCCCATGGATAGAAAATTTTAACATGCTTTATTAGAAAACTTGCTAAGGAGAAATGTCACATCAGTCTCCTACCAGAAGAAAATCAAAATAATGGAAAATCTGAGAAGCCGTGGCTTCGATCATGCGGAGGCTCAAGGTATTTACTCCTTCGAAGCGTCCTGGAGACTATTTTCGCCCCCCTCTGACCGAAACTTCTCGCTCCGCCTCTGTACCCTTGCACCCAGTATCTGAAACAAGCTCCACGCATGCTCATAAAATTGCAAGGATAATAAGAAAACGATTTGTGGTGTCATTCTTATCTTGTCTGTAAGTCTTTCCATTGATTTATTATGTGAAACCATAGACTCAGGAGACACAGAGTAATCAGCCTCTAAGTTAGAGCAAACGTTGGTACTTTCATCACTTTTATTATAGCCAAGTGTTGGTAAAGAAACCATGTATATATTAAATATTTTTAACAGTATTTTGCGCCGCTGCGCACGGCTTAACAAGAAATGTCCTACCTGGCTAACGATAGAGCTAAACCCTAACCTATTCGCTAACTCTAACAAAGAATAGAATCGATACAATCAATAATTCATGACAACAGACAACCACAGAAATCTTTTTTAAATAGTAAGAATCATTCTTGCTCGAGAAAAACTGACTATATTGAGTGATAATCATCATTTCAATGTTGTTTCCACCGTGCAAAAACGATTGTAAAAATATGACAACGTTATAATCATATAGTTAATGAATGAACATCTATGTATTCGAAACACTGTATATATTGCATATATTGAATTAGAGTAACAAACAAAAAACCTGTAAACATAGTTAGTCAGTACATTTCATGCTCAACTAAAATGTGAAATGTGCAGATACTTCATTTGATAGAATAAAAAATATTTGATGTATGCTTCTGAGATGTTCATATATAATGATGGTCGTAATCATGATCATAATTTAACTTTTCAGTTTATTTTTGATACAAATAACGAAACCAACTCAGTATAAAAAGAAAGAATAGACTGAGATCCATTTCATTATAATGGGAAAAACGAATTAAATGAAAACCATGAGAAAACTGAAGCCACATTGTAGCTGTGTCATTCTTGGAATATGCCGAATGATAGTACCTAATTAATCGTTATCAACTTTACATAAACAGTTTGCTTTTATGATATAGGCTGGCTACTCATCACGCTGTTGCAAAAAAAAAAAACATTTTTTCCGTACTTACGTCTGGACATACATACATTACAGCATACGACTCTTGCCAAGTCCGTTTGGGAGTGCTCCTAACGTCTGACTCCATGGAACTTGTGAAAAAAAGAATGACAAGCTAAGACCTCAATTACTAATTAAAAATTATCAGGTCATTTCTCCTCAAATATAGAAATTCCTGTGATTGTGTTCATAAACTTTCTAATCATGCGGTACTTGACATTATGAAGGTGAACGTTACCCGGTCTTTGTCATACTTAAAACATATATCACTTGAAGTAAACCATAAGTACTTTCTTTTTTCATTTTGAGATATAGAAGAACCTCTCAAACTTCTCTTTTGTGGAAGACAATGATTAAGTACTCAAGTAAAAAACCCTAAAGAAGACCCTGCCATTTTAATGCAAACAAAAAAATCTAAATATTGACGTTTGGGACACCTCAGTTAAATTAATAATTAAATTTCGAAAAGAAGGAGGGTACACAATAAATGTCGAAAGTAAAATGAACACTTAAATGTTTGTGCAATATGATCGCAGTCCTCATTAAACTATTAGCAACAAGTAGCGACATCAAATAAACGTAAAGATTTGAAAGCTATAAATTAGCAGGATTAAAGACTAACAAAGAAAGCTATAAATTAGCATGATTCAAGACTAACAAAGACAATTTGAAACAGAAAGACATGAACGTCATTTAGGGTCACCAGAAGTCAGTCTAAGATGGTCAAATCCGTGTGAAACCGATCCCCAAAGAAGGTAACAGTGAGGGATCTCATACTTGCCGTGTGCTTTGAGCATACCTAAGGAATGAGCCCTCTAATTTTCGGTCGAGGTCAAGGGCCAATGGGATCACCAGGGGTAAAAGTGTGGTGTGAAAATATTGTTTAAATAATATCTCAAGGTGCGAAGCTTTGACAGATTTCATATTTGGTATGTTGATGCACAATGATGAAGTACAGAGTTCTCTTGCTTTGCTGGACATCAAAGGTCATCTGGGGTATGAGTCAAAGTCTCAAAACAATGTGAACAAAATGTCTCAAATTTGGAGTCTTGGATCATAGAAGGTGGTTGCAATGTAGTGAGCAGAACCCTATTTTTTGGTAGTAAGAGGTCATATGGGGTCTTGCCGAGTCTAAACCTTCATATGAACATGATTTACGCAATATCTCAATGTTGGAACCTTGGATAAATTTCATGCATTCTATGGGAATACTTTATGAAGCAATGACAATTTCGAAAAATTAAAAAGCAGAGTTTTTTCAAGCAAGAAATCAGCAAGCCTTTTACTTTCTGGTTTATTTGTAACAAAATAACTGGGTGACTTTAATTTCTAGTTTGCAAAACTATAAGTTGAACAAGCACTTGCATTTTCCTTCGTACTTTTTACTGAAACTGAGTAAACATTCTCGTGTCCTACAAAGCAACAGGGTTGTTGCTCCCAAGGAAAATCGACCGACCGAGTGTTTAGATCATCCGATTTGTAGCTGGTAGGTCCAAGTACTTTCACCAAAAACAGAAGGATTCTTTCATTCAGCATGACATCTGTTGGTCATACCTGTCCTGAGATATCGCGTTTAAAAGATTTTTGGTTCGTGGTTTCTTTTGGCCTGAAATGACATTCGACCTCCCTAAAAACATTAGGGTACTTCCTCTAAATATTACCAGCCATAAACCATATGAAGTGTCGGACGTTAGTATTTTGAGTTGATGATGATAGTGATGACGATGGCGATGGCGATGGCGATGGCGATGGCGATGGCGATGGCGATGGTGATGGCGATGGCGATGGCGATGGCGATGGCGATGGCGATGGCGGCGGCGGCGGCGGCGGTGGTGGTGATAGTTATGACCAGCCAACCAATATCCCAGATTATATTTTGCATCAATTAATTACATGCATGATCAGTTTTAATTAAACGTTATATTTTGCAGGAAAATATTTTAAATTTTTATGTCACTTTTTTACTTTTTATATATCCAATCGGGTTGGGAAGACATTATAAATTCCTATTGGAAATATTAATTCGGTTGTAATGGGATTAATTGACGGTGTATGGGAAGACTCAAAACCCCATAACCTGTTTTCCAAGGGTGATTCATAGATGGACTATTGCTGAGATATTATGGCGATCAGATCTTCAGTCCTCGACAAAAATGCATGGGACAAACCCCGCTCCCCGTATCAATGTTGAAGTTTCAAGACGTATTGGGCCGCAACATTGAATGGGGGAGTGGTGGATGGTGATCCGTTCATTGCTTGGTTTGCTTGTCAAGTTTGACGCAAACCTGTACAAGGGCAAATGAATTTCCATTTTTTTTTCTTTTTTTGTTTTGTTTTGTTTTAAGTGCTTAACAACAAGCTGATTGCGATTTTATTTTTCAAATTACAGAGTAAACATGAACAGTTGAACTCGACAGACCAGATTAGCGGTCGGGCACTCGAATAGGGATTTGTTTCCTCAAGTTGTTCATATGAGGTTGGGGAAGGGGATAAATACTCTTGCTGGTGAGCGATTTCGTTTACTTCCAAAATAAAATGAACTGTTATGGGGAGTAACACAGAAATTTGGCCATCTTGTTTTTCGTGTTAGGGAGTGGGGGTAATTTATATCACGATATGCCCAACGGTTAACCGGTTAACCACAAAATTCTAATTTTTCGCGTAATTAAACATTGAATGACGATTCAAACTACAATGTTTTTAAAAACGAAATTATATGGAAGCATTTGAGGTAATGAACATGACATTTTACTCAAAGATTTCACGAAATTGAAACCTTACGGCTATCCATTTTTACACAGTTAAAGTTTCCTGTAAAAACAGAGATTTTTTATTTGCACGATTGACCAAACACAGCAATAGTGTGGAGATCAATGGTTAATCGTGGTGGGGTCAAAGGTAAATCGTGGTGCTATTTAAAAACTCTGAGAAATAGCAGTGAAGAATTCTACATTGGGATAATGAATCAATTTTACATTATTAAGCCCACCGTCGGGCTTTCTGTAGCAGTTCAGTTTCAAAAATTTGAAAGGCTTGTAATTTATCCAGTATATCTGTTCTCCCCTTCCCCTGAAGGCTGTTTGGATCTTTCACCCTCTCCAAATATCTATGGTTTAAAAGCTTTCTCCCCCCCCCCCCTTCTCTACCCTGTTCAGCAACTGATCTTCTGAATAGATTAAAGACAAATATTAACTACGTAAACCACCCATGGGTACCTTATTTTGATCACTCCCCAGCCCTAATTAGAAAGACCGGATACGGACAGAAGTTCGTAGATAATGCTAAATAAGTAACACTTCTATCCCATGAAATATTTAAAAGCCGCTTTTATTGTGTTCTCATTCAGCAATTGTTCTTCAAGATACACAACTTTCATCCACCAATTAACATATGCGTTGTCCAAGACCGAAATCTTCTCTACATACCTTTTAACAGGCTTCCGACAACCCTCGACAAAAATATATGGGACAAACCCCGCTCCCCGTATCAATGTTTAAGTTTCAGGATGCATTTGGGTGCCGCAACATTGAATGGGGAAGTGGGGGATGATGATCCGTTCCTTGCTTGGTTTGCTAGCTTTGTCTCATCACTTGTCAAGGATTATCATTGCATTGATATAATGTATGCTGGTTAACTAATGATTTATCCTTTACTTCTCCTTTATCTTTACGTCTACTTGATACAAGACTTCATAATTGTTGACTGGTGCCAAAAGCACCGTAGCTCATGGTTTGCCCCCAAACGACCTATTTGGCAACCATTTTGATGTTCAGATTTCTAATTGTATGGAATATTCACGGCTATCTTGATATTTTGTGAAGTTTAAGCTCCAGAGACGGTTTAATTTGTTGTATGGTTTGGTAGGGTTTGTTGGGTGGACTTGATTGGGGTGTGTTGGGATTTGTAGGGTGGGTTTGGTTAGTTTTTTTTTTTTTTTTTTTTTTTTTGATAAGTTAGGTTGGGTGTTGTTAAATGCAAAAAGAAGGCAAACAAGAGATACCAATTAATACGTTTGACGCCAGTTTGAATAAAGGTGTGCTTTATTTATAGAGTCCTTTCCCTGTGCCCAGTATCCGGGATCATGCTTTTGCTTTATCAAGAACGCCGCGCACACACGTCTGGGACAAGAGGGTGATCCTGCTAGATACACTTAAGTGAGCACCATCATCGGTTAGCGCGAAGCGTGCACAACATTTTGAAAACCGATACTCAAAAAGTCTGGAATGGCTTCAGTTTTTCGAGATTTGGATAAAATTTGAGTAATTATCATTTTGAGCTTTCTTTAAAACAAAAGGTAAATGAGCAAATTGATCAGAAATTACGAGATTAAAGATAAATTGATCAGAAATTACGAGATTAAAGATAAATTGATCAGAAATTTCGAGATTAAAGATAAATTGATCAGAAATTTCGAGATTAAAGATAAATTGATCAGAAATTTCGAGATTAAAGATAAATTGATCAGAAATTACGAGATTAAAGATAAATTGATCAGAAATTACGAGATTAAAGATAAATTGATCAGAAATTTCGAGATTAAAGATAAATTGATCAGAAATTTCGAGATTAAAGATAAATTGATCAGAAATTACGAGATTAAAGATAAATTGATCAGAAATTTCGAGATTAAAGATAAATTGATCAGAAATTACGAGATTAAAGATAAATTTTCGGGAAACCTTTGGGTACTAGCTGATACTCATTGAATGCGTTAGGATGTAGTGCTCGTGAGCTCATATTACCATTTTGTGTACGTTATTACTTTAACTGTCAAAGTGCGGCGTAACCATCGTTGGTTCGTAGAGCTTCTGATACTTTTCGGCCAAAGAGCAGCAGAAATGGCATTTTCAAACCCGTTTCAATTGACTTTTTTGCGTTTTTACCTCATATCACTTCTACAAATAAATTTCGCTATATATTGCACTAAGTTTATCATTTGACGGGGTAAAATGGAATTTGTGGGAAATTTAATTTCTCCTAATAGTATCAATTTGCATACACTTGTACACTTTCCCGTCTGCAGGTAAAATTATACTTCGGAAATATCCCAAAACGTTTTTCAGTATGAATATTCTTTCGATTTTATATCAAATAATGCAAAACGAAGACGTAAAGGTGCGGAATACTCTAATTGTTTACAGTTGAATTGTTTTGTTCCTTTGTTTTCTTCTGTTTGTCTGGTTTTTCTTTTAAGAAGCGTCCGACTGTGTATCAAATTTTTGCAAAATGTTGGTACCTTACATGATAACTTCACAGTATTTTAGGATAAATTTCGACTTGAGCTAATTGGTTGGAAACTGAACCGTACAACTCTAACTACTGTAAACATCACATTGCACCCAATATATACTTCGTAATGAATTGCTGTTATATGTGTGTTGGAAAGAAGCGGTCTATAACATATGAAGGTGGAGCCATAATTTGGCATTTAAATTTTTCTACACGACCCAAAGGACCAAAAATTTGTGATGAGTTTCATTTTTTTTGTTCAGCTTAGAACAGATTTGGTGAACATGCGTGCCGAACCTTGATAGAGCCTGTTTCTTTTCAAATCTTATGCGCACGTAAATTTCTTCTATTTTGTGGTGTATATTGTATATATATGTAAAAGAATACCAGAAATTTCTAAGGGCAATTGCCCCCGTTGTGCACGACCTTGATCACCACATCCTATCTCCCAACACTTTGAAACAAATCACAGTATTTTCTGGTGTGCTCCAGGATTAAGGGGTGTGTTGACTTACACCAATGCCGACATGTGCTGTATTTTGCGGACAACAAAATATATTGACCCATATCTCAGTACAAAAAGATGCAATTTTAGGACTTTTTTTTGCATGAATTTCCGCTATTTACCCGGCGATAACGAATTTTGCGTAACCAAAGCGCGGCGGCAGATTTCGCGTCAGGTGTGATCGCACCTTATCACGAATGGTAGTCATGAAAAGGAAACACTGACAAATATTCTCGTCAAATGAAGATATGTGTGAATGCGACAGTTGCATGCATGCATTGATGAATATGAACAAAGATATAAATGATGAATAAATGTAAAGTTGTAAGGGAGCGAAAGCCGATTTGCGAGCAAGAAAGGTTTGTGTTTGTCATCTTATTGATTGACATGGTTAGGTATATTCCTATACGAACAGCTTTCTCAAGCTAAAATTATAACGATGATTGTTTGGCACCTTTTTATTTTATTTTAAAGACGAGCTAACTCTCCAATGTAGAATGATCATTGATAACCTTACACCAGCGCTCTATCTTATTGACGATGCATCCAAGAAAAGTTGTATTAATCAGGTTATCAACACTGAAAAGTAACGACTAAGAAAGAATGATAACGTTACATTACTTTCAATGTTTCTATAAACAAAACTCAGGAATAGGAAAAAAAAGTTGTTTTTTTTTTTTTTTTTGTTACAATTTCTTCAAGTTATACGTCCATTATTTTATTCTGGTAGTTACAACAATTTATATGAAAATTTATAAAGTTTCTTTTTACATATTTACAATTTCTTAAAAGTTACAGGATATTTCACAACACGATGCACCCTTTCCATGTTCTACATGCCCAACAGCTCTCGTTTTTGCTCAAAAGAAAGTCTTTCAAATGAACAGAGGGAAACCTTGTACATCCCTTTGACTAAATAATATAACAAAGCAATGAAAACTCCTCACTTCTATCGCTAATTGAATAGTAAGAATATTACTTTGAGTAAAAATGTCACATGTAATGAAAACTAAAGTGTCCGTTGGTGTAAAGGCGAGAACATATAGGTCCTTTTTTACAGGAAACACAATTTTGTAACAATAAATGCAAACTGTAGAGAGGGACATATACAGCTGCTGAGTATTGGCACGTACTAAGTATGAGACTGATGGTTAAATGTCATAGCACTTTCTTGATGTTTTTCATATTTGTTGTAATTGTAACGAAGGAATTTCGGGGCGATGAGCACTGTTTAACGAAAAATTTCCTTACTGGCTAACGATAGCCTAAATCCTAACCCTAACAAAGAATACAATCGATACATTACAATGGCACCAGCCAATCAAGAGACACCTTGTGAAACAGTGCGCATCTACCCAATTTCGCTTGGATGGACGTGGAACTTCAGATGGAATAAAGGAAGAATAATGAAAGATTGACAATTTCGTTTGTAGTGGCTGCAATATTTGAAGGGGCATATTCAATTGATATGGATAACTAAAACTAGCTATCCCAATTATTCAAGTTCCACATCCAAAATTTGATCATATAGTTGAAATCTTGAATTTATTTGTTGCTTAAAATGTGTCTGTTAAAGAATTTTTAAAATCCAAACTTCATCCCTAATGTATCACTCGTGAAGTGAAACAGTTGTATGAAGGAAACCGAGTTTGTCTAAAGCCAGCCGTACACTACACGACTTTGCACACCACAACTCAACACAATGGTCGCCACAACTGTGAATGGCAATGTTAAGACCAGTTTAAAGTCGCACCGACTTCAGTCAGGAAGTTGGTTCTTCCCGCCTAAAGTCGACGCGACTTAAAAGTGGTCTGCAACTGTCAATCCCAGTCGTAAACTCACGCACATTACACGACTGTTGGAAATCCGACGATCGAGTTGAGTTGCGGTGTGCAAAGTCGTGTAAGCGTGCGGCTAGCTGAAGTTTGACAATTTTTCACTAGTTGACAGATGTGGAGAAAACTTTAAAGGTTTAAAAAAATTGTTGAATTTCATGAAAATCTTAATGTACCCCTTTAATCCATCCAGTCTAATATAATACAAAAATAATACGGAAAAGTTCCTTTTTCATAAATTGAGGTATCAAGGTTACAATAATGAGTAATAATAAGAGTGAATGTATTAACAACATAATGCACACTCTAAAAAATATTTAAACGAATTTGCGCAAAAGTTTACACAAATTGCTGAATTTGTGCAAAATTTTACACAAATTGAGTTGAAGTACTCACTTATTTCGAGTAGGAATACTCATTTTCGTGAGTATCCTAATTTTTAAACAAAATCGTTTAAATATTTTTTAGAGTGCATGGAATCAATTCGACTTGTTTGTTAGATGAGCTCCATGTAACTAACTAACTAGTTAGATGAGCTACCTCCAGGTTTTACGATTCAGTTTCTTACCGATTGGCTAAAGTCTGAAGGTAAGTTGTGACCGACTGGCTTGTTCAAGTTCCTTACTCTATCGCTTATGCTGAGCATCAAGCGCAATGACAGCAGGTTCCATTTTTAAAGTCTTCGGAGTGACCCAGCGAGCAGACCTCCCAGCTGAAAAGGCGGATGCTAAAACCACTTGACAATGCAGTCGGTCCACTGGAGCACACACACTTTCATTTCAAAATGAATAGCCAGCACATGACACAGTGGTAGGGAGGGATTACATGACTCATTACTATCAGCTGAGCTGTATTTTTTATCCCGTGAACTTAAAAGAATAGTCCAAAGCCAGATTTATTTTTGATATTTTAAAAGAGGAACATATTCTAAGCATTTTAGTGAAAGTTTTATTCATTTCACATGTTCGGTTCTCGAGATATTAGCGACTGAATGTGGCAAATTTTTCTGCAAAAAATGAACTTGGAGCAAGCAGGCGTGATGTCATGGCTTCAAATTGTCTTCCAATGGTTTGTATTTATGTATAATTTACCACCAATTTTATGCGACAAAACTTTTATATACCAGAAAGCCAAAAGGCTTAGTGATTCCTAGGCATCAATTACCTTACCTGCTTTCAAATTGACAGTGTTTGATAGATTTTTCTTTACATTTTAGGTACAGAATTTTCGCAATTATACCGCTGGTGACCTCAAATGACCTTTGACCTCTACCAAAAACAATAGGCTTCTTCCTTTCAAGTTGAAAAATCTATATATCAAATATGAAGAGTGTTGGTCACTCCAATCTGAAGAAATCATGTTTAAAAGCCATTTTCGAAGTTTTCACAATTTTACCGCTGGTGATGTCACATGACCTTCGACATCTACCTAAAACAATAGGGTTTTTCCTCTCAACATTACAAATCTATATACCAAGTATTAAAATTTTCGGGCAATCCTATAAGAAGTTAACAAGCCATTTTTGGCGTTTTCGCAATTTTACCGCTGGTGACCTAAAAATGACCTTTGACCTCTACCAAAAACAATAGGGTTCTTCCTCCCTACATGACAAATCTATATACCGAGTATGGAGAGTATCGGTCACTTCTCTCTGAAGATTTCATGTTTACAAGCCATTTTCGGCATTTTCGCAATTGTACCGCTGGTGACCTCTAATGACCTTTGACCTCTACCAAAAACACTTTCTCTCAACATGATAAATCTATATACCAAATACGTGTCGGATATTCCTAACTTAAGATATAGTGTTTACAAGCAAGTGTCACAAACACACACACATACACACACTAGTTGGTGACTCTGCTATCTGCATTTGTCTGTGTTGGATTGTTTTGCCCCCAGAGGAGGGTAAACTTTTTGCTTTATGACGTCATATGCATAAGGTATTTTCGAAACAGTGATAGAAAATTACTTTCAAATTTATCAAACAATTTGTGACACATTCGTGTTGGTGTAACTCCAACCTAACTCACTCACTTAGAAACCTCACCACACTAATAAGTGTTATTTAATGGTTGGTTGAGATTGTTGACTACTTTCCTAATGATGGAGACAAAAAAGACTATTTCAAGAGTGTATAGTGCAAAGATAGAAATCAAGTAGGACATCATTTTGAATTAAAAGTGGTCTTGTGTGTTCAGGAGTTGGAAAAGATAAATGTACAGGAGAACAATTGATAAGAAATCAGACTGGGAAATCATCACTTTGCACTTATCAATTGTGAAATACATCAACCACCTTGTTAGTAGCTGTAGGCACCGTAAAAAGAAGCTGTTATGTCTTAATAACTTTGTATAATGAAGCATAGAGTGCTTATCTTACTGATCTGTAAAACACTTAGATTTTGTGCTTATTTTAATAACCCGCGCACTCTAAAGCTATTTTGCGCGTTCTAGTTCTGCAGATAATACTTTCTTCTGTGGACGCCATAATGGACGCTTAACCTCCATGACGTGTCTATAACACGCGCGTCTCATTTTCATTTTGTTTCAATCGTTTCCTATTTATTTCTAATTATTTTCATATATATATATATATATATATATATATATATATATTAAAACAGAAAAGTTCCACGTATACTCCGAGAAATAAATAAAGAACAAAAAATATGCAATAAAGGGCATGACTGGTTTCTCATTTTTAATTTTTGTGCTCATTTTGTCTTTAATACTCGCTGAGGAAAGTCCCAGGGGGACTGAAAATTTCGAAATATAATTGTAATCTTTCATACTCCTAAAATCAACCAGTCATGCCCTTTATTGCATATTTTTTGTTCTTTATATATATATATATATATATATATATATAGTCCTATATATATATATATATATATATATATATATATATATATATATATATATGTATATATATATATATATATGTATATATATATATATATGTATATATATATATATATATATATATATATATATATATATATATATATATATATATATATATATATATATATATATATATATATAACGCTTATTCCCACCTTAGGGGGACATTGTTATATCTGCACGTTCTTAGGGCGAAAAATAACAATGAAATACATAAGAAAAAGTGTTCGCCCTAACGTCCAAAAATATAAACAACGTTATTTGAATGGCCAGCCATCCGTTCGTGTTAACAGCTAGGTGTCCGTAAATTTGACAACTTTGAAGTAATTGCATCTACTTTATAAATCTAGGAGGGCGCCCTTGTCCGTTTACGTATTCCTATAGAAAAAGTGTGTAGAAACGTTACGGCGAAACTTATATTTCGCCCCAAAAAATGTTTCCCCTTAAGGTCGACTTTTCAACAACAACTTTCCCCCTAAGTGCGGAATTAGTGAAATATAAATATTAATACTTGTTAAAATTTATTATGTTTTATACTATATATATATATATATATATATATATATATATATATATATATATATATATATATATATATATATATATATATGTATATATATATATATATATATATATATATATATATATACATGATGTATATAACATAATAAATTTTAACAAGTCACCCTCTTTAAACCACTCTAACATTCTTCCTTCAGCTGATATTACTGGATCGAAAGTTTATGGTCGTTGTATTGGTTGACTGTCGTTGAAATAATATTTCTTTGTTCAGGTGTTGAAAGGAAAGCTTAGTTTAATGTTGCCATCTTTATTTTCTCATTGTTCGTGGGGATGTTCGACATTACTTGTGACAGAAAGAAAAATTGAAAGTTATTTCTGTATGTTAATTATTGTTCCAAAGTGTAGACTGTCCTTTTATTCTATCTTAGTCATTCCAAGACATATATTTTTTGTAAAAAAAAAACAGCAGTAGTGTTATATTTTTAAAGAGGAAGGCAATGGAACAGAAAGTCACTTGAAAATCTTCGGACGTCAACAGATTGAAAATACTCGAGGTAAATGTATTGATTTTTATCGCACATGATGCTAACAGTAAGCCTGCATGAAGTTACAGTCTAACAGTTAGTCGAGACAAATTATGATGATTTACAAGATTTCTCGAAAAGGATTTCATTAAAGGTATGAAAAATCATCATATATTGTTGACCTTCTTGGATTTCTTTTAATTGATTTCATTTGCAATTCGTTCAAAAATTAACAGGGGTGCGTTTAAGGACAAGAACAGCCATTCCAGTCGTGTTTTGAAGCACCAGTTTAATTTCACATTATTCGTTTTATTCCTTTACCTTAGGTACGTTTGTAACGTCGTTATTACAAATTTAAGGTTAAACAAGCTTTTATTTAGACAAATTTGGCGAATGATAGAAAAATTACTGTCACGTGCTTATTCACAGGCTAATCATAAGACATGGCACAAGTCCTCAATAATCCACTTTTTTAAAATATCTATATCTATACCTAATCCTATATACGCAGCTGGTAAATGAAAATATCGCATTTTACATTTTGAAGAATTGTTTTAAGCATAGGCGTACACTCTTAAATCAAGAGAGTGACCTTAGTCACTCTTTGATCGAGTTAAAAGTGTAAATTCACTCCATTAGAGTGATAATTCACTCCAAGAGGAGTGAAGGTCCCTCCAAAAAGAGTAAAGTTCACTCCAAAAAGAATGAAATTCCCTTAACACAAGCGAAGTTTTCACACTTGATAGAGTGCCCACGGTGATCGTTCTTAAAAAAAAAAGAGCGATCATTGCCGGCACTAGTGGAAGGGTGGATTTTCTCTCTTCTTTCACTCTTTTGGGAGTGAAATTCACTCTTTTTGGAGGGAACTTCACTCCTCTTGGAGTGAATATTCACTCTAATGGAGTGAATTTAGACTTTTCATTTGATCAAAGAGTGACTTAGTTCACTATTTTAGAGTGTACGAGGCAGGGGTGCAGGGGGCACTCGCTTTCCCAATTCGACAAAAGCCGTTGATCTTTTAGGGCCAAAACATGATAAACGGTGGCATTACTCCGGCAAATTATGGTCTTGCCCCCTCATGAAAAATTACCTCTTTACGACTATACTCTATCAGGGCACTCATGAAAGCTGATAATGAAAAATTAAGAAATTATCTCAGAACCTTCTTTTGAAGGGGAAGTTGCCAGTAAAACCTTTTTATTTACCCCCTGTCCCCTTCTCCCTTATACCACGGTTACAGCACCGTTGCAGTATAGCTAAGGCATCTATGTCTAGTGTCTTTAATATAGTTCTTATGATATTCTTGTAAGACCACATAGCGTAACTTGCAAGTTATTAACTTATATTCACTCCATCGCTAGATAGGAACATGTACTCGTGTTGATTCATGTACAAATACAATGCATTTCTGTGGATATATATAGGGATATTTCAAAGGGATATCGCAAAGCTTGACTGATTAATACCTTGGGCAAGGGAAATTATTGGAGGGACAGAGGTGCAAAATGGTCTATTGGGTATTAGGTGGCCCATTGAAAATCATATCGGAAACACGCATTGCAGCAAATAGGGAGGCAGCAGTCGAGCGTCTGGATTGGACGCTGCCTGATACTGGACAATGAACACGGTCCAATGCACTCTACATTGTGAAATAACAAACATACAATCTAAAAGTATGTTAAGGTAATACATACCTTTTCACCCTTTGGGGAAAAAGGTCACAATGAAAATCACATGGATGATTGATTAGTAACTATTATGTGTAAATGTTCAAACTCTAAATGACTTATTGCTAAATGTGTTTTAAGTGTGATCGTGTGTCAAAGTGGGGACAAAAGACTTCAGAAAAATGCTTCATTCCTATACACAGTTGATTAAAATGTAAGTGCTGCCTAGGATTCTCATTTTCGTTTAGTTCAAAATTGTATATTTTCCATCGTTGGATGTTGCTGGATGTACCATTATAAAATATTATTTTGTAACTTAAAATAGCCGGAGGGAACCAAAGAAAAATCACATCTTCAAAAGTTGCTTTCTGATGCAATACATTTTCCTTTTTTGTATTCGAATATAAAAGGTTTGAAGGTAAGTAACGGGTTTGGGGTTCTTTTTCATTACCCTATAGACGGTTAAAATACAGGAAAGCTCTTCACTCTCCCATAAAGCAATGTAAACTCATTCTTATCAAGAGATAGTTTTAGGTTAATGTCTCAGG
The DNA here is from genome assembly GCA_037179385.1 of Holothuria scabra. Taxonomy (NCBI): domain Eukaryota; kingdom Metazoa; phylum Echinodermata; class Holothuroidea; order Aspidochirotida; family Holothuriidae; genus Holothuria; species Holothuria scabra. The sequence continues at coordinate 8,021,444 of CM074179.1, forward strand.
GCATATCCTAGTAGATGTGAAAGATCATGCCGTGGCGTTGCTTCACAAATCTAACAAATAAAGCCCCAGTAAATCAAAGACGGTGTGGTTTAAACAGGTATCTTGGTCTCTTATTTAATCTGCTCCTTAAAGTGTTCTTTGCTTTCACTGAGTGGAAAGAAATTATCACCTACTTGAATGGCCTGTAAGCTTACGCTAAATATAACGTAACTGTTTGTATAATTAGGTATATGTGGTTCTTTCAATCAATTGATCAGATAAAAAAACCTGATTGTATCGATTGTGTCAGAAGTGAAATTCAATTTCTTACTTAGATTCAATAAGGCAGAGCAGGAAGACGTTCCGAAAAGTAAGAAGGAAAGTTTCAGCACTCATAATGCGTAACTTAAGGACCTTTCAAGTGGACGCTGTGGAATTGGAGCTACTCTTATTTTCTGTTTCATTTGAGACCAATCAACGACCTGTGCTAGAAACATTTTTTGGAAGAGTAAAACTGTTTTGGGGGATAATGAATGGCTCTTTTCAAGTGTGATCAAAAGCTTAATTCAACCATCTTGAGAATGTAATGAAATACACCGTTGTCGTCTGTTGACTTTCGTCGTGTTGTGTGTAGTTCCATGGTTTTGTACTCATCTTTTGGTGTACCTACACTCTAAAACAAAAAAGTCACGTTACTACAAAAATTTATTTGCTGAGGCAACACTTAGTGAAACTTAATTTTATCCAGATTGTGGCGAACATGAACACAGGGTGATAATTAGTTCCATATATGTGTATCATCGCATTTTAGACCTTATGCATATAATGTCACAGAGAAAAACATTCGCCCCGTACTTACACCGACACCAACCAACTTAAATGTAGACAGCTGATTTTTCAAATACGTGCATAGTCTTTTATACATGTATGGAGAATTCTTATGCGTGTGGTCACGTGTTCCACTGCAAAAAAGGATGATATCAATGTGTCCCCAACGCATAAAGCCTGTTAAGAACGAATTTGCTCTCTCTTACTGTAAAAGTGGTCCTTCAGCACACTATATTGGAGCAATTTTGCTGTTTTGCTCTTGGCGTGTAGACCCTTTCAAAAATTTGGTGATAGCTGTTAGATATGTAAATGTCAACTATCATTTTTATTTTTTATTAAATACACATTAAGGTAAATAAATATTACAACCCGGTTGATTTCGATGACGATGAGATTGATTTAAGTTAATATTCATGGAACTGGGCATTTCCGCTTATCACTTTACCTGGAAGTAGGGTGATACCGTCCTACACTTCTCCCACAGTTTGGTTATACAACTATTTACTTTTCATAAATACAAAATAAATAAATAAATAACTATTTTTTAACGAAAATGGTCATGATATTCCCGCATTACCATCCACGCACACACAACCATGAATATACCAAATATAACTGTTTTTACCTAGTTAATTTCAGAATGAATATGGATAATACAACTGTAAGAAAAATCACCCATGTAATACTCGTGCTGTCTTTCAAACACCTGTTGGCTGTTGAGGAATTAACTGTGACAGCAAAAGGTGGTTATCACATCTGACTAAATGTTAAAGGTTTCTTTGGACTTAGAAAATGTATTCAATATCTAGTATTCTGTAGAAACATTAGAATAAATTTATTTGGTCAACTAAGCATAAGCCTAACTTAAAATCAAACTTTTCTTTTAAACCATGGCAAGAAATTACCAATTTGTGGTCAACAATTGACTGGTTAGCTTCGTTGAATAGCTGCTCGTAGTGTTTTGACGGTGTCATGAAAGTGAACCGCGGATTCAGTACCCAGGGGTAAACCAGGGAGTTGTTAGAAAAGTAGGATTAACCATCTACAGTCTCTTTGAGGCAATTTTAGTTCCCGACAGAAATCTTGTTTCTATGTCGCAACTTCTTATTTCCATGGTTTGATCTTCAACTTAGTGACATATTATTATGAAAATTCAAATGAAGAGAAACATTCCTCACATTCCATTCGTAAACTTATTGTTGTCAGCCACCATGAAACGTTAATATATCTTTGTCATTAGACGCTATGCGACTCATTTCGTAGGGAGTAAGAAACAAACTGCAAGTTAGGGAAATGTTTAGACTTTGTATGGTGCTTCCATCCAATGGCCCACGGGCCCAATTGAAGAATATTGTATAAACGGTTTTTTTTTTTTCAGAAATTCTTCTGGGAAACCTTGTTGTAAGCAAACCTAAACTCAAAGCATATAAGCATACCTAAACTCAAGGCAGTAGCCTTCTCTAACAAGTATGTGGCTGCTAACTGACGATAGCTATAGAGATTCATCTAATATCGCGATTGTAGTGCACTTACCGTTGCAGCTCAAACGAATTTCAAGCAAAAACTCTTTCTGTAGGTACCAATATCCCCTTACGAATTCATTCTTAATTCTTCATTTATTTGTTACTTTTCTTACATAGATGCCTGTGGTACGCTTGGTGTGTGTAGTTGTGTGTCGACGGTCGTTGACTGCACGGGACTCAAATTAACGGACTTTCCAGAAAATATTCCACATGATACAACGCAACTGTAAGCAACTAGGTTGCATGAATGGCTCTAAGATTTGCCTAGTGATTCCTTTATTAATTTTACTGAACAGACTGACCTACTGTGCTAATATCAGTGTGTTCGCCTGCGTCAATAAGGTTGCTATTTGCAAGCTTATTAACATTTCTCTTCAAAATTTGACCCAGTCATAACAAATAATAAGGGATAACAGTAAAGGAAGAAGTGGTGAAATTTCAGGTCAAACCTCTATTGGGGTGGGTTAGTGGACAAGAATAAAGAAAATAATTCCACGTTCTCAAATGGTTACATCGAAATCTTCCAAAGATTTACAGAAGTCTTAAGTACAAAATAGGTCATACAAGCCTTTCGTATAAAGGTCTAAGTTCATTTTGGGACAAAAGAAGGTCCAACAAAAAGCGTCAATAAGGTTGCTATTTGCAAGCTCATTGACATTTCCTTTCAAATTTTGGTAGAGTTGTAACAAAAAATAAGGGATTGATAAAAAACAGTTAACAAACAGGTGGTGAAATGTTAGTTCAAACATCAGTTGGGGTGGGTTAGTGGACAAGCATAAAGACAAATAACTCCACGTTTTCAAGTGGTTACATCGAAATCCTCAAAAGTTTTACAGAAGTCGTAAGTACAAAATAAGTCATGCAAGCCTTGTGTACAAAGGTCTAAGTTCATTTGGGGAAAAAAGCAGATCAAACAAAAGGAAGCTTGACGTTAAATTACACATACCTGTAATTTCGAGTGGGTACCTTGATTATTTGTTTTTTAGTTTGATAAATGTATTTATCTAGGAATGATTCGTGGCAATTTCGCATCTTCAAGTGCAGTGCGTTCCAAGGTCAAACAAGGTCAATGACACCTTTCCTTGGTAAGGATTAAGATCAAATTTTAGTATGGCTGCACTTGGCTTGCATATGGCTTGCAACATTTATATCATGACACTACGGGTGCAACTATTCAATATATTCATTTGCAGTCCATGTATATAAATATATATATATTTATGAATAAATAAATAAATAATATATATATATATATATATATATTTATAAATATTATATAATTTTTCTTCAGAAACCTGAGTTATAACCACATCCAAAATCTTCAAGAAAAGGACTTTGCACACCTTTTAAGCTTATCGCATTTGTAAGTTTAAATTTCATTCATTTCATGTCACATGTAAAATGTTTCCATTTAGGATAGTAGATAACTTTCATACGATGCAAAAGAAGAAGTTAGGGTTTTAAGGAAAATTGTCTTAAAACATGTTAAAAGTTTTTATATGGAACACGAATGTTTATTCTCAATTGCAGAAAAGGCAACAGTTATTTAGGTAGAGGTCAAAAATCAACATTTTTTTAGAAATAAACAATAAACTTCCAGCATTTAGAAGGACGTACGCCATATCACATGGACAAAAAAGTCACCTTCGATTGTACAGTTGGTATAAAACTTCTCTACTGCTGTTGTGGTGAATACTTCTGTACCTGTTTTATGTAAATATGAACAGTGTGTTGAACCCATTTTATGTAAGATTTCCATTCCATTGAAGTATGTAGTCATAATGTTTTGTACTTGGCTGCATATGCAAATTGTTGAACTATTGGGCAACCATTATTCCTAAAAATCATCAACTTACCATGAGGAAGATATTAAGAGAAAAAAATCGTCCAAAATCTTAAAAGAAGATCCCTTATATCACTCTATAGACAAAATTGAAGAGCAGTAAGCAGGTAAAACTTCCATGCAAACTTGGCCAGTTTAAAATCGCTTTACATTACGTTACAAAATGCATGGGTAATTTTTGTGAATTTCGCATTTCACGCAAACTCACTGGATGTAAAATTGAAAACGTTTCCGTGAAATTGGTGGTTCATATTTAAATGAAGACTTCAATACGTGATAGAGTTCCCTTTTTAGGCTGCTAACAGAATGACGAAGTTGTTTATCTGAACTGTCCATTCACCTATTGGGAAATGTAAGAATGGTACCATAGTCTTCGTAACAGATCTGAATTCGGTGGGAATATTTTGAAAATAAATATAGAAGAGAGTTGAATGCTGATGGTTGGACTGATGAATCTGTACGCATGCGTGAACAACGTACATGTACATTTTATAGTGTGGCCTGCCTGGAAGTGCAAAATTAAGCAATGTGTTTATTGTACATGTAAAGGATTTCCATACTGCCGAAACTGTGGGACCCTCACACTGTCCAACACAATAATGACTCTGAAAGTGTGTTGTATGCATTCTTTTCAGCGCATATTTAAAGAATGGGTTGTCTGTTTGTTAAATGAATTAAACGAACAAACCGCGAGTGAGGGATTACACAACTGTAAAATGTAGCCAGTGAATCATCCCAATACTAATATGTATTTCCTCCTCTTTTTTTAAGGAGGCAAAGTTTAACTAGGAATGAAAGACTCAACTCCATTGGGAGAGTTGTGACGAAGTATTGTGACATTGTTTTACAAAAGTTGAGTTAAAAAACCCTATTAATGCGGAATAGGTGTGTCACTTTCTACAACAAAAGTTGGGTTAAATCTTTAGGCAATTGTGCGCATCAATATCAAAATGTTCACGCTCCTAACGAACATTATCCGAAAGGGACGACACCAGCTGATATTGGACATTGCCAACCTTAATCAGTGCCTGCATCTTTAACCTAGTATATCTGAGACAAAATTTGTTACCCAGAGCTATGCAGAGATTGTTTCTGGAGTCCACCAATTAAGGCCCTAAGGTGGGTCCTTGAAACCAACAGTAAAACCCGCAATTCCCGTTTTAGATAACATATTTTCCCCAAACATTTTTCGTTGACTCTCGCCCTCTACCCTTTTAAAACCTCATTTCGGCACTGGTGGTCGACCTTTCCCTGGAGTAAAAGGATCTCTCAAAATAATAAGTAGTGATCCGTTAAATTTTTTCATCGTTGCAGAGACTTATCTTCAAATTGTCTCGGACGTCTTCCACAGCAGGGATTTGGCAACGTTTCCAATTTGACCGTTCTGTAAGTTTTGTTGAAATTTCATTTTAAAATACCTTGAGTTAGGAGGATTTCAGTTGAAAGCTGTTAATTGTAGGCTATCGATTTAACAACTATAGAGAGTGCGTTGTCACGTAATTAAATTCCTTTTTAATTTCTTATTTAGCCAACTTTCCCAGAACTATATACAGGCAATAGAAAAGCAAAATTTCGGAATACTTTCAGAAATCAGAGCTTTGTAAGTTTCTCCTTATGATTTTTCTACATTTTAGCCCTTCACCGTTGTGCTCCAATCGGGGCATATTTGCGCGCCTCATAAGTGGGCGGAAAAGCCGACGTAGCACGCCCCGCATCAGCTTCCGTGGGCTATTGACCCCGTGACCTTAAACTTTTGTTTCTTTCGTTGTTGCGGCCGAATGTTCGGGTAGCTACTCACAGTTTCGAGCTCCGCGTGAAACAGTTAAGATGGGTGACAGCCACGCTCTCCGTATGGGTCCAAAAGGAGCCAAACAACGGTAAAGGGTAAAAGTAAGCCTGTGGTGTGTGTTTACTGCAAAGCTGATGCCGCTGTCTCTGCTTGTGTGCACAGCCCCATCGTGCAGATACTTTAGATTAACCCTTCACCGTTGTGCTCCAATCGGGACATATTTGCGCGCCTCATGAGTAGGCGGAAAAGCCGACGCAGAGCGCCCTGCATCAGCTTCCGTAGGCTATTGACCCCGTGATATTAAACTATTGTCTCCCTCGTTGTTGCGGCCGAATTTTCGAGTAGCTACTCACAGTTTCGAGCTCCCCATGAAACAGTTGAGATGGGTGACAGCCACGCCCTCCGTATTGGTCCAAAGGACCCAAAACAACTTTAAAGGGTTAAACTTGTGTCTCATCTTGCATACTCAAATATAATTGCTGTAAATGAGAAACCAAAGTATAAACATCGTAACACTTCTAGTGGATTATAATAGGAACGAAATAAAAAAATAAATAAAATTTATTGCCAAATTATATCTCTTGAGAATGATCAAATACATTTCTTTTGCAATGTCTTATCTTCTAAGTGACTTATCATACAACAACCTCACATCATTGCCGGCAAACCTTTTTCGGGACTTACTGATTACGTATATACTGTAAGTATTGCAATTCAGTTTAAGTTCTGCTCTTTTTCGCCTTCATATTGATAGTACTGAACACGTAGCTTCTTTTTATCGTAGAAGCCAGGAGGATATGTTTATGCTGTGACCTTCCATCTTAAGAATGCAATAAAGACACCACATTACATCAAAGGTATTGTAGGATGAAACTAGTACTTGGGTTTGTAACTTGATCTGTTCCTTCAAGTGTTACATGCTTTTGTCCACAATTGATACAAAATTGAGTAGCCTATTAGCTAACCCAAATGTTACGTTACAGGTTGTGTATTTTATTTTTATCTGGTACTGACAAGTTGAAAGCAATTGATCCAAATTTAAGTAGCCTGAAAGCTAACTCGAATATTACGTAACTGGTTGTGTCTTGGGTTTATCTGGTACTGACGTAAAACCCAACTTCATAAAGTGTATGTAGACTGTTGTTTCTTAGGCGATAAAATGTCTACAGACAAAAAAGGAGAATGTTTCAGATAGTAAGAAGGACATCAGTGCTATTGTTTTCATGCATTACATTCTAAAGGCTCGCTGGGTTGGGATTAGCCCTTTTCAGGCCTTTTTGACCTTTTGTTTATATCCTTCTGTACGTAGAGGCATGGCTCTCCCCACCGTATATCCCATGCTGCTTTTATTTCGGAACTGACATGTTGTGAATGGTTATGTTTTGTTTTATTCCGTTGTTCTGATCTTGCAATATGAGAATCATACTTTCGACAATTTCTTTGAACAGCAATGAGGGGAGTGACGTTGCAAGAATGTTAGAATTTGTGTGCATGTTGGCCAGGGGGAAATTCCCATCCCTCGTAGCCCTGCCAATGAATGGGACAGGGTTCAAAGGGTAGCCCCAGTAATTAAGGCAAGAATATAAGGAAAGTATGACATGATTATTTGTACACAAAAATATCTTTAAAAAATGAGATAAGCAATTTCATAAACACGATGTACTATCGAATCTTGGCAATGTGAACCATGTAAATTTTAAAAAAAAAAGATGACATTTATTGTAAAATAGTTTATTTTTTCAATGCTGAATTAATGAGATATTCATTGACAATATATGAAAAACAGTGAAACTGAAAATTTGTAAACGCAATGGCCAAAGGTACATGCTTGGTATAATATATCTTGACCACCTTCTTTTTTTTTTTTACTCAGTGACTTCTCAAACAATCGTTTGACTTCGTTGCCTAACAAATTATTCGACGCAAACAACAGAACACATCTTCTACAAATATTATTCCTGCATAGAAATCAGCTCGAATATTTACAATCACATATTTTTCATGGCCTTCCTCATTTGAGATCATTGTAAGTATCGTAAAAGATCAGATTGTGAGGCAACTGAACAACCGTTCTTTGTTTACATATTCAAGGGGAGTGTCATAAAAAGGGATAGCAAGTTTCATAACATATCAAATTGCGTTTAAAAAAGGTTGCGTCCAGTTGACAAAATGTAAACCCATTGCCGTACGGGACTAAGTTTCTATCTGGATGGTGACGACCTTTTGACTCCAGATTCCCAACCACCCGCTCCAGTCCGGTAATGGCAAGCGCACACGAGTTCCACATAACAATAGGCTTTTATCGACATTCAGAATTCTCACTGAAAAATGTTTAACGTTCCCTTATCAACGATAGCCACAAACAAACATTACAAATGAATGCACCCGCATACTGTGGTTTGCAACTGAAAGTTACGTTTTTTCCCTCTCTCACACTCTACGTTCTAAAAGATTAAGTCGTAGTGATGAAAATGCAATGTAACATATATACAATTGTTGGTCTAAGAATGTGTTACGCATTTTAAAAATGGCTTAAATCGCTATCTATTTACAGGACCAAAAGAGTAAGAAAAAACATAAAGGTTACAGAAAAGTTGTGATATCATGTTTCCTGAACTTTTCTGTCATCCTCATTTGTCTGTTCAAGGTAGTGTGACATGAAAATGTAAAAATTGGGTATTGGATGTAAAAAGCATTGAAAACCATGAAAGTATTCACAATTTCCATCAAAATCCATCAAAAATTGACCATTTTACACGACAGTTTCTGATTTTCACTTAATCATTTAAAAATATGAGCTCAGTATGCAAATCTTGTGAGGTCATGGGAGGGACATACCATATATGGCTAATGTTATCCTTTGTTTTAACAATCTTCATTTCAAGGACAGTTTTAACATTTGTTTCCCCTTAGGGTTTTATTTTGGAAGTTTAATTTGTGTCCTTGCAAATCATCAGTATCAATTGCCAAACCACAAACTATCTGATGAGTAATTAAAAGACAATTTATATAGGGTTAAAAAAGAAATATCAACACTATGCAACACCCCACATCATTATTTTTGCATAAGCAACAAGTTTCTTTAGAAACGTTCGAACTGTGAAGAGGAAATCTGGAGATACGTTAAAAATATCGAAATAATTCTAACGGAGTTTTCCTTAGAACAGTTCATTCCATAAATGCCAAGTAAAGTCAGGTCAATTTTCTGATGTGTCACACTACCTCTAATTTTGTTCCTCTATAGATCTAACGTAATTTTTAAACTGTGTGCTGCCTATGACGTCAAAGAATCTAAAAGAGGAAACCTTACCAATGGGCTTTGCATCCGACGCGTGTTCTCGAAAACACCATGACGCGTTCTTGCCGATAGGCACTGAGCAGGGAGGTGTTATTAATCAAGCATATCTATCAGTTAAGTCCTTGGTTCTCAACCTTCATCATCAGCGAACCCCTAAATAAAGACTATTCCATATTTTTCAGGGACCCTGTGGGGGTAAAGAAACTCTCTAAATGGGTGCATTATGGGAAAAGGATCATCCTACTCAAATTATAAGAAACGTAAATATTAATTTAATTGAAAATATAAATTGTTGTAAAATTATATAAACACTCTATGCCTATTGGTGAATGTTACATCTCCTCAGTCAAGGTATGCGCCATTAATACAGGCATAAAAATTTGGTATCATTTTCTCAAATCATTAAATCTCAAATTTTTCGAGATTTAATTCGAGCGGGCCGAAGTACTTGGCCTTTTAGACAAAAACTTGAAAATATGGAACCTGTTGTGCGGAAAAATTGGATGGATTTCTTGTAATGAAATTTGAAAAGTTGGGAGATTTCTGAAGAATCTGCTTTTACTATTGAAAATTGAGATTTCACTGCAACCAAACACACGATTGTTGTTACATAATGTTATCAAAGGCCTACCAATTGAAGCTCTCCGACTACATTTTAAAAGTCAGGAGCTCATTTTTGCAGAAAATTTGCAATTAATAAAAATACCACTCTAGGTGTCGGTATTATTTGACGATCTGGTGTCACATATGACAGATTTCCGATTTTATTATTTCCAGTGCTTGGAATAGTTTACCGAAATGAAGTTGCATTAGGAATTGTAATTTTTGGCGTACAAAGCTGGCGGATTATTTTGCTAAAACAAATGATTACAAATATATGTATAAGAGCATTATTGACCCAATCCGTTTACAGCGAAGAATCTCAAAATCGAATGTAATTGGTCCGCAGTACCACAACTTGATTATTTCTGCTCTAATGTAACAAATTGCTACATTGAATCAGATCGAAATTTGCCTGCTGCTAATGATGACTAGGAAAATTAAAGAGGTTCATTGAGTTGATATCGGTAACTTAATAAGAGTCTCAAAGGGTCACTATCACATAACAATGCTTATTGTTAGCATAACAAGTCAAGTTTCACGTCCAAAAGTCAACAGAAAAAGTTAAAATTTCGAATTTTCTAGTGTCCTGACTTGTAACGGTGTTGTACATAATTTGAAAAAATGTCTGGTCACGAATTTTTGAAAACCGGCTTCAACCGTTAAGTACTCACTCATAAAACAGTTATTTGTATATTGGGTATGGGGATTGTCTAAGATTGACCATTTGTCATTGGTATGTAAAGAAAACTTAACAGGTTTGGAAAAAATTGTTGAACTTCATGAACCAACTCAATGAGCCGCTTTAAGTCCAGCCAAGGAACGCTTATCCAGTATGTTGCTGTATGATTTGTAATTTTTATGCTCCTAGGATATTTTGTTTTAAATTTTTCAAAGCACTTTAGTTTTTGCGCACCCTAATTTTTCTACGGACCCCAAGGACCCCTTTGCCACTCTCGGACCCCCCCCCCCCCCAACAAGCTTCCGCGGACCCCATCTTGAGGATTACTGAGTTAAATGATAGTATTTAATTAGCCCACAGTCTTCTTGGCAATGAGTAAGCATCTTATGCTGCATCGGTTTGCCAAAGAACAGCCCTTTGTCTTGGTGAGAACAACATCTGATAAGAGACGAGCTGGTGTGACCAAGCGGACTTAATCAAAGCGCCATTATCTAGAACTGCAGTGTTTGACTCAGTATTGTTTACATAAAAAAAACATCGCTCGGCGGTCTTTACTTGTGAATTTCGTATCGGGAACTACACGTCATGAATTATGCGTCATGTGTTTTGTTCACTGGAAAGCGAATCATATAAGTCCAAACCGTCCGGAAATGTAGATTTTCATTTCACCTTTGATTCATTCCTATGATGTATTGCGATCGATTACTTCCCAACTGTATCATGCTATAAAAATTCTAGCGAATTAAAGACACGTACTTTAGCAAGAAGAGGTTGTCTCTGATAAAGTTTTACAAAATAAGTAATTTGGAAATTTGTCTACAACAGAAACAATTTTTTTAAATTTTGTTTTTCATTGTGATTGCAGATGTTTGTTTCACAATCAAATTCACGTTTTGGCTCGAGACACGTTTTCCGGCATTGGTGTTCAGAAAATGTGAGTTTCCGAAGTACACAAAAACCAAACGAATACGTTAAATATCTATTCTTGTTTTTAATATGCTCACTTTGTGCATTAATCAATTTCTGCATGACGTCATATTGTGAACCGATAGGACATTGTTGCCCGGAGATTACGAGAGACGTAATAACGTATGAAATACAGCATGTTGAGATAATGCACCAACGTCACGGCTTTGTGTGTCGTAATTTTTTGCCATCCAGGCATCCATTGTATATCAATTGTCACTAAGGTGTTGCCATGGACTCGCATCGGTAACACATCTTCTGCGCTTGACCAGTAGCATCCTCTGTGCCAACTTGTAACGCGCTGACGTCACGTGCATGACCTTCATAATTTCTGTTAGGGTATCGTTTCTCTGAATTGATGTTTCATTTACATTACTTTCTCAGCTATCTCTTTGGAAACAAATTATCAAGTTTAAGCAACGCGTCCTTTCAAAATGACAACATTGAAGAAATGTGAGTATTTGTTGCCGTTTACCCCGGTCTTTCCTTTGCACAGTTTCTTTCTGAATTCTTGCTACTTAAAAGAGTTGAGAAACCGCAAAAGTAGGATGAACTTTCATCCCCGTTACATTGACCTTCCGTCAGGCTACGACACATCTGGATTTGCTTTTGGGTTTATCGATTCGATCGGATGCTGATACTTGTAAAAATTACTCCTGCGGTTTGTCTGGTGAAACGGTATCCCTACATTCCCCTTCTACTTTCGTTAACAGTACTAACGAAGTAGCGTTAGTTTAGCCTAAGATAGCGGTAGAGACTTGCATAAATCTACCACTGGAAACAAACTCATTGATCGACATAGTAGTTCCAATACCTGCAAAATCGACAACGCGGTTCATGAACCCTTTGTCTGCAAATGATCTGTCTTGCCAGTAGTATTACACTGAAATGTGAAATGCTGATATGGGGCCTATGCGTTTATAGCAGGTTGTTGTGTACTTCTTCTGGTGGGTTGATGCATTGATTAGAATCGATAGAAGTGGAAACGATTCCAAACTGGTGGTGTCAGATGAAAAGGGAACGAATAAGAAATAAGGAAAGAACAAATTGTAAAAAAATTTTGCAAGTGTAAAATCAAATATCCCAAAACATAATGTAAGAATTTTATATTTGCAAAATTACCTAGCAAAATTGTTTCAAATGAAAACGTTTACTCATTAAGGCTAGTATTTTTAAAATTAACCATGCACAGAGGTTAATAACCTCGTTTTTTGACGTACATATTTTGGAAGAACGTCATTACTTGCTCCTTAAAGTCCAGGATTACAGTCACATATTTTGGGTATTTTATTATAATAGTTGTATCGTTAGACAACTGTGTCCAGTTGACTTACCTAATGGCGGAATATGAAGATGATGTATAGTGCAAAAAACTAACTTGACTTCCTTTCTATTCCTCTCTTGCCATTACATGTTGTTCTGTCGTTTATAATTCGTCTTGGATAATTTGTGCAAGTACAGCGGCGGCGCTACGGGGTGAGGGAAAACTTCCCCTTTGGATCCCCCCCCCCCCCCATCCTTTGCTCTATAAGTACCATCAGTAAGGAGTTTAGACAACTGAAGAAAGTAATACACCTCTCCGGAGGTTAAACGTTTCTCCATAGATATGCTAGAGCCTCAAATCAAAAGTTATGGGGCTTCCCCTGAACCCCCATCCGGACATATAGCCAAAAGGACCCCACCGGCAGGAGCGAGCGCATCCCGTTCGCTTTTAATCTGCGCGCGAAAAAATTGCGAGATGGGTAAAATTAGTGCCCACAGATATTTATGACAATGATACACACACGAAGATTAATAAATAAGTCCCAGCAAATCAGTAACGTTCTTCCAACAATCTTTAAAATTTAAAGTTACGTTTCGGAATAATAAGTGGGAGGACAGCAACGTAAACAATGGGGATAGGTAAAGGGCTACGTTAAACTGTATAACTCATATCTAACCTATTTCATCTAACTAAATGACTTCATCTAGATAGGTACTAATCCTACCTTAATTGACTAGGCCTAGGATAATAAGTTTCTAATTTTCTTCAAAATACATGAGGTTAGTGTTAACCCGTGCTTCGTGTTAAAGACCCAGTTCTCTCTCTCACCCCAAACAGTACCAATTCTCCTAACCTTCTTACTTAAGCCCCTCCCACAATTGTCCGAAATTCATCCTCATCCAGATACAATCTCATGTGATTGCTCCAAGGTGAGTATAGAAAAACTAATCAAAACACTCTCAGTACCGTTCAGGTTGTGAAATATAAGCTTTGGTACTCTGCATTGTTTGAATTAGCTGTCAATCAAAGAGCTGAGCCAATTGAGAATTTCGGTACCCACGTACCAAAATTGCAGTTTGGGGTGAGAGGTTCGGCCCTTTAAGGCTATTGCTAAGTTAGCCCTGGTGCACCGATTGTATATATCTGTCGCAAATGTTGTATAAGTTAGTGCTTTTTTATTTTGTTGCAAAATCAACAATCATTTTTCTCGTTACAGTCACGTGTACGGCAACAATTTAACTCACTTAAACTTTACCTCCCTAATTGGTGTGACCAACATTACCAAAGTGTACGTATGGCAATTTCTTTTACCAACAAGCTGAGATGAACATAAAGGCTACCTTAAGGCAGTAAGGGAAGTAACGCTTTCATGCATAAAGTGAAGTAAATTGGTTAATAGTAATACTAATTGAAAGTAGAAAAAGCTCAGCAATTTTCAAAACAGAACATTCGGGTTTGAAGAAAAATTAGTTAAAGGCATTAGCTGATTGACAGTTTTATCCTCTTCTCGATTTAACTTTTGCTTTGCATTTACAGTTACATCGATTGCCAGAAAATTAATGAGTTACAACAGCTAGAAGTTGAAATGTAAGAACACTTTCTTTTTCTTGTTTATACATCTTCCCTTATGCAAATTGGTTGATACACACACAATGTGTTCAACAAAAGGTTTGTTTACGTTGAAAGACTACAATGTTATTATTTTGATCTAATTTACGATATTATACATAGGTGAAAAACTGCATACTATCACTGTGATTAGAATTTTTAGTGGTATACCTTTAACAGAAAAAAATGCAAGATATCGGAAATCTCTGCATTAAGAAACAGATCCAAATTCTTGCGTTTCGCTATTTAAGAATATAGTCAATTTCATAATCATATATTATGGGGACTATTCGATTCATAGCTGCGAAACATAAAGAACTTAGACCATAAGGAAGCCAGTTGCTCTAGAACTCGTAACGATATACCCGGCGAATTAGGCGTTTGGACGGGGACCTTGCATTGGTATCAATTACCAAATGCAGATGGAAGTCACCCAAGCATTAAGTAAAGATAAGCAACCAGTTATTTTCCTTGTTGAAGCAACAACCTTCCTGCTCGCTGAGGGGAGAAAGCAAGAAATTACAGGGAAATATTTTAGATTGATCATTATTTGTACTTCAAAGCACTTGTCCACTTCACAATACTTTGTTAATAAACTAAAATATCTTTGGAAGGTGTAGGAAAATATTTGTTTGCCTACACTTTAATAGCTCACATCTTCTATTTCCAAACTTTCCCTTTAAAGGTACAGAGGAGTCTTCATTACGTGCATTGCTTACCCATCGTTGTAAAAGAGCAAATATTCTATATCCCATAGATAACCTAAAGCAACATTTATTGGGGTTGACAAAATGGAATGGGTTTCATTTATTCAATACCCTTGGTATAACTAAATCACATTGTGAAATGGAAACAACAAGAATAATTGTATGTTCCGTGCGGACCTCTTTCTTTCCAGAGTGTGCGTAACCCCGAAGTTCGTCCCAATTCTCAAAATGGAGTCACACCTTACCAGTGTAATGATACGAGAGGGGTTTTCGTGCGAATCTAACCAGACGGGTGAAGAGATTATTCAATGTTCCCCTTGCAGACGAGGAACCTTTGGTGTCAAGGGGAATTGTGTCCCTTGTTTCAAAGGTAAACTGACCTGATTTGCTGATGGAAAAGTAAAACTTTCTCGTGTAGAAATATGAAGTTTTCATGCTACGCCCCATGGCACTTTAAGGTGAATGAAAGTCTTTGGTCTTTTCAAGGAATCTTTACCATGATTCATATACCTCATTCCCACAAGTTTCCTAGACAGTCGATGATAATGTGTGCATTGAGGAAGTAAAGACTGAAAATACCAAAACTGTTAAAAAAATGTTTGTTCAATAGACTTTCCTGAAGTGACTATTGATATTGGCAACGCAAGATAAACATAGGGGTCGATATACGTCAAGGGAATGTCTTCACTATCGCGAAGTTCTCAAGCATGTTAGCACTCAGACATAGCTAGTTTTAGTATCTTTCTGAGTAGTGGCGTAGCGAGGATCCAGGGGGGCAAAGATCGAAATTTTCCCAAAACTTTTCAGTTTCAGTATATTTTCAGTTTCAGTATATTTTCAAGGTCAAGGTGCATGTATTACATACAAAATACGTAAATTTATGACGTTATGAAATGTAACCTAAGTTAATACATGGCCTTCAAGATCCTGAAGCTGCCTACTGTATGCATAGAGTTAAGACAATGTCATCATGGGCCCGTTGTCACCCCTATCCCCAGTGATTAACTAGATTAATTTTCCGAAGAAATTAAATAGATTAATTTTCCGAACCAGTCCTTTCAAAATAAGGTAAACATCGTTCCTTCCTCGAGGTTTACAGGGTTGTTATGTCTAGACAACGTTAATCTATTGTTTTGGCTCAATCCATGGTTAAACACAGAGTAAGATCAGTCTATAACCTGCCCGGTTCAAGCTTGTAGGATGAGAGGCCATTAATGCTTAAACTTAACCCAGGGCACTGTCAACCAATAGGTTGGAAACTGGGCTGTTAAACCTCGCCTAACCTAACCTAACCCAGGGCATTGTCAACTTAGTGACAGGTGAGAGTTATACGCGGAGCGCGACCATCGGTTCGCGCGGAGCGTCCCGTCAGGGACATTTCGCTAAAAAACACCCCTAGATTGCAGGAAATGACACTCCCTGTGCCTAATTACTGCATGCTTAGAATGTCATATTTTTCTTGTACTGAAAAACTTTTGAGGAGGCAATTTGTTCACAATATATATAAAAAGGAAAAATTGGAAACTCTAAAGCGTACCGGTATGTATTGCTGACAGCCTTTAATTGAATATAAATATACTGGTTGTGGAACGAAAACAAACGGAAATTGTGATAATTAAATGAGGGAATATTTCGTTCACGAGGCTATGATTATGTTACTATTTATTAGCAACGTATTATCCAATAGTGCATCAAGTTAATGAACATAACATAAGCTCTACAATACGTAGGGAACTAGCTCGATGATAGTATCCTATGCTCCGGTCTTGCAGCCTGTCAGTATTGCGCATTATACGCTGAACTGATCAAAATACTCTGCATGTGTACCAGAGAATATTCAAGCTGCTGCAGAGAGGGCATTTCTGCGGAACGCGAGTCAAGCGCGCCTCATGCTGCAGTGACACAAATGAGATCTGGGGAAATACGTTGCATGGAAATTCGAGTTATGCATGAGAAATGTTTCACGATTACTTTTAGTGAGGAACCTTTAAAGGAATAGGATAAGGAAGTAGTATTTCGTCAACTTGAAATTTCCCCAAATTCCACAAATTTCCCCCAAATATTTTCCGGGGGGGCAACTTGCCCCCTGCCCCCCAGTAGCTTCGCGACTGTTTCTGAACTCAAATAATGTTTCTTTTCAAAACTGGCATATTTATGGTAGCTATGGTATACTTTTGCCATTCACAAATTAGAATTAAGACTTTCATTCTCCTTTAAGATAACCATAGTACACAAACGTTGAATGTATCAAGCCGGTATGTAATTAATATGTAACTGAAAATTTGAGGATAAGAAGCTTAATGCAGGCAGACATTCTTGTTCATACAATATCTTATTTTTCAAGTTTTCAATACGTCTTAAGCGAAATACCGTTTGTTTTTAATTTTCGTGCTCTTTTGTCCTTGACAAATTTCGAAAATCAATTATTCGTTTGATTTTCTTTCAGGGGGATTTTATCAAGATGAAATAGGAACTTCGTTAAATAACGACACAGTGGTTTGTAAAAAATGCCCGGACGGCACCTATGTAGGACAGGGAGAAGGCAAATCTGTTGGGGACTGTATGGTTTGCCCCGATGGAACAGATAAAAAGACCCATGCTGGTTATCGGGCTTGTTTTTGCTTAGATAGGTACTCCAGGAAAGATCGCTTTGGTCCTTGTGAATATTGTTGGGAAGACGGTCTTGACTGCTCTAAACATGACTATAAGTTGTTAAGACCGGGATTTTATTGGAGCTGGGATTTCAAGAATGCAAATGTGACGGCATACAAACTGTTTGTGAAAAACCTGCAATTTGAAAATGAATCTTTCGACTATCATACAAAATACACCAGTGAAATTCCACGAACATTTCCGTGTCCTAGACATGAAAGTTGCAAGAACACTGCTGGTAGTGTAGATGCCCTATGCGAGGAGGGTTATGAAGGATGGCTCTGCAGCAAGTGCGAGAAACACTATTTTTCAGTGCTGGACAACTGCGTGCCTTGCCCAAACATTGAATGGTTATTCGTTGAAAGTTCTTTGATTCTTTGCCTACTCGTAATTTTCTCCGTCCTCATATTTAGTTTTTATAAACGTCATAAAAGTGACAGTGGGGATAATCGATCTATTATTGATGTGATGATGTCACGTGGTAAGATTGCACTTGGATTTTATCAGGTGGTCGGAGAGTTTTTTACCTCACTTCATGAAATCAATTGGGCAATTACCCTAACATTTATAGGGAATATCATATCTCTTATTGAACTAAACGTTCTTCGAATATTTATCCGACCGCAATGCTTCCACGAAAAATTAAAAGTAAATCCAAAAACTGAGTTTGTGATAGGTCTTACTTTTCCAGTTGCTGTAACTCTGTTATCATTTATCATTTACTGGTTTCTTATTGCAAGACACATTTGCAAAAGAAAGTTCACAGCTGTGTTTCAAAATATTGATGACTACAAAAAGCAGCTCAAATCCAATCTCTTGACAATCGCTATCATAATACTCTTTTTAACATATCCCCCTATCTGCACAATTATCTTCCAATTATACCCCAAGGCATGCGACACCTTTTGTCTGGACAGTGCAAACAGCACATGCAAGGTGCTTTTAAGATCAGACTACGAAATAGAGTGTAAAGATTTGACAGTTTATCACATCATGGCATACATTGCAACAGCTGGATATGTAGTTGCATATCCGTCCTTTCTGCTCTTTTTGCTAAGGAAGAAGTCTCGGTTGTTTCTAACAAAGAAAAATGAAGGTAACAGTTTATCTATACAGGAGGAACATGAGGAGAACGAAGATGAGCTGTTGGAAACTTTGATAGATAATTCTTCTGATACCAATGCGGAGAACCCTCCATGGATGGACTTTCTTTGTGAAAATTACAAACCTCAATACTGGTATTGGGAAATTGTTGAGCTGGCCAGGAAGGTGACTCAGACTGTTTTGATCACATTGCTTGGTTGGGAAGACAAAATGACAGTCCTCGCCACAATAGGTATCTCAGTTTTATTTCTGGTACTACATGCTCGATGTTTGCCAATGAAGGGCACTTTTGAGCAAAGTCTTCAGGTAAGATGTTCACGTTTTTCCAAATTTCAAAAATATCTTTATTTGTTTTCTAAATATATTGCGATGTTTGCTCTTCAGAGAAAACAATTGCAACAATTCTGACATTCTCTTACCAGATGTTTTCTTTGGTAGCCATACTTATTAACGTCCTTGTTGCTGCTATGAATGTTCCCGAAGAATATGGTGATGCAATATCGGTTATCCTTATTGTCCTGAACATACTTGTCATTGTAATCATAGCAGGTGAGAAGATTTCAAAAATGATTCATAGGGAAGGATCTTCCCGTTATCGTCATTTGGCCAATAACATATATCATACTTTATACCCAAACTAAGTTTTGTCTAAAAGTTTTTAAAAGCTTAGTGACCTGTGCTATAAAAGGCTGTCGATATTTTTGGCTCCTGTATTATGTGAACTTTACAATATTTTCCATACATTTTTTATTACACATTTAACTTTGATTACAAGTTTTTGTCAAAACCTCATATATGCATCACGTTTTCACTAAACAGCGGAGGTAGTTTTTGGCCTTTTCGTTCGATTGAAACACATCAATGTTCATACAAAGATCATCAGTTTTGCTGGGGACTTTAAAACTAAAGTTTCGTCTGCCTTTGTAATAAGGGTTAAGAGTTCAAAGGGGTCAATAACATACCATGACCAGAAATCCTGAAGAACCATTGCAACACTTGCGAGAATGAATCGATCTATTGAAATCCAGGCGTCATACCGTACCGAAATTGACATCAAGTGACGAAGGATAAAGAAAAGGTTCAAATCCGGCTAGTCTCGTATAACATCAGGATGTTCCTAAGGGTATCATAAGTCATCGTGTGATCACCGATGAAGAGATTCTCAGGCTCCGGGAAAACTTTGTAAAAGAGCAATGAAATCCTTGGCATGCCAAAAATTGCCAATTAACCTTGCCGAGACTCATGTTTGTGTTCATATGCAAATTTCAGCTGACATTTTTAAAGAATTTGACATCCTTAGAAGGTATTTTATTTTTTCTTCGGAATTGTGGGTTAAACTTTTTTACGCTAACTATGTTGCACTATGTTTACATGTTTTACTTCTAAATACGTTAACGTTCACTGATATTTTGTCGTGTGTTCCCTAGTCTGTAATTTTTAGCAGGTGTGACAAATATTATTCATATTTCTGAACTTGTTCAAGGTTTATGTGCGGGAGGCATGTTAAATTCTTACCTATTGTACCTTTAAAGTTAAAAGTATCAACTTTAACCTTAAGAGAGAATAATTTTGTCAAAGACATGCCACATACAGTAGCATCAGCAAAAATATAAATTGTCGTTCCGAAGAGGGAGAAACGAACTGAGTTACACTATGAACTATATTTGCCGACAAATAAAGGTGTTTCACCAACGTGACGTGACAGTGCGTCTTTATGATTTACACAAAAGACATTTTGTAGGGCAAGCGTACGTCCAGCGTCAAGTGTTAATGATCAGTTATGTCGTGTGAAAGTGTTGTAAATATGTTAACTGTGGTCGTACTTTGACCAGGCAGACGGAGGATCACATTTGTTGGACTTCAATGAATTAAGTCCACAGATAACGGATTGGAGAGGAAGAAAGACAACAAAAGTTTACATCAATATAAATCCATTATGAAGCCATTTGTTCCATTGCTAAATCTATATTTATCTACTATCTATCGAAAACAACATTTATCCTTATCTCCGTATAAAATGAGCTGGAAGAATTTCTTCAATTTGTTTGAGAATTGTTACTTCGATTAGTAGTTCGGTTTTGGTCTTCGCCCAGAGCGGACTTGTTTTTGTAGCGGTTTCGGCTCAAATCGTACTGAATTTTACTACTGTGCTGTGATGTGCTGTGCATGTACATTAAACTCTTCAAAATCATTACATTGCGTGCTGATTTCATACATGTGAACTCGTATAGAGGGCCTTGACGGGCCTGTTTACCAAATCTGTCATACGCTTTACAATTTTTCCCCAATATAAGCTTCATATTGTTAAAAGTGGCAAAATTTGCCATTTCCGATGGATACTCCACACAATAAATTACCAAAGCCAAGTCTGTTAATCACCCAGCATACTGCCTAATTTTGCTCTTAAAAGGCATGTAACTTAAAAAAAGCCAAATATTCATAACTTACAAAAAAACCAAATTTTCTTTCATTAAATTCCAAAATTTCTCCAATTTAATAAGCCCTTACTTTCCGGGCAAACTTGAAGTCTCTTCTCGTAACCGAGAAACCTCAAAAGAATTTCAGCTGTCGCCTATATAACGTTTTATATTTTTGCCATATGAAGGACAGATTCTGCAATAGAGACCCAAAATTTTTCATGGTACTAGCAAAAGCCAAATTTCTTTTAAAAAACTCCAGATTTTTAAGTATCTGTTAAAAAGAAAGCCAAAAATTTCGGCGCGCGCATTCTACCAAGTCACGTCCCGACGGGACATAACATCAATCTTGTTGGGGCCTTGAAATTCTGGTCCCCCGTCGGGCAAATCCTGGCGCCACCCCTGGCAATAACTGTGAAGAAATACGAAGCAGGATACTGTTATTATTATCAACTATTCACGGCATCGGCATTTTACTTAGTGTGATGTGTGAATCCACTGTCTCGTAACACGGGGCTGTCAGACAGTGTTGTCTGGTAACGAAGGTAGCAGACGCCACATTCGTTGTTCAACAGTGGCCCAAGCGATATGCATTTGCTACACAGGAAGTAGTACAGAAGGTGGGATGAGGGTCTGTGGACAATCTATAGTCCTTGCAATAATTGTTCAAAACCCATCTTCAAATCATACGGCGAGTGTGAGAACCATTTATGAAAGACCATACTTAAAACAGATCTATGATTCAGTCAAAACACAATTACTCTACCTAGCCAGCCCTATGTACGTAAATGTTACTTACGTTCCTCTAAGAAATATAGGGAATCGATGGCTATGTTGTACCACGCACTCATTCATAGAGTTTAAACCGTAGAAATTGTGAGCAAAGCGGGACGAAATTTTGCACTATTGTGAGACCCACTTCCTTTAATCAGTCCAAATGTGATTGAGACTGGAAAAAACAATAGAACTGAAGATTGAAGTGCGCGAAGTGCATGATGATTTTGGTGATTTGGAAGAGATTTTTAATATAAGACGAGTAAAATAAAACAATTTTTCGTTTGAATGATACCTCACCATAAATGCAATACATCCTGTAGTCCACAGTAAATGAGATGTAAGGATGTAGAGCCAACTTATAAAGGCACTAGTGTTTTCCTTTCGATCAAGAGGTCGGGCAAGCTTGAAATATTAGTTTGTATTACTGTAGGTTTGATTACACCAGTGCCTGAAAAATTGTCTTCGTCCTGCCCGAATTTTGAGGGAAAAAATGAACGGACAGCAGTCTGCCCCTGCCTCCTACTTCTACTTTGATTATTAATTTAGAGAGAATGTTTTAGGATTGGCGAATAAATCTTAACACTGCAAAACTTCAGAATTCAACAAAGTTTGAAGAGGTATATAGAGAAGGGTAAAGACATTGAAATAATTCCAGCTGACCTTTTGGAAGTATCTTATTCTTTAACCGCAAAGTGAAAGCAGCTCCACTTAGTGGCATGTCGCCATAACTTTAAAGTGGACCTTAAGTCTGGAATTTTACAAGAGTATTTTTGAGGTTATTTCGTTGCTAAGATACAAAGTGTTGAAATATATTCACTGACTTCACACGTAACATAGTCATATTAAATGATAAAGGGCCTTGTCCCTTTTTTTTTGTTTTTCTTCCTTTTTTATTTTCTCTTTCTTCTTATTATTCTTCTTCTTCTTCTTCCTTCTCTTATTTTGACGTTGGAAAGATTTCATCATATTTTGCAAATGGGGGCGGTCCGCCCCGCCCCCTAAATTCGCCCTGATTGGGTTAATATTGGACAAGAGCGGGCGTCTAAATGATGTCATTGAACCAGTCGGAATGCATAAAAAAGGTGTAATGTAACCTCCATTAGACGTAAACTATGATGCGACGCATATTCAAACTGCTAAAAAGAAGAGATCCCTTTTTAGAAACAATGAGAAATATTAGTGTGGCATTATGTTTCCGTGGAAGTTTCCCTGAACAGTAAAACCATAGTTCGCCCACCCACTAAAGTTGCTGGTTTAACTCAGACCACAAGCCGTTTTTATCTTAACCACAAGATCTGTAATCTGTACTTGGGCACGCGACTTCTCTCCAATGTACTTAGCATATGTATCTGCAACACAACACACGGTATATGTACAAAGCATATTGAACATCCCGCCAGCTGGTATGAGTTGACGTGATTGGCCTCCGTTGCGATGACGTATCTAGCTCGTTTTAGCATTTGCACGCTAAAATCACATACAGTGTTTATCGCTCGTTTGCATTGGCCAAAGTGAGATCGACGTCACGGCAGTCACTTCATGTAATCGACAATAGGTGCGTTCGATTTAGCGGCTCGAGCCGGCTCAACTGGATCAGCCAACGAAAGATCTTTCTGAAAAGTGATCTTAACGTCATCAAAACGTCACACCTTGAGCCGGCCAAAACGACCAGCCCTCCGAGGTGGTCCAGTCGAGCCGCTGACGTAATTTACGTCGTATTTTGTCCAGTCAAGAAACTTGTTGAGCCAGTTGAGCCGGCTCGAGCCGCTTAATCGAACGCACCTAATAAGAGGCTCCTTTTGTTTTTCACGTAATCGAAGATAAGAGGCTCCGTTCGTTGTTTTAGTCAGTCGGGCGTACCTGTTTTTTCTGCTGTTTCGTGCAACACGAAAGGGGATTACTGGGGAACAACCCAGAAAGGAAGATTATAGTTTTTTCATCACGAAATGACTTTTCCCCACGTTCAAAAAGTGCGCAGCAACGAAAAAAGAGGCAAAAACAATGCCAAAGTTTCATCTTAAATCTACTACGATCGTTTGGTCACCAGCCAATCACGTATCAGGAGAGGAGGAGACTGACCAATGACAAGGCAGTAGATCCTAGTTACACAGAAGAAGCAGACGACAAAATGGCAGCCCCCATTCCAAACGCTGAACCCGGTGAAAATCCGGACTTTTGTGCCATGCACATTGTTTCCAGTGCAACAACCAACTTTAAAACATTCACAAAAGCATCTTAGGAAACGTTTGTTAGTTATGGGGCACAATGGAAACACTTCAACTGCCCTGAAGCCGAAATTGTCGACAGTACGGCTACGAGTCTTGGTTTAGACTTCGATAACATCGAAGAATGCCTCCAGTTGTTTTCACACGTACCCGTTGCACGAAACATCGGGTACCACCGAGATTGTTATCGGCGGTTTTGTGACAAAGGTAAAATTGAGCGGAAGAAACGTTCATCACAGAATCAGACTAGCGAAGATACGTATATCTATTCCTCAATAAAATTTTTAATTTGTAAACTAATCGGCTAGCCGGATGAAAATAAACATGCTAGCCTAGCCATAGAGTGTGCAATCAATGCATTGTGTGGCGACCGTATAGTCCCACAATGGTGCAGCAATACTTGAAGTCAGTGCTCTACGCTGCCTCACAGGGTGGCCCACCTTGCCCCTATTCTCAGAATTTAAAATTCTTCATGTGGTTCCTGGGGTTGTCTAAATTATTAAAAGTGCACTGTGCATGTGAATAATGGATTGGGTGATTGCTAACTTGAACTGAACCAACACACAGAGTTACATGCGGTCATTAAAGAATTGAAGTCAGGCATGTTTGCTGTGGATGGGCTTCAAAACATAGGAGTGCAGCATTTTACATGTGAACGTGTGTCCTTAAATTCAATCTCCT
Source organism: Holothuria scabra (assembly GCA_037179385.1). Classification (NCBI taxonomy): domain Eukaryota; kingdom Metazoa; phylum Echinodermata; class Holothuroidea; order Aspidochirotida; family Holothuriidae; genus Holothuria; species Holothuria scabra. Next base: position 8,046,387 of record CM074179.1, read on the forward strand.
CCCTCTTTTTAATGAAGCTAGGGGTCTTATCTGTGTAGTATTAGCTCTCAATCAGTGCCTGTACTACATGATAATGCTCCATTATACTACGTTCTGAATACTACACGGAGCAAGTGACAATGGAGGTTAGCGTGATAGGAACTGAGTGAGGACTAGTGTAGTATATGCTACATTGTGCATTTTACTAAATTCCAGTCGTGTGGTGGTGATGTAAGTTGATATACTGACTAACCAGGGAGTTGTCAGGGTTGAGTGGCAATTCAGTGTTCTCCCCAGGTTGAAATTTTGTCCGGGTGCTCCAAAGGTTGAAGGTAAATAGTGATCACTGTCTTGACAAGAAGTCTAAAGAGAGGGAGCATCTCTCTTTGGAAAATGTTGGTTAAAATCAGTGATGCTTGTAATTATACTTTTCTCCGATGACTAGGAACATTTGTGATTATCATTGCTCAATGTTCACATTGAGATTGCTGTTTTCTCTGTTTCGAGATTTCTAATAGATAATTTTTGTCTGGGTGGCTGAACTTTTTGTCTGGGTGGCACATTTTTTGTCTGTGGGCTAAAAAACCTCTGCAGATTTTGTCCTGGTGGGTCACCCTAACAAAACAACTAGTAGAGAACACTGTCATTATGCCTTTTTAAGATCCCTTTCCTGTTGTAGCTGCTGAATTGTAACTGGGGTGGAAATATACTAACGCCTATCTTGTGCATTTGGCAGGAGCCTAAACAGCAACTCTCTTGTCAGAGTGTGTGACTGTGGGCAGAAATCTTGAATATAAAAGACTTATGGGATGTATCCACATTCCTTGGTACCTGTAAGAACATTCTTTCCGTTACTTTCCACCATATAGAGGCTTTTCACATGACGTCATAATACTCTCCGGCGGCCATGTTGGAGTACATGTAACTACGTAGCAAACCATACGGGACGCGCTTGCTCGTTGAATTTGTACACACCGTGCGTATCACAGTGCACAATGTGCAGTGCGTTTGGCACAAAGCCACGTGTATTTGGCATGAATGTCCTCCAGCATGGCGGTTCCATGACGCAATTGCAAAGCCTCTATAGGTGTACTAGGCCACGTTTATTTATTGGGGGTAGAGCCCTTTTAGGCTTTTACCCTAAATTTTAATCACCCATGCCTGAAAAATACAACTGTTTTGTCTGAAAATAGTAATAACAGGGCTGCAGCCCCCAGCCCCCCCCCCCCATACACCTATGTTTTCAACAGTGCTAGTATTCCATTCTACTTTGACCCACTAACCTGGAACTAAGACGTCTCGTTTGAATATGAATTTTAGTAGTTTTGAGCTTCCCTTCAAAACTGCAGGAATTTTTGTATGTAAGTATTGTGCATTTGAGTTGGGGGAGGGGGAAAGATGTTAAAACAGGTTGGTCAACTGTGGTTTCTATTAAAAAGGCGGTAGGAAATACTTCCAAATAATAGGAAATTGCCGTTTCTCAGATTTCGAGGTAAATATTCAACTTTTCTGTTTTATTTTGTCACAGATTGTAAATTTCATGGTGCAAAATTTGAAATATAGTTTCGTGGATGGAATTTTCAGGACAAATATCGTAATAGTGAAATCTAAGAAGAAATGATAATGAAATTTAAGAAGAAAAACGCAAAAAGAGGCAATGACAACAAAAATTCATTGATCAGTAAACAGTTTATTAGACTGAAATAGTTTTCTTCATATTTTCAGAAACGATTATTATCCCACAAATTTTGATGATTCTCTCCTTTCTCTACAAAGTAGTCTTTTACGACTAGATAATGACGAAATGCAGACAATTGAGAAAGAAAATGTATAATTTTGATTATAAAAATAACATTTTCATACAATTTTAGTAATTGTTGCTTTTTATCCCGGAAATTTTGATGATTCTCCTCTTTCTCTACAAAGTAGTCTTTTACGATTAGATAATGACGAAATGCAGACAATTGAGAAAGAAAATGTATAATTTTGAGTATAAAAATAACATTTTCATACCATTTTAGTAATTGTTGCTTTTTCCATTGCACAACACGACATTTAGCCTCGAAGAATTGTCACCTACCACATTTTACTAAAATGGTCAGCAAACCGGTGAAAGATAAACAAATTGCGGAATTGAAACTGGTGCAAATAACATTAACCTCATTACGTCTTAGTGAAAGAAGAAAACGTTATTATAATACCCTTTCAGCTACGGCGGCTGTACTCGTACAACACCCATAAGTCATGGCGAGTGAGGAAGTATTTGCTGCATATCTTAACTAGACCAGCTATAGCGGTCGTACTGGTACAGCCTTGATAGGTCAATGCTAGTAAGAAAATATTGCTTCACTTCTAAACTAGATCAGCTATAGCGGCTGTATTCGTACAACCTCCATAAGTCAAGACGAGTGAGGAAACAGGCTACTGTATTTGCTGCAGTTCTAAACTAGACCAGCTATAAAGGTTGTACTGGTACAACCTTGATAAGTCATGGCTAGTAAGGAAATATTGCTTCACTTCTTAACTAGACCAGCTACAGAGTTTGTACTGGTACAACCTTGGTAAGTCATGGCGAGTAAGAACATATTTGCTGCATTTATAAACTAACCCAGCTATAGAGATTGTGCTTGGTACAAACTTGATATGTCATGGCAACTGGGGTAATATTGCCGTCATATCTTAATTATACCAGCTATAGAGGTTGTACCGGTACAAGCTTGAAATATTTTGGCCAGTATGTTATTTAGATGAAATTTAACGAGACACCAACACGAATGTGTTATATAGTATCAACTAGATAAATACGATTCAATTTCAGTTACAAAAACAGTTCAAATACCAATGCAAGTCCTCCCCTTAATTAGCCTCTAACGAAAGGCGGGGAATAGCGTGGGCATATTCTACAACCCCCAACCCCCCGGGGGCCTTTGGTAGGTAAGGAAAAGCTTTAAACTGGACCAGCCGTAAGAGTTTTACAAAACAAACTTGATAAGTCATGGAGACGATAAGGAACTATTTGCTGCACTTCTATACTAGGCCAGCTATAGAGGCTGTACGAAGTCACTGCGAGTTAGGGGTTGCTGAGTCAGGGGCGAACCCACGGGGGCAGGACAGGCATTTACCTCCCACCAGCCGGTGGTATTTAAGTCGCAAAAGTAAATCGCTTAAAAACCATTTTAAGACACTAGGATTTTTCAACCCCCTTTATGGAGTATCTCCCTGTTCGTCTGGAAAGGGGAAGCCCCCAAAGTCGGCTTACTCCTGCAATTTGTCTCCCATTGACCGTGTACGTGAATCATTTTTCCAAAACCCGATTATGGGGTATCTCCCTGTTCGTTGGCTTACTCGGGGCTTACTCGGGGCTTCCCCTTCTCAAACGAACAGGGAGATACCACATAAAGGGGGGGGGTGAAAAAATCCTAGTTTCACTCTAGACGTGTGTGAAGTTCAGGGCGTTGGCCCATCGGGAGTGGCCTCTTCGGGCAAAACAAAACTCACCCCCTCACGGACATCTGGACTTAGAAAATTTTTGAAAAGTGATTCACGTGCAAAGTCGATGGGGAGTTAAAACTGAAAAAATTTGCAAAATCCTCTGTTGAGTGTCAATGAACGGATGATGGACTTGAAACTTAATTTACCTTTTTTCGTCTGTTCATGATTGCGGTATAATGACATAAAGTTGACTTTTAGGGCAGAGATACGACTTCTGTATCCTTCCGTTGGCCAAGAAAAAAACTCATTCCCATTGCAAGGCTGTGATGAACTGTCGACGTCCTACCGTCCTTGTAACAGTCACCCCATTTCACATAAATATCTTCCCACAAGACCACCTCACTTGCAATTATTAGTTGCGTTAAAGAATAAATTAAAACAAAGTGTATGCAAAATCCAAACACGCCATTCTTCCTATTAGTAGAGTTGTCACGGTGAGGTACGTTTCTCCAAAAGAACACAATATAAAAGATCGTTTTAGACGAATATGTCACATATCTGCCGGTAAAATTGATGATGTGGCAAACGATGGATCAGTTTTGGTGTTTCCAGGGTGACTGAAAGAAACATAGGCAGTAGATCTACACAGCACAATGGGAAAGACCAATCTGACGAAGAACGCCCCCTGTATGGTGCTACAACAGTACAAGCCATATTTACACCGAAAAATGGTTGACAGGTGTAACGAAAAGTCCACAAACTTAAAACAACTTTCGAGTCTACTTTTGTGCTTTGCATGTAGGCTACGGCTGTGTCTCACGCTTGGTTGGGATTATTTGTCCAGCTCCGAGTAGCAGCTCCCTTGTTGGTCTCTCAAACCTCTTCGCAGTTTTGCGGTTACGAAATTCCTTACCAAGAAGGTTCCGTAAACAGTGACAGATAGAGCTCCCATAAATAAAGGTTGCAGTCACCCCGGTCACCCCTATGAACTTTCGATGTGTCCTATCACAAGAACGGTTCTTGAAAATCATGCCTGTGACAGTTTTTTTTTTCCAGCTAACTATGGGATTTACTTTGAGTGGCTACTTGGGTTTACCAGGGAGTTGCAAGAGACTGCGTTTACCATGAAATTCTTAATTATTCAATATTTAAGTGTTTTTGCAACATTTAGCGTAGCCTGTAAACCGCAACGAAGAGTTTTGAGGACTGGTTGGTTCAGCCTAGGCTGTTCGAATAATTCGGGGTTAATTTTGTAAAGTTGATATTTTTGTGTGTAAAATCATTACGTGACTATGATGTGTTTGTACTTATCGGGCAATTGTTTTCAAGGAATCTGGGCCTGCTTGGAGTTTTCTGTAATAAGAGGGCAAAAGCAGTCACCCCAATTTGAATTATTGTAATAGTCTATTTTAATTCATGAATGGCTCTCGAAAATAATGTGACACTGTTTTTCTCATTGAATTGTAAAATTTATGACAATTGAACCCTTGATTTAACCTAATTATGCAACATTTTAGTCTCGAAATATATTGAAAGAAACATGGAAGAGAAAGAGGAAGAAATTTGTGAAATTTAGTGGTTCTTTCATAAAAGTTTAGGGGCGACTACTCTTTAAAAACATGGCAACCTTTCGACGGACTCAAATGCTGCCTGAATTCTAGTACCTGAAGATCAGGTCGTTCCCCGAAATATACAGTACATGCCGGCCGCCTGATACACCAGTTAGTATGACCATGGAAGTACCACCATGGTCATACTGGTGGTATGACAACAGCAAAACATCACAATACATGTACGGTGTATACTTCTTAAAATAACAAATTCCTGTTCTGTGTATAAGGGTAGAGTCCTAGTGAGGAACGCAGTGGTGAAGCTCTGGTATTTAAAGGCATGTTTCCATCATCCCAAGCAGTTCCAATTCTCCCAACCGTCTTACTCTAGCCCCTCCCACATTTATCTAAAACTCATCTTTATCCAGACACAGTCCTAGTTTATTGCTTCATGGCTTGTCCCAGTGGCCATACAAGTCCATAATGTGTAATCAAGACACTCTCAGTGCCCACGCTGTGTAATTGAGCTATGATGCATTATTTGAATGTGATGCCATCAAAGAGCTGTACCAATTGAGAGTTTTGATATATGTATACTGAAACTGTGGTTTGGGGTGACGAATGACTGCCTTTAAAATTTCTTACCCGACCGAAAAAATGCATGCCAAGGGGCCTGCGTTTATTCCTCTGAAGCATGGAAGTACTACTTCCGAGGTACGGTACTTCCATGTATGAAGGGTGTGCCTGTGCATGTAGTACCTCGGAAGCTTTGCGATTTGATGGGTTCTAAAATTGCCAATTATTATTCATACGTTATAAGTTCACTTATGTATTGTTAACTGTGTGCTGGATACTTTTCTGGGAAAGCACTGTTTTAGGCGTGTAGAACTACCACATTTGGGCCAACTCTTTGGTGGGAGTGTGTAGGATACCAGTGGTCTATATTGCCGGTGAAATGTATCTGCTGTTTGCTTAATTAATTTGCCAAGGCTAATATGGGAATACAGGAATAGAACATTTAAACTTGTTTTTCTTCTCCCCCTCTTAGTGGCGGCATCAGCGGCGTCTGGAAAGTGTCCCGGCAGGGTGTCGATGTTAGCTCAAACTTTATGCCTTAACACACCAAGAATCCACACCTTGTTTTCCCTCCTGGGATTTACCTCTCCCTCCACAACTTCATGGTCTACAGGGCGTTAATACCGCAATCCCCTCTCAATTCCCTCTTTTCCCCTTTTCTCTTTTTCTCTTTTTTTTCTTTTTCTTCACCATCATTTGGGGAGGCGATCACCCCATTTGGCCCCTTGGTTGCGCCGCTGCTTTCATGATATGTTTTGAAGTTACATATATTTGCCCTCCATCTCACATTTTAATTCGGATTGACTCTGTCCAGCTGTCTTGTCACCACTACCGCACCGTAAAAAGAACACGTTATGAGGTTGGAGAAATAAAAGAAATAAGCGCATTCAATGAGTGAACGCTTAAAGGGGCTCAATGAGGTGATATCGATTATATTGTGATGAGTTTGAAAGAAATCAATGCATGATTATGCTTTTAATAAGCCTGATTACTCATGTGTGCGCTCCTTTATTTACCAAAAAATGTAAACAATTGTAGTTTTTATGTACAGGGATTGCATATGATTTACACTCAATGGTGAAAAGTGTCTGTTCACCAATTTGAAATACATGTATTAAATCTTTAATGATCCTATCATTGGCACTATCATTAACTAGAGTCAGATGTTTAGAATCTCTTAGTTTGACTATTAAGCATCAAGTTAAGAGTAAAACTCAGCATGTGTGACGGAAATTATGAATTTTGTGGGCAAACTTAATGAGCCCCGATAACACCTGATAAGCAATGTCAACAAAAGCGCACACCGTAACCACATCTAAATGTTTTTTATGTAAATGTTAATTTTCGTTAATTTATAACAACATGGTGCTTACAGATATCATGAAATAAAATCATTAACGTGTTTACAAGATGGCGTCTTGACTATAACTCTAGTTCCATGTTCCTGACACTTGCTTGGGCATTTCGTCTACTATCCAAGTGTTATTGCCTAAGTACGAAAAAAAATTGTGTGCATGCATTAAAAAATGATGATTAACTCATCAAATGAAACACTGTACTTTGCATGAAGTGTATATATAGCCAGGGATCGATCACCCATGGCAAAACATCCGCTATAAGTAAAAGGCGCGTCTTTGGTAACCGTAACTTGTTAAAGAAATATTTATTAGTTTTCTGATATTCATCGTGGCGGGTAATTGATAATGGTAACATCAATCATAACAACGAAAGCTCTTTGAGAACTCATATTTCTCCTGAGCTCGCAGAAGCGAAACACCTGTCATTCTGAAATGCTGACCCGAGATCAGGTCAACTGCATGGTGTACGTATTACCATGGCAATAGTTTAATTTTGCTGAACTATTTATGTTCGTAAAAAAGTAGCCTGATTAGAGTCTGCAGACAGGATTCATGAGGTGAACCGCGGAGCTTTCAATGTAGGTTACTATACAGACAGCCAGTTAATAGCCTAATGCAAGGCAGCAGTTTTCGAAAAAAATCACAGGGAGACAAGGTCCATAGCATATGAATTTCGAAGGGTTTAGGCCGGGCTCTATAACCTAATGGTTTGATCAGGGAACTAAGAGTTAGCAGCTCCCTGGTTTGATAGCCATGAAGACAACTGCAAACTGCAGAGCATCAAATAATTTCATTTCCATTCCTTAAATTATTTAACAGGGAGCTGCCACGAACTCCGGATTTTAATATGCAAATCACCGCATGGGAAGACACAACAGTGTTACAAGTACAGCAGCCTCGCAGTCAGGGTTGAACTAATGTACAGGGCAAAGCGTACTTGAAAATATATTAAGGGTTCCTCTGATACATTTCGGTCCGAATATACCTTATACATTTATTAGATTCTAAGATACAAATTCTTTAATCAAAGAATTGACGTAACCCCTATCCCCGTGGACATACACAGTCAGCAAGTCACTCTTAACTTATTTTGAGAAAAATAGGCAAATCCCAGGTTATCTTTATGTCTTTTGGTGCCATTCATACTAGGACTAGATATTCAAGGTAAACTAAGCAGTTATTCCTTGTTCATGAGAAGGTTGCAAGGACGGCGTCGTACACCGACAAATATAATTCCAGGTATATAGACTTAACTAGGAGTTGTCACTCCAAAAATATCACAGTTCGACACCAATTGAGCTTAGGTTTAAGTTAGCTAGCTAGTTAGATGAGGTTTAACGGTTCAGTTTTCAAACAATTGGCCAGTCAAGTCGAGGTGCCCACGGACTTTTTCCAGCCGTGGCTCACTGGCTTGTTCCCCATACTTCATTGCATTTCGCACAAGGAAAGTAGTTTCCATTATTTTTTAAGTCCCAACCTTTTTCAAGAAGGTTTCAGAGGTCCAAAGGAAATACAAACAGGGGGTTTGGTTTAGGTGCACGTGTAGAACAAAATTTTTAGTGAGTCCTATACATCATTGGAAAGGTCACATTTCGAGGATTCTATACAGCTTAGGCCCATTGTTTTGACAAATTATGGTAATTAGTAATGCAAATATATGCATATTTACTAATGAATTTGGTCATGAAACCGGCCTGGAATTGAACCCGAGACCTCACCGTGCGAAGGGAATGCTAGGTTGAAAGGCCTGAACTGAATGCATAGTATGGGTTGGGACGATCTCTGTGAATCACTATAAGAAGCGCACTCCGAAGCTGAGTAAATAAAATATCGAAACAGTATTTAAAAAACAGTATTAAAAATGAAAAAGAATTCGGTTCATCACAGGTGCTTTCTTTATTCCTCAGGCTGAAACTGAGGTCAAAGGTGCTGTACGGTAACGAGATTTGCAGGAACGATGATCACACCTACGTTAAAACTGTTTGGAAATTTTACTGTATCTAAACGGGGGGGCTCCAGGATTTCCTCAACAGAGGGGGGGGCATGCTCCCCGACAGGAGAAAAACAACATACCAAATATTGAAGTAGTTTGCCTCTGCCTTAATTACTGGTGAACACCGATCTAGTGAAAGCCTTAATTGTACTTGAGAGTACCTTTCCCAAGGTACACAAATGTCACCCAATCAACTTTCTGTAGTTTCGCTTGCAGAGAGACGCCATTTTCACTGATATTTTAGGAAAAATTTAACGTAGAGAAATGATTTTGACGCAATTACAACATAAAAACACCTTTTCCAGTTGAAGATGGATGAAAATGGCAAAATTACAATAAATGTCATTTTTCTTTTTAACGTCCGTTACAAATTCCCGCCAATGTGAACTTTTCATCCCAATGTCTCCTCGGCTTCCTTGCTTTCGTCAGTTTTTATTTTAGGCTAAGCAAAGCAGACAGGCAGGGGTTGACCTCAAACACGTCTATAAATAACTCACCATAACGATATTGACAGTTTGTGTTGCATGCAATACCGGTACTTTTTGTGCACAGTACGTGGGATATGTTTATAACTTTATACTGTTATGGAATTATCACTTGTTATGGAATTATCACTTCTGGGGTGCCGGCAAGTACGGCTGAAACTTGTATTATCAAGGAAGTTGAAGCTGTTTAGTATTATTCTTTTACTGCTTATAATGTTTGTCATTGTTTTGTGGCCCTATATATGTCCCGCCAGCTCCCTTGTCCATGTTTGTGATGCACAAGCCTGTGCAGGATATTGCCTTTTTTAGTATATTAGAACTCATTTGTCAGTTTAGCATAAATTAAGTATTATTACGTCACTAGTTTGAAGCAAGAGGCTGGGCGCCGCCATACCGGCAACTTGACCGTCGGGCCGCTATCTCTCACCCCTCCGTCCTTGAATTGGCCCAATTTCGTCGGGGAGCCTTAACTTGCGCTAACGATAAAAGATGCGATTAACTTCAATCTGTCTTGATTTTGATTTTACGAAAAGAGCAGACTCTGCAAGGAAACCATCAAAATTCCAATTTTTCAACAAAAATGCAAAATTTTCAATAAACTTCTACAATATTAGCTCCCGGTTTTGTAAAAATTGTGAAAAGAAAGCCCCAAAGTTTTCCAATGTCCTTTGAAGAGCGTTTCTACGTACGACAAAATATGAAACCTCACCAACCTTCAGTTTTTCCTTTATTCTTCAATTAAGACCCCATATTTTTTAATTCTTCTTTACAAATAAACCCATTTTTAACACATTTTATGCCATATAATTTCATAGTTTCGTTAATAAAAATTTCAAAATTTTCAAATTAAAAGGAAGTCAAAAAATTTGGGGGAAAATTTCCAAAAGTATCAATTCAGTCAATTATGGAGTAACATTTTGAAAATAAAAGAACCACGAGCATTCATATGCTCCCGCTAAATCTTGAATCTTAACTTGTTTAATATAACCACTGAATGGAATGCCGCCGGGTATTCTAATTCCGAAGCTACGAAGTAATACAACATTCATTCCTATACCCCTGCGACTCAACCTGTGGCCTGTATGTGCGGCCTTAAGTTACAAAGCGAAGTCATTTTTGAATGCTATGTTCACCACAGGGTGAGCATAAACATTCGTTTTCCAGGCAGACAATAATTGTAAATACTCAGGAACACGCGCTTAGTATTCACAAAGCTGGCTACTGATTCTTCGATCTTTCTGAAAGATACTTCCAAATATTGTTGCAGGATTCGTTTTACATAGTCCTCCTTTAGAAGCAAGAGAAATCCATTCGATGACAATAATCTAGTGACTCATTTGTTTCCTCTTTTACAGGCGGGAAAATCCAATTTTTGACAGCTCTAATTGAACCTTAGTGAAAATAGGAAAGGTCGCACGGGCGCATACCACTTGTGAAAAATTGCTCCCCTAAGTCAATAGAAGGTAACAGGTCAGGGCAGTCACTAACAACATTTCAAGAGGTCTGTGCATGGAGAAATAAACGGATGTAATAGAACACGAATGAATTCAACTTACTGGGTGCAACCTATAGGTAGTAGGCTATAGTTTTAAAGCTACGGTAACTTTCACTGAAGTCAGTGAAACCAGGCGGTCACAGAGAACGGATGCAACAGAATCCCTTTTCAGCGTCGGAGCTACGGGAGAAGAGAGGGGTCGAAAGGGGATTTGCCCGGCGGATTTTTTCCTTCCTCCCCGCCCAGGTTAGATGATTCTGGAGTTAGGTTAACCAAAAAGATGAGAATGAGCTAGGCCTATACCACTCTTGAAACGTAATTTTTCATCCAGAGAAATGCTAAAATCGCAGAGCTTCCGGGACTTTGCTTTGGATCCCCATCTGCAGGAGTTGTGGCTACAAGTTAAGGCTCGGTCGCGCACTGTGCACGAAAAAATTTGCCGGAATATCTTTCTTTGCTCCATCCCCCCCCACCCGACCTAATCGTCACTTTCTGACCCCGCTATACTGCTTTTAAACCATATTAGTTGAAAGGAATCACTCTGATATGAAAGGCACAAGAAAATAATACCCGTATGGACCTAAAATTTCTGATACAGAATGGGGTTGTGTTCACCAAAGACGACAGAAACTCGAAACCGTGGTATATGCTACAGGGGAAAGGCATAAACGGACTCGACGCCGTGACTTTGAGACTGTCGGCATGTCGTGTGTCGCGCCAAGGGAGCATGTACGATGCCGCGTCTTCCCAAACTCCTTACCTTTGAGAAATTTTTGTTCAGTTAAGGAGGCGAAATCGGACGTGCTTTGGGTGTAAAAACTTTGTAACTTAAATGATGTTTCAGAGATGGAGTGCAAACCATGACGAATTCGCGCGTAAAATACTGAACTTGCATTACCTGTGATTTCCGTGACAAAACTTGCATTGTGTAAGGAAAATTTCTGCATACAATTTTTCCAATATACTAAGGCGTTTGAGACGGGGAGGAGTCGCGGTGACCAGACTCCCGCCCCCAACAAATTTTGGCAAACTTTAAAATTCGGAAAGGAATGTGGGACAATTTCGGACAGACATTGAGATATAAAAACTGAATTCTGATATTATTTTAGTTACAAGAATAACTTCCAAGCGTGCTCGGAATCGTAAAAACGATTTGCTCGAAAAAGGGGGAAAACACATTCAGGGTAAAATTTTCATGAAAAGTTAGCAAGATTGCAAGACTTGGCTACACTCTAAAAACATCCTGGTTAAGTCCTGGTTAATTTAACCAGGACGGGGTCAACGATTACCCATACACTTCCTGGTTAAAAAGAAAAAAAAAAGGAACTGTATGTAAAATTATTGCCCTCCGTCGATTCTGGTTAAATTTAACCAGGATGTTTTTAGAGTGTACACAGTCGGCAGGCAAAGGAAAAGAGTTATTATTCGTGAGTTTTTCTTCAGAGTCAACACAATGCCCAATTTGGTCAATCCAAATCCTTTCAGACATTTATTCAAATAAATAAAAAGTATTCTTTTTAACATTTTCATGAAAAACACTAAAGATAATATAATAAAGCGACGCCCTAGGGAAGTCAATGGCCTAAAAGAAACAATGATTCCTAAGCCATCTCAGGCAGGTTTTCAGTCTTGCGCGACACTATGCCCAAAGTGACCATTAAATCTGAATTGCCCTTGTGACGTTTGGCTAATATGGTTTACAGGTCTATTGATGGCTAAGCAAAATTTTCAAAAAAATAAAGAATTACGAAGATTTGTGACAAATTCAGGCGGCTTACTCTAAAATCTTCCCTCAGTTCTACTTCATAAGTATTGAAAGCAGTCTTAAAAATCGTCCGCCGAAATTGTAAAATATTTCTCCGAAAACTCCTATACTCTAAAAACTTCCGGTTGAATTTGAACTGGACAAGGATCAAATGGGCACTACACCTAAAAAGGTTTAAATATTTGACTATTTTGAAACCGAGCCTATACGAGTGTCTCAATCCTTTCAAAACATTTTCTGAAAAATAACAACGCATTATTGTGAAATTTTCGTGGAAAATTAACACGATTTAAAACACCGAGACTCGTTGGGAAAGCTTGTAAAACCGCTATTTGTCAGCGTCACTTCATAGTCTTGGTCAACACTTTGCCGGAAATTGTACGGGAAGACAGGAGTGGACAGGTGTAGGCCTATGTATGTACTAAACATTTTGCCCCCCAAATATGGTAGAGGTACATTTTATGTGGTAATTTTCTACTTTCAATGCTAATCTGCCCATTTTTGTTAAAGTGAGCACGTTATTGCAACAGAAAATTCAAAGGAAAAACTAATAAGATGTATTCACAAGCCTAAAGGGAATGCCATTTCCGGCCATCTGAGGTGTCACAGTTTTTCAAAAATTTCAAAAACTCATGGTGACTCTGTGGCCTACCTTTACGCAGGTTTCTTATAACAAATAACCCTCGGCCTCTGATGTACCATGTGAAACCTTTGCGAACGAGAGTGGGGTGGGGAGGAAGGGGAATTTTCATTGAGTAAATGTGGTCATTTGCCCCCTCTTCCCGATAAGTGACCCCCAGATATTGGCCACTGATGAGGGCAGTACGTAGACTTACAATAAAATGAGTACCCCAACGAATTTCAGTATCCAATAGTACTTTTCTAATTTTGCTCATATGTACTGCAGATTCTTCAATAAACACAGACCTTACAATAAGCTAACGAATTTCTACCAAAATTCTCAAGTTTTCTTCAAAACAAGCCCCGTTGTGTTAAATATTTGTAGAAAAGAAGCCCAAAGTATCGGGGCACTACACTTGAAATTCTACCACTAGTCGCGTCCAACCAGGACTGCCTTATCACCTTTACGGGGCTTTGAAATGCTGCCCCTCCCCATCGTGCGGACCCTGGCGTAACCCATGGCTTGTTGGACTCAACAACAGCACTGAATATGTAACAGAGTCATTACTATCTCTTTATGTTCGAACAGATATGGAGTTTGTCGTTATGGATAATATAACTAATTCGAATCATTTTGAATCATTATTTGTGAAAATTAAAACGGCGGTTTGTAAAACAATTATTACTGGAGTTATTTACCGACCTCCAAGGGAAGATGTTGATGAATTTATTCTTGAATTTAATAGTATTTTAAATACCTTAAATAATAATCGCAGTGTTTGTTTTATTGCAGGGGATTTCAATGTTAATCTACTGTCTGGACAAAAGGCGGACTTACTTAAAAATACATTATTATCATTCTCATTCTATCCTGTAATTGATAAACCCACTAGGGTGACAGAAGTATCGGAAACACTTATTGATAACATATTTACATATATTAATTTCGCAACTAGATCTACCATCATTAGAACTGATTTATCTGACCATTATCCCATTGCTATTATTTGTGAACATTTAAGTCCGTGTAGAAGGAATTTCACTAGGCCTGTTATTTTTAAGCGTGATACTAGTACTTCTAAAATATTGAATATGAAACTGGAATTAGATTCTACTGATTGACATGATATTTTGTGTAACAATAACGCTCAGTCTGCTTTTACTAAATTTAATAATAAACTTTGTGATATTTTCCAAAGAAACTGTCCTATGCGTCAAATTAAGTGTAAGAAAAATTTACAGAAATCACCTTGGATTACCTCTGGTATTTTAAAGTCCATTCGCAAGAAAAATGTATTGTATTGTGCGTATAAGCGAAGCCCCACAGAACAGAATTTACTGCATTATCGCAATTTTAAGAACAGATTAACTGCGGTAATTCGAAATGCCAAGAAATCGTATTACTATGAGTACTTTAGTAAAAATAAAAATAACAGTAAGAAGATTTGGTCTGGTATTAATGGGATACTGAACAGAGGGGGTGGCAACACTAATGCGACTGGAATCAAGTTGAGAATTTAGATACAAATGATGATTCGAATAACCTGCAAAATTTTGCTAATGATTTTAATAATTTCTTCACATCTGTAGGCGAAAATCTAGCTTCTAAAATAGATGTAACGTACTATAACTGCAATTGTTATCTCAATGATATTAGTGTTTTAGATACCTTTATTTTACACCTAGTGAGTCATGAGGAAGTGGTTAGTACTATATTGAAACTTCAAAGTGGGAAATCCCCAGGGTATGATGGCCTTACCAATGATATTTTAAAACAGATACATGGCCATATTATTGATCCTCTTACTCATATTTTGAATTTCATATTTTGAAATTCATACTCACGTTTCTTGTAAATATTATTACGTATTGTATCATAATAATAATGATAATGAATGTACGTTTGCATGTAGTACAGTTGAAAAAATAAAACAATAAAACAATATATATATATATATATATATATATATATATATATATATATATATATATATATATATATATATATATATATATATATATATATATATATATATATATATATATATATATATATATATATATATATATATGGCATTACTTTTCACGCTGTTTATATGCTTTTGGCCTATTTTCAAATAATCACAACTTGCGTTATGTATGTTGAGATGTATATTGCAAATTACAAAAAATCGACATAAACATCCCGCTTTGCCATTTCTTAGCCCCTTCCCCTACCCTCATTCTTCTTTAGTCTTTCTTCTTTTTTAAATTTCACAACTTTTTACGGACTGCCCGCTTTTCAACTCTACCTTCAGGACTGGAAATTATACATGGCTGTATGGTGAACCTCAATCCCGACTCTGGTTCAAGTCCTTGAGCCTCCTGCAACCCATCGTCACACAGGCCTAATATTACATAAATAAAAAGTCCGACTATTTGGTTAGGTTTTGTTACTGCATCTCTGTTTCAAAACACGTGCTTGCACCCCGACCACTAACATAACCCCTATTCTAACACTTTTTCATTTGTTTAAAGTTCAGACCTCGAACAGAACAGACGCCATCTCCCGTTTTCTTTTAGCTAATCGTATATGTAGCTCAGACAGTCAGAGACTGATCAAATTTTCATAGTTTTATAGTTCTATGTGAATGGTTCCAACTCTTCCACCTGGTAGAGGATCTCTCGCTCTTTTCTTAGTAAAACAAATTAAGGAAACAATAACTTTGATGCCTAAAACGGCTAATTTCAACATTCTCCGGGGCTCTTCGGACCCAGTCGCGGATTAAATATTGCAAAAGTTGCAATTAACTAGCATGTTTGAAATCGCTTCACGATTAATCAGTGGTATCACTAAGGGACATAATGGACATTAGCAGTTTTCCGTCAGTCATAACATTCCAATGCCCCCTTCCCAACCCTCCATCAGTTCCTAACCTTGATTTTAAGTGTGAAGCGTACATACTTAGGCATAAAATTATTCATAAAACGTTAGTTACAAAGATCTCGAGACTTGGGTAACCATAAGGAAGCTGGAACATTTGGAATTGGGTGCATAGACATAAAGCTGACAAAATAATTTTAGCAAGCAGGACTATATGAAATTGACTTATAGCCTATACCAAACACAGTACCAACCATGAATACATGTCAAGGACCCTCCCTCCCATCGTCATTGTTATGGTTATGGACTACCACTTGAGTGTTTAAAATTACTTCGAGCAGTGATCAGAACAAATCTTCAAAATGATTTCGGTATTCTAGCTATCCACTATTAAAGTGAGAACGATATGTTCGTGAATTTACAGGCAACACGCTGACATAAATATGCACCACACGGGCTTCCTTACAGATGCACTTTCTTCCGTATCTTGAAGTACTCTTTTTCACTAGCGAAGGTTTTAGTAGCTAGCTCATTGCTGCCACAGGCATGCGTAGTGGACTACGGAGCTTTTAAGGTGTAATGTAATAGACCTTATATCTGAACTAATTTGTCTATCTTGTGAAGTAACGTAGGTCTATCGTCCTTTTTAACATTGGCTCCCAGATACTTTAATGCGTTAGTGTAGTATATTAGAAGAACTGTATATTAAGTGTCTTTATATTTTAGCATTTTTATGAGAAGGATATTGATATTGAAATTTTGATGATGACGACGACGACGACGACGATGATGATGATGAAGATGATAATGTTTGATATTTCAACAAATATCTCAGTTAGAGAAAAATATCTAAATTTCCACTAGCAAATACATTATTTCGGGGTGTAAATACTGCCACTGCCACAACGAGCTGGGGAGGGGTAAATATTTTAAATGTGGTCCTGTGAGCATCCTGATATGTCAATTTCTAGACCATAGTACTTATATATGCAGTCCACGTCGATTGAAAACGTTAGGATGGAAATGGAAACGTTTGTATGTTTAAAAGCGTAAGCAATTAAGAGATAAGGTTTACACGAATTTGGCAGAAGGGATCGCAGTGCTTGAGACCTCACATTTTTCATATACTTCGGGGAGCCTCTTTGTTCTCATCCCTCTATTATGTTAGGACAGAATTCACCGCAGCTGTTATTATTTTCCATGTTTAGGAAGACGCAGTGTAGTTCAAACGATTATTTTAAACGGACAAGAAGTTGTGCTGAAGTCCGTCAATAACCTCAACAAGGAAAAGAAGAAAAGTTTCAAATAGTTCTTTAAGCTAAACATTTTTTAAAACAAGTTTTAGCAAATTCAGTATAGTTAAACAAGTTTTGAAATATTTTAGTATTCAGTGATCAACAAATACACTTCAGCAGGATAGGTTTCTACTGCTGTTATCAATACAACAAATAACCATCGGTAACGTCTCAAACTTCCTTCCAATAATTGGGTGTTTGAAATGCAACTTTGTAACAAGCTTAACTTCTTTAACTAGTACATGCACTCTAAAAACAAGAGAGTGAGATTGAATCTAGTCACTCTCTAACAGAGTGAAAAGTGTAGAAATTCACTATATTAGAATGTTAGTTCTCCAAGAAGAGTGACATTTACTTTAAAAAGAAAGTGTCAAATTTTTTCAATCTTCTTGGAGTGAAATTTTTGCTGTTTTGGCTTTTTTGGCGTGAGATTTTTATTTTTAGAGTTAGAGCAGAGTATGGGTCAAACTGATGCATGAATGCAGACCTGTGGACTGTCTAGGATATGCACGACATGGCACCCCATGTTGAGCACCGTGTCCCCATTTACATGTGAACACCCCAAAATAGCATGCATGCCGATGTTTTACCAAAATTAAGAAGTATCTAAAAGGCGCTTACTGATGAAAACGATTGGTTTCACATCTTTCATGGCTTCGGGTTCAGTGCACATTAAGTACAAAATAGCCAAGTGGTGTCTGAGTTGACTAACCACGCCAGCCACTAATATTTGACTAATTTGTTTATTTCTTAGTAAAGGACTAAAGGATATCAGTTTTAATCAAACTTAATACTTAATAATATTTTTCAGGGACTTATTCAATTGGGTCAAATATTAGTCCATATTGTTGACTACGTGATTGGTCGATTCAGGCACTGTTACAGACTAATTTGTGTGCAGTGTTCTGCATGTCTCCACCGGGAGGCCAACCCTCCAACCTCTGGAAAATCCTAGAATGGCACCATCCCTGACTAAGCCTGCTTGCGGGATTTAACCATACATCATTACTAATCATTTATGCACACCCTGGCGGCTTTGAAAAATTGAAGAATTCAGAAATTTGCCATTTTTGTGGAACCAGTCTACTGTGTGGTTTTGACAACTTATGAAATTCCGAACTTCCAATTTCTCTCCAAAAAGCGCCATATATTGGACATGTTTTGCTTCAAAAGAGCAACATTTTTCGCCCGTGCAAATTGCAATTCTTAAGCAGAGATGCTCGCTTATACCTTCAATTTGGTAAACTTATCCGAGCTCTGGAGGTGAGAAAATCCGAAACCAGATCATCAAGTAGCACCAGTAACTACAGTGCTATTTTTATAAATTTTCTTCATAAAACTCCAAAATTTCTCCTACCCTCTTGTCTTAAAAAATATTCGCCAGAGAGCCTCATTCTGTAGGCGTTGGAAAACATTATGAAGCAACAACGATGTTTGGTTGCCGCTCAGTCTCAGATATTCCAATAGGATATGTCCTTCAGTAAACCCCATCTTTTCAAATTTCCTTACAAGAAACTCAGAATCCACACTTTTCTTCAATACAAGCTCCATATTTTCAAATATCTGAAGAAAGAAAATAATTTCAGCGCCCTTGAGCGCCACAAGTTACATCCCTAGTACCGTGCTGCTCACACTTAAAATCGTAAAATTTAAATGTCTACCCACCCCTCCCCTTCCCGTAGGAATGTGTAGCTACTCCGCTGTGGACACCTTACCAGGGCATGAGAAAAAATTTAGGCCAGATGTCTTCTACACTTTGAAAATCAATTCGACGTTCCTACCTGCATGGGTAGAACTACACTGAGATGCGATAAGCCTGTTTCGGATGTCAATATTTCATTTGAACAAAATTATTAGTCTTATGTGAATACGATGCAAGAATGTCCATAACTTTATCGATCTCTTCATGACACCTTAAAAACTCCGTAGAAGTCAAACGTACACTAATAACCTGCTTGCTGCTTGTTTCATATTTCTCCCATGCTCATTGTCTGCTCAACCGTCTAGGGTAGTACAGTACAGTTGTTTGGCCATTTTGGAATTGGAGATAATGCTTACATTCATTTCAGTGATGCAGGAGGGGACGGTGAGGACTCTAATGAGTGTTTGCGTGTATGGGTAAAAAAATGCTTACTTATCATATTAGCTGTAAATAAAAACTGTTCCCACATTGTCGCAGGTTTTTAACCAGGGAAGGGGACGAGAAATGTATGCCGGCCGGGGATTTTCTATTTTCTTTGAGAACAGGCTTTAATCTGTACGATAAAATATGTAATCCCTCGGTGATGTACTTGACCTGGCTTTCAGGAAAGAAATCATTTCAAAATTACTCCAAAGAATTCTTTCTCTCAATATAAACCCCCACATTTTTAAATCTCCTACAACAGAGTCTATCAGAATTTTTATGCGTTCAATGAAGATCCAATATTTTCAACAATAACCGAAAGTGTTCCTTGAAAACAAGCCAAAAACTTTTCATTACACATTCCATTCGACATCCTTCGTCTTTATCAGGGCTTGTCTGTTCTGTCCCTGTCAGGGAACTTGGCTCCTGTCGGACAAAGCCTGCTTTGCCATGCAAGGGCTGCATGTACAACATCGCTGTGTATTAATTTTACCAGGCTGGCGAAGAAGGGGCTATGCCAATGTTCCCCAAGGTTCGATGTTCCCGAGAATCTTAGGAACATCCTCACTTCTGGGAATATCGAACCTCGTGAATAACGAACCTTGTAATCATCTCCAAGTCATCGAGATATCATGAAAACGGGGAACATCGAACCTTGGGAACACTGGACCCAGGCAACACCGGGTAGACCCCTGTGAAGAAGGCTGCTTTCGGTATTAACATGTTATGAAGTCATGATTGCAATGTAATTTTTTTCCAACTTGTAGTATTGTTCTACTATTGCTGGACTGTCTTTCTATAACAGGGAAAACTGAATGAAATCACCAAAACTTGTTGGTAAACTAAAACGTGTTTAAAGCAGAAAAATACGAAGAGACAAAAACACGTGAGATATTCTTTGTTCTGGAACCCACCCCCGTTCCATGCCATTGTTCCTTGGCATATCAATAAATCCAGTTTTTCCCTCCCGTCATCCTCACGATAACATGTAGAATAACAACAACCCCTGTCGTCAGTCGACAATGATACTCAATTTTTCTCTTAAGAAAGACAGGTTTTTTGTAATAAAAGAAACCAGAATTTGCAGGCTAAAAGAACCCTTAATTTTTCATCGAAAATTTTGCCTTCCTTACCATTAAGGAACTCACCGCCTCTGTCAGAGGTTTTGTGTTATTACCCCCACCGGTTCCCTGTCGGGGAGCTTGGTCCACTGTCGGTAACTCTGGTCTTACAAGACTGTCTACAAGTCTGTCTACAAGTCTACACTATTTTTACAGGTACAGAAACGAATCACAAATCTGTCTACCGTTAAGTGATGGTACATGTTCGAGAAAATTCGCATAGTCATATGCTCGGAGATATGGTCAAAATAACTTATGCCTCTTAATCCAAATGGTAACCGACATAATCGTTCACTCTACTTAATGAAGATAAAAGCCTTAACAACTAGGACATGGTTTTTTCTTCTGTTGGAAACTGTAATGACCTGTGTATGTTTGAATGTGTTTTGCACATTAAAACTCAGTTAAAGAGATTTCTGAAATTTATGGGGATGTTGTAACTTCTTCTCATCAAATTAATGACACATTAACCATTGCCCCCGGAAAGCGAAATGATAAAAATTAACCTATTTCATTGCTGAGGGCACCAAAAATGTGACAGCCAACTGCTGTACAACGTGAAAGTAAGAAAAATATAAAAAGCTTATGATCAATCTTTATTTTTCTCTCTATCAATTCAACTTGAAAGTGCCTTCTTTCACTAAGTTAATTAAAAGCTTACAATATCAATGTAGAAGGTTTCAGTATCCAATAATTTGTCTGAAAAGGCGTATTCCCCAAAAGAGAATAGCCTTCAAGTGCAGTGGACAGCACCCTTAGTTTGGGCCAACCAAAAAGGATATCACAAGGGACTTAAAAAGGGACTTGAGGAGTGTATAACTACTTTGTTCGAAGCTGTCCCAAAGATTACACCATTTGGGGTTTTAACCAGGTTTGTAGAACGAGTAACCCTTTTTGGGGCACACCCATACAAGAGTTTCAATGGCCCAGGAAGGGTGTCCAGTCCTCTTATCCCTTGCAAATTTTAAGCCTTTCTTGAGAGCCTAGATGCAAAATGGTGCGCAATTTTTGAGACTGGGAGAACTAATTTTGAACTCGAAGGTTTAGTTCAGTGGCGGAGCTGCCATATGGTCATATTATGCCCCCCCCCCCGACGGCCCAAGATCGTCTGCAGGCGCCCTTTTTAGGTTTTTTAAAGTACTTTACTCTTGCACCGTTATTGGCAAAAGATATAATTTAATAGCGTTGTTTTAAGGCACCGATAACAAAAAAATACTCAAACAGCCACCAGTAAAACGTATCTTCATGCTTTATACGCACTAATGAATGTTGTCGCTGTGCCAAGTTAATTCTTTCCACACCAAGCGTGTTTAAAGCTTACAAAATGCACAGACTGACATTAAATTAACCCCCCAGGCCAATAAAAGATGTTGCAAAGGGCGCAACAATAATTGTAGCGCAAATAGGCCTCTTGCTGCCAGGGATAATTGTTAACATAGACAATAAAAAGTTTATAAAGATACCAAAATAGCTTCCACAACATTTTTCAAAATCATTTGAAGAGAGCATTCAGATTAAAATAAAATAAAATAAATCTGTTATCAGAGTGATAATGGTTTAAGAGTTTTAATAAGCAGTTTTCATTTTGTTTTTCTTCAAGTGACCATTCTCATGATAAATGGCAAATGCTGACAATGCACGATAATCCCATGAAAATGATTGTTTCTGTACTTTCGTAGTCCCAAAAGCCAGAAAATCGCATCTAATAAACCTAATAGGTGTAGGGTACTATTATTTTTTTTATGAATTCGGTATCTAGAAGGCCAAGCAGACCTTTTGTCTTGGGCTATTTCTTGCAATGTACTTTATTAATGGCTATTTCAAAAAGGTCACAGGATGTAACTTACGTTACTTAATGTTTCTTCGTGTACTTATCTTGATTTCCAGATGCCAAAATTGTACATTTAACGGTGATTAATTTCCAAAACTCCCCCCCCCCCCCGCCGTAAGATTGCTTGCTATTTAGCTCTAGCAGGTTTGTTTAGTCTTTTTCTTCACAAAGAAGCCCATTATTACATTAAAATCTTAAATCTACACCTGACAATAACACAAAATGTAATTACCGCCTTCATACTAGAATGTGAAAGAGAGGGATAGAAACATGGGCGTCCGCAGGTTGGGGCGGGGGACTTGTGGTCCCTTGAAAAATAAAAACCTGAAAAACGAAGGAAACAAAGAAAAGACGAAGAAAAAATTAGCATCAACAATTTTTTAACAGTTCACTCAGTGTTCCCCTGTTTATATGCCGTAAACAGGCTTTAGAAATACCATTTCCAGCGATCTTAGTGGAATTTTGTACCTCCCCCTTCCCCCACCCGATTGATCTTCTGCGGAGGCCCATGGATAGAAAATTTAAACATGTTTTAATAGAAAACTTGCTGAAGAGAAATGGCAAAGTGTCTTCTACCAGGTGCGGAAAATCAAATGGAAGTCTGAAATGCCATGGCTTCGATCGTGCTAAGGCTCAGGGTATTCACTCCTTCGAAGCGCCCCTGTAGACCATTTTCGCCCCCTCTGACCAAAATCCCTAGCTCCGCCACTGGTTTAGTTGTGGTGTTTTGGTGTAATATTTTTTTATTCTTTAATGCAAAACGTTTTTTACTCCCACATTCCCCACTCCTAGTGGTTACAGGTCTGGTGACTTAGTGAGAAATCTTGATGAATAGCTGTGTAGAGAAGTATCGTACTTTACAACTTCGCTTTTTCACTTCTTGGTGTTTCACCTATCAGCGAAGCCCTGCATATGGTTCCATAGGAAATTCTCTTCAAAGTAATAAGACAAATGTCATCAACCACGTGTTGGAAATTTTATTCGTGGCGAAGATATTTTTGTACAGATACTATATATGATCAGATTGACTATTCGGAGTCAAAACACATCTTTTTTATCTGTTTATTACGGATGCATATTTCTCCCAAGCTGTTCTTGGCCACCAACACTTTTGAAACGCCAATTTTACACATGTGCACCACGAGGGAGATTGTCCTTACAAATAGGGTATGTCTTTTGATCCAATCCAATCAACTATAGCATGCAGCCGACCTCAGTAGTGTCTTAAGGTTTTTCTTTTGTTTAATTTAAGATATGCATGATGATGCAAGCTGCACAGGTTTATAGGATCATTACTTTATCATCACTGGTTACGGACACTATATATAAGTCGAGGTTGCTTATGTGGACAAAATTTATACCTTGAAGGCTTGACAGCCAAGACCTGCGGGGTCTTCGGTCGTGGAATGGCAGAGTGGTCTTTTCCAGTGACTGAGCCATAATGTGATTCACATGATCATTGGTTCAAATCCCGTGGGGATGTTCATGCAGGGGTTTCTCAGGGTATCCTGTCTTTCACTGGCAACCCACTTGGCATTATGTTTGCCACTAAAATCAGTTGCCCACTTGACGAGGTTGTCGGACAAGAGCACCGTCGGGTGGTGCAGTTAACTAGTAGTCCACTTTTTCCTCCAGGCTTGTTTTGGTCTAGCCATCCAGTGAAAATTATGGGGCGGAAGTAAGTTAAATTCCTCAACACTCGGTTAAAAACCACTCTTTCATTTCTTGATTAAATTTTCCTCAATTCCTTTCCATTTTCTTTGCGGAAAATTGCGTATGCTAGAGTGCCCCAAATTGCGTTTTACAATTATCTTTTGAAATTGCAAACTTTTATTAAGGAGACACCACCCATCCGCCTGGCTAGCGATACCACTTCAGACCCTCTTCTGGAAAACCCTTGATCCGCCACTTCGATATGCTGTTTAAATTCTCCTAACACCCGTTAAAAATCCCGCCAAAGTGAACTTTTCAACACAATTTTCCCTTGGCACCCTCGCGTTCTTTAGCGTCGGAGCAGTTGACTTTACAACCTTTCGTATTGGGATTTGTTCCTTTTGTTTATGCTTTCTGCTTCTGTATGGTGGTAAACCAGGGATGTTATAGCTCCCTGGTAAAACATACTAGAATAAAGAGCTTATCTGGCTAGATGTGCCAAAATTGTTTTGTTCACTCCACCTTTGACACGTACTGCAGTCCTTAATGGAAAATTGCTTTAATTACTACTCGCCTCTTTTGTCAGTTTATATCAGTTGATGTGTAATTTAGACCTATAATCTCGTGGATAGGGTGGAAAAGATACATAGATACTGTAGCTAGCGAAACTTGCGTGACTCGATCTGACCCCAGTAACAATTTCAACCCCAGAGAGTTAGTTGATGGATAGTGCAGTGAATGGTACAGAAAAGTCCTCCAATATGGTTGCAAAATATGCAGACTGAACTCATAATAGGATACAAATGGATGTTACCAGGACGGGCACTATGGATGGAAGATCCTTTCTTTTTCAGTTTTAAAGAATTAGAAAGGGGAGAAAAGGAAATTATGCTTATGGATACGTGGTGGTTGGAAACATTTTACAAAGTGAAGCTAGGGTCACCCCACCCCTTTGGTCCCTCCTTATAAAAACAGCGATTCGCACTAATAATTAAAACAGTAATCCACCGACCAACTTTGGGAGATACATCCACGCCAATAAATAACGCACACTCGTGTGTAAATGCTTACGTCCTCATGCATTGACCCTTGCTCGGAGGAGCGAGGGGCAATGCACCCGCTTCTTAACCTCGTTCGTTTGCCAAGGTCGACGTTCGGCAGGCGGTGGGGTCCGCTTGTCTCGGTGCGGGGTGGTCAGGTGATAGTTAACCTGTAAATGTTTAATAAGCTGTACATAATGTTGTGTAAATAGCTCGAGTGTGGGATGTCGGGAGGGGATTAGGGTGTGGGGTCGGGAGGGGATTGGCATGTGGGTGGTGTACATGTATGCCGCGAAGTTTCGTTTCCCAGCCCTTGTAAATCGGTATGTAAATAGTTAATAGTTCTGTTCTTGTTCTGACCATAAATTTGTGTTTGATTTAGCAGTTTGTAGGCCTAAATAGTTTTTCCGTTTATGTTTCTGCCCGGTCCGGTTTCAGTTGTTTTTGTCCGTATGTGCCTTGTTTTGGTTCTAGTTTTTGTTTCTCCGTGCCCCTTTCTGTGTACGTAAAAGAACTCTTGCTCGAGCGGTATCCTCCACTTTATGTACTTTCCATGTTCAAGGATGTGCAATGTGACTCCAGGGGCAGGTAGGAAGTAATATCCCTTTGAAGATTGGTGCCGCCTTGAGTGGAGGAAATTTTTCGATTCCGTCGGCAGCCTAAATCCGTAGGATAACATATTATCGCAATCGCTGGTTGCCCAGACAATTATATGCATGATTTTGCTCATAGAAAGGGCGACTCTTTCGACACAGGAGCCATTCTTCTATTAAAATAGAACTATTCCCTCATTTTTGTCATTTCCCTCATTTTTGTCATAAAAGTTTATTTTTTGAAGATTCATTCAATAAAACTCGAAATTTCATTTTTTTAACTAGATATGAAACAACCCAAAATTCCACAAGGCTCATCTTTGTCACAACTAAAAGCCTTGGTCGTGGCATCGGGTCATTGGTCCCCTGTAGGGCATTTGGAACTTTGCTTCCTGCTGTCGGGCAAATCTTGACACCGCTCTTCTGATTAAACTTCTGATATTTCAGTCACACACCTCCTTTCCTAGATGAAATAGTTGTATTCTGACCTCCTTGAGGAACTGATATTACGGTAGGGATGGGAGTGGGAGGTAAGTTTTACTTCAAGAATGTTTAACTTTAAATGGGGAAAACAAAAAGGGAGCAGCTCTATAACATAATAAAGCAAAACCTCTGTATTTGCATTGAAGTAGACCTATATGGAACATTTACTGACCGTCCTTGAGCATGTGCATAAAACTGCCAACAATTTTAAATAGATCAACTGGGGAAAGAGGAGGTAATTTCCTCTTTATAAGTGTACAAGGATTTAGGTTGTCGGATGTGATGGAAGGTGCAGCAGAAGGTACAGTAGAAACAGTGAAATGGTGGGACTATACTGTGTTTGATACATAACCCACTGATCTACTGCATTTGGAGTACTCAAAATGACACAACTTAGACAAACCATTACCTATATAGTAGTCCATAACAGCTCCTCAATCAAACATAGTTGTTGGACGTTAACCTGAATTGACTGTTCATTAAGAAAACGAACTTGCATTTTTCAGAACAATTTTCGGGTACCTATTACCTACATCAGTGACTTCCATGAAATGTTTGAAACAATGAACCCTGATGTTCGAAAAATATTCCAACAAGTTGATAAGGTACTCAGACTAATTCTTGTTACTCCAGCAAGTTAAACTATAGGGGCCTATAAGCCAATTTGTCTCCGTGGTGACTCACTTTGGGTAAGTAAGTCTCTACGGGACAGGGCTTGTTTTAGGCTAGTATGACTCACTTTTTATTTTCTGTGGGCCCTTTAGGAATTACCATGAAGCAATCAAGGCTTAACCATCTGCTGCTGCGCGATGTCCAAAGAAATGTTTTGAGAAATATGCCTGCCCAGTTTTTCAGAAATGGGCCTTTTTATGGCTTATAAGGAAATTCATAAAGCCGTATATGTATAGCCTATTTTAAAGTAATTCGCTCGACCTTCTAACCTTTGTCGAAAAGTATACGGGGAACTGAAATATAAGCCTACAGAACTGTCATCTTATAACAAAAAAACTGAAAGTTCATTGAGAAATTTCTCTCCTTCTTTGGTAGTCTACGGTATGCTACTATTCTACTGAGTTGAATATGCATGAGTAGTATAAATGTTAAAAAAGTCTAAATATTTGCCCGAATTACCGAACCCCACCGTGCCCACCGTGCCCACCATACGCCACTTAAAGATGCGTTGATTATTTCCGCAATTGTAAAACTGTCCCCTCCTCACAAAAATCCACTGGGCTTCGCTTCTTTTTTCCCCAGAGCCAAAATAGTCTCTTAAGACCAGTCCCTAGTCATCTCCTGCCACTCTGAATGAGGACTTAACTATAATTAAGTGGTCTTGGATTCATTGCGTATTTTAATAATAAGTACTGAGATTGTAAAACATAGAAATTGGGAAATTAAAAAACAACAAAGCAACGGTACTGGAATATGTCCGTTCGTTCAGGGATCTGTCACTTTTGGGCATGACCTTCAAGAAGAGAAGCCTACATCTGGGTCAAACTGCCCGTGTCTGGTCGATAAACTAAACCCATATATAGCTACAAGTCAAAGTACTGGGACCGGCGTACGTGCACTTCAAACCTGAAGGGAGCTGCCCTTAGTAACACTGTCAGCTGCTGGCTTTCCTCAAATCGTCTTCGCGGTGAGATATGAAAGAATTATTACTTTATTTAGATTACAGACAAGGGAGTTGCTAACGGAACGTGACCTCCGTGAAAGGTCTAGTAATTCGTGTTTGAGAGTGAAAGTACTACATACAGTAGGCCCAGCTAGTTATCGTCGTTTGTTTTATAACAGAAGGATTAGTAACTCAGAGGAAAGAAGTTGAAACTGTATAGTTTTGTGACAACTACGAACCTATACATATGTGTTTATCTATTATAGCGGAATCGACAAGTTGAAGTTTAAATGGTAAGCAGGCAGTGTCCATAGACAGTTCTTCGGTGCGCCGTATGAAAGAGAAAATCTACAGGAAATAATGCTCTGGTTGGATGTCTTCCTATTTATTTTCACACCAGCTTGTCATGGAAATATCGTTGTTTGGAACTGGTTTTTCAGTGATGAACAAAAAGCCTGAATAGGCCTAAAGATCATAACATAGGCTCTTTGCCGGATCTTAACAACTTTAGAGAGGAACAATTGGTAAAAAATAAATGCCGTAAAGAAGTGTTTCACCAACTTATGCGAATCATGATATTCTTCATAGTTCGGCAACCGCCAGTTTACTCTGTGTTAGATCTAGATCGATAAAGCCAACCTGTCATGGACGATGATTTGATTTAGCCGGCAATAGGCAACCAGGTCTACAAGGGCCCGCAAGAGTGAACTATCACGCAAGAGTCGGCACAACGACATTATAAATTTGAATTACTTTCAACTTCGAAGGTTAGCTCATATCTCTGATCTGGTTAACATGTTTCTCATCGATCAACAGAGACCGATGAAAGTATCTTGAGTGAGACGTTGTGTGTACAAATACGGGTTTATCTTCATTATTTCATTGACTATATAGCTGTATAGTGACTGTGCTATTTACGTGCTGAAAAACGGACACGGCCAGACGGTGAAAAGATTCATAATCCATGGCCGAAATCCCAAAAGACTGAATACCAACATTACCCTCATAAACGGAAACCAGTGGAACTATAATACCACTCCCGAAGAGCCACGTCAGTCCCTAAAAATTCTAAGTAAGCTGAACTCGCCAATCGAAAAACGAAACACCACCTTCCCATAGAAAACCACGAACACTGCTCACGAAGAGCCACAACCACCAAACAAGTAGCTGCCTCGAAGGGCCACCATCCGAAAGGCTCGCGAGGGGTCGGTGTCCACTTTTGCCATTTTTACAGTATAATGACTAGTATGACAATCGAGAGACTTCAGTCAGTACAGTAGTTTCTGTATTCTGAAGATTCCTATGATGAGATACGCTTGGGAGCAACGTACAGCGCTGAAAAAGGCCGGTAGGCTTAAATAATTTCATTTTTATTTGCCGAATGGAGGAATGACATTCTGCATTGGCCACCGTTCTAAATACAATCCGGAAGTTCAAAATTTTTATCACCATACATAGTCCAGCAAGGAAAAATAAAATGTTTTCTAAAAGGAAAAGTTATGAGAAGTGTGGTTTAGGACTGGGTAATAAAACTGAGCTAAAACAAGGAAATGAAAAGCGACATCAGAGCACATGAATTCAGGGTTCTAGCCAGGAAAAATGCCCAACCGAGTGGGAGTTCATTGACATTATGTCATTCTCACGTAATGCTGGCCATATCTCAAGATCTAAATGACATAGTCTGTGGTCAGTTACATGATTTTTCGTTATTGACAATACCAGTACAATCATTCAATTGGATGTTATGTATCTGATACTGTGTATCCTAATGTAAATTACACTATGAGTGTGATGAAAATCAAACTGGGCAATGACGTTCAAACTGGGTGTTGAAATTTCAAACTGGGTGCTGACTCAGTAAATTCAAACTGGGTGCAGCACCCAGTTTGAATGGCCTGGCTAGAACCCTGTCAGAATACTAGCATTATTTCCTACTTCGATTTGGAATTGGTTGATACGATACTCAAGTACACTAGGTCCGGCCTGCCAACGGATACTCAGCATGAAAACTGTCTTATCGGGGTCACAGCCTCGGGTAGAAAAGCATAACGTTATGAACATTTTAAGCCTAAGATTTCGCCAATTCATCGCACAAAGGTAAGCAACGCAAACATGTTTACTTGCCTATTTGTACTCAAATGATATACTGTTTACCGTATCTTTCCTACCAGTCTGTATTGGGAGGAAATTTCACATCCCGCACCCGTGAGCTGGTTTTCAATTCGTATGATGGGAACGGATGTATCCCCTTTTAAATAAATTTGGTTCAAAATCATTGTTTTGATTAGAATATGGGGTGAAACGGGGCTATGGACTGTTCTTTTCCAACCTTTCCTAATTACGATAAAAGTGTAGGGAAGGTTTTATTGTGGATCTAGGCCAATTTAAAAACCTGATTGGTCCACTGGCCCAATTCTTTCATATCCATCCCAAGAGACCCAAGAAGCCCTCTGTGGGCTGGGGTGTAGGATATGCATACGGTATTTCCTGCCTGTCTCAAGAGGCGAGTAAAGGGAAGGACTTGTACGGTTTCTAACGGGTTGTACCATTTTTGAAACCGCATTTAAACTTAAGTTTTATCTAATTGACACTGTATAACACATTCGTGTGGTTTGTCGATAAATCTCATCTAACTCCATCCTACGAGTTCGAAAAAGAGAGAAAAAAGGACCCGCCACCTGCACAGCACTGCAGTTTTGTCACAAAGTATAAGATCGACATTTCAGCAGTGATCAACATTATAGGGAATTATAACACTATGCCTCCTGCAACTTTACTAAGCTGATCATAATGACGTGATTTTGTATACATATATCCGATGTATTTCTAAAACAGGCTATAACGTTTCTTTAAAAATTAAATTATTCACTATAACTTTTTCAAAAGTCCCCCGACACTCTGGCAAAATGTCAGGGGCGAAACCAAAATAATACTCCCGACGGAGCCCTGCTCTCTAAAAGAGTTACATACGCTTCCTAAAGGAGCTATATGTCCCTGAAGGACACAAACTTGACCAACCTCTCAACCTTCTGTCAGATCTCTATTTATATCATGGGTCTGTTATGAGCGGTCCCGTTCTACAATGACTGAAAATTAAGTTAACGCAGAATGTCAAATAGGGTTTCGCTCCTGGCATTTCGCCAGATTGTTGTGGACATTGGTTAAAGCACCTTTATAGATGTCAACGCTTTATATGGAAAAGGAGCGAATTATTCAGGACTGGGCTATGGATTATCGAGCTGGTACCAGTACAACCTTTGTAGTTGCAGCCCCTATGTATGTTCGCGATTTGACAAATGCGCGCTATTTCAAGACTACTGGTTACCGGGCTTGTACCAGTACAACCGTTACAGTTGCACTCTCTTTTATGACAAAGAAGTATTTTTCAAGAATAGGCTATGGATTATCGGTTTTCAGTACAGCTTTTACAGCTGCAGCCTATATGTAGGCCCGTGATTTGACAAATGAGTGCATTATTCACTGCATGGTTACTGGGCTTGTACCAGTACAACCTTTATAGGTGCAACCGATGTAAGCTGATAAGCCCTTGGTGTGGCACATGAACGCATTATTCAAGACTACCTGTAGAACATGAACAAAAGCTTAGATGATCTGAGAGCGCGTTATTACAGATTAGCGGTAATGGTATGGGCTTTGTACCAGTACAACCTTGATAACTTCGTACTTGTGTAATGAATTTCCATCTCGGTATATCCATGGCAAGTATCGCACTGTTACAAAATGGAGACTTGTCCAAAATAAAAAGTTGTGTGTTGTTGTTATATTCTTAACAATGTATATCCAGCTTTTTGCTGTTTTCTATAATAAATTTGTTTTTTCAAAGTCACATTACTGTTTCTTGTTGAAGTCATATTTTACGCTTCTAAAATTGAAAAATGTTCATGTGTGCTTTTAAAGTTAGATATTTAATGATGAAACAGAGACTTTATTAACTGCTTCCAAACAAAATTCAATTTTTCCTCTGAAAGTCGTTATTCTAAGGAATCATAAATAAAGTGAAATATTTTACTGGAAAAAATTATACGTTAATTTTTAAATCGATTTTTTTAAAGTAAAAACACCAATAACCCTATTTCCTATTTTTTGAAAGTATTTCCTACGGCCTTAGTTATTCAAGTCTTTCAATACTGAATGTCTGCAGAATGTCCTATCTAAACTCATGAGGTATGGGAGTTATACAAGTCCTTCTAAATTCATGGGGTACAGTATGAGTTAGATGGAATTTTACTCTACTAGTTTTACTTTACTTGTTTCACAGCCCAGTTTCCAACCTATTGGTTCAAGTCAAGCCAGCCACAGCCTTTTTTCCAGTTGTGGCTCACTGGCTTGTTTTCTCTACTACACGGCATATCCTGAGCAACAAGCACAATAGCAGCAGGTTCCATTTTTACAGTTTTCGGTATGACTGAGCCAGGACTTGAACTCCTAACCTCAAGACTGCAGGTCTGATACTCTAAGCACTTTACCATGCAGTGGGTCCAACTGTATGGAGTAGGACAATTCATATTGCTGTGTTGGTTCACAAAGAGTTGATCTTGATAATGAAAATGTCCAATGAACAGGCATGCACATGATCAAGTAAAATGACATAAAAGCCCTGTAAAATGTTCATGATGATGCATCATGGACAAAGAACTCACTCACTATCCATACCACTGTATGCAACACAACTTACCATGACCAGACTGTCTCATCATGGTGAGAAACTGACAACCTTCTTGTGCTTACTACTATTATGAGGGAGGTGTCCACATTATGCAACCAGTAGCAGATCAAAGGAGGAGCTCCCCATAATAAGCGAATTTAGCAATTTGACATGCAGATACACAGATCCTTAAAATTATAAGAATAAACAAGCTAATCCCACAACTACAACACATGTTAAAAATTTAAGACTACCTGAAAATTTGGGTAAATCATTCTTTCTTAATCCAGCCATAACATAAAGAGCAATCGTAAATGAAGTTCTAGGCAACGGACTGTCTAAATTGCCTTTTTGGTGCTAAAATATCAATTTAATCTCTTAAAGTAGGACTGTGTCCCTATTTTTGTTATACTTAGTGTTGTATGCACATACTGCATGAAGACAAGAGAAGACCATACACTATGTTCTGAGCTCGGTTTGTGTATCCCATGCTGTGCACCAAATCCATGTGCCAATGAATAGCCAAACTAGTTTATTGTGTCCTTAAATAAACTTTTTTATCTTGTATGGAAGAGACCAGGAAGGATATGTCATCCACAATTTCATACAAAACTGGTCTTCACAAATTTCATTCCTAAAGTCAGTCACAGTCACAATAGGGCTGTGAACATATAGCGATTAATCGCTAAACAATCCCATGTGTAACAGTAGCGTAGCCAGCGGGGGGGCAGGGGGGGCAGAGTGCCCCCCCACAGAAATTTTGGGGACGCGATGGGCGATGTTGAAAAAATGAAGGGGAGCCAAAAAAATAAAAAAAAAAAAATAAAAAAAAAACGGCAAGAGGAGGGAGGGAATCGGGGACATTTTTTTTTTACAGTTTTTCAGGGGGGGGGGCTCTTAGTCGTTACGATAAAGTATGCAGTCCCGACGGCGACTAGTCTCCCCGATGGTTAACCTGTTTTTGCTCAAGGGACAATTTCCTAATAAGAACCCCAATTTTCTAATGTGGGGCTACGCCATGGCCAGATTCACTCCAGCTCTTTCAGTACTAATTCCACATGCTCCAGAAATTGTAAGTCCCTCTTACCAAGTAACTGGTAGGCAGGAGGTGCACAGGTTATGCAGTGAGGTCAGAATTTTATCCCATATCACAAAGCCTAGTTGCTGTTCTCGTGTGTTTATGTGATAGGTCAGATGGTGAGCCACTCACGGAGCATAGTTTGGCTATTTTATCGGGTATTCCGAGGTGGTTTTACACAATGTATGTTATTCCCGATATACGTGTCTACAACCCCTACAGTTTTTATTTTTTTTTCTTTTTGTTCTTAATAATAGAGAGACAGTTATTTTGTGAGTCTACTCAAAAATTTCGCTTTGCAATTTCACGATTCAGATTCAAAAAGAACACTAACTCGGCTTTTAAAATATTGAGGAACATTGTGGAAAGTGTGCCCAAGGCTGCAATGATATGCAGGATAGTTAGTCTCCTTCATACCACCCTCTCGACATAGGGGCTGTGGAACTTGTGGTCGCTGGCATGGCCGGCGCCTCTGTCGGGATAACCTGTCGCTTCTCACGGTCGGTCGTTAGTTACTTTGGCTTTCACAAGAGTTATTTCTGCGATAAACCCCAAAATGTTCGGCACGCTTGCACACTCTTCCTCAGTTCATACTCAGAGCTCAATATAGTACAAACCTTCATCTTTTTCATGTAAATTAATAAGTAGAATAAATGGATTAATGTTCATGTCGGAATTTCATCTCATTTCGCTAAACTTAGTTAATTATCTCTTGTGTCAGTCGTAAGGCACGGACTCGAAGAAGAAATTACAATATAATTTGTGTCCTGAGAAATCTAAATGCCGGGACAATTTATTGACCTATATAAGATTTAAATAAGTACAGATTCTTCTAGTGTAGGCTAACCCCCAAAATTTTTGCCTCCTTTTCCACGTTAAATCAGTGCGAAATATCTTCCTCTAGCATATGTACAAATTTGGGATGTCGCAGACATGGCTGCGAATGACAGGTATAGTCTACAGGTTTTCTTCAAACCTCCTCATCAACTCATCGACCGTATCCTGGCTGTCGGGCTTGGGTCGCTACTCCACCCTGCCCCTCCCCCGTCAGAGAGTGGCCCTTTCTGGCTGGCAAATCCTACGCCTCAAGCCTGAGGGAAGACACATTTTTCCACTTTATGACTTGTATATGTAATGAAGCAATGAACTAAAATAAATACTTTGGAGAGAGCTGCAACTATTTGGAGGGGGCTGTCAATTTCACTAGAGGACGTGTCGCCCTCTAAAACTCCCTATGGAGAACACTGAATCTAGTATAAAAAGAACAAAATATAGCACCATATTGCATTTGCTCTTTCGAGACAGCAAACATTCCAAAGGGGAAGGTGACACCCAGAGACAGGCCCGTGGTCAGGGGGGGTGGGTTCAGGGTTCGGGTGACTTAGTCCCACTTCATACCTAATTTTTTCTTATTTTTAATTTTTTTTTTTTTTTTTATTTAAATGGAGTTTCATGCTTTTTCAGGGCAAAATGTCAATTCCGTTTCGGTTTAGCTAAATAAATGTAAGCCTTATGAGTAGCTGTTTTGTTCCAGTGCTAATACACAATTCCCTAGGGCTCAATTGACTCGCATCGAGTAACCTTCTTACAGTCACACACTAACCCTGCTAACTCTCGAGGAATAAGGAAAACATTGATACAAGATTGAAAATGTCCAAAATTCCAATCCTCTAGGTGTTCACCAGCAGACGCCTTTCAATTTTGATGTAAAATCTCCTTGGGGCAGGAGGGGAGAACCATACCTTCTCCCCGTTCGGTCGCCGGCTCTCACCGGGCGCTTTCTGGGCCTCCTCAAGAAACTGCCACACCCCAGTGGCGGCGAGAAAATGAAAAGTTTGGGCTGTGTGCTGCATGTTCAGTCCCTCAGTATTTGTCAAGTGCTCCACCAAGAAGGAGAATTTCGGGTTAGGGCTGAACGACTCTGCTTAAAACACTGAAGCGTCAGTTCCGGCCATCTGAGGGGTTTGTAAACCAAAATTTTTCTTGTACGCCTCCGCTACTAATCGATGTTAGAGCTCCGCTTAGAAACATGTATTAACATTTTTCATAGATTGATTTTTTTTTGCATTAATTGAGAAATATCAGAAATGAGATCCATATTTCTAGACTAGGAACATGCAGCATAAAACAATCGGGAAGTGCCGTTTCCTGCCATCTGAGGGGTTTCTAAAACCAAAAATTTTCTTGTACGCTCCGCGCCAACCGATGGTGGCCCTCCGCTTAGATAGTCCCGTCAGTCAAGATTGGGGACGATGAGCCGACTTTGCCCCCCCACAAGAAAATCCTGGCTATGCCCCTGATGTGTAATAAACGTTTGGTACAAAGCTACAAGCGATTAATGGCAAAACTTGTTTTAGACATTTTGTTAGAGTACAAATGGAAAGAAAAAATTTTTATCCATTTGCATACTCTGAAGATCCTTGGGTTTTGTTAAATGAGACATTCTGGGCATATTTGAACCTTGCAGGCTTCAAAGTTTTAGAATAATTTGATTTTACCATGCAAGATAACAGCAATTACTACTTCTGCATTACATTCAGTATCAATTACTACATACTGAAATTATTTTTATTTTGTTGTGACAAGGTAATCTCGATTAATCGCTAAACGATCACAAATTTTTGAGGTTAAACGTTTAGTTATTTTGCTAAACGTTCACAGCCCTAAATCACAAGCAACGTACCACATCAATCTCATGAGGGTAGGTTGCATAACTGTTGCAAAGAATTGCAAACGTAGCAAAACTTTTGTTACATGTCTAAATAATCTTGTCAGAAGGATTTTGCATTGAGTAACATATTGTGTACAGCAGGGCTTAAGGGTAACACTCCTATCGTTGCACATTCCTTTTTATGTGAACGTTATGACAAGACAAATAATTCTCTGATCAGATTGTTATCAATAGCCTTGATATGCACAACAGTAACACTACTGTGTATCTGTGCCTATTAACTTGTGAATTGCATGTAAATCCCAATCAATCATTTAATTGTAAACTAAACACCTACCGGCTTACTCAAATGCACAATATCAATTCTAGTTTGAAATGCATATATGACTTTCTTATTGGCTCATTAGATTTATATGCAAATTCAGCTGCAGCAACTGGATAGCACTGCATGATACATAGGTCTACAAAGTTCATTTCAATTTGGCAAGACCCCCACATTCTTTTGACTGCAAAGGAAATCACTCAAAATTTAGAACCAGAATGCAAAAATGCATTGAGGTTTGGTTGATACATAAATGTTCTGTTTCAAAGAGTGCCATCATGCACCATTATCTTCTCATTCAAATGTTGAGATATCGCATTAACAAGGTTTTCAGACTTTGACTCCTGGTGACCCCAGATGACCTTTGACCTCCTCCAAAAACAACAGGGACCATCTTCTGACTATAACGCATCCACATACCAAATATGAAATACATACAAGTTTCCTACCTTGAGATATCACGTTAACAAGGTTTTCAGACTTTGACCCCTGGTGACCCCGGATGACCTTTGACCTCCACCAAAAACAATAGGGATCATTTTCTGGCTATAACGCATCCATATACCAAATATGAAATCTATACAAGCGTCCTACCTTGAGATATTGTATTGACAAAATTTTCAGACTTTGACCCCTGGAGACCCCAGATGACCTTTGACCTCAGCCAAAAACAGTAAGGACCATCCTCTGACCATAACGCATCCACATACCAAATATGAAATCTATACAAGTTTCCTACCTTGAGATATCACATTTACAAGGTTTTCAGACTTTGACCCCTGGTGATCCGAGATGACCTTTGACCTCCGCCAAAAACAACAGGGACCATCTTCTGACTATAACGCATCCACATACCAAATATGAAATCTATACAAGTTTCCTACCTTGAGATATCACGTCAAACAAGGTTTTCAGACTTTGACCCCTGGTGACACCAGATGACCTTTGACCTCCGCCAAAAACAACAGGGATAATCTTCTGACTATAACGCATCCACATACCAAATATGAAATCTATACAAGTTTCCTACCTTGAGATATCACGTTAAACAAGGTTTTCAGACTTTGACCCCTGGTGACACCAGATGACCTTTGACCTCCACCAAAAACAATAGGGACCATTTTCTGGCTATAATGCATCCACATACCAAATATGAAATCTTTACAAGTTTCCTACCTTGAGATATCACGTTAACAAGGTTTTCAGACTTTGACCCCTGGTGACCCCAGATGACCTTTGACCTCCACCAAAAACAATAGGGACTATCTCCTGACCATAGCCCATCCACATACTCAAATTTGAAATCTGTCAAAGCTTCCAAACTTGAGATATAGTGTCAACGAGATTTTCAGACTTTGACCCCGGTGACCCCAGATGACCTTTGACCTCCACCAAAAACAATAGGGTTGTTCCTCTCAACATGGCTCATCTATGTACCAAGTTTGAAAACAATCAGACATTCCTATCTTGAGATATCGTGTTAACCAGCAAAGTGTCACAAACACACACATACACACACCTACACACACACATACACGCATACATACACACACACACCATCATGAATGCATTGGTTTCTCTTATCATCGAAACCGAAAACCAGCTAAATTTTGCTAGTCTCCAGTAAACAAGTCAGAATGGGCGAATCTATTGTGATGTTCAAAATATTAACTACCTATTAAAACTAATTACTATTAAAAGGGTTATTTTTTCATGTATTTGAAAATTTAATCAATCTACAGTAACATCACATGGCTGGGAAACACTAAAGCCAAATAATAAATTAGAATACTGGGAAGTCAAAATCTGCAGGCTCTACTTTCCTTCAGCCTTTCCAAGACAAAACAAATCTAAGTAAAACCATGTCAACAATACTACTTTTGAAAATTGAAGACAAACGTCATAACCATCTCACCAACATCAGATCCTCCTCTTCTTTCTGTCATCCATTGACCCGAAGTCCAGAAGTGGTCTGGATCTCTGGACATCAAACGTGAAAATGCATTTGTGAAAACTGGATTAGAGGAAGTACTCGGCAACCTCTGGAAAATTCAATAAACAAGAACAAAAGCTAGAATTATCCTTATAATAACTAAATAGATCATTTATGCATAGCTGTAACCTCTGCATTGCATTTTCACACAAAATAACCACCTATAGACGAATCTGATAAGGACTTGTGCTTAGTGACTGTAGGCAGTCATTATTGGGGTCCATCAGTCTTAAATCATCTTCATTTATTGTCTAGATGAATTTTTCAAAAACTCATATTCAGTGAAATTGAAAAAATCAATATACAACCTAGTGTACAACTATCCATGATATAGCCAAGCAAAGAAATTAAAATATTAAAAGGTGATAGACCCTAGTTATGTTCGACTGAAATCAGACCATCACTTGCTGTCCCGATTCATCTATATTCTTCAGATTTTAATGTCCTTCCTTGATCTTCAACTTGCTTTCCTTTAACTCTTCTGAAACTTTTTGGTTAGACTTTTTGCAAGTTAAGAATAAAAAACCTCCTCAGTCCTGCTACAGAGGGATATCGTTGGATTGTATTCTAAAATTAAACATTGCCTCTGTTCACCTATCCCTCAATTAGCATTTATGATCAAAGAAAAGGGGTAGATTGGCTGTAGCCATTGTATTGTATCAATTGTATTCTTTGTTCGGGTTAGAGGTTTGGTTAGGGATTAGGGTTATCGTCAGCCAGTGTGGAAATTTATTGTTAAACAGTGCGTATAGCCCCAAGAAAAGATTGATTTGTTATTTAGAGATGGTCCAAATCTCATCAACTTTGGTAGAAACAAGTTAATTTAACCCAAGTTTAATTTAATTTAACGTTTTGAGGACCCTATGCCAGTGTGAGCGTGGATTAACACTGGCGAACTTTGCCTTCTCTTTTCGACTAGTGCTTACACGTAACAAGGCGTGTACTAATTGCTCCCAATCCTGCTCCCGGGACGACTATTTAACGTCCCCATCCAACGGACGTGAGCGTATCCCCAGTCTTTAGCCACTTTCCAAAAGGCTAGGTGGGGGTGGAGGTTACTTGCTCTGCACCACTGCTCAACAGCTGAACTGAGCAAGTGGATAACTTCCTGAGTCGGACAACTTGAACTTACTGAAACGGACAACCAAATACCCAAGTTTGTAATTCACCAGTTTTTAAACCCACTCAGCATCACTGTGCACAGCTATGCTGAACAAGCTAATTTGTAGACCCTGGAAAATTTCCAAGTGGTTCCATTTGATCCAAGTGGTTCCATTTTGTTCCATTTGATTTGATCAGGGGACCTTTAGCATGCAAGGCAGTACGCTCAAACCACCCAGCCAACTCCACCCCTAATTATAATTACATGAGGTTAACAAAATGTCCTGAAGAACAGATTTTAGTGTTCACAAACAAATACAAATCATATACTTTCAATAAATCCAGTATTACCAAGTGATCTTGAGATCTATCATCCACTTTGGGGCCCCATTTTGTGATTTCATCTCCATTCATATGCACCATGAATCGTTGCATTCAATCCAAAACCTGAATTTTGCTAATTATCATAGTTATTTACAATCATCAACATCCCCACAATTCCATACCATCACTTTGCTGCTGATTATGATTTCTCTAAAGAGGCTTTTTACATGACGACATAATAATCTCCGGCGGCCATGTTGGAGTATATGTAACTACATAGTAAACCACTGGGGGTGCTTGCTCGTTGAATGTGTACGCATCGTGCTTACTAATGCATGCACGCTGTGCAGTGTGCTCGCACAAAGCCACATGTATTTGGCATGAATGTCCTCCAGCATGGCGGTTCTGTGACGTAATTGCAAAGCCTCTATAGTTTGCTTTTTGTACGACTTGTTATTATTGCTTTTGTTGCTGACTGAGAAGAATAAAAAAAAAAGAAAAAAATGATTTCTCTATAGTTACATAATGGGAATTTTCAACCCCAACAACCACTTTTACTGAATTTTTTGAACTCCATTCTGTAAAAATCCCATCAGTTTAAACACAAATCGCCACATGTCAATCAGCATGCAATCTTTTGTACTTGCTGAAAACTGTTTATCTTGTTCAAACATATACACGTTCAAGTGTAAATAAATATTGAGTACTCTCAAAAAATAAAATGGCTAAGTCAACATGCCCTGGCAAGGTCTGTTTCAAGGACAAGTGACCAAATGTTGACACAAACAATAAGGTGCAAATATAATTAACCCAATTCTGCAGAAACACCAGACTGGACCATGCATTAGCTCCAAGACAAAACTGTAGTTAACAGCAAAAATTTCATGGTGCCTTCTCACGTACCCCAAAGCTGAAGTCGGCTCAAATGCACCAAAACTTTGATGTCGGGGTCATATAAAGTAGGTTCAAATTTTTTGTAGTAATTTTTGACAAAGTTTAATAAGCCCCAAAGTTTAGCAAATTGAACGAGCTTTGCTTGCCTCCATTTTGTGCCAACTGAATATGGGATTCCCATACTGTGACTAAATATTCATTTGCCAATGTCATTGATATCCAGTGCAGAATTATACTTGCAGGTACCACCTTGGAACAGGTATACATGTGAGCATGTTGTGTTAATACTCAGTAACAATTTTATTGTTTTATTCATTTTAGTAATCACAGTTTGTATGCTAAAGAGTGATTGATTTTTTAGCTCTTTAAATTAATCGAACATTCTGTGGTACTATTCAATTAGCCTGGGAAGTGGAAAACTTTTGTGTACCAAAAAGCACTTAAACTCAATTACCTAAGATTATTTTCACATTTTTATTTGTCTAGTAATATTGTTTACAAACTGGAAATGGTGGTATGTTCAAACAGCAATTATTGTGTGAAGTATCTCTTTAAAGTCTACACTGAAGAATATTTACAATGACACAATTGACATTCGTTCTGTCCATAGGGACGCTTCTGCGCATACACGAATCCGGAGAGCAAGTGATGGTCTGATTTCAGTCGGCCATAACTGGGGTCCATCATCTTTAAATCTTTTGATTTCCTTACTTACCTCTATCATGGATGATTGTACACTAATTGGTATCTTAAATTCTCCAAGTTCACTAAAAACAAGGGTTTGAAATTCATGTAAACAATAAATAAAGACGGTTTTAGGCTGATGGACCCCACTAATGGCGGCCTACAGTCACTAAAAACAAGCGCTAATTGGATTCAACTATATTTAACTGCGTCTCCAAATGAAGGTAATACAGTTTTTTACATTTTTGCTTCCCATGTTCCAGACAGATCAAACAACTTCCACTTGCTAGTGTGTGAACCAAGTTTCAAGAAAATTTATTTAAATACACATAGCAAAATTGCATACTTGTGCCAAGTATGAAACTAATTTCCCTCCTCCATTGATTATGCTGAGAGCCAAGCACAATGGTATTACTGTACAGTAGGTTCCATTTTTAAAGTCTTTGGTATGACCAGGCTAGGCCTCATACTTCAGACCTCCTGGCTGCAATCCTGTACCACAGAAGCTGCTTGAAATGCAAACCTAAACATGAGGCCCTAAAAAAAAATAAGACTATTTGTCCT
This sequence comes from Holothuria scabra, assembly GCA_037179385.1. Classification (NCBI taxonomy): domain Eukaryota; kingdom Metazoa; phylum Echinodermata; class Holothuroidea; order Aspidochirotida; family Holothuriidae; genus Holothuria; species Holothuria scabra. The sequence continues at coordinate 8,088,557 of CM074179.1, forward strand.
CTACCTCTGAAAGTGTGTTATTGCAGTATTATTTCACTCTGCAATGTTAGTGTGGGGTGAAACCAAATGATATTCTTTTACACAAGTAACATACAGTGGCGGCACTATGGTGGAGGAAGAGGGGTTATCCTCCCAGATTTTATCCTTGCCCCTACTTGCCCCCCCCCCAAAAAAAAAAACTTGGGTCAGTAAGGAGCTGGCTGAACAGAAAAAATACACAATACACCTCTCCAGAGAATTCATTTTTCATCCTGAGATATGCCAGAGCCTAAGGGCCTCTAGGGGCTTAGCTCCCTGGACCCCAACCCACAGTCCTTGAAAGGCACCTTAGGATTTGTTTTGCGATGCACCAGAAAATGTTTCCCCCTAATTATCCTTTGCCCTTAGTTTGCCCCCTCCCCCTCTCCAATTCTGACATTCTGGCACCACTACTGGTAACATAGGTTCTAAAAAGATATG